>JAVJIX010000005.1:110000-1430000 GCA_036785185.1 Paratrypauchen microcephalus | reverse complement strand
TCAACCATGTCTAGCTCAAAACAGAAAAGTTCTGAGCGTCTTCTAAGCAAAGTGCGGAAAAAGAAAGCCGAAGCACACAGCACGCAGCGTAACGGGGGAACTCCCTTCCTGGTGCGTAAACAGGGATTCCCCTGTCCGCGTGGTGCGTGCTTCGTCTGTCTTTTTCCGCACTAAAAAATAGTTCCCACCCAAAATGACCAAGGCAAGTTCTCCGTGTTGATTTGCACATTTATTTGCACTCGATATGAATGCGCACTACACAGAAAGTAATTGGGAAAAGCATCGAGCAAATTAATTCCTTTTGGCCGAAATCTTTCTCTGGCGCCGTTGCCTCCAGTCTAACGCGGAGGAGCAGCAGCTGCGCGCGGCGGTCAGTGCTGACAGACTCGGACAATGGCTGGGTGACCAGGAAAACGCTTTTCACCACTTATTTTAGTCTCTGGACTGTGGGGAGATGCCCAAATTTGACCTGGGGGTGGCATATCCCTTTAAATATCTTGAATACATTAGCAACCAGCACAGTTATCAATTGATCTTCAGTTCATCTTATCAATAAAAATGAGATTTAATCACTTTTATCTCGTTAGCAGATTGAGTCCAAAAATTTGTAAACCAGTGTTATAAGTCTGTCCACATCTCCAAAGCTCAAAAGCTCTATTCTACCTTGTGATGTCATGAAGCTGCAGTTTTCAAGTTAATTGCTACGTTTTATCTTGGCAATTCTGGCAATTCCAGGCCTGAAATCATCGAAATGAGTTTAAAAACACAGTGGAGCACTTCCTGTATTATTGGATGACATCACAAGTTTGAACAGAGTGTTTTCAGCTCGGATTTGTGTGTTAAACATGTGTGAATGAAACAAAACAAAACTCAGAAAACAATATTATAACATAAATCAGAAAACAGTGTAACATGGGCCCTTTTATTGCACATTTAGATTAGTTTTGAGGCGATAATTCTGTGATTAGTCCTAAATTAGTTTCAATATTATCATCATATTCAACCTTTTATTGTGTATCAAAGTTAGTTATTGTGCTACATCCCTCTACAAATGAAAATATTCTGTTTGCAAATGAGCATTCTGCATTTACTGTTGAACTAAATCGAATAACAGAAGTTTTAATCAAGCGTGACTCAGAGATAAATTAGATTCAGCACCATTGTAATCACACAATAATATCACAAGTGAATATTAAATCTGCTGAGGCTGTTCCCACACTGGAAGCTGAGGAAATGAATGGTCACTGCCGCTGCATGTACCAGTGACGTGAAGCTCAGGCTAACAAAAGTAAATAAGCAACCTTATCGACATTATTTTTATCAATGCAGAGTCCTGTGTTACTTTTAAATGACTAACGAGTTTTGGGATTTAAGGGATATCACAGCTGTGGAGTGTGTCATAATGTCAACTAACTAACTAAATACATTGTTTTCTCTCAGCTCTGGAAAAAAAAAAAAGAGACCACTGCATTTTTTTCTGAAATCAGCATCTCTACATGTACAGTGGTCCCTCTCTCTATTGCGGTTCACTTTTCGCGGCCTCGCTGTTTCGCAGATTTTTTTATTATTATTTTTTATTTCAATTTTTTTAAATAGTGTATCAACATTGTGTTCTGCGTCCTGATTGGCTTCTCCTCCGTGCTGCTGGATGCACGAGGAGTCACTGGATCTGTAGGAAGTCCAGACTGGGACTAAGACATGAGGACCAGACTGGGACCAGACCGGGACCAGACCGGGACTAGACCAGGACTAAACTTGGACTAAACCAGGTCTAAACCAGGACTAAACCAGGTCTAAACCAGGTCTAAACCTGGACTAAACCAGGACTAGACCAGGTCTAAACCAGGATTAAACCACTGCATGCGGCTCTTTGCCTTGTTTCGTGCGGCTCTTGTGCATGTTCGCTGCGTCATTGGACTGGGGGAGGCACGGTCCGGGCGCTGCCAGCCTCGGTTTCGTGCTCGCAGCCCCGGGTGGGACGCACGGCCTCGCGCCGGTCATGCTGCTCATGGATTTGACCACGATGAGTGGGTGTACGTGTCCGCGCGCACACTTCTCTTGTTTGATCTTGTTTCTTTGCATTGTTTGAGGTCTGAAAACATGTATCTTTTTCGTTATTTTGACCATTTGTCAGTTTCTGCAAATAAGTGCTCTAAACGATAATATTTTTATTTGGAATTTGGGGGAAATGTTGTCAGTAGTTTATACAAGAATAAGAAGTGACTTTATTGATCTCACACAGGAGAAATTCTTCTCTGCACTTAACCAGTCCTGTTAATAGGAGCAGTGGGCAGCACATTACTGCCCCCAGGGACCATCTCCATGATCTTTTTGCTTCGGCTTGGTCAGGACCTAAGCTGGAGGATTTTAGCTATGATGCATGTTTTTTTGGGTTGATGGGGGAAACCAGAGTGCCCGGAGGAACACATACCTATCAGAAAAACTGATAATTTTGCAGTGGTCTTTTATTTTTTCCCAGAGCTGTATATTTTAAAGCACAGTATTTAAAACACAAAAATAAGAGCCTACTTCCCCATGTTATCCCCTAACATGTTTGAACACCACCTGAACAACCCCAGCATCTGTCCCAAAGTGCACTTTAACCCTCCCCCAAACCCACCACCACTCTTCCAGCATTTTGTAAAGAGCATCCATTCATTTCAATTCTTCTCTGGGTTTAAAATATGCTGGCATTTAGCTGCTCAATAACCCAGCGCTATCCACTATAACTTTGTTTATTTGCACCCCATTAAACCCAAAATCTAATGGACTCCCAGACGGCGCACTGGTCCGGTACGCTAAGACAAGCATTAGGCTTCACTGATAAAGATCTGTAATATTTATAATTCATGTATTAAATCTTTTGTGCTCATGCTATTGGGTTTAATTGGGATGCACTGCCACAAAAAGACTGGAGTTTGGTTGCGTTTGGGTCTGAGATGGAATGAAATGAGTCTATAGAGTTGTTATTTAGATTGTATTATTGATAGAAAGGAAGAAATGACATCAAACAAAGTCATGGGAAAGTTCACTGGAAGTATTTCAATTGGCAATGCCTTCAAAAGCTCTTATGTTTTTGTGTTTTGATCCTAAATGCGTGTTCAAAGGCAGCTTTTGAAGTCTGTAAGAACATCTACAAAGACCATAAACAAGTGAAATAGATACGAGTGAGGATTTGTGAATAACAAAATGGTGAATTTGGGCAAAGTTGGAGGTGCATTATGGGGTATTAATTAATTATTTTTTTATTTTTTACTTTAATTCATTTGATTTATTTTATTTTTATTTTCTTGATAGTTCTACCGTCATACTTTAGTAGACAAATTGATACACAATTTTGGTTAAGAAAGAAAGAAGATATAGATTGTGTAATATATTTATGTTTTTGTGTGTAGAATCCCACAGTCGTCCATGCAGGTAGAATTCATGGCAAAAGGAGAAATTCAGTTTGTCAGCTGGACAGTTGTAGTATTCGACCAATAAACTTTTGTCCAGTTGACAAACTGAATTTCTCCTTTTGCCATTTATGTTTTTATTACATACTGTTCCATTCAAATTTGCAGTAAGCTGAAATATGTTTATTATTATTATTATTATTACTATTATTATTATTATTATTATTATTATTTTATTTTTTTTATTTTTTATTTTTTATTTTTTTTATTTTATTTTTTTTTCACCTAGATGCCCTCCCCAACACAGCCTTCTCCCTGTTGCTTTTCAAATTGTGTTCAGATGAAACTGATATTGTTATTTTATTTCTTGTGGAGGGTCCCACACCTGCTTGTCTCCAAAGAGATAATAATAATAATTCATAGCATTTATATAGCGCCTTTCATGACACCCAAAGCGCTTTACAGTTCATTGTGCATTCACTCCACACTTGGTGGTGGTAAGCTACTATCTGTAGCCACAGCTGCCCTGGGGCAGGCTGACGGAAGTGAGGCTGCCAATCTGCGCCATCGGCCCCTCCGACCACCACCAACACTCACGCACACTCAACTTTCATACTAGGCAATGTGGGTGAAGTGTCTTGCCTAAGGACACAATGGCGACTGGCGCCCCATTGTGGGGCTGTACTTACTTTTGCCTAGAATGTTCCACAGTATTTTTCAAGATGAGGCCGGGGTGCCTGATTCATCGCTTGGCTCTGCTCAGTTTTATTTGTTTTATTTTGGTTTTAACGACTGTTACGAGGACCTTCAGCTCTCTGCTGGTGTATGAGCACCCATCTAGAACTGTTGAAAATAGGACAAAATGTCAATTTGTGTGCAATTTATGAGGCTAACAAGTTGGATTCTTTTTACCTGGCGGACGTCCCTGCCTGTCTCCTCTGCGTAAATGAGCACATTTAATGTGCTCATGCCCAGATGGGGAAGCTAAATACCTGGCTGGCACTTTACCCCGACTTGGCGTGGTCCTTTACAATTTCTGGAGAGCACATGGATGGTCTTCGCCGGTATGTTTCCAGGCGCACACCTGCCCCAGTCGGCATATGGCTGGTACCCCTTGTTGGACAGCGGGAGGAGGTCTGCGCACTGTGCCTGAGCTGCCGCACTTCACTCCGGGCTTCTGGTGGTGTGACCCCCGGTAATATCCGGCCGCTGAGCCGGGTAGCTCCAGCAGCTAATGCACCTGCGGCCTCGACGAAATGGGCTCTTCTAAATGTAAAATCAGTCGTGAACAAGACATTCATCCTGCAAGAGTTCTTTACGTCACATTCTCTGGATTTAATGTTTTTCTCTGAGACGTAGATTAGCACCGATGAGTCTTCCGCCTTTTCAGAGCTTTTACCTCCTGACTGTGCTCTTATTAGGGCTGCAACGATTAGTCGACAACTTCGACGACGTCGACAATAAAATTTTGTCGACATGAAATTTCATTGTCGACTAGTCGTATTATTTAAGTATAATTTTAATTTGGAACTTAATACCAGACATGGGGACTTGAGACTTAGTGACTTGGACTCGAGTCGACTCGAGTCGCTGTTTTTATGACTTGTGACTTGACTCGACAAAAAATGAAATACTTGAGACTTGACTCGGACTTGGAAGTCTAGGACTCGGGACTTGACTTGACTTGAGACACGATGACTTGAATGACTTGCGTGTTCACATAATGTTTTCGTGCTCATTCACCGGCACTGTCATGTCCTGGGACGCAACGCGTGCACCACGTGCACCACCACCGGCACGAGGCCGCGCGTACACCGGGGCTGCGAGCACGAAAACGATCCGCGGCGCCCGGACCGCGTACTCTCAGCCCCAGCCACAAACCAGCTGCACGAAATCAGCAAATAGTGGCCCGTGGTGGTTTAGTCCAGGTCTAGACCTGGTCCAGTCCTGGTTTAGTCCCCTCAGATGTGAGAGTTGCGCTGTGTTTGCGCTTGTGGTGGAGGGCTATGTGGCGTTAATGTACTGTCTCTTGGCGTTGCTCAGATCAGTTGTTGGCTTGGTTTTGTGGAATGCAGGAGATCACTTGACCGAGGGTCTACGTTCAAATAATAATAATAAACAAAACTCTCATCACTTTTTACTCTTACTCAGTCAGTCTCTTACAAAGGTGTAGTCTAAATACACCAGCTCTCGAGGAGCGCGCCTGACCCATTACGCACGCGAGTGAAGAAGAAGAAGAAGAAGAAGTGAACTTTATTGATCTCACACTGGAGAAATTCTTCTCTGCATTTTTAACCCATCCTATATATATATACATATATATTAGGAGCAGTGGGCAGCACATTACTGCGCCCGGGGACCATCTCCATGATCTTCTTGCTTCGGCTTGGTCAGGACCTAAGCTGGAGGTACCTATGGTGCATGTTTTGGGTTGGTGGGGGAAACCGGAGTGCCCGGAGGAAACCCACCCAGACACGGGGAGAACATGCAAACTCCACACAGAAAGGCTCGGGCGACCCGGGGATCGAACCCAGACCATGCATGCAAACTCCACACAGAACACACACGGAAAGGCCTGGGCGACCCGGGGATCGAACCCGGAACCTTCTTGCTGTGAAGCAAGAGCGCTAACCACTCTGCTTGTGTGTGTGTGTGTGTGTGTGTGTGTGTGTGTGTGTGTGTGTGTGTGTGTGAGAGAGAGAGAGAGAGAGAGAGTTAGGGAGTGTAACAAAGTTTAATACAAGTTTGTTTTAGCTGTTACTGGTTTCAACTCAATGCTGAAACAATGTTGAAAACATGTGAAACAGTTTGGTTTTCGATGTACAGATGTACAGAATAAATAACCAATAATTACATTATCACTGTTTTGTTTGAGTCTATGATGTATTTTACCGAACATGAGTATTTACAATACAAATATTTGATAACAGGTTGGGCACATTAGCCAGTGATGATTACTTACACTTTCTTATATATTGCCTTTCAGTTTATTAAGATCAGATTCTGCAGCTAAAATTACAACAATACACCAAAGGTGACTTGACTTGGACTTGACTTGACCTATTACAGGACTTGACTTGACTTGACATAGCCTGTGACTTGACTTGACTTGACTTGCCCAAGAAAAAAATACTTGGGACTTACTTGTGACTTGAAGGTGAAGACTTGAGACTTACTTGAGACTTGCACATGTGTGACTTGGTCCCATGTCTGCTTAATACTCATCTGTGTCAAGAATCTGCAGGGCCGACTGTGAACAGTTCAATGTCTTTGTTACACATCTGCTCCTTCACTGTACAGTGTCCAGGTTTACACCATTTCTCGTTCAGAAACAGCGCTAGTCCTCCTCCCTTCTTCCCGCTCTCCTCCGTCCTGTCTGCGCGCAGCAGGTGAAAGTTGTCCTCAGTGAGGGTAGAGTCGGATTTGCGGGGTTAGCCACGTTTCCGTAAAAACAATGACGCTAGCGTCCCTGTACTCCCGCTGAAATCTAGCGAGCGCCGCGAGCTCGTCCGTCTTGTTGGCGAGGGCGTGCACATTCCCCGTTACGACGGAGTTTACGTCCCGCGCGGCGTCCACAGCGTGTCGTCCGCAGGATCTCGTCAGGGATAACATGCCTGTCTCGGGGGAACACAACAGCGCTGCGCAGCGCCATCAGCTGATCCTTTGTGTAGACGAGCGGAGGACGGGGTCCCTTACACATCTTAAGCCGAGACAGGTAAATAATCCACCAAAAGTGTGGAAAAAAATGCAGCGTCGAGTGCAGCCCAAGCTTAACAAACAGTGTTGACAAAAATATTTACAAAAGCGGGGCAGTTTAAGGGCAAAAAGTTAGGAAAGTTACGTAAAAGTGCGGGAGTGTTGTGACGAGCAGCTAGCTCGCGCCAGTCACTGTATCTGCATGTGAGGAATATTCCAATATTAGCACTAGTGCTAAACGGAATGGTGGCCATACTCAATTTGCTCACGAGTCATGGACAATCTTTTTCATTCCGAATGTAGTCTAGTCGTGTTTTGGCAGTATTCCCTTAACAGAATGTTGTTTCACAGAATACTTCAACTTTTTAAAAAACTGGATACTGACAATATTCCACTTTGAAACAGAATGCTTAAAGCACGCACGCGTAATTGCGCTCACTAAATACCTACGTTAGTGTCATGTCGTGACTAATCGTGACTAATCGTTACTGGATCTATAGATTAATCGACTACTAAAATAATCGTTAGTTGCAGCCCTAACTCTTATCAATACGCCAAGAACCACTGGTCGTGGAGGAGGTATAGCTACTGTTTTAAAGGGATATGCCACCCCCAGGTCAAACTTGGGCATCTCCCCACAGTCCAGAGACTAAAATAAGTGGTGGAAAGCGTTTTCCTGGTCGCCCAGCCATTGTCCGAGTCTGTCAGCACTGACCGCCGCGGTATCTGCAGCTACTCCGCGTTAGACTGGAGTCTAACGGCGCCAGAGAAAGATTTAGGCCAAAAGGAATTAATTTGCTCGATGCGTTTCCCAATTACTTTCTGTGTAGTGCGCATTCATATCGAGTGCAAATAAATGTACAAATCAACACGGAGAGCTTGACTTGGTCATTTTGGGTGGGAACTATTTTTCAGTGCAGGAAAAGAAAGCCGTAGCACGCACCACGCTGCCAGGGGAATCCCTGTTACGCACCAGGAAGGGAGTTCCCCTGTTGCGCAGCGTGGAGTAGCTGCAGATACCGCGGCGGTCAGTGCTGACAGACTCGGACAATGGCTGGGTGACCAGGAAAACGCTTTCCACCACTTATTTTAGTCTCTGGACTGTGGGGAGATGCCCAAGTTTGACCTGGGGGTGGCATATCCCTTTAAAGAACTTTTTCTATCACAAAATCTCATCACCGGTGTCATTTGAATTGAGCTGCTTTGAATTGCGACAGACATATCCAGTATTGTGCGTCGTTTATAGACCACCTAAGCACAACAAGGATTTTATCAAAGACGTTTCTGATTTTATAGCTTTTATGTTGACTTATTATGATCGGATTTTAATTGTGGGTGACTTTAATGTGCATGTTTGTTGTCCTACAAAGCCCATGGACAGAGCGTTTTTAAATTTGGTTGACTCTTTTACTAATATGTCACTGGCCCTACTCAGACACACAGACACACTTTAGGCCTGGTATTATCCTACAGCCTTCCTATCGACAGTGTTGTTTTTGGAAATGCAGTTTATTCTGACCACAGCCCTGTCATGTTTGATTTTAACTTGGACAGTGACATAATGCTGCCTGCTCCTGTGTGCAAAGGTCACGTTATTAAGTCCAATACACCCGCTGCTTTTACTTTTCTTTTTATGGCTTCTGCACTCACCCTACCCCCTGTATCTACGGGTTTGGAGCATTTAATGAATGTATTTATGTCCCTCTGTACTGGCATTTTAGACGTTGTAACGACACGTGCGGCACGGCATGAGTGATGTAAAACAGAACGCAGGTGGAAAAGTGAAAAATTGGAGGCGTCTTATCAAATTCTTCAAAGCAACTGGAAAAATTAACAGAGTGTTGTTAAAGCTGAAAAGACAACATTTTTCTCAGATCTGATTTCAAGAAGTGCTAAACAGTCTTGTGTTCAGTTTCATTCTTAACTCCAATCTATCCACTACGCTGGAGCTATCACGGGATACGTGTGAAAAATTCCTGTCTTTTTTTTTTTAATGAGAAGGTTGCTGTTTTTAGAGCCAACACATCTACATAGTCTTTTTCTAATTTTGCCATGACTGATGTTAAAGTATATTTAGTCAGTTTGAGCCTGTATCATTGTCTGTACTCACAGGAATTGTTAATAAGCTTAAACCATCGTGTCCCACCTCGCTTTCTTAAAGAGGTTTGAGACACAATTGGCAATTTGGTCAAAGAAATTATTAACAGCAGTCTGTCTACTGGCATTGTACCCTGTTTTTGTAAAGGAGCTGTTGTTGAACCATTGATTAAAAAAACAGGTCTTGATCCCACAATTGTATCAAAGTATCAACCAACTTTGTGTCAAAAATCTTGGAGGAAACGGTTATTTCACAGCTGCAGCCTTTTTTAGATGTCACTGGCACTTTAGACACATCTCACAGCACTGAGTCTGCCCTTTTAAAGGTTTGTAATGACCGGATGCTGGTGATTCTGCCATTTTAGTGCTTTTAGACCTGACTGCTGCTTTTGACACCGTCAATTACAGAACTCTTTTAAAATGTTTTGAAGAATGTGTGTGTGTGTGTCAGGTGGAGCGACCTGGACTGGTTTAGGTCATACCTCTCTGGGCGGTCCTTCACTGTAAGGCTGGGGGGATCCACCTCGTCATCCGCCCCCTTCTTATTGGAGTCCCTCAGGGTTCAATTCTGGGGCCTATACTTTTTGCACTCTACCTGCTCACAAAATGAAATGAATGGTGAAATTCTTAAAAGACATGACCTCTCTTACCATTTTTATGCAGATGATTGCCAGATTTACTTGCCCATTGCAAAGAGGGGCCACTGCCCCCAGACACCCTTACTCCACTGTCTATCTGACGTCAAGTCTTAGTTGGCCCAAAACTTTTTTTAAATTGAATGAAGCAAAGACTGAGGTGATACTCCGGCAGTACCCTCATTGATGTGGGACCCCTCAAAAATGATGTGTGCCCCACAGTCACCAACCTTGGCGTCACCTTAGACAATGATTTTAACTTTGACAAACAGATCAATGGCGTTTTAAAATCAAGTTTTTATCATTTGTGGCTTTTATCCAAAGTCAAACCTTTTTTATCTTTTAAGCAAGTCATGCACGCTTTTATGTCTTCACACTTGGACTAATGTAACTCACTTTATTCTGGCATCTCACAAAACGCACTTTACCGACTACCGTTGGTCCAAAATTCTGCGGCTCGACGTTTGACAGGAACTATAATAAGTGAGCACATTACCCCAGTTCTTGCATCTTTGCACTGGCATCCTGTTAATTTTTGAATTGATATTAAGATTTTATGATTTGTTTTTAAAGCTTTGAATGGACTGGCCCCACAGTACATCTCGAACCTCCTCCAAATTTACACCCTGTGTGTGCTTTTAGGTCCGAGGGCCAGCTCCAGCTCGTAATGCCTAAGACAAGACTTAAAACCAGGGGCGACCGAGCCTTATCTGTGGTTGACCCCAAGCTCTGGAACGCTCTGACTATCCACGTCCGAACAGCCTCCACAGTGGAGTGTTTTAAGTCTCGTCTTAAGACCCACTTTTATTCTCTGGCTTTTACCGTGACCATGTGAGTTGTGTGGTCCTCTGTGTCTTTTATTTATTGCTATTCTGTGCTCTTATTTTATTCTACTGATTTTATAGTTTTAAGACTAGTATTATTAAAACTGAACATTCATTTTATCATTATATTATTTTTGTTGTTATTATACTTACTTATATTATACTTCTACTTACTTACTTGTTATTATACTTATTATACTTGCAATAATCTGGTAACTAATGTATAATACCAGCTTGTACAGGACTTTTTTTGAATTTATTGAATTTTTTTTCACTTTTTTTTTCTATTTTCTTCTACTTTTTTCTATACTGTGTTATTCTGCTGTGTTGTAAATATCCTAATTAAATGTCGGCAATGAAGTGAGATGCTTTCACTCTCATGAGTATGTAGGTAGTAGTCAGAGGTGGGACAAAGTCATTGCTGGGCAAGTCCCAAGTAAGTCTAAGTCTTTTGCACTCAAGTCCGAGTGAAGTCCCGAGTCAAGAGTATCCAAGTGCCGAGTCAAGTTTGAAGTCAAAGCTCACAAGTCTCAAGTCGAGTCCAAAGTCCTAGCATTTTAGTTTCGAGTCATTTCAAGTCCATTTTACAAAGAAATAAAATTTCTACAAATTATATAATGTCTGCAAGATCTGGCGTGTGGATGCTTGTTTCCGCATCATTTGTTGTGCAATTTGCCTTGGATGCGGTCGAATGAAAGCAACGTAGATCTACTGTGATTGGATGTTGTGCAATACATTTTCGCAGATTCACAAGTACGAGTGCGGTCCTTATCAACATACTTTTAGAGTTTTTTTTTTTCACTGGACGTAG
This sequence comes from Paratrypauchen microcephalus, assembly GCA_036785185.1. Lineage (NCBI taxonomy): Eukaryota > Metazoa > Chordata > Actinopteri > Gobiiformes > Gobiidae > Paratrypauchen > Paratrypauchen microcephalus. The sequence goes on along the minus strand of JAVJIX010000005.1, from coordinate 1,418,542 downwards.
CAAGTCATCACAAGTCAAAAGGCCTAAGTCCAAGTGAAGTCTCGAGTTATTGATATTGAAGTCCAAGTCGAGTTGCAAGTGTTTGTACATTTTGTCGAGTCAAGTCTAAAGTTATCAAATTCGTGACTCGAGTCTGACTCAAGTCGAAGTCACATAACTCGAGTCCACACCTCTGGTATGTACATATGAATAGTGACAATAAAAGGCATTCTATTCTATTCTATTCTATTCTACTCTATTCTATTCTATCACTATGTATTTGTGCAGCATTCAGAAACATTTTGTTTCTGAAATGTGCTATATAAATAAAGTGGATTGGATTGAGTATGGCTCTGTCTATGGAGACAAGCATGCCAACAAACCATGTTACCCCGTAAGAGTCTATCATTCACATTCAATTCATATTTGTTTTATTATGAAATCACCTGTAATCAAATAAAATCAAGATGGGTAAGTGTAATTTAATTCTTGATTGGAAAATAAAATCCCCATGAAGACAAGCAGGACCAGCAAAAGTCGCACCGTGCATCTTTACTAGACATCTGCAGTCATAATGAAGACTCAATGAAGACTCATATATGACATTTTGTCCAACTATTGTATATACTTTTTACGGTAAATTTTCCGATTGAAACATTTGTGCAGATATTACTGTATGCTGTTATTCCACGAGAACTGCTAATGATGGAGTTTAGCCACAGGGGTCGTGTATTCAAATCTGAAATGGCAGGAAACAGATTAAAATACAAATCCTATTGCTGTTTATGCCACCACAGCAGTAGAGAATGTGACAATGTCTGTAAGTTCGAGTTGCCTCCTCCTCAGGGTGTGGTTAGAATGGTACTGTTGTAAGAGAAAAGGCTCAATGTGCGTATTAACAAACCGAAATGGCAAGAGGAGAATGGGAAAACAGCTATATACAGATACAATGTTTTATTCTATTGCTAAACTGAGCTAAAAGGGGTGTGAAGAGCAAGGATCACAATCTCAACATGTATTTTACTAAACAATGGTGTTTTTCTCCAGTGATAATTCAGGAAGCCACTGTGTTTTTTAAAATCCATACACCTTTACTAGAGTCATTTGATTTCAGCCCTGGTATTGCCAATCTCTACTGAGCTAAAGGTAAAAAGTAGCTGTTACAGTGGTCCCTCAGAAATAACCCGTAATGAGTGAAATCCGTGAAGTAGGACAACTTTATATTTTACAATTATTATACATGTTTTAAGGCTGTAAACGCCTTAAAACACTGGAATTAACGTTTTCTCTCTCGTTTAAACACTCAAACTTTCGTACATTTTCAACAAAATGTATTAATAGTGAAGCGCGGAGCCCCGCCGGACGCGCGAGGGGAGCGGAGACATGAGTCACTGGATCTGGCACTGCCACGTCCCGGGATGCGATGTGCACCAACCCCCTGGAGAAGTGCGTGACACGTGCACCCCTCATTGTGGTCAAATCTGTGACAGAGCAGCACGACCGGCGCAAGGCGAGCACAAGATCGAACCGCGGCGCCCGGACCATGCCTCCCCCTCAGGACCGCATCCTCGCAGCCCGAGCCACAAACCGAACACGCACAAACGAACGCAAGAGCCGCACGAAACCAGCAAAGAGCCGCACGGGGTGATTTAATCCTGGTTTAGACCTGGTTTAGTCCTGGTTTAGTCCAGGACCAGTCCAGGTTTAGACCTGGTTTAGACCTGGTCTAGACCTGGTTTAGTTCTGGTCTAGACCTGGTTTAGTCCACGTTTAGTCCTGGTCTAGTCCTGGTCTAGTCCCGGTCCCCCCTGCATCCCCCATCTATCAATGGGCAAAGGTCTATAGTCTCTTAGCCAATCAGGACGCAGAACACAATGTTATGCTATTTAAAAAAAAGTTACACTATTAAAAAAAAAAAAATCTGCGAAACGGCGAGGCCGCGAACAGTGAACTGCTTCATGACATCACAAGGTGGAACAGAGCATCAGTTTTGAAGATATACACAGGCTAATAATAAAGGGCTACTCAAACATTATGTGAATGAACTAAAACACAACTCCAGCTATGTTTTTGAACATTCTAACATGGCTTTGAGTTCACAGGGGTAATATAAGAAATTACTTGTTCATGGATTTAAAAATATACCAGTATACAATATTTTCTACAAACCAGAAGCTATTAGGTTGCATAGAAAAGGTTCAAATTCAATACATATGACAACAGCAAAGTGGCCTTTATCCCATTGTTCATTACAGATGCTGCACTTACTGGGAGATAAAGCACCTAATAAATTGCATTAGCGAGCCCCATTCAGGCAATATTAATATGAGCTGATTTAGATACAACAGTAATGCAATAAGTTTGGAAAGAGCGCGTTTGTTTTCCAGTCGGACCATTATAAAAGATGCATTTTAGTGAGCACTCAGTCATCAAGATGGGACACTGTTATTTTGGTCTGCTGGCATCTCCTGAGATAGATATGGATAATGGAATACTGTGGTGAAAGCAACAAGCAGGTGGCAGACCTAATACCAAAAATATGCCCCTTTAAATGTCCTATATTACACAAAATTGATTCTTGTGAGCTTTAGGTCATGTTAGAATATTGTTACCTCCTCAAAAACATACCTGGAGTTGTGTTTTCTTTCATTCACACTATTATTAATCACTGGGTGCACATGGATGAGTGTAATCCGATTGCAAACGGATTGGAATCGTATCGAATTCATGTGCACAGGCTAAGGATCGTATAGGGATTGGTTTCCGGAATCCGATTGGGACCCCTGGCTTAGGCCGATAGTAATCTGCTTGGTGCCGCCTTGTGCACGATATCGGATCGGATTGGCGTACTGAGCATGTGTGGGAATTTTCGCCAGGGATTTCACCCGGAAGTGGCAGGAGGCGCCGACGCCGTTATAAGAAGCGATTGTTGCCGGAAAAGCCAGACGAAATCATGGCTGCGAAGAAAGAATGCACAACACGTACACCAATGCTGCTCCGTCAAACTCCTGGAGCGCCATCTTTGTATACCGCCTCATAGTTTGTTGTGTTTTTATTGAGTAGCCATCACCCGGAAGTAGTTGGACTACAGCACCGCATAGCGTAGCGGAGCCAGCCAGGTCGCTGACCAGGGATGTGCACAGGAATTTTGAGGGGCAGTTGCTCTGACCTGAAGAAAGGGCAAACCAACCCCCCATATAACCAATCACAGGCTATATGAAGCGTCTGGAGGAGGCTTGTGGCTGCTCCTCGTCTTAAATGTAATTATGAAAAATTGCCAGTAGTAGGCTAAAATATCAGTCTGATTAATTAATCAATTAGCCTACACAGTATCATCTCATCTTTATCACAATGCAATGTCTCTGTCTCACCTGCTGGTTGGCTTTTTCTTAGCCAACCCTGCAAGCTCTCCTTTCCTGCTTAGTTTGCCGACCACAAAATTAGCAGCCTGTTTAAATAATGGGTTGCTTGTCTGCAGGCTAGTTAGCTGTCTGATTATTTAGGCTAAACGTGGCAAACTGAACATGAATTTATGAACATTTTTAGTCAATTCATAAACCTTCGTGGTGATCATTTGTTATACATCTCAATGTCACCTTTTACGACAACGTCAAGACAACCTTGACAAGGGCGGAGGCGGGCTCATGGAGCTCCGGTGACCGCCGCTCATGAACCCACATCCCACTCTCCCTTTTACTTTCACTCTCAGTGTCCGAATGGAAGTGAATGAGGCTGCTTTTATTTTAGCAAAAAGTTTTGAGTGGTGATTTTTGAACATTTTTTTTTTCTTTTCTTTTTTCTGACTTGGAAGGGAAGCGTCAGTCCAGGAGGGCACAGGGGCAGTTGCCCAGGCAACCTGAGCAACCCCCCTGTGCACGTCCCTGTCGCTGACTATTATCCGATTACACGAGTTTCATGTGCACTTGGATCTAAGGACAGACCACCTGCAGAGTAACGGGATCGGATTTGGAGAAATCCAATGTGCACGCAGTGATTGTCTGTCTTAAAAGGCTTGGTTCCACCTTGTGATGTTAGAAAGTAGTTTTCAAGTTAACAGCTACTTTTTACCTTAATATGGGCCCTTTAAACTAGCAAACATCATCTCTTTCAAACCCACCACTCCACAGGTCTATCATCTGTCCATGTTTCTCCATATGTTCCCCCTCCCCATTCCCCTGTACATAACACAACACAACACAACATACACATCCTCTAACACATCCCCTAACACCCCTCCTCATCCGCTCATACACATATTAACTACATGTTCTATCTGGGCCATTTCAGCGTATTAGATTTCAGATGGGGTTGTACCGCGCCTCGATCAATTAGCGGTGCGCATTAGTCTCTGGAAGCCTCTCTCCTGTTTGATGTGGCGTGTGCTGACCGCTCTTTTTCTCTGCTCATATGCACAGCGCGCAGTCAGCAGATGTTCTCGCGAGCAGGATGTGCAAAACATGTCAACAACTAGCAAGCGTGCGGATAAAAGAGGAGGTTTGAAAGGAGAGAGTTAGAGTGACTTGTATTGTGACTGTGTTAAAGGCGCCGTACCTGGTTTTGACTTAAAGTGGGGCTAAACAGCTAAACTCTGTCTGTATGTGCAGTTCAGAGCTGCAAAACTGGGCAGGACTGAAGAGGAGAGTGAGGGAGGAGGAAGGGTGGGGTCTGGGGGTGGTGTAATAGGTCTTATGCAGAGGTCTTCAATTTAGGACAATGCATATTAATCAGCATATGAGCAGAAGCTGCACAGTAAATATGGGTGTGCAAAATAATCGTCATGACAATGCATCGCGATACTAACTTTCACAATATACTGCATCGATTCTTGATGCCAAAAATCGATTATTATAATTAATAATTTAATATTTGATAATTTAATATTTAATATTAATAAATAAATACATTAATTATTAGTTGTTGTTTTTTTTTAAATAAATCCTATGCACTTTTTTCTTTGTGAAAGGGTATTGTTTGTTATGATGGTAGCTACCTCCAAAATGGCAAATGTTTGAACATCATTTTTTTGTTTTAGAAAAAAATCCTATGCACTTTTTTTGTTATTGGTTTGGTTTATTTGTTTTTGTTATTCAATAAATTCAGTTATGAATTGAGGTGCTCAGAGTTATGGATCAATTGAAGACACTACCGAGATACACAGCCACTGATATTTAAGTTATCCTCTTTTTTTTGGTACATTTTCACTGAAGTATGTCGAATATATTGCAATGCATCGCAATAATTCAAGTATCGTGATGCATTGTGATAGTATCGCATCGTGGCATATGAATCGTGATTCGAATTGAATCGTGACTTCTTTGCCAATACCCACCCCTAACAATAAATATGCCAGAATTAGCTATAGAGCTAAATTGCATCTGTAGTCCTAAGACACAGAACACATACATTTACAATCACAAATACAAAAGACAGACAATATTTATAATACACATTAACACGGTTAGTAACAAGTCAAACATGAGTACAGGACTGGTTTGTTTTTAATCACTGTTTAGTGTCTTCTTGAAAGTTTGGTAATTTTCACAGTTTCTAATCTGACCTGGTAGTGAGTTCCATGACTGTGTGCCTCTGATAGACTCCACCATTTGGCTGACACCTGTGGCGCTGTATGATACAGTCTCCTCTGGTTATCGCCAGGGCTCTCAAGTCTCACGCTTTGAGAGTGTGACACACGCAATTCGACGTGTTCACACGCCGAATGGCATTTCTCACGCTGATTTTTTTTTTTTTTTTGGTGCCCAGAAAATCGATCTGTGTGGCTCAGTTTATGCAGGCACCGCGCGTTTTCAGCGAAAAAAAAAAACTTTAGTCCTGGTTTAGTCTTGGTGTAGTCCTGGTTTAGTCTTGGTTTGGTTTAGTCCTGGTTTAGTCTTGGTTTAGTCCTGGTTTAGTCTTGGTTTGGTTTAGTCCTGGTTTAGTCTTGGTTTAGTCCTGGTTTAGTCTTGGTTTGGTTTAGTCCTGGTTTAGTCTTGGTTTAGTCCTGGTTTAGTCTTGGTTTAGTCCTGGCTTAGTCTTGGTATTCTATGTAGATGAATTTTTGTAATCAATAGGTATCCGATATTTGGCCTACAGCTGTAGCCAATAACGGATATTTCCTGTTTAAATTGACACATTTATTAAAGTTCCTCATGGACTTTTCACGTATGTAAAAATAATAGAATGTTTTATTTGTTTAAAGGCACTCAGAGCATGACGGGAAAAATTGTATATATATATATATATATATATATATATATATATTTCTTGATTTTTGAAGGATGAGGATGAAGTGGTTTTCAGTAGGTTCTGGCTGTTTGCTCCTTCATCACGTATGTCTCTTTCTCATCATTCCCTCGTTTTGCACCCTGTCAAACTGCAAATACGACAGCCCAGATTTTATCCTTTCTTCTGGACTACATGTGAAGCCTGGACTTGTTAAGCGACTTTGATGGAATACCCCCCCTACCACTGAATGTACAATGACAGAGGTGCTGTTTAGACAGTAGGCCTATGGAGATAAACAAATCTTTATGAGACAAAATGATCTCCATATAGGCCCAATTGAATATAAAACACATTGTATGCCCTACATATAATAGGGGGAACGTGCTCCAGCTTTCCATCATTTTGGGGGTTCCTGACGTGAAAACCGTTGAATACCCCTGGTCTAAAGAGTATCCACACTTGAACCTCTGCAGCCCAGTGTTTATAATCAGAAACACCTGGCTGTAAACAGGGCAGTCCTGTGCGATTGTGTGTGCTGCCTGCAGTGGCCACTGGAGGCAGCACACACAATTTCTGACCAATTGCCAAAACAACCATCATATAGGCCTAGATTGGTACTATCCTTAGCAGTTGCAGGTGTTTTGTTTACAAGCACTGGAAGGATCAATATTGGGCCTGGTTTGAATCTGCTTTAGTCCTTTTTTTCCCACGTTTAGTCCTTGTTAGTGTAAATTATGATTTGCCTAGTTTCAATTACAGATTATATTTATTTATCAAACTTGTTCCAGTTTCGTCCTGTTTTTTCTACTTGGTTTAGTTCAGCTCAACTCCTGCTTTATTTAGTTATGGTCTTGCCTTTTGTGAGTTTTGAGCCATTAAGATGACTCAAATCAAGCTTCATATTCTGAAAGTATTTTTAATCACATATTTCCTGTTGGTCATTGGAAGCATTGCTAAAGCCAGGATGATCTGTGTAGATTTATGCCGTGATAGCAAACGTGTTCTGCGTTTGAAAAGATTTATGACTCAAAATCATAAAAGTGTAGCCACAAATACTTCAAAGCAGAGGGCCGTCAAGCACGAAAGAGTCAAGAGGACAAAAGGACATTTCCGTGGAGAGACTGCTTTGGATTAAGTGAAGATCATGAACTGGGATAAGGCTAGAATATAGTAAAATCCTGTGGCCTGTATTCAAATCATTGTTCGATTGTTTTAGTGTTTTAGAACTTTATGAAATAGTTTTTGGCTACACAACATTTTTAGCATTTGTGTGTGACCCTGAGTTTTAGAAATTCTCTTGTGAATACAGATCAGGGCAGGGAGTGTGTTTGTTTTTTGCTAAGATAACAAAATGTCTGTCGATGAAAAGTTAGGACTGTTTTCATAGTAACTTGACAGCATTGTCTACTGTTCCTTTTGTCATTTTTAGTGTATAGGTATATTTGCAGCTTGGCGATCAAAAACAATGACTGTGTGCTGCCTCCAGTGGTCAAGTAATTTCAAGACATCTATCTTTTTTGTTATTTTGACCATTTGTAATTTTCTGCAAATAAATGCTCTAAACGATAATACAGTCATACCTCACCTTACGAAATTAATTCGTTCCAGAAGTGGTTTCGTACCGTGATTTTTTCATAAGTAGAGTCGCAATGGGGGATTCGGGCGGCTGCGAAGCCAAGTGCGCATCCGAGCGCGCATTATTTGAATTTTTGAGATTTCACGTTTCGTAACTTGAATTTTCTTTCGTATTCAGAGATGAAAATTTTACGCAAAGGCGTTTCGTAACTTGGATTATTCGTTAGTTGGGTCTTTCGTAAGGTGTGGTATGACTGTATTTTATTTGGAATTTGGGGGAAATGTTGTCAGTAGTTTATAGACTCAAACAAAAATGTTCCTTTTGCCCAAACACATACCTATAAGTTGTAAATACTACTAATATCTGTGTGAATATCTTCAACCAAGAGCAACTGGACATTATTCTTTACGCTCTCAGAAAGCACTGCTGCTGACTGTGCCAAGTGTTCGCACAGAAGCTGGTAAAGGGGCGTTCCAGTATTCTGCTCCCACAACATGGAACAATCTACAAAAAGACTGGAAACTAAAGGAACTGGTCTCTATAGGACAGTTTAAACTCTTGCTCAAAGGTTTGGAATTGAAATCTATGGTTTGTAAATGTTTTTAATTCTGAAACATTTTATTGCTTGTAATTGCTTAAATTGTTTTTGAAATGGTTTTGTAATTGTATTGATCTGTGCTGCTGTCTTGGCCAGGACTCCCTTGAAAAAGAGATTATTAATCTCAGTGGGACTTTCCTGGTTAAATACAGGTTAAATAAATAAAAATAAATAAATAAAATCAGAAAAACGGATCATTTTGCAGTGGTCTCTTATTTTTTTCCAGAGCTGTATGTTATTTGATTACTTTTACAGCCCTTATTTGTAAATTAATTCTAAATACATTTACAGTTTAATACAATAATTAAAGCCTTTTTCGCAGTTTCTTTTGTTTATTAGGCTGACATACTGTACCAGGAACTACCAGAACATGCCCTATTATTTTCTATAATTTGAGTCTGTTCACTTCCAAAATGTTTTCACGCTTGATTTTGAGCTCGCCCCTTCTTTTCAAGTTTGGTGTATGTTTACTGAGACTAGTTGACCTGGTTGATTTAGTATTTTGTTTCTTTTGACTGATGTATTTTCTTCAATAATATGGCTATATCTTTGCAGTCATTGACGTTACACGTAGACGATTGGTTACCAGTTAAAAAAAAAAAACAGTTTCCCCATTCATTATAATACTGTTTTTTTTTTTTCTTTACCCACATTGTACTAACATGCATGTATACAGGGGTGTCTAGGCGTGCTTCAGTTGTCCTCGTGTATTGTCATGCATGAGGACAATGTCACGCTAGTCATTATCTGTATTGATCGGTTTTAAAGCCAGGTAATGGAGACTGATTTTCTGTTATGGGCTGATCAGCTCCTCGGTCCTGGTTTGTCCTGGTTTGTGTGCTGTTGGTGATCAATCACTAGTTCAAGCCAGGATTCCGAAGAAAGCCAAGTTCTTCTACACCTGTGTCACTGTGATGGAGGAGCAAACCTGTGAACAACAACAGCACAGCAGCTCCAGATAATGGGGATAATCAGACTGGTTTTATGGAGAGGTCTCATGTTTGGTCTCCATACAAGTTCTTTGTCTGAGGATGGACAGCTCCTGAAATGCAAAATTATGTGCGCAATTGTAAATATCAAAAATATAATAATTACAGTGCAGTCAGGTGGGTCAAGAGTTGAACCTGGATTTTTTTTTTTTTACTATAAGGTGAGACTGTCACCATGACTAGATGTTCTTTGCTCCACTGTCTTTGCATGTTATTTTATCTTTTCAACAGGATAATGTCACAGTTTGTTTACGTAATACATATTATAAAACATGAACTCTACTGTATACTGAAGAAAGTAAACACATTTTTAAAACAAGTATATATCTTATGCCAGTATCTTGTAATTCCATAATTCCATTCAAAAGTTATAAGATTGTATTTTGAATTGTTAATTGCCATGACAACAGTTCTAACATTTCTTCACCTTGGACCCATGGATATCAACAATAATTAAACTTTAATTAATTAAACCTCTCTAACATAAAAATAAGTCAGATTTCATTACATATCATACATAACAGAGTAAATGTGTTATGTATATGTAATGAAATCTGACATTTACTGAAGTTCACAAGACGTTTAAATAGGACTGGGCGGTATACTGCTTCATACTGAATCAATTTATTTAATTTTTTTTTAATGATATGAATTGTTCATATACCCCAATACCGGTGAGTGTGCGCGTACAAACAAGCCGTGTCCCAATTCAAGGGCTGCAGCCTTCCGAAGGCTACAAAGGCTGCAGCCCTCAATCTAGCCTCCGCGGACCGCAAGGCCGTTGCCGAAATGGGACAGGCCCAGCCCACGGAGCCGCTCCCGTCGCCCAGCAACTGAGACACGCTGCTAATGCTAATGCTAACGACATGCACCATGCAGATTACGCACACGGATCAATAACCCTTGAATTGGACAGGGCTACAGTGTGTGTTGAGCAGTGAAGAACATAGACGGAGAAAATATTACAGACACAGAGGAACTTATACCGAAAAGAGGAGCCGTGTCAGTTGTGTGGAAGTACTTCAGCTTTAAAAAATCCGCCTGATCAAACAACCATATTCTGTAAATGTTGTCGGGCTAAAGTTGTAGCCGCAGGAGGCGACACAAGCGATCTGCTTCACCAACTCCGTCGCAAACATGTCCTGGAATATGAAGAATGCATAAAACTAAGATCTGCATCCTCTTCCACGTCTGCAGGGAACGTTCAAGTCGGCGCTGCAACACAAAACGCCACTCAGACGGTGGAACGATATTACCAACACTATTACTGTCCACTTCACCAAAGACATGGTACCACTTAGTCCTGCTGAGAAAGGAGCTTCAAGGAGATGATTAAAGCACTAGACCCAGATATGTTTTACCAAGTCGAATTTATTGCAGTAATTATTCTGTAAATTATTAGGAAATGGGGTTAACACCAAGTCATGCATGAAAAAAAAAATCCATCACATACCGTTACACTGATATAATTTTGATAAATACCGTTATATCAATTTTTGGTCATACTGCCCAGCTCTACCTTTAAACACACCGTCATGTTTTTACACCATTCATTCATTCATTTTCTTCCGCTTTTTTCCATTTTCTGGGTCGCGGGGGCAGCAGTCCAAGCAGTGTTCTGCTGCCCAGAACACAATGCACCAGCCCCCATGAATCCTTCCGCAGGTGGTGGGTCCACAGGAGGACAGCTCACGTCACAACGGGCCTTGATGTATCTTCTGCCATGGGGGCTACCAGTGTCCACAGAGGTGGGGTTAAGTGTCTTGCCCAAGGACACAACAGCAGCGCTCATCTGTGGGAGCTGGGATCACACGCGGTCAACCCGTCAAGAGCGAGATTCAAACCACCAACCCTTGGATCACGAGGCATATGCTCTACCAACTGAGCTACTGCCGCCCCAGTTTTTACACCATGCGCATTTTATTCAAATATCCTATGAATTAATGGGTTTCGTTTGTTATATGGTGCCATTTTAAAGACGACTGACCATTCCAAAGATATAACGGTGTATTTTGATTTGTTAATTGCCACGACAAGGTTCCTAACATTACATCATTCTGAACCCATAGATATTAAAGCCCCACAATATAACATTGATTAGTAAATAGCATAATATTGGCCCTTTAACAGTTACTGAATTTGGAAGCTCTCTTCTTTGCTGTAAAACTTTTATTAATTCCTCCTTTCCTGAAGTCCACAAGACCTTTAAACACACCACTTTATTTATACACACTTCACATTTAATCAAACGAGTAGATGGATCTAATGTGTTTTTAAAAATCTCTCCCCACTGAAACAACCCCCACCCATTACCTCCCCCGTCTTTCCAAGCTCGGAGCCTTCTCTTCTGGGTAATTGTAAAAGAGAGGTCCCCCCGCCTCTCCAGCCCTGGTTCTCCTCCCCAGCCCCGGTTCTCCTCCCCTCCATCTTTCATATGGGCCCTGTACCCGGCAACCCTCCCACACAACCGGTCCCATCTCATTCTCCTCGTTACAACCGGCTTTCCCAGTGATTTATATGTTTATGGTCATTACTGACAGTGAGTAATACATTTCCGTAGCTTCTCTTTTGGCAGAGTCCTGGGGTCCTGTGAAGAATATCAATGACTAGGAGCTCCAGCCTAATCTTTCTCCTGGTTCAGCCCATATAAAGAAACACACTATTTTGGTTTAAAACGTAACTGGCGGTGTTAGGTCAAGGTGCGTTGTGTAACTTTTCTTGTGGAGGACCTGTCAGCTTCTTGTTCTTCGTAATTAGTTTACAACTATAATTTACAACAAGTGTTATCCCAGCTAATTAAGTCAAAATTTGAGAATCAGCCATACACACTTTAACGGTATACTATTTACTAATTGGTTTACAACTATAATTTACAACAAGTGTTATCCCAGCTAATTAAGTCAAAATTTGAGAATCAGCCATACACACTTTAACGGTATACTATTTAACTTTTTGGTTGGGGGTCCGTCACCTGCTTGTTTCTATGGATATGTCATTGCTTTGCCTGAAATATTCCACACTGACATTAAAAAGCTCTACCTTACATTTATTCAATTACATGTAGTTTTATAGCTCAAAAATGCCTAGAAAAACGCAGAGTTCCCTCTCCACAGATCTAATCTTGGTCTGCCTTGGTCTGGTGAACATAGCATACTTTGAAAGTGAAAGAAAATGCATAGCACACTCAGATGGCCAATTTTTTAAAATTACGTTGAGGCAAAAAAGCCTTCATCAGATCATTTTTCTTGCTTTGGACCACAGTATACAGCTCTGGAAAAAAATAAGAGACCGCTGCAAAATGATCAGTTTTTCTGATTTTACTACTTATAGGTATGTGACCCAGAAATGGAAAAACTGGAAGAAGATGGATGGACGTTTAGAGCATTTATTTGCAGAAAATAACAAATGGTCAAAATAACAAAAAAGATTCATGTTTTCAGACCTCAAACAATGTAAAGAAACAAGAATCAAATTAATTTTAAAACAACATAATACTAATGTTTACACTTAAGAAGAGTTCAGAAATCAATATTTGGTTCAATAACCCTTATTTTTAATCACAGCTTTCATGTGTCTTGGCATGCTCTCCACAAGTCTTTCACATTGTTCTTGGGTGACTTTATTCCACTCCTGGTGCAAGAACTGAAGTTGCTCAGATTTGTGTTTGTGTTAGAATTCAACATCCATCCATCCATCCATTTTCTTCCGCTTATCTGGGGCCGGGTCGCGGGGGCAACAGTCTAAGCAGGGACTCTCAGACTTCCTTCCCAGTCCAACCAGGAGACATAGTCCCTCCAGCGTGTCCTGGGTCTTCCCCGGGGCCTCCTCTCGGTGGGACATGCCCAGAACACCTCCCGAGGGAGGCGTCCAGGAGGCATCCAAAACAGATGCCCGAGCCACCTCAGCTGGCTCCTCTCGACGTGGAGGAGCAGCGGCTCTACTCTGAGCCCCTCCAGTGTGACTAAGCTCCTCACCCTATCTCTAAGGGTGCGCCCAGCCACTCTGCGGAGGAAACTCATTTCGGCCGCTAGTATCCACTATCTTGTCCTTTCGGTCATTACCCAGAGCTCATGACCATAATGAGGGGAGGAACGTAGATTGACCGGTAAATTGAGAGCTTCGCCTTTGGCTCAGCTCCCTCTTCACCACAACAGTCCGGTTCAACGACCGCATCACTGCCGACACATCATGTTGGAATTCAACATATTTAAGAAAAAAAATGCAGTGGCCTCTAATTTTTTTCCAGTCATGTATTTATAAGTAGTGCCATACTGTGAAACATTCCAAACAAAGCAATAACAACTCCATGGAGAACAGCATTTGCTGAAACCTCCACCAGAAATGTTGTGTGAAGAATCCCTCAGTCGTCCAGGTAAAATCCATGGCAAAAGGAGGAATTCAGTTTGTCAGCTTATTTGGTCGAATACGTTTCGCAGTTCATCCAAGCTACTTCGTCAGTTTAGTTCAGAACTTCAGAACAAACTGAATTTCTCCTTTTGCTGTGAGTTATGATGCAAAATCCGCTTAATAAAAGGGCTATAGCTGATTTTTGCTGTCTTAAAAATGTGGTGGTTCAGAGTTGTTCCTTACTTTCCAAATGTAGTCCGAGCTCCCTAATTATTCACCACTATGAGTTTATAAGAGCTTTTCACAACTTTCAGAGGCCAGAGCCATAACGGTAATGCTAACAACAACTTGCAAGCTAACAGCACACTTCCTGGTTTGTAGAGTGTTTAATAATTAGAACCAGACAGTACACAGTGATTTTATTTGGCCTCTTTGGCTACTTTTACAATATATCTGTACTGGGGCAAAGCTCATTACTTACAAAAACAGGGACATTCTCATTTAAAGGTCCCTTGTACCATTTTCTGTTTTGTACAAAAATAAAATTAGTTTTGTCTCAGCACAATAAATTGTAAGATGCGACCACTGTGCACTGTTCACATCTAAATACAGAGGCTTTTTATTACGAGCAAAACAGGAAGTAGCACAGATGCGGTTGACTATTAGCAGCAGATGTTAGCGTGGCAGTGACCATAAAACTCAGCTTTGATTTTTAAAACTGATTTCCGTTTCAACAAACAAACATAATTGAAAGAGGGGGTATTACAAAATACAGTGGTACCTCACCTTACGAATGACCCAACAAACGAAAATTCCAAGTTACGAAACGCCTTCACGTTAAATTTTGGTCTCTAGATACGAAACGCGAAATCTCAAAAATTCAAATAATGCACGCTCAGCCACTCACCTTATACGCTTTGCTCAGACTGGATTTAAACTTTTCTCACATTTGTCTCTCGTTTAAACACTCAAACTTTCATAGATTTTCAACAAAATATATTAATAGTGAAGTGTGGGGGGAAGGGGGAGGGGGGAGAAGACTGCGCGCGGACACGTGTGTGATAGTGCAGCATGACCCGGCGCGGGGCTTATTATTATTATTATTATTATTATTATTATTATTATTATTATTATTATTATTATTATTATTATTATTATTAACGAGGTCCAACGTGCTCCATAAGCATAAGAAATCCAGGGTTCTCTACAAAGGCGAATGGTAAGTCACTCATTGTGATCATTTGTGCTCCTGGCTGTGTTCTCCTGGGCCTTCGCACTGTCAAGGGGCATTTTTTTGTCTCCTTTTCAAACTCTCCTGCAGCGTGAGCTGACTCGTCTTTGGCTGGGTTGCCTGTAACTTGCTGTATTGTGTCGGGTGTTTGTTTTTGAGGTGCCGTATCGGTTTGTTGTGTTAAATGTCGCCCTTTCCTTTCTACCCCTTGCAATGCCGTTTACATATCCCACCGTTTGCTATGTCAATGTTGTTGTTATCAACTTTATAGTATTTCCAGACCCAGACATACTCGCCAAACATTATAGCGTTCTTATAGCGCTCATTATAGCGCTCTTCTTATCTCTTCTCTGTACTCGCGCTTTGCGCTTTAAGCTGCTTCCGTGTATTTAACCAATAGTGTGTCATGCCGCACACGTTGATGTTTCTGTGTGAAGTCTCACTCTGTGCCACCGCATAACCATAGATCTCATCTAGGATATGTTAAAAAATAATAATAATACTTGCTACTAGCAAGTGTAAATAATGGGTGGGGATTTATGACGATTTATGCAACGGTGGGCGACGAGGGTCCGAAAGGAGGACAAAATGTAAAAAAGAAGGACACGTGACAGACGGCCGGACAGACAGCTCTAAAACCGGACTGTCCGGACGAAATCCGGACGAATGGTCACCCTACTTAGCCAATCAGGACGCAGAACACAGTGTTACACTATAAAAAAAAGTTACACTATAAAAAAAAACTTGGAACGGGGCCTTGGAACGAATCAGGCTTTTTCCATTGAAATAGCTACTCAACTTACGAAAAATTCACGTTACGAAACCACTTCTGGAACAAATTAATTTCGTAAGGTGACGTACCACTGTATACTTTTGTGGAGTTTTCTGTCATGTTATAACGTTGTTCCCTCATCAAAAACATGTCCATGCAGGTTTGAGTAATTTAGCGATCTCTCCCGGGCCCTATTCAAAATCCTCCATATGTTTAGCTGTAAGATTCTGTCCAAGGCTCCGCCCACAAGCCTACGTCACCCATGCTCCTACATGTGATTTCTCCAGAAATATACAAAAACATGATGCAAAACTGTACACAATAACTTGAGTAGTTTTATTAGCAGAATGCACACTGATTGTGCTGTGATAGTGTTGTTTTTTGGACATTTTCAAAACAGTAAAAGGTAACATGATCTAAATATGTTATGTGTTGCAGTTAGTACCCCAAAGAAGTGTAATATCCCCCTCTTCAATGTGCTTGCTTTCCGAATTTAGGTTTCAGTTTCCTGTTTATAGCTGCCATTTTGAGGACTTTTCACTATTCGAAAGATATAATATTTAGTTTTTAATTATTCATCGCTATGACAACAGTCGTAATATTTCATAATCCTGACACACACGGATTAAGTTGTCGGGAATGAGTTTTTACACAAAATAACTCAAGGCCATGTTATAATGTTGTTACCTCTTCAAAAACATACCTGCAGTTGTGTTTTGTTTCATTCACACATGTTTGAGTAATCCTATATTACCTGTCAGTCTACCCTTATGCTCTAAATGATTCTAGTGAAGGTATATGGAGTTTAAAAACACAGTGGAGCTCCTGTATTACCACATGACATCAGATGACATTGGAAGCGAGCGTTTTCAGTTTGAGAGAAGAACTCGGCCTGAATATGCAGGATTTGTGTTTTAAACATGTGAATCAAACAAAACATCCAGATCTGTTTGTGATGAAGAAACAACATTTTTGATTAGATTAGATTAGATTCAACTTTATTGTCATTACACATGTATAAATACAAGTAACGAAATGAGGTTTAGCATCTAATCAGAAGTGCAAGGAGCAGCAAGTGTGATATATACAGTATACACAATATAGACAGTATGGTTGGAGTGAATTATGTACAAATAAATAAATATATGAACATGTGGGAGTACTTTGTGTAGGGTATGTAACCAGATGTATTATAAACAAGTATACAATAGAGCTATTAGTATATAGGATGAGCTATAAACAAGTATACAGGTGTGCTATAAATATATAAGTGAATAAATATAATATGTATGAACAATATGTACAAAATGAACTATAATACAGAGATATACAGAGGATATACAGTATTGATCATATACATATGTGGTTTGGGTGGAGTGCCAATGGATGCGGGGATTGGGTGGAGTTCACTGACATTGGGAGAGATGGAGAGGGAGGGGGGGGGGGGGTGTGGTGGAATGGAAGGGGGGCCATGGGGGTAGTGGTAGTGGTGGCATAGTAGGTGGACATGGAGGTTCAGTGGGGGTAGAGTTCAGCAGGGAAACAGCTGTAGGAAAGAAACTGTTCCTGATCCTGCTGGTTTTAGTCCGAAGGCTCCTGAAGCGCCTTCTGGAGGGAAGGAGCTGGAAAAGTCTATGGTTGGGGTGCGAGGGGTCCTTTAGGACACCACGAGCCCTATGGACGTCCTCGATGTTAGTTAGTGGGGTCCCTCTGTAGTGGTTTGTGGTCGGCGACAGAGCAGTTCCCATACCGTGATACAGTTGGTCAGGATGCTTTTAATCGCACAGCGGTAGAAGTTACCCAGGATATCCGCAGACAGGTGGTTCTTCTTCAGTGTCCTTAGGAAGAATTATAACATATATATTATAACATAGATCAGAAAATAGCGTAATATGAGAATTTTAAATACTTCACTTCACACACCCACACCCTCCACCACCATATGATGTGAAAAAACCTCAGATTAATCAGACATATTTTATCATCTACAGTTATATGTTGATGAGTAGTTTTGACAAGTTAATTTGCTTCTTTTACTCACCGCGTCATGCAGAAGCTTCTATTGGACGGCTGACAGCTCGACTTAATAATGTGGAATAACATGTCACTTCTCACATATCTCGTCTGTGATTGCTGCGGTGTAATCAGATTCATTTGGAAACTGTCAGACGCGATGTGTAGAATAAAGTGGAAGCATCTGTACTGTCATTAAAGGTAACAGCAATGCGAAATGTCAAAGGATAAAGTTGTATGAAATTACAAGATGAAATATGTAAGTAATTATGTGATATTACTCCACTTGAGTAGGGCATTAACTGTTAACACATAACGCATACTGCATTTAGATCACCATGTTACCTTTTTTTTTTTAAATAAATAAATGTATTGAAATCTTATTCTATCAGAGCGCTATTGCATCAGAATCAGTGTGCATCCTGCTAATGTATCTCCTGCACATTGCGTCAGGTTTGTGGAGCTGTAGTGTATTGTTTTGTGTCCTACATTTGTATATTTATGAAAATGTCTGTGAGTGACAGTAGCCTGTACAAGGCCCTGCTGTAGTGCCCTGGAGAGATCTCTAAATTGCATGCATGAATGACATATAAAGCCACTTGAGGCATGTTCTTGATGAGGGAACAACTTTAAAACATGGTAGTAAGCTCCAAAGAGTAGATTTTGCATAATACCCCTCTTATGAGCACTGAAATCACCAGGATGGCATTGTACCCTAGACATTGGTCAGTTTTGAATGTATTATGTACTTATTTTAAGAGCTTTTTTAGAGATAAGAATTCACAAAGCTGCCTTCAGCACTGCTGGCACCCTAGGCAAGATTTTACATTCCATTAACAGTCCTCCTTTGGGAAAAGAAAATGTTATTTCCTTCCTTATATCAGAATAAATATAAGGGTAGAAGACAATGCAATATTATTACATTGTATCATATAATGAAGTAAGTAAGTAAGTAAGTAAATTTTATTTATATAGCACATTTAAAAACAGTGAGAACTGGCCAAAGTGCTGTACAATGTCAAAAAGCTAAAAATAATAATAAATAAATCGGCAGCATAAAATACATAAGAACATTTGACATGGCAGAAGTAAACATAAGATGAAATAAAAGAAAGGATAAAAGAGATAAAAGAGCTAAGAGGCAAAGGCCACAGTGTACAAATGAGTTTTTAGCTTGGATTTAAAAGTGTTGATTGTTGGAGCAGATCTGATGTCAGTAGGTAAACTGTTCCAGAGACGTGGAGCTGCCACAGCAAAAGCACGGTCCCCTTTGTGCTTGAGGCGGGAGCGGGCAACACAAAGGAGACCTTTGTCGGCAGATCTGAGGGACCTGGGTGCAGAGTAATGTTGCAGCATGTCGGAGATGTACTTGGGGGTCTGGCCTTGAAAGGACTTAAAAACCAAAATAAGTATTTTAAATTGAATTCTAAAACAAATGGGAAGCCAGTGCAGAGAGGAGAGGACAGGAGTGATGTGTTCCTGCCTCTTGGTGCCTGTTAAAAAATGAAGTTCTTATATTATGGAAAATTGACTCATGTGAGCTGTAAGTTATGTTATAATGCTGTTCCCTCATCAAAAGCATACCTGGAGTTGTTTTGTTTCATTCACATGTTTGAATATCCCTTTATTATTAGTCTGTCTACATCTCTAAAGCTCAGAATGCTCTATTCAACCTTGTGATGTCATGAAGTGGTAGTTTTCAAGTTAATTTCTAATGCTGAAATGATCCAAATTATTCTAGTGAAGGTATTTGGAGTTTAAAAACACAATGGAGCACTTCCTGTATTACTGCATGACATCACAAGGTGGAAGGTGGAGAGTGTTTGAGAGTAGAACTGTGATGAGTTATATGAGCCTGTTGCACATGCGTTGGTTGTGGCAGAACTTGACATTATTTGTTGTATGTGTTTTATACATATTCAAAATAATTGGTTCCCTAATGGATTCTGTCTCCACATCCTAAGTCTTTGCCTGTAGCAGTTTATTTATGCAAAACTGTGGATGAGCTAGTGTACCGGGTCAAATGTAAAAGATGTCCTAACTTGGGACCAAAGACTGCATTTATTTATGCACAAAATACTGAAATAAAAACACTGGGACCACGTAGAGCGGGTTAAGGTCGTTTTCACACCAGGAAAGTCCAAAAGTTCGCTTGCTTTGGTCCGGACCAAATTTTAATTTTTTTTTATTTTGGTGCGGTTCGCTTTCACACTGCACTTTTTTTGTAAGTGGACCAACATCTATAAACAAAACCACATGTGCTGAGGTCGCTCAGCCATTGGACAGAAATGAGCCCTGTCAAAACGCCGTGTCCAAACACGGAAGGGGGAGAATAATGGTGTTACGTGCTATTTTCAATGTAGTCATAGCGATATGGTTTGCACAGTTTTTACAGTTCGCACAAATGGTAAAAGGAGAAATTTTATTTGTCAACTGGACAAAGTTTATTTGGTCGAAAATGCTGAAGGACACTGCGTATATCTTGCTGCAGGCATAAGCAGTGTCCTTCAGCACTCTAACCAGAACTGACGAAGCAACTCGGATGAGCTGCGAAACATTTTCGACCAAATAAACTTTGTCCAGTTGACAAATTGAATTTCTTCTTTTACCATGGATTCTACCTGGACGACTGAGGGATTCTTAACACATCTTAGTTTGCACTAATGTTTGAGCAGCATCGTGAGGTTTACACTATTTTACAATCAATTTCCAAACGACGAAGACACAGGGCGAGACGGCTACGGAGGACAGCGCTCGTGTGTGCGCATCAAGTTCTGACTCTTGCTCTTCACGCAAAACGTAAGTAAGCCTCGTTTTGTTTAGTTTCATTTCCTCAGCCCTGGTTTCCCATAATGCTCGACATACGACGGGAGCTCGTTAAGTACAAAAAGCCAACTTGTGTCGGATCGAGTCCGGTCTGCATTCTCACCTCAAACGAACCGCACCAGGATTCGAATGGAACCGTGCCGAGACCGAGCTTTTTAGGTGGTCTCGGTTCGCTTGTTTGCTCCGGATCGAGATTTTTGGTTTTTATTCACACCAGCCCAAAAGGTCGAAATCAAAGGAGCAAACGAACCCTGGTTCATTTTAAACGAACCAAACAAGGCAGGTGTGAAAACGACCTAAGATTCTCCATGATGACAGAAAGACACTTCAGACAGAGCAATCAAGAAAAACAGGTGGCCACCAGAAAAGTTACAGAATACACCTTTTACTACCTCTATTTGGCATAGACCAGACCCCATATGAAAGACGAAAGAAAGAAAGATATGCCTTTATTAGTCCCACAGTCGGGAAATTCCAGTTCTACATTTAACCCATCCTGTTATTAGGAGCAGTGGGCAGCACATTACTGCGCCCGGGGACCATCTCCATCATCTTCTTGCTTCGGCTTGGTCAGGACCTAAGCTGGAGGATTTTACCTGGTGCATGGGGGAAACCGGAGTGCCCGGAGAAAACCCACCCAGACACGGGGAGAACATGCAAACTCCACACAGAACACACACAGAAAGGGCGACCCCGGGGATCGAACCCGGAATCTTCTTGCTGTGAAGCCAGAGCGCTAGCCACTCAGCCACCGTGCCGCCACGCTATGCTAACAATACACAAACGTCTGTATAAACACACGTAGCACAGTGACTTTCAGAGATTACATGTGAATGCTTGGAGCTTGGGGAGGTTGCAGTGAAGTCAGTCCGCTCATTACTTACTGCCTGTCAGCTACATCAAAGTCTCCTCCTGCTTGTAGTATTGCAGGTTTAGCACCACCATCGCTGCTATTCCATAATCCTCCGCTTCCACAGCCGTAATGAATGGGAAACTTGGTACAGAGTGTGTTTTTTCTTCTTCTTTTTCCTTCTCTTTGAATTTAAATCATGTAGCCAGGTAGCAGCCCGCAGAGCTTATCAAAGAGGACGAGGTGCACTTCCTCCAGGCTCCAGTCGCTCCCTGAAGGAGAAGTAAACAGGGTGTACAAGCAGTTCATTTCACAAGTTACATTTTATATACCTTCAGCACTTATGCAACTGTATTTTTGATAGAGCTCTTGTATATATTCATTAAATGTGAAATTTTAAAAGTATAGATGATAACAAGAAGAGGATGGGCCTACTTTGTGTATTTATACTCATATTTTTATGCTTTATGCTTCTGTGTGACAAAAAATCAGATAATTACGTAAATTCTTCATTATTAAATCAACAAAATAGTGTAAGGGGGTTTAGGTTAGGCAATTAGGGACTATAAGATACGGTAAGGTTAGGATCTGTCCCAAAATGTCATCTTAAAATGGGTTTGGATCTAAATACTAGAATCAATGGGTTTCAAAGAGATGGGGCATTGTTGCCATAGTAACAAATTGTAACAAATTGTGCCTCAGACACTCACACACTTCCTCGTTTGTATTGTATTTGTATAACACCCGTGTAAACTTTTAGGTTATACATTTTTTATGCCTAAAGTAGTAATTATCAGTGATGTAATAATGTGCAAAGTAGTTTACTTTAATTCTGCATAACATATTGACCAGTGCAGTGGTCTTTCTCTTTCTCTCAATACACTGTACCACTCTTCCCTCTCTTTTCTCCTCACTCTATAACTTCCTGTAGGCAGGCCTAAACTGGTAATCAGGCATACCGGGCATTTTCCCAGTGGGCCGACAGTCCTAGAGACTGATGTTTTTTGGTTTGTTTTTTTTACTTAGAGACCGGCCCACAATTTAGAGGAGGCGGCCCATTGGTCCATCTTCAGTATAGACAGTGGACTAAACCAATCAGGATATAGAAGCTTACGAGAGCGGTCCCACCCCTTTCTCTGCTCTGATCCCCGCCAGGTTCAGTGTTGAGTGTGGAAACATGGAGAAGCTGCAGAAAGGGGGTGTGGAGAAGTTGCGGGCTAAAAGATTTTAAAAATCTCACTATAGACGCTGCAAAATGTTGTAAAATAACAGACATATTCTCTGGAGAGGCTACTGGAGCCTCTGTAGTCCTCTGCAGCCCAGGTTGAAGGTGGACAGGGAACTCGAGGAAGCCCGAGGGAACCCGAGGGACAGAGTGACCAGGGAAATGTAGCACAGGCACAGCAGATAGTAATGTTTGGATAATACCGGGACTTTTAGATGATGGACAGGCATAAAAATCGCTCACCTTTTGGCAAAATTGACCGTTTGAAGCCAAAACAGGTGACTTATGTGAATCCTGTAGATTCGATGAGATGAGTTTTTTTGTGTGTGTATGTGTGCAAGATGCATTTTAAACAAACCATTGAATGTGTGGTTACTGTGAGTTTGCTGGTGGTTTTTGGGAGCTGGTTTCCCCTAGACCAGGGGTGTCGATCTACCGGTCGATCGCCAAGGTAGTGTGGGTTGATCATAGTGTCGTTGTACTCGACACCAGTCTTGGTCTCGAGATGAGTACGATCATATTTCATTACGGCCGCTGCCGTTAGCAATAAATGTTTACCAGTGTGCGGAACGCGCTTCTTACTGCAGTCTGTGCGCTTGTCTGGGACACTGCGTGGCAGGTCACCACGAGCACTACCAGCGCACACAGCTTGTCCGCAACAGCGTGCACCCTGGCGTTCCAGCATGTATCACAGAGCAGGTTATACTTTTTTAAAACATCCTACCTGTCCGTCCGCCTCACGTTAGCGTGCCATTCCTCGCCTTTTCACGCTCTCGCTCCTCCTGCTCATAGCGCACACAATGCCCTCTAGATGAAAGGCGAAGCAAAAACGAATCTAAATTTATTGTTACAGTGTCCGCACAGAGCAGACCTACAGCACAGAGCAGACCTACAGCACAGAGCAGACCTACATCACAGAGCAGGTCTACAGCACAGAGCAGACCTACATCACAGAGCAGGTCTACCACGACATGTAGTTGAATTTTGCCTAATAAAAGTGCACAAATGCATATGTTTGTCACGACATGTGTTTGGTAAATGTGTAAGAGTAAGGGTAATGACAAAAAATGTACAGAATGTACATTAAGTTATGCAAGGTACATCAACATGCATTGTACATGTAAAGAATTGTCAATATATTTATAAATAAATAAATTATCTGCATTTTTGTTGTAGGTAGATCATTTTGACTTGGTCATTTCATAAGTAGCTCACATGCTGAAAAAGTGTGAGCACCCCTGCCCTAGACCAAGACGTAACAATAGTAAAATACTTTGCTTCAGGGAACACATACATTAGTTAGTCCGTTGTGTTCCACTAATCATGAGGGACCGGTCTAAATCAAAAATGCCAGGGCCGTTTTTTGTCCCAGTCCAGCCCGGCCTGAAGGGGTGGTCAGCCAGATTGACCTGGCAGGTTGCTTAAACTGACCACACCTCCCGTCGCCCGGTGCTCTCTGGAGGAGGGTATCCCAGGTGTGTGAAAGGAGGAACTCTCCATCATCACGGTTAATGCTTACCGTGCTTCATTTCCTGATTTCTCCCTGATCCAGTGATTGAACTTGTTGTTTTCCGATCCAATGACACATGCCCCGTCCCAATCCATAATGTGGTTATTTCTTTTACAGTGATCTGATATGGCGGATTTTAGGTTTTCCTGTTTTACTGTATGCCATTAAAAAGAACCCAAGAATTTAAAGTACATAAGAAGACAAAATTAACATCTCACTCCCTCTGTTTCTTCCCTCTCTTTCACTCTCTCTCAATACACTCTCTTCTTCCCTCTCTGTATCTCTTATATGATGCAAATACCACGAGGCTTGTAAATTAGCCATGCAATTTGGCCATAAATCCACTTGAAGGCGGCTTTTCTCCTCCTCGGGACATGCTTTAATGACTGTTGCTCATCACCAGCCCAGACTGTAGTGATTAGACCATGTGACTAGTGTGTGTGGAGATACAAATACGCACTTTGAGAATCTGAGCATGAAGCCAGTCTAAGCTGAAAGATGCAGTTTTGAATAAAAAGTCACATAATCATGATATTTTTAGTCAAGGGGTTGTAGCGGATGTTATTAGGAGGAAATTGATGTTGAGGTTTGTAAGTCAAAACTTTTTTCAAAACTACCAGACAGGAGTATTCATAGATTCAACTTGAGGAAGTTTGACTGTTAATAATAATACTAATGTTTTGTTAACAGTGCTGCAAACCCTTGGCCTTCTCTGAATTTCCTTCATGATGAAGTCTCCTGTAATGGTTTTCATTTCACTTGTGTGCTTTATCAGGGTTATTGAATGCCAAGCGTGTAAAGCAGTGATCAAAGCAAAAGGTGGCAATATTTTTGACTGAGAAGTTTTGCAGTTGTTTTGCAGAAAGCTATTTTTCTACCTAAAGTTCAACCTTGTCTTGGAATGTAACAAAGGCAAATCATTTTCTTTCTTCACTTTTTCACCCAACAGCAGTTTTTCAGTTACCATTATGGTACGTGTAATGTTAGACAACTAGCATCCTAACGATGCACCAATATTACTTTCAATATTATAGTTAATCGCAGTTTATCTCTGTAGCAATATCTCATGCTTTAAAATGTATTATTACTGGGCTGTGAGTTTAACACGTTAATTAGATTAATTAATTACACTGCACATTAACGTGTTATAAAAATGAACACAATTAATTATGAGTGGAAGTTCAATGCATGCGCATTTTAAATTTGGCGTGCGGGGAGCAAATCGCTGCTCGGGCCTTTGAACGGCAAGTTTATTTATAAAAAGAACAAAGACGGGACGATCAACAAGAATGCGATGATTTGTAGCTTTTGTCAAAAAGAATTTTCCAATCACCGAAGCTGCTCCAGCCTGACAGATCGTTTGAACGATAAACACGTCTGGACAAGTTCCATCATTACCGGTGACAGAGCGAGCGTGAGCGCACTTCAACAAACCACCAAACCACACAACCACACTCGCAGAATTTGGGAAACGAATGCGAAAAGTGACCACAGAAAAACTGACAAACTCAGTCGCAAAGTGGGATGCCTCTCTCTCGCTGTATCTCTCTTTCGTATGGTATGGTTTATTTATTTGCACAGGGACAGTGCACAATATTTCATTGACCTTTGAAATAAACAAAAGAAAGACGCATGGTGCCAGGTTATAGCAAAAATGCTAATTTCCACCTGTAGTCCCAGGACAGGTTGATGTTCATTAAATACACTGTAACAGAGATTGTAGATGGGTAATTGACCAGTACATAAGAATAATCACAGAATAATCTCTTGAGATTAAAAATGTTATTAATTAGATTAATTCATTACAAATCCTGTAATTATTTTGAGATTTTTTTTTTTTTTTTTATCGCTTGACAGCACTAGTTATCACAAATAAAATAGTTTCTCTACCTGATTTATTTTCCTAAGTGTTGGCTGTTGACTCTGAGCGAAGTGAAGTGGGCACATGCCAGTCTGCAGTCGGCTCATGTTTATTCATCTGCCTCTGACACACACACACACACACACACACGCACACACACTCTAAATCATTGACCCAGCGTTGGTGCTCGGTGCTCCACTTGAGCTTGGGATCCAGGAGGGCATATTGATTCAGACCCTCTCATCAGCAGACCAATCGTATCTGGGACAGGCATAATTGTAAATCTCATAAAGTGAAGTGCCAGGACCTGTCTACAAATTTAATCTTGGAGAGCTGATTCTTTTTTTTCTGCTTTGAGAGATAGGGGCATTTTTGGAGAGTGGTAGCTCAGTTTGTTTGCCCAGAAATCTGAAAGTTGCTATTTCAATCTCAGCTTCTACTCAGCTTCTAGCTGCTGTGTCCTTGGGCAAGACACTTTAATGACATTTTCCATTTATGAATTTGGTGATGAAGACTGTTTTGCTCTGCTAGTTTAAATAATAATATTAATAATGCATTGAATTTATATAGATCCTCAAGATACTCTAACCACTAAACCTTGCATTATTCATTCACTCCACACTACTGTTATAGCCACAGTTGCCCTGGGGCAGATTGATGGTCTTGATCACACACACACACACACACACACACACACACACACACACACACACTATACTGAGACTATAAGCTTGGTGAAGTGTCTTGCCCCACTATGGCATCTGATATTCCCAGTGGTCTCCCATCCAAATATTGACTCTTTACAGTGACCTTACGCTGGGGTGTTCTATATGTATCTCTATTGACAGAATATTCAGCCTTCATGGTGACACAACGCCAAAACACTGCCAAAAAAGTTTTATAGTTGTCTGAAAGTTTAAGGAAAAAAATACAAAATGGATTTAAACAGCACATTTTCAAGAGCCTGTGATCAATACGAGCGTTCATGGTCCTGTTTGATTTTCGATAAAAAAGTCAGACGGTCAACTGAGTGGTTGTAATGCTATTTGAGAGGGACTTGTTTAAGAGCACAAATCTGCTCACCTGTTGTAGTTCCATCTGAATCAGTTCTTTCTGGTCAGATTAAAGTCTAACTTGAGTATCGGAGCTTCAGACAGAGCAGTGCCTCCAGTTAGAAGATAGGTGACTGTGACTGTGAATGTGTCTGACTTGGGGACTGATTTTATATTTATTTATGACAGGATGAATGTGTATATGTACTTTTTATATAGTGGTGGTGCATGGTTTGTGTGAAGGGTAAGGATGGTGGGGATGGGGAATGACGTGAATGTTAGTGGGGATGCTGTAGCGGGTGATGGTTCGGTTCGGAGGGAGGGTCGGAGGCGGGGTTGGGAACACCCAATACATCTATGTCTGTGCCAACACCGCTATCTTTTTATCTGATGTTGTGTATGTGTATTGTATGTATGTATACTCAACAAAAATATAAACGCAACACTTTTGTTTTTGCTCCCATTTTTCCTGAGATGGACCCAAAGATCTAAAATTCACTCCAGATACACAACACTACCATTTCTCTCAAACATTGTTCACAAATCTGTTCAAATGTGTGACAGCGAGCACCTCTGCCCCACCGAGACAATCCACCCCACCTCACAGATGCGCCACATCAAGATGCCGATCCGACATCATGACCAGTGCACAGGTGCGCCCCAGACTGCCCACAATAAAAGGCCACCCCGAAATTTGCATTTTTTTTGGCTTTATTGGGGGTCTGGGGACTCAGAACCAGTCAGTATCTGGTGTGACCACCATTTGCCTCATGCAGTGCAACACATCTTCTTCGCATAGAGTTTATCAGATTGTCAATTGTGGCCTGTGGAATGTTGGTCCACTCCTCTTCAATGGCTGTGCGAAGTTGCTGGATATTATTGGGAGCTGGTACACGCTGTCGTATACGCCGGTCAAGCACATCCCAAACATGCTCAATGGGTGACATGTCTGGTGAGTATGCTGGCCATGCAAGAACTGGGACATTTTCAGCTTCCAAGAATTGTGTACAGATCCTTGCAACATGGGGCCGTGCATTATCTTGCTGAAACATGAGGTGATGTTCATGGATGTATGGCACAACAATGGGCCTCAGGATCTCATCACGGTATCTCTGTGCATTCAAAATGCCATCAATAAAATGCACCTGTGTTCTTCGTCCATAACAGCCTTTGAAGAGGAGTGGACCAACATTCCACAGGCCACAACTGACAATCTGATAAACTCTATGCGAAGAAGATGTGCATGAGGCAAATGGTGGTCACACCAGATACTGACTGGTTCTGAGTCCCCAGACCCCCAATAAAGCAAAAAAAATGCACATTTTGGGGTGTCCTTTTATTGTGGGCAGTCTGGGGCGCACCTGTGCACTGGTCATGATGTCGGATCGGCATCTTGATGTGGCGCACCTGTGAGGTGGGGTGGATTGTCTCGGCGGGGCAGAGGTGCTCGCTGTCACACATTTGGACAGATTTGTGAACAATGTTTGAGAGAAATGGTAGTGTTGTGTATCTGGAGTGAAGAGACAAGAAAGGCAGTGCAATGATATGATGATTGAAAGGACATAAGGTTATCCGTTACATAAGGGTGAGTTGTTGTACGGTTGTAGGGAGTATTATCTGTTACATAAGGGCAGTGCTTCTCAAATAGTGGGGCGGGCCCCCCTGGGGGGGCGCGGTGTGATGCCAGGGGGGGGAAACGTACTGTACTAGAACTAAGTGTAATTGCACATTAACAACAGTAGTTGGCAGTAACGCTCTCATTGTTGCTCTGGGGCAGGGGTCGGCAACCTTAAATATGCAATATATAGAACAGGCTCCCCATCAGCAGAACATCCTCTGTCACAGAAAAAACATGTATATCCTACTGCATCATGTACTTTAGTCAGACAGAAGCTGATGCATCAGCGGCACAAGGACAGAGCGTTTTTTTTTTTGTTTGTTTGTTTTTTCCCAGAGCTTTTAGTTTATGCAAATAAGCCATGCGGTTTTAAGTTTCGTTTCTGTAAAACGTAAACAAATGTGTGCAAAGCTGCATTATTTGAGTCCTCAGTGCAAAAAAGACAGTGCGGTCTTTGTTTCTTTCTTTTTTTGTTTTTAATGTTAATAAAAGGATACAATCTTATGCAGAGATGTACTAATAACAATTTTCTAGACAAATACTACTATTTATAGCCTAGTCGCGCGTAAGGAGGGGGGGCGTGAAATTTTTTCTTCTTCCTAGGGGGGGCGTCACAGAAAATAATTGAGAAGCACTGCATAAGGGTGAGTTGTTGTACAGTTGTAGGGAGTATTATTTGTTACCTAATTGAAAGACCTGAGTGTTCTCAGGAAGTAGAGTCTGCTCATGCTCTTCTTGTAGACAGCATTACAGTTGTCCCTCCAGTCCAGCCTGTTGTTCACATGGATGCCTTGTATCAGTCCACTATTTCCACATCGTGACCCTGGATGGTAATGGGCTCCCCTGTTCCTCTTTCTCCTGAAGTCAGTCTCTAGTTCCTTGGTCTTGTCAGCGTTCAGGAGCAGATGGTTTGCACTCAGTGTCCTGTACTCCAGCTCCTGTCCATCCCTGATACACCCTACCACTGCAGAGTGATCAGAGAACTTCTGCAGATGGCAGGACCCAGAGCTGTACTGGACATCAGAGGTGTACAGAGAGAACAGAGACAGGACTGTACCCTGGGGGACTCCTGCGTTACTACAGTATTAGACAGGGTGGTTCCCAGTCGCACATACTGAGACAGTGTAGGAGACAATCTGATTAAATGTGCAAGTAGGTGTGGGTCACACTATTTTAGATTCACTTTATTTAATTTAGTAGTTTTGTTGTGACATTGTGACACTTTTTTTTCCCAACTACAGCTTCTCGAGTAATTTTACTCACCAACAATTTACTCTTTTTTGTCTATCCAGTTCTTGCTGAAAGTGAATAGGAAAAGAACGGAACCAAATCAAATCAAACCCTAATCAAATATTAAATGCATATTGGACTTAAAGGGACAGTGTGTAGGATTCGTGGCGCATAGGTGGTTACTAGCTATTCCACTTCCTCTTTTGGCTATGGCAGACCTCGAGGGTCACCCGGACGCGACGTAGCTCCGACATCGCGCGTGCCCGCGCACGAACCGCGCACCGCTGTATACATAAACCGCGGTCCCCCGTTCACTTTTTTTTTTTCTTTTCGCATGAAAACACACAATCCCGATCATGATTCATGACAATCTACACATCAAATGAAACCTTACAGTCTCCTCTTTTTGACTATGCAATTCATTTCCCTGCAAAACAATCACTCCCCGAGCACATGGGGCTTTTATACAGAAAAGCACAAAACTTAGCTTACTTAGCTTACCTTTGAAGGCTTTGCACAGGTCAAACTCTGTATTTCATCATAAACTTGGTCTCAATCTGTCCATAAGGATCCAGCGAATAAAATCCAGTAAAACAATTTAGTCCAAAATACGTGTTATATCCATTACGATGTGTGATCCGGCAGCATGCTCCCCCCTCCCCCCCTCCCCTTCCCCTTCTCTCCTTCGCTCCTGGCTGCATATGGGAGCAGAGGACCGAAGGAGAGAAGGGGAAGGGGAGGGGGGAAGGGGGGAGCCATACGCAGCGCGGCTGTGCAGGAGCCGAGGCGAAGGATGAGCCCAAATGTCCTTCTGCGGCTCTCGTATTCAAAATGGCTGCCTCTATATGGGGAAGATCCCCCTTTTATGTGACTATATCTAAGTCCAAAAGAATACTTTGATTTCATGATGGAAGTGAAAAGGCTTGGAAAACAATGTATTTTTGAATGGGTATCTTCAATTTCAGTAATTAACAGGTAAAAATCTTACACACTGTCCCTTTAACAAGCAAAGAAATCAAACTTTAGTTCAACCCAGTTGAGAAATGGAATGATCCATATACCATGAAGTTTGTCCGTTTGTGTTGTTTGTGCTGACCTGTGATTGGTCCAGCCTGTGAATGTAAGTTTGTGAAATCACAAATATTGCAAGAATTCATTTTGCTGTGCAACATAATCACATTTTCTCTGAAAATATTACTTATAATTACCTATTATGAATGCAACTGCATAAGGCACTGAACACACTACTTGGTTATGAGTTTACAAGAATAGATGTAATCTGGTGTCCAACTGAAAGCACCTGAACTGTCCTATGGGTTTTTTCTCCTTATGCTGTGTAGCTGCAGTAGGACCAGCAGCTCTCAGCCTGCTTCTTCTCAGTGGGAGAGGAGGGATTGATTTGTCTTGAGTGGGAGTTTTAAATGTGTATTAACTACACTGAAGTGCTCCAGCAGTGGCCATGGAGACTGTTAGGCAGAGTAAACAAGGAGAAAAGGTTATGACTTTACAAGAATAATGTGATGTTGTATGTGTGTAGTACTGAAAGAGATCCTTATACACCATGAAAATCAATACCAATGGGAATGTATGTTATAAGCAGCAGCATTTTATTCCACAGAGCTGGAAGTGTGTGAAAAGGTCAGACCTTCACCAAGGCATGAGTGTGGAATATTGTAGCTTCAATATTTCGCACTACTGGTGCGCCGGTCAAGGTCCACTACTGTGTATTTAATCGGCTTGTCTCCATAGAAATGTTATTGCCTTGGCTGGAATGTTCCACAGTATGGCAGTAACTTCATTATCTCCATGGAGACAAGCTGGTGATGACCCATAAGACTGCATATGTTTCAAGGTGTTTTTGAGCAATTAAACTCCCCCTTAATGAGGTAGAAAAATGTAATATATATCACTGAACATTCCAGGCAAAGCATCTCCATGGAGACAAGCAGCAGGCCTCCAAAAAGTCACACAGTGTTTTTTGATATAAAAACTAGTGGCAAGGCAAGGCAGGGCAAGTATAGCACAATTCATACATCAAGCAATTCAAAGTACTTTAAAGAATAAGTTAAGTTATTACTTTTTTAATAAGGTTTGCCTGGAAATCCCGGAATTTCTGTACAGATTGATATCAGTCTGGTCCTCTCGTCCTTTGTTGGGTCTCATGGCCAACCAATCAGATTTGTGTTGTTGTTGTTTTTTCAGCGACTTATGTGAAACGAACGAACTGATTGGCCTCTTATGTGACTCTGTAGAAAGCCGTGATGTTTTGCTGTGATTTTTTTTTACTTTATTTTTTATTTTTTTTAATGAACGGACCATGCTTGTCCTTGATTGGTTAATCCACCTGTCAATCACACCCATCTGAATATGAGGAGATTCACCAGACCAACATTTCTGTAAAGTATTATTTGTAAAGTGTGTATTCTAGGCCCCATTTAAGTAGTAGTCTAGTAGTAAAGTTGACCAACAGTTGAATAGCAGTGAATAGCAGTAGTCATAATTCAGCTTCCCTAATGATGAACCCTCAGCACGTCCCTGACAAACTTTCACTTTCTTCAGACAGCAGTGTAATCCTGTGAGTATATGAGCAGATATAATCTGTTTTTTAAAAGTGATAAGTGCGGCGGGCGGGCTGGCTCCTGTAAGTCTCAGTTCTGAAAACACATCTGAATAATCCAGTTATGAACTCTGAGTGCGTGTCAAACGGGATGTGGTGAGTAATAGTATCTGCAGATCATTTTATTTGACCTCTGCACATTCAACTATAATTTTATATTAAAGTGGCTGAGTGAATATTTGTTTTGCCCCAGTACTAATATATTGAATAAGCAGCTCTTTTGGGACCGCTGTCTGCATCTGATTAGAAAGTTTTTTAAACTTTGAGACTGTAGTTAGGATGCTAATATGTGACCAGCCGTGGCAAAACCAGACACAAGTCGTTCCGGAGGCGTTTGAGTTATTTACAGATTCTGAAAGTGTAGATTCTAAGCTTTTCAATGATGCATGGAAATCTGATAACATTTGAAGAAGTTGTGGCCATTTGAAAGCACCACATTGTGAAATCAACGAGCTGAGAAAAAAAACGATTCTCTTGCCCAGGCCTTCAGAACTCATTTGCATGACATTAAGCTAAGCCCTCCCCCATCACTGACATTACTGTGGTGTGTTTACAGTCAGGGCCGGTCAGAATTAGAAGGTACTTTGTTAAAATGGAAATGCTTTTTTATATTTATTTATATGTTAGCATTATTGTGATGGTAAAACTCCACTCTGGCCTCTGTTGTGAAGATGTGAAAAGCACTTATAAAGTCAATAAATATGTACTTTTTTACTGTAAATAGTGAAACACAGTGACGCTAGCTAAATTTAGAGCTATTGGGTATAATTTTCTTACTTAAAATCATCATTACACCTCATTTCCAATTAGGTATTTAGGTTTAGAGCTCTCTTTGCTGGGAATGAGCCATACAAACAAGTCCAGTGAGTATTTTTTTGGCTTAAAAACTGAAGTCCGAAGTTTTATCTATGACGCAACAAAACTGACCATACGCAAATGGAGATTTTTTTGAGTGCTCAGAGAAGACGACTTTGTATCAACTTTGCATAACATGTGTTCTTTAACTTATTTATGTTTTGACCTGACCCAAAACCTTTCCTATTTCAGTCCCTCCATTGGCTCTAATATCTCCCATGGAACCCAACCCAGCCTTCCACAACAAAAAAACATGTCAATTAACGTCTCTCAGCTCTCGAAGAAAACCTGGCGTAAATGTTTCCACCTCCAAAACAGTTCCCACACTTGCCAACACCGGAGCTTGTCACATGTCAGGCTTGTTTACCGTTTTAGGGAAAGGACAGATGGAGCAAACTTGGCCTGTTTTCGCTCCATCTTGTTAGCTTGTATAGCTTCAAGTGCTTGTACAATATGCGCCACCCCTGAGGTGTGTTATGGCAAGCTAATAATCCAGAGCTCACCACTGGCGCAGCGAAGTGTGTGTAAAAATATGAAATCTGCATGGGTTCAAGTCCGAAATCCATGGGTAGCTCGTCTTGTGGTGTAATGTGGGAAAAAAGACGCAGCAGTCGTGTTGTGTTTTTGAAGAAATCTGCTTCACTCTTGTAAATCAAAGGCAAATTAGAGTTGCTGTGCTGTTAGGTTCATACTCGTGTCGGGAGAGGTGAGTAAGAGATAAGTAATTTGGATTGTGACTTCTGTGAATGCGGCCATGTCTGTAAATAGATTCTGGGTTAGGCAAAATGGTTTCTTGTGAGCTTTTAGCCATGTAAAGTTCCTCAAAAACATACCTGGAGTCGTGTTTTGGTTAATTCACACATGTTTGAGTAACCCTTTATTATTAATGTGTCTGTTCCAACTTGTGAAGCTAGGAAGCAGTAGTTTTCAAGTTAACAGCTGCCCTTAAACTTTAGTTCAAAACAGTTGGCTCATTCCAGGGCTGAAATCATCCAAAAGATTCTAGTGAAGGTTTAAGGAGTTTAAAAACACAGTGGAGCACTTCCTGCATTGCCTCATGACATCACAAGATGGAACAGGGTGTTTTCTATTTGAGAGAACTCAGCTTAAATATGCAGGATTTGTGTGTTCAACATGGGTGAATGAAACAAAACACAACTTCAGGTATGTTTTTGATGGGAAAACAACATTATAACATAGATCAAATAAAAGGCAAAGTAGAGTTTCTGTGCTGCTAGGTTCATACTGGTGTCAAGAGAGGTAATGTAAGTAATTTGTATTGCGACTATGTTCATGTGGGCGTCTCTTTTTAAGAAAAGTGCACTGTGGAACTTTTCTAGTGGAGGGTGAAAGTAAAAGTTTGGAAATGTTATTGCTTTGTTTCACAGTATGGCACAAAATCTATAGCCATGGGAGACAAGTAGGAGATGCCGTCATAATGCTTTGGATTTATATAGTACGTTTCAAGACAGTGTTTTACAGTGCATTATTCATTCACTACTATCCTATACTATTGTAGCCACATCTGCCCAGGGACAGACTAATAGAAGCATGACCACTACCAGCATTGACATACTCACACCACTTTCATACCGGGCATTTAGGACACAACGACAGAACTTGGTCCAAGCTGGATTCCTTCCTCCAGCCTTCAGGTTAGAGGACCTCTGCTCTAACCAGCAAGACACTGATTTAAATGTATTTTCAAGATTCAAGATTGTTTTTTTGTCATGTGCAGGATCAACACAAGGTCAACAATGCAATGAAATGCTTAGGATCAGAAGAACTGCTGACTCGCTAAGATAGTCGAGAAATACTAAATGCATGCAATAAAAATACAAGGGGAAAAAGTAAACAATATAATAAAAAATATGTAGTAAAATATAATAAAATACAAAGGTACAGGTAGGATTAAATAACGTGTAAGTAGAGTACAGTATTTCACAGATTGCACATAATATAGTATAGTATAAGTATTGAACGTGGGTTATTGCACAGGTAACAGTAGCATTTACAGTGAGGTAGTGACATACATGATACATTCATATAGAGCAGCAGCAGTAAACATTATCCATAATGAAAAGTAGTTTAGTGCAGTATTATTGAGAGTTCAGTATTATTTAGAGTAATATCCAGAGTTCAATAGTCTGACTGCTTGGGGGTAATAGCTGTCTTTGTGTTTTTGATTATTTTCTTAGGAAATAAATAATCAAATCCATGATAGACATGATGAATACAAAGCGATAGCATCTCCAAACTTGAAGGTAGCAAACCATCCACCAGAAAGTTATACAGGGCCTTTAACTAGCTGCTATAGCTTAAAATGAGTACTTGACATTTTTGCTACTGTTTCTGTTGCTGTTTTGTACACTGTAAAAAAATAAATAGTTAGTTCAACTCAAATTTTCAAGGCAACCGACTGAGTTTTTGAGTTGTGAGTATCAACTTAAATATTAAGTTTTTAAGTATTGCTGTTAAGTTAAGTTGGGTCAACTAAGCTTTTAAAGTTGAGCCAGCTAATCATTCATTCATCTTCTTCCGCTTTTCCATTTTCTGGGTCGCAGGGGAAGCAGTCCAAGCAGTGTTCTGCTGCCCAGAACACAATGCACCAGCCCCCATGAATCCTCCCATGGGTGGTGGGTCCACAGGAGGCCTTGATGTATATTTTGCCATGGGGGGCTACCAGTGTCCGCAGACACTGGGGGCGAGGTGGGGTTAAGTGTCTTGCCCAAGGACACAACAGCAGCGCTCATTTGTGGGAGCTGGGATCACACGCAGTCAACCCATCAAGAGTGGGATTTGAACCACCAACCCCTGGATCACTAGACAAGCACTCTACCAACTGAGCTACTGCTATTTTAAGTTCAAGTTTCTATTTTACCAACTTAAAACTGCAAATAATGTGCGAAGAGGAGATAAAATAACGTCTCATTTCGTTTTCGTCAACATCAGTGTTGACAAAAGGACTCGTCTCTTTATGATAAAGTTTTCTGCAAAGACAGCCGGCGCTTCTGAGGGGAAAAATGGTTCTTTTCCAAAGCCAAACCCAAGGAAAACCCCTGATAAACTCCTCCGGTTACCCTGTTGCAGCAGATCCCAACGGCAGATTATTCCAAATGAGCATACGCAGATTACTTGGCCTGGCCCAAACTACCGTTCACTTGAATTTGTATATCATGTCAACTCAAAATATGAATTAAGATCAACTTTTTAACAGAAACTTACAAAAGTGAGTTGAAATTACTCATTTGAGACAGTGTACGATGCAACTGGCAGTTTTATTGTCTATGAACGCTAAAATCCTAGTAATCTGAACAAATTCAAGTTGTCATTTTTACAGTGTATACACACATTTCTAGCTTTGTATAAAATTGCTTTAAGCATTTTAACACTTCAATTATCATATTTATAGCTGCAGTACTTTATAATATCCTCTATAGCTGGTGCATTTCCTCCCCCATGTCTCTCTACTGTATATATACATACACATTAACACAGTGCTTTAAGGCTAAGCAAAGTTTATCTATTATAAAGTGAACCTCGATGTACGATTGCTCTGGTAATAACAATTGCCTTTGCAAAACTATTTTCTGTTATTTTTCAGTTTTATTCTTTATCCTCTGGGGTAGATTATTATTTTTTATTCTCGTTGAACAAATGTTTACCTGAAGCCTATGAGATTTATCCATATTTACTTATATTTTCTATTCCTAACAGTATGACAGAATGACATTTATTCAAAACACTAACAAAACAAATTTGATAGCGAAAAACCCATTAGCGAGTTAGCTGATTGTCACATAAGAATTTGTATACCATTCTGTGCGACAGCTCAAATGCAGATCCAGACATACATAGCATAATGGACTTTGGACTTGTCTCTGAGAAGCAATTTAAACTAAACAACTACTTTATTGTCCATATTATAACCTAAATTATACGCATTTGCATAGGCTTGGAGTAGTAATTGGTATGTATGAAACTGCGCTCGCTGTAATAGTTATTGGCAAGATCCCAGAGCGTGCTGACACCGGGCAGGCCCTGCTGAAATTAGCTTTACGAAAATGCCACCAAGCGACTTATTTAAACTGCTCAGCTTTTTAAGTGTGCCCCAATCTGCTCTAGTGCTAAAGTAGCCCGCCGCACCATTGGTCCTCATCCTGTAATAGCTGCAGGGAGAGAGAGACGGAGAGAGGGATGAGGGGAGATAGCATCAGAATGATATAGGTGCAGTAGTAGAAGCTGAGGCTGATAAAGCTTAAAATCATGACTATTGAGGGTTACTGCTACAGAGAAAAATGGACACATGTAGACATTTAAAAGTTCTATAATTAATGTTACGGGCCCCAAGCAGCGGAGCTACCATAGCAATGATGTTGCAATCTGAAAAATATAATATTAATGAAAGAAAGGAAGACACAGAGCCTTTCACATCCAGATTGCATTTTTAATAATTATATAAACCTTAGAACAATAAACAACATTGTCTGAATACAATAACATTGTATTGTTCCTTTAAAGATCCCATGACATGGTACTTCTTGATGCTTTTATACGGCTCCTTAATGGTTCCCTAATACTGTAAATGAATCCTTCTTCAAAATCAACACTCATGAGAAACAGAGATAAGATGAGAAAGAGTATTTTTTCTCTCTCTGGAACACTCCATAATGGGCGTTGTTGCTTGAATGCAAATGAGGAGAAAAGAGCTGGCCAATAGTAGAGGGTGGGGGCGTGGCCAAATGCTCCGCTCTCCGCTGTAGCTCTCAGCTGATCCATTTCCTTGTTTTTGCACGGGGGGAGAGATTTGAAGCGTTCCATTGAAAAATAAACACATTTCCACATAAAATAAAATTAAACCACTGCTGTTCAAAGGTCCAGAGGCTCAGATAAAGGACTTCCGAGCCTAGAAACACTCGGATGTGCCTCCAGGCAAATAAAAAAACGCATTTCGCATTGCCTAGCGCATTCACAGTCCAAACTCTCTGGGCGTGATTTACAGAGACGCTGAGTACAGACAGACAGGGGCGGAACTGCATTTGCATTTCTTTTTTCGATCTGACGTCAATAAGGTGCCTTGTTCAAACTCGCCCGTTTGAGCTCCGATTTTTTGTAACGCAGAAAAGGATCGCAAATGCTCAGTTTAGACATTTCACAACTTTTAGCCATGGGGGGGGGGGGCCTAAACAGGGTAGGGGAGCTCACACTAACGTTCAAAAACCTCAGAAAGTGAAAATTTCATGCCATGGGACCTTTAACTCTCATACAAATGCTAACCTAGCTGTCTCAAACACAAACACATTACCCACAGGTCCTAAGTTTGAGATACAATAATACAACTAAATGCATACAAATGCACATATAAAACTGAAATACGCCTGTAACACTGCATCTTATGAAGTATCATGGTGCTTCAGACCGTGCGCGTTTACAGACCCATTATCCAACCCATTATTTGTTAAACTTAAAGTGTTGAAAATGTGTGATATTGTTGAATTAAGTATCCTCAAAGTCATCTATAACGCAAAGTGCCGAGTGTTACCTGTAAATATCCAAAGACTATTTCAGATGAAAACAAGCCAGTGCAGTTTAAAAGGAGCCAACATGTTTAAAAAACCTAAATTCACAACCAAGATTATGGAGCGAAGCGTCGCTGTGAAAGGAGTTCATTTATGGAATAGTCTTGACAAAAAAATAAAAGAATCAATTACAATAATGGCATTTAAAAAATACATAAAATATAGTGTAATGTGTAGGCATGAAAAAGAAAGCTTAATTGTTGTGCTTAAAAATTAAGCTTTCTGTTTACAATTGATTAATAATTGTGATTGAAATGGAATGTTTTGATGAAATGTTTTATTGTCACTATCGGTGTTAATGCCTGGAAAAGGGAAGAGGGGCAGATAACATAAGATTACTGTTTTTTCTGCTCCCTTTCATTCAATATTTTGTATTGCTATCACAATGATGATGTCTTTTTATACTTTATGAATGAAATAAACAAACAAAAATAAAAAAAAATCTATTAAACAAAAGCAGACACGGGTAACTTACGGGTAAATTACCAGTAAACGTATCAACAGTACCACATACTGACGAAAATAAAAATAAAAATAAAGTATTGACCTCTGCAGTGTAGTATATAGGTGATTTTTCTACTGTGTACTGACCTGAAAAATATAATATTAATGAGAGAAAAGAAGACACAGAAGCCATGTCTCAATTCGCAGTGTGCACAGTTCAGAGTGTGGTTTTAAGGGTACTCAGACTGCACTCCGGACTGTGCATACTTGCACAGTCCTGAGTGCAGTCCGCGGACCGCATGGGCGTCGGCGAAATGGGACAGGTTTCGCAACTACCTGATGCAGCCGCCGACTCAATTTTCTCCCGTAGAAGAAGTAGCGCGCGGTGCATGCTGTGATATATGAGTGCGCGAAGTGTGCTTTTTCACGCCGTTGATCCACGCCCTGATTTCCATGGAAACGACTGCGGTTTTCAGACTGCGCATGGGACAAAAACGGAAATGGGACAGCAGTCGTCGCGCCGGAAGTGACGTATGCGCCATTAAAACCACACTCCGAACTGTGCACACTGCGAATTGAGACACGGCTAGAGTGTTGCCTTTCACATCCAAATTGCATTTGGCTAAACAGGAAGTTCCGCCGTAAAACCCAACCTGGGGCAACGCAACCTGGGGCAACGCCTCCAGCACCAAGGTTCCCATTATCATTAAATTTCTAATCCCTCACTAAAAACAGGAAACGTACTTATTAATGACACGTTAATATGTGCAAATATAAACTTGGCATCACTTTACCAAAATATATATATTAAATTACCATAAAATACCAAATTACCAAATAATAAAATAACAACGAAAAACAATGTGGTGATGTATTTTAGGTGCACCACATTAACAATTTTAACATTTTTGAATTATTGTGTCATAATGTGTTCTAGTCCTTTAGTCTTTTAACCCAGTAGTTCTCAAAGTGGAGTCCAGAGCCATGTGTTGAGGGTCTCAGAAAAATTGTTACATTAGATTGATTATTATTGCCATATGATATACATTTCCAAACATGATATTTTTGATTGAACAACTAAACTAATAAAATGAGGACTATGATGAATTTTTCATTGAAATGAAATTTATAGTGATGCTGTCCTGAAGACCATTAAGGAGTCCTTGGGATATTTTCACATCAGTAAGAGGTTCCTGGACTAAAACAGTTTGAGAATCCTTACTCTAGTAGAGTAATTGGTCGACGGTTAAGAAAGTAAAGTAGATATCATTTGTTTTATTTTTGTTATATGATTTCACATACCAATGCTAAGATGTCAAAAATGAAAAAAGACTCCATAATATGTGAACTTAGATTTGAACTTAGTGAAATTGTGCACGACTGCTTGAAAATATCTCAAAACTACAGCTCTATGAGGTGTTCATGGCCTGCTTTAACACAAACAATAACGAACCCAACATCGTCCCCTGTGGAACACCAATAGCAACATAACAGAAACTTCTTCAATACTTTTATGTTAATGTTCCAATTTTATTTGCCCATTTACTAGACCATGAAATCACAATGTACATGTCTTATGTAATTTTTTCTCTTTTTCTCTCGTTCTCTCTCTCTCCCTCTCTCTCTCTCTCTCTGCCTTTTATTCTCTCTCTCTCTCTGTGTTAAAAGAAATTCGTTCATTGCCCTCTGCCTCCACATGTGATATTTACTATAGATAGCAGCCTTTCACACCATTTGTCCTCATCTCTGTAATTGCACAGGGAGTAAGAGAGAAAGAGAGAAAGATGAGCAAAAGAAAGGAAAAGAGAGAGGGAGTGAGAGAAAGGGAGAGGAGCAAAAGAAGAAAAAGAGACAAAGAAAGAAAGAAGAGACAAAAAAAGCCAGCGGTGAAAAGAGAGAGGAAAGAGAGAGTAAAACTGTACCAGGTAATGCCAGATGAATCAAACGGCGAGCAGGACACAGAGGAGGAAGAGGTAATGACTTGAACCAAGCGATAATCACATTCAATCCCGAGGCCCAACCGTTATGTAACGCATCGACGAGCAGCAGCCAATCACAGAGCATCTGACACAGCCTTTGACCCGCCCCCTGTTCAACATCGGACTTGTCAATCAAAGGCACAGAGGGGAAGAAGAGCGAGTGACGATGTCGTCTCTGGTTTAAATCGCTGTTGCCATGGATGCAATTGATCTCTAAGCTGACATATGATATATATTGATTTGTCAAGTGCCCTGTAGGTTTAAAATGAATCCATCAGGCTTCATGTGTCCAGTTCTAAGGCTGGTTAAATTTACCACAACTACTGCCATATTCTGGTGTTTTTTTGTTTTTTATTTGTTTGTTTTTTACCCCTGTGCCTATAAATTGCTTTATATACCGCAAGTGGACAGTTGTCACTTCAAACGTCCAAATTTCTATACTAAGGAACTGACTCCATACTCAGTAGAGATTGCTATATCACAATGAATATAAAAAAACCCTCTTTTTATTGAGACAGTAAAATGTCATTTTCAATATTAAATAATAGTACAGTGAACCCTCGTTTATCGCGGGGGTTAGGTTCCAGAAATAGCCCGCAATCAGTGAAATCCGCGAAGTAGGACAATTTTATATTTTACAATTATTCTACATGTTTTAAGGCTGAAAATGCTTCACCAGACACATTATATACCTTTCTGAGACTGGTATTAACATTTTCTCACATTTTTCTCTTGTTTAAACACTCAAACTTTTGTAGATTTTCATTAAAATATATTAATAGTGGGGGGGGGGGCACGTGACACGCGGACACGTGCGCGCGGACACGTGTGCGCGGACACGTGCGCGCGGACACGTGTATTTGTTTTGGTACCACATATCCATGCCATGTGCGAAAGTCGAGTGGAAAGCGACCTGGATATCATTTTGGGCAAGACTCAAGCCACTGCTAACAGTGCCAAACCGCTAACAGACGCCTCTGAGTACCACAAGACCAGGTAAGACCAACCTGCGCTCACAAGAGTTTGTTGCATTTCACCCCGGCTCCAAAATCAGACCGCTATCAATGCGTCGCCAATACTCCACAGCTCT
Source organism: Paratrypauchen microcephalus (assembly GCA_036785185.1). Taxonomy (NCBI): domain Eukaryota; kingdom Metazoa; phylum Chordata; class Actinopteri; order Gobiiformes; family Gobiidae; genus Paratrypauchen; species Paratrypauchen microcephalus. The sequence goes on along the minus strand of JAVJIX010000005.1, from coordinate 1,376,079 downwards.
CTAGGACGGGGTCGGGTTCGTCCTCTCGGCGTGACGGGGAAGAGCCACTGTCTCCTCTGTGCGCGCGAGTGTCCTCCCCCCGCTGCGGCTCCCTTGAATGCGGCTCTCCCCGCTGCGGCTCCCCCGGCCCGTCCATGTTGATTCTTGGCTCTTCCATGGTCCGGCTCGCACTCTCTTCCATGGCTCGTGCACGTAAACAAAGGCCACACCTCCTGTCACCCAGGCGCTCTCGTGAAGGAAATCAGAGACTCTGTCCCTGGTCTAGACCTGGTTTAGTCCTGGTTTAGACCTGGTTTAGTCCTGGTTTAGACCTGCTTTAGACCTGGTTTAGTCCTGGTCTAGTCTCTTAGCTAATCAGGGCGCAGGACAGAATGTTACACTGTAAAAAAAAGTTACACTATAAAAAAAATACAAAAAAAAAAAAAAAAAAAAAATTGGAAAAAAAAATCCGCGAAACAGCGAGGCCGCGAACAGTGAACCGCGATACAGCGAGGGTTCACTGTACTGTTAAATTATATGGGTCATTCCAGAATTGGAGGACATTTTACGTCCCACCCATCAAATATTAAATAATCCACATACAAAATACTAAAACATACAGTTTCTGAGTGAATTTACTTGTCCTGAGACCAAATCTAAAAAAAAATAAGAGAAAAGAATGCTTGAAAACAGTTTTTAAAATACCAAATAATTAAATTGAAATTTCTTGTTTTTTGTATAATTTATTTCATTGCCATCTCTTGTAACTGTGGGATGAGTTGTTGTAAGAGATATAATATTTCAAATAATAATTATTATTCATGGAACATGTGTCCCACAACATGCACGCAACCCTGTTACCAGAACATTTTTAGTCTGGTAGAAGAAGAAGAAAGCAGAACCACATGATCCCCTGGACTTGACATCATCAAACAGTTTTCTAAAAGAATGGGCAGAGCAAACGTGTGTCTTCCCTTCTATTTTTCATATTTTTATAACATCGTTAGCCTTGATTGAATGTCTCACTCTGCCTCATGCAACCCTGTTATGCAAATGATCAGAATAAGACTTTTTTTTTTTCCCTTACTTATTTACATAAATAAGTTTTTCCTCTTGATTAGCAGTAACAGCTAAACAGCTTCTACTCCTGAGATAAAGCGAACATTAGCGCGGATTTGCAACCCTGTTACCTGCAACCCTGTTACTCTGATTACAGCAACAGGGTTACTCCACCAAATAAATCATCTAATAAAAATTGTACCATTGATCCATAAGCTGAGCTAATCAAGCATTTGATAGTTTATTACCTATTATTGATGAATATGTAGTAGAAAATCAGAAAAGTGAAGGTTTATTTTTCAAGAATTTTAAAGCCCAAATGTCCTCCAATTCTGGAATGACCCATATATTTCTTATATCTGTGTAATCCCTTAGTCATCCAGGTAGGTTCCATAATGGTCCATGTGCATATGCTGGTCTTTGTGCTCTTCAGATCATGCTAAACTATTCATTTCCGTCCTGTGAATGTGATTTTTTTTAGTATCGACACTGATATCCAGTTTTGCTACTAGTTTTAGTATCGATTTGTTTTTCGAATTTCTGTCGATTTTCTGATGTCAGAATATACAGTAAGGATTGCATTAGTTAGTTGCATTAATTAGTTTGCATAGTTAGTTCCGTAATAAATCAACTGAGATACTTTTTTATTATTATTAACATATTATTTAACCTTGTTTTGCACAGTTTCAGCAAACATTGCATATTTGGCCAGTAAAGTTAATAGTTTTTTTTAATACTATTCTGATTACATATTGTAAAGGGTCTATCCATGGGGTTCAGAATGATGACCTTTGCCATAGCGATTAACGATTTAAAACAAAATATTATATCATTAAAATGGGGGAAAAGTCTTCAAATTGTTGCGTGTAACACGAAGTAGAAACCCTTGAATTGAAATCTCCAGCCCTCGGTACATTAAAGGTGCACTGTGTAACTTTTCTGGTGGGTCGCTTTCCACTGTATAGCGTGTAATTTATCCATCTCTGTGAAGACGAGCAGTAAGCAACAAGTTACAGGTCAGATCTGTGGAGAGGTGAGCTCGTTGACTGAAAAGCAAACCCATTGTACAGCACATATTTTCTGTATGCTGATTTGGAAAGGGAATATTACATTCATAGATCTAAATGATTTAAAGTGAGTTATTAAAACAGTGGAATATAGAATGTAGGTGGAAAATGTTGGTTGAAAGACAGATAATACACAGTTTTGTCCCAGGGTCAATTGGATATCACAGAAAAATAAAGCTGAATTTGTTGGAGAACTGAAGAAAAAAACACGTTAGAAATGTAATGACTTGACAAGTGAGTCAGACCATTTCCCAAAGTGCTGCTCGCTCTAGTCCAGATTTTGTAACGGTCAAAAAGAAGTGAAGTCATTAGGGTTTGATGGATCAGCCAGCAAAATGGTCCAGTCTTAGATTTGGTATTGAGAGACTGAGAGCCTTTAGCGTGAAATGGCTTAAGTAAAAAATGTATACCACACTTATTGTAATACTACATTTGAATCTGGGAATGTCAGGATCAATTGTCATAAAAGTGTATGTCAGAATTGTATGTGAATTTCACAGAAAGTATAAGTTGTGATAAAGTGTGTAATGTGTTTGTAGGTAAAATGAAAAACTATTGTGGGTTCACCATTATGCCATAATCTTCTATTAAATAAACAAATAATGCAAAATAGAATTGTCAATGTATTAAGGGGGTATAAAGCAAAAATAAACTTTTTGGTGCTTTCTATTGTGTTATAACCTTGTTCCCTCATCAAAAACATGCAGAAAGTGGTTTTATGTCATCCATGCATGTTTGAGGAATCTGAGTCCTATTCAGCTACACTAAGAGTCTTTCCAAAGCTCAGCCCCAAACCCTAAATCACCCATGCTCCTACAAAACAATACATGACAACTTCATTGACAACTTTCATTAGCGGAATGTACACTGATTGTGATAGCGCTCTGAAGGGAGAGTGACTTAGTATGGAGAGCAAAGGGAGACCTCGCTCAGTACATCAGTGAACTGAACGAAACTGAACACTGAAACATATTAAACATTTTGTCATCTTTGGGCAAATAAAGCATTTTCAAAACTAAAAATGGCAACATGATCTAAATCAGGGGTGTCAAACTCATTTTGGTTCGGGGGCCGGGCTGGATCAGAAAACTCATGGAATATATACCCCAAAAATAGCAATAAGTCCAAATATTTGTGCAGAGAAACACAAATCTATTACTGAAGACTTTTTTAGTTGACGAACTCTTTCTTTTACAAAATATTATAATATTATGAACAACCTGAAACTTTAAGAAAAATGCAATTTCAACACAATGTTTTAACATTAACTTGTATGTATTTTACAGAATTTAGTCATGCTTTAGTGTTCATTTGTGTTGCTCTGGTGGGAGGGGCCACGCACAGGGGCGCTGGAGACACTGCTATGCTAAACTGCACAGAAAAGCGGCGCAGAAAACTACCAATATTTTAATAGAAAATTAAAATATAATTAAAATATTTTAATAGAAAATCAGCCGAGGGCCAGATTAAAGGTTTTGGAGGGCCGGATCTGGCCCCCAGGCTGCATGTTTGACACCCCTGATCTAAATGTTTTGTATTAGCAATTAATACCTGATAGAACAGGGGTGGACAATTATTTTTCCACAGGGGCCAAATGTGAAGCAGAAAATATTGTGGAGGGCCGGGCCAAAAGTTTGAAGTCTACTCTGGTTATTAATTTGATTTCTACATTGAAATCAGTAAATGGCATTGTTTACAGAAGCTGGTAATTTATGTGTTGTTATTAATGAGAGAGTGAGGTTTTACAAAAACTGAATTTATTCCATAAAATAATTCAAAACAACGGTAAACGTGAAACATTTGTAACTCTTTTGCAGTCACATTAACCCCACAATGCTTTCTGAGTTTAACTTTCTTAACTTTGTATTAAGACACCACAATGTCTTTGTTTGCCAAATAATATAATAAAAGATATGTCACAACATTGTTTGTCCAACTGCCAAACTGTGTAGAAAAAAATTCAAAGTTAGCATGTTTTAGTGTTTTTTTTTTCTTGATTATTAGTGAGAAAAAAAAATCTAGCCTCTGTTGAGCTTTAACAAGTGCATCAAAGTCAGGCTGCATGTTTGAGCTGAAGTGAAGCACGTCCGACAGATGATCATCATTACAAATACATCAGTACAATTACATTATGTACAATTTTGAAAGTAGGTTTTATTCTCTTAATTCCAAACAACCTTTCATGGGCCGGTCAGGGTCGGCTCGCGGGCCATATTTGGCCCCTGGGCCTTGAAATGCCTGGGTCTGTCATAGAAGAAGTGTAATAGCCGCTCTTTAAACAGTGGTTAACATTTGCCAAAACCCCCTTGATTTTTTTTATTTTTTTTTATTTTGTGATAATAAACTCCTCCATTAAATTCACATTATATTCAACTTCACTTTCGCCTTCAGCTGCCTCCATTCCGTAATTCACCCCATCTTTATTTTGTCTCATACACGACTGAGGGCCTCATAATAAATTCCCTATACTACTCTTAGCACCGCCTCCTCTTCTTTGTCTCCTTTATTCTCTGCACTAAAAGCGAATATCCATCAGGCATCGTTAGAATCTCAAGCATGTCAGAAATATCAGTAGCTCTTGTAAACCCGGGCATGCTCCTGTATGATCCAATATTTGTCAATGTCTGTGCGTGTAGGCTGAATCACAAAGCAAATCCCATAGAAACCAGAGCCCATACAGATCACTCTGCTTGCTGTGCTGTATTGTTGTTAGCTAACAGACCAAAGATAGACTAGAGCTGGTGTTGACAGATCTGAATTTTGCAGTATATCGGCCGTGACGTGGGCTGGCTGTTAAAGGGACTGTATTAAAGAGGCTCTACCAAGCCATTTTGACTTTTTGGAGCTTTCTATTATGTTCTAACCTTGTTCCCTCACCAAAACCATGCCTGATGTGGATTTAAATGTCATCCATCTACAGCTCTGGAAAGAAAAAATAAGAGACCACTGCAAAATTATCAGTTTTTCTGATTTTACTACTTATCCAGGGTTGGGAGGGTTACTTTATGGTACAGTTACTAGTTAGCCCTTAAAATATGTATTCAGTAACATAATCCAAGAACCATAATATTAAACTAATGTAACTTGATTACTTTCAATTACTTTTGGATGACTTTAACACTAAATATCCTATAACAACAAGAAAACAATAACATTACTTACTTTTGTGCATTATTAAAGAAACAGTAGCATATAGTCATACAGTGAAAGTACACAGGTCTCGACCACATAGTACAGTTTATTAAGAAAAAAATCCCCTTGTCTTCTTTAAAAATAAAATAATGTCAAAATGTCCACCCGCTAAATGCATTCTTCTCAGTTGAAGCCATGCCAGTTGCAAGTTTGTCCCATAGTACTGCCATAATGTGTGCGCATGTCTGTACGACAGTTTCTTCTGTTTTCCCTCCATCTCCAGTGTTAAATGAAAAAAATTAAATAGTCCTTGTAACTGTAGCGGAATACAGTTACCTTTTTTTGTGTCCTTTTACTTAACGCTGTTCCATGTATTCCGTTACTCCCCAAGCCTGTACTTAGTATCGGTATGTGTTTGGGCAAAAGGAATATTTTAGTTTGAGTCTATAAACTACTGACAACATTTCCCCCAAATTCCAAATAAAATATTATCATTTAGAGCATTTATTTGCAGAAAAAGACAAATTGACAAAATAACAAAAAAGATACATGTTTTCAGACCTCAAACAATGCAAAGAAACAAGATCAAAATCATTTTAAAGGTCCCATGACATGGTACTTCTTGATGCTTTTATATGGCGCCTTAATGGTTCCCTAATAATGTAAATGAATCCTTCTTCAAAATCAAGCCTCAGTGCATGAGATATGACTCTGAGTGTCTTCATGAGGCAAATATGTCTCTGAAACGCTTTATTCTGGGCGTTGTTGCTTGAATGCAAATGAGGAGGACAGAGACAGGCCAGTGCAGTGGGTGGGGGTGTGGCCAAATACGCCGCTGTATCCTGGATTAGCGGTGCGCTGGTGCGCTGTCACCCACTTCTGTGTTTTAAGAGCGGAGGAAGATATGAGGCGCGTTCCATAAAAAAAAAAAAACACACTTCCACAGAAAATAAAATTAAACCACTGCTGTTTCAGAGGTTCGGAGGCTCGGATAAAGGACATCCGAGCCTGGAAACACTCTCACGTGTCTCCAGGCGAATAAAAAAACGCATTTCGTAGCTCGTTTGCGGTCCAAACTCTCTGGGCGTCATTTCCGGAGACGGTGGGTAGACATCCAGACGGGGAGTGGAAACCTTTCCGCGAGTGTGACTTCAGAAATTTCCCTTGTTCAAAATCGCCCGTTTGGGCTGTCTTTTTTTCAAACGCGGAAAAGGATCGCAATTGCTCAGTTTACACATTTCGCAACTTTTAGCCATGACGGGAAGGGGGGCTAAACAGAGTAGGGGAGCTCACATTAATGTTCAAAAATCTCAGAAAGTAAAAATTTCATGCCATGGGACCTTTAAAACAACGTAATACTAATGTTTACACTTAAGAAGAGTTCAGAAATCAATATTTGGTGCAATAACCCTTATTTTTAATCACAGCTTTCATGCGTCTTGGCATGCTCTCCACAAGTCTTTCACATTGTTCTTGGGTGACTTTATTCCACTCCTGGTGCAAGAACTGAAGTAGCTCAGCTTTGTGTTTGTGTTGGAATTCAACAGACGCTGGAATGGAATGGCTGTAATACATGTAGAGATGCTGATTTCAGAAAAAAATGCAGTAGTCTCTTATTTTTTCCTAGAGCTGTATGTTTGAGGTCACCCATACTCCTACAAAACAACACACTACAACTTCACAAAGCACAATGCGATGCGATGTGCAGTCGTTTCATTTGCGGAATGCACTCCAATCGTAAAGTGATGGCATTATGAAGGGAGAGTGACTTAGCATGGAGAGCTATAATCTGAGTTATTTGTCAGTGTCTGTGCGTGTAGCCTGAATCACAAAGCAAATCCCGTAGAAACCAAAGCCCCATCAGGATCTCTCCGCTTAGCGTTGTTAGCTAATAGACCAAAACTAGACTAGAGTTGGTGATGACATGTTTGAATTTTGTAGTTTATTGACTGTGACACGGAGCAGCTGTTAAAAGGACTGTCTCTACAATCGCTTCGCTCATTGGCTTCGAGAAATGATCGAGCTCCGCGTTGCTTTGACTGTATAAGCCTGCCACTGAAAATATTTGTTCAGATAATTCACTGGTGCAGTTGTAGTCTGGCAAGGAAAAGGAGTCAAATAATAAATGAAGTAAGTGTCACCCCAAGAATGTCAGGGTCAAATATGTGTGATTAAAATACCTAGAAATGGTATTATTATTATTTTATATGATAGCGTTTGTAATGTATCTGTAGATTACAACAGTAGCTCAGTTATTTATTTATTTATTTTGTGTTTTTGTTTATGTTTATCTCATTCATCAAGTATAAAAAGACATCAACAGTGTGAAAACAATACAAAAAAATGGAATGAAAGGAAGCAGAAAGAAGAATAATCTTATATAATCTGCCCCCTTCTTCCCTTTTCCAGACATTAACACCAATAGTGACGATAAGACATTTCATCAATACATTCCATTTCAATCACAATTATCAATCAATTGTAAACAGAAAGCTTCATTTTTATGCGCAACAACTTAGTTTTGTTTTTCATACCTACACATTACACTGGATTTTATTAAATGCCATTATTGTACTTGATCCTTTGATTTCTTTGCCAAGACTATTCCATAAATGAACTCCTTTCACAGCGACGCTTCGCTCCATAAACTCGGTTCTGAATCTGGATTTTTTTTAAACATGTAGGTTCCTTTTAAATTGTAGTTTCTTGTTCTCATCTCAAATAATCTTTGAATATTTACAGGTAATACACTGCACTTTGCTTTATACATGACTTTGAGAACACTTAATTCAACAATATCAACATCAACAACATCAATATCACATTTTCAACACATTTTCCAATTTATTTATTTTTAAATACTGGGTTTGATGGCTCTCTGTAATGACTGTTGTTTTTTTACATGTTGACCCCAAATTTCCACACAGTACATTAGATATGGTGCGATTATGGAGTTATACGAGGTTAATAATGCTGCACGGTTTAGTGAGAACTTTACTTTATGCAGCACAGCAATTGCTTTGGAAATTATGCTTTTAGTGTAATTTATATAAGGCCTCCATTTTAGACCTTCATCAATCATGACTCCTAAAAATGTTGTTTCACTTACTCTCTTAATAACTAATAAGTAATTTGTAGTACAGGACTTTTTTGCACTCATTTTTGAACTTTTTTTTATACTGTGTTGTAAATATCCAGCTGTGTTGTAAATATCTTAAGTGTCTACTTAAATTTTTTTGTGCTGGAGTGAGACGCTTTCAATCTCATTATGAGCATGTATGATGTAAATTGTACATATAAATAGTGACAATAAAAACCATTCTATTCTATTCTATTCTATTAATCTGTATCTCATCTATTTCTAATGTTATGTCGTCCACGCAGTGTTTGGTTGGTACAGCATTTGTCCTCTGATCTGAAGGTTGCCGGTTCGAATCCCGCTCTCTACATAAAACATCGTTAGTTGATCCTTCTGATCCACTGATCCACTGGTTGGCGGCGCGATTCCAGCTTCTACAGATGAAAGCTGTTGTCGTGGCTTTGGTCGGGATATAACAATATCGAACTCTCTCGGTATGATATTTTCACGATATATATCTCACGGTACGATATTTATTGCAGTATTTTTTGGAGGCGAACAAAATTGTGAATATGGTACTTTTTCCTGTTCAGATCGCTTTGCAATCCTTTGGTTCTGTAATCATCCAAAGAATTAAGATTTAAAAGTGCTTAATAACAGTTGTTTCTTCATGCCGTCTTGATGTGGGCCAGCTGTTAAAAGGACTGCCTCTCAGTGTGTTGCTCATTGGCTTCCAGAGATGATCCAGCTGTGACTGTATAAAGCTGCCTCTGAAAATGTTTGTTCAAATAATTCACTGGTGCTGATCTAGTCTGGAAAAAAAGGATCTCGTTTTGTGACTAGGTAGGCATTTTGCCCTTTAATGTGATCTATGAAAGTGTTTTTGTATACTGCCATCAGTGGTGGAAGAAGTACAGAATTTTGTTACTTATGTAAAAATACAGATGCAAAGGTATAAAGTTACTCAAGAAAAAGTAAAAGTTTCATCTGAAAAAGAAAAAATCCCATCCATCCATCCATCCATCTTCTTCCGCTTTTTCCATTTCTGGGTCACAGGGGCAGCAGTCCAAGCAGATCTGCTGCTTAAGTATAAAAGTACTTGTTTAAAAATGTACCTCAAGAATACAAAGTTCAAGTATTTCACTTGTATGTGTAGAATCCCTCAGTCGTCCAGGGAGAATCCATGGCAAAAGGAGAAATTCAGTTTGTTAACTGGACAAAGTTTGTTTGGTCGAAAACGTTTCGCCGCTCATCCGAGAGGCTTCGTCAGTTCTGGTTAGAGTGCTGGTAAGACACTGCTTATATCTCGCTGCAGGGAGGAGCTAACTAGGGCTGGGCGATAAATCGAGATTTGCGATATCTCGAGATGTTTTATGAAATCGAGAAAGATTTTGGCATATCGAAAAACTCGAGATCATGCGCTAAATGAAAAAAGATTTCGCGGCTCTGCTTATTTTCCTCATCCGTTTGTGGAGCTGTCCGCCCCGCCTCCTTCTTGCGTTTGTGTTTCACTGCGTCTCGTGGTTCCCCCTCCCTTCCCCCTTCCCTCCCCTCTCCGTACGCACACCGCGTGTGTTTGTTGACAATTCATTTTCAACATGGCGGCGCCCACAGAAGCGAGTGAATTAATATCAAAGAAAAGAACCAACGGCTCCATTATATGGCGGTATTTTGGCTTTAAACCGTCCGATGAGGAGCAGAAACATCCCTATTGCAGAGAATGCAAGAAACTGGTGCCATCAAAAGCATCGAGCACCACGAATCTGTTCCATCATTTGCAGCACCACCACAAACTCTTACACGAAGAGTGCTCCAGGCTTCGGTTCGCGGGCAAACCCACCACCACTCCAAAGACACAACAAACCACCGTCCAAACATCTTTACCCCGGTGTCTGCCATATGAGAAAACAAGTGCGAGGTGGGTGAGCATTACGGAGTCCATTGCCTTTCACATAGCTAAAGACATGACGCCCATAGCTGTTGTTGAGCAGCCGGGCTTCAAACGAATGATAAAAACGCTTGACCCTAGATACACTCTCCCCAGTCGCCACTTTTTTGCGAGACAGGAACTTCCAAAAATGTACACAAGAGAGAGAACGCGCCTTGCTGCTGATCTCGCACAAGTCGTGCACTATGCCCTGACTACAGATATGTGGAGCAGCAGGACGTGTGAGCCGTACATGTGTGTAACAATCCATTACATCGTCGAGTGGGAGATTAAAAGTGCCTGCCTGCAGACAACCTATTTCCCACAAGACCACACGGGAGAAAACATTGCGGAGGCCCTCGGTGACGTGACGACAACATGGATGTTAAATCCAAATCCCGTGGCCATAACCACCGACAACGGAAGCAACATTATCAGTGCGGTACAGAGCAAGCAGTGGCTGAGGATGCAGTGTTTTGGGCACAGGCTGCATTTGGCGATCGGTGAGTTTTAATCTCTCTCTCTCTCTCTCTGTGTGTGTGTGTGTGTGTGTGTGTGTGTGTGTGTGTGTGTGTGTGTGTGTGTGTGTGTGCGTATGTGTGTGTGTGTAGGTGTGTGTGTGTGTGTGTGTGTGTGTGTGTTGCCAGTGAGTGAAATATTTGGGTGGGTCGGGTATGTGGCGTTGATTCTAAAGCACACTTGCGTTTTAATGGTTGTAATAAATTAATATAGTATTTCTAGAAAAAAACTGATGCAGAATAATGTGCTAAGTTAAAGCAAATATACACACACAAATATAAAATGTACTACAGTCACAAAACACATGAGAATTCATGGATTGAGAATCTATTAATCTATATTTAAAAACAATTAATTTAATGTGTGCTTTTTCGGTGTTTACAGGCCATGGTATGCAAAACTCCAAGATCACACGGGCCATTAACATTTGCAAGAAAAACGTAGCCGCATTTTCCTATAGCTGGAAACGGAGGAGGGAGCTGGCCGAAGCACAGGTTCAACTGAATTTGCCAGCCCACCAGCTCATCACAGAGTCACCAACGCGGTGGGGTTCTCGTCTCCAAATGGTGGAACGAGTGCTTGAGCAAGAGAGGGCACTCGCCAAAGTCCTCTCTGCAGATAAAAAAACAAGGCCATTAGTCCTGACCTGGCAAGACATCGAAGTCCTGGAGGCGATCCAGAGAGCACTGAAGCCCCTCCAGGAGTTCACCGACGCGCTGTCTGGGGAGGGATACGTCACCCTTTCTTACGTATGGCCCGTGCTGCACCTGTTCAACAGCAAGCTCCTTGCTCCTCAGGAAGGTGACGGTGAGCTGGCAAACACAATCAGGCACACCATCCTCACTTACCTGAATGAAAAATACTCAGAGCCCTCTACCTCTGATTTACTGGACATGGCATCCTTTGTCGACCCCCGGTTTCGGGGGGACGTATGTCTGCAGTGAGAAGCTGGCTGCATTGAAAGAGAGGGTCATCTATGAAGCTGAGGAGTTGCTTGCTAATGCAGCTCTGAACAAAGCCAGGCCACAGTCTGCTGCAGAACAGAGTGTCATGGCAGATCCGGCTCCTCCCATTGCTAAGAAGAGGAAAACCCTAGCCAGCTTCTTTGAGCAAGATGCAATTCCCTCCTCTGCAATTACACCTCGCGAGTCCATTGAGAAAGAGCTGTCAAGCTATTTGCAGTCTGTATGTTTGGAAAGTAAGGCAGATCCTTTACAATGGTGGCGGGAGCATGAGGTTGCCTATCCAGCACTAAGCAGCCTCGCACGCAAGTACCTGTGTGTACCTGCCACTAGCAGTCCTTCAGAAAGGATTTTCAGCTGCAGTGGAAATGTAGTTACATGTCAGCGGGCATCACTTAAGCCTGACACAGTTGACCGATTGGTCTTCCTGGCTCAAAATCTTAAAATGTAAAAATGTTACACACTACGGGTACAGTTTTTTGTTTTTTGGAGTTAGAATTTTGTTTTTGAAGGAAAAGGAAGGCAATATGTATTATTTCTTTTTTAAATTAATTACGAAATGAGGGATTTTTTTGTTTCATCTTTAATTTTTTTGTTTTTTTATCTTTGCACTACAGTAAATAACTGTCTACCCTCAGATTTTATGTTTTAAATAGGCAATATACTACTTCCTTGGTTTGATCATGTTAAAATTTGTACACAAGCACAGCACTTTGTTACTAGTACCTGTCGACCTCTAGGCATTTGGCTACGAAATGAGGGATTTTTTTTTGTCTTTTATCTTAAATGTTGTTAAAGAAGCACTTTATAAGAACTGTCTACCCTCAGATGTTATGTTTACAATTACCTGTTTGCACTTCAATAATAAAAAAAAAAAATCCTTGCTGAATTTGGCGCGTTTGGTTTTTGTTTTTTTTGTTTTTTTTCCCTGCATAGATATCGAGATATATATCGTATATCGAGATATAGCAAAAACATATCGAGATAAATTTTTTCTCCATATCGCCCAGCCCTAGAGCTAACTATACTGCAGCCATAGGTGTGAAAAACAGTCGTGTAGGGATGAATAGGTATGCTAAACTAGACGCCAGAGAAACAAAAGACAGAAACAAATAGGTGAGATAGTTTCGGAAAAACTACAGTATAGTTAGTTCCTCCCTGCAGCGAGATATAAGCAGTGTCTTACCAGCACTCTAACCAGAACTGACGAAGCCTCTCGGATGAGCGGTGAAACGTTTTCGACCAAACAAACTTTGTCCAGTTGACAAATTGAATTTCTTCTTTTATCATGGATTCTACCTGGACGACTGAGGGATTCTACACATACACGTGAAATACTTGAACTTTGTATTCTTGAGGTACATTTTTAAACAAGTACTTTTATACTTAAGCAGCATTTCTGCTTGGACTGCTGCCCCCGTGACCCAGAAATGGAAAAAGCGGAAGAAGATGGATGGATGGATGGATGGGATTTTTTCTTTTTCATATGAAACTTTTACTTTTTCTTGAGTAACTTTATACCTTTGCATCTGTATTTTTACATAAGTAACAAAATTCTGTACTTCTTCCACCACTGATGGCAGTATACAAAAACACTTTCATAGATCACATTAAAGGGCAAAATGCCTACCTAGTCACAAAACGAGATCCTTTTTTCCCCAGACTAGATCAGCACGAGCGGCAAAACGTTTTCGACCAAACAAACTTTGTCCAGTTGACAAATTGAATTTCTTCTTTTATCTTTGTCAAATGGACAAAAGTTAAGTCAGAACTGAAGAAGCAGCTTGGATGAGCTGCGAAACGTATTCAACCAAATAAACTTTTGTCCAGCTGACAAATTGAATTTCTCCTTTTGCCTATTTCACGTATAATTTGACATCTAATAAAGCTTCAAATGTAGTGATTTTGATAAAGGTTTAGAGAAAGATTTGTGTTGAATTTTGTTCAGTAGAAAAAACTGAATCATTTTTTTCCCACACTGTTTTTCATGTTTGCTCAAATTACAAATGTGCTAAAAAAAAAAAAAAGCTTCAGCCTTTTCAGCAGGTCTCACACATTAATAAAAATATTTTTACTTTTCAGTCCAGATACACACCACACAAGGGAGCATACAAGGCTTACCCCCTCCCCCACATAGGCCTCTCTGACCACATCTCTGTTGTGCTCAGACCGGCATACAGACCCCGTGTAAGGGTCTCTAGGCCGGCTCTGAAGCAGATCCAGGTGTGGCCAGAGGGGGCCTCGTCTGCACTACAGCACTGCCTCGGTACAACAGACTGGGCAGTGTTCAAACAGGCCGCCACATACAACAATCACACTGACATTGAGGAGTACGCAGACACTGTGACCTCCTACATCACCAAATGCATTGGTGATGTCACACACACTAAAACCATCACCACCAGGGCTAACCAGAAGCCATGGCTGACAGGGGAGGTTCACAGGCTGTTGAGAGCCAGGAACGCTGCCTTCAGAGCTGGGGATGTCCCCCATCTGAGGGCAGCAAGAGCCAACCTGTCCCGTGGCATCAGGAAAGCCAAACACAGATACACACAGAAAATAACCGGACACTTTAGAGACAGCAGGGACACACGGAGTCTGTGGCAGGGCATCCAGAACATCACGGATTACAAACCCTTGCCACAGACCTGTGACAATAATATCACCCTGCTCAATGACCTCAACAGCTTCTTTGCACGGTTTGAGGCAGGAAATGACACCCGGCCCCAAAAAACTCCACCACCTCCCCACGACCAGCCCCTGTGTGTGTCTGCAGCCAGCGTGAAGAGGACACTCTCCAGGATCAACACCCGCAAGGCTGCAGGCCCGGACAACATTCCTGGTCGTGTGTTGAAAGACTGTGCAGAGGAGCTCAAGGATGTCCTCACGGACATCTTTAATGCTTCTCTGAGCCAGGCTGTCGTTCCCTCCTGCTTCAAAACCACTACCATCGTTCCCGTGCCAAAGAGGCCCACTCCGGCCACTTTTAATGACTATCGCCCTGTTGCACTGACCCCCATCATCATGAAGTGCTTTGAACGGCTAGTCATGGCACACATCAAATCCATCCTCCCCCCCACCCTAGACCCATACCAGTTTGCATACCGGGCCAACCGCTCGCGGATGCAATCTGTTCTGCACTTCACCCGGCTCTCACCCACCTAGACAATAAAGACTCATATGTGAGAATGCTGTTCATAGATTTCAGTTCAGCATTCAACACTATAATCCCTCAGCAGCTCATTATCAAACTAGACCACCTGGGGCTTCAGACCTCACTGTGTAATTGGCTGCTGGACTTCCTCAGTGAGAGGCCACAGGCAGTGCGGGTCGGCAGAAACACCTCAAGCTGCATTAGACTGAGCACAGGAGCCCCCCAGGGTTGTGTGCTCAGTCCGATGCTCTTCACTCTGCTGACCCACGACTGCTCACCAGCGTTCAGCACCAATCACATAGTGAAGTTTGCGGACGATACGACTGTGGTGGGTCTCATCTCTAATAACGATGAGACAAACTACAGGAGTGAGGTGAGCCTTCTGACCCAGTAGTGCAGCAATAACAATCTCCTTCTTAATGTTGAAAAGACCAAGGAGATTGTTATTGACTTCCGGAGAGGCCCCACCCAGCACTCCCCACTGTCCATCAATGGTGCTGCTGTAGAGAGGGTGAGCAGCACCAAATTCCTGGGGGTGCACATCAGTGAGGACCTCTCCTGGACAGTGAATACTGTATCACTGGCAAAGAGGGCTCAGAAGCGCCTCTATTTCCTCCGCAAACTGAGGAGAGCTGGAGCCCCTCCACCCATTATGACCACCTTCTACCGAGGCACCATTGAGAGCGTCCTGACCAGCTGCATCACTGTGTGGTACGGGAGCTGCACTGAACAGAACAGGAAAGCCCTGCAGCGCATAGTGAATGCAGCTGGGAGGATCGCTGGTGTCTCTCTCCCTCCCTCCTGGACATTTTTAACACCCGGCCCACCGCAGAGCGTCCAGCATTGTGGGTGACCCGAGCCACCCCGTACATAGCCTGTTCAGCCTCCTGCCCTCGGGGAGAAGGTACCGGAGTCTCCGGGCCCACTCCACCAGGCTTTCAAACAGCTTCATCCACCAGGCTGTCAGGAGGCTGAACTCACACCCGAACTCCCACCTTACCCATCTCCCACCCCCACCCCCCATATTGGCATAACCTGTATTCCATAAAAGACATATCACTCTAGACACTTTAAAAAACTGCTGCCAAGGACGACTGTTGCACTGTTGCACATTTACATTTACTACTGGATTTTACTCCTGTTGCACTGTTGTTTACTACTGTTATTGCACACTTACATTTACTACTGGAATTTTTAGTACTGTTGTTTACTCCTGTTATTGATTTTTACCCCCGTTGCACTGCTGTTTACTACTGTTATTGCACATTTACTACTGGAATTTTTAGTACTGTTGTTTACTCCTGTTGCACTAGAATTACTACTGTTGCACATTTATTTTTATTTATCTTAACTCCAATGCACATTCTACTGCACATGACCAAGTCACTGCTGTATCTTCCATTGCACATTTTGATGCACACTGCACACTTTGGAAATCTGTATATAGTATAGTTTATTTATTATGTTGCACTGTTTTAAGATTTTAGACCGTAGACTTTAGTTTTAACTTAGATCTCTGTCTTAGATAGTTTTTGTTGTGTTTTGTCTTCATATTGTATTTTGTACACGGTCTTTTTGCACTACCTGGCCAGAGAGAAACGAAATTTCGATTCACTGTATGTTGAACACATATGGCAGAATTGACAATAAAGCTGACTTTGAACTTTGAAATTTGAACAGATAAAAACTGTAGTGGAGTAGAAAATATAGATATAGTAAAAATGATCCACTTAAAATATACTTATTATACTATTTGTACATAAGTGCAGTACTTTACTATTTTTACTTTGCTACCTTCCACCACTGACTGCCATTGTGTCGTTTGGCAAGACACTGACATGGCCGTTATGGGCACTGTGAATTCACCCATGTTTTATTTACATGCATATGATCAGTTAGAAAGTGTGTGTGTCTACATTTTTGTCTTAGTTAATTGTTGTCTGAATAGGACGGATAGTAAAAAAAAAAAAAAAACACATTCACAAGTTTGTTTATAACTCAAAATGCCTTAAAAATGTTCCGTTCTTACTGTGAGCGGGATTGCAGTTCCCCAGATGTACAGCTCTGGAAAAAATAAGAGTTTTTCTGATTTTACTACTTATAGGTATGTGTTTGGGCAAAAGGAACATTTTTGTTTGAGTCTATAAACTACAAATTCCACGTAAAAATATTATCATTTAGAGCATTTATTTGCAGAAAATGACAAATGGTCAAAATAACAAATATTTTCAGACCTCAAAGAATGCAAAGAAACAAGATCAAATTCATTTTAAAACAACATAATACTAATGTTTACACTTAAGAAGAGTTCAGAAATCAATATTTAGTTCAATAACCCTTATTTTTAATCACAGCTTTCATGCGTCTTGGCATGCTCTCCACAAGTCTTTCACATTGTTCTTGGGTGACATTATTCCACTCCTGGTGCAAGAACTGAAGTAGCTCAGCTTTGTGTTTGTGTTGGAATTCAACAGACGCTGGAATGGAATGGCTGTAATACATGTAGAGATGCTGATTTCAGAAAAAAATGCAGTGGTCCCTTATTTTTTCCAGAGCTGTATGTAACTTGATCAATATTGTAGTCATTATTTCTATTGTAAATTATTATAGTGAAGGTGTATAGAGCTGGAAAACATATAGGAGCATTTCCTGTATTACCACATGGCATCACAAGGTGGAATAGAGTGTTTTCACTAAAGGCTATGGCGCATTGGATCCTCTACTCATCTCAGTCTTCCTATACACACACAAGCTCGAAATTATCTCATTTTCATCCACGACATCTGGTGCAATTTCATGAGACTGATCTATCTCCGTAAATCTGATCGCTATCTCTCCCTCACATCTGGATACACACCAGCAGATTCAACGCTATTGGAGCCGCATATTCCTGACAGACTGCCTTTCACAGTGGCGCGAAGCCTGTCTTTTACGCCACTCCGCAGATCCAAATCATCATCATCATCACCACCAATGCGACGAAAGCTATCCAATCTCTAGCCTTCCCATTTGGTCATATGCAACCATTTCTTCAGCAAGGTCGTGTTATTGCTGTGTTAAGGCTGCAGGGAGGAGGGGTGGAGATCGCTGTGTATTACCTGACATTATATTCATTTGTACACGTCGTTTATGTGAAGTGAAGATCTCTACAAATCCTCGTGGTACTTGAAAAATGAAGACGTAATGTAAATGTATAAATTAAAAAGATCCAGGGTTTTCCAGCTATCCATAAGAGATGCCGATTTTATGACAACATCTGTCCTCATTGGCAAACGCCAAGGCTGGACTGGAACAAAAAAACGGCCCTGGCATTTTTGGCTTAGCCCGGCCCCTCATAATTAGCGGAGCACGATGGACTAATTTATATTTGTGTTCCCCGAAGCAAAGTATTTTACTATTGCTATGTCTTGGCCGAGGGGAAACCAGGGCGCAACATTTAAAGGAAAAATCCCAGCTCCCAAAACCACCAGCAAACTCACAGTAACTACACATTCAATGGTTTGTTTAAAAGGCATCTTGCACACACACAAAAAAACCTTTTCTCATTGAATCTACACTATTCACGTAGGTCACCTGTTTTGGCTTCAAAACGGCGAATTTTGCTGAAAGGTGAGCGATTTTCATGCCTGTCCATCACCTAAAAGTCCTGGTATTATCCGACTATTACTACCTGCTGACCTGCTGTGCCTGTGCTACCCTTCCCTGGTCACTCTGTCCCTCAGGTTCCCTCGGGTTCCCTGTCCACCTTCAACCTGCAGAGGACGTGGAGGCTCCAGCAGCCCCTCCAGAGAATATGTCTGTTATTTTCGAACATTTTGCCGCGTCTATAGTGAGATTTTTGTATCTTTTAGCCCGCAACTTCTCCACACCCCCTTTCTGCCGCTTCTCTATGCTTCCACGCTCAACACTGAAACTGGCGGGGATCAGAGCAGAAAAAGGGGTGGGACCGCTGTCTATAGTGAAGATGGACCAATGGGATGCCTCCTCTAAATTAAATGGGCTGGTCTCTAAGTAAAAAGGTCTTTGGACAGTCAGCCTTTTCCTACAATGCAATAAAAGAATGGAACCAACTCCCAGACTACATCAAAAATCAACCCAACTCTGACTTCTTTTCTAAAGAACTAAAAAAATGGAGTGGTCAGACTTGTCAGAACTGAAGCACCTACTTTCTGTTCCCAGTATGCTATGTTTTAAAATAATGTAATATGTTTCAACTTTTAAGAATGTATTAATAAGTTTACTTTTTAATATTGTGATGTGAATGTTGTATGTGAGCTGTTGAATGTGTGGTTTTTATATTGTTCAATGTGTAAATTGCATTGTATAATTTATTATTGTTCCTCAGGGACTGCAGATGGAAACTAGCTGTTTAGCTATAATCTGGTGCATTGTGAGCATAATGTCTCTGTACATTGTCCCTTTAAATAGAGTAATAATAAAAAATAAAAATAAAAATAAAAACAACATCGGCCCCTACGACTTTTGGTCCACCGGGAAAATGCCCAGTATGCCCGATTACCAGTCCCACCTGGCAACCGCAGTTTTCTAATGCAGAAGTTTGCAGACTTTTCTTTTATCAGGGATGAAAGAGTTCCGCTTTTTAGCGGATCTCCGCTTTTTTTTTAGCCGCGTGGTAATTTTATTTTATTTTTTTTTCCAAATACGTTGGAAATATTGGGTGTGTATTATATATGTATAATTGTGTTTAGGGTTGCCAACCGTCCGTTGAAAAATGTAATCGTCCCGTATTCAGAAACAAAAGTACATGTCTCGTATTAAGCTTCTACATGTGTGCGGGGCCGCGTGAGCTTGCGTGCTCTTCTGGTACTGCGGACACCGCACGTCCTGAGCTGCGCCGCGAGAGCGCTCTCTCGGCTCGTTATCAGACTTTGATGTCGCAAAATCGGGGTCAGTGCCGTGTTTTGATATCAACTTTCAAATAAAAAACACTACAATTGTTTAAAAATGTGTTTTATCGCAATGTTTTATCGCAATTTATTTTTTCATGATTGGCCACTTTCATCCCTGTTTTATTTATTATTTATTTTATTTCTTTATTTTCATTTTAGATGATTATGGTGATTTAAAATGTCCAGATTATAACATAACGATCCACGGGTGTCAGAGATTATAACATGTATCACAGACAAAAGCAGATATATTTATGTACTACAAGTTTTTCACATGCCTTCTCTGGCTTTACTCTTATTTATTGGAGCTGCACTTTTACATCTTTGGGGATGAATAACGGCACCACTTTTTTCTCCGTTGAAGCTTTGGTTTTATGTGGATAGTCCCAGTAATAATAGATATTACCACATGGATAACTACAGAAATATTAACCTTTAAAGAGCCTCTGTATGATTGTTGTTTCTTTGTTTGTTTCTTTCATGTAGGCTAATTGAGCATACTGTCTAAGTAGCTCTTGGGGTTAAAATAAGTCCACTGTGCACTGCTTGCCTCTAATTATAAAGTGTACAGTTTGCATGTTGTTCGGTTTACCATGACGTCTAAAACCATAGCCATTTTTTATTTATTTTGGGCAGTTTCTTTTAAAAGGGCAATAACAGAAGTAACAATAAACAGAAATATCAACAAAAAAAAACAAACAAAAACAGAACATTTGCCCAAAAATGAGTGGGAAGAAGAAATCTTATTTAATCCCAGCCCCTCTTCTAATTTAATATAATGAGCTTTTTTTTTGGCAAACTTCGAACATTTTACATTAGGCTTGAACTATTTACAAAAGTATACCAACAATAGTAAAGAAATTATGGATACCAACAATGGAAACAGACAGCTGATACAAGTAATGTAATGAACAGAACAAACCAACAATGGTGCGGAAACGACAAGCATAAACCAGCTCTACAGAAGACAGTTTGTTCTAATATTCAGACCCACTCTCTATATACTGTGTTATGTTTATACAACAACTTGAATTTATGGATATTTTGGCATTGCTTGAGATGTGTATCCAGACTGTTCCAGAGTTTTACACCACATGTAACACACAGAAACGTTTACAGGTAGTTTGAACATTTGGCAGTTTGAAATGACCATACCCCCTTAAATTATGAGTTCTCTCATAATGTCGTGTCATTTGAAGCATTTAATTCAAGTTATTGCTGGGCGTTCACATTGTATAGATCATTTTCAGCATCCTTTCCATATCTTCTCTTGTATTGGCTTCACTTGACCCACTTACTGTACACCTAACTGTCACATTTTTACTTGCTTGCACCTGGCAACATGCCCTCGTCCCCTGAGCTGTCACAAAACATCACAACAACAGATATATTTGTGTAGTACAAGTTTTCCCGTGATGACTTACAATCTACTGCCCTCTCTGACTTACAGTAACTCAGCACCCTCTATAATGTGGGCATCACCATGACAACCGCTCCCACTTTTTATACAGTGAAAAAACACCTGTCGAGCGCATAGTACTGGGTAGATAAGCAGCATGTCACACATACATCCTGTTTACACAATAGTTTTTTGACTTTTTTTTCTTTTAATCAAACTGAGGCTACGTTTATATGATGACGGTCTGAACAGAAGACGCAAAAGCGGCGTTGCGTCTTCACTTTTTATTCCGCGTTTAGATGAGCGTTTTCGGGAGGAAAGCTGCGTGCATACGGTGACGCAAAAGTGTGTGGAATTCGATCGGGTATGCATGCCAGGCGGCTAGATGGCGCTGTGATACATTATCACTATGTCGCATGCGTAGAATCTTCCTTCTTCTCATCTGCGTACATGACGTCAGCAGATTTGACCAGAGTTTTGCGTCTTGGGCAGTGTAGATAAAAACGCTACGGTGGAGCGTATTCAAGTTTTCCACTTTGGAGGGCGGTTTCAGTTTTTTTGCGTTTTTAAGCCCCTAAAACGCCATCACCGTCTAAACCAGGGGTCGGCAACCCGCGGCTCCGGAGCCGATAAACCCTCGTTTATCACGGGGGTTACGTTCTAAATATAACCCACGACAAGCGGAATCTGCGAAGTCGTCAGCTTTATATTTTACAATTGTTCTCCATGTTTTAAGGCTGTAAACGCCACACCACACACATTCTACCCTTTTCTCAGACTGGAATTAACGTTTTCTCACATTTCTCTCTTGTTTAAACACTCAAACTTTCGTAGATTTTCAACAAAAAGCACAGTATTAGAGAGTGAAACCAAAGTGTATTTCGCGTGTATTTCACAGTTCTTATGACCGAGCCTCTTCGTCTTGGCGTCGCTTCGCTGTGGCGGGTTTTGTCGTGGTGAAAACTTGCAAACATACAGCACTTCAGAGTCACACTGCAATCGAACATTTATATAAATCTGACAAACTGAACACATTTTGTACAGGAGACATGGAGGAGAATGACTGACGAATCGGCAAAGGTCTTCAGTCCCTTAGCCAATCAGAATGCAGAAATGCGCGTTGATACACTATAAAAAAAATCACGAAAAGTGAACCACGATATAGCGAGGGACCACTGTATTTAATTAAAATGTATTTTACTTTAGTTCATTCATTTTCAAAATATAATTGTATGGCACAAAGGCAAAAAAAAAAGCCGTTATATGCAGTGTTATTTCATTTTACATTTCAAAAGGGTTTTGTGGCTCCCAGTGTTTTCTTTACTGTGTGAAACGGGTCCAAATGGCGCTTTGAGTGGTAAAGGTTGCCGACCAATGGTCTAAACGAAAGGCACTTCCAATAAAATATTTTGTCGTTTTTACCTGTAAGCGTTCTTATGTAAACAGGCCCTGAACTTATTATTGTTTCCATAAAAAAAGTTAATAAGGTAACGTTTTTTGATCTAAGTTGAATATGTGAACCATGCAAGTTAGTGTCATGTTAAAGGTGCATTGTGTAACTTTTCTGGATGGGGAACAGCACCTGCTTGTCTTCATAAATATGCTATTGCCTCGCCTGGAATGTTCCACAGTGTTACATTAAAGATAGGTGACGCTGAGCTGAGCTGACCAAGATTTTAAAACTTATATCAGATTATTCATCTTGTTTTCGGATTTATTACCTACTTACTAGACCAGAGACTGCTTAATTCTAGTCTAGAGGTAGTTTATTTTAGGATAACTTGTCAAGTAAAATGATCTTGCTGGATGGAGAGATAATTTCACTACTTTTAAGTCATTTTCTGATAAGTGTTTATATCTCCAAGCTTTTTGCTGTGGAGGTCGGTGGAGATGATTTTCAAGGTATTTTAACAATACATAAACCTGTCATGTGAATAAATTGAAGATCGGTTTAATGCCATACTGTGGAAGATTCCAAGCAAAGGATTATTATCTCCACAGAGACAAGCAGCCAGACCTCTTACCAGAAACCTTACACCTTTTAAAAGCATATTATTATTATTATACCCATCTCCACCTGTAATTTATTGATTCGACCTTTCCAATTTATGGTTAGGACTGGCACAGTTATTCTCTGGCACTTTCTTCTATTAAAGGCCCTGTACCCGTTTTTCCCCCATGTATTTGAGCCAAAAATGTGTTGAGCAATACAGAAATATTGTATAAAGAGCTCTTGAGATCAAAATAAATCAGCTTTATACCGTCTACATCTAATAAAAAGTTTTTATTTGTTTTATTATCCAAAAATCAGTACGTGCACATTAGCATGCTTAGTGTTGTTAGCCTTACCATTGCACACTGGTCTCTGAGAGGTTTGAAAAGTGCTTGTAAAATCGTCCACCTTGTGATGTCATGTGTTAATACAGGAAGAGCTCCACTGTGTTTCTAAACTCCATACGCCTTCTATAAAACTATTTGGGTTATTTTAGCCTTGTAATTTCAAATCTGAACAAAAGGTAAAAGGAGATGTTAACTTGAAACCTACCACTTCATGACATCACAAGATGGAACAGAACATTTTGTGCTTTGGAAATGTAGACAGACTAATAATAAGGGATTACTCAAACGTGTGAATGAAACAAAACACAATTTCAGGTGTGTTTTTGAGGAGGTAACAGCATATGGCTTAAAGACTCTCGTATAGGACCTTTTTAAGACAAAAAAATCACGTACAGCATTTTCATTATTTCTCTTTTGTCTTCTTAACACTACTGACACTGCTGCTTAAATTACACTTAAATGACACTGACACTGCTGCTTAAATTACACTTAAATGACACTGATACAGCTGCTTAAATGACACTGATACTGCTGCTTAAATTACACTTAAATTGCACTGACACTGCTGCTTAAATTACACTTAAATGACACTTCCACTGCTGCTTAAATTACACTTAAATGACACTGGCACTGCTGCTTAAATTACACTTAAATGACACGGCTGCTTAAATTACACTTTAATGACACTGACACTGCTTCTTAAATTACACTTAAATGACACTGACACTGCTGCTTAAGTTACACTTAAATGACACTGACACTGCTGCTTAAAATACACTTAAATGACACTGACACTGCTGCTTAAATTACACTTAAATGACACTGCCACTGCTGCTTAAATTACACATAAATGACACAGGCACTGCTGCTTAAATTACACTTAAATGACACTGCTGCTTAAATTACACTTAAATTACACTGACGCTGCTGCTTAAGTTACACTTAAATGACACTGACACTGCTGCTTAAAAGACACTTAAATGACACTGACACTGCTGCTTAAGTTACACTTAAATGACACTGACACTGCTGCTTAAATTACACTTAAATGACACTGACACTGCTGCTTAAATTACACTTAAATGACACTGACACTGCTGCTTAAATGACACTTAAATTACACTGACACTACTGCGTAAATGACATTTAAATGACACCAAAATTACACTGACACTGCTGCTTAAATGACACTTAAATTACACTGACACTACTGCTTAAATTACATTTAAATGACACCAAAATGACACTGACACTGCTGCTTAAATGACACTTAAACGACACTGCTGCTCAAATGGCACTGTCCAAAGACAAGCGCATTGGAGAGAGGGTAAATACTAGGCAAAGGGATGGCAGTATCTTAACTTGTACTCGAAATCCAGAGAAACTAATGGCCAATTCTGATATTCAATTTAATCACGATGTTGATGCTTTTCTATCTAGGCGCGTAATTTCCTGCTTCTTGGATCATGATTAAATGCAATTAATGAAAGGTGCTACATGAATTTTATATAGCGCCTTTCATGACACCCAAAGCACTTTACAGTTCAGCACATTACAGCACTCTTTCCCACCAGCCCTGGCTCTGTTTATTCCCGACTTTATAATGAAAAAAGACGATATATTCTTATTTCGGGGGACAGTCCTATTCCTGCGTTTAACAAATGTATTTCAGTTGACTACTGACACTGCTACTTAAATGACACCATTTGAGCTTTATTACGCTACACATCGTGTGTTTTACCTATTTGTATTATATACAAGTTTACTGTACTTTTGCTATGAGTATATGTGATGTTTTAATCATGGTGTTTATTGTCTTGTTTATCAGATGTTTTATGTTCACTGTGGGCCTAGGGGGCGCTGTAATGTAAAATCCTGTGTATGCAACCTGTACATATGTTTTTGACAATAAAGCTGACTTTGAACTTTGAAGTTTGAACTTGAACTTTAATTCAGAAACTCGCAAATGACATTTTTTGGACTTTTTGAAATCCTCATACTCCATATACCACCTCTGCGTACAGTAATCGCTCAGAAGACTGTTCATTTCTTCCTGCGTTGAAAGCAGCAGTACATCTTGATAGCAGTGACCCCATTGTAAAGGTGAATACTGAATATTAGGTTTCATATAAAAGCAGGCTGGGACCGCTGCCTCGCCCAGCCCCAGAGCATGATGGGAATAATCTGACTCCGGCTATAGTGTTTACTTAATCATCCTGATTATTGTGGGTGCAGCAAAAATAGCCTGAACAGCAAAATGATGAGTTATGGATTGACCACAGCTCGAATAATACAGATAGCCACATTGTAATGTACGCATATTTAAAACGGGAGCTAACTGTCTCTTCATAACTCCGAAAAGTGATGTTGTTATGTTGTTGTAATGTTGTTTCCTCATCACAAACATACCTGGAGTTGTTTTGTTTCATTTACACATGTTTAATTTTATGGATATACACATTTTGCATATTTAGACTGAGTTCTTAAACGTGTGAATGAAGCAAAACCCAACTCCAGGTTTGGTTTAATGAGGTAATTCTACAACATTCTAACATGGCTTAAAACTCACAAGAGTCCACTGGAAATTGAGACTGATTTGTAAATTCTTGTAAATAAATGCTGCAAATAATAATAATAAAAAAACAACAACTTTAATTTATTCACTATCTCAGTCTCAGTGTCGTAACAGTAAAGTACATGACATTGAATAGAATGGTAACAAACACTGAAGATAAATGGGGATTCAACTTGGCCTTAAAAATGAAGAATAAATATAATAAAATAAAACCAGTACAATAGAAGGGTAGTGCAAGTGACCTTCTAAATAAGCGAAAAAAAGAAAAGAAAAACAAAATAAGAAAAATATTATTTGCAAAACATTTAACTCTGTACTACTGCTATATTTACTATACATTTGATCCCAAATATCATGAAATAATAAGAACAAGGGGGCGGCAGTGGCTCAGTTGGTGGAGCATATGCCTCGTGATCCAGGGCTTGGTGGTTCGAATCCCGCTCTTGACAGGTTGACCGCATGTGATCCCAGCTCCCACAGATGAGCGCTGCTGTTGTGTCCTTGGGCAAGACACTTAACCCCACCTCGCCCCCAGTGTCTGTGGACACTGGTAGCCCCCATGGCAGAAGTACATCAAGGCCTGTTGTGACTTGAGCCGTCCTCCTGTGGACCCACCACCCGCGGAAGGATTCATGGGGGCTGGTGCATTGTGTTCTGGGCAGCAGAACACTGATTGGACTGCTGCCCCCGTGACCCAGAAAATGGAGAAGCGGAAGAAAATGAATGAATGAATGAATAATAAGAACAAATCTACATTTTTAAATTTCCAGTGCAACATTTATTTAAAGTCCTTCAGTCAAGATGTTTCACCTCTCAACTATAACAAAAATAAGTCTTTTTTTTTTCATAATTTCTCTCATTTGCTGCATGTGCGATATTTGCTAAAAAATTGTATCCAAAATATTATTAGATTGCATGAAATCTACATTTTAAATTTCCAGTGCAACATTTACTGTATTTAAAGTCAATCCAGATGTTTCCCCTTAACTATAACAAAAATAAGTCTGTTTTTTTTTTCATAATTTCTCTCATTTGCTGCATATGCTATATTTGCTTAAAAAATATCCAAAATATTATTAGATTATATGAAATCTACATTTTAAATTTCCAGTGCAACATTTATTTCTTAACTGTAACAAAAATAAGTCTAGATACGTATGTTTATTAGCCTTTTTTCATTATTTCTCTCATTTGCTGCATGTGCGATATTTGCTAAAAATTTGATCCAAAATATTATTAGATTACATGAAATCTACATTTTAAATTCCCAGTGCTGCATCTATTCTGTTTCTGAAGTCCTTCAGTCAAGACATTCCACCTCTGACAAAGCATTTGGGGTAAAACTCAACTGAAAAACACAAAAAATCTGAGTTTCTTCATTTTAAAATCCTTTTCTTATCCATTTTCCAGCAGTGTTATGTGTATGATGCCATCGCAGCACCTAGTATCCTCAGCCCACTCATGTCTCAGCACTCATTTTTGACAAAACGAGTCTTTTGCTCTGTTTACCCGTCCATGTGTGACTCTGTATGCATGTTCTGAGTAAAGGGCTTTGTGCACGCTCTCCTCTGTTGCCGTCGGCAGCGGGGTGTCTCCATGGTAACGGCAGGTCGATCTGGGCTGAACGAGAAGCCGGAGAGAGACTTGAAAGGCCCCTTCGTTAAAGCGTCGCTCTCATCTACAAGCTTGAGCAGTGCGTCGGCTCAGACTGTGCAATGCCAAGCGGGAGATGGGTTCAGAAACCACACAGCCCCCAGGAAAAGGAGAAATCCGGACGGGCCCTGAACGCGTCACAACACTGCCACCTTTTGACCTGCTGTGAAAGTGTGCCCGCAGCTGTTTGCATCACACTGTTGACTGCATAACAACAAGCTTCTTTCACCATAGAATTTCACGGGTTTTAAATGTGTTTTTATCGCGAACGAGATGAGGTGATTATAGTTTTAGCTTCTATTTAGTTCCTATTTTGTGAAACGTATTATTATTACTACGATTTCAATACTATAGGATATTCTCGATGCTTTGAGACTCTACAGCGCTGGAAAAAAATAAGAGACCACTGCATTTTTTTTCTGAAATCAGCATCTCTACATGTGTTACAACCATTCCATTCCAGCGTCTGTTGAATTCCAACACAAACACAAAGCTGAGCTACTTCAGTTCTTGCACCAGGAGTGGAATAAAGTCACCCAAGAACAATGCGAAAGACTTGTGGAGAGCATGTCAAGACGCATGAAAGCTGTGATTAAAAATAAGGGTTATTGCACCAAATATTGATTTCTTCTTAAGTGTAAACATTAGTATTATGTTGTTTTAAAATGAATTTGATCTTGTTTCTTTGCATTGTTTGAGGTCTGAAAACATGTATCTTTTTTGATATTTTGACCATTTGTCATTTTCTGCAAATAAATGCTCTAAACCAGGGGTCTTCAACGTTTTTCAGGCCAGGGACCCCCAAACAGATGGCGAACTGGGCCAGGGACCCCCTACTATATATACGGCATAGAATTGTGTTTTATATTAAATTGAGCTTAGTGTCATGTATAAACATTGCTACTCTGTTATGGTACATCCAATACAAGGAAATAATACACAGGTTAATACTGTATTTTACACTATAAAATATAAAATTATATTATTTTAAAGTGAAATCAAAAGATTTCACGACCCCCCCTGCAGTACCTCCGCGACCCCCCTGTTGAAGACCTCTGCTCTAAACTAGGGGTGTCAAACATGCGGCCCGGGGGCCAGATCCGGCCCTCCAAGACTTTTAATCTGGCCCTTGGCTGATTTTCTATTAAAATATTTTAGTTATATTTTAATTTTCTACGCTCTTAAAGGGATATGCCACCCCCAGGTCAAATTTGGGCATCTCCCCACAGTCCAGAGACTAAAATAAGTGGTGGAAAGCGTTTTCCTGCTCACCCAGCCATTGTCCGAGTCTGTCGCCACTGACCGCCGCGGTATCTGGTGCTCCTCCGCCTTAGACTGGAGTCTAACGGCGCCAGAGAAAGATTTCGGCCAAAAGGAATTAATTTGCTCGATGCGTTTCCCAATTACTTTATGTGTAGTGCGCATTCATATCGAGTGCAAATAAATGTGCAAATCAACACGGAGAGCTTGCCTTGGTCATTTTGGGTGGGAACTATTTTCCAGTGCGGAAGAATAAAGCCGAATCACGCACCACGTTGTGCAACAGGGGAACTCCCTTCCCGGTGCGTAACAGGGATTCCCCTGGCAGCGTGCTGCGTGATTCGGCTTTATTCTTCCGCACTGGAAAATAGTTCCCACCCAAAATGACCAAGTCAAGCTCTCCGTGTTGATTTGTACATTTATTTGCACTTGATATGAATGCGCACTACACAGAAAGTAATTGGGAAACGCATCGAGCAAATTAATTCCTTTTGGCCGAAATCTTTCTCTGGCGACGTTAGACTCCAGTCTAAGGCGGAGGAGCTGCAGATAGAGCCGCGGTCAGTGGCGACAGACTCGGACAATGGCTGGGTGAGCAGGAAAACGCTTTCCACCACTTATTTTAGTCTCTGGACTGTGGGGAGATGCCCAAATTTGACCTGGGGGTGGCATATCCCTTTAAAGGACCATTGTTTCGACTGTTGACCGTGACACCTTCATCAGCAAAATGTCAAAAATGAGAAAAGTGTACGCCGAGTGCAGGATTTTCCAAGAAAAATGGACTAATTCCTATTTGTTCACAGAGGTGAATGGGAAACCTGTATGCTTGTGTTAAAATTGCATTTTTCTTAAAGTTTGAATTTATTCATAACATTATAATATTTTGTAAAATATGGGGTCCTGTGTCAGTCACAGGACCCTGTGCTGGTTTTTCTTTTTGCACCTGACCATTACCTTCACCTGCACTGTTACATTCTTGTATTCTTGTAAGTTTGTTAATTTAAGTTTTCTGCTATTTTATTTTATTCTATTTTATTCCGCCCCAAGTACTGAAGCAATTTCCTAATGTTGTGAACATGTTCAAACATATGGCAATAAAACCTTTCTGATTCTGATTCTGAAAAGAAAGAGTTCATCAAATAAAGACTTCTGTAATAGATTTGCGTTTCTTTGCACAAATATTTGGACTTATTGCTGTTTTTGTGGTATATTTGCCATGAGTTTTCTGATCCGTCCCCTTTGGGATCAAAGTAGGTTCGATACGGCCCCCGGACCAAAATAAGCTTGACACCCCTGCTCTAAATAATATGTTTATTTGGAATTTATAATAATAATAATAATAATACATTTTATTTATAAAGCGCTTTTCAAGACACTCAAAGATGCTGTACAGAAGGTAAAACAAGTAATAAAACAATAGACAATCAGACAAACATTAAACATTAAGAAACATTAAAAGCAGTTTTAAAAAGGTGAGTCTTGAGCAGTTTTTTGAAGGTGGGGAGGTCAGAGCAGTCACGGAGAGGTCGTGGGAGTGACTTCCAGAGGGTGGGGGCAGGTTCGGAGCTTGGTCCTGTAGGGGAGGGACAGGAGGTTGGCGCCGGAGGAACGGAGGGAGCGGGATGAGGTGTGGCGGTGCAGGAGGTCAGAGAGGTATGATGGGGCCAGGTTATGGAGGGCTTTGTGGGTCATGAGGAGGACTTTGAATTGGATGCGCTGAGGGATGAGGAGCCAGTGGAGGTTTTGGAGGACAGGAGTGATGTGGTCTCGGGAGCGGGTGTGGGTGTGGGTGAGGAGGCGGGCAGCAGAGTTTTGGATGTATTGGAGTTTGTTGAGTGTTTTGGAGGGTAGACCATAGAGCAGGCCATTGCAGTAGTCGATTCGAGAGGTGATGAATGCATGAATGAGAGTTTCGGCAGCAGAGAAAGAAAGGGATGGGCGGAGTCGTGCAATGTTTTTAAGATGAAAGAAATTGGGGGAAACACTTACCTATAAGTAGTAAAATCAGAAAAACTGATAATTTTGCAGTGGTCTCTTATTTTTTCCAGAGCTGTAGTTCCTATTTTGGATTATTATGACTCAAATTTCAAATTCGATTTCAATACTATTGGACATACTCGATGCCTTTGTGACTCTATACAGATTCCGATATCGCGATGATAAAAAAAACATTCTTTTGACAATAGAATGTGATTTTCAACATTAAATTGTAGTACTTATTTCATATTACCATGTGGTCTTATATCTGTGTGATCCCTTAGTGGTCCATGGGCGTGTACGAGTCTATGTGCTCTTTTTCTTGTTCTGATACAGCTCAAGATCATTCTAAAGCTTCAGGAAAGGTTCAGTTCTGTCCTGTGAATGTGAATTTTTTTTTACTATCGATACTTGCTCAAATGAGAATCTAGTTTTGACACTAGCTTTAGTATTGATTGACAACCTTAAATTAGATGCATTTATTGGAACATTTTTCTCTTTACTCAAGCTATATGCAGTTCTGAGGGTAAATATTTTGGCTTGAATAAACCATTTGGTAAAAGCCGTTTTAATTAGGCCAGACTGAGCTAATTTGTATAATGAAAACTATAAACTATTGGAAATCTGGAACTTTTTCATCGTTTCACTTTCCAAGATTTCATGACTATTGCATTGACTATGCAAGATTTTGTGAGGGGTCCGCTACTTGCTTGTCACCATGGAGATGTCATTGGTTTGCCTTGAATGTTTCACAGTATAATATTAAACGTATTTCTCCATGGAGACAATCTGGTGAAGATCTGTGGAGAGGTGCCAGACCTTAGTAAAAAACAAAACAAAACATGTTTTTCATCGTATTTCTTTTAATTAACACCATGCAACTATACAAGATAAGTTTAAAGGCGCACTACGTAACTTTTTAGTTGAGGGTCCGTCACCTGTTTGTTTCTATGGATGTATACAGTAACTGCTCTGTCTGGAATACGGAAGTTGACAGAGGCCATATTCATAAGCAATATTTTTTCTTCCTTGTTATCCAGAGATAACGAAATAACTAATTCGAGATCTCGAGAAAACAAAACAATTATTCCGTGATCTCGAGAAAACAACTGAAACGTCTACAGCCACGTTGTGACAGGCTGACTTCGGAGCTATTTCTCATTCTGAATAGATGCGTTTTTGGTCATTAGAATGTCTGGAATAATATTAGGCTCGTAGTTGTTCTTAAGATGCGTGAAGAGTCCCTCAGTCGTCCAGGTAGAATCCATGATAAACGGAGAAATTCAATTTGTCAACTGGACAAAGTTTATTTGGTCGAAAACGTGCTGCTTCATCAGTTCTGAACTGACGAAGCAGCGCAGATGAGCTGCGAAAAGTTTTCGACCAAATACACTGTGTCCAGTTGACAAATTGAATTTCTCCTTTTATCCATCCATCCATCCATTTTCTTCCGCTTATCCGGGGCCGGGTCGCAGGGGCAACAGTCTAAGCAGGGACGCCCAGCAGGGACGCCCAGACCTCCTTCACTACGGACACTTCCTCCAGCTCCTCCGGGGGGACCCCAAGGCATTCCCAGGCCAGCCGGGAGACATAGTCCCTCCAGCGTGTCCTGGGTCTTCCCCGGGGCCTCCTCCGGGTGGGACATGCCCGGAACACCTCCCGAGGGAGGCGTCCAGGAGGCATCCGGAACAGATGCCCGAGCCGCCTCAGCTGGCTCCTCTCGACGTGGAGAAGCAGCGGCTCTACTCCGAGCTCCTCCCGTGTGACTAAGCTCCTCACCCTATCTCTAAGGGTGCGCCTAGCCACTCTACGGAGGAAACTCATTTCAGCCGCTTGTATCCGCGATCTCGTACTTTCGGTCATTACCCAAAGCTCATGACCATAGGTGAGGGTAGGAACGTAGATTGACCGGTAAATTGAGAGCTTCGCCTTTCGGCTCAGCTCCCTCTTCACCACAACGGTCCAGTACAGCGACCGCATCACTGCCAACGCTGCACCGATCCGCGGAATAATAATCGATCAGCTGATAAGGCAATATTTTGATCAGGGGTTGACACAGGGGGAGAGTGCATTACGTTTTTTAATTCAGGATAATTTCAAGATTAGTCCGCGGCACCTCCGCAGAAGATTGGCCCGGCTTCGTCTTTACCGACGGAGATACAGTGATCCAGCTTGTCTGGCCTACAAGGGGGTGTAGCAGTAGCTAGGCCTACATCTTAGCTGTTTTCTCGAGATCTCAAGATAACAGTTTTGTTTTCTCGAGATCAATTAATCAATCAAATTATTTATAAAGGGCTTTTCATACAAAATGTAACATAAAGCACCTAGGTCACGAATTAATTGTGTTGTTTTCTTGAGATCTCGAGTTAATTTTCTCGTTATTAAGGTGGAAAATAATCATTACGAACATGGCCTCTGTTGTCTTCCATACTGGAAGACAACAATTTCCTTTTAGAGTCACCTTTTTTGTTCTATCCTGTTTGCTGTGTTACTGAGGGGTGCCAGATGTATGTGTTCTGTGTGTGTATGTGTTGTATGTATGTACTGTTAATGTTTTACCAAGTGTGCATGGCTGTTACTATGAGTGAAATATAAATACTGTAGTGTAAATAATTTTGTTTGTACGTTGTTTTAACCAGTTTTTTTTCTTAGGCTGACAATGTAACATCTGTCCAGGGACTGCAGATGAAAACTAGTCTCTTGGCTAAATCTGGGACATTTACAGGAATGTTCATTAATGTATACTGTCCCTGCCAAATAAATAAATAAATAAATAAATAAATAAATAAATAAATAAATGTTCCACAGCTCTCCTTTACATTTACTCAGTTACAGGTGGTTTTATAGTTGAAAAACAGGCATTCTGTGGGTGGGGTTGCCTCTCCACAGATCTAACTTGGCCTGGTTTGGTTTCCATGAAGACTTAATACCACACTGTGAAACATTCCAGAGAAAGCAATAACATCTCTGAAGAAAAACATTTGACCGTTACACAGTGCACCCCTTTAATGCTATGGACCATTTGAGGCAAAGCAAGCAGCAGCTGGCAGACAGTTTATTAAATCTATAATACATTTTGATACCATTTGCATCTGAGGTTTGATAATTGTCGTTTATAAATCCTCCTTAACTCCTTCATCAAACCAAAATACCAAAATAAGTCATTCTATTCGCTGCCGTGTACCCAAGTTTCAATGTGTCACTGCAGCCCCCTAGTGGACACTCCTATTCATATTTCAACACCGCTTAAACACAAGAATGATTCACGCCTGGAGCTCAACACAAAACATAAATGCCCCATACAAAAATACTGAACAGAAATTAAAAGTTGGATTTGAACGTGGACTTGAGGAACTACAATTTGTAAGCAGCTTCTATCTAATGCCCTTAAAGGCTCTATACTTTTTGACTATTTTTTGACCATGTATTTGAGTGTATGTGTCTTGCTGTAGTACAGATACATTGTATAAGCAACAGCAAAATGCTTTATAATTAGATGCATTGATCAGGAGGTGCACATTAGCATGCTATTTTTTGTGAAATGTGCTTATATACTCATTGTGAATATTTAGGATGCTCAGAATGCATACGGTAAGTGAGGAATAACTTTGAACCAGTGCAAAGCAACCAGTTCTTTTTTGTATACAGCTCTGGAAAAAAAAAAAAAAAAAAAAAAAAGAGGGACCGCTGCAAAATTATCAGTTTTTCCAATTTTACTGCTTATAGGTATGTGTTTGGGCAAAGGGAACGTTTTTGTTTGAGTCTATAAGCTACTGACAACATTTCCTCCAAATTCCAAATAAAAATATTATCGTTTAGAGCACGGATGTCAAACTCATTTTGGTCCAGGGGCCGTATCCAACCGACTTTGATCCCAAAGGGGCCGGATTAGAAAACTCATGGAATATATACCCCAAAAATAGCAATAAGTCCAAATGCGTGAAAATTAGAGCTGACGAAGCCTCTCGGATGAGCGGCGAAACGTTTTCAACCAAACAAACTTTGTCCAGTTGACAAATTGAACTTCTCCTGTTATCAATAAGTCCAAATATTTGTCCAGAGAAACACAAATCTATTACAGACTGCTGTTTTTTCAGTCCCAGAAATTATTTGTTTATTTTCTGTCCCGTTCATGTTAATGTATTCAAAATGCCGTGTCTCGTAGTGGCTTTTAAGATTAAATCCTGCACTCGACATCCACTTTTCTCATTTTTGACATTTTGCTGATGAGGGTGTCACGGTCAACAGTCAAAACGATGGTCCTTTAAGAGCGTTTGGAAAGAGGCGAGTCTTCATTTGTGCTGCTCTGGTGGGAGGGGCCACGCACAGAGGCGCTGGAGATGCTGCTATGGTAAACTGTGCAAAAAAGAGGCACAGAAAATTACCAATATTTTATAGAAAATTAAAATATAATTTAAATATTTGAATAGAAAATCAGTCGAGGGCCAGATTAAAGGTCTTGGAGGGCCGGATCAGGCCCCCGGGCCGCATGTTTGACACTCCTGTTTTATTTGCAGAAATGACACATGGTCAAAATAACAAAAAAGATTCATGTTTTCAGACCTCAAACAATGCAAAGAAACAAGATCTAATTCATTTTAAAACAACATAATACTAATGTTGTGTGTAGGATTCGTGGTGCATAGGTGGATGTTGGCTATTGCGCTTCCTGTTTTAGCTACGGCAGACCTCGAGGGTCACCCGGGCGCGCCGTAACGCGGACAGCTCGCGTATCCGCGCACGAACCGCGCGCCGCTACTGTATAAATAAAACGCTGTCCCGTTCACTGTTTTTTTTTTCTTTTCGCATGAGAGCACACATTCCCGATCGTGTACCATGACAATCTACACATCAAATGAAACCTTACAGTCTCCTCTTTTTGACTATGTAATTCATTTCCTGGCACAACAATCACTCCCCGAGCACATGGGGCTTTTATACGGAAAAGCACAAAACGAGGTTTGTTACTTTGCTTACCTTGAAGGCTTTGCACAGGTCAAACTCAGTATTTCACCATAAGCTTGGTCTCAATCTGTCCGTAAGGATCCAGCGAATAAAATCCAGTAAAACAATTTAGTCCAAAACACATGTTAGATCCATTACGACGTGTGATCCGGCAACAGGCTTGTCGTTGTTTATCCAAACGCGTACTATCTCGTGTGAAAACAACGAGCCCTTGCCAAAGGCGAAGGCGGAGCCCAAATGTCCTTCTGCAGCTCTCGTAATCAAAATGGCTGCCTCTATATGGGAAGATCCCCCTTTTATGCAGGTATATCTAAGTCCAACAGAATACTTTGATTTCTTGATGGAAGTGAAAAGGCTTGGAAAACACTGTATTTTTGAATGGGTATCTTCAATTTTGGTAATTAACAGGTAAAAATCTTACACACTGTCCCTTTAAGAAGAGTTCAGAAATCAATATTTGGTGAAATAACCCTTATTTTTAATCACAGCTTTCATGCGTCTTGGCATGCTCTCCACAAGTCTTTCACATTGTTCTTGGGTGACTTTATTCCACTCCTGGTGCAAGAACAGATGCTGGAATGGAATGGCTGTGATACATGTAGAGATGCTGATTTCAGAAAAAAATGCAGTGGTCTCTTATGTTATTCTAGAGCTGTATTGTTAAGACAGTAAAAATCAGGTACAGTGCCTTTAAAATATATTTTGGCTGTGATTGCATTAATCTAAATTTGAATTTGCCGATTTGCACATTTTAATTTCTCCTCCAGCAGCCATCTTGTGCCAAATCTACACGAGCTTCCTACATATTCATGCCCCTCTAACAGTGAAGGCCTATGGGATCTAGATGACCTTCTTGTTAGGTCGGCCTGGAAGTTGGAGGCTATCTCTCCGTCTCTAATACATATTCAAGTAGCTCTTAACAGGGTGGTGAAGAAATGGGAACAGGGCCAAGCTACGCCAGCAAATTTTCCCCTTTTTTTAGTCTTTTGTTCTTTTTTTTTTCTTTTTTTCTGCTATGGGCGATCCTCACAGCGGCGATTAAACATGTATTGACCAGGTCTTTCTTCTCAGTGGTTCCAGACGCTCTGTGATCAAACCTCTCAGCAGGCGAGAGGCAAAGGAGCTGACGTGTTTGCCAACCCTTACCCTATGTGATGGTTTAAAGGAAAGGTGCCGTCTTGGTTCAGTACAGATTAAAGGAGCAATATGTAACTTTTTGGGTGATGGATCTGCCATCTGCTCATCTCTATGGAAATGTTATTGCTTTGCTTGAAATGTTTGATGTTGAGTTGTCCCATCATCATCTATCTTTTCTTTAGTGAAAGGAGCAGCATCTATCCTGCACTGTTACTATTTAAATCAGTTCCTAAATCAGTGCCTTAACCTGCAGATAGAGGACACATACTAGTTTTTGTTATTCTCTGTACAACGCTGGAAAAATATAAGAGACCACTGCATATTTTTTTCTGAAATCAGCATCTCTACATGTATTACAGCCATTCCATTCCAGCGTCTGTTGAATTTCAACACAAACACAAAGCTGAGCTACTTCAGTTCTTGCACTAGGAGTGGAATAAAGTCACCCAAGAACAATGTGAAAGACTTGTGGAGAGCATGCCAAGACGCATGAAAGCTGTGATTAAAAATAAGGGTTAATGCACCAAATATTGATTTCTGAACTCTTCTTAAAGGGATAGTTTGGAGGTTTTTTATGTGAATCTGTATGGCATCCCCTTCAGCAGTGTCATGCATTAACACTGACTTACCCCTGACAGTGTCCTCTGAGCCCAGTTCTGCCCTGGTTTTGGCGCTGAAGAAAGTAGGTCCGGCAAGTTAGCGGGGACATTAAATAAAGCTTGTTTTTCTTCTCAAAACAATATTTGTCCAAAAAGTGATATATTTGCGTCACAAAACAGTTGCACACGAAAAAGTCGGAAGTCATAATCGCTGGGTGCTATTTTCTCTCGAGTCGTATCACTGCACGCCTATTATTATTATTAGCCTGTTCACTTGTAAACATCGCCACTTACAAGTGAACAGGCTAATAATAATAATAGGCGTGCAGTGATACGACTCGAGAGAAAATAGCACCCAGCGATTATGACTTCCGACTTTTTCGTGGGCAACTGTTTTGTGATGCAAATATATCACTTTTTGGACAAATATTGTTTTGAGAAGAAAAACAAGCTTTATTAACTGTCCCCGCTAACTTGCCAGACCTACTTTCTTCAGCGCCAGAACCGGGGCAGAACTTGGCTCAGAGGACACTGTCAGGGGTAAGTCAGTGTTAATGCACGACACTGCTGAAGGGGATGCCATACAGATTCACATCAAAAAACCCGAACTATCCCTTTAAGTGTAAACATTAGTATTATGTTGTTTTAAAATGAATTTGATCTTGTTTCTTTGCATTGTTTGAGCTCTGAAAACATGTATTTTTTTGTTATTTTGACCATTTGTTATTTTCTGCAAATAAATGCTCTAAACGATCATATTTTTATTTGGAATTTGGGGGAAATGTTGTCAGTAGTTTATAGACTCAATCAAAAATGTTCCTTTTGCCCAAACCCATACCTATAAGTAGTTAAAAATCAGAAAAATTGATAATTTGCAGTGGTCTCTTTTTTTTTTCCAGAGCTGTATATGGACATGCCTCCAGAATTCACTCCCTGAGCTGCAGAGGCTGCACTAGCACTGACCCATGATTGTCTGCAGGTGCTGGGGTTCAGTGACAATTCAGATCAGACAGAGGCATTTTAGGTTTAAAACAACTGGATTTGTGCTTTGAAACTGGCAACCCAAATGAGACTCGTGTGAAGCTCATGCTGCTTTCTGATTGGAGAGTTGTCTTGAGACCCAAAACACGAAGCTACAACATGAATAACTGGAGATCATGTCCAATGTTTTTATAAATTAAGAATAAATAAAAAAATATTTCTCATTTATCTCTAAAAGTTCTACTTGAGTTGAACATGTTTATCTCATGTCTGGGGACAAAAATCTAAATCTTTTTAAAGTGTTTTTATTACTTGGTGTCACTTGCTTCACTGGAGGTAGATACCTTTAATGCCATACTGTGGAACATCTCCATGGAGAGCAGTTGGCACCATCCACCAGAAAAGTTACATAGTGCCTCTTTAACGCATATATCATAAATGTCAACAAAAAGTTATAAAATGTATTATAATTGGAGCTTAAACTATTTTAAAACAAGACGTATAAAAACAAGGCTTATCTTTTAATGCAAATGTTTGGACTGCATTGTTTTCCAAACTTAAATCAGAAACTCTCATTTCGATGTAAAAATATTCCCATGGCCAAGAATTTTTGATTTGTTGCCAGCTCCAGTGCGGTATCATAAATTTCAAAGCTGCTTCCTCAGTAAAAACAATGACACCCAGAAAAGCTATGAGCTGATGATTGGGCTTTGGGAAACTGGTGTGGTGGCATAACATAATAAATTGCTCGCATAATTCTTGCTTGTTATGACTTGTGGGTCTGAGTACAGCAGATTTTGTGTTTTGAGAGTTATCTACAATCTTACACCAAAAGAATGGACAGTAAACGGCAAATATACAGTAGGTTTGTGTCAGAGTTTCAAATGCAACTTTAATTTGTTATGAAAAGAAATATTTTGAAAAAGCACATTCAGCAGTATTGCAGTTATCAACAAAACAACAAAATCGATTATTTTTAATAATTTTTTATTTAACCTTTATTTAACCAGGATAAAAAAAAACTCATTGAGATTAAAAATCTCTTTTACAAGAGTGTCCTGGCCAAGAGGCAGCATCAGCACAGAGACAAAACAAATAACACAAAATGTTCACATTTTCACACACATAAAAGCATCATAAAAACAAGTCTTATGTGAAACATTTACAAATTGATAATTTTGTTTCAAGTTCAGTTAAAAGTGACTTAAAATAGTTCAATGACACCAGATCTTTCAGTTTAAAATCCCTCTGGAGTTCATTCCAGGAAAGAGCTGCAGCAAAACGAAAAGCCTTTTTTTCCAAGTTGTGTGCGAGCTCTGGGCACAGAGAGCAGGAGCAGCTCCTGAGAGCGGAGACTGGAAGTGCTGCTGCTCCTCACGTCTATGAGCTGCTGGAGATAAGACGGCACCAGCCCAACAAGACATTTATAAATAAAAAGGTACCAATGCTTCAGTCTACGATTGGTCAGGGAAGGCCAGCCCACACGGGCGGGACACAATGATGGGTCAGGGACCTCATGTTTGTAATAAAACGTAGTGCACCATGATACACAGGGTCAAGAGGATGCAGACAGTCTACAGAGGCATTCATATAAATGACATCACCAAAATCAAGAACAGACAGAAAAGTAGCGCTTACAAGTTTTTTAAGAGCCTCAAATGACAAACAAGATTTAATTCTAAAATAGAAGCGCAACTTCAATTTCAGTCTGTGAGTCAATTTTTGAATATGTGGCTTAAAGGAGATTAAACACAGAACTTGGATTAGACCTTGACTAAAACGGGACTAGACCAGGACCAAACCAAATCAAGCAAGTCAAACAAAACCAGGACTAAACCAGGACCAGATGTAGTATAAAAAAAATGTAAGATCTAAAATCAAACCAAAAAAGTTTATTTGGCATAATATACCCCTTTATAAGTTTGTTCAAAAGAAAATGCATATCATTGTATTGCACAGTATTTTATTCAAAGTTCAAAGTCAGCTTTATTGTCAGAAACCATATGTACAGGTTGCACACACAGGATTTGAAATTGCAGCGCCCCCTAGGCCCACAGTGAACATAAAACATCTGATAAACAAGACAATAAACACCATGACTAAAACATCACAGTACATGGGGTGTCCCGATTCTAATTTTGATCAAGGGCTAGAGCCACGACTGAGGACTACATACCCCTTGAAAACGAAGTAAGCTCTCGACCAGACCAGACCAGAAACGAAGGGGTACGCCTACAAGCTCAGGCAGGTTTTGGGATCAGGATGGCAGCGTCACATCGACCAGCCAAGGAGTCTCATAAATGTATTTTCAGTAGTTGTAATTATCAATTAACAGTTTAGCAGGTTTACAATTATGACGCTTATGTTCTACGTTACTTTTAGTGAACTGTTGCTGCGGTTTTAATTGTAGTGATGTCTGTTTAGCCGACGTTATCGTTTTCATCGAACTTTCATGTATAAACAAGCTAGTTTTTTTTTTAAGTTCAACCTGCTGGTCTAAATGAAGGATAGGATTTGAGCTGCTTTTTGTAAATAATTACTTGTAAATATTGCTTGTGTGGTGTGTAAATAGTGCGTTAATATATTTATGTTGTGGTTGTGTGATTGTCCAATTCCATCCAAATACTCTGCACTAGTCTGCGTGGTGTAATGTTGACTTGTGATATTTAAAAATTTTTTTTTTTTAAATCTATGTATATTATGTACACTGAATGATATAGGTGATAACAGGAGAAGTTCAATTTGTCAACTGGACAAAGTTTGTTTGGTTGAAAACGTTTCGCCGCTCATCCGAGAGGCTTCGTCAGCTCTAATAAGAATACTGGTAAGACACTTGCTTATATCTTGCTGTAGGGAGGAGCTACCTAGCTAACTACTTTCCGGAACTATCTCATTGGTTTCCGTCTTTTGTTTCTCTGGCGTCTAGCTGACGATCTCTATTCATCCCTATTCATCGTCAGCTAGACGCCAGAGAAACAAAAGACGGAAACCAATGAGATAGTTCCGGAAAGTAGTTAGCTAGGTAGCTCCTCCCTACAGCAAGATATAAGCAAGTGTCTTACCAGTATTCTTATTAGAGCTGACGAAGCCTCTCGGATGAGCGGCGAAACGTTTTCGACCAAACAAACTTTGTCCAGTTGACAAATTGAACTTCTCCTGTTATCATGGATTCTACCTGGACGACTGAGGGACTTTTCACGCACTGAATGATATATCTGTTTTTCTACTACTGTATATATGTAATATAGATTGCATTCAAAAAATATGACTTTAAGTGAAAGAACATGTGACCAGATGGTATTTAGTCACATCTGGCACTACTCGGGCGAACGCTGATGACGCTCTAGAAGCGAAACACATTGTTCGCTCTAAGCCCAATAAAGAAATAAGAAGAAACTCAAGCGAGTGTGCGGTATTCTTCTTTTTTTCTGAAGCTAGTTTTTTTGTTGAGCTGAGGTACCCGATAATCCTTGACATTTGTTTACGTTTGTGTGAAGAATCCCTCAGTTGTCCAGGTAGAATCCATGGTAAAGGGAGAAATTCAATTTGTCAACTGGACAAAGTTTATTTGGTCGAAGACGTTTGGCAGCTCATCCAAGCTACTTCGTCAGTTCTGGCTAGAGTGCTGGTGGACACTGCTTATATCTGCCTGAAGGGAGGAGCTAACTACAATGAAATTAACTATGAAACTATCCCACCTCTTTGTTTTCAGACAGAAACTGAAAACAAAGAGGTGGGATAGTTTCATAGTAATTTAATAAACTTTGTCCAGTTGACAAATTGAATTTCTCCCTTTACCATTTGTTTACGTTTGTCTGCGTCAATCGTCTTCTCTGTAGACATAGGAGCCAGGTAGAGGTAAGGGATGATGACGCAAACGGTAATCGAGTGGCGTCCCATTTCTTAGGCGAACATTCGTACCCCGAGCCCTCTCAGCTCGTTATCGAGGGGCAAGACAAAGATGTAGATAAAGGGGAAGGGGTAAGGCAGTAAGGAGTAATGGGACGCAGCCTTACCATCACCCATCATTCTCTACAACCTTTTATATATGGTCATTTATTGATGTAACTTGGCACTAGCGTTATACCATCATACTGCAGTCCTATCATATTCTATTGTAATACGTTTTCATTGTAAAGTCTTATGCTAGCCAAGTGTAACATTACATCTCTAGAAGCCATTATGTTTCTGCAAAATAATACTATATATAATAGGGGTCAATCAATGAAGACGGATCAGCCATTTTCTTATTCATATCACAGCTAACACCACCACTGGGATTCGTGCTTTTGAAATTCAATAATAAGTAAGATAATAAGATTGCACCTTATATTTTCCTTTCGTGATTTTCAATGTACAGCTCGCAGCACTTCTGTTATTTATCATTTGCAAGGCATTGTGGGTAAAATGAGTTATCAGATTGAAATGACAGCGAGCGAATGGAGGTCTTGATTAAATGCTATGACGTTGATGCTGTCTGCTTGCTTGATTGGTCTTGATTGGGGAAGTTTTAAGTGTTGGTAGGTTACGAAAAAGAAAAAAAAATCAAGTAGGATTTCTAGTATTTTGCTCCGTCTTGTAAAAGTGACAGTCATTTGCATGTTACGTTGTCAGCATGAGAATGATACTGTATGAATAATTAAATGGAAAATGTTGATATATAGTTGCCCTACTTCCAGTACAAGTTGGATTCATATCCAGTCTATCGATTGGCTTAGGTAATGTGAATATGAGAGCGCGATCAATGTTAGGCTGTGTTGCCACTAAAGCTTTAGCAGTGAAAATGAAAAAAATATTGATAATATAAGAGTTGCAATGAATCAAACAGAAAAGAGCAAATTTTGGTGTGGTTTCTGGTAGGGGCTGGGTGGTATGGCAGTAAAAATAGAGTCATCATCTCATACCCTGTGACAATTTTTTTTTTTTTTTCTCATATTGTGATTCACTGTTTTTCTATTTAATGCAACTCTATGCACAGACTTTTCCCCATTCAGTTCTCCCTTAAGTCCGCCACACACTACACGATTTTTAAACATTCAACAAAAAGCGTACACCACAGACACAAAGAGAATCTTATGAGATTTTAAATTTGCGATTTGTGCAAAGACTGCAGCGGGATATGTCTGCGGACCACAGGCTACACAGTTGTGAGCGCGATCGTGTCAGCTGTTTCCTGCCTACAGTAAAACCACTCACTTTGAGACTCTTAAGTGTCCAAAAGACACTTTGAGTTTAGATGCAA
Source organism: Paratrypauchen microcephalus (assembly GCA_036785185.1). Taxonomy (NCBI): domain Eukaryota; kingdom Metazoa; phylum Chordata; class Actinopteri; order Gobiiformes; family Gobiidae; genus Paratrypauchen; species Paratrypauchen microcephalus. The sequence continues at coordinate 1,332,163 of JAVJIX010000005.1, read as the reverse complement.
GACAAAACTGTTATTACTATTTGTGAAATGTGGTGCAATACTTCAGATACGTGATTTTTAAAGCATAAAAGATTGGCGATAAAGTACACAAGAAGTAGAGTCACTATTGCTAATCTGCAGCTTTACTCGGTCTGTGCGCTGTGGGTAGATGTAAACAAACACACATGAGGAACTACTCTGGCCTTTTTACTTTTAAATATCCCATGACATGCTACTTCTTGATGCTTTTATATAGCACCTTAGTGGTTCCCTAATACTGTAAATGAATCCTTCTCCAAAATCAAGCCTCAGTGCATGAGAAAGCCTCATGAAGACACCCCCTTTAAAAATATGTCTCTGAAACACTTTATTCTGGGCGTTGTTGCTTGAATGCAAATGAGGAGGACAGAGACAGGCCAGTGCAGCGGGTGGGTTGTGGCCAAATACGCCACTGTTTCCTGGATTAGCGGTGCGCTGTGCGCTGTCACCCACTTCCGCGTTTTAAGTGCTTAGGAAGATATTTTTTTTTTAAACAAAAAAATTCCACAGAAATTAAAATTAAACCACTGCTGTTTCAGAGGTTCGGAGGCTCGGATAAAGGACATCCGAGCCTGGAGAGACTCTCACAACTCTCCAGGCAAAAAAACCCCAACACATCTCGTTTGTGTTCCAAACTCTCTGGGCGTGATTTCCAGAGACAGGGGGTAGACATCCAGACAGGGGGTGGAAACCTTTCCCCAAGTGTGACGTCAGAAAGTTTCCTTCTTCAGAATCGCCTGTTTGGGCTGTCTTTTTTTCAAACACGGAAAAGGATCGCAATTGCTCAGTTTACACATTTGAACAAGGGTAGGGGAGCTCACATTAATGTTTAACTCATTCACTGCCAGCCTGTTTTCAAAATCTTACCCCTTAGAGTGCCAGAGATTTAGATCATTTTCACTGATTTTACAAGACTCACAGAATACTGAGTTCTTTGACTATATAAACATGGCACACATCAAAATAAAGCGTCGACTCTCTTCTTTCACCTGGAAAAAAAATTATGTTTCTAACCTTTTCGGTTCTCAAATAACTGATAGTAGAACATAGGGAAGTTTCAGCAAAAACACTGGTTTTTGAGCAAGAAATGGAGAAAACGAGCGTTTAGTTCAGAGAAGGATTTTGAGCAGATCAGTGACTTTGACATCAATATTTATCGATTTAGTGACACCTCAAACATCTAAAATCACAGAGAAAGAGATTTTTGATGACAAAGTACATTTTGTATTTACAAATATAAGAATATAAGGCTCTGTGAATTGAAAATTCGTTCAAATCAATAGTGCCAAGAGATGTTTACAGGATATAATATCTTTTCCTATAAAATAGAACTTTGTTGAGGCTTTGTCTGAGGCCCAGAGTACAGACCCATAATAAAAACTAATACACACACACACACACACACACATATATATGTACATACACACAAGCCCATGCATAAACCTTTACACACACACAGCTACACACGCACATGCGCGCGCACACGCGCGCACGCACGCACACACGCACACACACACACACACACACATATAACTTCATTCATTACAATTACCACACAGCAGCATCACTGCTCAGTAAACTTCTTCTTTGGCGCTGTCGTAGTTCTGATCAGAGTTCCTGATCCGCGCAGCGCACACATGACATGCCCCCTCCTCGAGCACAGCAGATCTCTGCTCAGACCTCGCTGCTTGATCCGGCTTGTCTCTGCGATCCTCTGATCCAGGATCCTGGGTCCCAAGAGCGATCTGATCGCTCCATAGGCGCTGATCAACAGTTGTCTGCTTTTCCGGGTTCTCTGGCCTCGCCATCTTACTACTCTGGCCAATACACCATACACACGCTGCACTCCTCCTTTCTTCCCCGGCTCTGATCGGCTAATAATGATACAACATCGCCATCTACAGGTTGAGAGGTGTGAATTACACCTCAAAAGTTGCTCCAGGCCGTAACCTAGCAACCCCCGCTGAAAAAAGCAATTGACGTCTATAGACGTCACGGCACTCAACGGTTGGATTCGAGGGGACGTCAATAGACGTCTCCGGCACTTAATGAGTTAAAAACCTCAGAAAGTGAAAATTTCATGCCATGGGACCTTTAAAGAACGCTTCAAACTGGAATAACAGCGCTGTTTTGTGGACTGGGTATCATTATTTACGGAGGACAAATTCTATGGATAATGTGGATGAGATGCTGCACTTTAAATTTACAACTTTTTGAGATGGAAGTAATAAAGTTGCCTCATTATTTTTGCTATTTCCTATTTGTATCGTGTGCCTCTGCGTCCATCACTCCGTCCACTACTTCTGCCCCTGACTCTCTGTTATTGGCGGTTACCGTAGCGTTGCTGAGGTTTGGTGGTTACGATATGACCAGAATAGCTCATAGTCACATTGACACCACACACGAGGAGTGCAGCAGCTACAAAATCGCATACGAAGACACATAGCCGCGTCGCGCCTCCTCGAATTTGGAGAGAAGCAAATCGCAATCAAAATCAGGCAAATTCTCCTGGAGTGTGTGGCAGCCATTAGTCTCTGTAAGGCTGAGTGATTGACAGCTGGATCACAGTGAATTGTGAACTTTTAGAAGAAGTAATAAATAATGGAAAGGTGATCTGGCTCTAAAAAGATTCTGTGTCATTGAGATGTCATAATATGGTACATTTTATTTACTTTTAAATGGCCTTTAGTATATATAAAGGGATCTGTGACATATTCAAACACTAATATGGCTTATCAGCTTCATTTGTAAAGTTAATATGTTTGTATTCCTACTGAAGCTGGGTGATATTTTGTTTTTTTTTCCCCCTTATTTTGGTCAGCCACAGTTTTTGATCCAACTTTATTATTAATACAGACTCTTAATGCCATTTAACAGTATGTATACTATATAACAGTAGTATACAGTATGCTATATACTACCACATGCTTTTATTCATTTCATTCATTTATTTATTCATTTCGAGCAGGTCATCACAAGGAAATAAATAACCAATATACAGTCAAATACATTATTTTTTTTTGCTTGAAAATGAGTGGGAAGAAGAAAACTTATTGAATCCCACCCATGTCTTCCAAAATATATCAAAATTATTGATTGAGCTTCCTTTTCAGTTCAGTTGAAAAATACAAAATAAAACAAAACAAAGGCAAATGCCATTCTTGTACAAAAAAAACCCCAAAAAACCTTTTGATCAGGGACAATAAATTACACATAAAGTGTTTCTATCAGGAATATTTAAAAACCGCAACAAGTAAACATACCAGCAATGGTAAGCACAAAAAATACCAACAATGGAAACACAACTACAATAACACACATACATAAAACCAACGATGGTGAGACAACAGCAAATACCAAAGCACAAAACTGATACTGAAAAGTGCTATTTGACAATTCATTCAAACTCGTCTCTCTGTATTCAGACCGGACCATGCCTTTATACAAGAATTTAAATTTGTGAATATTTTGGCAGAGCTTTTGCTGTAAATCCAGAGCATTTCACATTTTTACCCCACATACAATTATTGGCAGGGAACTGTCTGTAGACTCCTACATTAAGGACCCAGGCTGATTACTGAAACACTGTCTTGATTTAAATGTACTATATTACACAAAATGGATTCTTGTGAGCTTTTAGCCCTGTGTATAATTTTGTCACCTTTTGTTGTATGTTTATACATTATAACAGATCAAAATAGCATAATATAGGCTCTTTAAATCCAATTATTAACCATCCCTAATTGCTACTTAATACAGCTTATAACTTAGCACCTTCTCAACATTATATTTTTCATCCCATGCTACCTTTTACTTGCACATTTGTTTTACTGCATTCGTGAGGGCATCTGGTGCGATCAGTGCAATCAGCAGAATCCTCATATAGCCTGGTTTTCCATTGGCTGATCTAGTGTCCCATCTCCTGCCACTGCGTCACAACCCTGGATCTTTTTTCCTGGAAACGCTGAAATCCTGCCCCTGGACAGTGACCTGTAGCTGGGCCCGGTGGGGGTATTGTGTGTCCTCTGAGCTTCTTCTGCACTCAACTACCCTTCTTCCTCCTCCCACATCCAAGATCCCACATCCAAGATCCCACATCCTCATCTACCTTCTTTTTAGTCTCAAGGAAAGACGATCAAGCCCCAGACCAACTTGACGCTGTGATAATTGCTCTGCGGAGAGGACTATATTAATCTGCATTGCGAAACTCTGGAACTGGATAGCGTGAGTTGGCTAATTTCACTGTTTTTGATAGCATCTGCGTCTGCATATATTTCAAATTGGTTCTACAATTTTTTCATCAAGATTTGGTGTGATTCTGATTGGAGACTTTGCCTTATTCCTTTTTGGAGATTTCGTAGCAGATGTTCAAAGTCTATAGCTAACTTCACCTTGCTTTTTAATTGTAAGATAGCTCATTGGACAATCAGTTGGTGTTTTGGATTGTTTCCATCGATATTGGAACGGATTTTGGCTTGCATCTTTTGACTTCTTCAACTTACTTCGTCAATCTTCCAAACCTCCACCATGCCTGTCCGTATTATGTGCACTATCTCCTTCACCTCTGATGACGAACCTGTACGAGGCTACGGGAAGGGAGATTTTGATGACCATTACAAACGAGTTCCAAAGAGTTACAGCGACGCAGGATCCCAAGACTACCTGGACCGGAGCAGCCAGGCGGAGGACTACGAAGAGGAAGAAGAAGAGGTTGATGAAATCGATGATTTGGCTGTGTTCTTCGGCGGTTGCTCGCTACACGGCGCTAACCACATTTTCGTCGAGGATCAGAAATTCGGGGTTCGCCAAGGCATTTGGGCGTTGGTCTTCCTTTCGGCACTTTCCATGTTTTTATTCCAAGTTGCAGATAGAGTAATTTACTATCTTCAGTACGATCATATCACAATGTTGGACGAAAGAGTGGCCAAGAATCTAACCTTTCCCGCGGTAACTATGTGTAACTATAACTTTATAAGGAAATCGCAGATGAGTTACAGCGATCTGATTTTTATGGGGCCTCTTTTGGGATTTGAAGAAGGTAATGCTCCAGGTTTCCCACTCGCCCCTGAGCCAGACCGACCTCCAGGGTCAAGGTTCAGCCTGGACGAGTTCTATAATCGTACCAAGCACCGCATTGAAGATATGCTGCTAGAATGCAACTTCAGAGGACAAGAGTGTGGACCAGAGAACTTCAGAGAGGTAGGATGAAAATGGATCTTAAAAACCCATTACATTTTGGTTTATAAACTATTTTTTTTTAAGTTTCATTCATTAATTCTAGTAAAGATAGCAGCAAAACTAGAAAACATTAAAAGGCCATATATTACGCTATTTTCTGATCTATGTTATGCTGTTGTTTCCTCATCACAAACAGACCTGGAGTTGTGTTTTGTTTCATTCACACATGTTTACCGCACAAATCCTGCATATTCTCTCAAAAAGAAAACACTCTGTTCTACCTTGTGATGTCATGTGGTAACACAGGCCATGCTCCACTGTGTTTTTAAACTCCATACACCTTCACTAGAATCATTTCGATCATTTCAGCCCTGGAATTGCCAATCTCAACTAAACAAAAGGGTAAAAAAGTAGCTGTTAACTTGCAGTCTACCACATCATGACCTCACCATGACCTGAATTTTGAGTGAATGAAACAAAACACAACTCTAGATCTGTTTTGATGAGGTAACGACATTCTAACATGGCTTAAAGTTCACAAGAATAAATTTTGCATAATATTAGACCTTTAAGAACAAGTAATATAACAGTACACAGTGTAATGCATTTATTCCCTAAGCGCAGTGACAAATCTTATTCCATTTTAGACTTAGACGGACTTTATTGATCCACAAGGGAAATTACTTAGACACAGTAGCTTACACATTACAATATTGTAACAATAAGCAATAGATATAAAAGATACTAAAATTCAGAATAAGTAGCAAAGATAGCAAGGTCCTATTTCAAAACCTTTCCAGAATATCTTATTGGAACCAGTAATGTTCCAGGTAAAGATCTGTAAAGATCTGTAAAAAAAAAAAAAAAAAAAATCTCCAGAGAGACTTTTTTCATGCAAACAAAAGTACGAATACAAATTTCTACAAAACATTTTACATTTACAAAGAGCTAGTTTAGACGGTTTTGTAAATTCAAAGTTTTTTTAAGTTGTGTTTTTGACCCAGTTGAAGCACAAAGCTCATGAGCCTTAAATAAATAAATATTATGCACATTTTCTAACGTTGTCAAACACTAATGTATCGGTGTTTTTAGAAGACGGCTTTGAAATCAGCGACGTCAAAATCTTGCATGTGTTTTGCGGTCGTCATAGAGACGCTCATTATAATCCGCAGATAACAAAACGCTGCTTATGGGGAGCAGCGCAGTTCATTTTGTCCCTTTGTTGTTTTAATGATGTTTTCCGAGCACTAAAGGTCCAAGTTGAGTGAACCCAAAATTCCGTGAGTAATTTTGTTGCAAACATGCAGACTTCTTGTCCTTGACTCAAAGTTCACAGTGTAAAACCATTACGAAAACAAAGGAACAAAGTAGTCTAAAATTTCGACTACACAATGTGATGGACATGGGTGGATGCGCTTGTTTTTTCTTCTGTGTTGGAACCAGTTGGATTGAAGTCATTATGGTTTGTTCCAGTCAGCATGTCCTTTTTAATGAAGCCTTGTAAATAAAGGCGCATTAAGGCAGGGTCCATTAGTGAGAGTGAAGGCGCTGGTCTAGCTGTTGTGCAAATCATCGGAAATGTATTCGACAAAAGAACATTTCCAGTTGTATTCTGACATTCTTAAGTCTAAACCTCACAGATAAAATGTCACGTTTTAGTTGAGTTTTGAGGATTTGAGCCTGGTGGTTTTACAATTTTTAAGACATTTAAAGGTAGACTCTGTAACTTTTCTGGTCTGTCTCTTGCTTTTCCTGCATGGACGTTTTAAAGATCTTATCTTACACAAACTGGACTCTTGTGAGCTTTGAGCGTATAGCAACATACTGTACATACCCAGAGTTGTGTTTTGTTTCATTCACACATGTTTGATTAACCATTTATTATTAGTCTGTCTACATCTCCAAAGCTCAAAATGTTCTATTCTACCTTGTGATGTCATGTAGTGGTAGTTTACCTGCTTGTCAAAGCCTGATCCCGTCAGATCTCAGAAGTTAAGCAAGGCAGGGCCTGGTTAGTACTTGGATGGGAGACCGCTGGGAATTCCAGGTGCCGCAGGGGGGCACCAGTCGCAAAAAAACTGTCATTGTGTCCTTAGGCAAGACACTTCACCCACATTGCTTAGTATGAAAGTGGAGTGTGTGTGAGTGTTGGAGGTGTTCGGAGGGGCCGATGGCGCAGATTGGCAGCCTCGCTTCTGTCATTCTGCCCCAGGGCAGCTGTGGCTACAATAGCAGCTTACCACCACCAAGTGTGGAGTGAATGAACAATGAACAGTAAAGCACTTTGGGCGTCCTGAAAGGCTCTGTATAAATGCTATGAATTATTAAAGTATTATTAGTTTGTAAGTTAACAGCTACATTTTACTTTTAGTAGAGATTGGCAATTCCACACCTGAAATCATTTAAGATTCAAAGATTCAAAGCTTTTATTGTCATATGCACAGTAAAGAAACACGTTTCCCTGCACAATGAAATTCTTACTTTGCTGCCCACTCTTGATGCCAAGAGCATACAAAAAAATTAAAATAGATAAATAAGATAAAGAGAAGCATGTAAAAAAGCATATAATCAATAGAACCAATCTTTACAGAATATACACTATGAAAAATATAGGCTAGGTGCTATGTACATATTTACAGATCATGTGCAACATTGGTTTTATGTGCAACTGTCAGTAGTAAAAACGGGGTGTAAACATGGTTGCAAACAGGAAGTGTAAACATTCGAGCAGTTACATGTGCAGCTGTAATCTGACAGATTAGTTTTAACAGTTGGTCAATAATAGTGCAAATTACATCATCCAGATGAATCTAGTGAAGGTGTAAGCACTTTAAAAACACAAAGGTGCACTTCCTCTAATACAGGAATATAGAATACAGAAAATGTTCACATTTTGATATAGCGCTTTTCTACCTTCAAGACAATCAAAGCGCTTTACATCAAATTTAAACATCATTTAAAGTGCTGATTTGTGATGAATTTTGTTCAGTAGAAACAATTGAATCAGTCTTTATTTCTTTATTCATCTATTTGTTTTTATCTATATATTTTTGTTTGCTCAAACTGCAAATGTGTTCAAAATAAACCCTCAGACTTTTCAATAATAATTAAAAACTTTTACTTTTCAGTCCTGTTCCAGAATGTGGCAGAGTAGAAAGTGCACATACCTGTTCTTAGATACAGTGACGTAAAAGTAAAAGACAATCAAAGCGCTTTACATCACCCATTCACACACCAGTGTACGCAGACGCTGGGGGCGGGGTGGGTTAAGTGTCTTGCCCAAGGACACAACGGCAGCATTGATCTGTGGGAGCTGGAATTGCACTGCCAACTTGTGGGATCTGACTGCTCCGCCAACGCTGTTTATGTCGGGAGTGGGATTCAGCGGACACCAGTGGCGTTCCTAGAGTGATTTACCCCCCCCCTCCTACCAAACCCTAACATCCGCCCCACCACCCAAAAACAAACAAGACCGTTGTCCATACAAACTCAATTCACAACAACTACTTTCAAAAACAAATGTACAGTTTTAATGAGTACTGCAATAAAAAATATAAACAATAATTACAAAAAAAATTTTTTGAACATAAAAAAGACCAAAGGCGCAATTATTTCACATTATAGCCATGTAGGCCTACAGCTATTTAAGAAAGCAAAAGTGCACTCCAGCACCCCCTGGTGGTCACAATATTGCAGAATCAGTCAGTACTCTGATCCACGCCACCACACCAGCTTTTTTTTTTTTTTTTGCTTCGCGGCGCGATGCTGCTAGGGGCAATTGCCCAGGTGGCCCCCGTCAAAGAATGCCCCTGGTGGACACGCACAAGGAACGACTGAACCGCTGTCGCCCCATCTCCACTTTTCACTCTTATCTCCACTTTCCACTCCTCTCATCTCCGCTTATGAAATGAATTTTGGTCAGACTTGAATTCATTTCGGAGCCTCTTCACCAGCAGCGAAGAGTGAAACCCAGGCTCCTGTTTACAATGGGCTGCTCTGGGCTTGTATTGATTTGCCTGACCTTTGCTTAGTCCCAGTTTGGCTCATGTTGAATACTAATGGATAGACAGTGTTACATGAGCTACAATTACCTCACGCGCCTAATGCATCTGACTGACACCAAGCCCACCTGCACTAACCTGATATCAAGATGTCAATCAATACTCATCCAATTGTTTTCCAACTACCTTCTTGTCAATATAAACTGGAGACTCGGTAGACAGAGGAACTTGAGACGAGAAACATTTTACACAGCCTCGGCAGTCGCAAAACTTTTGATTGACAGACGAGAAAAATTTTTGGCCTTTAAAAAGTGCAATGACAATTTGGTAAAGCAGATTTATAGCTAGATGGCTGTTGCTGACATTTGGGCTAGACAAATGAAGCTGAGTTGTTGAAAAAATTACTAGAAATGGTAATTGTAAAGGAAAAAAAAAAAGTTATTTGTAAAGTTATTTGTAAAAGTCTGAAGAGCACCAGGGTGAAACATTTGAAAACACTCCAGTAGTTTTTAGCTTTTCCTAAACAATATTAATTATTCGTCTCTTCACCCCAATTTCACTTAGTGTTTTTATATCCCGCAGGCATAAAAATAAACAGAAAATATGACCCATTGTACTTTTTTTTTCTTTTAAACTCAAGAAAGATTGATTTTGTTTTCTGATGTAACATAATTCTTTCATAGTATTGAACTACAGTTATAATAATTTAAAAAAAAAGAATTACAAAACAGATTAAAACAGCACATTTATAGCCTATGCGTAACACCATCTTTAATACAAGGTGTTTGGTCTAATGTAATTTTAGACGGACTCAACTGTACAAATCAGATCACATAGTTCCAATTAAGTCAGTTCTGTACAGTGGTAAAAGAAGTACTCAATTTTGTTTAGTAAAAGTGCAGATACTGGAGCAAAAAAAGTATCACTTGAGAAATAAATGTAAAGTACCTTTTAAAAATTTTCTGATAGAGTAAAAATTAAGTATTTTGTGCATTTTTTGAGGTTTTATAAGGCTTAAAATGTAGTTATTGCGCTGAATTTTGTTCAGTAGTACGGCCAAACAGTCCTCATCTCGGGATTACTGAAATAAAGATATTTGCATTAGAAGTCTTTTTTTTTTCAAAATCTGTGATTGTTTTTTTGCAGAATGTGCTAGTTGAGACCATGAAGAACCCACTCCATGTTTCAGATAACAGCATTGGCTGCTTAAAAAGCATATGTTTTTTTCTGTGAAATTGGCTTGTTTTTCAGAAAGAATCGAGGTGTGTCTGAATTACCATCCTGCTGCTGCGGACCAATCACGTGACATTTGCGCTCTTTTTTTTACTTTTTACCCCTATCAGCTGTGCGCAGCTCCTGAATATGTAGCTGCATTTCATAGGCTGCATTTGCATCCGCAACTTTAAAATACTTAACTTTGACTGTAAATGCTACATAAGGAAATGCTGTAAATGCTTTCTTCGCGGCATGGGACATGGGAGCTCATGTACAGAATGCGATCGGATACTTGACTGGGGAAAAAGCGCGGATTTGTGATCCACGGACAAAGAGGCAAACAACAGGCAAGAAAGTGTAAAAGCACATTTACTTTATAGACTTTAGGACATGTTTAAATATTAATTCAGCTTTCGTCAGTGGTGAAAGTAGTTTTCATTTCTTACAGGTGATCAAAGGAGAAGTTCAATTTGTCAACTGGACAAAGTTTGTTTGGTTGAAAACGTTTCGCCGCTCATCCGAGAGGCTTCGTCAGCTCTGGTTATTGTACTGGTTAGACCCTGCTTATATCTAGCTGCCGGGAGGCGCGTCCGACAATGACAAAAGCTCTGAAAACGATCCCCCTAATCTGTCTCTTTGTTTTTCAAATTACTCTGACGGCTGTTTCGACCCCCTATTCAACGTCTAACGACCCTCTCCACCCCCTCTGCTGAATAGGGGTTGAATAGGGGGTCGAAACAGCCGTCAGAGTAATTTGAAAAACAAAGAGACAGATTAGGGGGATCGTTTTCAGACTGCAGATATCTCTGCACTAGATATAAGCAGGGTAGCTTTCAGTTATTCTCGAATGGCATAGTCTCGGATGGTTGTTTGTGTTTTCTACAAACTTTGTCCAGTTGACAAATTGAACTTCTCCTTTGATCATGGATTCTACCTGGACGACTGAGGGACTTTTCACGTTTCTTACAGGTGCTATAATGTCCAGTGCATCACTTTACCGTAAAAAAAAAAACAAAAACAAAAAAAACACTCGTTTTACCCGTTTTTTTTTTTTTTTTTTTTTTTTTACGTTTTACACCTTTTTCATAGATGAATAACTTTTTTAATATACTTAATTATTTCATAATTGCGGCTGTGGTCGGTCACAATTGCATCAGTCTTTACTTTTCAGTCCTGTTCCAGAATGTAGTGGAGTAGAAAGTACACATACCTGCTCTTAGATATAGTGAAGTAAAAGTAAAAGTATCTGCTTTAAAATCACTTAAGTAAAGTAGAAATACCTATTTTTTATTTTATTTTATTTTTAACATAAATACTGCACTTAACTACTTTTTCTTCGTTACATTCCACCACTGGCTCTGTATGGTCAGATAGTTAAAACAAAGCTTGGATTAAACTCCAGCTTGAGTAACAGTGTGTCAGAAAGAGCAGTGCCTCTAGTTAGCTTCACACCCCGAAACGTTGATAACATCAGCTGCAAAGTATCAATAGAGCAAAGTAAGAATCCTCCTGATGCTGATCCCGCACTTTTATGGCAGGTTCCATCTATAAAACTGACAGCAACCTCCACACCGACTTTACAGCTCGTCCCCAGAAAGTTCCGAACACTAAATAAAGAGTCGTCGGAACTTTTCATTTTTTAAGGAAAATGTGTAGTCAGATTTACTTGAAAGAAAGAGTTTTATTATTGTTGTTGTTGTTATTATTTATTGGTTAGTGGTTACTTGGTTCTCAAATTTGTTTACATGCATGGGAATCAAAAAGTGAGGCAAGTTGAGTTTTTTATTGATTGATTTTTTTATTTATTGGTTAAAGATGTACTGCACAATCTGCTCCCTGCTTGTCTCCATGGACATGTTATTGTTTTGCCTGGAATGTTCCATGGTATGACTTTAACCGTACCATCTGCAGTCGTGTTTCTCTTGCTCAAAAATCCCGTAATTCTCTCCACAGATATGAATTGTAATGTAGTGTAGTGCTTGTCTCCATTGTGATAGATAGCTTTAATCTATACTGTGGAACATTCTAGACAAAGCAGTAACATTTCCATGGAAACAAGCAGGTGATGGACCCTCCGCTAGAAATGTTACACAGTGCACCTTTAAGCCATAGTTTAGCTTAACAAATACTGTATGTATTCCACTTCTCAAATTCAGTTACATGCATAGGAATCAGTTGCAGGTTGAGTTGTTTTTGTTTTTTGTTTTTTTAGCTTATTATTATTATTATTATTATTATTATTATTATTATTATTATTATATTTTTTCTTCTTCTTCTTCCCACTCCTTTTTGACAAATGTTTTGTTTTTTGGGTTTTTTTTGTTTTTCTATTATTGCACTTTTAAAAGAATGTAAGCTGCTTATTTGCCCATAGCAGTTTTGCTGTTTTGGTTTTGATATGATGTGACATTATGAGGTTGACAAACATTAACCATAGCGTCTTAGGAATTTGAATGAAAATTAAGTTCCTGAAAATGTGATTGTATGGTTTTGTTAAGTAAAAGTACAGATAAAAAAGTACAGATTAAAAAAAAAAAAACTCAAGTAAAAGTGTCACATGAAAACAAATTATATATAATATTAAAGTACTTGTTTAAAAAAGTATTTTATGCAGATTTTTAAGTCTTAAAATGTAGTTATTTTACAGATTTGTGCTGAATTCTTTAGTAGAAACAGTTGAATCAGTCTTTATTTATTTATTCATCTATTTGTTTTTATCTATATATTTTTGTTTGCTCAACCTGCAATTGTGTTCGAAATAAACCCTCAGACTTTTCAATAATAATAATAATAATAATAATAATAATAATAATAATAATAATAATAATAATAATAATAATAATAATAATAATAATAATAATATATTATTATTATTATTATTATTATCATTATCATTATTATTATTATTATTATTATTTTAAGTTTTCTTCTTCCCATTCCTTTTTGGGCATTTTTTTTTAAATATATATATTTTTTAAATTATTATTATTTCTGTTATTGCACTTTTAAAAGAATGTAAGCTGCTTATTTGCCCAAATAAATAAAAATAAATAAATTCTTTGAGGTTTTGCTGTTTTGGGTTTGATATGATGTGACATTATGAGGGTGACAAACATTATCAAAAGCGTCTTGGGAATTTGAATGAAAATGAAGTTCCTGAAAATGTGATTTTATGGTTGACAGTGTTCTGTGGGGTTAAGTAGATGCTTTAAAAGAAAATTGGTTGTTTATTTTTTTATACTATAGTTTAGTCTCGTCTATTATAATTAGTATTATAATTAAGAATGACATTTGGGTGCAGGTGTGAAGCAGTGATAAAGAAGCGGTAATTAAACGCAGTACTGTGGGATGACACGTAACATTGTAATTTCTTTTTTCCTTCCTTTTTTCCTGGCTTTTAATTTGTAATTTATTTCCATCAGTAACAATATTTAAGTTTTGTTTGTTTTAAAAGTCAGATACCTATTCCTTCTACTTAAAGTATGCCCTTCACACAAGAAAAACTGAGACTGAATGATGAACCGCAGACGCTTGTTTTTCTGTCATGTTGCAATGTCAGATAAACAGAAGGAGCAAAGTGGGCGGAGCCTGATGAACGCCATGTCCAAACAATTGCCTGTGACTGAGACAGTTGTTTGTCACGGTCATTGAAAGATGTATAAAGAAATGGACTAAGTGAGTGTGACAAATGAAACTCATCGAGGCCGGCAAGTTATAGGGGAAAATTTGGAGTCGAATTCAAAACAACCAAAGAGCCAATCCGGAGCGAGGCTGTCGAAGGTAATGCCCATTCCCGCCCACACCGCTGGTTTAGCAGGAAGCGGGTTCTTAGCAACGCTGTCAATCAAATCTGCTGCAAACAGAAGCAGGAAAGAAGGCAACTGATTTATTATTATTATTAATGTTCTTATCTTGATTTATGGACAAAACGGCAAAATGAATACCCCAGAATCATGTAGAGCGGGTTAAAACAAACATTTTAAAACCAAAATGACAAGCGTGACAGCAGCAGTTACAGAGAGAGGGGACTTTTTTTTTCAATAGAAAGTGAATTGGAGCCAGAGATGACAGAGCCAGAAACGTGCCCACGCTCACTTCCTATTTGGAATGCGGCGCCTAGCAACTTAGTTATGTTTCTTTATGCAGTTTATAGTCATGGTCAGAGGAGGGACTAAGTGGGCGGGGCTAGCAGTACAAACTAAAATATGTTTTTCAGTCATGGTTCAGTCCTTTTAAGGATATCTCCTTTTAGTCTCTGCAGTTGCATTAGTTGATAGCAGGAATCAAAAAGGATCAAAAACTCAAAAGTATTAGACTAGTATCAAGATGAAAGCTGAAGTGATGAATATTTAGACCAGGGGTGTCAAACATGCGGCACGGGGGCCAGATCCGGCCCTCCAAGACCTTTAATCTGGCCCTCGACTGATTTCCTATTAAAATTAGGATGTCACGGTCAACATATTTAAATTATATTTTAATTTTCTAGTAATATATTGATAATTTTCTGTGCCGCTTTTCTGCGCTGCTTTTCTGTGCACCAGAGCAGCACAAATGAAGATTTGCCTCATTCCAAACGCTCTTAAAGGACCATCGTTTTGACTGTTGACCGTGACATCCTCATCAGCAAAATGTCAAAAATGAGAAAAGTGGACGCAGAGTGCAGGATTTTCCAAGAAAAATAGGCTAATTCATATTTGTTCACAGAGGTGAATGGGAAACCAGGTTTCAGGTTGTTCATAATATTATAATATTTTGTAAAAGAAAGAGTTAATCAAATAAAAAAGACTTCTCTAATAGATTTCCGTTTTTCTGCATAAATATTTGGACTTATTGCTATTTTGGGGTGTATTTGTCATGAGTTTTCTGATCCGGCCCCTTTTGGATCAAAGTAGGTTGGATATGGCCCCCGGACCAAAATGAGTTTGTCACCCCTGATTTAGACCAGTTTCTAAATATAACATTTTAGATTAACGTTTCTGGCAAGGAAATTAACCCACAACCTCTCTTTGTTAACAGCTTTACAATACTTAATGCTATGACATTGTTTAGATCTATTTCCTTGACTGGCATGTTCCATTTTAATCACTACAACTTCCAACTTCTCCAAGGACAGAATGTGTTTGAACTAAAACTGAACATTTCTGTACATGCAACATCACCCCTCATAATTCACTTTTATAAAATAGGACGTCAGCTATATTTAATGTGTTGACAAGACACAACCCAACACTGACAGCTATAATAATGGAATCTCTTTTGAACTAAACAAGAAGCACAATTGGGAGATTAAAAATGAATTGTCTCTTGTGTCAGAGCAGATTTGTTCAGCTGGAGGGCAGAGTTTGTCTCTCTACTCGTTGCTTTTCGGAGGGCTTTGAATGTTAAGATATAATGCAAAAAAATAAATAAAATATAGCTTAAAAATGACATCAGACAGAGCGCAAGCTATAAATCTCCTGACAGCGCAGGACAGAGCTGACTTCTGACAGTTTAGAGTTGTAAAAGGAGATGTGTTTAGTCGTTTTTAACCGTATTTTTGTTAAATGGGGCGACAGTAGCTCAGTTGGAAGTGTTTTTGACCACTGATTTGAAGGTTGGCAGTTTGAATCCCCCTCTCAACATAAACATAATTTGGTACAACGGTCAGATCCACTGTGTTTACGCTGGTGTATGAATGTGTGTGTGAATAGGTGATGTGTCTTGAAGGTGGAAAAGCGCTACAGCTCTGGAAAAAAATAAGAGACCACTGCATTTTTTTTCTGAAATCAGCATCTCTACATGTATTACAGCCATTCCATTCCAGCGTCTGTTGAATCACAACACAAACACAAAGCTGAGCTACTTCAGTTCTTGCACCAGGAGTGGAATAAAGTCACCCAAGAACAATGTGAAAGACTTGTGGAGAGCATGCCAAGACTTAATTATTGCACCAAATATTGATTTCTGAACTCTTCTTAAGTGTAAACATTAGTATTATGTTGTTTTAAAGATCCCATGACATGGTACTTCTTGTTGCTTTTATATGGCTCCTTAATGGTTCCCTAATACTGTAAATGAATCCTTCTTCAAAATCAACACTCACTGCATGAGAAACAGAGATAAGGTGAGAAAGAGTAATTTTTCTCATTCTGAACTCTCCATAATGGGCGTTGTTGCTTGAATGCAAATGAGGAGAAAGGAGATGGCCAATAGTAGAGGGTGGGGGCGTGGCCAAACTTTCCGCTCTGAGCTCTGAGCCCTCAGCTGATCCATTTCCTTGTTTTTGCACGGGGGGAGAGATTAGAAGCGTTCCATTGAAAAATAAACACATTTCCACATAAAATAAAATTAAACCACTGCTGTTCAAAGGTCCAGAGGCTCAGATAAAGGACTTCCGAGCCTAGAAACACACGGACGTGCCTCCAGGCAAATAAAAAAACACATTTCGCATTGCCTAGCGCATTCGCAGTCCAAACTCTCTGGGCGTCATTTACAGAGACGCTGAGTTCAGACAGACGGGGGTGGAACTGCATTTGCATTTCTTTTTTCGATCTGACGTCAATAAGGTGCCTTGTTCAAAATCGCCCGTTTGAGCTCCGATTTTTTGTAACGCAGAAAAAGACCGCAAATGCTCAGTTTAGACATTTAGCAACTTTTAAACATGGGGGGGGGGTCTAAACAGGGTAGGGGAGCTCACATTAACGTTCAAAAACCTCAGAAAGTGAAAATTTCATGCCATGGGACCTTTGAAATGAATTTGATCTTGTTTCTTTGCATTGTTTGAGGTCTGAAAACATGTATCTTTTTAGTTGTTTTGACCATTTGTCATTTTCTGCAAATAAATGCTCTAAACGATAATATTTTTATTTGGAATTTGGGGGAAATGTTGTCAGTAGTTTATAGACTCAAACAAAAATGTTCCTTTTGCCCAAACACATACCTATAAGTAGTAAAATCAGAAAAACTGATCATTTTGCAGTGGTCTTTTATTTTTATTTTTTCCAGAATCTGTAAATAAAACCAAATGTACCATTATAACTAGGGGAGGGTAAACACGTACTTGTTTCCATGGAGATGCCTTGCCTGGAGTGTTCCACAGTATGGCAATAAAAGTATCAATTGCTTCTGTTCTGTGATTGTGAGTGTTTATTTTGTTTTTTTCCCCTATAAATATCTAAGAAAAATAGGCTTTCTACTCTGATTGAGCCCGCCTCTCCATAGATCCGGACAGTAACGTGACCTGTTAGCATGTTACTCTCATCATACTGTATATAACCAGGCCAATATAACTCAATAATCACCAACCACTTCTAAGTCCACTCTGGTTCTGGAAGTAAATTCTCCAGTAATTTTTCCCTGCAACATGCCCAAAAACACATTTAAAATGCAAGATGTTTTAATAACATAGCTGTTTATAAAGTTTGAGAAACAAATGTTAAATAAAAGTACAGGTCTTGTGCTCATTAGTTACCACACAGTCTTAAAAAAACTTTCAAACTTTTAGTCTAGGGGAAAAATCAATGGGAAAATTTACTTCTGGAACTAGGGCATGGGCGATCACCGCTGAGCTCCACTGCGTTGAAAATTTATACTGTGGCTAATTTACATCTGCCCAATCAAATATATTGCTTTATTCTTAGATAAAACATCATAAAACGCTAAATATATGTAGCCTATAAAAAAAAGTGCTAGATATTTCCTCAGCATTTTACTTCAACAACAAAAAAACCCCACAGAATTTGTTGCTCCCAAGTGACAAACTGAGACCGAAACAACAAATCTGTCGAATTAGAAGCGTGTTATTTTCCCATTTTCAGACTTGACACTATAAACACACCCAAAGAACAGCTCACACGTGTCTGTGGGACTTATTATTACTCCAGACTTTCATTATAATTACATAATTAATTATTCTTTATCTCATTTTACTCACAAAAGGAAGATTACAGGGCTGTGTTAAAAGTGCATTGTGTAACTTTTCTCGTGGAGGGTCCGTTGAATGCTTTTCTTCATGACGATGTTATTGCTTTGTCTGGAATGTTTCACAGTATGGCATTAAACCTTTCTATCGTCATGGAAACCAAACCAGACCAAGTTACAGGCTAGAGGTGGTCTTTGGGTTGAACCTTTAGCGATGCTGGAAAAGGACGATTTGATTCTTGAATCCAACCAAATGATTACAAAAAACATTTTTGACATTTTTGAAATTGTATGGTCACAAAAATGCAGTTACTTTTTTGTATTTTCAATTGAATTTATTGATCACATCACAAGCATTAGTTACAGACATAGCTTACATACATTTTACAGTGTTTTATTGGAAATTACTCCTTCAAAATGTTCAAAATTAATAGGTATTATTTTATTTTTTATTACACTACAGTCAAAAGTTTGGACTCACCCTCTCATTATTTAGATTATTTTGATTTTTAAAAATTTAATTATTGTGTTGGTTTTTTTTCTTTTGGCATTAGGTGTGTAAAGCTTTGTTCACTCAGGTTATATGCTGTAATGAATTTAATCTTTTATGTATGCAGTCTTTTTATTACTCTGCTCAGTCCATTTACGCAGTACATTGTCCTCAAGTACTGTGACTCTATTAGTTATGTTTTTACTGCAAATGAAACTCACGTGTGCGTTTTGAAAAGAAAGTTCAGCGAAGGATGAGTAACTGTTCTCCAATGTCCTCCATACTGCATTATAGACTGTAGGTAGAAGTAGCTGTAAAGGAGCAGGAGGTAAATGAGAAGCACTTTTTTTTAAATACTTGTATAGAGAAAAGTAGTCATATAATGGAGATTTGAGTTTTATTATTTTTTTCATTTCACATCTGTTCTTGAGTTCAGTTCGTGTCTATGTTTTTATACAGGGCATCCACGGTCATGTAGCTATTAGCCGTATATGAGATTTGAAACAATAGAGGTATTCATTTAGCATAATGTAGCAGTAGCATTGGAGAAGCAATAGATGCGTGAAAAGTCCCTCAGTCGTCCAGGTAGAATACATGATAACTCGTAGTTTTTCTTAAGATGCGTGAAAAGTCCCTCAGTCGTCCAGGTAGAATCCATCTCGAGAAGCAATAGAGAACTACCGTATTTTTCGGACTATAAGTCGCTTTGGGTGGTCCTGCGACTTATACTCCGGTGACTTATATATTCAGATTTTCACAAGCCTTGAGCGCCCCGTCGTGGCTTGACTTGAAAATTACCGCTACCGCTATATTAAAATTACACCTTCTCGTGACAGCCATGAGAGGGCGCTGTAGGCTTGTATGCCAGTTGCCGTTTCCCAATTCAGCGAGTGCACGGTTCGGAGTGTGTTCTCAGTCTGCAGTCGAGACGGTGGATACTCGCTGAGCCCTGAGTGCAGTCCAGGGATCGCATGGGGGTCTGAGAAATGGAACAGGTCCCGCCTCAGCTCAATGAGCCGGGTGGTCTGCTCCTTGTTCCCTAAAGACAAAAATATTATTCTATTGCGACTAGTAATACTTGGAATTGGGACATGGCCAATGTTCCCCCTAATTTTTAATGTGTCTGAGCAAACACACTAACTCCCTGAGCGCTCCTGCACACCCCCTTCCCCTCGCGCGGCTCGCACTTTGCAGATATAAAAAAATGACCCCGCGGCTGAATAAAAAGCGGAGATCCGCTAAAAGCTCTTTCATCCCTGATTTACAGTGCGCTGCATAGGTTTTCTTGTGCGCTGAGAATGTGCGAGCAGTGCACAATTGTGCAGGCGCGCAGCTTAGAGTAAACGTTGGACATGGCTACACTGTAGAATATCCAGCATTACAACAGCAAAGGAAATATATAAGTGTAAGGGAAAAAGCATGTGAACGGTAATGCAGATGCCGTGAACTATGCCGTTACGGCTACACACATGTTTAGCATATTTTATGAAGAGTTTCATGTAGCATAGTTGTAGGTGAGGTGAACCAGTACGTATATTTTATAGTGACGTCGGAACTGTCACATGGCGATGTTGCTGGGGAGTCCATCGTTGTAGTCATATATCCTGCTGTGCTGTGCATGCTGGGGCTTTTAAGTGTCTGTCCACGCCCCGATTTCCATGGAATCAAATGCGCTGTTCAGACCATGTCTTAACTGTGCAGGGGAAAAAACCAAATGGAACGGCGGTTGTCGCGCCGGATATGACGCACATCCCCTTCCAAGGACGCTCAGAACCGTGCACTCGCTGAATTGGGAAACGGCTAGTATCTGCTACTATTATTACTTCTGTACCACTGAAAATGTTTACCTCCGGACTTCGCAGAGTTGCTCCGAAGTGACACCGAGGATGAATTCAGTGGATTTAGTGATTAGTGATTTAGTGAGTTGAGGTAAACTTGTTACGGTATGTAACTATTTATTTTATAGTTATCTGTTAATGTAACATATTAATATGTTCCGTTAACAGGCTGTTGTACTCTATTCTGTTATTATTACTATTGCCTTTCAGATTGAAATACATGCCTTTCAAGATGAAATCCTGGTTCCTGGTCTCTGATTTTATAAAATAAATTTCCCCTAAAAAGTGCGACTTATAGTCCGATGTGACTATATGTTTTTTTTCTTCGTCATTATGCATTTTTTGGCTGATGCGACTTATACTCCAGAAAATATGGTCATCATGGTAGTGTTAGCATGTGTGAATGTTTGGCTAGTTGTATCGATCAGGTATGAGGATGTCCGACTACTGAAGTTTGAGACGTTTCTTCTTGTCATTTAAGCACTCACCTGCGTTTAATGCATATGGGTCATTAAGACATATTCAGCTGTATTCATAAACGAATAATCCGTCCAAATATTAGCCGCACTGTTGTAAAAGCCTCATGGTTCAAAGTGTGAGAAAAAAGTAGCAGCTTATACTCCGGAAATTATAGTACTGTATAAATATAATGGTGATCTTGACAATAATAATATTAATTCAGTGGCTCTTAAACTTTTCACACCAAGTACCACCAAAGAGACCAGGTCTGCAGAACTATTGTAGGTTTAAATCATTTCCACTGAAATGATGCAAAGGAGGACAAAAAAGTGGATAAAATGAATTCTAAATGAGGCAATAAGTGCAATAAAAAGCATGTAGTCTATTAAAAGAGTGATTAAAAGAGTGTAATTACAATCTTTTGCAAACCCTGAGAACAAGTGATGTTTTGTCTTCACCAAATCTAACTTAATTCACAGGTTGAGCACAAACTTAAGCAGAAAGTATAAGTGATCTTTATAGTATACCTGAAGTAAATGAGAAATGAAAGTGACACAAACATTTAAAATTCAATTTCCATGGAAACAAGCAGGTGTTTATTCTTTTCATTCTACAATTCAAACTTTTATTCAGCAGTTTTATTCCCTGTGGACTAAATCAATAGTTTTGCATTACGTCTGTGTATTAAATGTTCTAGAGCGTCTCTAAATGTCCCACTGTTGAAATATTAAAGGGAATCGACACATTTTTTCCATGCAAAAAGTACATTTTGGTTTGCCACAGTGTTAAAAGCAGTTATTGTATTGGGGTCTAAAGCATATTTATCTTCTGGTGCACTGCTTTGTTTACTATGCAAGTTGTTATTATCATTACCATGGCGACATACCTCTGCTCTGGCCTGTAAAAGTTGTGACGATCTCTTATAGACTTACAGTGGTGAATAATTAGGATGCTAGGAATACGTTAATCAAGTGAGGAATACATTTGGATTGCTGCAAACTATTTAAAAGGTGCATTGTGTAACGTTTCTGCTGGAGGGTCCATCAAATGCTTTTCTCCATGGAGATGTTATTGCTTTGCTTTGAATGTTTCACAGTATGGCATTAAGCCTTTTTATCTTCTTAGACATCAAACCAGACCAAGTTACAGGTCAGCTCTGTGGAGAGAGAGAGAGATTGATCACGTATAGCTCTATCCCAGTCTGCTCCTGTGATATCTGTGATGTCTGGTTACACAAATGAAATGTGTTGGGGGGCAGGATAATGTTCAGGGTTGAGATGGGGGGGTCAGGTTGCTGTGATCTTGCCCCGGGGCAGAATCTGAGCCCCCCTCAGAGCTCTCATGCAAGACCGCATCCTGAAATCTGCTTTACAGACATCAGCAGTGGACAGCCCACAGAGCGTCTGGTTACAATAGATATAAAGATTGTTCTACCCACCTGTTCTACCTGAGAGGCTGGACTGATTTGATGCATGAAATTGTCATCGTGTAGATCTGCAGTTAACTTGAGTTCAACAAATATGGTTGGACAATACAAAAAAAAAAACAAAAAAAAAAAACAAAAAAAGCATATTATATTACATATACCATACTGAGACTTTTTTTTTTGTTAGAATAATTTAAAATTAATTGCATTTCTAACATTCTTAATCTTAATTTGCCAGAACTGATGGCAGTTAACTAACCAAATGATTTACTTAACACCTAATGTGAGTGAGGTCCTCTCTCCATATCTGATCTGTAACTTGATCTTGTGGCATCATCTGCTTGTTGTCATGGAGATTAGGGATGACACACGACTTTTGAATAGTCAAATATTCGTCATATGTTCGAATATAGAATAGTAATTTTGATTGAAGATGTTTCATAACCAATATTTCATGTAACGTATTCGGCCAGAAGGTTTCGCTAACAGTAAAACTCCCTATAGGCACGGTAGACTAGGCCTCAGGTTTGTAAGAGATGAGGTTAGAAGCTCTGTGCGGGCCGAGGTGAGAGACCTCCTGCTTATGTTGAAGAGACAGGAGAATCAGATGATGGACCCACCGAACCACAAAATCCACAAAATGATGGCCTGTCTTCAACAGTAATCACAGTCATATTTGGCGAAGAGGGGAACATGCACAACTGAACTGACTCAGTACTGCCAGGATATTTGCTCACCGCTCCACACTGACCCCATGACATGTTGGAAAGCAAACCAACAGAAAAACCTCCGCCTCGCAAAATGAGCGAGCGCTTATTTGAGTGTGCTGTCAGAGTCCGTGCTGTCAGAGCGAGTGTTCTCTGCAGCTGGATTAACTGTCAATAGACTGCGCACTCGTCTTCACCCCGAACATGTGCACATGTTCATTTTTTTGAACAAAAATATGGCATAGGCCTATAGCCATAGCCGAGGCTATGAGTGCTTGTTTAAACGTGTTATTGTTGCCAACAATTCAGACTGTTTCACCGGGTTTCGCCTAACTGACTCGGCAGCTCAATGAAAGTAGCGAAGTAGCCTACAGTATGTTAGTAAATTGAGATAGACTAGAATAGTTTCATAGGTGAACTGCTCAATGAAGATGTTCATTTGTGCTGTGATTTGGAAGGTTATTGTTGTTATTGGGGGGTTGAGTTTTGAATAACATTTGAATAGTTGTCATCAATTTTCAAATTGTGTTTTGCCACATCCCTAATGGAGATATACAAGTACAATGCCATACTGTGGAAATCCAGATAGAGCACTAATATTTCCATGGACACGAGCAGTATAGCGCACTTTAGAATACACTCATG
This sequence comes from Paratrypauchen microcephalus, assembly GCA_036785185.1. NCBI lineage: Eukaryota > Metazoa > Chordata > Actinopteri > Gobiiformes > Gobiidae > Paratrypauchen > Paratrypauchen microcephalus. The sequence goes on along the minus strand of JAVJIX010000005.1, from coordinate 1,308,287 downwards.
TATCAAAATGGAGGTATTTACCCACTTTGATTAGTTTGTTTTCAGTAAATATCCATTCCATTTGCATTATTTCGGCAGTGAGTGTATTTTGCTATTCTTAGTGCTTTTTGTACTTCACTGATGGTGATGACTCGACATAAGAAGTTAGGGTTAGGGTTAGTTCCACCTTGTGATATCATGAAACGGTAGTTTTTAAGTTAACAGTTACCTTTTACCTTTAGTTCTGTACAGATGGTAAATTCCAATTCTGGAATTATCCAAATGATTCTAATGAAGCTGTATGAAGCTGCATTTGAGAGAACGCAGCCTAAATACGCAGGGTTTGTACGCTGAACATGTGTGAATCAAACAACTCCGGGTATGTTTGTGATGAGGAAACGACATAACAGATCAGAAAATAGTGTACTGGCCTTTTATGTATGACATACTTTTGTATAAATCATTCTATAATGGTCAAAATTCACACCAAGATAAAAACAAAACACAGAAGTCTTTATAACTCAGAATTCCTTTCACATAGTGCAGATAGTTTTTTTTAATGACCAGAGTGGACAATGGCCCTGATTTTCACTCCACTGATAATAAGTTGGATGGAGCCTCTGAACCAGCTCTGATCATGCCATAGTTACAGTCTGCGAATCTGACACATTAAATATTTAAGCTGAAATCCAGAAGGCCAGTGAATACGTCTCTCTCCACTTCCTCGTCCTCCTCTTCCTCCTCTTTCCTATTGGCCATTATCTGATGTTTATTATCTGTTTTTAGACCACAGAGTAGAGGTGCCCTGGTGCCTTTTCTGAAGTACAATTATGTTATTATATAAAATGTCACCTCTCTAAGCAGCACTCGCAGGTACAAGGGAGTAAAATACATGGAGTTATTCCATTTGGATTTAAAAAGGACAGTAAAGAGGATTTCTGGGCATACTTTTAGCCAAATGAAATATGCGTGAAAAGTCCCAAATGAAATATGCGTGAAAAGTCCCTCAGTCGTCAATGAAATATGATTTTGTTGCATGTTTTAACCTTAATAAGAGAGTTAGAAATCTGAAATTTTAATCCATGTATAATATTACCTCCTAAAAAACCTGGAGTTGCATTTTGTTTAATTTGCACATATTTGAGTAATCCTTTATTATTAGTCTGTCTACATCTCCAAAATTCAAAATGCTCTGTTCCACCTTGTGATGTCATGAAGCAGTATATTTCAAGTTAACAGCTACAATTTGCAGTTCCAGGGCTGAAATTATCCAGATTTTTTTAGTGAAGGTGTATGAAGTTTAAATGTATTATCTGTATGACATCACAAGGTGAAACTGAGTGTTTTACATTTGACAGAATTCATCCTACATTTTCCGGATTTGTGATTTAAACGTGTGAATGAAACAAAACAGTACTCCAGGAATGTTTTTGTTAAGGAAACACCATTATAAATCAGAAAATAGTGTAATATGGCCCCATTAAAGTATGGGTATGAGTGTGTTTTGAACCAGCCACAATCTTTTATCCATTTAACATCTGATCAGATGATCAGAACAACCAGGTCAACGGTCGATGTGTAATACCAAAACGGAAAACATCATTAGGACAATCTGCATTTTCATTTAAAACAATCTCAGAATGGAACAAACTTCTAACTGAGCTAAAATTATGCTTAAAAAAAATTTAGCCTGGAAATTAAACAATTTCTAAGAGTGCAGACGTGTCAGCGTTAAAGACTAGACTAGGTATCAGGAAAAGACTAATTGATGAAATGTATCACTGCCACTGTAAATATTATGAATTGCACTGTTTTTATGCTTTATGTTCATTGTTTGTAATGTTGTTTGTCTCAGGGACTGCAGATAGAAAATAGCTCCAAGAACTAAAGTCAAAAGCATCTTTTCATGTTTGTGATTATTTTATTTTATTTTTTATTTAACCTTTATTTAACCAGGTAAAAACCCATTGAGATCAAGACCTCGTTTACAAGGGTGACCTGGCCAAGAGGTCAGCAGCACACGTCCAGAGTAAAATAACAGTAAAATATCAAATGTAAAGTGCAATAGTTGTAAACAGTAAAATTAATGCTCCTGTACATTGTCCCTGTCAAAAAAATCAAATAAACTAATCTAATCAAATAAACTAATCTAATAAACTAATGGTTACAGCAGATCCTAGGACACTCAACCTCTACACCACTGATCAAAAAATATTATATTCTGATATTATATTATATCAGTAATATATTATATTATAATAATACAATACAATACAATATAATATAATATAATATAATATAATATAATATAATATAATATAATATAATATAATATAATATAATATAATATATGATGGTGGACATTGCAATACCAAGCGATATTAATATCAAGAGAAAGGAACACGAGAAGGAAGGTGAAGGCATCAGTGGTGTCCGTGGTGATCGGAGCACTCGGGGCTGTAACCCCCAAACTGGAGGAGTGGTTACAGCAGATCCCAGGAAAAACATCAGACATCTCAGTCCAGAAAAGTGCAGTACAGGAACAGCAAAGATACTGCGCAGAACTCTCAAGCTCCCAGAGGACCCGAGCTGGATGAGGTGTGTGTGTGTGCGTGTGTGTGTATAGGTATGCCTCTGTTAACGTGCACCCTTAGCTCCTCTTTCTAGCTGATAATCACCGTTACCATATTCATCCACTAGGGGGCAATGGTGTATACATGATATTAACAGCTTGCTTCTTGCTGGCACTGAGATCCCAACGTGCAGCTACTTTAGCCAAAGGAATAGACCAGGGATGCATTAAGGTAGAATTTAGTCGCGTTTTGTAGGCTTACATCAAATTTGACCCCACTCCAATTCTTGATCGGAGCCAAGAAAAAAAAAAGCCTGTTTTCCTCTTGGATTAATGTTATTTGCACATGCGAGGATTAAACTATACTTTTAAAATCAAACATTAGCTTTCTTTTGGTGCGGACACATTCTAGTCTTATCTCAGGTTTGCATGCGATCCTTTTGTCTTTCTCCGTGGAGATGAAGGACAGATCTTTTTTGCTGTTTGCTGCATTTTATGTAACAGGATTAGATTATAAAGACATTCGCTTCTGGCAAGGAAGTCAAGGTAAAAGGGAAAAAAGGATTCACGGTGGTTTGGGGAAGTTCAAAGCAAGGACTATTTGTGGTAATGAAATGTATTTGTAATTTTTAAGTCTTAAAGGTACACTGTGTAACTTCTGTGGTGGAGGGTTTGCTACCTGCTTGTCTCCGTGGAGATGTTATTGCTTCCTCTGCAATGTTCCATGGTATGACATTAAACAAATCCATCTAGCATTTATTCATTATGGGTGTTTCTATTGCTTAAAAATTCAATAATTCCTTCTGTGAATAGGGGCGACTCTCCACAGATCTGAACTGTAATGTAGCTCATATTCAATAATAACTTTTGCACGTTTTTTTTTGTTAAAGAGCTCATATTACATTATTTTCTGATCTACAGCTCTGGAAAAAAATAAGCGACCACTGCATTTTTTTGTGAAATCAGCATCTCTACATGTATTACAGCCATTCCATTCCAGCGTCTGTTGAATTCCAACACAAACACAAAGCTGAGCTACTTCAGTTCTTGCACCAGGAGTGGAATAAAGTCACCCAAGAACAATGTGAAAGACTTGTGGACTAGGGGTGGGTATTGGCAAAGAAGTCACGATTCAATTCGAATCACGATTCATATGCCACGATGCGATACTATCACGATGCATCACGATACTTGAATTATTGTGATGCATTGCAATATATTCGTCATACTTCAGTGAAAATGTACCAAAAAAAAAGAGGATAACTTAAATATCAGTGGTTGTGTATCTGGGTAGTGTCTTCAATTGATCCATAACTCTGAGTAACTCAATTCATAACTGAATTTATTGAATAACAAAAACAAATAAACCAAACCAATAACAAAAAAAGTTCATAGGAATTTCTTCTAAAACAAAAAATGATGTTCAAACATTTGCCATTTTGGAGGTAGCTACCATCATAACAAACAATACCCTTTCACAAAGAAAAAAGTGCATAGGATTTATTTAAAAAAAACAAACAAAAAAAAAACTAATAATTATTTTATTTATTTATTAATAATAATAATAATAATAATAATAATAATAATAATAATAATAATAATAATAATAATAATAATAATAATACATTAATTAATTAATTATTAATTAATAATAATCTATTTTTGGCATCAAGAATCGATGCAGTATATTGTGAAAGTTAGTATTTCAATGCATTGTCATGACGATTATTTTGCACACCCCTATTGTGGAGAGCATGCCAAGACACATGAAAGCTGTGATAAAAAATAAGGCTTATTGCAGCAAATATTGATTTCTGAACTCTTCTTAAGTGTAAACATTATTATTATGTTGTTTTAAAATGAATTTGATCTTGTTTCTTTGCATTGTTTGAGGTCTGAAAACATGTATCTTTTTTGTTATTTTGACCATTTGTCAGTTTCTGCAAATAAATGCTCTGAACGATCATATTTTTATTTGGAATTTGGGGGAATTTGTTGTCAGTAGTTTATAGACTCAAACCAAAATGTTCCTTTTGCCCAAACACATACCTATAAGTAGTAAAATTAAAAAAAAAACTGATCATTTTGCAGTGGTCTCTTATTTTTTTCCAGAGCTGTATGTTATAATGTAGTTTCCTCATCACAAACATACCTGCAGTTGTAACTACCGCTTCATGACATCACAAGGTGGAACAGCGCATTTGAGCTTTGGAGATGTAGACAGAATAATACATAAAGGATTAAATAAAGGATTATAAAACACAACTCCAGATATGTATTTGAGGTTGTCACACATTATAACATGTCTTAAAGCTCATACAGTAGGAGTCAATTTAGCATAATATAGGATCTTTAATCTGTGTTTTGTCTCTTTGTCTCTTGGGGAATAATATGATGCAAAAATACAACCCAGCGGCAGAATACTTGGGTGGAGTCCATCAACAGTCTGTATAGCCATTAAAGCATCTAAGTATTTAAGCCAGTGTCTTAAATCTACTGCCAAATACAAATGAATCCAATAAAGGAAGTTTATATTGTTCTTTTAGATGATGATGCTTTCACTGAATGAATCCCTATAGAAGTTACTACCAGCAGTGGAAGGTAACGAGTTAAAAAGTAGTAAAGTACTGTACTTATGTAAAAAATCTTTGGTATCTTTACTTTACTTAAGAATATTTTAAAGTGGATACCTTTTGCTTTTACTTCACTACATTTGAGAGCAGATATCTGTATTTTCTGTAAAGTAAATGTTTTTTTAATTATAGTTTGAGACCTGCTGAAAAGGAGGAGGGTTTATTTTAACATGAAACAAAAATATACAAATAGAAACCGCTAGGAAATAACAATTGATTTGTTTGTTTCTGTTTTTGACACGATCATAATTTGGGCAAACAAGAATATAACGACAAATAAACAAATAAAACAGCTAGTTGTTTTTGTTCAGCACAAATCTTTATCAAAATCTCTACATTTGAAGCTTTATTAGGTCTCAAAATCTGCACAAAATACTTTTACTTTTTTAATCATTTACATTTTTAAGCAAGTACTTTAATACTTTGACTTAAGTAGATTTGTTCATGTGATACTTTCACTTTTACTTCAGTATTTTTTCTGCTTCAGTATCTTTACTATTATTGAAGGTGCACTGTGTAACTTTTCTGATTGAGGGTCCACCGTCGGCTTGTCTCGTGGTGATATTATTGCTTTGTCTGGGATGTTCCACAGTATGTATATTGTATTTTTTCTATTACAAGCATTTTAATTTCTGAAAATTACCGCAAAAACATGCATTTTCCGCATTTTATGAGCAGACCTACGGTATATCTCCACAAATAGAGATATGTACAAGTGTGTCGCCATAGAGACAGTTAAATTATACAATAGAAAATTACAGGAAAAACACCAACATAGACTCGAGCAGGTTGTGCACCTTGAAGTAACAAAAGTGAATACTTCTTCCACCACTGCTTACTACATCGAAACTGTCACCGACGTTGCCAATACTACCGCATAATTATTTTACCCACCCACGCATCCGAATGATCAGTGTTTTCAGATGCATGCAGTCGTTTAATTAAAATGTCTCATCCTTCTTTATTGGCAACAACACAGCCAACTCTGCAATACCAAGCCAGTGGGATATAAAAAGCCCTGGTCACTCCCGTGGATAATATTCAGCGCTTTCGTTAGCTAGCCAACGCTTTCAAGTACTTTAGATTACACATTTCACTAAAACATAGTTAAAGGGCCCGTATTGCGCCATTTTCTGATCTGTTATATTCATCAAAAATATACCAGGAGTTATGTTTTGTTCTCACATTTTTTTAACTGTAATCCTTTTTAATTTATGTTTTTATTTCTTAACATTTGTTTGGGAAGTTTATAATGTTGAACATGGACAGCAGATATGACATACAGTACCTGATACCTACAAGGGCCAAAACCTGTTCAGATAGCACTACAGCTATGAGCAGACTAAGGCAGATAAATTGCAACACTATTATGATGTTAAATGAAGGTTTAAACTGAAAATGCCTTTCTTGTGTGTAAATTGTTTTCAAATTTTGGATGGAATTTTCCTTGTTGATGACGTCCACTATATTGCCAAAAGTTTTCACTCATCCATCCAAATCATCAAAATCAGGTGTTCCAATCACTTCCCAGGCCTGCAGACTGTTTCGACAAACATTTGAGAAAGAATGGTTCACTCTCAGGAGCTCAGTGAGTTCCAGCGTGGAGTTTGCATGTTCTCCCCATGTCTGGGTGGGTTTCCTCCAGGCACTCCGGTTTCCCCCACCAACCCAAAACATGCACCATAGGTACCTCCAGCTTAGGTCCTGACCAAGCCGAAGCAAGAAGATCATGGAGATGGTCCCCGGGCGCCCTAATGTGTGTGCTGCCCACTGCTCCTAATATATATGTACTGTATATATAGGATGGGTTAAAATGCAGAGAAGAATTTCTCCAGTGTGAGTGTGATCAATAAAGTTCACTTCTTCTAATAGGATGCCACCTGTGCAACAAGTCCAGTCGTGAAATTTTCTCACTCCTAAATATTCCAGAATCAACTGTCAGTGGTATTATAACAAAGTGGAAGTGATTGCGAAGGACAGCAACTCAGCCATTAAGTGGTAGGCCATGTAAACTGAGGGGCGGGGTCAGGTGGGGTCAGTGGATGCTGAAGTCCATAGTGCGCAGAGGTCGCCAACCTTCTGAAGAGTCAATCGCTACAGACCTCCAGACTTCATGTGGCCTTCAGATTAGCTCAAAAACAGTGCACAGAGAGCTTCATGGAATGGGTGTCGGATGCAGTGGTGTAAAGCACGCCGCCACTGGACTATAGAGCAGTGGAGACACGTTCTCTGGAGTGACAAATCACACTTCTCCATCTGGCAATCTGATGGACAAGTCTGGGTTTGGCGGACTGTATGGTGTAAGTGTAAAGTTTGGTGGAGGGGGGATTATGGTGTGGGGTTGTTTTTGAGGAGCTGGGCTTGGCCCCTTAGTTCCAGTGAAAGGAACTCTGAATGCTTCAGCATACCAAGAGATTTTGGACAACTCCATGCGCCCAACTTTGTGGGAACAGTTTGGAGATGGCCCCTTTCTCTTTAACATGACTATGCACCAGTGCACAAAGCAACGGAAGCAAAGACATGGATGAGAGACTTTGGTGTGGATGAACTTGACTGACCTGCACAGAGTCCTGACCTCAACCCAATAGAACACCTTTTAGAGCGGAGACTGAGAGCCAGGCCTTCTCATCCAACATCAGTGTGTGACCTCACAAATGTGCTTCTGGAAGAGTGGTCAAAAATTCCCATAAACACACTCCTAAACCTTGTGCACAGCCTTCCCAGAAGAGTTGAAGCTGTTATAGGTGCAAAGGGTGGACCAACGTCATATTAAACCCTATGGATTAAGAATGGGATGTCACTTTCATATGCGAGTTCATATGCGAGTCAAGGCAGGTGAGTGAGTACTTTTGGCAGTATAATGTAGGTGGAGATCACAGACTGTATAAATAAATGGACATTGCTTCCAAATAGGAAGTGGGCATGCTTCCAGCTTCATCGCCTCCGGCTCCAATTCACTTTGCATTGAAAAAATGTCGCCCCTCTCTCTGTAACTGCTGCTGTGGGCCTCGTCATTTTAGTCTTAAAATGTTTTCATGCTCTACATGATCCTGGTGTTTTGATTCTGCTATTTTGTCCATCAATTTCTATTCCTGATATGGAACTTGATGCCAAATTTGCCCCATAACTGCTAGCCTCAATGAGCTTCATTTGGCACACTCTCTTTGTCCACTTCTTTATATAGTCTATGGTAGAGATATTCCTTTTTTTTTTCCAACAATATTTACCACATGTACGACCCCGCCAAAATAATAATTAGAAAAAACATGAAAACTTGGCATTCTCCAGTACATTCTCCAAGTGGTGCGGTAACGACTTTTCATTTTTTTTTCCGTATACTCTGATGGATGACGAGTAATGATGTGAAAATGAGAGCTACGAGGGTCTAGTGAATGCAATTATGTTGGGATAAGATGTATGAGGCAAAACTAGACCCGGACCAGACCGCTTACCAAAAGATAATTAGCCTCAATGCTAACAGCTGTAATGAGCTTTAACAGGAGTGTTCCCCTCTATACTACAAACAGAAGATCAGTGAAATGTTTATATGCGCTGGCTGGGTAAGTCCATGGCTTAAGTACTGATCATTGTGTAAGTATATAGGCCCTTTAAAATCCTACATAATCAGAATGTTAAAAATTGTGTAATGGAGGCGACTGGAGGCAAAGTGAAGCTGGCATCATATAGTGATCTGCTAATGGTTTTACAACATTATAACAATGACCAAGTCTCCAGCCTCTGCTTCCTCCTCGGAAGACGTGACGGTGGGATTGAGGAGATCCTCAAAGTATTCCTTCCACCGTCCGATAAAATCCCCAGTCGAGGTCAACAGCTCCCAACCACCTGGAGAAAAAGCAATTTTTTAAAATTGATTTGGGGGAGGAGCCTTGCACTTAGGGTTGCCAACTCCCTGAAAAATAAATAAGGGACACCTCAATGGCAGGGCCGGCCGGCCCGATTGCCTTCATCCTTCCTGGTGTAGTGAATCTTTTTAGCCCTTTTTTGTATGTGTGAAGTGATTTTTTTAAATTATTTGACTCAAACCACATACATACCAAACCAGATACATACTATATCTGCCTTTGGCGTTGCCTGGTGGACAATAAATTGTTCTAGGGTTCCCCTAGTTTTGGTGTCCCTTATGTTTCTTGTGTGCCCACCACTGGAAACATGTTGCTTAATGTCAGTTAGTCCACCATGGGCTATGGAAAAAGTGTGCCGGTGTCCCGTCGAAATGGGCCGCCCCGTCAGAATGAGCTCCAAGCGCTACTGCGCATGCGCGCGCATGCGCAAACCACCCCTGAGTGTTGTTCCCTTTAAATGCCATCGAGCTTGGCTCCAGAGGCAGAAGTTGAGTTGCTTTCTACATAAGTGGACTTGTTTTCAACAATTGCAACGCAAGTAAGTAACATTTTAACATTTTATTGGATTTATTGTATGTTACAACCAACATACAACCAATTACATTTAACAATGTATTGGATTTATTGTATGTTATAACCAATTACGCACGTAAGGAATGATAATTTGCGGCAGATACCTACGTCAAATGATAATAGTTTGGATTTAACATTTGACTGCATCGTTATGGTTTTTATTACATCGTATTTTGTTATTTTGTTTCTATGTGAACGTAGAAAACGTTGTAACTTTGTTTAGAAAGGCGCTGTGTATAATTAGCCTTATTTTGTCTTTTACAGTTTCTTACATTTGTGAACAAAACTATGGAGAGATCCAAGCAAGTGTTTCAGTTCCTGACAAGTGGGGAATACCCAGTTTTCCCGTCCGAAGTTCCTATTGACATGCCAGCTGAGGGGAAAATGAAAAAGTGTATGAAAAGCGCTTTATAAATATTGTTTGATTGATTGATTGATTGATATTTTTGTAAATATAAAATATTTGTAAATGTTTCTTCTGCTGTCCCTTTTCCTGTCCTCATAAATCATGAATAAGAGACAAGCCTTATTTGACAGATAATATAAGCGTGTCAGAATGAGCTCTGTACAGTCAGAGCCTAATTTGACAGATAATATAAGCGTGTCGAAATGAACTGTCCATGCCCATTATAAAAGAGTTGGAATTTTACATACTAAAGACACCGTATGCAAACAGCAAACAGCATACAACTCTCTAATCCTATCTAATCTAAAACTGCAGACGTATTTGTCGTAGTACGTATTTGTCAAGTACAAACGCCACAATTTTGGATGTCATTGAGTGCAATGTTCAAAATGTGCACAAAACTGTTATAATTTTTAAAATGTTTCGGTAACACTTTATAATAACGGTCGCTTATAAAGCATTAGTAACACTTAGTAAATAATGAACTAATTATTACTAATTATTTTACAAAACATTTACAAATATTTGTTCATGAGTAAGAAATACTTAGTAAATAATGAACTAATTATTTTACAAAACATTTACAAATATTTGTTAATGAGTTAGAAATATATTAAATATTTGTTAATGAGTAAGAAATAATCAATTTAATCTCGCCAGAAAGACCCATTGAAAGGAGATATTATGACACGCATGGTCCCTCCCACTCAACCAATCCTAAAAATACAAATAATTATCTATAATTATTTGTATTTTTACAAATAATTAGCTTTGAATCTATACAACTGTAAACAACTCACGCATACAACTGTAAACGAAAAACGGCGTATTTCGACGTAAGGCGGCCTATTTCGACGGGGGGGCGTAACCCGATAGACATCGCGGTCAAAATAGGTCAGTGGTGGGCTCATTCTGACGAGGCGGCCCATATCGACAGTACACCGGCACCCCCATATGTTTCCTTCTTCCCATTCCTCTCGGTATTTTTGCATTTTTTTCTGTTTTTTTCTCGGAGGAGTAGTTGCATTGCTGCTAGAAGATGTACCGCCCGAGACCTGTAAAGAACTGTCGGTCACTGTCGTCCATGCTGCTTTGTTGTTTTCCGGTATCTTCCGGTATCTTCTTCAACGCAACAGCACCTCGACCAATGAGATGAGCGTTATGTGAGTGTGCTGTCAGCTCATTGGTCACAGAGCTGAGTGTGCTGTCTGCTCATTGGACAGAGCCAAGTGTGCTGTCAGCTCATTGGACACAGAGCAGGAGAGGCTGCGAATAAGTTAACTGTAAGTTTTCTTATAAAGCGCCATGCATTCATTCATTCAATTGACATTTTACACACTATTTTTGATTCTCACAGTAATACGGGATAAAGTACGTCCCTTTTCAGCTCAATACGGGACGCATTCATTTGTTTCTGCATACGGGACTATTCCGTTTTTCAGGGGACGTTCGGCAACCCTTTAAAAAGGGCCTCCCATCTTCAGAGGCTGTGTGTGTGTGTGTGTGTGTGTGTGTGTGTGTGTGTGTGTGTGTGTGTGTGTGTGTGTGTGTGTGTGCGTGTGTGCGTGTGTGCGTGTGTGCGTGTGTGTGTGTATTGGGGGTTAGAGCTGTGGCACTGCAGGCACCAGTTCTGAAGCTATTTAAAGACGGCAACAAACTAACCCACAACACTGTTATATTAGGTTTAAAATCACAGCACAAAATAATTATCTGTAAAAATGCTTGCTTTTGAGGACACGAAAATCAATGTGCCCCACTAGGATCTGTCTATTGAAGTGTTGTAGCAATTACTGTATAAACTGTACTTCTCAGAGAATTGCGTTGCTTTCGTTTTTATGGTCTTAGCCATTTACTCCTCGCATTCACCTTTTAAAAACAAGTGCTGTTGCTAAGAAACACATCAATCCGTACACTTCTCTCTGTTTGTCCTTTGCCACAGGCCTGAGCTATGTCAAGTGAAGTTATCCATTATTGATCCCCATGGGGAAGTTCATTCTTTCCATAGACCTGATCCATCACAGAATGTCAGTGAAGCAGTTCGGTACAGTGCGAGCCAGTCACTAAGCAGCTTTCTTTAGATATTTACGCATTTTTAGCGTTTTAACTAGTGTGTGAACAAGGTGAACAAACAGACTTGAGTTCATACTGAAGTGTTGCCATTACACTACCTGATCTATGGTTTAAAGCAGAGGTCTTCAACAGGGGGGTCGCGACCCCTAGGCGGGTCGCGGAGGTACTGCAGGGGGGTCGCGAAATCTTTTGATTTCACTTTAAAAAAATATAATTTTATATTTTATACTGTAAAATACAGTATTAACCTGTGTATTATTTCCTTGTATTGGATGTACCATAACAGAGTAGCAATGTTTATACATGACACTAAGCTCAATTTAATATAAAACACAATTCTATGCCGTATATATAGTAGGGGGTCCCTGGCCCAGTTCGCCATCTGTTTGGGGGTCCCTGGCCTGAAAAACGTTGAAGACCCCTGGTTTAAAGGGTTCATTTTACGCTATTTTCTGATCTACAGCTCTGGAAAAAAATAAGAGCCCACTGTATTTTTTTCTGAAATCAGCATCTCTACATGTATTACAGCCATTCCATTCCAGCATCTGTTGAATTCCAACACAAACACAAAGCTGAGCTACTTCAGTTCTTGCACCAGGAGTGGAATAAAGTCACCCAAGAACAATGTGAAAGACTTGTGGAGAGTATGCCAAGACGCATGAAAGCTGTGATTAAAAATAAGGGTTATTGCACCAAATATTGATTTCTGAAATCTTCTTAAGTGTAAACATTATTATTATGTTGTTTTAAAATGAATTTGATCTTGTTTCTTTACATTGTTTGAGGTCTGAAAACATGGATCTTTTTTGTTATTTTGACCATTTGTCATTTTCTGCAAATAAATGCTCTAAACCAGGGGTGCCCAACCAGTCGATCGCAGGCCGAGTGTCAGACTGCAGGGCTCAATACTCAATTCCGATTTTTTTGCGAAATCCGATTTTTTTGCAAGGTCGTTCAAATTTCTAATTAAATACGGCTTGTATGTGCTCTCCAGTGTGAATTTTAAACGCCCCAAAAGTGTCCCGCATGCGCCTTGGAGGAGACGGAGAAAGAGAAGGACAAGGTTTTTGGCCACGGCGTTTTGTGGGGCAGTGGCAGCAACGTCTGCAGAAAGGAATATGTTGGTGCGGAGTCACAGCCAAGAGTGGTGGGATTGCTACGTGCTTCGCCGCTTCACTAATACAGAGTTTATATACTATTTTCGCATGATGAGAAGAACGTTTGTGTACATTTGTGAGCGCCTACTTGTACCACTCGCGCTGGAGGAAACACGCCCAGGTCAGATGAATGCGACCTGTCCATTCAGACTGAAGTCGCATGCCAAAAGATCGGATATGTATAATATTTTATTTGGAATTTGGAGGAAATGTTGTCAGTAGTTTATAGACTCAAACTAAAATGTTCCCAAACACATATCTATAAGTAGTAAAATCAGAAAAAACTGATAATTTTGCAGTGGTCACTTATTTTTTTCCCAGAGCTGTATGTTATAATGTTATTTCCTGATCAAAAACGTACCTGGAGTTGTGTTTTGTTTCATTCACACATGTTTAACCCACAAACTCTGCATATTTAGACTGAGTTCTTCTCTCTCTCAAACTGAAAACACTCTGTTCCACCTTGTGATGTCATGTGGTAATACAGTAAGTGCTCTGCAATGTTTTTAAACTCCATACAGCTTCAGTAGAATCATTTGGATAGTTTTAGCCCTGGAATTACCCTTTCCTACAAAACAAAAAAACGTGGAGGTAGCTGTTGACTTGAAAAATACTGCTTGATGACATCACAAGGTGGAACAGAGCATTTTGAGCAGAGATGTAGACAGTAATAATAAATAATTACTCAAACAGGGGTGAATGAAACACAACACAACTCCAGGTATGTTTTTGATGAGACAACAACATTCTAACGTGCCTTAAAGCTCACAAGAGTCAATTTTGTGACGTAGAGGACCTTTAACTAAATTGTTGCATACAAATTTAACCTGAATTTCATTGCTGCAATATTAGAAGACTGCAAAAACAGGCTAGAGCATACAAAATAAATAGTACACCCATGTAAATCAATACAGTTTCACCATTAACCAACACGGATGTTACATAAACCAGTTGTTGTTATATTTTCCAATAAACTGCACAAACCATGCTCTTCCGATGACCTTCTCACACAAAGCTATGACCATTACTGGAGGAAATCCTTTTACTATTCGTATATACAGCCTACAGAAACCTGGAATAAAGCTAGTCACTGTACCAGAACGCTAGCTGTGAAGTTTGTGTGAATGCCCGTGCCGATGGTGGGGATTTCTAGATAAGTGGCTGTATTGTGGTCAGCAGGGTGTAGACGTGACCAGGGTGAGCTATCAGCAAACTGCGCCGCCACAACCTTGTACATGTGTCTGGTCCGTGGGCGAAGAGATTTCATCAGGGCGTGTTTTAAAATGGGGGGAGTTTTGTCATTAAAAGTGCACCATGGGCTGCTCGCCATGGGGATGTTATTGCTTTGACTTGAATGTTCAATAGCGTGGAGGTGGAGCAGGTGGCAAGTTGCAAGTCAGATCTGTGGAGAGGTGTGTCTGCTAACAGCTAAAGTGGAATTAAATGCTAACTTCACTTTTTTTGTTACCACACTGGTGTTTAGCGTAGCAATATTATAGCTTTTTGGGGGGCAATTTTAGTCCAAATTACTGTATTTTTTGGACTATAATTTTTGCATGGTTTGGGTGGCTGCGACTTATACTCCGGAGCGACTTATAAATTTAAATTTTCACAAGCCTTGAGCACCCTCTCGTGGCTTGACTTGAAAACTACTGCTACTGCTATACAGGGGGTCCTCGGGTTACGACGGTCTCGGTTTACGACATTTCGTGGTTACGAACGCGCCCCCATTAAAATATATATATATATATTACGCGTCATTCCGTCTTACGCGGTTTAGCGTGGTAAGAGATGTAAACAAACGCGAACGGCGCGCGGCGCACGGCGGAAGAATACGCTTTGTTGTGGTTGTAGGGAGAAGAAGACGGCCTCGTGTGCGTGCCCAATGTGGGCGGAAGTACCTGATGTGGGCTCTGATCTGCTCCTATGAAAGCGACAGTGATAACCAAGCAGCGTAGTGGTCTAATTATTGAGATGGAAAGGTTATTGGTGCTTTGGTTGGAAGATCAAAGGCAAAATCCGACTTACGACGAAATTCGGGTTACGACGCGTCTTAAGAACGGATCAACATCGTAACCCGAGGACCCCCTGTATATTAAAATGATCTGTAGGATTATGTGCCAGTATCTGCTACTACTATTACTTCTGTACCACTGAAAATGTTTACCTCCGGAGTTTGCGGAGTTGCTCCGAAGTGACACCGAGGACGAATTCAGTGGATTTAGTGATTTGGAGTGAGATGGAGAGTTTAATAAACTTGTTACGGTATGTTATTTATTTTATCGTTATCTGTTAACATAACATATTAATATGTTACGTTAACAGGCTGTTTTTCTCTATTCTGTTGTCATTATTACTATTGCCTGGTTCCTGGTCTTTTATAAAATAATTTTCCCCAAAAAAGTGCGACTTATATATGTTTTTTTCTTCTTCATTATGCATTTTTTGGCTGGTGTGACTTATAATCCGAAAAATATGGTAGGTACATTTGCAGCTTTCTTAAATCTAAGTTTGTGCTGTCTCCAGTGGTCTCTCCAGTTTCAAGTAGTTGGTGACATCACACAGGGGCAGAGCCTGCTAGACCAATCGCACTGTCATCTCACTGTCACTATCATCTCTATTTAAAATGTGGTTGTGGCTAGAGTTTAGGTGTTTAGGCCACTTTAAGAATGCATATTTTCGATGCATTCCCTTCTTTGAGGTTGAATAATATTCACCACTTACCAAAGCAATTTCACTTTAGTTGATTTATACTGACAGGCAAGATGTTGAACTTTGGCCAGTTTGGTTTCAAGTGGATAAGCGCAGTATTTTACAGAGATATAAACCATAAACCCTAAATGTCAAGAAATTTGTGATCTGACAGTTCAACAGAAAACGATATGCCCGCCAGCTTTTTTTAAACAATAGGGATTCTCTAATGCTGTAATAGGATGGAGGTCGGTTTAATATCTGTTGAACATTCCAGGCAAAGCAATGACATCTCCACGGAGACAAGAGGGTGATGGACCTCCACCAGTAAAATTATATAGTCCACCTTTAAGTTAGTTCAGTGATACTTTGCAGCTGATGTCATCAACATTCCCTGGGGGTGTGAGGCTAACTTGTAGTTACACTTTAATCTGAGTTTCGTTTTAACAAATCTGAGTATAAAGAACTAAGGTTGTGTCCCATTTTTCTGTCTTACCCGTTCATCTTACCCCTACCCCTTGGTTTTGCGCGTTCATGTGAGGGCAAGGGGTGTCCCGATTCTAATTTTGATCAAGGGCTCAGGCCACGACCGAGGTCTACATCCCCCTTGAAACGAAGTAAGCTCTCGTCCAGACTTGAAACGAAGGGGTACGCCTACAAGCTCAGGCAGGTTTTGGGATCAGGATGGCAGCGTCACATCGACCAGCCAAGGAGTCTCATAAATGTATTTTCAGTAGTTGTATTAACAGTTTAGCAGGTTTACAATTATGTTCTACGTTACTTTTAGTGAACTGTTGTTGCAGTTTTAATTGTAGTGGTGTCTGTTTAGCCGACGTTATCGTTTTCATCGAACTTTCATGTATAAACAAGCTAGTTTTTTTGTCGAGCTGAGGTACCTGATAATCCTTGACATTTGTTTACATTTGTTTGCGTCAGTTGTTGTCGCCTCTGTAGACGTAGCAGCCAGGTAGAGGCAAGGGATGATGACGCAAACGGTAATCGAGTGGCGTCCCATTTCTTAGGGGAACATTCGTACCCCGAGCCCTCTCAGCTCGTTATCGAGGGGCAAGACAAAGACGTAGATAAAGGGGTAGGGAAAGGGCAAGGGGTAAGACAGAGTAATGGGATAGAACTGCGAGGGGTAATCAACAGTTTTCCACTCTCAGTCACTCTCACCTTTTTGTTAACACCTAAACGGACCATGGATTGTTTAATCCATTGTTTTCAGACCATCTTAAAACTTTTTGGGCTGTGTTTGCTAACTAGAAATTAGGGATGGGAATCTTCATAATCAAAGCGATACGATACGCATCTCGATACAATGCCAACGATTCGATACATTCAAGATTAATGCAATTGCCAAGTGGTAAGATGCGATACGATTCTCTCCTATGCTGCGATACGGTGCGATACAGTACGATTTAATTTTAATACAATGCGGTTCAGTGCGATACGATGCGATGCAATGCAGAAGAAAAGTGCAGAGTAGTTCAAGTTATGGCAATTGAAGCATTAAAGCTGTGCCTTTTATTTTGAAACACATGAAGTACAACATGTTGTACAACTCAGAACAACTCAAGGCCCACTCAAGGCCTAAAACGCCATGTTTCCAGGTTAAGCTTTCAAAAGTGCATTAAGTTTATACAGGAGGTAAACAAATAAAATGGGCTAAAAAAAAAAAAGATTAAGGCCAGGAGAGTCCCTCCAATATAACAACTTAAAAAACATTAACAAAGGGACTCATTGCATTTTCCTTCAAATGTAAAATGACTCACAATTATGAACAAATGGGAATAACGAGAGCAACAGTTCAGGCTACTGAATTCAAACATTTAACCCAGATGCATCTTTTTCAAGTTCTTTTTAAGAAAGATCAATTGATCAACATGGTCAGGGTGCAAGAGACTTCGTTCGGCAGTAACAATATTGCCTGCACTACTAAACACACGCTCAGAAGACACGCTAGTTGCTGGGATGGACAAGCCAAGTATCTTTGGCTAAAGATGAAAGGAGTGGTAAGTCTGCCTGCTTCTTCCACCACTGCAACACATCACCGCTTAGTTCTAAAGGATCTCTCTCTCTGTATTTTAAAATTTCATCCTTAGCTTTCTCCCTTGTGGTCTTCATTGATGTTCGTGTGGCGACAAACTCTCCAAACAGCTGGTCCATGGCAGTCTTCTTTTTGGAAGAAGGCAAGACATCATCTATAGAGGACATGTGCAAGATAATTAGTGTTGAACAATACGAGCAGTCAACACAGCACAGCACAACACACTGTTTAACTATAATAACCTGCATAGATGTATATGCATCACATGCATCAGACAAATCTTTTATCCATTTTAAATGAACAGTCTACTACTCAAGCACAGTCAAAACAAACCTCTTCTTTCTTCTTTGCTGGGGCTTCCATCACCTCTTCCTTCAGCTGCCTCTCCTTCATCCAGTGCCTCTCCTTCACCCAGTGTCTCTCCTTCATCCAATGCACCTCTGCCTTCCCTCTGACAATCCACATCAAAGTCAAATGGTATATTATTGGCCAAAAATCTATGTAACAAGTGTTTGCACAGAAGCTTGATAAGAGACATTGACAATCTCTCTCTCACACACACACACACACACACACACACAGCATTCAGCAGGGCAGGCTGCTGCTCCCAAAACCTCTCCAGCATGTCCACTGAGCTGTTCCACCTAGTGCATACATCGTGGATCAGCTTGTGGTTCGGTAGGTGTAGCTGGGCCTGAATTTCCCGTAGAACCTCGGCTGCTTGTGGGCTTTTGTGGAAATATGTCACCACCTTCCTCACCTTTACCAACAGTTCGGACACCCGGTCGATCTTGAGTGCCTTCTGTGAGGCCAAATTTAAGGTGTGTGCTATGCATCTGACATGGGGCGTAAGATCTGCGCCAGCTCCGGCCGCGACCATATTTCTTGCATTATCCGTAACCAAGGCAGGGCTTTTATCTGCGATGTTCCACTCCCGGAGGACATTTTGCAGCAACGCTGCTAGCTTTGCCCCGGTATGCGAGTCATTAAACACTCGTGTTTGCAGGACATGGGACTTCAGTTCCCATTCATCGTTGACGTAGTGTGCCGTGACGGTGATGTAGGAATCTGTGGCACAAGATGTCCATCCGTCCACCGTAATTGAGACCCTCTGAGCACGACTCATTGAGTCGACAACATCCATCTTTACTTTCTCATAAAGTGCAGGGACTATCTTGTCAGAAAACACTTTCCTATCGGGTATGCTATACCTCGGCTCCAATACCTCAAGCAGGTACTTGAATCCCTCGTTTGCGGTAATGCTGTATGGCTGTATGCTTTTGCAGAGGAAGAAAGATAAGGCATCTGTGATAGATTTTGCCCTGGGAGAATTGTTTGCCAGAGGTGACGGGAAAAAAACGAGTAATCTTGGCTCACGTGAGGGTGTTGCAGCACTGCTAGCCGGGGACTGGGGCCTGTTGTGTCGCCGCTTCAAGTGTGTAGCCAAATTCGTTGTGCTGCCTGTGTATTTTATAGCTGCACGGCAGAGTTTGCATATGGCCGTTGTCTTGTCCAGCTCTCCTCCTCGCTTGTAAAACCCAAAATCTTTCCATACCTTTGACTTGACACCCAACACCGAATGAACAACGCTTTCGTCTTCCTCCATGCTGCTAGCTAACCGCTTTCTGGTTGACTCAAAGATACAGTCGTTTTGTTGACTTCTATTCGAAAGCTGGGTTGGACCCGCCTATTCGCGCGACACGAGACTTCAGCCGAGACTTGAGTAGGAGAGATACGGTGAGCCTGTAGGCGTTTTTACACATTACAACAGAGAGGAAACCCAAAAATACCAGACCCTTTTCTAAACGGTTATGTTATAATTCATTCGTTATGTATTAAATTTAGATATTAATCGGTTTATATCGATACAGACAGTTAAGATACGATGCATCTCAAGTTTAAGTGCGTTTTTTTCCGATGCCGACGTTTGCAAACCGATGCAACTGCATCTTAACAGGCTGTATCGATTTTCCGATGTGCATCGGTTATTTTTCCCAAGCCTACTAGAAATACATGTAGAAGACCCCTAGCATGATGTCACTGCAGTTCAGTGTCACTAAAAATAAAGATAAACACAATTATGTAAATGATACTAGCTTTGTTTGAAACGTGTAGTGGAAGTGACAGCTGCTAACTGAGTTTGACGTTCGTCCTTGGGCAAGTGTAAAAATTGTCTGTTACTGCATATTCACAGTGAGTGGAGTCACCAACTACACAGACACAATCAAAATAATGTCGATGAATTACAAATATAATGCCTGTATTTGCTCTCTAGGCCACCTAGTGTTGGGCATTAAAAGTGCACTCAGTAACATTTCAGGTGGAGTTATTGCTTTGCCAGTAATGTTATTTATCTCCATGGAGACAAGCAGGAGACAGCATCAGGCCATGCTACAGATCAGATCTGTGGAGAGGTGACCCCACACTGAGCAACAATGCATTTCTAGCACTGAAAGGACTTCTAACTGAATAAATGCAAGATAGAAAATTTGAATGCCCTACTCTAGAACATTTCAGGGAAAGCAATCACATCTCGATGGACTACCACAAAAGACACACAGTGCGCCTTTAAGAAAATGGCATCGATCGGCTTTACTTTGACTTTTAACTTTATTGAGCTCAAAGTCAAGTTCAAGTAAATGTTTTTTGTGAAGTAAAATCTGAAATACTGCTTCTCTTATTGGCTGTTTAAATCTTCTTGTCTCTCTTGTCGTAAAAGCGTTAATTGAGGGAGATGATGCCAGGTCTGAGTCTGAGTCTTATCCACTTGTGTCCAAAATCAGAACTTTAAGTGAAACTGTGGCTCAAGGGTCTGTCCTGATCTCATGAGACTCTCAGACCACACACCTCCACTCGTCTCATTTTCATGTCACTTTCAACACGTCAACCCCGCTGTTTTTTAAAGGTGCACTGTGTAACTTTTCTGGTGGAGGGTTCTTCACCTGCTTCTCTCCTTTGAGATATTGCCTGGAATGTTCTACACTATGGCATTGCACTTATTTATCTCTGTGGAGCAGACAACACCACAGTGCCAAGTTACGTGTCAGATCTGTGGAGAAGTGAGTCTACTCACACTAAGATGAAAGTTTTTAGGTAAATTAAAACCCATGTTATTGAGTTATTGGAGACTCCCTCTTATTCAGTGTTGTTTTCTATATGTTTATTACTTTCGGCATTTTGTATACATACAGAAGACATATAATAATAATAATAATAATAATAATAATCATCATCATCATCGTCATCATCATCATAATCATAATCATAATAATAATGAAAGAGAGAGTGTGTGTTTTTTTAACCACTTTCTACATTTTAGATACATAAAGAAGACATCAAATATAGAAAGATATGTGGAATTATTTAATAAAGAAAAAAGTTAAAGGTGGCCAATTTGAAGATTTTAATATAAGATTTTTTTTTTATTTATATACATTATTTAAGAGAGGCTATTTTTGTCAAAAAAGAGAATCTGTCATTAAACAGAAATGGGGGAGTTCAACATAACTTGTCTCCCATCTATAATTCCATTCTTAAACCACGTCAAAACAGACAAAGAAACATTAGGGCAGACGAGCCAGGGCAGAGGGGTGGAGAGGGTCGTTAGACTTTGAATAGGGGGTCGTAACTAGTCGCCAGAGTAATTTGGAAAACAAAGAGACAGATTAGGGGGGTTCGTTTCAGTGTAGGACGCGCCTCCTGGCAGCGAGATATAAGCAGTGTCTAACCAGTACAATAACCAGAGCTGACGAAGCCTCTCGGATGAGCGGCGAAACGTTTTCAACCAAACAAACTTTGTCCAGTTGACAAATTGAACTTCTCCTTTTATCATGGATTCTACCTGGACGACTGAGGGACTTTTCACGCATTATTTAAGAGTTATTTATAATTCCATAGCTCTTACTTCATATATTTGATGTCTTCTTAATGCTCCAAATGACACCAAAGTAGAATGGGTGAGTAAATCACGTTGTTTTATTACCGAAATAAGGTCCAAATTGTAAAAAAGTTACTATTCCTTTAATGCAGGGGTGTCTAAACTTTTTTCATCAAGAGCCACATATCTAAACACAAACAAAGCAGAGGGCCGATCGAGGGCCATAGACCGGTGCTCAGGACAGTCAATAATTGAAATATCTGCATGTTTAACACACTAGAATGAGCTATCGGTGCTTTATTCATGCTAAGATCCTCAAAACCACATAATAAATATTAAATATTGTCTTATCAAGGCAGATTTTCAAAAAACTTGCAGTCAAAAGTTCTGCTCAAGGTAATTTGGGCCAATTCACCTGGAAGCCTGAGGGCCAAGAAAAATTTGTCTGAGGGCCGCATTTGGCCCACGGGCCAGAGTTTGGACATGCCTGCTTTAATGTATGGATATAAATGTAGAAAGTAGTAAACAGGTGTATAGAAAAAACACTGAATGAGAGGGCGAGGCCAAACTTTTGACTTGTAGTGTCAAAAGTAAGTCAAAAGTTTGGACACGTATCTTTGTTCTTTTTGTTTGTTTTCTACATTTTAGCTACTGAAGACATCAAATATATGGTGCAAAATATAAAGACTAAATATTTACTTTATAATTTATATTAAAATAGCCCACCCTTTGTCGACAGTAATACAAACCCTTGGCCTTCAATGATGGTCGTGTCTTGTCAGGGTCAGGTAATAGCAAGAATGCGCAGAGTGGTTATTTTTGAAGAATCTGAAATATAAAACGTATATTTCACACTTGATCTTTCTTCTACTACACAGTCTGTGATCATTACTTCAGTTTGTGATCATTCATAGTTTAGATTTCTTCAGTAAGAATCTACAATGTAAACATGTATGAAAAAATGTGTCTGAACTTGATGCTGGTAGTTTAGCTTATATCACTTGTATGCATGTCATTTTCTAATTTAATGATCCTCTAGGTTTGAAACTTTTTCTTTTTTTTTCTCAAGCCCTGTTTGGTAAATGAAGCATCCAGAATTAATTTCATACAAGTGTGGCCACGATATTAAAATAACAAGCACTCATTTAATTGATTATACATCTCAGAAGAAGGAGGCAGCAGCAATTACCATGAGCCATAGAGACAAATTCTGTTGACAAGAGTATTTAAAAAATATTGAATGTATGTTTTTCATTGCATAATTTATTCGCTCTATACTCAGTGAAGTGAAGCTGACTACACCACATACTGTACGTACTTAGGGAAGGTTGAGGTGTCTTGCCCAAGGGCATGTTGGGATCAAACCGTCACCTTTTGGAGAGGCTAAGATAAGATAAGACTTTATTGATCTCATACAGGAGAAATTCACTTGCCACATTAGCTCAAGGGCAGTTTAGTGCAAAGAAGTTAGAACAAAAATGTGCGTACAAACAAGATAAGTAATAATAATAATAGGTAAATAAGAAAAAAAACCTCTAACCACTGAGCTACTGCAGCAGACTGTTAGCAGTTTGTCACTATAGTTACATCACATTTTGTATGGCCTTTATTAGCAAATAAAGAAGAGTCGTTACCAGCTTTTTGACCAATTACACGTTTATCCATCGTGGATACACCCACTTATAACTATAGCCAGTGTTGGGGAGTAACGGATTACATGTACCGGCGTTACGTAATCAGAGTACAAATAATGAGTAACTGTAATCCGTTACAGTTACTGTTTTAAAGGGATATGCCACCCCCAGGTCAAATTTGGGCATCTCCCCACAGTCCAGAGACTAAAACAAGTGATGAAAAGCGTTTTCCTGGTCACCCAGCCATTGTCCGAGTCTGTCAGCACTGACCGCCGCGCGCAGCTGCTGCTCCTCCGCGTTAGACTGGAGGCATCGGCCAAAAGGAATTAATTTGCTCGATGCTTTTCCCAATTACTTTCTGTGTAGTGCGCATTCATATCGAGTGCAAATAAATGTGCAAATCAACACGGAGAACTTGCCGTGGTCATTTTGGGTGGGAACTATTTTTCAGTGCGGAAAAAGAAAGCCGAAGAACACAGTACGCATCGTAACGGGGGAACTCCCTTCCTGGTGCGTAAACAGGGATTCCCCTGTCCGCGTGGTGCGTGCTTCGTCTGTCTTTTTCCGCACTGAAAAATAGTTCCCACCCAAAATGACCAAGGCAAGTTCTCCGTGTTGAGATTACAGTTACTTTGTTGAAATAAATGGATTACACGGCGGTAGTTCTAATGGAAAAAAACAAGCTATCTGTGACGGAGCACCTGTAGCTGCCCGTCATTCCCCGATTGGCGCCTGTCCCTCTCTGGCCCCAGAGCGCGCCTAGACGGCAGAGTGCGTGGTGCGGTCCCCCTGGTTTGCGGAACCAGACTCGATGCAACTGTTGCCCGCTTACAAACTGTTTCCCAGTGATCTGGACTCTGTTCCTCTCCCTAATGCGTACGAGGGTGCACACTTGGACACCTAGGGAGCCACATGCTCTTCCTACCATCCGCTGTCTCTGTGCTGTTCGCCAGCTCAGGGGGCCAAACCGGGGCACTTCCTGGTCCTGCGCTAAATAGCTAAATAAGTCGCTTTGGGTTTGAAAAGCGTCTGCCAAATGCAATGTAAAGTAATGTAATGCACAAAACAATTATCACTATTGGTAGGCATAAATAGATTCCTGAGGGTCTAAGCTTTCAAACGGTTTGCCAAATATTAATAATTCAAAATACCTGGCTACGTGTAAATGAGGTCTTAGGCAAGGTTGAGGTGTCTTGCCCAGGGACAGGCTGGGTTCAAACCATCACCTTTCGGATAGGCAAAAACTCCTATTAACCACTGAGCTACTGCAGCAGCCTGTTAAGTTCTTTTTTCCTCGGTGCGGTGCGCTTTTAGAGTACTGACTGATTCTGCAATATTGTGACCACCAGGGGGTGCTGGAGTGCACTTTTGCTTTCTTAAATAGCTGTAGGCCTACATGGCTATAATGTGAAATAATTGCGCCTTTGGTCTTTTTTATGTTCAAAAACTTTTTTTGTAATTATTGTTTAGATTTTTTATTGCAGTACTCATTAAAACTGTACATTTGTTTTTGAAAGTAGTTGTTGTGAATTGAGTTTGTATGGACAACGGTCTTGTTTGTTTTTGGGTGGTGGGGCGGATGTTACGGTTTGGTGGTGGTGGGGGGGGGGGGCAGTATATCACTCTAGGAACGCCACTGACCTCTCCACAGATCTGTCCTGTAAGTTGCTCTCCATAGACATCGCCATACTTTTATAACACGTCATGCTAAGTAAGCTCACCGGGGCTGGCAGTTATAGGGACGTATTTGGAGTGGAATTCCATATTAGAAATAATGATTTACAGACAAAATAGTGACATAAAAACACCAGGATCTTGTAGAATGGGTTAATACGAACTTTTTAAGACCAAAATGAGGAGCCTGACAGCAGCAGTTACAGAGAGAGGGGTGATGTTTTTTTCAATACAAAGTGAACTGGGGCCAGAGTCGATGGAGCTGGAAGCGCACCCATTCTAACTTCGTATTTGGAACATGGCGGCAAGCGGGATAGTTATGTTCTCTTATATATACAGACACTAGAGGCTTGAAGGTGGTTGAAATGTCTTGCCTACAGACACAATGGCAGTATTTATTTGTCAGTTTATATTCTGCGCTCGTACAATTTAAATTCAGTCTTGCTTTTACTGTAAACATTCAGCACCTTGAAGGAAGGGCTGCTTTTGGTTCCACTTTTGTCTCCTTATCTGTAAAATAAAATCCTATAACCCTCTGAAGATGTTTACCAATCTGAGCACATATCTGCCCAGTCACCGGCGCCTCGGAGTGGGGCCAGTGGCACAGTGCCTTAAATGTAAATGAGAAGGAGCTTGTAATCACGGAGGGTTCCTGAACGCATCTTTAACCACCGTGTACTACTCGCACTAGAGGGTGGTGCAAGCCATCACGCTTTGTGATTTTTTGGATAGACAATCAGAATTACCTTGGCAACAGCAAATGGTGTCACGTTGAAGTGTTGTTGAAAAGTAAGAGGTGAAGAAAGAGTCTATTCTCAGTGAATTAAAATGTTCTGTTCGGTTGATCTTGATCACAGGATGCTGACCGCTGTTTTCTGATTTTGTACAAGTTTCACTGTGTCTAGGTGAAGTTCTTACATTGTAATTACTTGAGATAGGACCCTTCCAGACTTACAGCGGTAGAATTATTGTTCACACAACTTGGTACCAAGGTAAACAATCTGTTCTTTTCCTTTTAATGAGGCAGCAAAATAAAATAAGATAAAATTTGTTCAGAAATATATAATTGTTGTTTGGTAGCGAGTATTAATAATCAAGCAGTCGACAACTTAAGATAAATGAAAAGTTTTTTTTACGTAGTTGTTAACATGTATGCTAATTTCTGCGCTAATTGCTACATC
Source organism: Paratrypauchen microcephalus (assembly GCA_036785185.1). Taxonomy (NCBI): domain Eukaryota; kingdom Metazoa; phylum Chordata; class Actinopteri; order Gobiiformes; family Gobiidae; genus Paratrypauchen; species Paratrypauchen microcephalus. The sequence goes on along the minus strand of JAVJIX010000005.1, from coordinate 1,281,927 downwards.
AATAAATGTAGCCAAACACTTGTACACATAGTACTGTTTTTAATTATCCAGTCACTGCTTCTTATTTGTAGCTCGTGTCACACAGTACACCATGTTCTCAAATATCCTGTTTTATTTATAATCGGAGTGGGCCAAAGACTTCTTATCACAATTTATCAGAGCGTCAGTCATGATTTAGATCTGCTCACATTTCATGTAATGGGATTAGAACAGAATTTGGCTTCTGAATCCGCGTATCATTCGTTCATTCATTTTTCAAAATAAAACCAAAAATAAGAAAATGAAAAAACAATTATCTTCTTCATTGTGTGAAGAATTCCTCAGTCATCCAGGTAGAATCCATGGTAAAAGAAATTAAATCTGTCAACTGGACAAAGTTTATTTGGTCGAAGACGTTTCGCAGCTCATCCAATCTGCTTTGTCAGTTCTGGTTAGAGTGCTGATGGACACTGCTTATATCTAGCTGCAGGGATGAGCTAACTACACTGAAATTACTCTGAAATTATCACCGCTTTGTTTTACAGTTTCTGCCTGGGCTCTTGCATAGCATACACATTCAGTACCATAATGGGTGATTATATATGGGAGACAAATAGTGTCTGACCCCTAGCCTGGGAATTCCCAGGCCGCTTCCGTTCGTTTCGAACTGGAAGGCGGCCTGGAAACTCGTCCAAGTGAGAGTCCCAGATTTAGGGCCCCAATCAGAGAGCGGGGGAGGTGTGGCAAGACGGTGACGCGTACTACATGACAAACGGAAGCTTGTAGTTTGAACTGACAACTGACATGATTGGCTATGGACTTACGTATACGCTCAATGATAGACATTCATAACGCCCAATAAACGGCCGTTGGCAATCGCTAACCACACCTCCGCTACGGGATTTTTCGAAGCGAGTTTCCAGACCCATATCTCACTTGTGATATGGTCAGGTGTTAACCAGACTATCTGACCCCTCCATTCCTATTCAAGGAAGGATTCTCTTTTTTTTTTTTTTTTTTGACAAAAATAGCCTCTTTAACTCTCCTCTCAAACCAGTTCTTTTCCCTGGCTAAACTATTTGTCTCTCATCTATAATTCCATTCTCAAACCTAAATCAAAACAAACAAAGAAAACAATAGGACTAGCCAGATCAGGCCCAGAGGTGTGAAAACACCCATTATGGTACTGAATGGATATGCTAAACAAGAGCCCAGACAGAAACTGTAAAACAAAGCACTGATCATTTCAGAGTAATTTCAGTGTAGTTAGCTCATCCCTGCAGCTAGATATAAGCAGTGTCCATCAGCACTCTAACCAGAACTGACAAAGCAGTTTGGATGAGCTGTGAAGAGTAATTTCATTGTAGTTAGCTCGTCCCTGCAGCTAGATATAAGCAGTGTCCATCAACACTCCAACCAGAACTGAAGAAGCACCCTGGATGAGCTGCGAAACGTCTTCGACCAAATAAACATTGTCCAGTTGACAAATTGAATTTCTTTTACCATATTTTCTTCATTATTTGTCTCCAAAACTAAAATGAAAAAAAAATAACGATAACAATTTGTTTTTCAGTTTTCGATTTTGGGTTTAAATGAATAATGGGGGGAAAAAATGATCTGCACTGACAGTTCACTCTTCAGTTTGTCACTCAATCAGGGCACAGCGGTATCTGGCAAAAGGCAGTTTCACAGAGTGCCAAAGAAAGTTAGCTCAATATCAGTCTGGAGTGGCAACACTGAAATCATTCAGAACAGTGTGTAGAGTTTAAACCAATCACAACAGCTCAACAGCAAAATATCCTGATAATAAAACAAAATGCTTTATGGTTTTCTAAATGCACAATTGCACACCTTCCATTTTTTATCCACGCTGATGTTTGTTGACAGAAAATCAACACGTTCTGCTTTGCACACTAAGTTTTGTGGACTCAACAGATCACTGAAGATGGATTATCATGAGAGTGAACGCTGAAATCTCAAAAAGACTAGTTCAGACTCATAATATAATAAGGATACGTTCAGACTGCAGGGCTTAATGCTCAATTCGGATTTTTTTGTGTGTGAAATCAATTTTTTATTTTTTATTTTTTGCATTGTTCACATTTCCAATTAAATGTGACTTGTATGTGATCTCCAGTGTGAACCTTGAACACCTGAAAAGTGTCCCGCGTGCGCCTTGGAGGACACGACGACGTCACACGCAACGAGTGTGCTCAGTGTTTATGGAAGTAGCCTAAACATGGACACTAGCATTGAGCGAACCGAACATTTACAACTTATTTGTTTTAGGGAGGAGATTGAGAAGGTGAAGTGCAAGCTTTTTCCTCTTCAGTAACGCAGCTATCCAGCAATTCTATCGGCTCAACGCTGGGCTTGTCTCCTAAAATACGGTCCAGTTCTGTTTAGTTTTCTCCTACTTCAGCGCGGAATAGTGACGTTTGTCGCTGGTTGATGACCTGTAGGTCGAATGAATGCGACCTGGCCGTTCAGACTGGAGTCGCATGTCAAAAGATCGGATATGTATCGGTTTTAGGACCACATATCCAAGTGTCGCATTTGAAAAAATCTGATCTGTGTCGTTCAGACTGTCATTAGAAGATCAGATACAGGTCGCATAGGGGTGAAAAAAATCAGATTTGGGTCACTTGAGGCTGCAGTGTGAGTCGATTCAGGGCAAGATCTATCATTTCTTTCAGCTCAGAACAGTGTATAAGTATGGGATTTATGTTTGTTTGGTTGAAAACGTTTCGCCGCTCATCCGAGAGGCTTCGTCAGCTCTGGCCCCTCATGCTGGTTAGACCCTGTTTATATCTAGCTGCAAGGGAGGAGCTAACTCTTTTGTTTTACGAATTCCTCTGGCGTCTTGTATTAGTATATCTATAAGCCCTAGGCTTATAGATAAGAGAGATAAGAGAGTAGCTGGGATAGGTGCAGAGCTTTGTTCAGGGTAGTTAGCTCCTCCCTTGCAGCTAGATATAAACAGGGTCTAACCAGCATGAGGGCCAGAGCTGACGAAGCCTCTCGGATGAGCGGCGAAACGTTTTCAACCAAACAAACTTTGTCCAGTTGACAAATTGAACTTCTCCTTTGATCATGGATTCTACCTGGACGACTGAGGGACTTTTCACGCAGTAACAAGGAGAGTATTGAAAAACGATATTGCACGTTGGAAAAACAATATTGCACGTTAGGACCATACAGTGGAGTTATACAGTCTGATAAAATAAGTAATAATAAGAAACAGTAACTAGGAGAGTATTGAAAAACGATATACAGGGGGTCCTCGGGTTACGACGGTCTCGGGTTACGACGTTTCGTGGTTACGAACGCGCCCCCATTAAAAAAAATATGTATATATTACGCGTCATTCCGTCTTACACGGTTTAGCGTGGTAAGAGATGTAAACAAACACGAACGGCGCGCGGCGCACGGCGGAAGAATACGCTCTGTTGTGGTTGTAGGGAGAAGAAGACAGCCTCGTGTGCCTGCCCAATGTGGGCGGAAGTACCTGATGTGGGCTCTGATCTGCTCCTATGAAAGCGGCAGTGATAACCAAGCAGCGTAGTGGTCTAATTATTGAGATGGAAAGGTTATTGGTGCTTTGGTTGGAAGATCAAAGGCAAAATCCGGTTTACGACGAAATTCGGGTTACGACGCGTCTTAAGAACGGATCTACGTCGTAACCCGAGGACTCCCTGTAGTAAATTTTTGTACTTGTAGACCACCAATGTCTAGTATTCGGCATAATTACTTCTTAAAATCCTGTTCGATTCCAGAAGAGTATATTAAAGGTCCCATGGCATGAAATTTTCACTTTCTGAGGTTTTTGAACGTTAATGTGAGCTCCCCTACCCTGTTTAGGCCCCCCCCCCTCCATGGCTAAAAGTTGCAAAATGTCTAAACTGAGCATTTGCGATCCTTTTCTGCGTTAGAAAAAAACACAGCTCAAACGGGCGATTCTGAACAAGGCAACTATGTGACGTCACATCGAAAAATGCAGCTCCGCCCCCCGTCTGGATGTCTACCCACCGTCTCTGTAAATCACGCCCAGAGAGTTTGGACCGCGAATGAGCTACGCAATGCGAAATGCGTTTTTTTTATTTGCCTGGAGGCACGTGCGAGTGTTTCTAGGCTCGGAAGTCCTTTATCTGAGCCTCTGGACCTCTGAAACAGCAGTGGTTTAATTTTATTTTCTGTGAAAATGTGTTTTTTTCATTGAAAAGGCTCTCCTTTCCTCCTCCGCTCTTAAAACACGGAAGTGGGGCCAGCACACAGCGCACCGCATTTGGCGGCGCATTTGCCCCCCCCACCCCCACCCGCTCCTCTAACCTATCTCTGTTAGGCCCAGAATGAGTTGTTCAGAGAGAGATATTCTGACTCTGACTGTGTACATGTGTCTTTCTCATGCACTGAGTCTTGATTTTGAAGAAGGATTCATTTACAGTATTAGGGAACCATTAAGGCACCATATAAAAGCATCAAGAAGTACCATGTCATGGGACCTTTAAACATATAGACCAAACATTATTATCACCATATAATCTCATCCGATACACACTAATAATAACATGATACGTTCCCACCCACACCCACACCCACACCGCATCACATCACGCCGCCCTCGACACGCTATAGACATGATCCTGATATGTTTCTAATGGGGCCGGCTGATGCAAGAGCCAGAGCCAGGAGCAGTCCACATCGGTCGGATTAGTGGTCTCCGAGGGGGGTCTTCCGTTAAATCAAATGGCCATGTCTCTCTCTGTGGGCTTTTAATTCAGGCGCATCATTATTGAACAGGCTCCAGACCGCACGCTATTAGGACTAGAGCAAAATAAATCCTGGCAGCAATTAGCGACTGTGCCCACTGTTAACCTCAGAGCGAGTGTACGACACGCAGAGAAGACATACGGCTGAAGGAGGACAGACTCTTCCGCTGTTTATCTTGCGTTCTTCTTATTTCTTACTCTCTCTCTCTCTGTCTCACTCGCTACATCTCTTTCTCTGGGCTCTGTCTCTTTCTCTCTTTCTCTCACTTTGTCTTTCTCTCTGTCCATCTTTGATTCTTTCATCCCCTTTCTCCTACTCTTTCACCATCTTGTTTTCTCTCACTGACTTTGTCTTTTCTCTGTTTAACTCTTTCTTACGTTCTCTCTCTTCCTCTTGCTTTATTTCTATCCTTTTATTTCTCTCTCTCTGTCTCAATCACTCTCTATCTCTTTCTCTGGGCTCTCTTTCTCACTTTCTCTCACTTTGTCCTTCTCTCTGTCATTCATGGATTCTTTCTTCCCCTTTCTCCTACTCTTTCACCATCTTGCTTTCTCTCACTGACTTTGTCTTTTCTCTATTTAACTCTTTCTTACGTTCTCTCTCTTCCTCTTGCTTTATTTCTATCGCATCACACTATCTATTTTTCTCACACAGAGAAGACATAAGGCTGAAGAAGGTCAACTTATTCCTCTGTTTATCTTGCTTTCTTCTTATTTCTTTCTCTCTCCTTTTATTTCTCTCTCTCTCTCTGTCTCACTCACTCCCCCTCTCTCTTTCTCTGGGCTCTGTGTCTTTCTCGCTTTGTCTCAGTTTGTCTTTCTCTGTCTATCTTGTATTCTTTCATCCCCTTCCTTCCCCTTTCTCCTACTCTTTCTTTCACCATCTTGCACCATCTTGCTTTCTCTCACTCCCTTTGTTTTTCTCGATCTCTCTTGAACTCTTTCTTCATATATCGCACATTCTCTCTCTTCCTCTTGCTTTATTTCTCTCCTTTTATTTCTCTCTCTTTCTCTCGCTGTCTCACTCACTCTCTGTTTCTTTCTCTCTGGGCTCCGTCTCTTTCTTGGTTTGTTTCAGTTTGTCTTTCTCTGTACATCTTTGATTTTTTCTTTCCCTTTCTCCTACTCTTTCTTTCACCATCTTGCTTTCTCTCACTTGCTTTGTTTTTCTCGGTCTCTCTCTTCTTATATCTTACGTTCTCTCTCTTCCTCTTGCTTTATTTTTCTCCCTTTATTTCTCTCTCTTTCTCTCTCTGTCTCACTCACTCTCCATCTCTTTTTCTCTGGGCTCTATTTCTCGCTTTCTCTCAGTTTGTCTTTCTGTCCATCTTTGATTATTTCTTTCCCCTTTCTCCTACTCTTTCTTTCACCATCTTGCTTTTCTCTCTGTCTCAATCACTCTCTCTCTTTGTCTCTGGGCTCTGTTTCTTTCTCTCTCTTTCTCCATCTCCTCCTCTTCATCTCTTTTTCTCTGGTCTCTTTCTCGCTTTCTCTCAGTTTGTCTTTCTCCGTACATCTTTGATTCTTTCTTTCACCATCTTGCTTTCTCTTACTCGCGTTGTCGTTCTCTATCTCTCTTTAACTGTTACATACGTTCTCTCTCTTCCTCTTGCTTTATTTCTATCACATCACACTATCTTTCTATCTTCCTGTCTTTCTTTCTTTTAGCAATTAGCGACTGCCCACAGCTAACCTCGGCGCTCGCACACGGCTCACAAAAAAGACATAAGGCTAAACTTATTCAACAACTTATTCCTCTGTTTATCTTGCTTTCTTCTCTCTTTCTCACTCTCTCTCACTACCACTGTCTTTTTCTCTGTGCTCTGTTTATTAAAATGCTCTGTTCCACCTTATGTTCTCACGTAGTGGTAGTTTTCAAGTTAATATCTACCTTTTACCTTTAGTTTAGTAGAAACTGACAATTCCAGAGCTGAAATGATCCAAATAATTGTAGTGTTTTTAGTTTTAGAGAAGAACTCAGCCTAAATATAGAGGATTTGTGTGTTAAACATGTGTGACTGAAACAAAACACAACTCCGGGTATGTTTTTGATGAGATAATACATAAAAACAGGTCAGAAAATAGCGTAATATAGACCCTTTCTTTAAGACCAAAATGAGAAGCCTGAGAGCATCAATTATAGACAGAGGGGCAACACAGACAGGAGGAAGCGAGCTCTGATCTCCAACACACACGACATTCATGCCGGGCAGTGTGGGTGAAGTGTCTTGCCTAAGGACACGACAATGCAACTGGCTCTCCGCTGTAGCACCTGATTTCCCAGCGGTTTCTCATCCAAGTACTAACCGTGCCAAGACTGGCTTAGCTTCAGAGATCTGACGATATCAGACTTTGACGGGGACGTCTGGCCAGGACAGGGAGGTTTGGCAACACTTCTTACTTCCTCCGTCTCTCTTTCTTCCTGTCTTGAATGAGAGATAGCACTTTTCTATACTTAAAGGAGTACTTACACTTTCTGCTGGCAACAAAAGTGACAGCAATCAGTATTAACAACAATATTGCAGTGAAGGAACACCACATTTTCAGATTTTGAGAATTAATTTTTTTTCCTGTCTCCTCATCTATAACTTTATCCTCAAACCTAAATCAAAACAAACAAAGAAAACAATAGGGTTAGCCAGGTCAGGTACAGAGGTGTGAAAACACCCATTATGGCGCTGAATGGTTGGAATGCTAACCAGACCCCACACTCCCACTGAATATTGAATAGACTTACTAGGGATGCACGATATATCAGCATTAACATTGGTATTGGCCGATATTGCCAAATTTTAACATATCGGTATCGGCCCGGTGTATAAAACTGGGCCAATATTAACGATCGATATTTGTCAGTACTATAAATACATTGCTTTGAAAAACAAATAAAAGTTCTATCACACTTCAGGCAGAGCACTGGGAGCTGTCCTTAATAAGGTTGAGCTGTACAGGGATCTTGGTTATAAAACGTTGTGTTTATCTTGTATCTGTCCATGTTTAAGTTTATTGTAAATTGACAAAATGTGTTGCAGTTCCTTTTCTTGGCAATACACAAAATAGCCCCCAAACCTGAAGTATATGTGGTGATATGGGAGCCAGGTGAAATGCAGATTAAGAGTGACATTGTGATTTATCATCCTTGTGTTTTGTTTTGTTTTTTTGTTTGTTTTTTAATCTAAACTTTCTTATAAGGTTTTTGTGAATAAAATAAGTTAAGCTTTATGGAGTCAAAACACGTTTTGAGACATTCAAAAATTCATTTTGCATGATTTTCAGTCTGTATAAAACGTTATCTCAGAATTTAAAAAAAACAGCAACAGCCATAACAGCAACATTAATATCGGATATCAGCAAAAATTTTCACATCAGTGCATCCCTAAGGCTTACCTAACTAACAGAAACTGAAAACAAATAGGTGTGATAGTTTCATAGTATTTTCATTGTAGATAGCTCCTCCCTGCAGCTAGATATAAGCAGTGTCCACCAGCGCTCTAGCCAGAACTGAAGAAGCAGCTTGGATGAGCTGCGAAACGTATCCGACCAAACAAACTTTTGTCCAGTTGACAAATTGAATTTCTCCTTTTGCCATTTTTTTCCTGTGTAAATCAGTTCTACTTTAAAATATGACTCAAAATTGACTCTTGTGAGCTTAACGTCATGTTTTGATATTGTATTGTATTATATTATATTGTATTGTTATTGTATATGTCATTTTGATAAACTTTATTATTGGTCTGTTTACGTCTCCAAAGCTCAGAATGCTCTGTTCCACCTTGTGATGTCATGAAGCTGTAGTTTTGAATTTAACAGCTACTTTTTACCTTTAGTTCAATAGAGATCGGCAGTTTCAGGTCTGAAATCATCAAACGATTCCAGTGAAGGTGTATGGAGTTTAAAAACACAGCGGATCACTTCCTATATTACCCCATGACATCACAAGGTGGAACAGAGCAATAAACAGCCTAAATTTGCAGGGTCTGTGTGTTAAACCTGTGTGAATGAAACAAAACACAACTCCAGGTGTTGTTTGTAATGATGAAGCAACATAACGTAGATCAGAAAATACAACAATATAGACCCTTTAAGAATAAATAAAAACATAAAATTTTCACAATTTACCCAAAGTTCTGATTAGCTTAACATGCTGCACAACTGTTTTTGTTCTTGGTTAACATCTGAACGTGTGTGGAACAGATGTTTAGCCAGCTCTCGCATTTAAATGGATGACACAAAATGGCCGACATTGCAGATGGAGTGATGCAATTTGAAGTCACCGGCTGTGCAACTGCGGTAAGGTGACCACACGCCATCTGGGCCGGGCAAACCTAGTTATATCTGGGGAGAGGGACAAACCAATCTGGAAAATGGCATATTGGAAATTCCTATATGGTTCTTGGCGTATTTGAAATTCCTATATGGTTCCTTTAGGACTTATGTGGTATTTCCATTAGCCACAATGAAATAAGGTGTTTTGTTTTTTTCCTTCTGAGGTACGTATATAGTAAGCGAGGGCATATTTATAGTTTTCCTGTTATTTTAATGTACATTTTGAGCACCTTCTTCCATTCAATAGATTGCAATAGCATTTTGTTTTACTTCTATGGGATATTAAAGGTGCATTGTGTAACTTTTCTGGTGTTTTTCTCCATGGAGATGTTCTTGCTTTATCTGGAATGTTTCACAGTATGGTATTAAACCTTATTATCTTCATGGAGACCAAACCAGACCAAGTTACAGGTCAGATCTGAGGAGAGGAAACCCTGCTCACAGTCAGAATGTGTGTTTTTTTTTGTTTTTTTTTTAATCTATAAACCACCTGTAACTGAATAAATGTAAAGTAGAGCTGTTTAATGTCATACTGTGGAACATTCCAGGCAATGACATCTCCATAGAAACAAGCAGGTGATGGACCCTCCCCCAGAAAAGTTACACAACGCACCTTTAACTGCTAACACACAACATATTTAGGTTACCATGTTAGCTTTTATTGTTTTGAAAATGTTATACAGTGGTCCCTTGTTTATCGCCGTGGTTACGTTTTTAAAATAACCCGCAATAGGCGAAATCTCCGAAGTAGTCAGCTTTATATTTTACAATTATTCTACATGTTTTAAGGCTGTAAACGCCTCACCACACACATTCTACACTTTTCTCAGACTGGCACAGACATTTTCTCACATTTCTCTCTCGTTTAAACACTCACAAAAACAACATTTTCAACAAAAAAATAATAATTATTATTATTAATAGTGATGCGTGTATTTCACAGTTCCTCTGACCATGCCTCTTCGTCCTGGCGCCGCTCCGCCTCGGTGCAGGCGTCTTTTTCCGAGTGAAGAACATGGTTATTGATAGTTGTTGACGCTCTTTTTTCTTTTGGGCGAGAAGATTCTTATAAACAAACATAACACCTTTGATTATATTTGAGAACGTTTCGTTGACATTGTGGGTTTTGTCTAACCTGGGAAATTCCAGGCTGCTTTCGTTCGTTCCGATCTGAAAGACAGCCTGGCGACTATGGCAAGCGAGCTCTCCCGATTCTGGGAGCCAATCAGAGAGCAGGGAGGGGTGGCAAGACGGTGACGCGTACTACGTGACAAACGGAAGCTTGTAGTTTGAACTGACAACTGACATGATTGGCTATGGGCTACGTATACGCCAAATGATAGACATTTGTAACGCCCAATAAACGGCTGTTGGCGATCGTAAACCACACCTCCACTATGAGATATTTCGAAGGTGGCTCCCAGACCATATATCACTTGTGATATGGTCAGGTGTAAACCAGGCAAGGTTTTGTCGGGGAGAAAACTTGCAAACATACATGGTAAATGGAGAAATTCAATTTGGCAACTGGACAAAGTTTATTTGGTCGAAGACGGTTTGCAGCTTATCCAAGCTGCTTCGTCAGTTCTGGTTAGAGTGCTGGTGGACACTGCTTATAACTGCCTGAAGGGAGGAGCTAACTATAATGAAATTACTATGAAACTATCCCACCTCTTTGTTTTCAATTTCTGTCTGGGCTCTTGTTTAGCATACCCATTCAGTACCATAATGGGTGTTCTCACACTTCTGGACCTGACCTGGCTAGTCCTATTGTTTTCTATGTTTGTTTTGATTTAGATTTGAGAATGGAATTATAGATGGGAGAGAAATTGTGTCTGACCCCTCCATTCCTGTTCAAGGAATTGTTCACACATTGCAAACATACAGCACTTCAGAATCACACTGAAGCGTGCGAACAATTGTATAAATTTGGCTGAACACATTCTGCCCTGTACAGGAGACACGGCACGGAGGAGAATGACGGACAAATCGGCAAAGGTCTACAGTCCCTTAGCCAATCAGGACACAGAACACAATGCGCATTGAGTACACTGTATTTGCCGAAACAACTTAACATGTTTTATAATTTTCTGCTTTGAGTCTTCTTCTCTTTGCTCTCCACACTAAGGCACTACCCCTTCAGAGTGGTATCACAACACAGTCAGCGTGCATCCCTCTAATGAAACTACTGCACATCTCATCAGGTTTGTCAAGTTGCTGTATAAGAAACAACTGAGTGAATTAACCTTGAAAAAAGTTAAGTGGGTGTCTGTGCGGTCAAAACAAAACACACAAAATAAGAATTCAGGCATAAGATATTGTCCTTGTGATCCAATGAAGGCTGTGAGCGGTGAGTGTGTTTTTATTTTCAGTAGTCAAGATAGAATAAAGGCTTTTAAACATTTCAAAACAAAGTACCTTGGCTTTTTGTTGCTGTCTGGTTTCTTCTGATCACAAACATACCTGGAGTTGTGTTTTATTTACACATGTTTAAGGCACAAACCCTGCATATTTAGGCTGAGTTCTTCTCTCAAACACCTCTATTCCACCTTGTCATGTCATGTGGTAATACAAGAAGTGCTCCACTGCAAACACCTTCTCTAGAATCATCTGGATAATTTCAACCTTGGAATTGCCAATCTCTACTGAACAAAACTACCACTTCATGACATCACAAGATGAAACAGAGCATCTTGAGCTTTGTAGATTTCTCAAACGTGTGTGAATGAAACGAAACACAACTCCAGATATATTTTGAGGAGGTAATAGCATTATAACGCGGTCTAAAGGTCACAAGAGTCAGGTTTGCGTAATATAGGACCTTTAAGATTTTACCACAGACAATCCCTTAAGTATTTTCAAGTTGTAAACAAACCCGTCCTCAAAGATCAATAGAAATCAAATACCATGCAGTGCTTCTCGTCATAGTCTATTCTTTTTGCAAACTAATTCACTTTCTGAGGAAAATGAAATCATAAAAAAATCTATTTTTCAAGCTTGACCTGGGCCAGACTGGAACTGCAGCACACATCATGAAAAAAACATTTCCGATTTGCTCTAAAATAGAAACAGTATAAGAGATACAAAAGCAGTGTTTCCCAACCAGGGGTACAATTACCCCTAGGGGTAAACGAGTACACTGCAGGGGGTACTCAGCAGTGTTGCTGCCAGGTGCAGGGGGATTTTTTTTTTTTTTTTTTTTCATTCTAATTGGAGTAAATTTGAGTTAAAGAAAAGAGAGAAAATGCCTGAGAATTAAATGTTCAAATTAAGGAGATGAAATAAAATGATTTTCATTTAATAATCCGTTGTGTCACATTCTACTGAGTGAGGGGGTACTCGAGGTATGACAAAAAGGCTCAGGGGGTACACAAGACAAAAAAGGTTGGAAAACACTGATTTAAAGGTCCTATATTAAGCAAAATTTACTCTTGAGAGCTTTAAGACATGTTATAATATTGTTTACTCATCAAAAACCTACAGTAGTTGTGTTTTGTTTCATTCACACATGTTTGAGTAATCCTTTATTAGTCTCTCTACATCTCCAAAGCTCAAAATGCTCTGTTCCACATTGTGATGTCATGTTTTGGGAGTTTTCATGTTACAGCTAACTTTTTTAGTTTGTTTTTTCAGTAGAGATTGGAAATTCCAGGGCTGAAGTTATCCAAATGATTCTAGCAAAGGTGTATGGCAGAGGTCTTCAACAGGGGAGGTACTGCAATATAATTTTATATTTTATAGTGTAAAATACAGCATTAACCTGTGTATTATTTCCTTGTATTGGATGTACCATAACAGAGTAGCAATGTTTATACATGACACTAAGCTCAATTTAATATAAAATACAATTCTATGCCGTATATATAGTAAGATAAGATAAGATAAGATAAGATAAGACTTTATTGATCTCACACAGGAGAAATTTACTCGCCACAGTAGCTCCAGGACAATTGGACAGGAGGGAAAAAGTGCATGCAGGCAGGGAGGGGATAAAGTAAGTAATAAATAGTGCAAATAGTAATATGTAATAATAATGGAAAATAGTAATAATGATAATAGTAACAACAAGCATCAACATGAAAAAGGAGGATATTGCACGTCTGGCCTATATGTTAGAATTATACAGTCTGATGGCGGTGGGGATGAAGGATCTGCGGTAGCGCTCCTTCTTGCACTGGGGGTGCCTCAGTCGGCTGCTAAAGGAGCTGCTCAGCTCCTCAATAGTCCGGTGCAGAGGGTGAGAGGTGTCGTCCTTAATGGACATGAATTTGGCCAGTACCCTCCTCTCAGCCACCTCCTCTACACGGTCCAGAGGACAGCCCAGGACAGAGCTGGCCCTCTTAACCAGCTTATTCAGTCTTTTTCTGTCCCGTTCTGTGCTGCTCGGGGCCCAGCAGACGACAGCGTAGAGGAGAGCAGAGGCCACCACAGAGTCATAAAAAGTCTTGAGCAGAGGCCTGCTCACTCCAAAGGAACTCAGTCTCCTCAGGAGGTGGAGGCGACTTTGGCCCTTCTTGTACAGGGCGTTGGTGTTGTGGGACCAGTCCAGTTTATTGTTGAGGTGAACACCCAGGTACTTGAAACTGTCCACAGTCTCTATGTCCTGCCCCTGGATGTTCACCGGTGAGTGAGGTAGTGGTCTCCTCCTGAAGTCGATCACCAGCTCCTTTGTCTTACTAGTGTTAAGGCACAGGTGGTTGCGCCCACACCAGTCCACAAAGTCACTGATGACCGAGCGGTACTCCAGCTCGTTCCCCTCTGACACACAGCCCACAATGGCCGAGTCGTCGGAGAACTTCTGGAGATGGCAGCTGTCCATGTTATATGTGAAGTCCGAGGTGTATATGGTGAAGAGGAAGGGTGAGAGGACAGTTCCCTGGGGAGACCCAGTGCTGCATACTACCACCTCTGACTCACAGCCGCGCAGCCGCACGTACTGTGGACGGTCAGTGAGGTAGTCGATGGTCCAGGCAGCGAGATGTCCATCCACTCCCGCGTCCTCCAGCTTCCCCCGCAGCAGCGCCGGCCTGATGGTGTTGAAGGCGCTGGAGAAGTCAAAGAACATGACTCTCACAGCACTCCCGGCGGTCTCAAGGTGGGTGAGCGCCCGCTGCAGAAAGTAGATGACGGCGTCCTCTACTCCTACGTTTGGCTTGTAGGCAAACTGCAGCGGGTCCAGGGTGGGGCTCACCACAGAGCGGAGGTGGCTGAGGATCACCCTCTCCATGGTCTTCATGAGGTGGGAGGTCAAGGCGACTGGTCTGTAGTGGGCCGGTTCCCTGGCGTTTGTTGTTTTGGGAACCGGGACCACGCAGGAGGGTCCTCCACAGGACGGGGACCTTCTCCAGGCTGAGGCTCAGATTGAACATGTAGCAGAGAACCTCACAGAGCTGGTCTGCACAGGTTCTCAGCAGCCTGGGGCAGATACCATCGGGTCCCTGCGGCTTTCCTCTGCCTGAGTCGCCTGAGCTCCCTCCTCACCTCGTCCGGTGTGATGGAGAGGGGGAGAGGGGGGGGACTGGGGTGGACTGCGGGGGTGGTGGTGGTGGGGGGTGGAGGGGGCTGGTGCTGGGTTGAGTCCGTGTGAGGGGGAAGGGGGGTATGCCTACTGGCCCGGGGAGGTGTGAAGAGGAGGAGGAGGGGGGAGTCGGCAGAGGGGCAGAGGGGGTGGGGGGCGCATTAAACCTGTTGAAATAACAGTTTAATTCGTCCGCCCAGCGCTGATCACCATCAGCTGTCCCTCTGCCACTCTGTCCAAAACCAGACATGCTCCTCAGTCCTCTCCACACGCCCCGTGCATTGTTTTGGGCCAGCTGCTCCTCCATCCTCCTCCCATAGTCCTTCTTGGCCCGTCGGATCCTCCACTGAAGCTCTCTCTGGACCCTTTTCTGCTCCTCTCTGTCCCCTGAGTTGAAAGCCCTTTTCTTCTGGTTCAGGAGGGCTTTAAGCTCAGGGGTGACCCAGGGGTGGTTGTTGGGGAAACACCGTACCCTCCTGGTTGGCACAGTGTTCTCCACGCAGAAGTTGATATAGTCTGTGATGCAATGTGTCAGGCCGTTGATGTCGTCTCCATGAGAGTCAGTGAAAATGTCCCAGTCAGTGTTCTGGAAACAGTCTCTCAGACTCTCACAGGCCTCCTGAGTCCAAAGCTTCACAGACCGCTTCCGCACAGGTTCTTTCCGCACCCTGGGTGTGTATTGCGGGAGCAGGTAGACCAGACAGTGATCCGAGCGTCCGAGCGGGGAAAGGGGGGCGGAGGTGTAAGCGTCTTTGATGTTGGCGTAAAACAAGTCCAGAGTCTTATTGTCTCTCGTGGGGAAAGTGACGTATTGGGTGAATGTGGGGAGAGTAGTGGAGAGAGATGTATGATTAAAATCCCCAGTGATCAGAAATGAGGCGCGCGGGTGACGTATCATCATATCATTAACGACGCTGTGGAGCTGTTCGCATGCTGCCGCACCATCCGCCGATGGAGGAATATACACACAGAACACAATAATGTGTGCAATTTCTCTGGGCAGATAGTACAGCCGCATACCCACAGCGAGCAGTTCAATGTCCCGGGTGCACAGCTGATGTTTTACGTGTACATTCCCGGGGTGGCACCAGCGTTCGTTAACGAAGAAGATAAGTCCTCCTCCTCGTGTCTTCCCGCTCCCCGACACGGTCCGGTCCGCGCGCCTCAAAGTAAATCCGTCCAGCGAGATTACATTGTCCGGTATATTCCCATTTAGCCATGTTTCGGAAAAACACATCAGACTGCAGTCCCGGAATTGTCTCTGATGTTGGGCCAGCGCGACAAGCTCCTCCACCTTGTTGTTAAGCGAACGCAGGTTCCCCATTATCACCGTGGGTAGTCCGTTCGGTGAATACGGCCTCCGGTTCCGGCGTCCGCCCCTGCAGCCTCTCCTCTTTCTCCGTATCTCCGCTGGGACCTCCGGTTTCCCCGCGTGGAGTAGAGAAGGGCCCCGTAGATCCAGGAGCTTGTCACGCGTGTATGTAATCCTGTGCATGGCTTCAGGTAAATTCCAATGTAATCCCTCCTGGCGCAGATTCATTAAAAGTCCAAAAACACTACAGCTAACAGTATAGCTGTAGTGAGAGTAGGCTTCCCAGGTGCGCGACTGCGCCCTGTTTCACCTACTCTAAAGAAAAAGCAAGAAAAACGACTATATACAAGTAAAAAGAGGAAAAAAAGAAAAGTAGGGACGGAGCTACACCTGCACGCAGCTGGCCTCACCAGCGCCATCTTGTTGATAGTAGGGGGTCCCTGGCCCAGTTCGCCATCTGTTTGGGGGTTCCTGGCCTGGAAAACGTTGAAGACCCCTGGTGTATGGGGTTTAAAAACACAGTGGAGCACTTCTTGTATTACCACATGACATCACAAAGTGGAACAGAGTGTTTTCTTTTTGAGAGAAGACCTCAGCCTAGATATGCAGGATTTGTGTGTTAAACAAGTGTGAATGAAACAAAACCCAACTCCAGGTATGTTTTTGATGAGGAAACAATGTTATAACATACAGTAGATCAGAAAATAGCTTAGCGTGATATGGACCCTTAAAAAATATGAATTTAAAATATTTAAAATGCTCTTAGCCAAATTTTCTTTCAACTCAAAAATATTAGCAGCGTGTTTTGTTTTGTTTTGTTTATGTTGATTCTCTTGTAGTCCGATTTGATAAAATGTTGGGTGAGACTTTGGCTTTGTTGATGTTCACCCGTTAACCAAAAGGTGGCCTTATAACTTTACAAGCTGACACTGTCGTCATATCCCAGCATAGGAAACATAAAATACTGTAATTTAGTTATATTTTCCAACATTGTCCTGAAGCATTGTCCCTAAAATTCATTGTAAATCACAGAGACTATATACAGTATGTGTTCCACACCTTCCACAGTGGTTGGTCTCTCACCCTCATCCAGCTCGGGTCCTCTACCAGAGGCCTGGGAGCTTGACAGTTCTGCGCAGCATCTTTGCTGTTCCTACTACTGCACTGTATATATTAGTGCTGTCAAGCAATTAAAAAAAATAATCTAATTAATTACAGGATTTATAATTAATTAATCTAATTGCTCTAATGCTGCTCCTCATAATAAGGATGGGTTAAATGCAGAGAACAATTTCTCCTGTGTGAGATCAATTAAGTCATTCTTTCTTAATTAATCACATTTTAAGAGTGTGTGAGAGAGAGATCGTGAGAGAGAGATCGAGCGAACCCACTTTGCGATTGAGTTTGTTTTAAAGAAAATTGTATAATAGTGTCTTTAATGAATTATCAAAGTGTTATATTCTTCTTGAGTTGGTTCATCTCCTATTGTGAAACCATAGGATGGGACAAAGGACAAAGACTGATTAACTTAGACAAACAATCAAAGCAACTGCTGATTAGTGATGTATGTATGTATGGTAAAGATTAACTTGTTGAAGACTTTGTGCTTTGAAACTGGGAATTTTCCGTTACTATGTGATTCTAAATAAAAGGAAGCAACGAGGAGGTATTCTTTGAGATTTGAGCGTGTGGCCTGGAAGGAGGCAGAGGCGGCTCTGCTTAACAAATGCTACACCTCATTCTCCCTCGTTAACGAGTATAATACTTCTGTGTCTGTTTTCTCATTTGTTCCCTTTTGTTGATGTTTATTAGGAAAAATCCCTAAGAGTTTGTCAGTTTTTCTGTGGTTGTTTTGCTCATTCGTTTCCCAAATTCTGTGAGTGGGGTTTGTTGGTTTGGTGGTTTGTTGAAGTGCGCTCACGCTCGCTCTATCCAGAACTTGTCCGGACGTGTTTATCGTTCAAATGATCCGTCAGGCTGGAGCAGCTTCAGTGACCGGAAAATTTTTTTTGACAAAAGCTCCAAATCACCGCGTTCTTGTTGATCATCCCGTCTTTGTTCTTTTTATAAATAAACTTGCCGTTCAAAGGCCCGAACAGCGATTTGCTCGCCGCACGCCAAATTTAAAATGTGCGCGCACTGAATTGCCGCTCGTAATTAATTGTGTTAATTTTTATAACGTGTTAATTTGCATTGTAATTAATTAATCTAATTAACGCGTTAAACTGACAGCCCTAGTATATTTATATTTTTTCTCTCTTTTCAAGTAACCAGTTTTTGAAAAAACAATTTAACCTCAGCAAATCTTTCTGCATCTTCTTCAAACAGTGATATCTTATCTATATCTTGGTTAAATGCAAATGGAGGTTCATCTTGCATAAAGGCTCAGGATGGTTAAGGAGCAGCAGTACAATGGAGTCAAATAATAGAAAAACCTTTGATACTAGTGCCTCATGCAACCTGAGGCCAAAGATGACTAATATGATGGTTTTTCCATGATTGCATTCAAATACAGTTGGAGTAGCTACTATCTTATCTCATCCATCTATCTATCCATCTATCTATCTATCCATCTATCTATCTATCTATCTATCTATCTACATGAAATGATACCATATTAATATGCAAAACACTCCTGTAGTGGTTGATGAATGCCTCCATTAACAGCAGGTAACAGCAGGCTTATTTATTTATTCTATTCACAAAAGCTATATATTACCTAAATATGTACACAGTACATCAAATATTCACTGTCAACAATGGCTTTAACAATGAGTAATGCGTTATTTGTTTGGCTATACTCCTTAAAGGTGCTATTTTATAATAATAATACATCGGCTTTATAGCACTTTTCACATTAACACAAAGACTCTTCACAATAGAGTTAGACAAAACTAGTCTTATAATGTTGTTTCTTCATCAAAATATATCCATTTTCAGTTTCATTAACACATGTTTAGCACACAAACCCTGCATATTTAGGCTTTTAGAGTTCTTCTCTTTAATGGAAACACTCTGATCTACCTTGTGATGTCATATGGTAATACAAGAAGTGCTCCGATGTGCTTTAAAAAGTCCATACACCTTCACTAGAATCATTTCGATCATTTAAACTCTGGAATTGTCGATCTCTACTGAACAAAAGGTTAACAGTAGCTGTTAACTTGAAAGCTACCTCTTCATGACATCACAAGGTGGCATAAAACTCACAAGAAGATATTTTTGTATACAGTATATACACTGTATGACCTGATTCAATCCACTGTTTTAGCAACACTTTAAAAACAGTCGATATAAAGTGAACAGAACTGCCCTCTCCTCTTGCGTGTTTGTACACACAGTAGCAGCCTTTCTCGGTTGTGTGTTATTGCGCGCTGTGAGCTGTTCTCGTGGGAGTATTCGGAGCACTTGACTCGCATTGACCCCTCCTTCGTTAGCTGCACGTTCACCTCCGCTCCGGCGTGCCACTGTTATAAGGGCAAGCTCACAAACTCATGTCAGCTCTGTAGCATAACAAGCTGCTAGCAAACAAGAAGTGACTACAAATAGAACCCGAAATCAAACAATTTTTTACCAAAGTGTCATCTTTCATTGTTTTTTCATCTGATTTTCTCACGGTTAAAGGGCCCATATTGCGCTACTTTCGGGTCTATGTTATTGTTTTCTCATCACAAACACACAGGGCTCTCAGGGCTCACGCTTGAGAGTGTGACACACGCAATTCGACGTATTCACACGCGCACACGCCACACATGGCATTTCTCACGCTGATTTGTGTTATTTTTTTTATTTTTTTGTGCCCAGAAAATCGGTCTGTGTGGCTTAGTTTATGCAGGCTCTGCGCCGCCCCCTCTCCCTGCTCCGGGGGAGCTCCGGGGGAGCAGGGGGAGGGGGGACCGCACGGTCTGCTCCCGACCGTGCGGTCCGAGCGGAGGCCGGAGCAGACACGCTGTCCCCTGGGCACGTCCTGAGCCTCAGTCCCGGTGCCATGTCTCCTCTGAGACGCACCGTCTCCGGTCCCGGTGTCTCCGTCTGTGCGTAACGTGTCCCCCCCGACGGCTTACGCGCAGAATACGCGCGGCCCAGAGCCGAACTGCCCATGGTGAGACGCGGTGAGACGTGGTGAGACGCGGGCCCGGTGCATTAACCAGATTCTTACATGAATCCGTTAAAAATGTCCCGCTCCCCCCCGCCCCTCTCAGCGCACACTGACAAAGTGTGGTGATGATAAAACAAACTGAGAACCATCAGGTAATAACTTAATTTATAGAACTCTCATTAGTTGCTTTGTAGTTTAAGTTTGCTCTTTAGACAAACAGGGCTCTCAACACGCAATTCGACACGCTCACACGGCATTTCTCACGCAATTCAAGCGCCCAAAATTGTTCACTCGCACCCCCCCCGGTCCTCGGAAATTGCAGTCACATGCACGACCCCGCTCAAAACTTGAGAGCCCTGCAAACACATCTGGAGTTGTGTTTTGTTTCATTCACACGTTTTACACATAAATCCTGCGTGTTTAGGCTGAATTCTTCTCTCAAACCGAAAACACTCGGTTCCACCTTGTGATGTCACGTGGTAATACAGAAACGGCTCCTCTGTGTTTTTAAACACGCACTTTCACTAGAATTTGGATAGTTTCAACCTGGAATTGCCAATCTCGACTGCAGGGGTGCTCAATATTTTTTTGACCAGGATCTACTTTTGAGGTTGATGGTGTGCCGAGATCTACCACGAGATCTACCTCTAGACACACACACCTTAGTCTTGGTTCAGACCTGGTTTAGTCATGGTTTAGTCCTGGTTTAGTCCTGGTTCAGACCTGGTTTAGACCTGGTTTAGCCCTGGTTCAGACCTGGTTTAGGCCTGGTTTAGTCCTGGTTTAGTCCTGGTTAAAACCTGGTTTAGTCTTGGTTTAGTCCCGGTTTAGTACCAGTTCAGACGTAGTTTAGACCTGGTTTAATCCTGGTTTAGATCTGGTTTAGACCTGGTTTAGTCCTGGTTTAGACCTGGTTTAGTCCTGGTTTAGTCCTGGTTTAGTCCTGGTTTAGTCCTGGTTTAGTCCCGGATTAGTCCCGGTTTAGACCTGGTTCAGACCTGGTTTAGACCTGGTTTAGCCCTGGTTCAGACCTGGTTTAGGCCTGGTTTAGTCCTGGTTTAGTCCTGGTTTAAACCTGGTTTAGTCTTGGTTTAGTCCTGGTTTAGTCCCAGTTCAGACGTAGTTTAGACCTGGTTTAATCCTGGCTTAGATCTGGCTTAGACCTGGTTTAATCCTGGTTTAGACCTGGTTTAGTCCTGGTTTAGTCCTGGTTTAGTCCTGGTTTAGTCCCGGATTAGTCCCGGTTTAGACCTGGTTTAGACCTGGTTTAGACCTGGTTTAGACCTGGTTTAGTCCCGGTTTAGTCAGAATATTATGATAATATGACTCACCCTATAACAACGCTTCAGCTCCGTTGAAACAGTTTGCCGTGTTGTCAGTATTTCGCGTCTCCACCGTATATCCACAGACTTTAATTATCCGGAGCTCCCGAGAAAGGGACATATCCCGAACGTATCGGCATATTTCGCCAAAAGGTGAGGGATTTTCATGCCTGCAGTGAAGCACGTAGCAATCCCATCACTTTTGTCTGCGACTCCGCACCAACACGTTCATTTCTATGGACGCTCCGGTACATAGCAACTTTAGGCTACTTCCGTAAACATTGAGCCCGCTCGCTGCGTGTGACCTCGTCGTGTCCTCCAGGATGCATGCACAAAAAATCGGATTTCACAAAAAAATCAGACTTGAGCATTAAGCCCTAGCGATCGACTGACACGTGGCCCCCCGATCGACCTGTCGATCGCCATTGTATTGAGCACTCCTGCTCTACTGAATTAAAAAATTGCTTTTTTTGTTTTGTTTTTGTGGTCATACCTGCTTGTCAAAGCCTGATCTCGTCAGATCTCAGAAGTTAAGCAAGGCAGGGCCTGGTTAGTACTTGGATGGGAGACCGCTGGGAATTCCAGGTGCCACAGTGGGGCGCCAGTCGCAAAAACGGTCGTTGTGTCCTTAAGCAAGACACTTCACCCACATTGCCTAGTATGAAAGTGGAGTGTGCATGAGTGTTGGGGGTGGTCGGAGGGGCCGGTGGCGCAGATTGGCAGCCTCACTTCCGTCAGTCTGCCCCAGGGCAGCTGTGGCTACAAAAGTAGCTTACCACCACCAAGTGTGGAGTGAATGAACAATGAACTGTAAAGCGCTTTGGGTGTCATGAAAGGCGCTATATAAAGGCTATGAATTATTATTATTATTTAAAGCTCCAAATTCGCTCCTATAACTGCTAGCCTCAGTAAGCTTCATTTGCCTGGAGCTGAACACTTCTTTATACAGTATATAATTATATTAACTGTTGAGAGAGTTTAGTTTGATCCACTTTAATGATCTATTGACTAATTGGATCATGTTTGGGGTTAGCCGTGTGGTACTTTGAAGGGATGCACTAGCTAGCTTTGTTTAGGAAGTCAAGCTAACGGCATTCATGTATTCAAGTCTAATCTGAAAGACGAAGAGGCAGACTCCAGACTGCTGTATTTTAATGTCTTTGAATAAAATTTAAAAAAAAAATGTAATGAAACATATTTGAAATGACACCAAAGATCATTAGCTGAAGACAACAATCAGGAGCGCTCCACAATATGCACTGTGCTATTGTTAGCTCATATCTCCGCTTTCTAATTATTTTTCTATTAATGAGCTACATATCCATGGAAACAGTACAAACAATAGCAGGGCTGGTAATGGGATTTCATGAATAATTTCAGAAGTTTGTAAGCTTTAAAAAACTCCATGACGTTATGCTGCATGTAATTCAATCTCATTTTACACATTCAGAATAGCCCAAAAGCAACCGATGGCAAAATTGAACTCTCTTTCATGTCGTATTTGTTAAAGGTGCATTGTGTAACTTTTCTGGTCGATTGTATGCCACCAGCTGCCTTGCTTGGTATGTTCCATAGTATGGCATTAGAAGTCTATTCAGCCTTTGTTTCAGTAGAAAATATTTTAATTAGTTTTATTTACACATGTTTGACTTATCCTGGATTATTAGTCTGTCTACATCTCCAAAGTCCAAAATACTTTCTTCCTTGTGATATCATGAGTATCTTTTACTTTTTGTTTAGAAGAGAGTGGCAATTCTGGGGCTGAAATCCCAAAAATAAGAGACCACTGCATTTTTTTCTGAAATCAGCATCTCTACATGTATTACAGCCATTCCATTCCAGCGTCTGTTGAATTCCAACACAAACACAAAGCTGAGCTACTTCAGTTCTTGCACCAGGAGTGGAATAAAGTCACCCAAGAACAATGTGAAAGACTTGTGGAGAGCATGCCAAGACGCATGAAAGCTGTGATTAAAAATAAGGGTTATTGCACCAAATATTGATTTCTGAACTCTTCTTAAGTGTAAACATTAGTATTATGTTGTTTTAAAATGAATTTGATCTTGTTTCTTTGCATTGTTTCAGGTCTGAAAACATGTATCTTTTTTGTTATTTTGACCATTTGTCATTTTCTGCAAATAAATGCTCTAAACAATAATATTTTTATTTGTAATTTTTAGGGAAATGTTGTCAGTAGTTTAGAGACTCAAACAAAAATGTTCCTTTTGCCCAAACACATACCTATAAGTAGTAAAATCAGAAAAACTGATCATTTTGCAGTGGTCTCTTATTTTTTTCCAGAACTGTAGATCAGAAAATACAGTAATATTGGCATTAAAAAGTTGCTTGTATTCTTTCTTGTATTCTTGTTTGTGTAGTAGCCTATGTCCATCTAGCAGCAATGTAAAATTAATGACATCCACTATAGTTCTGCTCGCTTTTGTGTCAAGGTACAATTTCTGTGTCTAATTTGTTCCTACTTGTCAGCTTGTTTTGAACCATAAAAAAACAGAGTAACATTTACCTATTAAAAGTTGTACAATTCTATATTTTATGACAGTACACCAATACAAAATCAATTTCACGCAAGGAAGAAGTAATTGGCTCTTTTGTGTGTGTGATTTTTCTTTCAAAACCTCTACATATTTCCTTTCACCTTCACTATTGTAATTTTCTGAAATCTTTGATATGAGTTTGATAATACCTCACCTTCCTACGCTTCTGGAAAGTGAGAGCATTGCGCAGAATAGGCTCCTTTTATTCCACAAAGGATATCTTTTTTTTTTTTTCGTTCGGGCACCAAGAGACTATTTGCTATAGTGGCCATACTTTGAAAGCATTTATCAATTTCTACCCCTTTTTGTCCACTACGCCTCACAAACCCATCGTTCGAGATGCTGCAAAGATTAATTTTCTCTATGTCGTATAATGTTGCCATGGCGCAGACAAGAAAACTTGAACCCCACTTTGGTTGTAAATATACAGTAATTTTGTAACGCTCCTGAATACATTTTGAGACTATAACGTTGATGGATTGCAGACAGTGTAGGACGAGTAGACCAAGGTTCAAAAATGCTGATTCTGCGGAAAAAAGACACTGCATAAGTCACATTAAAGGGATTAAAGTGGCGGTATTACGCTGTTTTCTCTTCTTTGTTATAATGTTTCCTCATCACAAACATACCTGGAGGGTTATTGTTTTGTTTCATTCACATGTTTAACGCACAAACCCTGTATATTTAGGCTACGTTTATATGATGACGGTCTGAACAGAAGACGCAAAAGTGGCATCGCGTCTTCACTTTTTATTCCACGTTTAGACGAGCGTTTTCGGGAGGAAATCTGCGTGCATACGGTGACGCGAAAGTGTGTGGAATTCGATTGGGTATGAATGCCAGGCGGCTAGGTGGTGCTGTGATACATTATCACTATGTCCGTGCCAGGGCTCTCAAGTCTCACGCATTGAGAGTGTGACACACGCAATTCGACGTGTTCACACGCTCACACGCCACACATGGCATTTCTCACTCAGATTTTTTATTTTTTATTGGTGCCCAGAAAATTGGTCTGTGTGGCTCAGTTTATGCAGGCACCGCGTGTTTTCAGCGAAAAAAAACTCCCCCGCTCCTCCCCGCCCCGCTCCCTCCTCAGCGAGTGTCTAAGCGCGCACTGCACTCTGTCAGTGATAAGGACAGCGAGTGAACACAAGGAATGACAAAACGGTGATGATAAAACAAACTGAGAACCATCAGGTAAAAACTTCATTTATATAACTGTCATTAGTTGCTTTGTAGTTTAAGTTTGCTCTTTAGGCAAACAGGGCTCTCAACACGCAATTCGACATGTTCACACGCTCACACGGCATTTCTCACGCAATTCAAATTGTTCACTCGCACCCCCCACCCACCCACACCCCCCGCTCCTCGGAAATTACAGTCTCACGCACGACCCCGCTCAAAACTTGAGAGCCCTGGTCCGTGCACATGCGTAGAATCTTCCTTCTTCTCATATGCGCCGCGAAAAGCAAAACAAAACATGGCTACCGGTTGCAAAATTTGACCAGAGTTTTGCGTCTTGGGCAGTGTAGACAAAAACACTACCGCGGAGTGTATTCAACTTTTCCACTTTGGAGGGCGGCTTCAGTTTTTTGCGTTTTTACGCCCCCAAAAACGCCGTCACCGTCTAAACGAAAGGCACTTCCGATAAAATATTTTGTTGTTTTTACCCGTAAGTATGTAAACAGGCCTTTAGGCTGAGTTCTTTTCTCAAACAGAAAACACTCTGCTCCTCCTTGTGTTGTCATGTGTTAATACAGGAAGTGCTCCACTGTGTTTTTAAACTCCATACACCTTCACTAGAATCGTCTGGATGATTTCATGTGTTCTAGCCAGTTGATATGGTGTCCTTTTGTTGCATGGTGAGCCGTTGTTATCACAGCTGTGTCCTTGGAGTGTCCAGTGCAAGAGAACATTGTATATTTGTTTGGTTGTATATTTTCTTACCAAACTTGTATTCTAGCTTGCACAGTTTGAGAAACATAACCAGAGATTAGCTGTCGCAGTGTCTCGTGTTTGTGGCTAACTGCTGACGGTGTTCAACAGCTGCTCTAGATTCATTATATCAGAGTGATGTTTTAAAGGACGACAGTGAGCGTTAGATAAGCTGTCAAATTGTGATTGGTGCTATGTGTCTTGTGTTGTGAAGCAGTCTGTACAAAATCTTTAACTTTTTATTTTTTTTTACTGCAGTTGTTTAATGCACAAGTATTCGTTTGCTTAAATAAGCAACTGAGGCGATAATTCAGGTCACAAGTTCTCAGTGGCGGCTGGTGAAAAAAAATCTTGGTGGGGCTGATGTGCCAATAGATACATTCTTGTATTCTTGCAAATTTGTTAAATTTAAGTTTTCTGCTATTTTATTTTATTCTATTTTATTTGTTGCATGTTAAGTGTTGGTTTACATTCTGCTCCAAGTACCGAAGCAATTTCCTAATGTTGTGAACATGTTCAAACATATGGCAATAAAACCTTTCTGATTCTGATTCTGATTTCCCTGCCTATTATTGTGTTTGTGATGTGAGAGAGACTAACCTGAGTTCTTATTACACATTTATACTAGTGTGGTTACACCTTTTTGTACAGTATTATGGCTAAAATGCACGGTACACATGAAATGATTCTTATTAGTATAATGTGAGTAAACTCTTAAATGAACTACTTTTGTACTATATGTCTTGTGTTTTTAACCTCAAACAAACCTCAATGACCACAACAAAGTTATAAGTAAACATGAACTATATTACATCTAATGAAAAAAAGTGCTTTCAAGCATTTAGATGAACATCTCAAGGGTAAACCTCAACACACAAAATGTTTAACAGTCACAATATTCTAATGGGCCCAAATAAACTATTTATCCTATAGCCGCTAATTCTCCAACCCCAAGTTCTACCGTTGCAGGCCTGGTTCGTAGCTTGGGTACGGAACTAGCTCCTTCACCGCAATGGCAAACAAACAGGAAAAAGGTACTGTACCTCCGCCACTCGTGCGTTGAGAAGTCGTAGGCAGCGGCAGTGAAATCCAGTAGGCGTTGTTCCGCTCTCCCTCGGGCACGTTACTAAATGTGGTGCCTTCGTGCTCTTGTCGCGGTCACTCGAACAGTCCTCTCCGGTGTAGCTGGCACGTCGCTAGCTTACTCGCAAAGTCCATTAACAAGTCACTTCAGACCGAAAACTTAACTTATCTGGCAATAAAGCATCAAATTCACCTTCCGTGAATCAGTTTAATCACTAAGACTTGGGACAAGCTGAAAACGTGACTTCTTCCTGAATAAGACCCGCGCTCATCCCCTGCATTACTTCCTGACTGACCGATTGATTGACCTGACTGATTATCTTATCACAGATGGCACAGAAAATAAATAAATTAAAAACAATAATTCAGACATCCTTTCACAATAATTCATCCGCGTATTCCCTGCGGATTAATACGTGGATACGCCTATCACGTGACTAATCAGTCTGGGACACGGCCAATAGCGATCCAAACTTTCTGTAGCAGGTGCGCAATTTATGGCGCCCCAAAACCATTTTATTCGGCGATGTTGATAGGCTGATAGGAATCAAATTTTTTAAATTTTCCCCTAGTAACCACACACGATTGGCTATTTCGCTACACCTCGAGGGCGCTTTGGACACAAGCCCCATACGACTATGTCGGGGGAAATTCACTGTTGAATAAGAGCCATTTGGTGGAAATGTTGTTTGAATAATTCAGATTACATTTTATATTTTTCCTCTCCTCTTTGGGAAGGGCGGCGCCCAAGCGCCCCCTATGGGCCAGCCGCCACTGCAGGTTCTTGCATTAAGTTTATGTTTGGGTTAGAGGTCCTTATATATGCTCATAGGTTTCTTTTCTTTTTTTTTCTTTCTTTTTTTACATAATAAAATTCATATCAAAATACGAATACATGAAAAGATAATAAAGAAATATGAATGAACCAATAATTTAAATAAAAGAGAAAAACTAATTACAAATCATTAAATAAATACAAAATAAATAAATAAATGCTGAATAAAAATAAATAAATAAATGCTGAATAAAATAAATAAATAAATAAATGTTGAATTTAAAAAAAGCTGAATAAAAAAAATAAAAATAAATTTTGAATAAAAAAATAAATGCTAAATAAAATAAATAAATGTTGAATAAAAAAATATGCTGAATAAAAAATAAATAAACAAATGCTGAATAAAAATAAATAAATAAATGCTGAATAAATATAAATAAATGCTGAATAAAAATAAGTAAATAAATAAAATGATAGTGATAGTGCAGTTGCGTTGCAGGGTAATACACAGCTTCACATTGGCAGTCTTTACAACAGAGGTAAAAAAAAATATATATATATATTTATAAAAGTCTAAAACTAACTGAACTGTAATTAGCCTTTCACCCTTTAAACCGCTTGAAGCTGCAGTATTTGGAGCTTGTTATATCTGCATTTCACTGTAGTAAGTCTGTAATAATCCATGTGTCTCTGAAGGCGATTCTTTAGATGTGTTTCAAACTGACTCTCACCCTGCCTTTGGGCCCTACAGTAAAATCACTACAAAAATAGGTCAACACGGGCTCGAAATCCAACGTTTTCATAGCTCAAACGTTCCTTATAGTAGTTCTCAGAATACTACCATCTTACATGCTTTTATTGACAAAGTAGAAAGGTACAAGATACAAGGTTAACTCAGTACTTGGAGGATAGAAACACCCTGAGACCCATAAAGATTAGTGCGTAGTGAAAGATTCATTAAGAAAACGGGCAGTTAATTATGACCAAAGACCTGTGGCAAGAAAAGCTTTATTTTTTTTCATTTTAATCGTAATTTAGCACATTGGCTTAAAATGTGTCTCGTGGGCTTGTCATGCTGTTACCTCCTCCGAACCATACTTGGAGTTGTGTTTTGTTTCATTCACAAATGTTGGAAAGATCCTTCATTATTAGGCTTGTCCCATTTCTCTGTCTTACCCGCGCGTTCATGTGAGGCCAAGGGGTGTCCCGATTCTAATTTTGATCAAGGGCTAGGGCCACGACCGAGGGCTACATACTCCTTGAAACGAAGTAAGCTCTCGACCAGACTTGAAACGAAGGGGTACGCCTACAAGCTCAGGCAGGTTTTGGGATCAGGATGGCAGCGTCACATCGACCAGCCAAGGAGTCTCATAAATGTATTTTCAGCAGTTGTAATTATCGATTAACAGTTTAGCAGGTTTACAATTATGACGCTTATGTTCTACATTACTTTTAGTGAACTGTTGTTGCGGTTTTAATTGTAGTGATGTCTGTTTAACCGATGTTATCGTTTTCATCAAACTTTCATGTATAAACAAGCTAGTTTTTTGTCCAGCTGAGGTACCTGATAGTTAGGGTGACCATTCGTCCGGATTTCGTCCGGACAGTCCGGTTTTAGAGCTGTCTGTCCGGCCGTCTGTCAGGTGTCCTCCTTTTTTATGTTTTGTCCTCCTTTCGTTACATAAATCGTCATAAATCCCCACCCATTATTTACACTTGCTACTCTGCGATGTTCGCCGTTTCCCAATTCAGAAAGTGCACGGTTCGGAGTGTGGTCTCAGCCTGCAGTCGAGGCGGTGCATACTCGCTCAGCCCTGAGTGCAGTCCGTGGACTGCATGGCCATCTGCGAGATGGAACAAGTC
Source organism: Paratrypauchen microcephalus (assembly GCA_036785185.1). Lineage (NCBI taxonomy): Eukaryota > Metazoa > Chordata > Actinopteri > Gobiiformes > Gobiidae > Paratrypauchen > Paratrypauchen microcephalus. The sequence continues at coordinate 1,252,391 of JAVJIX010000005.1, read as the reverse complement.
CCGCCTCAGCTCAATGAGCCGGGTGGTCTGCTCCTTGTTCCCTAAAGACAAAATATTATTCTATTGCGACTAGTAATACTTGGAATTCCTGTGCGCGACATCCGAAATGTACCCCCCCCCCTCGCGCGGCTCGCACTTTGCAGATATAAAAAAAAAAAAAGACCCGCGGCTTAATAAAAAGTGGAGATTCGCTAAAAGCTCTTTCATCCCTGATTTACAGTGCGCTGCATAGGTTTTCTTGTGCGCTGAGAATGTGCGAGCAGTGCACATTCTCAGCGCACATTCTTTGTTTTCCCCGAGGGAAAAAAAAAAAAAAAAGGTGTCCTCACTTTAGGGCCTTTGCCCTCCTTTTTGGACACAAGTGTCCTCCTTTCCTGTCTCATGCCGGTGGTCACCCTATTGATAGTCCTTGACATTTGTTTACATTTGTTTGTGTCAATTGTTGTCGCCTCTGTAGACGTAGCAGCTCAGGTAGAGGCAAGGGATGATGACGCAAACGGTAATCGAGTGGTGTCCCATTTCTTAGGGGAACATTCGTACCCCGAGCCCTCTCAGTTCAGGATCGAGGGGCAAGACAAAGATGTAGATAAAGGGGTAGGGGAAGAGGAGGGGGTAAGACAGAGTAATGGGAAGCAGCCTTAGTCTGTCTATATCTCCGAAGCTCAAAATGCTCTGTTCCACCTTGTGATGTCATGTAGTGCGAGTTTTCAAGTTAACAGCTACCTTTTGTTCAGTAGAGGTTGACAATTGCAGGGCTGAAATTATCCAAATGATTTTAAGAGTTTAAATACACAAACGAACACTTTCTGTATTACCACATGACATCACAAGGTGGATCAGAGTGTTTTCAGTTTGAGAGAAGAACTCAGCCTAAATGTGCAGGGTTTGTGTGTTAAATGTGTGAATGAAACAAAACACAACTCCAGGTGTGTTCTTGATGAGGAAACATTATAACAGGTCAGAAAATAGTGTAATATGGGCCCTTTAATTTGTATTAATTGTTATGCTTGGGTGAACTATGTAATTTGTCTCGTGTTTGTGTTATTGGTTTTCCTGGAATGTTCCACAATATTAAAGTTCTCTATCGTACATTCATTCAGTTACAGTTGCCTTGAAAGATGTGCATTCTTATTTGAATTTGATTTGTAATTTCTCCATGGAGATAGGTTTAAAGCCCCTATTACTCTTTTCTCTGATTTGTTTTAATGCTTTTTCTCATCAAAAACATACTTGAAGTTTTGTTTTTGTTTTCATTCACACATTTCACACACAAATCCTGTATATGTAGGCTTCTTAGTTCTCTCAAACTGAAAACACTCTGATCCACTTTGATGTGATGTCGTGGTAATACAGAAAGTGCTCCACTGTGTTTTTAAACTCCTTACATCTTCACTAGAATCATTTGGATAATTTCAGCTCTGGAGTTGATATTCTCTCCTGAACAAAAGGCAAAAGGTAGCTGTTAACTTGAAAAATACCACTTCCTGACATCACAAGGTAAAACAGAGCTTTGGAGATGGAGACAATTAAGTAAAAATATGAATTACTCAATTACACAAGTCAATTTTGTGTAATTCAAGACCTTTAATGTTGAAAATGGCATTCTATTGTCCAAATAACTAATGTTTTTCTTATCATTGTAGTATCGTAATCAGTATTGAGTATCGAGTTCCTTAATATCAAAGTTGAGTTTTGCGAAATTGAGAAATTGTATTATGACAACACACAACAGCTTGGAGTTCGACACGTTTTTGTTTACAACTGCTCGCCTCGTGACTGGTACACAGCCACATGTATTTAAAAGGCCTCAGTAATCCCATCAGCGTTGCCATGTTGGATGTCTCCAGGGCAGTTTTAGCAGATTGAAAGCTCCATTACCTGAGCCAGTCTTGTACAGTGCATCTTGTCCACAATTATCCAAGAGATTGTCTGGGTAAGTCGCCAGCTGGGCCTGATAGAGCCTGCATCCAGCTCCATCACTCACACACAGGGCCCTACCAACACAGCCCAAGATGAAAACAGTTTTGGGGGTAAATGCTTCCAGTTGGACGCACTGAGAAGCCATGAAGAGGCAATACAGAGATCACAGGATGCAGCAGGGGGAGCTAGTGTGTGTGCATGAATGTGGAGATGGCTTAATATTAAAAAGTTGTGTTTATTGAATGAATTGCAAGTACATCAAAGTACCCTAAATCAATTTGTTTTAAAGGTAAATGTATTTACACATTTTGCATTATTTTCTGATCTGTTATAATGTTGTTTCCTCATCACAAATATACCTGGATTTACTCCATACACCTTGACTCAGACCTGGACTGGTAATCGGGCATACCGGGCATTTTCCCGGTGGGCCGACAGTCCTTTTTCACTTAGAGACGGGCCCACAATTTAGGAGGCTTCCCATTGGTCAATCTTCAATACAGACAGTGGACTAAACCAATCAGGATATAGAAGCTCACAAGAGCAGTTCCACCCCTTTCTCTGCACTGATCCCCGCCAAGTTCAGTGTTGAGCGTGGAAACATGGTGAAGCAGCAGAAAGGGGGTGTGGAGAAGTTGTGGGCTAAAAGATTAAAAAATCTCACTATAGACACTGCAAAATGTTCTAAAATAACAGACATATTCTCTGGAGGGGCTGCTGGAGCCTCCATGTCCTCTGCAGCCCAGGTTGAAGGTGGATAGGGAGAGGAGCAGCCAGAGACTGTGGACAGGGAAACCGAGGGAACCCGAGGGAACCCGAGGGAACCCGAGGGAACCCGAGGGAACCCGAGGGAACCCGAGGGACAGAGTGACAGGGAAGAGTGACAGGCACAGCAGGTCAGCAGGTAGTAATGTTAGGATAATCCCAGGACTTTTAGGTGATGGACAGGCATGAAAATCACTCACCTTTTGGCAAAATTTGCTGTTTTGAAGCCAAAACAGGTGACCTACGTGAATCGTGTAGATTCGATGAGAAAAGTTTTTTTCTTTTAAGCTTCTTTTTGCCTGGGGTGCCAGCCAATGTGCTCCTGACCTTGTGTGCAAGATGCATTTTTTAAAAAAACATTGAATGTGTAGTTACTGTGAGTTTGCTGGTGGTTTTTGGGAGCTGGGATTTTTCCTTTAAATGTTGCGCCCTGGTTTCCCCTCGGCCAAGACGTAACAATAGTAAAATACTTTGCTTCAGGGAACACAGACATAAATTAGTCCATTGTGCTCCGCTAATTATGAGTGGCCGGTCTAAGACAAAAAATGCCAGGGTTTTGTTGTTTTGTTGTCCCAGTCCAGCCCTGCTTTGACTACAGTCATTTGGGTAATTTCAGCTTTGGAATTGCCAATCTTTACTGAACACAAGGTAAAATGTAGCTGTTAACTTGATAATTACCACTTCATGATATAACAAGGTGGAACAGAGCATTTTGAGCTTTGGGGATACAGACAGACTAATAATAAAGGGTTACTCAAATGTGTGAATGAAACAAAACTCAAGTCCAAGTATCAGATGAAGAGGTAGAGAAATAAAAGGTGCTCTATGAAAGTTCAATCTGAAATCTCAATAGAGTGTGGCTCTTACTGGAAAATGAAAAATGGGCAAGGTACAAACCCAAGGTACACCAACTGAATATATTAAAACTCTTTTATTACATGGAGAGATGCCAACGCCTTTCAGTGAGCAAGACGGTTTCCTCAGGGCATAAGGCTCCAACTCAACCGAATATATTATTTGACCAAACTAAGGAACAAAAACATCTCCATGATGGTGAAATAATGAGTAAGATCTGTAGAGAAGCAAGCTTGGTCCCAGTAAGGACACATGTTTTCAATGTTTTTCAGTGCTTTGAAAATACCCATAATCAAATTAATATTAATAGTTGTTTTCTCCCGAACCTGATAAATGATAAAGCGGGAAAAATTGATGGATTTTTATTTATTCACTAACTGGATTTTTTTTATTTATTCACTAACTGGATTATAGAGTAGACTATTTAAAAAGACAAGTTATTATTTGGACAATTAAATATTGTGTACACATGACGCAGCTTGGATGAGCTGCGAAACGTATTAAACCAAATAAACTTTTGTCCAGTTGACAAATTGAATTTCTCCTTTTGCCTTTCCTATAATTTAAGTTAATTTAAAAAATACACAGATTCTCATTATTAAAATTACAATAAAACAAAAAACAGATGTATCAGTAAAAATCTTCTTTTATTTGTTGCATTAGATTTCATGTTAATTTGACATAATTAACAGAATTTAAAGGTGCACTGTGTAACTTTTCTGGTGGAGGGTCTGCCATCTGCTAGATGCTTGAAGTGATCCACAGAATGACAATAAATAAATATATCTTTTATTTAGTATTTATATAGTGCAAACAGGAAGTGTAAACATGGTTGCTATCGTGCGAACAGGAAGTGTAAACATGGTTGATATCGTGCAAACAGAAAGTGTAAACATGGTTGATATCGTGCAAACAGGAAGTGTAAACATGGTTGCTATCGTGCAAACAGGAAGTGTAAACATGGTTGATATCGTGCAAACAGGAAGTGTAAACATGGTTGATATTGTGCAAACAGGAAGTGTAAACATGGTTGATATCGTGCAAACAGGAAGTGTAAACATAGTTGCTATCGTGCAAACAGGAAGTGTAAACATGGTTGATATCGTGCAAACAGGAAGTGTAAACATGGTTGCTATCGTGCAAACAGGAAGTGTAAACATGGTTGATATCGTGCAAACAGGAAGTGTAAACATGGTTGCTATCGTGCAAACAGGAAGTGTAAACATGGTTGATATCGTGCAAACAGGAAGTGTAAACATGGTTGATATCGTGCAAACAGGAAGTGTAAACATGTTTGATATCATGCAAACGGGAAGAGTAAACATTCAAGCAGTTACATGTACAGCTGTAATTTGACAAATTAGCTTAACAGTTGGTCAATAATAGTGCAAAATTGCAGAATGTGTAACTTAAAAAAATAATAATCATTGAGAGATATATATGTTTTATGTCATACAGTGGCATAAAGATTTTTTTTTTTTTCAATTTTTTGGTGAAAGAGTTGTGCGGCCGGCCTTTAATGTTAGGTCAGATCTGTGAAGAGGCGACCCCACTCACAGTAAGAAGACATGTTTTGCAGGTTTTTTTGAGCAATAAAAAACATATAAAGGAACTTTATATGTTTATATGACCTGCAACTAAATTTTCATCATAGTTATGACTGAGCAGTCCTCCAAACTACAATATCTCATCAGAAAAATTGTATCCTTTCCCCACTTCCCCTTTAAGGCCTTTTCTTATCGACCGCCCACTCCGCCACCACTCCGATTAAAATTATAACCCTTTTTCATTCGGGGATGTTGCCAGGCCCCTACACAAACACTAGGCGCAAATGCAACTACTTATCACCATTAATCTGGTCATTAATCCCAGATATCTTAAAATGTGAGCGTGTGGCGGTTAATACAGCCGTTGATGGACAGAAGAATGGAAGCCCTAATCACATCTGTGCACTTATACAATTGCAGGTGTTTTCATTTCTAAAAAAAAAACAAAAACAAACAAAAAACTGTGAGCTGCTTGTCTCCATGGAGAGCTGAATTAAATGCCATACTTAACATTTTAGGAAAAAACAACATGGAGTCAAGCAAATGGTGGACCCATCTTCCAGAAAAGTTACACAGTGCACCTTTAGTGTTGCTTTATTTCATGTCTTATTTGACTTTACTTGCATATATCTCCTGTGTATTAGCAAAGTAAAGCTTGTATTTGCAGTGTTTCTTACCTGTTTGGCACACCAGCCTCTAAGACTTTATGAAATGGCTCCAATTAGAGAAAAGGAGATCCATATTTTCTGTGTCACTGTGTCGGGCTCTTTGGATTTTGCATTTGTCCTTTTTGTTCCTTTTCTGGTTCAGTGCACTCCAGAATGACACTGTGGAAATGAGTCATGGTAATGGATCGTTCACAAGGAGCACCATGCAATCCCTCAAGATGCACACAGAGATTGTAGAGTAACCAAAAATTGTAACTGAAATTGTAAGTAAGAGTATGTTATTTCAAAATAATATTACTGAATTAGAAGTAAAAGGAGTGCTCCAAGAAATGACTCAAGAAAAAAGTATTTAGGAAAACTACTAGTCAAATACGAGTACTTAGTAAGAGAAACTTTTCATCTATACTTTTGACATCATGCTGGGGTGTTCTATATGTGTGTGTATTGGCGGAATGGTCATCTGTTACCATAGAGACACAATGCATACAGTGGGCCCTCCTCACATTGGTCCTGACAGTTTGATGAAGTGCCCTGTATCTGAACAGCCCAAAGCTCTCCACTCCGCAGAACAGGCCATCAGAGTCACAGATGCCAGAAAAGTCGCCCCCGGCAACTGCAACTCTACAAAACAACTCCAGACAACAGCCCGAGCACTTCTGTGGGCGAACAGGACAGTCAGAGAGGGCAAGGTCAAGATGCTTTTATTTTAGAAACGGATGGATCGATATTTTATGTGTATGAGCTGGAGAGGATTTGTTATGGTTGTGATATAATAATAATAATAATGATTTCAATTTATAAAGTGCTTTTTTGGACACTCAAAGACACTTTACAGAGCATTATTCATTCACTCCACACTCAATGATGGTAAATTACTATCGTAGCCACATTTGCCCTGGAACAGAGGCTGGCAATCTGTTCCATGGGCTCCAACACCACCTCCAACACTCAAGCACACGCCACATTCATGTTCAGGCTTGGAAAAGGAGGTTTGGGCCACAAATATCTACAAGTAAAGGTGTGGTTTTGAAGTGTTTATGATCAAATAATGTACGAAAATATTCAATGATTCAAGATTCAGAGCTTTTATTGTCATATGCACAGTCGAAAAGAAAAGACGTTTCCCTGTACAATGAAATTCTTACTTTGCTGCCCACTCTGGATGCCAACAGTATGCAAAAAAAATAAAATAGATAAATAACCTAAAGAGAAGCATGTAAAAAAAAATTGTATAATCAAATAGAAACAATTTTTAAAGAATATACACTATGAAAAATATAGGCTAGGTGCTACTTACTGATCATGTGCAACATTGGTTTTATGTGCAACTGTCAGTAGTGAAAATGGGGTGTAAACATGGTTGATATCGTGCAAACAGGAAGTGTAAACATGGTTGATCTTGTGCAAACAGGAAGTGTAAACATGGTTGATATCGTGCAAACAGGAAGTGTAAACATGTTTGATATCGTGCAAACAGGAAGTGTAAACATGTTTGATATAGTGCAAACTGGAAGTGTAAACATGATTGATATTGTGTAAACAGGAAGTGTAAACATGGTTGCTATAGTGCGAACAGGAAGTGTAAACATGGTTGATATCGTGTAAACAGGAAGTGTAAACATGGTTGCTATAGTGCGAACAGGAAGTGTAAATATGGTTGATCTTGTGCAAACAGGAAGTGTAAATATGTTTGATATCGTGCAAACAGGAAGTGTAAACATGGTTGATATTGTGTAAACAGAAAGTGTAAACATGGTTGCTATAGTGCGAACAGGAAGTGTAAATATGGTTGATCTTGTGCAAACAGGAAGTGTAAACATGTTTGATATCGTGCAAACAGGAAGTGTAAACATGGTTGATATTGTGTAAACAGAAAGTGTAAACATGGTTGCTATAGTGCGAACAGGAAGTGTAAACATGGTTGATATAGTGCAAACAGGAAGTGTAAACATGGTTGATATCGTGCAAACAGGAAGTGTAAACATGGTTGATATCATGCAAACAGGAAGTGTAAACATTTGAGCAGTTACATGTACAGCTGTTGACAGATTAGCTTGGTTGGTCAGTTGGTCAGTAATACTGCAATATTGCAGAATGTGTAATTTAAAAAAAAAAAATCATTGAGAGACATATATGTTTTATGTCATACAGTGGCATAAAGATTTTTTTTTATTTATTTTTTTTAATCTTTTGGCGAAAGAGTTATGCGGTCGGCCTTTAATGTTAGGTCAGATCTGTGAAGAGGCGAACCCACTCACAGTAAGAAGACATGTCTTGCAGGTTTTTTGAGCAATAAAAAATATATAACGGAACTTGAGACCTTCAACTAAATTTTCATCATAGTTATGACTGAGCAGTCTTTCTCCAAACTACAATATCTCATCAGAAAAATTGTATCCTTTCCCCACTTCCCCTTTAAGGCCTTTTCTTATCGACCGCCCACTCCGCCACCACTCCGCCACCACTCCGATTAAAATTATAACCCTTTTTCATTCAGGGATGTTGCCAGGCCCCCACACAAACCCTAGGCGCAAATGCAACTACTTATCACCATCAATCTGGTCATTAATCCCAGATATCTTAAAATGTGAGCGTGTGGCGGCGAATACAGCTGTTGATGGACAGAAGAATGGAAGCCCTAATCACATCTGTGCACTTTCATTGTGTTGGAGTTGACAGGTTTCGCCTCATAATATGTGGACATCTTTGAGCCTTTATAGCCTGTCACGCTGTGGACTTTGAAGCCATTTTTCACTTTAATATTGTAGAAAGTGGTCTCAGTAGGATCAGGTGGAGCAGAGAAAATGTCCAAATGTCTAATGTCATGCCTTTAGCCTGTTAATGTTGGTGTTTTGGTGTGTAATAGAGAACAGAGGTGGTAGACAGGTTAACAACTGTAAGAGTAAAGTACAGGGGGTCCTCGGGTTACGACATTGATCCGTTCTTAAGACGCGTCGTAACCCGAATTTCGTCGTAAGTCGGAATTTGATTTTGATCTTCCAACCAAAGCACCAGTAACCTTTCCATCTCAATAATTAGACCACTACGCTGCTTGGTTATCACTGTCGCTTTCATAGGAGCAGAGCAGAGCCCACATCAGGTACTTCCGCCCACATTGGGCACGCACACGAGGCCGTCTTCTTCGCTCTACAACCACAACAAAGCGTATCCTTCCGCCGTGCGCCGTTCGCGTTTGTTTACGTCGCTTACCACGCTAAACCGCGTAAGACGGAATGATGCGTAATTTTTTAAAAAATTTTTATGGGGGCACGTTCGTAACCACGAAACGGCGTAAGTCGAGACCATCGTAACCCGAGGACCCACTGTAACTGTTTGGGAGTAATATCTGGTGTATAGTTATAGGTTAATGTAATTGGAAGGACAATACAATAAATAATGCTCAAAATCTGGTATTTTTAAAGGTTAGACAAAAAAAAAAATAGAAAGACTAAATCATATTTGAAGGAGTAGTGTAATGAATTAAACTGTTCTAATCATTTCATATTGTCGACATAAAGCTTTTATCATATGTAGACTTACTCACTGTGGGAAAGTAGCCCAAAGGTACGCTGACTGAAGGGATAGTGCGTTTAATGTTAATCTGTATGGCTTCCCCTTCAACATGAGATTCAGTCATGAGATTAACACTGATTTACCCATGTCAGCGTGATCTGGTCCCGGTTCTCCTCCATTAACTGAGCTCGTAAACGTAGTTCTGGTAAGTTCGCGAGGACAATTTAATAAAGCTTGTTTTTCCTTCTCAAAACAACACTTGTCCGAAAAGTGATATATTTGCGTCCCAAACAGTTGTCCGCTATAAATTCAGCAGCGTATTTCACATTTACATATTTTCTCTAGATTCTTATCAATGCGCCCACGTTAGCTCTATTAGCCTGTTCACTTGTAAACATCCGCTACGCAATATGACACTTTATTAAACTGCTCTACCTTACATTTACTCAATTACACATGATTTTATAGCTCAAAAATGCCTAGAAAAACAGGCACATTGAGTGTCAGCAGGGTTGCCTCTTAGTCTGGGTTGGTCCCCATGAAGATAGAAAGGTTTAACGCCATACTGTGAAACATTTCAGACATAACCGGGACCAGATCACGCTGTCATGGGTAAGTCAGTGTTAATCTCAGGACACTGTTGAAGGGGAAGCCATACAGATTAACTTGATTAACTTTTTTTTAAACGCACTATCCCTTTAAAAGTCCTTCATTCCATGGAAAAAATGCCAACATGTTTCAATGAGCAAGATGGTTTTCCTCAGGGCATAAGGCTCCAACCCACCCGAATACATTTCTTTGACCAAACTAAGGAACAAATGGTGATATTATGAGTAAGATCTGTAGAGAAGCAAGCTTGGTCCCAGTAAGGACACATGCGTTCAATGTTTTCAGTATTTTGTAAATACCCATAATCAAATTAATACTTTTTTTTGTTGTGGATTTTGTTATATTTATTCTCTAACTGGATTATAGAGTAAACTATTTAAAAAGACAACTTACTATTTGGACAAATAAATATTCTGTACACATGGCATGACTTTGATTCAAGTAAGAGTACTAATACTTCAAACAAAAGGTACTACTAAAGTATGGTCTCTAAATACTACTATTGCCACGTGCTTGTCTCCATGGGGATGTAAATGCTTTACCTGGATTGTTCCACAGTATTAAATGTATATACATCTTGCATTTGGTCAATTACAAGTTTATTGCTTCAAAATCACTTGATAATCACGTATTCTTAGATTGATCTGACAGTTAACTTGGTCTAGTAGTGATACCTGTTTGTCTCCATGGAAACAGATTTTAATACTCTGGCACATGCAAAGCTTCAAAGTCCCACAGAAGTTCACTTAACTTCTGTGACTTCTGACAGTCAACACTTCACTTCAGGACCTCTTGACATTAACAAACTGATTATAACAGCTGCTACTTAATAAAAGTACTTTCCTTGTGGTCATTTGCAGTTTGAGGAGTTTCTTAAAAGTTATTTTGAAGTGTGAAGCAAGAACTACCAATGATAAGTTTTATCATACATTTTCTGCAAAATCGACTTTTCAGAGCTTTTAACCAAGTTGTTTCCCTTCACCACTCACTCACACAAAATTGCATTTGGAGTGATTTGTGCATGTTTGAACAACCGCTTATTTTCAAGACGCCATATGCCGATCAACTCCCAATTTCACCATCACCAGTGCATGCCTATTAACCTGGGAAATCCCAGGCTGCTTTCGTTCGTTCCGATCTGAAAGATCTGGCAAGCGAGCTCTCCTGATTCTGGCAGCCAATCAGAGAGCGGGGAGGGGAGGCAAGACGGTGACGCGTACTACGTGACAAACGGAAGCTTGTAGTTTGAACTGACAACTGACATGATTGGCTATGGGCTACGTATACGCCAAATGATAGACATTTGTAACGCCCAATAAACGGCCGTTGGCGATCTTAAACCACACCTCCGGTAGGAGATATTTCGAAGGTGGCTTCCAGACCATATATCACTTGTGATATGCTCAGGTGTAAACCAGGCAACATGCCTATGGCTCTGTACTTACTTCGTTCTCCATTTTTTTTAATCAGTGATACAATATAATAGTATAAAATAGCATACAGACAGGAGACTCAATTTCTTAATTTTAATTTGTCCTTCAAATGCTTTTCTTCATGGAGTTGTTATTGCTTTGTCTGAAATATTTCACAGTATGGCATTAAACCTTTCTATCTTCATGGGGACCAACCCAGACTAAGGTACAGGTCAGATCTGTGGAAAGGCAACCCTGCTGACACTCAATGTGCCTGTTTTTCTAGGCATTTTTGAGCTATAAAACCATCTGTAATTGAGTAAATGTAAGGTAGAGCAGTTTAATGTCATACTGTGGAACATCCCAGGCAGAGCAATGACATCTCCATAGAAACAAGCGGATAGAAACGGACCCTCCACCAGAAAAGTTACACAATGCAACTTTAATTTAACTTATTTTTTTAGGAATGTACTTTTAAATTTCACCTGCAAAAGATGCCATTGTAAATATAACTTTATTTAGTAAAAAGTGCCTGAATAAAAATGGATCTGGAACAAAACTAGATTCCATACAGACTGAGTTCCCAATTCTTTTTTTTTTTTTTACAGCTGTTTAGGGATCTATAAACTCTGAATGGAGCTGAAATAGTTTTTGTCCTAAAACACCTTATGGCTCCCAAAATAACACCAACTGCAGCTTCAATAAATAAGAAGCAGGTTTATATAGTCAGAAAGTGAAGTGCTTTGTTTGTTATAGTAAATCATGGGATCCAAAGTGCTTTTCAAAGAGAGAAGCAGGTCCACTAAGGTTCTCCAGCTTCACCGTTTTGATTTACCGTGTGAATTAAGTTAAAGTTCTAGCCTGTTTTATTTCTGGTTTATATGACTTTATTTGGCACCAGATTTTCAAGTCTTTAAAGAAGAAAGTGGGAGTTTAAATCAAGCTAACCTCTTCCTGGCTCTCACCAGCCACTTGGCACATTAGTATTCACACACACATTAATTTGGGTTTTCACAGATTTAGAACCTTTTAGAACTTTAAGGCAGTAGATCACACCATCACAGCCAACACGTTTGCAATCAAATGAAATTCTTTACAATCTGTTTAAAAACAGTCCGTAATTGGTCAGTAATGCAAGCTTATAGGAACCAGCTCTGAACACAGTTTTGCATTTTGTTTCTGTTGATTGTGGTGACAGCAATGTTTCTTCTCCAAATAATCCTTAATGCCTAATCTGTAACCTCGGACTGTCTTGTAAATCCATCTTGTAAATCACCTGTTGATCAGTTCGAGTCCACATGACTTTTGGTGTGAAGCAGAAATATTATATTTCTAAATAATAAAAAAAAAATGCCAACAAGATACCAAGATGCTACTGATTAATTTATCCAAAATGTATATTGTTATAATAGCAAAGCAAGAGCGTTTTTTCTCTCTTCTCGAACAATATCGCAATATCGACAGGGGCAATGCCAGTGGCTAGCACTCACACTTCACAGCAAGAAATTTCCGGGTTTGATTTTTTGTGTGGAGTTTGCATGTTATCTCTGTGTTTGGGTTTGTTTCTCTGGGCACTGTTAACCTGGGAAATTCCAGGCTGCTTTGCACACTCATTCCGATTTGAAAGACAGCTTGGCAATGAGGCTAAGCGTGGGATCCTGAGCGGGGGAGCCAATCAGAGAGTGGGGAGGGGTGGAAAGACGGTGACGTGTACTATGTGACAAACGGAAGCTTGTAGTTTGTTTTGCCCACCTTCTCTCATATTTATCTTACACAAACAGCAGTAATCGTTTGGTGCCATTGTTTAATCATATTTTTGTTTTGCCTTCTTTTTCGCGGAGATTGGGGAAAATGGCTGCGTTTCCTTCTCTTCCCCTCGGTCCTCGCTCTAACTACGTCATCGAGTACAACTGACATGATTGGCTATGGGCTACGTATACGCCAAATGATAGACATTCGTAACGCCCAATAAACGGCCGTTGGCAATCGTAAACCACACCTCCGCAACGAGATATTCAGTAGGTGGCCCACAGACTATATCTCACTTGTGATATGGTCTGGTGTAAACCAGGCAAGGGCACTGTGGTTTCCCCCGTCAAACCAAAACATGCACCATAGGTAGGTAAAAATCCTCTTGCTAATGTAGTCCTGTAGACCATGACGAGACGCGAGAAGATCACGGAGATGGGTACCAGGCGTGCCATGTGCTGCCCAAAATGCAGAGGACAAACTTCCCTATCGGGACAATGAAGTGTACCTTAAACCCTGATAATTGGTAGAACATATGAATCAAGTGTTAGCCAGTTTACCTAATCTGCATTCAAACTTGCAAGAAGAAACTGATAAATAACTAACATAAAATGAAATCCCTGCTTCCTATACGTCACCATTTCCCCACTCTCTTCCTTCACACAGCTGCGGCACTTACAGTAAATCCAAGCACTTTTTCAGTATCCCAGTGTTTTTGATGATCCCAGTGCCTGCTATCTGATAGACTCCACACACCCGAACAATCAATAGGCTTTTAGCCCAGTCTGCATTGTTCTTGCACAGAACACCCCAGTGCTATTCTCCATTAAATACATTTGACTTGAGTCTCACTGAGGCTGACAGAATCAATTCAGGGTTAACTTGTACCTCTACAAACTCTCTATCCACTCTGTGCGCTGGACTGTGATAAGCAGTCGATCATGCTTATGTCATATTAATATCCCAAACATCTGCACAGACAAATCTCGTGTTCGCTCTCTCAGCTTCATTAGTCGAATCTTTAAGTGGTTTTTGGAGCAGTGAAAACATTTGTTATTCTTTTGGTGATGATCTTGTTGTTGTTGTTGTAACACTTTGTGGGATTGTGTTCTTCTCTGTGTAATTATCCATTCTCCCTGATGGATGGGACTGGATCAGGGAGGCGCTGGTACCTCTCACAATGAGCCATAGGGAGATACAGTGAAAAATAGTGAATGATGAAAAACGTCAGAAGTGTGGAAAAATTATGAGATGTATTGTTTATAAGTAAATTCAAACTACTGTTTCGACAGAACTTTTTGGCTCTGTGCACAATGGCACCTGGCTCGTTCTGGTCCAGTACAGCCATGACTGTATTTATGAATGGACATAGCTAACCCTCTAGTCGTCTAGGAAGTGTTCATGGAGGCGCTTCCGGCTCCGTCGACTCTGTTTCCAATTAACTATACATCGAAAAATTATCATCACTCTCTGTAAGTGCCGCTGTGAGCCTCGTTATTTTGGTCTTAGGGCCTGTTTACACAAAAACGCTTACAGGTAAACACGACAAAATATATTATCAGAAGTGCCTTTCGTTTAGACGGTGACGGCGTTTTAGGGGCTTAAAAACACAAAAAACTGAAACCGCTCTCCAAAGTGGAAAATTTAAATACGCTCCGCCGTAGTGTTTTCGTCTACACTGCCCAAGACGCAAAAATCTGCTGACGTCGTATGTGTTTACGTCACATCGGTCCTTATATCTGTGTACTTTGTTTGGCATTCCTCCTTATTGCTCCTGAAGCAATAGTTGAACTTCTTTGTCTGACACACACATTTTTATTTTGCTACCGGTAGCCATGTTTTGTTTTGCTTTTTGTGGCGCAGATGAGAAGAAGGAAGATTCTACACATGCGCGCGGACATAGTGATAATGTATCACAGCGCCACCTAGCCGCCTGGCATGCATACCCAATCGAATTCCACACACTTTTGCGTCACCGTATGCACGCAGATTTCCTCCCAAAAACGCTTGTCTAAACACGGAATAAAAAGTGAAGACGCGACGCCACTTTTGCGTCTTCTGTTCAGACCGTCATCATATAAACGTATCATTAAAATATTTGTATTAAGCCGCTCTACATGATCCTGGTGTTTTTATTTCACTGTTTTGTCTGTAAATAAATTCCTATTCCTAATATGGAACTCAACTCCAAATTGGTCTCTGTAACTGCTTTATTAGCTTAACAATAGCTTTATTTGACTGGAGCTGAAGGCTATAGGTGACATCACACTTAGTCCACTTCTTTATATTGGCGGCACAGTAGCTGAGTGGCTAGCACTCATGCTTCACAGCAAGAAGGTTCCGGGTTCGATCCCCGGGTTGCCCAGACCTTTCTGTGTGTGTTCTGTGTGGAGTTTGCATGCATGGTCTGGGTTCGATCCCCGGGTCACCCGAGCCTTTCTGTGTGGAGTTTGCATGTTCTGGGTGGGTTTCCTTCGGGCACTCCGGTTTCCCCCACCAATCCAAAACATGCACCATAGGTACCTCCAGCTTTGGTCCTGACCAAGCCGAAGCAAGAAGATCATGGAGATGGTCCCCTGGCGCAGTAATGTGCTGCTCACTGCTCCTGATAACAGGATGGGTTAAATGCAGAACTGGAATTTCCCCACTGTGGGACTAATAAAGGCATAGCTTTCTTTCTTTCTTTCTTTCTATACACTCTATGGGTACAGCAGTAATCAGGCTCATTTTTGCCAATTCTATATCTAAAAATGTATGGGGATTTTCCTGAGCCATGCTGAAACCAATAAAAGCTGACAGATCACAAAGTGGACAGCGAAATACTGGGGTTAGAACAGGGTGAATGAGTCAGCCGCTATAGCAGGTACGTCCAGCCAGTACCATGTGACCATTGTGACCAATCAGAGCAGGATTAGCTAGAGTAGAACGAGCCGAAGCTAACTATAAAAAGCTGTTTCTGAAAGCTAAAATCAACCTAATATCTGTGGAATATCTTTTGTGGAAGATGTATAGGTTCCCTAACAGCCCGCCACGAGCAGTCTACCCGATTGTTTTTCTGTGTAATGCTCTGTGCTCCTGTGCCACTAATGTGAATTTAAAACCTGAAGAACATGTAAATGACTAAATCAATACAATCTAACCACAGTTTAACCAAATTGCGCAAGGCCACAGTTTTAGTACCGGGGCCCATATCCCGTGTTCATTAGTTTATTAATGATCATCTTGTGACTAATTGTCCTGGAGTACGTACTAATAGAAGCTGCATTTAATTAGACACACCGCTCTGCTGAGACATGATCACAGTTAAATGAACTGCTGCTATCAAGACATGAGAAATTGTTATATTTTAGTCCACAAACTTATGTTCACTTGGTAGATTGTTTAGTAGAGTATCTATCACCTGCTTGTCTCAGTTAAGTTGTTATAGTGTTGCCTGAGTATCGCATTATCAATCTTTATGGAAACAGGAAGGTAACAGACCAAAGCCCAGTAACAAAGCAAATCTGTGGAGAGGTGAGTTCGTTTTTGTTTGTTTTTTCTCATGTTGATTCAAATTTATTTTTACTATAGTTTGCCTTATAAATACATTAACTAATGCATTCTTTAGCAAAAACTTAGCTAAGTTGAATTCCATACTCTGGAACTTTCCAATCAAAGCAACATTTCCATGGAGACAAGTACAGCTCTGGATAAAAACATAAGAGACCACTGCATTTTTTCTGAAATCAGCATCTCTACATGTATTACAGCCATTCCATTCCAGCGTCTGTTGAATTCCAACACAAACACAAAACTGAGCTACTTCAGTTCTTGCACCAGGAGTGGAATAAAGTCACCCAAGAACAATGTGAAAGACTTGTGGAGAGCATGCCAAGACGCATGAAAGCTGTGATTAAAAATAAGGGTTATTTCACCAAATATTGATTTCTGAACTCTTCTTAAGTGTAAACATTAGTATTATGTTGTTTTAAAATGAATTTGATCTTGTTTCTTTGCATTGTTTGAGGTCTGAAAACATGTATCATTTTTGTTATTTTGACCATTTGACATTTTCTACAAATAAATGCTCTAAACGATAATATTTTTATTTGGAATTTGGGGGAAATGTTGTCAGTAGTTTAAAGACTCAAACGAAAATGTTCCTTTTGCTCAAACACATACCTATAAGTAGTAAAATCAGGAAAAACGGATAATTTTACAGTGGTCGCTGCTTACTTTTCACTACCTTCTCCTCATACTGAGTGACAGGTGGATTCAACCAATCAGAGTAAAATATGAACTCTCTAAAGAAACACATTTTAGTTGCTAATTACCATGCAACTGACAATTCAGTTTTAGCTCATTTTGGCTGACATTTTCGTGTCCAGTTTAAACCTATGTAAAGAAATGAACATATTTGACTAATTAGATATTCTATATGCACGCTCTTATCCTCGTATATCCATATATTATCCCCGTGTGGGCTCAAAGGGGTCGCCGGTGCAGAATCTGATAGCGATTAACTTGTCATTGAATGTGATCTTTCCCTTATCCCCCTGCATACATTCAGAGCCCTTCTGCTAAATCCACCATTCATTTGACATCGCTTCACAAACTCTTTTCAAACAGACCCATGCACTGTGCAGATCGGCCATCTCATCTGTCAGGGAAAGAGTGGGTATTTTATAGGGTTTTAAAGGTCCTATTTTACACCCATATGACACAAAGTTGACTCTTGTGAGCTTTAAGCCATGTTATAATGTTACCTCATCAAACACATACCAGGTCCTGTGTCTTGTTTCATTCACACATGTTTGAGTAACCCTGCATTATAAGTCTGTCTATGTTTCCAAAGCTCAAAATGCTCTGTTCCACCTCGTGATGTCATGAAGCGGTACAGTATTTAACAGCTACTTTTGGTTTAGCAGAGATTAGCAGGGATTTTCCGGGGCTGAATTCATCCAGATGATTTTGGTGAAAGTGCATGGGGTTTAATTAAAAACACTGTGGAGCACTTTCTGTATTACCACATGACATCACAAGGTAGAGTGTTTTCGGTTTGCAAGAATAACTCAGCCTCTTGATTTGCATTCATTTAGGAGACGATGGGTGCATTGATCTGTTTGGGAATGTCACCTTGTTTACTTCCAAAGGTTAAAATACTTTCACTGCAAAATGGTTCTTTGTAGGTAAGCTGTAATGGCTTGGATTAAAAATGTAGCATCGTGTTTGGAGTAGATTTGTCTTGTCAGGGGTAATGACCTACCAGTGGGACAACATATTTTGAGCACTTACAGTAAAAAAAAAAAGTATTACAATGACAAAATGACAACTGTAAATAGAGGACACATATACGTTTTTATTGGACCTTTGTCTGAGGCTGGCATGGTGGAGCTCTCCTTTCTCTTTTGGTCATTTTTATTTATGTATCCATGTTTATCTTCTATCCATCCATCTTCTTCCACTTATCCTGGGCCGGGTCGTGGGGGCAACAGTCTAAGCAGGGACTCCCAGACTTCCTTCACCCCGGACACTTCCTCCAGCTGAGCTACTTCAGTTCTTGCACCAGGAGTGGAATAAAGTCACCCAAGAACAATGTGAAAGACTTGTGGAGAGCATGCCACGACGCATGAAAGCTGTGATTAAAAATAAGGGTTATTGCACCAAATATTGATTTCTGAACTCTTCTTAAAGGGATATGCCACCCCCAGGTCAAATTTGGGCATCTCCCCACAGTCCAGAGACTAAAATAAGTGGTGGAAAGCGTTTTCCTGCTCACCCAGCCATTGTCCGAGTCTGTCGCCACTGACCGCCGCGGTATCTGCAGCTACTCCGCGTTAGACTGGAGTCTAACGGCGCCAGAGAAAGATTTCGGCCAAAAGGAATTAATTTGCTCGATGCGTTTCCCAATTACTTTCTGTGTAGTGCACATTCATATCGAGTGCAAATAAATGTACAAATCAACACGGAGAGCTTGACTTAGTCATTTTGGGTGGGAACTATTTTTCAGTGCGGAAAAACATAGCCGAATCACGCAGCACGCTGCCAGGGGAATCCCTGTTACGCACCAGGAAGGGAGTTCCCCTGTTGCGCAGCGTGGTGCGTGATTCGGCTATGTTTTTCCGCACTGAAAAATAGTTCCCACCCAAAATGACCAAGGCAAGCTCTCCGTGTTGATTTGTACATTTATTTGCACTCGATATGAATGCGCACTACACAGAAAGTAATTGGGAAACGCATCGAGCAAATTAATTCCTTTTGGCCGAAATCTTTCTCTGGCGACGTTAGACTCCAGTCTAACGCGGAGGAGCAGCAGATACCGCAGCGGTCAGTGCTGACAGACTCGGACAATGGCTGGGTGAGCAGGAAAACGCTTTCCACCACTTATTTTAGTCTCTGGACTGTGGGGAGATGCCCAAATTTGACCTGGGGGTGGCATATCCCTTTAAGTGTAAACATTAGTATTATGTTTTAAAATGAATTTGATCTTGTTTGAGCTCTGAAAACATCTTTTTTGTTATTTTGTCCATTTTGTCATTTTCTGCAAATAAATGCTCTAAACAATAATATTTTTATTTGGAATTTGGGGGAAATGTTGTCAGTAGTTTATAGACTCAAACAAAAATGTTCCTTTTGCCCAAACACATACCTATAAGTAGTAAAATCAGAAAAACTGATAATTTTGCAGTGGTCTCTCTCTTTTTTTTCCCCCCAGAGCTGTATAACGTTCAACTGTACTTCTTAGTCATCATCAATGGCCAAAAGGGATTTTTTTTTTCTGACTGTAACAATAGCTGAGCAAGACATAATCATAATAATGGCCTGGATTTATGTTTCGCTTTACAAGTTTGACACGCCTCGCAGAGCTCTACTCTAGACTCTGGCACTGACTCTCACTTGGTGCTGGTGACTTACAGAGAAAAAGAGGTTGTCAATACAGGGTACAAACACTTGAACTGGTTACAGCATGGATTGAAGCACAAAACTTCTGGTTACAAGGCGACCACTTTACCAATTTTGACCATAACATACACTGTACCCCTCGCCATCTGCCTATTATTGTAACATTCACAAGTTTAACACCGTAGTGTGGAACATTCCAGGCAAGCCAATATTAAAGGTCTTATATTATACATAAAATTTACTCTTGTGAGGTTTATTCATTCATTCATTCATTTTCTTCCGCTTTTCCATTTTCTGGGTCACGGGGGCAGCAGTCCAAGCAGTGTTCTGCTGCCCAGAACACAATGCACCAGCCCCCATGAATCCTTCCGCAGGTGGTGGGTCCACAGGAGGACGGCTCACGTCACAACGGGCCTTGATGTATCTTCTGCTATGGGGGCTACCAGTGTCCACAGACACTGGGGGCGAGGTGGGGTTAAGTGTCTTGCCCAAGGACACAACGGCAGCGCTCATCTGTGGGAGCTGGGATCACATGCGGTCCACCCATCAAGAGAGGGATTCGAGCCACCAACCCCTGGATCACGAGGCATATGCTCTACCAACTGAGCTACTGCCGCTACTGCCGCTTGTGAGGTTTAAGCCGTGTTATAAACCTCATCAAAAAACTAAACCCCGTACAGGTTTAGCAGGGAAGTGGGTACTGCTAGACGCCAGTTCTCTGAGAATATGCAGCAGCAGATCTCAGAGGACGACTCGGCTTCTGTGTGGAGGAGTTTTAGGAAAATAACAAACTACAAACCTAAAACTCCACACTCCACGGATGATCTGCCCCTAGCCAACAGTCTAAACGACTTCTACTGTCGTTTTGATGAGCCATCAAGCAGCTCTCACACCTCCATCCGTCCCACCAATAGAGACTACCTGGACACTTATCCCCCCACCCCCCCTACTTCCCCCTCACCAGAGCCATCTCCACCCCTTCACATTCATGAGACAGATGTGAGGAAACAGTTCAAAAGGTTGAATGCCCGGAAAGCGCCTGGCCCAGACGGTGTCTCTCCTGTCACCCTGAGACACTGTGCCAACGAGCTGGCCCCGGTGTTTACGGGCATCTTCAACTCCTCACTGCAGGCTTGTCATGTGCCTGCCTGCTTCAAAACCTCCACCATTGTTCCTGTCCCCAAGAAGCCAAGGATCACTGGACTTAATGACTACAGACCTGTGGCTCTAACATCTGTGGTCATGAAGTCCTTTGAGCGCCTGGTTCTGCCCCCACCTCAAGACCCTCACGGCCCCCCTCCTAGACCCCCTGCAGTTCGCCTACAGAGCCAACAGATCTGTGGACGATGCCATCAACCTGGCTCTACACTTCACTCTGCAGCATCTGGACTCCCCGGGAACCTACGCCAGGATCCTGTTTGTGGACTTCAGCTCTGCCTTCAACACCATCCGCCCAGACCTCCTCCAAGGCAAGCTTTCCCAGATGAACGTGCCTGATCCTCTCTGCAGGTGGATCACTGACTTCCTGACGGACAGGAAGCAGCACGTGAGGCTGGGGAAGAATGTCTCGGACTCCCGGACCATCAGCACCGGCTCTCCCCAAGGCTGTGTTCTTTCTCCTCTGCTCTTCTCCCTGTACACCAACTGCTGCACCTCCTCCCACCAGTCTGTCAAGCTCATCAAGTTTGCAGATGACACCACGGTCATTGGACTCATCTCGGACGGGGATGAGTCTGCCTATAGGACAGAGGTTGACCGTCTGGCGTCCTGGTGCAGCCAGAACAACCTGGTGCTGAACGCCCAGAAGACAGTGGAGATCATTGTGGACTTTAGGAAGCACACAGCCCCACTCCCCCCATCATCCTGACCGACTCCCCCATTACCACTGTGGACTCATTCCGCTTCCTGGGGACCACCATCACCCAGGACCTCAAATGGGAGCCCACCATCACCTCCGTCATAAAGAAGGCCCAGCAGAGGATGTACTTCCTGAGGCAGCTGAAGAGATTCAACCTGCCAGCACGGACAATGGTGCAATTCTACACTGCCATCATCGAGTCCATCCTCACCTCCTCCATCACCGTGTGGTATGCTGGAGCCACATCCAGGGACAAACAGAGACTGCAGCGTGTTGTGCGCTCTGCTGAGAAGGTGATTGGTTGCAGCCTTCCATCTCTGCAGGACCTGTACACCTCCAGGACACGGACACGTGCAGGTCGGATTGCATCCGATCCTTCTCACCCTGGACATGGACTCTTTGACCTGCTTCCCTCAGGCAGGAGGCTACGGTCCATTCGGACCAGAACCTCCCGCCATAAAAACAGCTTTTTCCCCTCTGCTGTCGGACTTTTGAACAATAACAACACTAGGACTCTTCTCACCCACCCTCCCACCCACCCGCTCTGTGTCAGGCACATGACCCCACCCCCCGCTCTGTGTCAGTCACAAGACCCCACCCCCCGCTCTGTGTCAGTCACATGACCCTGCGCCGGTTCTTCTTTTTGCACCTGACCATACCTGCACCTGAACTGCTATATCCTTGTACTCTGCTACTCTATTTTATTTTACTCTATTTTATTTATTGCATGTTAAGTGTTGGTTTACATTCTGCTCCAAGCACCGCAGCAATTTCCTAATGTTGTGAACTTGTTCAAACATATGGCATTAAAACCTTTCTGATTCTGATTCTGATTCTGAAACATTCCTGGAGTTGTGTTTTATTTCATTCACATGTTTGAGTAACCCTTGTGATGTCATGAAGTGGTAGTTTTCAAGTTAACACTTACTTTTTTACCTTTATTTCAGTAGGGATTGGAAATTCCATGGCTGAAATGATCCAAATGATTCCAGTGAAGGTTTATGGAGTATAAAAAACACAGTGGAGCACTTCCTGTATCGCCACATGACATCACAAGGTGGAACAATTTGAGTTTGTGTGTTAAACATGTGTGAATGAACCAAAACGCAGCACCAGGAATGTTCGCGAAGAGGAAACATCATTATAACATAGATCAGAAAATAGCCAGAATAACAAGAAAAGTTATTTAGTGATGTTCTTTAATACATTATAGATTGAAATAAATACCAAAAAACACACAGGAATCTTGTTCAGGCTTTATCCAGACAATTTGTCCTTGTCCGAAACACACGAACACACCACTCAACAAGGGAGCGGCGCGTGGGGAGAGTACAAATCTGTCCCACTTCTACATTTGGATCTCGAAGGCAGCGCGATGGAGCCTAACCGAGCATGACCTAGCACTTAACCACCACAAACCCCCAGAGAGGAAGGAGAAGGGGCGAGGAGAGAACAGGGTGAGAGGACTTCTGAAATACTCCATGGTTCAAGTGTGTGTCACTGCGCTACAACTGTGAGTCCCTTCTGTAAAGTGTAAAGTGCTGGTGCTGCTATAGGGGCAGAATCAATATCACAGAGTATGAGGAAGTACTGTGAGGAAGTACTGTGAGGAGCAGTGGGGGAGTTTTATGATTGTACTGTCGGCCAGTTTTATAGTAAGTGACGTTGTATAACTGGGTGCCAAGTTACCTGGTCATGGTAATGGAAATAGAAAGTTAAAACCATACTTCGGAACATTCTCCATAAAGGGGTACGTTTCATGCCATTTTGTGTGTTATTATGGAGCTCAACGGTGACTGCCCACACCTAGTTCTTTCCAGGTATTTCACATGCATTTTTTTTTTTTTTTTTTCAGAAAAAAATATCTGTATATTAAAAGTTTGAAAGTTTGAAAGTTTGAAAACTTGAAAGTTTGAAAGTTTGAAAACTTGAAAGTTTGAAAGTTTGCTCAGGGATACTCTACTGACACCTTATTAAATTTGTACCTTTATTTTATTACTTTATTTAAAAAAAAAATTATATTGTTTACCTCTTCCCCTGCACTTTTTGCAACACTTTTTTACCATGTACTATTATTGCATGCTATTGGTACTTCTCGACTATCTTAGCGAGTCAACGGTTCTTCTGATCCTAAGCATTTCATTGCATTGTTGACCTTGTGTTGATCCTGCATATGACAAATAAACAATCTTGAATCTTGAATCTTGGTTAATCAGCTATGTGGTATCACAAGAGTTACAGTTTTATTTATAATATGTTTATAAAACTCAAAAGACTCCATGGACACCTTCCAGATGCTGGTAACAGCAGAAACATTCAACAATTTAAAAAAAAAAGAGAAGGTTTACCGCACACTTGCTTGATTTTATTCTTTATTCTTTATTAGGCTAGAGCAGGGGTCGGCAACCTTTACCACTCAAAGAGCCATTTGGACCCGTTTCACACAGTAAAGAAAACACTGGGAGCCACAAAACTCTTTTGAAATTTAAAATGAAATAACACTGCATATAACGGCTTTTTTTTTTGCCTTTGTGCCATAGAAATACGTTTTGAAAATGAATGAACTAAAATAAAATACATTTGAATTAAATACAGTGGTCCCTCGCTATATTGTGGTTCACATTTCGTGGCCTCGCTGATTCGCAGATTTTTTTTATTCCATTTTTTTTTTTTTATAATGTATCAACGCGCATTTCTGCGTCCTGATTGGCTAAGGGACTGTAGACCTTTGCCGATTCATCAGTCATTCTCCTCCGTGTTTCCTGTACAGAATGTGTTCAGTTTGCCAGATTTATATAATATGTTTGTATGTTATATGTTTGCAAGATTTCTCCCCGACAAAACCCGCCACAGCGAAGCGGTCATAAGAACTGTGACATACACATGAAATACACTTTGGTTTCATTCTATAATACTGTGCTTTTTTGTTTGAGAGAGAAATGTGAGAAAACGTTACTTCCAGTCTGAGAAAAGTGTAGAATGTGTGTGGTGAGGCGTTTACAGCCTTAAAACATGGAGAATAATTGTAAAATATGAAGCTGACGACTTCGCGGATTTCGCTTGTCGTGGGTTATTTTTAGAACGTAACTCCTGTGATAAACGAGGGACCGCTGTACTGAGCCGCATCAGAGGGATCAAAGAGCTGCATGTGGCTCCGGAGCCGCGGGTTGCCGACCCCTGGACTAGAGCGAACAACGCATTTCGCCTCTACAGCGTCATCAAGAAAAAACAAACAAACATGTGACTGGAAGGTATTTAGTCGCACCTGGCACTACTCGGGCGAACCTGATGATGCTGTAGAGGCTAAATGTGTTGTTCGCTCTAGCCTAATAAAGAATACAGTCAAGCATGTGTGCGGTAAACCTTCTATTTTTTGGAACTGTTTATAAAACTGTATAAACATTTCTCTGAATCTTTGAAATCATTACTTTTTCAAAATGTCTATGGGGAAGATGCATAAGAAATTTACTTCTGGAACCAGAGCGGGCTTCAATGTGGGCAGGACTTTTGAGCTCCATAGCCAAACAAACAATATTTCCATTTCCAGTGAGACAGGGAGGCCAAGTAGATAGGGCAATGCTTTTTAATGCAATAAAAACATCCAAAATGAACCAAAAAAAAAACTTGTGAACCTTTCCCTTCTTTATGATTGGTCTTTTGGTGCTATTTAGAACCAGGATGTGACCCACAAACACGGACAACATGCAAATTCCACTCTGAAAATCCTCACAGGATCTCACCGTTATCATATAGTATTTGGCAGCACTATAATTTGTGTTTTCCACTTCTGTAAATTGCCTGTTACTCTCCAGATCATAAGTGTAGTTGTAAAGGTTAAGTCGTAGCATTAGACAAACAGGCCTGGAGCCGCCTCTTGATTTGCATTCATTTAGGAGACGATGGGTGCACTGACCGTACGTGTATCCCATTGGAGGCAGGATCTGTTTGGGAATGTCACCTTGTTTACTTCCAAATGTTAAGCACCAATATACTTTCACTGCAAAATGGTTCTTTGTAGGTAACCTGTAACGTCTTGGATTAAAAATGTAGCATCGTGTTTGGAGTAGATTTGTCTTGTCAGTGGTAATGACCTACCAGTAGGACAACATATTTTGTTGTCTTTTTGTCTTACAGTAAAAAAAAAAAGTATTACAATGACAAAATGACAACTGTAAATAGAGGACACATATAAGTTTTTATTGGACTTTTGTCTGAGGCTGGCATGGTGGAGCTCTCCTTTCTCTTTTGGTCATTTTTATTTATGTATCCATGTTTATCTTCCATCCATCCATCCATCGATTTTATTCCACTTATCCGTGGTCGGGTCGTGGGGTCAGCAGTCTAAGCAGGGACTCCCAGACTTCCTACACCCCGGACACTTCCTCCAGCTCCTCCGGGAGGACCCCAAGGTAGAGGTAAGATCTTAAGCCCGAGCCCGAGCCCGAGCTGACCCGACCCGAAATTCGGGTCCGAAATTCGGCCCGAACCCGACCCGAAATTCGGGTCGGGTTCGGGCCTAAAATGTCAATCATTGCTTCGGGTCGGGCTCGGGCCGGGCTTCTCTCTCGCTGACTTTTTTTTAAAAATAAATATATGTTTATAAAAATGTATAATAAAACGATGTGTGGATACTAAACTAAGGAATACTTGTTTTAAAATAAATAATTTGGATAAAACAGAGAAGGCGCTGTAAGGTAATTGCTATTTAACTATTAAACAGGAGCCGCTCTTAATAATCTTCCCCTCCGCAAGTCCGCATCTATTTTGACCTGGTATCCCCAATATGGAGGAGCAAGAAGTTAAGGATAAACTAAAGACAGGACTGAAAAGACAAACACGCACCGGTAAGAGTGAGGTGTGGAAAAGCTTCAAATTGATTGTTGAAAATGCTACAGAAACTTGCGTTGGCTTCGCTGAATGTAGTCAATGTGGCGCTTTGCTTTCATACGAGAGCAAAAAGACTGGCACCTCGACGTTCCCTCTGCGCCTGCGCAGTTGCGCACTGCTCACACATTCTCAGCGCACAAGAAAATCTATGCAGCGCAGGGATGAAAGAGTTCCGCTTTTTTTTTCAGCCGCGGGGTCATCTGAATACGGGGGAATCGTCCAGTATTCAGAAACAAAAGTATGTGTCTCGTATTAAACTTCTACCGGTGTAAGCCACGAGCACGCGCAAGCCGCGAGCACGCGCAGCTCTTTCCGCGTGTAGCGGGGGGGTGCATGTCGGATGTCGCGCACAGGGTTCCAAGGAGCGCTCAGGGAGTTAGTGTGTTTGCTCAGACACATAAAACATTAGGGGGAACATTCGACGCTGAGCAGGCATTTAAACAGCTGTACTAGCAAAATTGATGATCGTCAAACATCTATATTATCATTTGTTTCAAAAAAACGCCCCTCACAAATAAAATATGAAATTTCGGGTTTGCTTCGGGCTCGGGCCTGCAAATCAAGTTAATTGGTCGGGCTCGGGCCGGGTCGGGCTTTAATACCCGCGGGCCGAGTCGGTTCGGGCTGGATTTTTTAGGCCCGATCTTACCTCTACCCCAAGGTGTTCTCAGGCCAGCCGAGAGACATACACTGTGTGCACATGGTAGGTTCGGATTGGATTTCTCCAAATTCGATCCCGTTACTCTGCAGGTGGTCTGTCCTTTAATCCAAGTGCACATGAAACTCATGTAATCGGATAATGGTCAGCGACCTAGCCGGCTCTGCTACGCTATGTGGCGCTGCTATCCAGCTACTTCCAGGTGATGGCTACTCAGTAAAAACACAACAAACTATGTGGCGGTATACAAAGATGGCGCTCGAGGAGTTTGACGGAGCAGCATTGGTGTACGTGTTATGCATTCTTTCTTCGCAGCCATGATTTTGTCTGACTTTTCCGGCAACAATCGCTACTTTTGACGGCATCGGCGCCTCCTGCCACTTCCGGGTGAAATCCCTGGCGAAAATTCCTGCGCATGCGCAGTACGCCAATTCAATCCGATATCGTGCACAAGGCGGCACCAAGTGGATTACTATCGGCCTAAGCCAGGGGTTCCAGTCGGATTCCGGAAACCAATCCCTATACGATCCTTAGCCTGTGCACATGAATTCGATACAATCCCAGTCCGTTTGCAGTCAGATTACACTTGTCCATGTGCACGCACCAGCGTGTCCTGGGTCTTCCCCGGGGCCTCCTCTCGGTGGGACATGCCAGGAAGCATCCGGAACAGATGGTAATTGCCAATTGCCTATTACCAGTAATCAGAGCTGGAAAGAACAGGAGTTAAAGGTCCTATATTACACAAACTTGACTTTTGTGAGCTTTTAGCCATGTAATTATGTTGTTACCTCCACAAAAACATACCCAGAGTTGTTTTATTTTATGCACATTAGTTTATTTGACAGGGACAATGCACAGGAGCATTAATCACAAAAAAATGAATAGATGCTTTGTACCAGACTTTAGCTCTCGGAGCTAATTTCCATCTGCAGTCCCTGAGACATTACAAACAACATTACAAACAATTCATAATATTTACAGTGGCGGTGATACATTTAATCAATTAGTAAAAAAATAATAATTCAAACTCTTTTCCCGATACCTGTACTCCCTTCTCATGACTAGTCTAACTTTAATGCTGACACGTCTGCACTCTTAGAGATTGGTGTTTAATTTCCAGGCTAAATTTACATATGTTTGAGTGACCTTTTATTATTATTCTGTCTACATCTCCAAAGCTCAAAATGTTCTCTTCCTTGTGATGTCATGTATTAGTAGTTTTCAAGTTAACTTCTCCTTTTAGTTTTAGTTCAGTAGAGATTGGCAGTTCCAGGGCTGAAATTATCCAAATGATTCTAGTGAAGCTGTATGAAGTTTAAAAACACAATGGAGCACTTCCTGTATTTCTACATGGCATCACAAGGTGGGACAGAGTGTTTTTTAGTTTGAGAGAAGAACTCAGCCTAAATGTGCAGGATTTGTGTGTGAATGAAACGAAACACAACTCCAGGTGTGTTTGTGATGAGGAAACAAAAACAGATGGGAAAATAGTGAAATATTTATTGGTTTCAGACAAACAATTCTTTCCTGATTTGAAGGACTTTGTGAGGACTTTTCCCCATTCAAAAGATATAAAAATTAGATATGAATGCCTGAGCCACCTCAGCTGGCTCCTTTTCGACGTGGAGGAGCAGCGGCTCTACTCCGAGCTCCTCCCATCTGACTGAGCAGTCACGTGTTTATCTTTACCTTCCAAATTTTGAATTTAATGCCTAACTGGCCCACTCCCATACAATTATATCAATAAATATTCAAGCTGGACTTTGGCTGCTTCTTCATCATTTGTTCATTTCAAGAAATCACCTGGAATCCGTTATCATTAAGGATACATCGTAATGTGTTCTAATACAGTGAACCCTCGTTTATCGCGGGGGTTAGGTTCCAGAAATAGCCCGCAATAAGTGAAATCCGCGAAGTAGGACAATTTTATATTTTACAATTATTCTACATGTTCTAAGGCTGAAAACGCTTCACCAGACACATTATACACCTTTCTGAGACTGGTATTAACATTTTCTCACATTTTTCTCTTGTTTAAACACTCAAACTTTTGTAGATTTTCATTAAAATATATTAATAGTGTGGGGGGGGGGCACGTGACACGTGCGCGCGGACACGTGTGCGCGGACACGTGCGCGCGGACACGTGTGTTTGTTTTGGTACCACATATCCATGCCATGTGCGAAAGTCGAGTGGAAAGCGACCTGGATATCATTTTGGGCAAGACTCAAGCCAATGCTAACAGTGCCAAACCGCTAACAGACGCCTCTGAGCATCAGTCCTCACCACAAGACCAGGTAAGACTAACCTGCGCTCACAAGGGTTGGTTGCATTTCACCCCGGCTCCAAAATCAGACCGCTATCAATGCGTCGCCAATACTCCACAGTTCTCTAGGACGGGGTCGGGTTCATGAGGGGAAAAGACCCACTGTCTCCTCTGTGCGCGCGAGTGTCCTCCCCCCGCTGCGGGCTCCCTCGAATGCGGCTCTCCCCGCTGCGGCTCCCCCGGTCCGTCCATGTTGATTCTTGGCTCTTCCATGGTCCGGCTCGCACTCTCTTCCATGGCTCGTGCAAGTAAACAAAGGCCACACCTCCTGTCACCCAGGCGCTCTCGTGAAGGACATCTGAGACTCTGTCCCTACCATCCCTGGTCTAGACCTGGTTTAGTCCTGGTTTAGACCTGGTTTAGTCCTGGTTTAGACCTGCTTTAGACCTGGTTTAGTCCTGGTCTAGTCTCTTAGCTAATCAGGGCGCAGGACAGAATGTTACACTGTAAAAAAAAAGTTACACTATAAAAAAAATTTAAAAAAAAAAAAAAAAAAATTGGAAAAAAAAAATCCGCGAAACAGCGAGGCCGCGAACAGTGAACCGCGATACAGCGAGGGTTCACTGTAGTCCTTTTAGGTTTAAATCAGCTGGATTTCAGCTGGCAACTGAAATCCAGGCAACCCAAATGAGACTCATGTGAGGCTCATTCTGATTCCAATGTTTTTGTAATTAAGATTCAATCAGCCTTACAATTGTTGTCATGAGCTATCTGATTTGAACAGGTTTACTTCATATCTGGAGACACAGACAAAATTACAAATCAAAATCTTACATGCAGTTCCTTCGAGTACAAAAACATCATTTGTAGATAGTTTTACCTGTCACGTCAAATCTACTGAAATCAAGATAAGACATTCTACATTCAAATCATTTCAGCTTTTCACAGTGCTGTCTTCATTTAAAATACGCTTGAATGAAATACACACTGTCCAGCCCTGGGGTAACACCTCAGCCTGGTGTTGTATTTACAGGAGGAACAAGCCAACTGTGAGTCGTGGATTACAGTTCTTATGGTTCTTAAAGGAATATTAACGTTTTTACAATCTGAACCTTATTTCGTTAATAAAACAACATCATTTACTCACCCATTGTACTTTGGTGTCATTTGGAGCATTTCCAGAGATTTTGTAGTTTAGCGATATCTGTTTAACGTGAGTGCTTGGAGCAGGCGATTGCAGTCACCAAATAACACAAACTTTAGCAGTTTTCAGATGACAAAAGCTCAATGTTAGTCTACACTTTCGCTTGAGTCAAAAGTGGTCTGTAATCCGATATCCATCCATGGTTTCATGTTTGGGTCCATTCTCAAAGCAACTAGCCACAACTTCAATAAGTCCGGATTGTGACGAGGAAACCTGTGAAAACTCAACTTCGTCCAAGCTGTCATTTGGTTTTCACAACCGGGATAAATGCATGTTCGCACCATTTCGGGTTTTCTCAAGCGGAGATGTTTATGACTGTAACCGAGAGCCAAGAGCGTCGTGTTATCTGCAAATCAGCCGTGAATGTGCATGGATGGATATCGTATTACAGGCCACTTTTGACTCCAGCGAAAATGCAGATTAACATTGATCTTTTGTCATCTGAAAAGTGATAAAGTTTGTGTTATTTGGTAACTGCAATCGCCTGCCCCGAACACTCGTTACGTTACATTACGGATATCGCTAAACTACAAAATCTTCGGAAATGCTCCAAATGACACCAAAGTACAATGGGTGAGTACATGACGTTGTTTTATTAACGAAATAAGGTTCAGATTGTAAAAAACGTTAATATTCCTTTAAGGACAGTGAGAAAGGGAGAGAGAACTAGAGAGACAGACAGAGAGAGACAGAGACAGAAAGCCTTGAAAAGAAAGACAAATGTGAAGTATCAACTAGGGGCAGCAGTTTGGTTCAGTGGAGCGCTTTGAGCACATTTATAGATAAAGACTTGAAATTGTGCTTATATGTTTTGGTTTAAATGGAATAGAGCTTCATAGGCGCTATATTCTGGGTCTATAAATTGCTTTTCATATTGGTTCATCTTGCCTATTAATCAGAGCTGGAAGGAACAGGAGTTAATGGTCCTATACAGGGACGTGCGGTCAGGAGAGGCAGGGGAGGCAGAGCCTCACCTGTCATCGTGACAAGTAAAAAAAAAAAAAATTATAAAATCAAATTTATATTAATATTTGTCCATTGATCTTTTTGCATGACTAATTTCGAACATTTTCTATAGTCAAAATCGCTGAATTTGCCTATTTCCTGTTCAAATACAGGGATGAAACGAGAGGTGCGGCAGCAACGACCCAAGCCTCACTTCTAAATGCGTAATTCATCACAAACTGGGTTGATACATGCAATTGGCGCGTGCTGGTTGCCGTATATCTACATGTCGCCAATATAATGTTTGCAGATACATTTATTTGACCTGATTTTCCACAGTCTGGCTAATGTCTGTAACCATTAAAGTTTAATGTTTGTTACTGACGTATTTAATTTTGCTGATGGGAAATAAAACCGCAGTGAAAAGGGACAGGGTGAGGCAGATAGTACTCTGCCGCACTGAAGGCGGCGTACGACGTACGCCGTACGTGAACCAACGTACTGTTCTTCTACGCAGAGGCGCCAGAATCTGGCGGCCAGATTCAAGTCAAGTGCACTGTTTTGAACCGTTTTGTATTTTTCCACGTCGGACTGCCAAAATGGAAGAGGATTATATATCTAAGCTTAAAAATTTCTCAAAACTGGACTTTCAGTCAAAAGTGGACGTGATTAACACAGGTAGACCAACGCCGGAGCTAAAAGGTTTGCTTCAAACTACGGGACATAATGGACAGAAGATAACTCGCTCTTTTCAAACGGAGTGGTACACCTGAAAAGACTGGCTATGTGGCTGTCCTTCGAAAAACCGCGTTTACTGCTTTCCCTGCCTTTTGTTCTCAACTTGTGACAATGTCTGGACTAACACGGGATATTGTGACATGAAAAATTTACCACGAAGCCTCAGCAAACATGAGAGATCGACCACTCACATTCAAAGCCAGATTGCTTTAAAAACTTTTGGAAGCTCAAAAATCGATTTGGCTTTGAACGAACAGCGGAGGCTCAACGTTAGCGTGCACAATGCTAAGGTAAAGGAAAACCGACAGATTTTGAAAGACCTCATTAATGCAACCTGCTTCCTAGCTAAACAGGAGTTGGCATTTCGTGGTAACGATGAGAGGACAAGCTCTTCTAATCGTGGCAATTATGTAGAACTATTACATTCTTTTGCTGAGAAAGATGAGAGGTTAGCTAGACATTTGGACACATCCACTGTGTTTTCTGGCTTGTCAAATAGAATACAGAACGATCTAATTGAAGCAGTCGGTGATGTGATAAGAAATGATATTAAAAGGGAGATTGATGCTGCCCCATTTGTTGCTGTAGAGGTAGACGAGACAACGGATATCAAAAACAAAGCACAGATCTCTGTTATTTTGCGCTATGTAGCCAAAAGTGAAGTGGACTGTGAAGTGAAGGAGGCGTTTTTAGGATTTGATGACGTTGATAAGGAGGACTTTTACAACAAAGTAACAGAGGTTTTTGTGGCGAAGGACAGGCGCATGGACTTCATCTACAAATAAAGGTAAGACCACAAACAGTTTTCATTTCAATCTTATAAAAAAAGAGATTAGACTAATATGTACCGTGTGTGCATTTTGTGAAGAATGCTGTTGGAATTTTGAAATAATCAGTAGTTAATTGAATAAGCTACCCTTTTTGGTTTATATATTTGTAAATCTGACACTAAAGGAGTCAGTGCCTCACCAACCATGAACCTCACCGCACGTCACTGGTCCTATATTACACAAAACTGACTCTTGTGAGCTTTTCGCCACGTAATAATGTTGTTACCGCCTCAAAAACATACCCAGAGTTGTTTCGTTTCATGCACATATGTTTGAGTTGACCTTTTATTATTATTATTCTGTCTACATCTCCAAAGCTCAAAATGTTCTCATGTATTAGTAGTTTTCAAGTTAACAGCTCCTTTTAGCTTTAGTTCAGTAGAGATGGGCAATTCCGGGGCTGAAATCATCCAAATGATTGTAGTTTAAAAACACAGTGGAGCACTTCCGGTATTACCACATGACATCACAAGGTGGGACAGAGTGTTTTTCAGTTTGAGGAACTTTGAAGAACTCAACCTCCATGTTTGTGATGAGGAAACAATAACAGATGGGAAAATAATGAAATATTTATTGGTTTCAGACAAACATTTCTTTCCTGATTTGAAGGACTTTGTGAGGACTTTTCCCCATTCAAAAGATATAATATTTTGATTTAAATTGCTTTATTACTATGACAACGGAGGACGGATGAAACTAGACCGAAGATGTAGGGCTGGGCAAAAACTATTATCATTTTTACTTGTATTGATTAATTGTGATTTTTTTTTTTATTATTATTTGTTGATTTTAGACTTTAACTTTATTGATCCACAAGGGAAATTGTTTTGGGTACAGTAGCTCACTCATCAAATATAATATATAACAGACGATAACAAAAAAAATAGATGGAAGAGCAACCAAAGAGCAATAGACCAGTGTCAGGTGAGACATGATTATAAAAATAAATATAGCTGCAAGCAGCAATGTGGGGGCCAAGCACCGTTTGACAGGGTCTAACAAGGTCTGACAGGATCTAACAGAGTCTGACAGGGTCTGACAGGGTCAGGGTCTAACCCTGCGGCGAGCAAATCGCTGCCAGGGCCTTTGTACAGCAAGTTTATTTAGAAAAAGAACGAAGATGGGACGATCAAAAAGAACGCGGTGATTTGTAGCTTTTGTCAAAAAGAATTTTCCGATCACTGAAGCTGCTCCAGCCTGACGGATCATTTGAACGATAAACACGTCCGGACAAGTTCCATCGATAGAGCGAGCGTGAGCGCACTTCACCAAACCAACAAACCACACTCGCAGAATTTGAGAAATGAATGAGCAAAGCGACCACATGAAAACTGACAAACTCAATCGCAAAGTGGGTTTGTTTGCTCGATCGCTCGTTCGATTGCTCACAATCTCTCTCCCTCTCTCTCTCTCACACGCTCTTAAAATGCGATTAATTAGGCTAGATTAATTACAAATCCTGTAATTAATTAGATTTTACTTTAATAGCCTGACAGCAAAGGTTCTAGCCAATTGATAATATGTTCTTTTGATGCATGGTGAGCGGTGTTATCACAGCTGTGTGTAGTAATAAAGTATAGAATATGATAAAAGGAGAAGTTCAATTTGTCAACTGGACAAAGTTTGTTTGGTTGAAAACGTTTCGCCGCTCACGTTTTCTACTCTAGAGTAGCTGGGATAGGTTCAGAGCTTTGTTCAGGGTAGTTAGCTCCTCCCTTGCAGCTAGATATAAACAGGGTCTAACCAGCATGAGGGCCAGAGCTGACGAAGCCTCTCGGATGAGCGGCGAAACGTTTTCAACCAAACAAACTTTGTCCAGTTGACAAATTGAACTTCTCCTTTTATCATGGATTCTACCTGGACGACTGAGGGACTTTTCACGCATCCAAAGTATAGAATACAATATCAAATAAGATGTCCAATCCCAGCTATATACAGTTATAGGGAGTATTATCTCTTACATAAGGGTGAGTTGTTGTATGGTATGAATGTACTCCTGTATCTCCCACTGTTTGAGCGGAGCTGTAGGAGCCTGTCGGAGAACGAGCTCCTTTTGTCCTCCTTTCGAGCTCCTCCTTTTGTCTACTTTTTAAAAACAAATTGGCTTAATATTAATTTCCTCGCTTTTAATCAGTGCCTTTTCACAGACGTCTACTGAAATACCCCCCTCCTCTGCTCCAGACTACATTTTACTGTTTTCCTTGGCTCTGCACCTCCCCATTACAAAGCCACTGCCCGTTCCTTGACTATTACAAATGATTGGATCTGTTCAGCTTAAATTAGACTAATTGCACGACTCTATTAAAGGCACACTAAGTGATTTATTTTAATTGTTTTGGGTCCTTGATGAATGACTTTCTGAGAACCCATAAAGGATTTTCCTCCATTTAAAAGATCATATTTTGATTTGGGTTGATTAAAGGGCTAGTATTACGCTCTTCTTTTGTGATCTAATGGTTTTTCCTCATCACAAACATACCAGGAGTTGTGTTTTGTTGTGTTTTTGTTGTTCTTGTGATGTCATGTGATAAAACAGGACGGGCTCCACTGTGTTTTTAAACTCCATACAAGTTCAGTTGAATCATTTGGATAATTTCAGCCCTGGAATTGTCAATCTTTCCTGAGCAAAAGGTAGCTGTTAACTTGAAAACTAGTTCTTCATGACATCACAAGTTGGAACAGAGCATTTTGAGCTTTGAACATGTAGCTAGACTAAAAATAAAGGATTACTCAAATGTGTGAGTGAAACAAAACACAACTTCAGGTATGTTTAAGAGGAGGTAACAACATTATAACGTGGCTGAAAAGGATAGTGTGTTTTTTTATGTTAATCTGTATGGCTTCCCCTTCAACAGTGTCGTGAGATTAACACGACTTACCCATGACAGTGTAATCTGGTCCCGGTTCTCCTCCGGTAACGTAGCTCGTAAATGTAGTTCCGGTAAGTTAGCCAGGACAGTTAATAAAGCTTGTTTTTCTTCTCAAAACAAAACATTTGTCCGAAAGGTGATATATTTGCGTCCCAAACAGTTGTCCACGAAACATCCAGCATCGTATTTCGCATTTGCATATTTTCTCTCTAGATTTGTATCAATGCGCCCAGGTTAGCTCTATTAGCCTGTTCACTTGTAAACTTTCGCTTACAGCGGACCTCATCCGTCGTTCACTTCCGCTAAAGGTTAACAGGCTAATAATAAGTAATAGGCGCGCAGTGATACGAATCGAGACTAAATATGCGAATGCGAAAATACGATGCTGGATTTTTCGTGGACAACTGTTTGGGACGCAAATATATCACCTTTCGGACAAATGTTTTGTTTTGAGAAGAAAAACAAGTTCAAGTTCAAAGTTCAAAGTCAGCTTTATTGTCAATTCTGCCACATGTGTTCAACATACAGTGAATCGAAATTTTGTTTCTCTCTGGCCAGGTAGTGCAAAAAGACAGTGTACAAAATACAATATGAAGACAAAACACAACAAAAAACTATCTAAGACAGAGATCTAAGTTAAAACTAAAGTCTACGGTCTAAAATCTTAAAACAGTGCAACATAATAAATAAACTATACTATATACAGATTTCCAAAGTGTGCAGTGTGCATCAAAAATGTGCAATGGAAGATACAGCAGTGACTTGGTCATGTGCAGTAGAATGTGCATAGGAGTTAAGATAAAATAAAAATAAATGTGCAACAGTAGTAATTCTAGTGCAGTAACAGGAGTAAACAACAGTACTAAAATTCCAGTAGTAAATGTAAGTGTGCAATAACAGTAGTAAACAACAGTGCAACGGGGGTAAAATTCAATAACAGTAGTAAACAACAGTGCAACAGGAGTAAAATCCAGTAGTAAATGTAAATGTGCAACAGTGCAACAGTAGTCCTTAGCAGCAGTTTTTTTTTTTTTTTTTTAAAGTGTCTAGAGTGATAGGTCTTTTTATGGAATACAGGTTATGCCAATATGGGGGGTGGGGGGTGGGAGATGGGTAAGGTGGGAGTTCGGGTGTGAGTTCAGCCTCCTGACAGCCTGGTGGATGAAGCTGTTTGAAAGCCTGGTGGAGTGGGCCCGGAGACTCCGGTACCTTCTCCCCGAGGGCAGGAGGCTGAACAGGCTATGTGCGGGGTGGCTCGGGTCACCCACAATGCTGGACGCTCTGCGGGTGAGCCGGGTGTTAAAAATGTCTAGGAGGGAGGGGAGAGAGACACCAGCGATCCTCCCAGCTGCATTCACTATGCGCTGCAGAGCTTTCCTGTTCTGTTCAGTGCAGCTCCCGTACCACACAGTGATGCAGCTGGTCAGGACGCTCTCAATGGTGCCTCGGTAGAAGGTGGTCATAATGGGTGGAGGGGCTCCAGCTCTCCTCAGTTTGCGGAGGAAATAGACGCGCTTCTGAGCCCTCTTTGCCAGTGATACAGTATTCACTGTCCAGGAGAGGTCCTCACTGATGTGCACCCCCAGGAATTTGGTGCTGCTCACCCTCTCTACAGCAGCACCATTGATGGACAGTGGGGGGTGCTGGGTGGGGCCTCTCCGGAAGTCAACAACAATCTCCTTGGTCTTTTCAACATTAAGAAGGAGATTGTTATTGCTGCACCACTGGGTCAGAAGGCTCACCTCACTCCTGTAGTTTGTCTCATCGTTATTAGAGATGAGACCCACCACAGTCGTATCGTCCGCAAACTTCACTATGTGATTGGTGCTAAACGCTGGTGAGCAGTCGTGGGTCAGCAGAGTGAAGAGCATCGGACTGAGCACACAGCCCTGGGGGGCTCCTGTGCTCAGTCTAATGCAGCTTGAGGTGTTTCTGCCGACCCGCACTGCCTGTGGCCTCTCACTGAGGAAGTCCAGCAGCCAATTACAGAGTGAGGTCTGAAGCCCCAGGAGGTCTGAAGCTTTATTAACTGTCCTGACTAACTTACCGGAACTACATTCACGGGCTACGTTACCGAGGAGAACCGGGACCAGATCACGCTGTCATGGGTGAGTCAGTGTTAAAGGAGAATTCACGTTTTTTACAATCTGAGCCTTATTTCGGTAATAAAACAAGTTGTTTTACTCACCCATAGCACTTTGGTGTCATATGGAGCATTTTCGGAGATGTTATAGATTAGCGATCTCCATAACGTGAGTGTCGGGGCATGACGCTGCAGTCACCAAAATAACACAAACTTTAGCACTTTTCAAATCATAGAAGCTCAATGTCTTAGTCTACTCTTTCGTTTGAGTCAAAAGTGGCCTGTAATCTGAGATTTAGCCATAATTTCGAGTAGATGAGGACGCCAGTGCGCATGTGCGGAGTCACAGTTTATTTCGCTCTCAGCTCCCGGGACCATGGAACGCAAAGCTGTAAATTATGAATCAATCTCAGATTACAGGCCACTTTTGACTCAAACGAAAGTGTAGACTAAGACATTGAGCTTCTATGATTTGAAAAGTGCTAAAGTTTGTGTTATTTTGGTGACTGCAGCGTCGTGCCCCGACCACTCACGTTACGGATATCGCTAATCTAAAACATCTCCGGAAATGCTCCATATGACACCAAAGTGCTATGGGTGAGTAAAACAACTTGTTTTATTACCGAAATAAGGCTCAGATTGTAAAAAAACGTTAATTCTCCTTTAATCCCAGGACACTGTTGAGGAGGAAGCCATACAGATTAACATAAAAAAAACACCCTATCCTTTCAAAGCTCACAAGAGTCAATTTTGTGTAATAAAAGAACTTTAAGAAGTGATTAGCTGTATTATGCACTCTTATTTGTTATAAAAATCATCATTCAAAAGGCAAGCTTGTGCACAATATGTTTGATTTTCTAACAACATGCATTAAGAATAAGAGGACTTCTCAAACAAACTTTCAAACGCTCTGAAATAATACATGAATTTAAATTTCTCGTTTTGTGCAGCTAATGAGTCTCAGCAGGGTTCTGTATTTCATTTACGCTGATTAAGCAGGTAATTGTCCGAGAAATAGGTCCGGGGGAGGGAGATTAATCCGCCATTATTCAGGTATTGATTACTTTACGTTATGTTCTTAATTGAGCGTTGCGTAAAAGTGTTTTTTAAAGCGACTACATGTACAAGAAAACGTGGAAAACGTGGAAAACGTGCTTGTGTGTTTGGAACGAGTCTTCTCTCCGGGGCATTGCTTTGAATTCCGGAGTCGTTCTGCTCCTAATTTTGATGAAGTAATCTCCGTAGCTCCTGTTGCTGCACAGTTGCGTTCTAAATTATACCAAATAGCTTCGCGGACCCCTTGGACGAGCCGTGCGTGTGATTGGCCCAAAACATCCCCCCCATCCGCGCCACAAGCTGCCGCCTCGGTGCCTCGGAGCGCACGGGAGAGCAGAGGAGACCAGTGCGCGCTCTGCTCTTGCTCTTGCTCTCTCTCCTCTCCTCTCCTCTTCCCCTCCTCTCCATCTCCATCCCTCTCCCTCTCTGCCAGTAAAGTCTGTGGCAAAAACGCGCGCAGACACTTTTGGATCTGTCACCGCGAACGCACAGGAGCCGATGTTGACCGCGCGCGTCTCTCCAAAATGTGCCAGTGCGACTCGTCCGGACCCAAACCGAGACCGGGACCTCTGACAGAAGCCGGGAAGCTCTTCTTAAAACACACCACGTTCCATGGATTGAGGCACGTCTTTCTGAGCGGCTCGTACCCGCGGAGAGTGGCGTGGCTGCTCGCGTTCCTCGCCGCGCTCGCTCTGCTCTTCACCTGGTCCTCCAACCGCGTGCGCTACCTGCTGTCGTCCCCGGTGTACACCAAAGCGCACATGGTTTACGCGAAGAGGCTCGTGTTCCCCGCGGTGACTATTTGTAACCAAAACCTGCTGCTGCCCAGACGCATGAAGAAAACGGATATCTTCAGCGCCGGGAGATGGTTGGGGCTCTTGGGGAGGAACTGGCAGGTGTCTCCCACTGCCCGTGAAGCTCTGGCGGCTCTGAGCGGGGACGGGACCGACAGCGAGCCACCCTGGTCCCCCCTGTCCCGGATCTTGGACTTTAACCACTTCTTGCCTCCTCCGCGCGAGTCCCAGCCGTCCATGCGTCAGCTGCTGGATCGGTTGGGGCACCAGTTGGAGGAGATGCTGCTCTCCTGCCGCTTCCAGGGCGAGTTGTGCGGCCCACGTAATTTCAGCACCGTGAGTCCTCTTCACAAACTTGGGTTGTGGTGTTATCTCTCGCCCGGCGCGCTCCGATCTCGTTTCCATTATGGTCTTTAGATTGTGTGGGCTGATAGGCCGTGGTTGTATCTATAACAGTAACGCTATGGTCTACTGAATGCCTCACGCCTACATCATTCATTACATAGACCTATTCACAAGATTTCACTGCTTATATGTAAAGGAAAACGACACAACTTTTGGTCAGACCTGCTTTTAACGTACAATATATACAATACAGCTCTGGAGACCACTGCAAAATGATCAGTTTTTCTGATTTTACTACTTATAGGTATGTGTTTGGGAAAGTCTATAAACTACTGACAACATTTTCCCCAAATTCCAAATAAAATATTATTGTTTAGAGCATTTATTTGCAGAAAATGACAAATAAAAAAGATGTTTTCAGACCTCAAACAATGCAAAGAAGCAAGATCAAATTCGTTTTAAAACAATATAATACTAATGTTTACACTTAAGAAGAGTTCCGAAATCAATATTTGGTGCAATAAGCCTTATTTTTAATCACAGCTTTCATGCGTCTTGGCATGCTCTCCACAAGTCTTTCACATTGGCGGCACGGTGGCTGAGTGGGTAGCACTCATGCTTCACAGCAAGAAGGTTCCGGGTTCGATCCCCGGGTCGCCCGGGCCTTTCTGTGTGTGTTCGGTGTGGAGTTTGCATGCATGGTCTGGGTTCGATCCCCGGGTCACCCGAGCCTTTCTGTGTGGAGTTTGCGTGTTCTCCCCGTGTCTGGGTGGGTTTCCTCCGGGCACTCCGGTTTCCCCCACCAACCCAAAAACATGCACCATAGGTACCTCCAGCTTTGGTCCTGACCAAGCCGAAGCAAGAAGATCATGGAGATGGTCCCCGGGCGCAGTAATGTGCAGCTCACTGCTCCTGATAACAGGATGGGTTAAATGCAGAACTGGAATTTCCCCACTGTGGGACTAATAGCATAGCTTTCTTCTTTCTTCTTTCTTCTTTCTTTCTTTGTTCTTGGGTGACTTTATTCCACTCCTGGTGCAAGAACTGAAGTAGCTCAGCTTTGTGTTTGTGTTGGAATTCAACAGACGCTGGAATGGAATGGCTGTAATACATGTAGAGATGCCGATTTCAGAAAAACACGCAGTGGTCAGATCTGTGGGGAGGTGACAGTATTAAAAACAGCTCTAGCTGAATAAAGACAAGAAAGGCAAGTTTAAAGGGCCCATATTACACTATTTTCTGATCCGAGTTATGTTTTTTAACACACAAATCCTGCATATTTAGGCTGAGTTCTTCTCTTAAACTTAAAACACTGTGTTTCACCTTGTGATGTCATGTGGTAATACAGGAAGTGCTCCACTGTGTTTTTAAACTCCATACAGCTTCTCTAGAATTGCTTCAAAGTCAATGTCAAAGTCAACTTTATTGTCAATTCTGCCTTACATACATGTGTTCGACATACAGTGAATCAAAATTCCGTTTCTTTCTGGCCAAGTAGTACAAAATACAATATAAAGACAAAACAAACTATCTAAGACAAAATCTAAAAGCAGCGCAAAGGATAAATAAATACCTATTTACAGATGTAGTAAAATGTGCAGTAGAATGTGCATCGAAAATTAAGATATAAATAAATGTGCAAAAGTATTTCTTAGCAGCAGTTTTTAAAGTGATTAGAGTGATGTTTTTTTTGTTTGTCTGTTTTTTTTGTTTTGTTTTTTGAGTGGGAGATGGGTAAAGTGAGAGTTCAGCTTCCTGACAGCCTGGTGGAAGCTGAATTCTCGTTGCTTGGACAATTTCATCCCTGGAATTGTCAATCTCTACTCAACAAAAGTTTAAAAAAAAAGTAGCTGTTAACTTGAAAACTAGCACTTCATGACATCACAGGGTGGAACAGAACATTTCGAGCTTTGGAGATGTAGACAAACTAACAATAAAAGATGACTCAAACATGTGTGAATGAAACAAAACACGACTCCGTATGTTTTTGAGGAGATAACATGACTTAAACATGACTTAAAGCTCACAAATGTTAATTTTGCATAATAAAGGACTTTTAAATCAATAAAAAATGATAGGCTAAAATTGGGAACTGTTATTACACAATTTATTTTGTATAAATAATATCAAAACCATCTTGTCTCATTCTCATAGATCCACTTTCATGTCACATCTCTAATTCTTCCACACACATTGTTTTCTATATCTAACCAGCAGTCACTCCCTCCCCCCCATTAAACAAACAGGCCACGAGGTGAACGGTTAATAATTGGCTGTCAGTATGTTT
Source organism: Paratrypauchen microcephalus (assembly GCA_036785185.1). NCBI lineage: Eukaryota > Metazoa > Chordata > Actinopteri > Gobiiformes > Gobiidae > Paratrypauchen > Paratrypauchen microcephalus. The sequence continues at coordinate 1,209,650 of JAVJIX010000005.1, read as the reverse complement.
TATAGGAGCTGCTCAGAGATATTAACCCTCGCTATAATTAATTTCCCTTGAACTGGAAAAGTCCCTAGCTGCGCACAATACGTTTTTTGCCTCTCTGTTGCCTATCGGAGCATTTTAAAACCAAGCGTCTTTATCCTATCTCTCCCCATCTGGAAAAATAAACCAGCGTCATAACTCTGCAGGCACTTAAAGCACTTGTCACTTCATTGGGTCGGAGTTTTACAATGCAATAAAGCACTGGGGGATTTTGAATTTGATCAGTGATAATTATGTTAGAAGATAAGACTGACTGCGCTGTCTGGTTTCGTGGTGTAGTGGTTGGTACTTCAGCCTTCTAATGAGATGATTTTAAGTTTGGTTGCTGAGCAGAGTATTTAGGGTGTATTGTGTGGACTGAAAGATAAGAGATACGTTTTATTTATCCTACAATGGGGAGATTCCAGTGTTGTAACTCAAAGTTTGAGGCTATGTTTATGTGATGGCGGTCTGAATAGAAGATGCAAAAGTGGCGTCACGTCTTCACTTTTTATTCCGTGTTTAGACAAGCGTATTTCGGAGGAAATCTGCGTGCATACGGTGACGCAAAAGTGTGTGGAATTCGATTGGGTATGCATGCCAGGCGACTAGGTGGTGCTGTAATACATTATCACTATGTCCACGTTAGGGTTGGGCGGTAATACGGTAATACGGTATACTGCGGTATCTAAAAATAGCAACGGTATCAGATTCATTACCGTCATTAAATAAATAAAAAAATCTTGCCCTAATATAATATTAACTATAATTAATTTAATGCCTAAATAAAGAGTGTTTGTCCAGCACCTATGTATGTGTGGTTGTGTTTGTTAATTTAATACTATTACAGTTTAAAACTAATATTACTATCGGAGAGATGACGTTCGGTTATAAAGTCACTGCTTCTGATAATAGTTGCGGTCCCTTTAAGAAAGGCGTGACGTTTGACACGCTGCTTTTGTGTTCTAGCGCAGCTCCTTTCTGATATTCTCGCGTGTTAATAAAAACAACTCTCCGTTTTTGAGTCTGAAATGTGAGAAGTTTTCGGTTTTCTTATTACAAACGCAACTTCCACACGAGGCTGTTATTCTGGGAGATGAAGACCCCCTTCTTTGGTGGAAAATACCTGTGCTCTCCATCAGAACGGGTCTTCAGCGCCGCGGGCAAAGTTGTCAATCCACAACGTGCCCTACTCAAGCCGGAAAAAGTGAACATGCTGGTTTTGCATTCAATAGCTTAATATTTTTATTTTCAATAAGGAGTAGCTTTTTCTGACGGACGAAAACGATCCGGGATGTTGTATAGTTGTACGTTTAATTTATTTGATTCATGTTAATAGATTTTAAAAATATACAAACGAGCAGTATTTTCCACTGCGTTCTCAGGACAGGGTTATATATGCACATTTTCGGTTATGTCTTGTTATTTATTGTTCAGATTTTCTTATTTGATAAGATCAAGTATTTTATTTGATTCCTGTTGGTTTGTTAGCTTTAGCCCACAGACAATGTCATTTTGTTCCGTCGGTTGGCTGCTGTATTTGCACTTTAAACATTTGTTAATAAAAGTTACTAATTTTGTACATGTTTTGTTATGTTTTCAGTATCATTAGGCCTATGTAATGCTTGCTATTCTGTTTCTGAACGGTATAGGTGCAAGCTGCCATTTGGCGAGGCGACTCCACTGTAGTGCTACCAAGTGTTTTTTTTTTTTTTAGCCTTAGCAACGGTAATACCGTATACCCCGGGAAAATGTGGAGACGGTTTAACGGTATCAAAATTTGGATACCGCCCAACTCTAGTCCACGTGCATGTGTAGAATCTTCCTTCTTCTCATCTGCGCCGCAAAAAGCAAAACAAAACAAAACATGACTACTGGTAGCAAAAAACAATTAGTGTGGTCAGATGAAGAAGTTCAGCTATTGCTTCAGACCACGTTAGACTACAAAGCAACGAAGGCACAACAAGGTCTGGACTGGGAGTCCTGCCAAACAAAGTACACTGATATATCGACCAATGTGACGTAAACGCAAGTTTTGCATCTTGGGCAGTGTAGACGAAAACACTACGGCAGAGCGTATTCAAGTTTTCCACTTTGTGGTTTCAGTTTTTCGTCACCGTCTAAACGAAAGGCACTTCCGATAAAATATTTTGTCATTTTTACCCGTAAGCGTTCTTGTGTTAACAGGCCTTTAAAGACCTATTACACTATTTTCTGGTCTTTGTTATAATGTTGTTTCTTCCTCACAAACACACCTGGAGTTGTGTTTTGTTTCATTCACACATGTTTAACACACAAACTCTGCATTTTAGGCTCAAACCTAAACAGAAAACACCTTGTGATGTCATGTGGTAATACAGGAAGTGCTCCACTGTGTTTTTAAACTCCATACACCTTCTCTAAAATCATTTAGATAATTTCAGCTCAGTAATTGCCCATCTCTACTGAACTTAAGGTAAAAGGTAGTTGTTAAATTGAAAACTACCGCTTTGTGACATCACAGGGTGGAACAGAGTATTCTGAGCTTTGGAGATGTAGACGGACTAATAATGCAGGATAACTCAAACGTGAATGAAACAAAACACAACTCAGGATATGTCTTTGATGAGAAAACAACATTATAGTGTGGCTTAAAGCTCACAAGTGTAAATTTTGCATAATATTGGACCTTTAAGAATCAAAAATCATCTATAAATAACTTACAAATTTGACTTAATTCTAACGCTGTGCAGGACAAAACAGGGCTACAGCACCTTTCAGTAATTTGCTATGGCTATATATATAACTTTACATGTTTTCTATATGGTTATAGGTTTACCAGGGTCACTTGAACACATTTGGGAATCTCTGTGATAATACTGTTATAAAGAGCTGGTTTGAGAGGGGAGTTAAAGAGGCTATTTTTGTCAAGAAAAAGAATCCTTCCTTGAACAGAAATGAAGGTCTCAGACATCATTTGTCTCCCATCTATAAATCTACCCTCAAACCTAAATCAAAGCAAACAAAGAAAACAATAGGGCAGCAGGTCAGGTCCAGAGGTGTGAAAACATCCTTTATGGCCCTGAATGGTTCTGCCAACAAGACCCCACTCACTCCAATATTGAATAGGCTTACTTAACTAACAGAAACTGAAAACAAATAGGTGCAATAGTTAAGTAATTTCATTGTAGTTAGCTCCTCCCTTCAGGCAAATATAGGCAGTGTCCACCAGCGTCTGACCAGAACTGAAGAAGCAGCTTGGATGAGCTGTGAAACGTATTCGACCAAATAAACTTTTGTCCAGTTGACAAATTGAATTTCTCCTTTTGTCAATACTGTTATAAAGTAAACGCTTTTTTCTACTCCTTATCCTTGTAAACTTGTCAAATAACTCAATCTGGCATCCTGTAATGTAATTTATTGTGGAGTGTTTTGGCATTTTATTGAGGTTAGCAAGAACACACGAGGCCTGTTGTATTTCACTTGAACCTGTTTAGTTTTTCAGATAAATGTTGAACGTGATGGAGAGAAAATTGAAACCTGAAGTGTTATTTTATACAGTGAATTTACCAAGTTATCTTTAATGAAAGCCAATCTAATACTGTCAATTACGTACTACAATAACAACAATGTCACCCCATTTTCAGTAATGGAGATGGAGATGTTTTTGCTTTACCTTGAATTGTTGTTCTTTTGTTTTATTAGGATGTTCATTGACATTTATTTGCCTCTCTTCCAGGGCTCTAGGGAAATGATCCACAGTATGGCATTAAAGGTCCTATATCAAGCAAAATTGTGAACTTTAAGCCATGTTACTGTTGTTACTTCCTTAAAAACATCCCCGGAGTTGTGTTTTGTTTCATCCACACATGTTTGAGTAACGCTTTATGACTCTGTCTAAGCTCAAAATGCTCTGTTCCACCTTGTGATGTCATGACGTAACTAACAACTACCTTTTACATTTTGTTCATTAGAAATTGGCAATTCCAGTGTTGAAAAAAATTATCCAAATGATTCTTGTGAAGGTGGTTTAAAAACACAATCAAACACCACATGACATCACAAAGTGGAACAGAGAGTTTTCTGTTTGAGAGAAGAACTCTCTTAAGCCTAAATATGCGGGATGTGTGTCAAACATGTGTGTATGAAACAAAACACAACTCCAGGTATTTGACGAGGAAACAATATTATAACATACAGTGGCATGAAAAAGTATCTGAAGCTTTGGGAATTTCTCACATTTCTGCGTAAAATCACCATCAAATGTGATCTGATCTTTTTCAAAATCACAAAGATGAAAAAACAGTGTCTGCTTTAACTAAAAACACCCAAACATTTATAGGTTTTCATATTTTTAATGAGGACAACATGCAAACAGTGACAGAAGGGGGAGGAATAAGTAACTGAACCTTCTGCTTAAGGAGACTTTGAGAGCAATTAATACTAATTCTTTTCAAATAATTTAAGTCAGGGGTGTCTCCAATCATGTTATCCTCATTAAAAATATGAAAACCTATAAATGTCTGGGTGTTTTTAGTTAAAGCAGACACTGTTTTTTCATCTGTGTGATTTTTGAAAAAGATCAGATCACATTTGATGGTGATTTTATGCAGAAATGTGAGAAATTCCAAAAGCTTCAGATACTTTTTCATGCCACTGTTTATCAGAAAATAGCGTAATATGGGGACTTTAAAACCCAGAAAAAAAAAAAGGTCATTCCAGAATTGGAGGACATTTGGGCTTTAAAATTCTTGAAAAATAAACCTTCACTTTTCTGATTTTCTGCTACATATTCATCAATAATAGGTAATAAACTCAAATGCTTGATTAGCTCAGCTTATGGATCAATGGTACAATTTTTATTACATGATTTATTTGGTTTATTTATTTATTTACTCTAATCACAGTAACAGGGTTGCAGGTAACAGGGTTGCAAATCTGCACTAATGTTAGCTTTATCTCAGGAGTAGAAGCTGTTTAGCTGTTACTGCTAATCAAGAGGAAAAACTTATTTATGCAAATAAGTAAAGGAAAAAAAATAATTGTCTTATTCTGATCATACCATAACAGGGTTGCATGAGGCAGAGTGAGACATTCAATCAAGGCTAACGATGTTATAAAAATATGAAAAATAGAAGAGAAGACAAACTTTTGCTCTGCCCATTCTTTTGGAAAGCTGTTTGATGACGTCAAGTCCAGGGATCATGTGGTTTTCTGCTTTCTTCTTCTTCTACCAGGCTAAAAATTTTCTGGTAACAGGGTTGCGTGAATGTTGTGGGACACATGTTCCATGAATAATAATTATTATTTGAAATATTATGTGTATTTCAACTAGGGATGCAAATTATCGATTAATTCATTAATCTATAGTTGATTGACCTTATCGATCGACTTACGATTAATTGATAAGCGGCGTTTTTCACCTGAATTTTAGTGTTTCAATAGGGTCTTTAAGAATATAAACTATAGTATACATAACACTGAGTCATAAATATATCATAGTATTGATGATAAAAGGAGAAGTTCAATTTGTCAACTGGACAAAGTATGTTTGGTTGAAAACGTTTCGCCGCTCATCCGAGAGGCTTCGTCAGCTCTGGTTATTGTACTGGTTAGACACTGCTTATATCTAGCTGCCGGGAGGCGCGTCCTACACTGAAAAAGCTCTGAAAATAATACTATGATATGTGAGGGACTTTTCACATATCATAGTATTATTATATTGTATATTCCTCAATTAATTATTCCTTAGTAAAAAGCAGACAAATGTATTGATGCTGAATAACAAAATACAGTAATCCCTCGCTCTATCGCGGTTTGCGGTTTTTGTTTTTTTTTTTCAATTTTTTTTTTTATAGTGTAACATTTTTTTATAGTGTAACATTGTGTTCTGCATCCTGATTGGCTAAGAGTCTAGACCAGAACTAAACCAGGTCTAAACCTGGACTGGGCCTGGACTAAACCTGGACTAAACCGGGATTAAACCACCACGTGCCGCTGCTGGTTTCGTGCGGCTGGTTTGTGGCTCGGGCTGAGACTACGCATTCTGGGTGCCGCGGTTCGATCTCGTGCTCAGCAGCCCCAGTGTACGCGGGAGGCTCGCGTGTACACTGGGGCTGCTGAGCAGTGCCGTTGGCACCTGCGGCCGGCTGTGAGTCGAGCTTGGCGCAGCACGGTGCGCGGTTGCCTTGTTTCGCGGGTTCGCGTGACCGCGATTAGCGATTAATTGCAATTAATGCATTTTGTTCGACCAACGTGTTGATTGACAATTTATTGTAAGTCGATTAATTGTTGACATTCCTAATTACAACAAATGTTCCCACAGTTACAAGAAATGGCAATGAAACAAATAATACAAAAACATATATATACATTTAAATGTAATTTTAACTGTTTTATTTCAGATTCAATTTGGCCGTTAGAGGGCTGGGACAAGAGGAAAATGGCATTTTGTAGGGTACTCCAGACTTATTTGGTATTTTAAAAACTATTTTCAAGCATTCTTTTCTCTTAGTTTTTTAGATTTGGTCTCAGGACAAGTAAATTCACTCAGAAACTGTATGTTTTAGTATTTTGTATGTGGATTATTTAATATTTGATGGGTGGGGTGTAAAATGTCCTCCAATTCTGGAATGACCCAAAAACACACCAATAGAGACAAGTATTTTCTTCTTCTTCTTCTTCTCCTTTCGGCTTGTCCCTTTTTCAGGGGTTGCCACAGCGAATCAACTTTTACCATCTCGCCCTGTTTTCTGTATCTTCTAGTCTGGCTCCAACTCCCTCAGAGACAAGTATTTTGCACAACCCAAATCAGAAAAGTTACACTGCACACCTTTAATTTCTACAGATTATGGCACATTTCAAGTTTACATCTGCGTTTTGTCACCTCCTTTAACCCCAGACTACAGATGCCAAGAATCAACAAACATCCTTACAGCGTTCCCCATAACTCCTCCTCGTGGTCTCCTCGTACATCAGCTCCGGATCAATGTGGAGCTCCATTAAATCCACAGGGGACCAATCCAGCTCTGATTAAGGCTTTTGATTCATTTACCAGACCCTTACCTCTCAACATGGAAGCAAGACGGAGAGCCGGGCTGGCACTTGAGCAACGCTACACCTGCATCACAAAAAGTGTCTTCAGTTTAGACTTAGACGAACTTTATTGATCCACAAGGGAAATTATTTGGACAGAATATAAATGGTAATAATAAATTAAGTGGCAAAAATAGCAAGAGACTGCTGTTAAAGTTTAGGTATATTTACTTTGAGGGACAATAGGCTATTTTCATGGAATTTATGTCTGATTTTACACATTTTCACGAGTCTGTGAGTGTTCTTGATCCTGTTTAGGTGATTTTCAACAAAACGTTGAGAGTGACAAACTGGAAAAACTGTTGACTATTGCTCGCTAGTTTGTGTCTGTAATTTTATGTGAGAGAAACTTGTTTAAAATAAAACTCAGATTAAAGGCTAATTAAAAGGTGCCCCCGCGACCTGAACTCGGAAAAAGACGAAGAAAATGAATGAATAAAAGGTGCACTATGTAACTTTTCAGGTCTTTCATGTCTCCACGGAGATTATGCTGCTTTGCCTGGAATCTTCCACAGTATGCCAACATACAGTTCTGGAAAAAAATAAGAGACCACTGCAAAATGATCAGACTTTCTGATTTTACTACTTATAGGTATGTGTTTGGGCAAAAGGAACATTTTTTTTTTTTTGAGTCTATAAACTACTGACATTTCCCCCAAATTCCAAATAAAAATATTATTGTTTAGAGCATTTATTTACAGAAAATGACAAATGGTCAAAATAACAAAAAAGATACATGTTTTCAGACCTCAAACAATGCAAATAAATAAGATGAAATTCATTTTAAAACAACGTAATACTAATGTTTACACAAGGGATAATTCGTTTTTTTTATGTGAATCTGTATGGCGTCCCCTTCAGCAGTGTCGTGCATTAACACTGACTTACCCCTGACAGTGTCCTGTGAGCCGAGTTCTGCTCCGGTTCTGAAGCTGACGAAAGTAGGTCCGGCAAGTTAGCCACAACAGTTAATGAAGCTTGTTTTTCTTCTCAAAACAATATTTGTCCGAAAAGCGATATATTTGCGTCACAAAACAGTTGTCCACGAAATAGTCAGAAGTCATAATCGCTTGGTGCTATTTTCTCTCGATTCCTATCACTGCACGCTGCCCCCGGCTGGACAGCCACGCGCGAACCCAACACTTTTTCAGTTGTTTGGCAGTGTTTACATCCTCAGACCGCAGCGAGCCAATTTAGAAGAAGAAGAAGAAGAAAACAATATATATAAAATGGGGCGGACCTGTGATTACCCAGGTTGCAACAACAAAGATGAACCGTTTTCCTGTCACCGTTTTCCTGTCACAAACATTGGTCTGAGGCAACTTTGGCTTCTTGCCATAGGGTTCAATGTGGACACCAAATTGGCTAAAATAAAAAAGCTTCGTGTGTCCAATGCACATTTCAGTGAAGAGGATTGCGTATGCCCAGCACGGAGGAGGAAGCTTTTGAAGAGAACTGTTGTCCCTGCACCTCAGGTAAGTGTAACAAGTGGCAATGTTTACAAGTGAACAGGCTAATAATAATAATAGGCATGTAGTGGTAGGAATCAAGAGAAAATAGCACCAAGCAATTATGACTTCCGACTTTCTCGTGGACAACTGTTTTGTGACGTAAATATATCACTTTTTGGACAAATATTGTTTTGAGAAGAAAAACAAGCTTTATTATCTGCTAACTTGCCGGACCTACTTTCATCAGCTCCAGAACCGGAGCAGAACTCGGCTCAGAGGACACCGTCAGGGGTAAGTCAGTGTTAATGCACGACACTGCTGAAGGGGATGCCATACAGATTCACATCAAAAAACCCGAACTATCCCTTTAAGAAGAGTTCAGAAATCAATATTTGGTGCAATAACCCTTATTTTTAATCACAGCTTTCATGCGTCTTGGCTAGGGGTGGGTATTGGCAAAGAAGTCACGATTCAATTCGAATCACGATTCATATGCCACGATGCGATACTATCACGATGCATCACGATACTTGAATTATTGCGATGCATTGCGACATACTTCAGTGAAAATGTACCCCAAAAAAAAGAGGATAGCTTAAATATCAGTGGCTGTGTATCTCGTAGTGTCTTCAATTGATACATAACTCTGAGCAACTCAATTCATAACTGAATGTACTGAATAACAAAAACAAATAAACCAAACCAATAACAAAAAAGTGCATAGGATTTTTTCTAAAACAAAAAAATGATGTTCAAACATTTGCCATTTTGGAGGTAGCTACCATCATAACAAACAATACCCTTTCACAAAGAAAAAAGTGCATTGGATTTATTTATTTTTTAAAAACCTAATAATTAATTCCCATCCATCCATTTTCTTCCGCTTATCCGGGGCCGGGTCGCGGGGGGCAACAGTCTAAGCAGGGACGCCCAGACCTCCTTCACCCCGGACACTTCCTCCAGCTCCTCCGGGGGGACCCCAAGGCGTTCCCAGGCCAGCCGAGAGACATAGTCCCGCCAGTGTGTCCTGGGTCTTCCCCGGGGCATCCTCCCGGTGGGACATGCCCGGAACACCTCCCAAGGGAGGCGTCCAGGAGGCATCCGGAACAGATGCCCGAGCCACCTCAGCTGGCTCCTCTCGACGTGGAGAAGCAGCAGCTCTACTCCGAGCTCCCCCCGCGTGACTGAGCTCCTCACCCTATCTTTAAGGGTGCGCCCAGCCACTCACTCATGAGGAAACTCATTTCGGTCGCTTGTAATAATTTATTTATTTATTTATTAATATTAAATATTAAATTATTAAATATTAAATTATTAATTAATAATAATCGATTTTTGGCATCAAGAATCGATGCAGTATATTGTGAAAGTTAGTATCGCGATGCATTGTCATGACGATTATTTTGCACACCCCTAGTGTGGGCATGCTCTCCACAAGTCTTTCACATTGTTCTTGGGTGACTTTATTCCACTCCTGGTGCAAGAACTGAAGTAGCTCAGCTTTGTGTTTGTGTTGGAATTCAACAGACACTAGAATGGAATGGCTGTAATACATGTAGAGATGCTGATTTCAGAAAAAAAATGCAGTGGTCTCTTATTTTTTTCCAGAGCTGTATTTATCTCCCATTAAGTAAATTGCAGGTAGTTTTATTGCTCAAAATAGCTTAAAAACACACATTCTCATTGTGAGTGTTGCCGTCTCTCCGTAGATCTGACCTGTAACTTGCTTGTTTCTGTGGAAATGTGTAAGTTTAATGGTGTATTGTCATAAATTCCAGGCAAAGCAAAGACATGTCCATGAAAACAAGCAATTGGTGAACCCTCCACCAGAAAAAATTACACAGTGCATCTTTGAGTAACAGCGCTTCAGACAGAGCAGAGCCTACAGTTAGCGCGTACATCTCCGTCAAAGTTACACAGTGCACCTTTGAAACAAGCCATTTGAACTTTTATTGTGTTTCTAGAGTTCACTTCATCACTCAAAACAATATAATATCTCTCCCACCTCATTGACCACATTCACTCTGAGTACGCCTTTTTTTTTTTTTTTTTGGTCCATAAACTTCATTTTCTACAGGAACCACTGGAGGTCATTAAAAGTCTGTGAGGGAATAATATTAGCCAAGAAAAAGCATTTCAAATTCACCCGTTCGGCCTTGATAGCGACCATCCTTCTCTCCATTTAAATCCCAAATCATTTTATTCAAAAGCAAAACAAATTACAAGTCCTCCTTTCTCGTACAATGGGAAACAGGTAGTGGAATTGTGGCGTTAACGGAATAATAACGAATAACGAAAATATTCTCTGCGGGCTCTGATTGAGTCATCATTTTGAACATGACTTTTTATTTCTAAAGGGGAAATGAATATGCACGTTTGGATTCAATTTGACTTGTTTTGAAACAGATACTTCCTTCTTTATTTAATATACAGTAGCTCTTGGGATCAGCATGAACACTGATCTTATTTGTGTGGAAAAAGGTGAAAAATACTGTAATAAGTACTGTAATAAGTACTACCGCTAGTCTGGAAGATACAATATGTTTAAACAATGCACCAGAGTGACTGCTTTTAAGTTATTAAGTTACTAAGTACTTTGTTAATTTAATCACTATGAGTACTACTAACACTTCTACAACTACTACGTCTAGTACTACGGCTTTTACTAATACTAATACTACTATTACGACTTAATTTACTACTACAATTACTACTATTGCTGCTGCTGCTGCTACTACTACTACTACTAACACTACTAATACAACTGCTACTAATACAAATACTACTACTATCAGTACTGCTTACACCACATTGACTACTACTAACACTTTTACAACTACTACTTCTAGTAGTACGGCTTTTACTAACACTAATACTACTATTACAACTTCATTTACTACTACTACTATTGCTGCTGCTACTGCTTCTACTACTACTAATACAAATACTACTGCTATGAGTACTGCTTACACCACTATGAGTACTACTAACACTTTTACAACTACTACTTCTAGTACTACGGCTTTTACTAATACTAATACTACTATTACGACTACTTAATTTACTACTACTACTACTATTACTACTACTACTATTGCTGCTGCTACTACTACTATTACAAATGCTACTACTATGATTACTGCTTACACTACTATGACTACTACTAACACTTTTACAACTACTACTTCTAGTACTACAGCTTTTACTAACGCTAATACTACTATTACGACTACTTAATTTACTACTACTGCTATTACTACTACTATTATTACTACTACTACTTCTGCTACTATTGCTGCTGCTACTACTATTACTACTACTGCTACTACGACTACTACTACTAATACTAATGCAAATACTACTATGCGTACTACTTACATTTCTACAACTACTACTTCTGCACTATGACTTTTACCAAGACTAATGCTACTATTATGTCTACTACTACTACCACTACTACTAATTTCACTACTACTATTGTAAACAGTTCTAAGGCTTCACTTACTGTGAAATCAGTATGAATATTATTTGATTAGAATATCTAGATAGTATTCATAAAAAAATAATTATTATATTTGTGTGCCGTGCATTTTAAACAAACTTTACCACCAACATGAGTCTAATTACACATAATCCAGCAATTTATAGGATTAAACCTCATTATTATTCCGAGTACTACACACACTTATAAACATCCCATAAAGAAGAGGTTTACTGAGGACTACAGATGGAAATTAGCTGGTAAACTACAGTATGTTACAGGCATTTCTGTTTTTAAGTGTAATGCCCTAATAAATAAATGAAATTAAGTAGCCTGGCTGCCAGACTCAAGCTGCCTTTGTTTGTTTGGATACAGACGACCCATGTGTTTCTCTGATTGGCTAATCCGCATAAATGTTAACTCAAAGAGATAAGAAAATGGGAAAAGTTTGTCGTCTAGAGAGGCCAACCTAGGAAAAAACGAACGAAACAGAGCAATCATAATATCTTTGTTATTTCTTCAGTATTTATGATAACTCCAGTTCAAATTATATTGATATTTTTTTTATCTTAAATTAAATGTCTTGGGGGTTGCCAGATTTTCAAATACCAAGCAAACCAAGCCCCACAAAAAATGAGTTGCACTTTTTTTTTTTTAGCATACTTCATCAATAACAACTTAAAAACATTAACAGTTTGGATTTCAATCATTACCATAGACTGCATATGGTTACTGAGTAAATTAATGTGAAATAAAAACTGAAAAAAGTGTAAAAATCACCTATATTGTGATGCGAAAGTGACCCTCAAGCGCAAGCCTAAAAAAACACAACCCGTGACTCTCAAAATTTGCAAGCAACTTTCCAGGAAAATACACCTAAAGTCGCTATAAAGAAGCGTACTTTCTAGGGGAACAACTCCTGTAAAGTACACGTTTTAATCAAATCATGTTACCTTCGAGCTTTGTATTCTTCATGACAGTATTTCTTCCTCCTGTAACAGTAACTTAGCAACAGTCGTTCCTTTCTATTAGATGCGCCGCTGGCTGAGAGTTTGAGGCTCGGTGCCAGGGCATTGATAATCGATAGTGCCCGCCCGGCCTGTGGGTGAGCCGTTCTACTTATGGGTGTGATTCAGTACGATGGGATCAGTCACGGCGCTGAGCGAACTGAGGTGTCGACAAAATAACGATACGAGGATGCATCGACCAAGGTGCATGTCCTGCTCTCGGGAGGTTTTATTTATTTATTCTGATTTATTCTCACTGTATTTTCTGATCTATGTTATAATGTTGTTTCCTCCTCAAAAACAAGAGTGACAAACTGAAAAACTCTTGATTATAGGCTCAGATTACTCAGATTAAAAGCTAATTAAAAGGTGCACTATGTAACTTTTCAGGTCTTTCGTGTCTCCATGGAGATTATGCTGCTTTGCCTGGAATGTTCCACAATATGCCAACATCTACTCGAAACTATGGCTAAATCTCAGATTAGAGGCCACGTTTGACTCAAATGAAAGTGTAGACTAAGACAGTGAGCTTCTATGATTTGAAAAGTGCTAAAGTTTGTGTTATTTTGGTGACTGCAACGTCGTGCCCCGAGCACTCACGTTAACGGATATCGCTAATCTAAAACATCTCCGGAAATGCTCCAAATGACACCAAAGTGCTATGGGTGAGTAAAACAACTTGTTTTATTACCGAAATAAGGCTCAGATTGTAAAAAACGTTAATTCTCCTTTAAGTAAATTGCAGGTATTTTTATTGCTCAAAATAGCTTAAAAACACGCATTCTCATTGTGAGCGTTGCCGTCTCTCCGTAGATCTGACCTGTAACTTGCTTGTTTCTGTGGAAATTTGTAAGTTTAATGGTGTGTTTTAATAAATTCCAGGCAAAGCAAAGACATCTCCATGAAAACAAGCAGCTGGCGAGCCCTCCACCAGAAAAATTGCACAGTGCATCTTTAAGTAACAGCGCTTCAGACAGAGCAAAGTTAGCACGTACATCTCCACGGAGACCAGCAAGCGGCATGCTTTTAACTTTTAACTTTTATCACGTTTCTACAGTTCACAAAAACCTACCTGTAGCTGTGTTTTGTTTGATTTGCACATTTAGGCTGAGTTCTTCTCTCAAACTGAAAACGTTGCAAAAAGGTCGCATGAAAACTATCACTACATGACATCCTGAGGTGGAACAGACCGTTTTGAGTTTTGAAGATGCAGACAAACTAATAACAAAGGATTACTCAAACATGCGTGAATGATACAGGTATTATTATGAAAAACTGCAGTTCGAGAGCTTCATTTTTGTAGCCTTGTGGGCAACGTCTCGTACAAGAATTGTGTGACAAATCGGGCCCGGGAAAGATTAGAACATTACTCAGACATGACTGACACGTCTGCTTCTGGCATGTTTTTGATGAGAGAACGGGAGCAGAACATGGCTGGCAGCTCCAAAAAGTCGATTTTGCATAATACCCGGTTTTAATGAGCGCAGTGACTTGTATAAATACTGGATTTGTCACGGAGCTAATTACCTGTGTCCTCAACACTACAAGACTCATCACTACAGTAATGAATATCTGTCATCAGCCTTATATGTGTAGTATACGTACAAGAAACTTTGCAATGGGAATCAAAAACAGCACAGATATGTTAAATTTCTAGCTTTTCTATCTATTGGGCTGTTTATACATACTCGGATATCTGTAAAAAGACTTTTCCCTTCGTTTGTGCCTTTCGTTTACACACAAACGGAGATTTTTCCTCTGATAACGATTCTTTCTAAAAACTCTGGCAAAAGTGGAGATTTTGGAAAACTATGGTTTCGCGTTTGCTGAGGAGTTTTAGGCAGCTGACGCACCAAAAATGCGATTCTGATTGGCTTGCAGAACGTTCTCCTTTGTTTTCAGAGGCGAATTCACAGCTTGCATGTAAAAGGGAAATGTCTCCGTTTTAAAAAATACCAGTGTACGTGTAAACGGGGCCTCATTTTGGAGAACTTAGGGAGACAAGTACTCGTTTCTCAACATACCCGGGTATGTGTAAACGTAGCCTATGACGGTCTGTGCATCATCAACAAACACGTAAACAACATGTGTAGAGAAATGACTGGATACAGTACTAAAACTATCAAACTAACTTTCATCCTTAAAAACTTATCAGTTCAAAAAATCTTAAAGGACTTGTGTAAATAATTGTGTAAGCAGCTCTTGAGGCCAATTGTCTGATTATCCGGAAGTGTGCGGTTAGCATGCTAGTGTTGGTTAACTTTATCATGACGGGAAATGGAAAAGTAAGCGAGGAATTACAAAGTCAAAGGGTACTTTATTGTTAATTCACTATGTAACAGGCATTACACAGAGGACTGAAATTGCGTTTCACCAGGTACCAAATGTGCAATTTAAACTAAAAACACACACACATGCGCACAAACACACAGCGACACTCATGGACATGACAGAGCTGTCAGGGATCAGCAATAATAAATAGACATAAGACATACAGGTAAACATATACGCTTCCAACAAGAAGGAAAGTTCGAGGTAGAATGAAATGTGCAATATAAGGTGCAATAAGTGTAGGTGCAATTTGTGCAGCATGGACATCAGTGTGGATAAAATTGTTTTTTTGGATGTCATTAACATGTTCATGGTATAACTTTGAATCACTACAAACTGTTTAAAATCAACTAGCTCTGTTTTTCACCTTTTAAAAAAAAATCTGTTACAGCACGTTTATAGCTGGAGTACCGCATTTTTCGGATTATAATAGTTTGGCCGGGGGTGCGACTTATACTCTGGAGCGACTTATGTGTGAAATTATTATATAGTATTAACACATTATTATATCATTTCACATGTTATTTTCACACTAAACCACAAGAGGGCGCTCTAGGCCTGTGGATTGAACATTTTATTGGATTTAGTGATTTGGAGTGACACTGATGGTTTGGTAAACTTGTTAGCATGTTCTTTATGCTATAGTTATCTGAATAACTCTTAATATGTTATGTTAACATACCGGGCACGTTCTCAGTTCGTTGTTTATGCGTCATGTAATGTTAGCATAACGTACACTTATTCAGCCTGTTGTTCTCTATTCTATTTTTATTTTGAATTGCCTTTCAAGATGACATGTCTGTTCTTGGTGTTGGATTTAATCAAATAAATTTCCCCAAAAATGCGACTTACACTCCAGTGTGACTTATATATGTTTTTCCTTCTTTATTATGCATTTTATGCGACTTATACTCCGGAAAATATGGTAAATGATTTTTAAACTGAAAGGAGGAAGCAGGTATTCAATCCAATCCAATCCAACTTTATTTATAAAGCACTTTAAAAACAACACAGTCGACCAAAGTGCTGTACACAGGTTAAAACACAAAACATGAGACACAGTAACATTAAAAACAGAACATGATAAATGTCAACTCCTCACACTGAGTTAAAAGCCAAGCTAAAAAAATGAGTTTTAAGAAGAGATTTAAAAACAGGAAGTGAGTCGGCCTGTCTAACACTCAGTGGAAGTGCATTCCAGAGTCTTGGAGCAGCCACTGAAAAAGCCCGATCACCCCTAAGTTTCCTTTTTCTCTTAGGGACCACAAGGAGAACCTGACCTGCAGACCTGAGAGAGCGGGAGGGTGTGTAGGGCACCAGCAGGTCACACAGATACTGTGGGGCCAGGCCATGGAGACAATTAAAAACAAATAAAAGAATCTTAAAATCAATGCGAAACTGAACAGGTAGCCAATGGAGAGACTGAAGAATGGGAGTTATGTGATCAAATTTCCGAGAACCAGTTAAAAGATGAGCAGGACGACGGGAAAGTAAGGTTTTGTTGAGACCTGAGTATAAGGCCTTGCAATAATCTAACCGTGTCGAGATAAAAGCATGGATTAAAATTTCAAAATTATGACGAGATAAAAGTGATTTTACTTTGGCCTATTTAAAGGGCCCATATTACACTGTGTTCTGATTTATGTTATAATATTGTTTCCTCATCAAAAACACACCTGGAGTTGTGTTTTGTTTCATTCACACATGTTTAACACACAAACCCTGCATATTTAAGTTAAGTTCTTCTCTCAAATGAAAAACTATGCCACCTTGTGATGTCACGTGGTAATACAGGAAGTGCTCCATTGTGTTTTTAAAATCCATACGCATTTATTTGAATCATTTGGACTATTTCAGCCCTGGAATTGCCTGTCTCTACTCAACTAAAGGTAAACTAAACTAACTAAAGCCTGAACTAAAGAGCTTTTGAAATGTAAACTAATAATAAAGAGTTACTGAAACATGTGTGAATGCAACAAAACACAACTCCAGGTATGTTTTTGATAACGTTCCAATATGACTAAGCGCTCACATGAGTCACATTTGCGTAATATGGGCCCTTTAAATCTATCAAACCTTCAGAGCTGTCATTTTTGTCTTTCGGGCTAGAACCTCAAAACGTCACATTGCATTTTGATAAAGACTGATTGAAGCGAATGTAAAAAGTTATGTAAAACCATCCATCTGAATAACTCACTATATTCACCATCAGTCTGTAGCCCTCAGCTTCAAATCTGTTTTAAAATGTGTGTCCTCTGTGGTTTGGATACCCCTGATCTAACTCATAGTAGACGAGACTCTCACAAACCCTTGGGCACATCGCTAATATTCCTGAATTATGGACGCGTAGACAGTTTTACAACACTCTTTTTCAGGCTATGAAGTCCTCCTCCTCTTTTATCCCAAATCATAACTTACTAACTTATGGAGGATCCTGCTGCCGGGTTTGTGATCAATAAAATGTTCCAGATAAAGATGAATAAAAGTGGTCTGATTTTTGATTCTGTATAGTACTGTGGGCCAACATAACCTGACTCCACATAGAAAAGTTCTATCTGGTAATGGAATCGAAACCCAGAACCCAGAGAGTCAGAGTTGTTATTGCTATTGCTATTGCAATTCCAGGCAGAGCAATGATATCTCCATAGAAATAAGCAGGTGAAGGACCCTCCACCAGAAAAGTTACACAATACACCTTTATAATGCATTGAAACCAGACATTTTTGTATTTCATGGTAATATTACCTCATTTTGAACTTTTGGTTATAATTAGTGATGGGACCTGGAATTGTCCTGTTATAGACCTGGTTTAGACCTGGTTTAGACCTGGTTTGGACCTAGATTAGACCTGGAATAGTCCTGTTATAGACCTGATTTAGATCTGGTTTAGATCTGGTTTAGACCTGGTTTAGACTTGGTTTAGACCTGGTTTAAACACTCTAGACTTAAGAAAATTTTCCAGGGATGTTTGAGGAATAGTCCTGTTACAGACCTGGTTTAGACCTGTCTTAAACCTAGATTATCAATCAATCAATCAATCAAACAATATTTATAAGGCGCTTTTCATACAAAATTGTAACACAAAGCGCCCTACAGTGGTCAAGGATTAGAAGATTGACCTTATTTGATCTCGCACAGGAGAGGTTGTTTCTATATTTGACCCGGGGACCATCCCCATGATTATGTTTTGTTATTTAGGCTTTGGTCAGGCCCTAAGCTGGAGGATTTTACCTATGGCGCATGTTTAGGTTGGTGGGGGAAACCGGAGTACCCGGAGGAAACCCACCCAGACACGGGGAGAACATGCAGTCTCCGCACAGAAAGGCCCGGGCAACCCGAACCTTCTTGCTGTGAAGCATGAGTGCTAGCCACTCAGCCACCGTGCCACCAGGAAAAAAAAAAAAAAAAAAAAAACGTGAATAGTCCTGTTATAGACCTGGTTTAGACCTGGCTTAAACATAGATTAGACCAGGAATAGTCCTGTTATAGACCTGGTTTAGACCTAGATTAGACCTGGAATAGTCCTGTTATAGACCTGGTTTAGACCTGGCTTAAACATAGATTAGACCAGGAATAGTCCTGTTATAGACCTGGTTTAGACCTGGCTTAAACCTAGATTAGACCAGGAATAGTCCTGTTATAGACCTGGCTTAGACCTGGTTTAGACCTAGATTAGACCTGGAATAGTCCTGTTATAGACCTGGTTTAGACCTGGCTTAAACCTCGATTAGACCAGGAATAGTCCTGTTATAGACCTGGTTTAGACCTGGTTTAGACCTGATTTAGACCTGGTTTAAACACTCTAGACTTAAGAAAATTTTCCAGGGATGTTTGAGGAATAGTCCTGTTATAGACATGGTTTAGACCTGGTTTAGACCTAGATTAGACCTGAAATAGTCCTGTTATAGAACTGGTTTAGACCTGATTTAGACCTGGTTTAAACACTCTAGACTTAAGAAAAATTTCCAAGGATTTTTGAGCTATAAAATCACCTGTAATTGAATAAATGTGAGTTAGAGCTGTTTAATGTCAGACTGTGGAATCCAGGTAGAGCAATGATGTCTCCAGACATTTTTTGTATTTATGGTCTGATATTACCTCATGTTGAACTATTGGTCATAATTAGTGATGGGACATTGGTCGCTTTATGGGATCCGAATCTTTTGGATCACTTCACTTCAAAGAGCCATTCAAAAGACTGGCCCTTTTACCATTTATATAACAGAAATCAATGTGAGAACTCATGTTGAAATTTCATAAAAACTAATCACAAAGAGAAATGATTCAGACTATGATTTGATTAAAAATGATTGATTCAAATTCAGAGTGGGAGTGCATTTACCATTTAAAGTTTATTAATCTAAATAAAAAGGTGCATTAATTAATTTATTAATTATTAATTAATTCATAGCATTTATATAGCACCTTTCATGACACCCAAAGCGCTTTACAGTTCATTGTTCATTCACTCCACACTTAGTCATGGTAAGATACTTTTGTAGCCACAGCTGCCCTGGGGCAGACTGACTACACTACAATAATAATAATTAAAAGACTAACTCTTATTACAATGGCTTTTCTTTTGTCGATTCAGAGTTAATTAGTGTAAAAATTCATAACAGATAGGAAGAAAAGGACTTGGTTCTTTTTAAAAATGAGATCGGTTTCAAATAGTTCACGTTAAAAGTGCACTATGCAGCTTTTTGGTTGGGGGGGTCCGTCACCTCTTTTTTCTATGGATATGTCATAGCTATGCCTAAAATCTTCCACAACATGACATTATAAATGTATTAATTATCATTTATTTAATTACAGGTGGTTTTATAGCCCAAAAATACATCGGGAAACAAGCATTCTGCCTGTGGGGTTGCCTCTCCAGGCCTGGACTGGTAATCAGGCATACCGGGCATTTTCCTGGTGGGCTGACAGTCCTTTTTTTTTTTACTGTTGGTCCATCTTCAATACAGACAGTGGACTAAACCAATCAGGATATAGAAGCTTACGAGAGCGGTCCCACCCCTTTCTCTGCACTGATCCCCGCCAGTTTCAGTGTTGAGTGTGGAAACATGGAGAAGCAGCAGAAAGGGGGTGCGGAGAAGTTACGTGCTAAAAGATTAAAAAATCTCACTATAGATGCTGCAAAATGTTCTAAAATAACAAACATATTCTCTGGAGGGGCTGGAGCCTCCACGTCCTCTGCAGCCCAGGCTGAAGGTGGACAGGGAGAGGAGCAGCCAGAGACTGTGGACAGGGAACCCGAGGGAACCTGAGGGAACCTGAGGGAACCCGAGGGAACCCGAGGGAACCTGAGGGAACCTGAGGGACAGAGTGACCAGGGAAGTGTCGCACAGGCACAGCAGGTCAGCAGGTAGTAATGTTAGGATAATACCGGGACTTTTAGGTGATGGACAGGCATGAAAATCGCTCACCTTTTGGCAAAATTCGCCGTTTTGAAGCCAAAACAGGTGACCTACGTGAATCGTGTAGATTCGATGAGAAAAGTTTTTTGTGTGTGTGCAAGATATATTAAATAAACCATTGAATGTGTAGTTACTGTGAGTTTGCTGGTGGTTTTTGGGAGCTGGGATTTTTCCTTTAAATGTTGCGTCCTGGTCAAGACATAACAATAGTAAAATACTTTGCTTCGGGGAACACAAACATAAATGAGTCCATTGTGCTCCGCTAATTATGAGGGGTCAGTCTCAGCCAAAAATGCCAGGGCGTTTTTTTTGTCACAGTCCAGCCCTGACCTCTCTACAAATCTGACCTGTAATTTCTGGTCTGGTTTGGTCTCCATGAAAATAAAAGTGTTTAATACCATACTGTGAAACATTCCAGACAAAGCAATAACATCTTCACAGAGAAAAGCGTTTGACAGACCCTCCACCAGAAAAGTTACACAATGCACCTTGCCAGTGTATCGATAGAGTAGCCCATGAAAACGATACTGTATCACACAATTTATATCACTATTTTGATATTTTTGCACACTCCTACGCAGCTGGATGATTAGCTGTTACCATGAATGCATTAAATTGGTGGATAAATTGGATTAAGTGTTTTCCCTTTTGTTTTGCTTTGGAGATTATATTTGGACAAAACCTTGTTAGTCGCTTCCTTGTGTTCAAACTTCTGTTCCACTTGGATTACACGGTCGGGGAGAGTGTGATTGGACTCCAGCCTTGGCGTTACTACACTGTGTGTTTGTCAAGTTGAAAATTCCGTGTGTCCTGGCAGCTTTGGGCTTGTGTTGATTAATCCCGAGGAAATTCAGACAAGGAAAAGCAATCGGGCCAGAGAAAGGTGAATGAGATCATTTGAATGCAGGGGCTGTGATGGCTCCTTTTAGGCCCAACCCTCAATCAAAACAATGAGGACATTTGCACCCGTGTTTGAAACTGTTGGCGAATGCATCTGGGTTTTAACTGCAGAGAAGTGAGAGAAGTTAGTTTTGAGTTTGGCAGACATTTTACTCATACCTTATTTATATTTATGACTGTGGAAGACTGTATAGGTTGAGCCGATGACATCAAAACTTTAGTGGAATTTGAGCAGTGACTGGTGAAGGTGTATGAGCGCCAGTGGAGATTAATGAAATATTCTCTAAAGAGTTCAAAACATGTCAAAAATCTGGAATGGCTTCAGTCAAAAACAAATTTAAAAGTCTACCTCTTGGCTTAATATTTAGTTTGTATGTGGCATCTGAAAAAATGCAGAGCAGCTGTGGTTATAATAGTAGTTTAACACCACCAAATGTTGAGTGGATGAATAAAGCTGTGTATTATTTATCGCTGTAACTATCTATTCAGACTGGCTTTTAAAAGTGCATTGTGTAACTTTTCTAGTAGAGGGAACACCACCTGGTTTTCCCTAAGGAGATGTCTGGAATGGCAAAAGGAGAAATCCAATTTGTCAACTGGACAAAAGTTTATTTCGACCAAATAAACTTTTGTCCAGTTGACAAATTGAATTTCATGGGTTCTACCTGGACGACTGAGGTATTCTGCACACACCTTTGTCTGGAATGTTTCACAGTATGGCATTAAACCTTTCTATTATCAATGAGCCCAAACCAGACCAAGTTACTGGTCAGATCCCCACTCATATAGTCAGAATGCCTGTTTTTTTTTTGGTTTTTTTTTAAGGTATTTTTTATTTTAAAACATACGAACCCACGGTGACACCAGTGTAACACTCTGAATGCACCAGTCTTTTCCTTATAAAGCTTTATGCCTGACCTGAACTCAGCGACATAAACATCCTGGTATGATGACCATGTGACAGTCATGTGACTCTAACCATGTGACAGTCATGTGACTCTAACAGGAAGTGGGCTCTCCAAAATGCTGCTATATCCTGCAAATTTCAAGGACGCAGCAAATTTCGAAAAGCTGTTTTTTGATACTTCAGGTCATTTCAAACACATTTAACAGTTCCAATGCTTTGAAAACATGTCCTGTATCACATTCAACCTGGTCTGACCATATTTGTTGAAGAAAGTAATATCAAACCAGTTACGGAAATATCACTATAACATACGAGGGGCATTCAAAAAGTTCTAAGACAAATGCCATAAATTCAAAATTAGTCGAACTAGTTCAACAAAATGACCCTGAATCGTACCACTGATGACTTATAAACACATTCGACAAGTTTCGGCATTCTAGCTTTGTTATTCAAAGAGTTATGTTACATATTGCACAACCCACTGTTTTGACCCTCCAAAATGAGCCAATCTGAAGTTCGAGCAAACATTAAATTTCTAACAAAACTTCAATGGAAACCTAAAGAAATTATTGAAGATTTGCCCCATGTTTATGGATGTTTTTTTCCTATTTTCAAAGTTGAAGGAACATGTAAAAGGAACAAGATTTCAGTCCATACTTGAAGCGAAGAGGGAGGTTGCGACAAGCTCCAGAATTCTATCAAGAAGGAATTTTTTGCTTGCAGAAGTGTATTGACTTAGCTGGATGTTATGTAGAAAAAAATCATTTTGTTACTTTCAAAAGTAAAGTTGTTTTTTAATTTGTCTTAGAACTTTTTGAATGACCCTCATATATGTCACATTGGGCTTTTAGCCTTAAAATAAGGAATTTTATTTTATTTATTTTTTCTTTCATTATCCTTTATTTATCCCTGTAGGGAAATTATCCTCTGTGAGCAGTGGGCAGCTCATCTTTCAGGCGCCCGGGGATCTCCATGATCTTATTGCTCTGCTTTGGTCAGGACCTCAGCTGTGGAGCATGTTTTTTTTTTCCTGGGTTGAAGAGGGAAACTGGAGTGCCCGGAACCTTCTTGCTGTGAGGCTTGAGTGCTAGCCACTCAACCACCTTGATGTGACCTGTTTGTCACAATAACATGGTCATGGACAATAATGGTCTGTGATATATCCTACATAATTTTCCTATAAGAAAAAATGTGTCTGGGTTCTTATGAGTTAATGTCATATTGTGGAACATTCAAAATAAAGCGATGACATACGCCCAATCCGAAAAGTTACTAAAAGTCAGTAATGCAGTGACTTTGCACAATTTCGAGTTAGGGTTCATTTCATTGTTTAATATTTTTGCTTTTTTTTTCTTGTGTTGATTTTAATGTGAGGCACTTTGGTCACTTTGAGACTGATTGACTCATCCAGACTTCGGTCGTACTCAGTTGAACAGATGACCTTTCTCTCCTTAAATAAGTCGGTGTTAAACCTGGTGTCACACTTTTTTTTTTGTCTTAAAAGATTGTTGGATGTCACGCTACACAACACTAGGAATTAAACTAATAACAACACACTGACAGACACACTGAGACATCAAACATATGACTAAAGATAAGCTGCGACTGTTATCAACATTTACGATATTCTGATCGCGTGCACCCTCTACGACTCACGGTTTTTAGCTATGATCAGACATCTTTCATTGCAGTGAGTTGAAGAGTTCTTTACTACTACTTTAGTACTTGAGATTTTATTGAAGTAACATTACTCTTACTGAAGTAAAGGTTTGGTTTACAATGATTCCTGGTTTATACAAGTGACAAATGCTTTATGTGTTTGTGTTTCTTGCACTGTACCTTCATATATAATGTAGTTTTTCTCCTTTCTGTGTGTCTAACCATTGAAAATGCCAAATTTTGAGCTTTACTTAATTTGTCTTTCAAATTACACAAATCAGAAATCAGATTAGTTGCTCTTTAAGTTACTCTTGAGCTTTTCCCAAATACCTTTTTTACTCTTACTTGAATAATTTCTTGGAACACTACTTTGTACTTCTACTTGAGTTTTATTATTATTATTATTATTATTATTATTATTATTATTATTATTATTATTATTATTATTATTAAATTTTATATAGCATTTTTCTGGACTCTCAAAGACACTTTACAGATCATTTTTTAGTCACCCCACATCCGGTGGTGGTAAACTACTATTGTAGCCACAGCTGCCCTGTACAACCACCATCACTCATTCACACACCACTTTTTCTAGGCAATGAGGGTGAAGTGTCTTGCCTAAGGACACAAAGACAGTTTCTGCGACTGGCGCCCCACTGTGGAACCTGATTTTCCCAGTGGTCTCCCATCCAAGTACTGACCAGGCCCGGTCCTGCTGAGTTTCTGAGATCTGACGGGATCAGGCTTTGACAAGCCGGCATGGCCACACATTTTTTTTAAAATTATTCTGAAGTAACGTTACTCTTGAGCACAATTTTTGGCTACGCTATCCACATATAATTTTAGTTGAGCTCTACAAAATTATAACTGTTTAGTATTTACTTTCTTTTGTAAAACATACTTTGCATTCTCATCCGTCATTTTATCTGCGGACCAATCTGCTCTGTCAAAAACACATTTTCTCTCTATTCCAATCTTCAGATCAATGTAAAAAAGACTTTTCAGTTTGAGTGAACAGCTTGAGCACAGAGAGCAGCCCTGGGCCATGCCACAGACTGGAGCCGTCTCTGTGTGAATTATTTATTGAAGGAAGACAGTGACATTTTGGTCGTCCTGTGAGGTCCACATGAAGTCTCTCCTCTGGTGTTATCACCACAGGGCTGATTTCGAGCTGGGACTGCATTACCATACGCAGGACAGCTCTTATGATGGAGATGAGATGTTTACTGAGCCAATACAAGGAGCAAGTCAAAATACTGATACTTTGCAGGGACACGCTGGGTGTGTTCTACATGTATCTCTGTTAGTAGAATGTGCAGTAGTTACCATGGTGCCACAATGCACACATAAGCATGAATGTTTAAAGAGCCATTAAACACCCTCCCGAAGCTTTACTCCACCCCTAAGCAAAATTTTAAAAATTCTCTAAAGTGGGCGGTGCCCGGTGGGTCGGGGGGAGCGGGTGTGGCAGGTCGGGGGGAGCGGGTGTAGTGCGAGACCTGAAGCGATGATTGACAGCCGACTGACAGCCACAACAATCCAACATGGCACGGACGGGTGCGCTCCAGACTTTTTGTGCTCGGATCACGCTGTTTTCCTTTTCTCCAGACACGGCGGGACATCGCAGTGCCCAGCGGTGCCAGGTGGGGGCGGGACTCAGAGGGGCTCCTTACGTACCACATGTAAACCGCCAGTGGCTGTGCTTGTCACAGAATAACCTGGATCTGACTCATTAGCGGCCGTTACTCCAACCCGAAAATTCAAATGTAGTGTCCGTAGTTGATCCTAAAGAGGTCGATACAGACACGGCTTTTGACTCAAAAGTCAGATTTTTAACAAATATGCACTAAAATGCAAAATAAGGCCAGGGATAGGTATACATTTCTATTTTAGACCCGTTTACACAGCTAATCAGTAGAAAATAAGTGATTTTGGTGTTTAGTGGCCCTTTAGTACATTCTGAAAACTACAAAATTGATTTAAACAACACATTTCCAGGAGCTGGTGTGGTATTTTGGCCCTTCTAGAAACATTTTGCGTGGGGCCCTCACAAAGCCAGCACTGCTGGCTTTATTGACGTTTTAGGTGGAGTTTGCATGTTCTTCCTGTGTTTGCGTGAAGCGCTGCATTTGGTTTATGGTAGAGGTGTTTTGCCCAATGACACAACAAATAGCTGAATTCGTCTGGTTTAAGCTGCTGTCCAAACATGAGCATCTTAAAGTTAATACAGGAGAGATACACCTTACTCTCAGTGGGAAAGTTATTAAGCTAAAAAAAAACCTACTGTTTGTAATTAGCATCTACCTAAGATTCCCCTGTGGGTATTGTCATTATTCATAAACTCATCTCAATGACTTGGCCAGTAGGGGGAGCCCTTTGCACTGCCAGAGAATAAAAAAGGTAAGTAGGCCACAAGTTTATGGACTGTATAAAAGTACAGTACTTATACTTTACCTCATTTAATGTTTTGGTTGGCATTTTTGGGTGGTGTTATTTTTTGTCTATTCCTTGTCTTTTCTGTGTCAAATTTCTAATGTATCATCATTTGGGCAATGTTTTTTTGGTATTTCTAAGAAATCCTAATTCACGATTATTCATTTGAAACTTTACGACATTTCTCAGGAGAATATAATGCCGTTTTGGATTTGTTAAGGCACATTTCCTGATTATTGGACAATAAAATGCTTTCTAATTAGATGCAAGCAGCTCATTATTTTGACTTTAAGAGTTGCTTATACAATGTATCTGACATATTTTGCTCAAATAAATGGGGGAAAAATCAAGTACAGGACCTTTAATTATAACGTTGCAAAAGTTTTTGTACTATAGTGTTAGCTTTATGTGCTACAGAATCTAATAATATCTGATTGTTGTGATTTGTTTTGTTTTTCTCATCA
The DNA here is from genome assembly GCA_036785185.1 of Paratrypauchen microcephalus. Classification (NCBI taxonomy): domain Eukaryota; kingdom Metazoa; phylum Chordata; class Actinopteri; order Gobiiformes; family Gobiidae; genus Paratrypauchen; species Paratrypauchen microcephalus. Next base: position 1,182,505 of record JAVJIX010000005.1, on the reverse strand, counting down.
TAACTGTATTACAACTGTACAACAATGGCAGTGTTAATTCACAATCTGTGTGGGAGTTTAGTTATTTAATCTATCTCAGTGCAAATTATATAAGCCACAAGTTTTACACGCTTTGACTCCTGCATTGGTTCGCTTGCTGTAATATTCTGTTAGACACATTGACAAGTTTTACAAGAGCATGCCTCCATCGGTGACAGGCCGTTAGCAGTACCTGTCAAAACAAACCACGCACTTCAGCTTATGTGTGCTGTGTACTGTCAGAGTACTTTGAAATTTGCTCGGTGAAGGTTGTATGAAGTTGCATTGTTATAGGACTGTTGTAAATGAGCTATTTTAACTAAATGTTATGATTGCTGTGGTAGTAGTGGGCATTAAGTTGACTTTTAAACACGGCAGACTCCCTATATCGGAAAAGTGAACCTTTAATAATGATGTATAGACTGTCAGTTTAGATTTAGCAAGTTTCTTTCAAATGTGTGGTCTCAAATTGGACATAGTATTGTGGGATCTCATATTTAATTTACATGTGTACTTACATATGAAAACTGTAATCTCTGTAGTTCTTCTGTGTTTTAACCCAGTGTCCTGTGAACAGCTAAGCGTAACTCAATACTCACATAGGCTATCCTGGGCTGTGTTGGCTACATCACCTGCTCTCTATCCATCAATACTTTAGCTGACTACTAGTCTTTTTAACCAAAGCTGGGAAGTTCTTTACATGGTCTGCATAGCTAAACTATTCTCCTATAGGTTAGCTGTTGCTGATGTCATATGTATTCAACAGTCTGTACTGTATTTAAAGACAGTCCCTTGTGGTCATGTGTGTGTGTGATCTGACCCCCACTGGGGGGTTCTTTTCACGTCCCTCTTCACGGCCGATGTCTCTTCTCTGAGGGTCTGCTAAAGCTGACAACATGAATGCTGAAGATGTCTGATGTCACCATTTCATTTGTATTCTGCTATTTTTACATTAAAAGCCTGAATAACCTCAATTTCGACTAATGCCTTCCTTCAGACCTCTTTCGGACCCATTTTACGAAACTCACAGGTGGTGCAATAACCCTTATTTTTAATCACAGCTTTCATGTGTCTTTCACATTGTTCTTGGGTGACTTTATTCCACTCCTGGTGGAACTGAAGTAGCTCAGCTTTGTGTTTGTGTTGGAATTAAACAGACGCTGGAATGGAATGACTGTAATACATGTAGAGATGCTTATTTCAGAAAAAAATGCAGTGGTCTCTTATGTTTTTCCAGAGCTGTATACTTGAAAGCAAAAAAAATATTTCTAACTTCAATTTTCAAACTTTTTATTTGGATTTTTTCTAAGTTAGTGTCCTCAGCCACAGTAACATTGCGGTGTACACCGTGTTCACAAAAACATAAAGCAACACTATGAGATCCTGACTCCCCAAGGTCAGCATCAGCACCCATTGCTTGTCTCGCGGGTTACCACGGCAACACGGACCTGTGAAATCACTTTCAACAATAGTAGCAGGGATGCGCCATACAAGAAAAAAAATCTGATACAGATGTTGTTTATAGTGAATAACTAGACTAAACCTTGAGAGCTGAGAGTTTAAAGGGTCCATATTACGTTGTTTACTGATCTATGTGATGATATAATTTCCTCATCAAAAACATACTACATATGAAACATCTCTAACAGAAAACACTTTGTTCCACCCTCATTTGCATGATTTGATGACCACTTCTTGACATGATAAGGTAGAGGAGAGCATTTTGAGCTTTGGAGATGTAGACAGACTAATAAAGGATTACTCAAAATAATGTGAATGAAAGTAAACACAACTCCAGGTAAGTTTTTGAGGAAGTAACAATATTATAACATGACTAAAAGCTCACAAGCGTTAGTTTTGTGTAATATAGAACTTTTAAAATAACATTACAACTGAATTTATATGTGTGATTCAGGGTTTGCTTTATTTTTACACAATACTTTTACTCCTACTTGAACAATATACTTTACAATCTAAGTCTTGAGTAAAAGTTTCGGTTACCCTTGCCACATTGTAATTTCTTAGACTAATTTCTACTATATATATATTCATTCATTCACTTCCGCTTTTTCCATTCTCTGGGTCGCGGGGGCAGCAGTCCAAGCAGTGTTCCACTGCCCAGAACACAATGCACCAGCCGTCATAAATTCGCAGACACTGGGGGCGAGGTGGGGTTGCCCAAGGACACAACGGCAGCGCTCATCTGTGGGAGCTGGGATCACACACGGTCCACCCGTCAAGAGCGGGATTCGAACCGCCAACCCCTGGATCACTAGGCAAGCGCTCTACCAACTGAGCTAAGGCTGGGGAACATTTGTCCGTATAAGAAGGGGGGGAAGGGGGAAGAAGGGGGGAAAAAAAGGGAAGAAAATTTAGCAAGTCGCAGGTTCGAATCCAGACCAGAGCGAGAGCAAATTAACAGATTTAATTTTTAATCTTGCTTATTTTAAAATCAGTTATTTATCTTTTCATAATGTTTTGTCATTTTTCAGGGAAATTATTAAAAACTTTGTCCAAACTACTAATATTTGTCCATTTAAAGGCATTTACTTATGCAATTATTTCCTATGGTAACTTTTGGGATTCCATTCATACCATATTGTAATTCTAAAGTTTCATTCAAACTGCAGGCAGCTTCTTGATATTATAAGTGCTTCTAGAATTCACTGTAAATTAATAGAACACAATCAATTCCGCAAAGAAATATATTTATTAACACAATAGTATGCCCAAAATTTCACATTTTCTTGGCAGTCAGTAATTTCAGTCAGGTCAGTGATTATTTTCTAACTGAAAAGGAACCAGAATATAAAAACATGAATTTTATATTCATAAAGATTAGAAACATAAAGATATTGATATACAAGACCCACAATAAGTACATAGATAAATAGGAATAGAACAGTAATAGGATAATAATAATTATAATTGGAATAGAACAGTTATTGACATTAGATGGTAATAAAAACATTTATTAATATTTAAAGTAAGTAAAGCTAACCCAATATTCTCATACGTTGAAGCCACTCCTCTTTTGTAACTGGCTCTGTGTTTGGACAATATACCTTGCCTTTTTACTGACTGTGACTGTTTCCACGGTGCGAAACTGCCCACATTTATGACATATATTTGAGGTCACAGTCATGCCTTACAAAAACAATGGAATGGACATATTTTTAGGTATTTATATTTTCTAACACACTAAATACCAACAAAAGCAGAAGTATTTCCTCAGACATAAGTGAATAGGCAAATATTATTACTTGCATGTGAGGATAACTCTAAACTCTGATCGATGGGCCCGGTCCAACTGCTGAAGCACAACATGACCCCCTGGATCTACATCTGGTGCAAATGAGGGTTTTCGTGATCACGTGGCATCTAAACCAGCAGCCGTTGGGCAAAGAAGCAGTCGGGTGTTGGAGCCTGGTGGTACAAGGTAGCTGGTGGTGGGGGGTGGTACCACAGGTCTCGGCGGACTTTCAGTTCCAGCTTCCCTTTTGCACCCACCATAAAAAGTGTTTCTGCCGCCCACTTGTGGTTCTGCTGTGGCATGGTCTGTGGCCATAGTAACGGGAGGTCCGCTGGTTCTGGCTATATTGAGAAAAAAGGTATAAGAAACAAAAACATCGATTGATAATGGCATGTGCATTTTTCAGCGCATCTTACCATTGTTCGTGTTGTAGAAAGAAGGAAGAGGAGGGTTTGATGAAGGTCTGATGGCAGACGAGGTCTGCGGAACAGCGGGCGGGCATGAGACTGTTACAGGGACATGTGTCTATGGAACCTGTGAAGTCTCTAAATGAAAGAATATTATTATTACATTTTAGTTAAATAAAGTTGTATAATTATGACAATTTAATTTACATGTACTTAATTTTCAGTTAAATAAAATTATATTATTACCTGAGGGAGTTTCCTCTGCAGACAAATTTGGTTTGACCATGTGAGCCCCCAAATCTCTGCTTTTCAAGCTGTTAACAAAGGGCCATCGTCAGTCAAATTTATGGGTCTAAATCCTGCACCACTGCTGCAGATATGCGTGTGTATGTGTGTGTATGTATGTATGTATGTATGTATATGTAATAACATGCTGCTAACCATGGATAAAGTCAGTCTGGGTATTTTGGACTGCTCACTGCTCCTGGGGATAGATGGTGTGGGTCTTTCTGAAGGAGTGGACAGCTCACTGCTGGAGGTGGATGGTGTGGGTTCTGCACTCAGCTCTCTGCTCCTGGAGGTGGAGGGTGTGGGTTCGGCACTCAGCTCTCTGCTCCTGGAGGTGGAGGGTGTGGGTTCGGCACTCAGCTCTCTGCTCCTGGAGGTGGAGGGTGTGGGTTCTGCACTCAGCTCTCTGCTCCTGGAGGTGGAGGGTGTGGGTTCTGCACTCAGCTCTCTGCTCCTGGAGGTGGAGGGTGTGGGTTCGGCACTCAGCTCTGAAGATATACCAGACAAATAGTAGGCCTATTTAGGACACTAATATATTCTATATGATGTCTAATACTGCTTTTTTTTTTTTTTAAGAAATGTAGGATAAATGATGGCACCTTATGAAATCCACATGAGCATGTAAGACGTGTGCTCCAGAGTGGTCTGTCTACATCTACTTGAAAGCAGAGGGCACTTTTCTATCTGAAATCATAAACACATATGATGCATATAACTAGTTTGTGTGCCAGAAGTCCATACATATACACAGTATTACGTTAAAAATGTATAATTTGTATTAAGTGAATCCTCTACTTGTTTTATCTGCACACAGATAACATGGAATATCACCAACAGTTCCATATTAAATGCAATAAAGTTGAATCACTCTGGTACATCTCATACCATCTTTTTGTCTGGGAGCAGTGTGCGTATACAAGCAGGTCTGTTGCTGTTTGTCTGCGACGTAATTACCAATGAATTAACGTAATCACTACGTAGTGTCTGGTAGCTATTGAAACAATTAAACTAAGCCACTGCATTGATGAAATATGTACAACCCACCTGTTTTCTCAGTACGGTGAAGTTACGTCGCTATTAGCGAACTTTTGAGAGCGGCGAAGCACATGGGATTGTTGTCAACAGTGAGCCGAAGATAGAAAGACGGCAAGATGCACTACGCACATCGATTGGCTTGCAAATGATTCAGCTCACAGTTTGATTGGACTCACGCCGTGGCCTGATTTGATCTCGTGAAAGAAGATGGAGTTGCGGATCTTATTGGAAGCGCAAAGACTCACGTTGAAAGCTAAGAGGCGCTTGAAAGCTCGAGCTACGCACTCCATTGGACGAAAAGTACGGACTATCGGCTTTGCGGTAGAGCTACTGCCGCACTATATATAAGCTGAATCCCAAGAAAAGCTCATAGGCCAACATAGCTCTATATCTCCAATAATAAAAATTATAAAAATGGCTCCCTCTTTTCTGCAATATATATATATATATATATATATATATATATATATATATATATATATATATACACAGTATATATATTCTACCTGGACGACTGAGGGACTTTTCACGCTACTTAATACTTACTGCACTTACTACACTGCACCTTTTTTGACATCTGTAAATAGGTATTTATTTATTCTTTGCACTGCTTTTAGATTTGTCTGAGATAGTTTTTGTATTGTCTTTATATTGTATTTTGTACACTGTCTTTTTGCTCTGCTTGGCCAGAGAGAAACAGAATTTAGATTCACTGTATGTTGAACACATATGGCAGAATTGACAATAAAGTTGACTTTGACTTTGACTATGGAACATGTTGATGATTTTTTTTCCTTTCAGAAGACTACAATTTTGTGGAATTATTCATCGATATGGCAACGTCCTAATTCTTTATCATTCTGAAAGCCATGCAGCAGGCATTTATTTCCCCATTGAGAAACATGGCCCCAATCTTACCACCGTGTCTGGATGCCAATCTGTCAAACGCTTTCTCAATTTCAAAGAATTGATTGTGGCTGATTTACACACTGAATGTTCAAATCTGTTTCGCAGATGGAATGGACAAAAGCATGAGCTACAAAATTGCACAGAAATAGTTTTTGTCACCATGAGGAAAGTTAAAGATTGGTACGATATTACTGTATTTTGGAGCATAGCATTTTGTGGTGAAAACTGTTTCATTGACAGGTGATAGTTAACGTGACTTTAACATTGGCTAGTTCATTCAGTTTCAAGGAAAAGAGAAAAATATGTTGTGCTACAGCTGCAAAAAAACTATAATTTTCCGTTCAAAAAACAAGAACACTGATTGCAATTCAGAATACAAAATCGCCAAAATTCTTGACTTTGTGAAAAAGAAGGTTGAGACCCAAATAAGGCTCACAATATACTGTGTGCCATGGATCCTTGCAACTTCCAGCAACTTCGCTTACTCTCGCACCACATACACAAGCAAGGTGTGTGAAGTGTCTTGCCAAATGACACCACAACAGCATGCAATATTTAGGGCTGGGGTTGACCTTTGGGTTGGTGGGCGAATCCTCCAAACCACTCAGTCAATGCCATCCCAATATTTGTTCTTCTTTTTGTTTTATTTTTATGGAGTATTTTTTTTTTTACCACCTTTGAATCCCTTTGAATCCTTTGAAATACATGAGGGAAGAGCTGGGCGGTATGACCAAAAAGTGATATCACGGTATTTTTCAAAATTACATCGGTGTCATGATATTTAACAGTATTTTTTTTTTCATGCATGACTAGGTGTTAACCCCATTTCCTAATAATTTAGAGAATAATTACTGCAGTAAATTAGACTTGGTAAAACATATCTGGGTCCAGTGCTTTAAAGGAAAAGTAACGTTTTTTACAATCTGAGCCTTATTTCGGTAATAAAACAAGTTGTTTTACTCACCCATAGCACTTTGGTGTCATATGGAGCACTTCCAGAGATGTTTTAGATTTGCGATCTCCATAATGTGAGTTCTCGGGGCACATGTTTGCGGTCTCCAAATAACACAAACTTTAGCACTTTTCAAATCATAGAAGCTCAATGTCTTAGTCTACGATTTCGTTTGGTCAAAAGTGGCCTGTAATCCGAGATTTAGCCATAGTTTAGAGTAGATGAGGACGACAGTGCGCATGTGTGCTCTCAGCTCCCGGGACCCAAACATGAAACGCAAAGCTGTAAACTATGGATAAATCTCGGATTACAGGCCACTTTTGACTCAAATGAAATCGTACACTAAGACATCGAGTTTCTATGATTTGAAAAGTGCTAAAGTTTGTGTTATTTGGAGCCCGCACGGGGCATATTACATGCTCGGGGAATATTATATATTATATATCCTGTTATATATTATATATTCTAGCTATGGCTAGAAGTCGCGTTAGGCTAACGCTAATCTAATCTAAAACATCTCTGGAAGTTCTCCATATGCCACCAAAGTGCTATGGGTGAGTAAAACAACTTGTTTTATTACAGAAATAAGGCTCAAATTGTAAAAAAACGTTACTTTTCCTTTAAAGGTCCCATGACATGGTACTTCTTGATGCTTTTATATGGCTCCTTAATGGTTCCCTAATACTGTAAATGAATCCTTCTTCAAAATCAACACTCACTGCATGAGATATGACTCTGACAGTCTTCATGAGGCTAGATATGTGTCTAAAATGCTTTATTGTGGGTGTTGCTGCTTCAGTGCAAATGAGAAGGACAGAGAGATTGGCTAAGGAGCAGGGGGGTGGGTTTCCCCCGCTTGAAGCGCAGCTCGGCGCAGCGATCTCCTCTCTTCCGTGTTTAACACAGGAAGACAGATGGGAGACTTTGCAATGAAAAAAAGCATATTTACACAGAAAATAAAATTAAACCACTGGTATTTCAGAGGTCCAGAGGGTCGGGTAAGGGACTTGCGAGCCTAGAAACACTCGGACGTGCCTCCAGGCAAATAAAAAAACGCATTTCGCATTGTAGCGCATTCACAGTCCAAACTCTATGGGCGGGATATACAGGGACGCTGAGCGGAGACAGAGGGAGGGGCTGGAGCTGCATTTGCCGATCTGACGTCAAAAAGGTGCCTTGTCCGAACTCGCCCGTTTGAACACTGGTTTTGTGTAACGCAGAAAAGGACCGCAAATGCTCAGTTTAGACATTTCGCAACTTTTAGCCAGGGGGGGGGGGGGCTAACCAGGGTAGGGGAGCTCACATTAACATTCAAAAACCTCAGAAAGTGAAAATTTCATGCCATGGGACCTTTAATCATCCCCTTAAAGTGGTTCCTTGTCTTTGGCGAAGTGGACAGTAACAGCATTGGTAATATCGTTCCACCGTTTGCTTTTCTTGTCGTGGACAGTCCCCTTAGCAAGCGCGTCTTTGAGTGACGTCTGAGTCACGTTTTATGTCGCAGCGCCGACTTAAACGTTCCCTGCAGACGTGGAGGAGGATGCAGATCTTAGTTTCGTGCATTCTTCATATTCCAGGACATGTTTGTGACGGAGGTGGTGAAGCAGATCGCTCGTGTCGCCTCCTGCGGCTACAATTTAGCCCGACAACATTTACAGAATACGGTTGTTTGATCAGCGCCAGATTTTTTAAAGCCGAAGTACTTCCACACAACTGACACGGCTCCTCTTTTCGGTATAAGTTCCTCTGTGTCTGTAACATTTTCTCCGTCCATGTTGTTCACCTTAACACACACACTGTAGCCCTGTCCCACGTCAAGGGTTATTGATCGGTGTGTGTAATTTGCATGGTGTGTATTGTTAGCATTAGTGTTAGCAGTGTGTCTCGGTTGCTGGGCGACGGGAGCGGCTCTGTGGGCTGGGCCTGTCCCATTTCAGCAGTCTTGCGGTCCACGGAGGCTAGTTCAAGGGCTGCAGCTATTGCAGTCTTTGGAGTGGCCGAAAAAGCAGCGGCGTGATGTCCCGCCGCTCTGTGTTCCCGATGTTTTGTACGCACACACTCACCGGTATTGGGGTATATGAAAAAAAAAACACAGGTATTCAATATGAACTGAATATACTGAATATACTGCCCAGCCCTATGTGAGGGTGCATTTCTCTCTATGGCATAATGTTCATTATTAGCATACATTAGCAGTAACTACCAAAAAAGCTTTTAGATCCCACCTGTTGTCATTCAATGTAAATCAGCTCTTTCTGGTCAGACGGTGTTAAACAAAGCTCAGATTAAAGTCCAGCTTGAGTAACAGAGCTTCAGACAGAGCAGAGCCTACAGTTAGCGTCGTCACACCCCCAGGAAATGTCGATGACATCAGCTGCAAAATATCTATAGTTGCCACTCTACATTCTGAAGTGCACTGATCAGATTACAGCTCCGAGATGGATTCCTCGATCGTTTTATTGATGAGACTTCTGCTTTGGAGACGCTGTGTTCTGCAGCTGTCTGCACAGGTCTGCCATTTGTAGACATTTTCTTTTTTCAATGCTTCTTCAGTTTCATTTTAAACAAGATGCCTGCTCAGTTTTTTTTTTTTTTTGTAAGTAGCCTAATCAATGGGCCTATAGTGTTCATGTCTCTCCCATGTCACATCACACATTATAAACATGTCCCGACTCTGCAGTTGACTCCAAATGAGTAGATGGAAATGATTTGATGTTTTTGCTGCAGACAGTGAAATGCAGGGATGCAGGATTTCAGTCCCACACAAACCAGAAAATCTGATTAGCGATCGAGCGATATGGACTTTTTTTCATGGCAGATTGTTCAGACGACAGAGGAACAGATGGCCGATGACCTCTGCCGATCTTTTTAAATCCACTTTTTCCTAATCGAAATCCACTTTATTTATATAGAACATTTAACAAACAAAGCAGTTTCCAAAGTGCTGCACAGAGCTCATAGAATTAAAACAACAAAAAGGTAAATTGCTAAACTAAAACCACTAAATAAAACCACTAAAATCAAATAAAAGCAAAACCATACAAATCATAAAATAGCCGTAAATAAGTAAAATAAATAAAAGACACGGGACCACACAACTCACACGGTGTTAAAAGCCAGAAAATAAACTTAAACTTAAAGGAGAATTAACGTTTTTTTTTTTACAATCTGAGCCTTATTTCGGTAATAAAACAAGTTTGTTTTACTCACCCATAGCACTTTGGTGTCATATGGAGCACTTCCAGAGATGTTTTAGATTTGCGTTAGCCTAGCGCGAGTTCTAGCCGTAGCATGTAATATATGCCCCGTGCGGTCTCTAAATAACACAAATTTAGATTAGCCATAGTTTACAGCTTTGCGTTTCATGTTTGGGTCCCGGGAGCTGAGAGCAAAATAAACTGTGACTCCGCACATGCGCACTGGCGTCCTCATCTACTCGAAACTATGGCTAAATCTCGGATTACAGGCCACTTTTAACCAAACGAAAGTGTAGACTAAGACATCGAGCTTCTATGATTTGAAAAGTGCTAAAGTTTGTGTTATTTGGAGACCGCACGGGGCATATATTACATGCTCGGGGAATATATTATATGCCCCGAGCTACGGCTAAAACTCGCGCTAGGCTAACGCAAATCTAAAACATCTGTGGAAGTGCTCCATATGACACCAAAGTGCTATGGGTGAGTAAAAGAACTTGTTTTATTACCGAAATAAGGCTCAGATTGTAAAAAAAAACGTTAATTCTCCTTTAAAAGACTCCACCGTGGGGGCTGTTCCGACGTGGGGGGGCAGAGCGTTCTGGAGCTTGGGGCTGGCCACAGAGAAGGTCCTGTCCTCCTGGATTTAAGCCGACGTAGAACCAAATTTGGTCATTTTTCACAAATTATCAAATTCAAATTTCATACACAAACTCATCCACAATCGTGTTTTCCAACCGTGTCCAGTGTCGTCACATTTTTGCAGTACCCTCCTTAGACTAAAGTGTTCAGACAAACTTTATCACCGATAGCCGATATGCTAAAAAAGACCAAATATCAGTCTATATCTATATCTGATCACCCCAGTTGGAGGTGTATGGATTTTAAAAACACAAAGGAGCATCACAGATTACAACCTGTTAACTTATACCAGAGAAGGCACACATTTTAAGCTGTGGAAATGCAACTCCGGGTATGGTGATAGTGATCAGCGCTGGGCGGACGAATTAAACTGTTACTTCAACAGGTTTAATGCGCCCCCCACCCCCTCTGCCCCTCTGCCGACTCCCCCCTCCTCCTCTTCACACCTCCCCGGGCCAGTAGGCATACCCCCTTCCCCCTCACACGGACTCAACCCAGCACCAGCCCCCCTCCACCCCCACCACCACCACCACCCCCGCAGTCCACCCCAGTCCCCCCCCCTCTCCCCCTCTCCATCACGCCGGACGAGGTGAGGAGGGAGCTCAGACGACTCAGGCAGAGGAAAGCCGCAGGACCCGATGGTATCTGCCCCAGGCTGCTGAGAACCTGTGCAGACCAGCTCTGTGAGGTTCTCTGCTACATGTTCAACCTGAGCCTCAGCCTGGAGAAGGTCCCCGTCCTGTGGAAGACCTCCTGCGTGGTCCCGGTTCCCAAAACAACAAACGCCAGGGAACCGGCCCACTACAGACCAGTCGCCTTGACCTCCCACCTCATGAAGACCATGGAGAGGGTGATCCTCAGCCAGCTCCGCTCTGTGGTGAGCCCCACCCTGGACCCGCTGCAGTTTGCCTACAAGCCAAACGTAGGAGTAGAGGACGCCATCATCTACTTTCTGCAGCGGGCGCTCACCCACCTTGAGACCGCCGGGAGTGCTGTGAGAGTCATGTTCTTTGACTTCTCCAGCGCCTTCAACACCATCAGGCCGGCGCTGCTGCGGGGGAAGCTGGAGGACGCGGGAGTGGATGGACATCTCGCTGCCTGGACCATCGACTACCTCACTGACCGTCCACAGTACGTGCGGCTGCGCAGCTGTGAGTCAGAGGTGGTAGTATGCAGCACGGGGGCCCCCAGGGTACTGTCCTCTCACCCTTCCTCTTCACCATATACACCTCGGACTTCACATACAACACGGACAGCTGCCATCTCCAGAAGTTCTCCGACGACTCGGCCATTGTGGGCTGTGTGTCAGAGGGGAACGAGCTGGAGTACCGCTCGGTCATCAGTGACTTTGTAGACTGGTGTGGGCGCAACCACCTGTGCCTTAACACTAGTAAGACAAAGGAGCTGGTGATCGACTTCAGGAGGAGACCACTACCTCACTCACCGGTGAACATCCAGGGGCAGGACATAGAGACTGTGGACAGTTTCAAGTACCTGGGTGTTCACCTCAACAATAAACTGGACTGGTCCCACAACACCGACGCCCTGTACAAGAAGGGCCAAAGTCGCCTCCACCTCCTGAGGAGACTGAGTTCCTTTGGAGTGAGCAGGCCTCTGCTCAAGACTTTTTATGACTCTGTGGTGGCCTCTGCTCTCCTCTATGCTGTCGTCTGCTGGGCCCCGAGCAGCACAGAACGGGACAGAAAAAGACTGAATAAGCTGGTTAAGAGGGCCAGCTCTGTCCTGGGCTGTCCTCTGGACCGTGTAGAGGAGGTGGCTGAGAGGAGGGTACTGGCCAAATTCATGTCCATTAAGGACGACACCTCTCACCCTCTGCACCGGACTATTGAGGAGCTGAGCAGCTCCTTTAGCAGCCGACTGAGGCACCCCCAGTGCAAGAAGGAGCGCTACCGCAGATCCTTCATCCCCACCGCCATCAGACTGTATAATTCTAACATATAGGCCAGACATGCAATATCCTCCTTTTCATGTTGATGCTTGTTGTTACTATTATCATTATTACTATTTTCCATTATTATTATTATTATTACATATTACTATTTGCACTATTTATTACTTACTTTATCCCCTCCCTGCCTGCATGCACTTTTTCCCTCCTGTCCAATTGTCCTGGAGCTACTGTGGCGAGTAAATTTCTCCTGTGTGAGATCAATAAAGTCTTATCTTATCTTATCTTATCTTATCTTTTTGATAACAGGATTGAAAATTGAAAGTCCTCTTTAAAGATCCCATGACATGGTACTTCTTGATGCTTTTATATGGCTCCTTAATGGTTCCCTAATACTGTAAATGAATCCTTCTTCAAAATCAACACTCAGTGCATGAGAAAGAGAGATAAGATGAGAAAGAGTCATAAATGTCACTCTGGAACACTCCATTATAGGCGTTGTTGCTTGAATGCAAATGAGGAGGACAGAGGTGGCCTATAGTAGAGGGTGGGGGCGTGGCCAAGCTCTCCGCTCTGCTCTGTGACCCACTTCCGTGTTTTTGCACGGGGGGAGAGATGAGAAGACTTCCATTGAAAAATAAACACATTTCCACAGAAAATAAAATTAAACCACTGCTGTTTCAGATATCCACAGGCTCAGATAAAGGACTTCTGAGCCTAGAAACACTCGCAAGTTCCTCCAGGCAAATAAAAAAACGTATTTCGCATTGCGTAGCTCCTCCGCAGTCCAAACTCTCTGGACGTGATTTACAGAGACACTGAGTACAGACAGACTGGGGTGGAACTGCATTTGCATTTCTTTTTTCGATCTGACGTCAATAAGGTGCCTTGTTCAAAATCGCCCGTTTGAGCTCTGATTTTTTCTAACGCAGAAAAGGATCGCAAATGCTCAGTTTAGACATTGCACAACTTTTAACCATGGGGGGTGCCTAAACAGGGTAGGGGAGCTCACATTAACGTTCAAAAACCTCAGAAAGTGAAAATTTCATGCCATGGGACCTTTAAAGGTTGCTTCCTCTTTATTCTTATTATGTGCTTTACAGCCAGCCTTTCCAGTGCAATCCTCACAGCGAGAGGCCCATCGTGAATAATAGTTTTCCATTCTTACACACATCAGGGAGCTTTAGACCGATCTCTACTTTTCCTGTATTCACTGAGAGCTGTCGACGCTGGACATGGACTGAGTGATTTGTCATAAAAACGATGATTCATAGGTCATCTCGGAGAATGGACTATAAGTCCCTGTGCGTGTCATTCAAAACGCTGGTTTGACAGAGATGTGAAGTTAGAATTCATGGCAGCATTTTTGTGTCTGGATGATTTGAAAGATGTGTTTGCACTGAAGTTGAATATTATTTTTTGAGACATTTTAAGATTTGTGATGTACTTACATCACAAATCGCCCCCGTGACCCAGAAATGGAGTAAGCGGAAGAAGATTGATGGATGGATGGACATTTGAAATTTCAGGATTCAGTCCATGGTTTATAGTAAATCTCTTATAAAAAAAAATGTAATATGTAAATGTAAAAATGTAATAGATTTTAATTTATTCCTGGCATGTTTGCTAAGGTTTTAATTGTAGGTTTGCTCTGTTTTCATTAGTGCTGTCAGGCGATTAAAAAATATAATCTAATTAATTACAGGATTTGTAATTAATTAATCTAATTAATCACATTTTAATCTTGAGAGTGATAGAGAGAGAGAGATTGTGAGCGAGCGAGCGAATGAACCCACTTTGCGATTGAGTTTGTCAATTATACAAAACATGTAATGACAGAAAAACAATTGGAGAGGTAACATACGGTGATCTTTTTCTTTGACAACAGAATGTGGGGAAGGGGGGGGGGGGGCAGATCGGAAATCAATGAAATTGATTGAAACCGAGAGCAGAGAGAAGACCTTTCTAAAAAGACAGGGAAACATTTTACTTAATCATGTCAGTGTGAATAGTCTGAATAGTGTGTGCCATGTTTTTGTAGAGCCAATGATAACAAGCCACATCTGTGGCCTTGGGAGTGTTCTTGCAGGGAAGCCAAGACAAAACACAGATAACCATTGGAGATATAGATTTTCACAGGAGACAAATTTTACAGGGGATTAATTTAGCATGATGAAATACATTTTTAGAGACCCAGGTGAGTGAGCAATTCAGCTGGAGCCCTGGTTCTGCCAAACCCCCATCTTCATATCCCCATGAAGATTCATGAAAGATCTCATTAGTTCCTCTTGGCGTACAGACTGCGCTGCGTTGGCTTTGCCCAGTTCTGTAAGCATGCCCGTGATGATATCCAAACGTCGAGATGTTTCCTTCGGTTGAAACCCTTCCAAAAGGTCCTCAACCTTTGACTGGAACTGAACCCATCGTGTTCAGCTCCAGTCAAATAAAGCTCACAGAGGCCAGCAGTTATGGAGCAAATTTGTAGCCGAATGGACAAAATAGCAAAATTAAAACACCAGGATCATGTAGAGTGGGTTAATTTGAATTTTAAGACCAAAATAAGGAGCCTGATAGCAGCAGTTTCGTTGTTCTTTCTTGTACAATGACAATAAATACTTGAAATCTGAAATCAGTTACAGAGAGAGGGCATCACATCACCTATGGTCATGAGCTTCGGGTAATGACTGAAAGGACAAGATCGTGGCTACAAGCAGTCGAAATGAGTTTCCTCTGCAGAGTGGCTGGGCGCCCCCTTTAAGATAGGGTGAGGAGCTCAGTCACACGGGAGGGGGTCGGAGTAGAGCCGCTGCTCCTCCACATCGAGAGGAGCAGCTGATGTGGCTCAGGCATCTGTTCTGGATGCCTCCTGGACGCCTCCTTCAGGAGATGTTCCAGGCATGTCCCACCAGGAGGAGGCCCCGGGGAAGACCCAGGACACGCTGGAGTTACTACGTCTCCTGGCTGGCCTGGGAATGCCTTGGGGTCCCCCTGGAGGAGCTGGAGGAAGTTTCAGGGGTGAAGGAAGTCTGGGAGTCCCTGCTTAGACTGCTGCCCCCACGATTTGGCCACAGATAAGCGGAAGAAAATGGATGGATGGATAGCATCACATTTTATCATTACAGAGTGAATTGGAGCCAGAGCCACTCACTTACTATTTGGAAGACGGTTATGCGCATTTACATTCTATGCCAAACACAAAGTGATCAATACACTTACAAAACTTCTGTAGACCTGGTACTTGTCTTACATTATATTTTCACTGTGATGTATAATATTAATATTACTGAAGTGAACCCAAAACAGGCATGCCATACAACATACATATCACCCTCTTTGTTCCCATCTTTATTTACCCATTTCCTTGAGTAAATGCCACAGAGTTGAAGGTTAATATGAGGTTAAGTGCCCACACGAATGTTTTGAGCTCTGTCTCACTATGAGTGGAAAAAAGCTTTTACTGATCACCCCATCTGAACCTGTCCCATCCCTCCCCCACCTCCCCCTGTCCCCGCTCCATCTCCTAATGTTTATGATTCAATTAGACTCCATTAGTTCAGTCTGATCATGTCTGTGCCAATAGGTCACAGTTTACCTCCACTCATATCGCTGCTGCTGCCGCCATGGATACGGTTTTCGCCTTTACTCGTGGAACAAGGGAGCTGACATGTCTGACAGTGCACGCAACCTTGTTCTTGTTTGTGTGTGTGTTGGGTTGCCTGAGAAGTACAGAATAATATCTTTGTATGTTTTATACAGAAGGATGTGGGTTTGCTCTTGTCTGGGTCTTGCAAAAGTAGAGGTTTCTTCAATAGTTTATGAAGATGTGAGTCTGGTCACTGGTGAATCTCCCTGAGTCCCGATAGGAATGATTGACAGGTGGATTAGCCAGGGACACAAATGTTCTGTCTGTAGCAAAACAAATACGGCTGTTTACGAGGAAAAAAGAAAGGACAGAATGTCAGAAGGGATTATAAAACGCTGTCTGCAGAATCAATGAGTGAAGTACGGCTGTGAGGTGAGAGAAATGTGCTTTTATTTGTAAATTATAAATGACCAATGAGCACCTTTATTTCACATGTGTCACTGAAAAAAGAATGAGTGAATTCCTCCGTATAAAAGATACGGATCCCTGTGAACCCCGAGTGCCCAGAATGACATCTCCATCACGCCGTGAGCCGGGACCTTTTCCAGGTTCCAGGTTCCAGGTTCCAGGTTCCAGGTTCCAGGTTCGATTCCCGAGTTTCCCAGGCCTTTCTGTGTGGAGTTTGTACAGTTCTGGAAAAAAATAGACCACTACATTTTTTTTTTCTGAAATCAGCATCTCTACATGTATTACAGCCATTCCATTCCAGCGTCTGTTGAATTCCAACACAAACACAAAGCTGAGCTACTTCAGTTCTTGCACCAGGAGTTGAATAAAGTCACCCAAGAACAATGTGAAAGACTTGTGGAGAGCATGCCAAGACGCATGAAAGCTGTGATTAAAAATAAGGGTTATTGCACCAAATATTGATTTCTGAACTCTTCTTAAGTGTAAACATTAGTATTATGTTGTTTTAAAATGAATTTGATCTTGTTTCTTTGCATTTTTCAGGTCTGAAAACATGTATCATTTTTGTTATTTTTACCATTTGTCATTTTCTGCAAATAAATGCTCTAAACGATAATATTTTTAATTGGAATTTGGGGGAAATGTTGTCAGTAGTTTATAGACTCAAACAAAAATGTTCCTTTTGCCCAAACACATACCTCCATCCATCGTCTTCCGCTTTTCAATTTCTGGGTCGCGGAGGCAGCAGTCCAAGCAGATCTGCCGCCCAGAACACAATGCCATG
This sequence comes from Paratrypauchen microcephalus, assembly GCA_036785185.1. Taxonomy (NCBI): domain Eukaryota; kingdom Metazoa; phylum Chordata; class Actinopteri; order Gobiiformes; family Gobiidae; genus Paratrypauchen; species Paratrypauchen microcephalus. The sequence goes on along the minus strand of JAVJIX010000005.1, from coordinate 1,165,060 downwards.
GGAGGACGGCCCACGTCACAACAGGCCTTGATGTACTTCTGTCATGGGGGCTACCAGTGTCCACAAACACTGGGGGCACAACAACAACAGCATCCATCTGTGGGAGTTGGGATCACACACGGTCAACCCGTCAAGAGCGGGATTCGAACCGCCAGTATATTCAACAAAAATATAAACGCAACACTTTTGTTTTTGCTCCCATTTTTCCTGAGATGGACCCAAAGATCCAAAATTCACTCCAGATACACAACACTACCATTTCTCTCAAACATTGTTCACAAATGTGTCCAAATGTGTGACAGCGAGCACCTCTGCCCCGCCGAGACAATCCACCCCACCTCACAGGTGCGCCACATCAAGATGCCGATCCGACATCATGACCAGTGCACAGGTGCGCCCCAGACTGCCCACAATAAAAGGCCACCCCGAAATGTGCATTTTTTTTTCTTTATTGGGGGTCTGGGGACTCAGAACCAGTCAGTATCTGGTGTGACCACCATTTGCCTCATGCAGTGCAACACATCTTCTTCGCATAGAGTTTATCAGATTGTCAGTTGTGGCCTGTGGAATGTTGGTCCACTCCTCTTCAAAGACTTATTTTTTTCCAGAGCTGTATGTTCTGTGTGTGTTTCCTCTGGGCACTTTCCCCCATCAACCCAAAACATGCACCATAGATAAAATCCTCCAGCTGATGTGTCCTGATCAAGCCATTGGTCTGGACACATCATTGATGGGTCTTTGGGTGCGCCATGTGCAGCTTCCTGCTCATCAGGAGAGGCCCCAGCGGCGTTGAAGGATAGGTCAAATACAAAGGACAAATTTCGCTACAGGGGGATAAAAAGTACCTTTCCATATTTGCTTTGTTGGAACCTTGTGTTTCCCTGATTAGCTAATCCATTTATCGATCACATCCATCTGCATTCAGGGAGGCTTAACGTGACCAGACTCACATCTTCATTAAGTATTTGAGAAGAGTGAAAGCTACAGGGATTTAATTTCTCAATATACACGTTTTACTCTGATCGGATTCAGTGAGGATGTGCGACGGGCAATGTTTTCTATGCAGAACATGAACAACGTAAATCAGCCATATCTGACCACAGCGAAAGAGATAACAGCATTATGGACTGAGACGGACCGAACACCGGGACCAAGGACAATAAACATGATCAACATTGATGCTGGAATACAGAGGGAATTGAAATGCAGAAAGGGGGACTTTTTACTCTCACTCAGGCGGGATACTTTTATTTTATTTTATTTTACTTGTATCATTTCTGAATAATAAATTACATTTCATATTTCTAACATTATTACGTTTTAGAGCATTTTATTTTCAGACGAGATCAAGCATTCTCAAGTTGGTTTAGCTGTAAGCATTTTATTTTCATTTGAGGTTATCTTAATATTTAAAAAAAAAATCTACGCTTTCAAATGTTACGAAGTTATCAAGAATATTACATTTTAATCAAACTTATAGCTCACAAAGATAAATTGGAGGAGGACTAACAATACAGTATTGTGTATGTAATCTTCACATACACCTGTTTAAATGTCGTATGAATTAATTTTGTAATATCAGTTTTAATTATACTTTTTAGTCTGCAAAATATTAAAAAGGCTGCAGATCTGGGTTAGGCAATAACAGCGAAGTGGCAAAGGAAACAAACAAATGCTAATGATTTTCCTCAAGCTGTTTTTTGCACTAAAACTCACCTCAGATTCTCTTCTAAATATTTGAGGAGTTTTGCAGCAATATTACGCTAATTCAACAGCAATATTACCCATTTTATAATGTCGTTTTCTCATCACAGACATACCTGGAGTTGTATTTTGTTTCATTCACACATATTGAACTCACAAACCTGCAGATTTAGTCAAACGGAAAACACTCTGTTCCACCTTGTGATGTCATGTTTACCACAGGAAGTGCTCCACTGTGACTTTAAATTCTGTACACCTTTACTAGAATGATTTGTATAATTTCAACTATAGAACTGCTAATCTTTATTGAACAAAAGGTAAAAGGTAACTTTTAAAAAAATAACAAAAAACTACATGACATCACAAGGTGGAACAAAGCTTTTTGAGCTTTTGGAGATAGACATATACAATAATAAAGGGTTACTCAAACATATGTCACAGTATTTGACGTTTTTTTGTTTTGTTTTTGTTTTCATGCATGACTAGGTGTTAACCCCATTTCCTAATAATTTAGAGAATAATTACTGCAGTAAATTCGACTTGGTAAAACATATCTGGGTCCAGTCTCATGTCTTTGGAGAAGTGGACAGTAACAGCATTGGTAATATCGTTCCACCGTTTGCTTTTCTTGTCGTAGACGGTCCCCTTAGCAAACGCGTCTTTGAGTGACGTCCGAGTGGCGTTTTGTGTTGCAGCGCCAACTTGAACGTTCCCTGCAGACGTGGAAGAGGATGCAGATCTTAGTTTCGTGCATTCTTCATATTCCAAGACATGTTTGTGACGGAGGTGGTGAAGCAGATCGCTCCTGTCGCCGTCTGCAGCTACAACTTTAGCCCGACAACATTTACAGAATACGGTTGTTTGATCAGCGCCAGATTTTTTTTAAAGCCGAAGTACTTCCACACAACTGACACGGCTCCTCTTTTCGGTTTAAGTTCCTCTGTGTCTGTAACATTTTCTCCGTCCATGTTGTTCACCGCTCAACACACACTGAGCTTCCACCGCTCTCACGCCACTGCAAAACAGTCCCCCTCTCAAACAATGTCCCGCGGCACCACGTTCCACCACTCTGGGTTCCCGACGTTTTGTACGCACACACTCACCAGTATTGGGATATATGAAAAATCCATATCATTAAAAAAAAAAAAACACTCCAGATCTGTTTTTGAGGAGGTAACAACATTATAACATGGCTTAAAGGGATAGTTCTGTTTTTTTTATGTGAACCTGTATGGCATTCCCTACAGCAGTGCCGTGCATTAACCCCTGACAGTGTCCTCTGAGCCGAGTTCTGCCCCGGTTCTGGAGCTGACGAAAGTAGGTCCGGCAAGTTAGCGGGGACAGTTAATAAAACTTGTTTTTCTTCTCAAAACAATATTTGTCCAAAAAATAATATATTTGCGTCAGAAAACAGCTGTCCACGAAAAAGTCAGAAGTCTAAATCGCTTGGTGCTATTTTCTCTCGAGTCGTATCACTGCGCGCCTATTATTATTATTAGCCTGTTCACTTGTAAACATTGCCAGACCTACTTTCGTCAGCTCCAGAACCGGGGCAGAACTCGGCTCAGAGGACACTGTCAGGGGTAAGCCAGTGTTAATGCACGACACTGCTGAAGGGGATGCCATACAGAATCACATACAAAAAACCCAAACTATCCCTTTAAAGCTCACAAGAGTCAATTTTGTGTAATAAAAGATCGTTAATGTTTGGAAAGTTTTGCAATTCCGAAATATAACTGAATGGTCATTACTTTGTTCATTACCACATTAACTTCCTTATTTATTTCCTCAGTAAAACTTTTATTGTAGACTGTTTATACATTGTATTTTTAAGACACATGGGCTATTTCTTACACCAGCAAATTCAAATCTATAAAACAACAGGGGGTAGCTGTAACCTTCATGGCAAGGTTGTGTAACATACCTGCAAAACCTGAACTTTCTGTATTGATTTTTAAATCCATATTTGTTTTGTGTCTGATAAGCATGTTTACTTGGGATTGAATGTAAACAAGGTTAGGCAAAATAAGATTATTTTAGCCTTAACACACAAGAAATCTTTATGCTAGAGCTGACTACAACTTCTACAACAACTACTACAGAACTACAACAACAATTAACTCCTACAACCATTACTACAACTACTGCTACTACTGCTACTACTACTACTATTGCTACTGCTACTACTATTACTCTGCTACTACAACTACTACTACAACTACTACTACTACTATTGCTACTGCTACTACCACTTCTACTACTACGACTACTACTACTACTGCTACTACTATAGCTACTACTACTACAGCTACTACTATTGCTACTGCTACTACTACTACTTCTACTACTCTGCTACAACTACTACTACCACTACTACAGCTACTACGACTACTACTACCACTCTGCTACTGCATCTACTACTACTATTACTCTGCTACTACAACTACTACTACTACAACTACTATTACTACTATTGCTACTGCTACTAATACTACTACCACTACTACCACTTCTACTACTACGACTACTACTACTACTACTGCTACTACTACAGCTACCACTACTACAGCTACTACTATTGCTACTGCTACTACTACTACTACTTACTACTACTACTACTGCTACTACTACAGCTACTGCTACTGCTATTACTACTACTATACTACTACTACTACTCTGCTACTACTGCTACTACTACTACTACCACTACTACGACTACTACTACTACTACTCTGCTACTATGACTACTCCTACTACCACTACTACAGCTACTAAGACTACTACTACTACTACTACTACTACTATTACTACTACTACTACTACTACTACTACTACTCTGCTACTACGACTACTACTACTACTACCACTACTACTGCTACTACTACTACTACTACTACTACTCTGCTACTACGACTACTACTACTACTGCTACTACAGCTACTACTACTACTACTACTTCTACTACTACTCTGCTGCTACTACTACTACTACTACTACAACTACTGCTACTGTATGGTTATTATTAGTCCATAAACACTTGTGTGCCTCTCCAATTTGATCATTATTTATTTTCAATGTATTATTGATACATAAATCAACTTTTATCTGAGTTTAGCTGACGTTTTTTCACCCAGACACCAGAATCGCTCTGTGAATAATAGAATCTGCTAAACGGGGTGGGGCTACGTAGTGAATGAAGCGTTAGGGGCTCAGGTGGACATTTGTACACAGCCAGCATGAGTTATTTTGCTTGAATTCTTAGTCTTTTGTCCTTTTGTTTACTTTGTTTATTTATGTATTCATGCATTTTCGTTACCAGACCAGCCAGAACCACACTCTTTGAGAAAACTTTACAAAGACGAACGGATCTGGAGGGAGTGACACAATCTGACACAGAGAGATGCATGATGCTGACACGGCTGCGTACACATAAAAAGGGGAAAAGACAACATAAAGGACTGAGGAAAAGCATGGATTTTTGCAGAATCAACACTCAAAGCACCAAATTATTACTTATCTCAGTTAACCCTAGAGCTCTATCGCTGTGATTTTCACCCGAGCAAAAGTATTTACATGATTTTCAATATGTTGCATTTTTCTGAGTGTCATGGGTCCCTGGGGAGTTTCACCATTGTTTTTGACGTCTTTGAAGGTGTAGGTGTTTCCCTACCCCAAAGCCCACTTTTTCCTACAGGCTTTTGTGTGATTTTCACCCGGTAACAGTGAAAGAGTAATGTAAGAATGTAATGAATTTAATGTAAGAGGATGTAAGGAATAGGTAAGTAAGAGTGGTCCTAGAATGTGTATCTATCCTTATTTAGTGCAGTGGTTATGAATAAATATCACAAAGTGGTGATTTCAAAGGGAATTCTTATGGTGAAAACAATATTTTAGTCAACTGGTCATTTTTACCCACTGAAAAAATACTATTTTTTGTTCCTCTCTCCTGCAACTGTTCATGTGTCAAGGAGTCTGTGCTTCACCAGGAAGTCTCACATGTCCCAGGAATGGCTAGACCAAAGACCAAGTTTCCAGTATATATATATTTTTTTTCCTCAAATTCCTAATTTTTCAGTCATTTTGGAGCATGTTTTTAGGGTCTTTTTCATTTTGTTACACATACCACAGTATGTGGTATGTGTAAAAGAAAACCACTCCAATTTATCATATGTTGTCATATTTTGATCTATTTTTCATGACAAGTACTTTTTGTTGGGTGTATTATATCGGGTAAAAATTACCCGACAGAAGTGATGGTGTTACTTTTTATAGCGAAAGTGTTCTTGGGTTAAAAAGAAGTTATGAGAAACACAGGATATAAATTAACAGCTGTGGTTGGATCGTCTCAAGTTTGAACGGACAATTTTCACGTTTTGTGGTCCGATGCCGGTCTCTCCTGGATTCAAACAGAACTCTGAAGGGACGGGCTGGTCAGGCAAACATTAGGGACTGAGATGGACATTCAGACAAAGCCAGCAAGTATTTCTTTGAGTTAATAGTCCTTTGTCCCCCCGTGTTGCTGGTACTTTATTGATTTTGATTTTATTTTTACCGTTTGAGATGATAGCTATAACATGAGACATTGCACAAACACTGAACTCAGAGTTGTGTGTATATTTTACTTTTGCCTGTGAAGTAACTCGTAGCTTTGAGGGAAGTTTTCAGACTACCAACTATATGACAGACTCGTATCTGTAGAGGCAAAAATAAACTTTGACTCCTTTTACTTTGGGGAAAACATAAATATATCCAAGCAACTAGATGTAACATTTTCAGTCAAGTTTGAAAAAGTTGTGTTTGTAACTACTAGATGAATTCTTATATTGAATCCACATATGCACCTATCTCTGTTTCAGGTTACAGGTTACAGTTACAGGTCAGATCTGTGGATATGTAACTCTCTAATAGTGTATGTTTTTCAAGACAATAAAATCCCATGAAATTGAATAAATGTGAGTAATATAGGTTTGTTTAATGCTATAATATGGAAAATTTTAGGCAAAGCAATAACTTCTCCATGGATACAAGCAGCAAAGCTCAACGTCACCTTTATTGTCAAAAAACAGATGTACAGGTTGCACACACAGGATTTGAAATTGTAGCACCCCCTAGGCCCTCAGGGAACATAAAACATCTGATAAACAAGACAATAAACACAATCACTAAAACATCACATATACCTGCATGAAAAGTCCCTCAGTCGTCCAGGTAGAATCCATGATAAAAGGAGAAGTTAAATTTGTCAACTGGACAAAGTTTGTAGCGTAATACGCTCAACCGATGGTGTCATTTAAGCTAGCTGTGCCCTCAGTGTCTGGTTAGTGTCATTTAGCTGCAGCGTCGGAGCTACCTACCCTGAACAAAGCTCTGAACCTGTCCCAGCTACTCTCTTTTGTTTTACGAATTCCTCTGGCGTCTAGTATTAGCATATCTATAAGCCCTAGTGCGGCGCTTTACACTGAAATAGCTCTGAAACTTTCAACTAGCAGTGTCTTTGTATTTCAAATTTCTCTGGCGTCCAATTCCCGATTTAAGACAACGACCCTCTCCAGTGCCCTCTGCAATGGCTGTCTGTCCTAAGCAGTTTCAGTGTCTGTTTTTGACTCATTTGAGAATCGAATTTATAGATGGGAGACACCAGTGTCACTGAAGTCCCCCATTTCTGTTTAAGCAGCAGTGTCATTTGACAAAAATAGCCATTTAAGCAGCCGTGTCATTTACCAGTTCATTTAAGCAGCTGAACCTCAGTGTCCTATTTAAGTGTCTTCTAGGTGAAGATATACAGGCAGATGACGGTCCACTCTGGCCCGCCCGTGTTGATACATCCTCTTGTAAGCAGCAGTGTCAGTGTCATTTAAGTTTCCCCAATGTAAGCGCTCACTGCAGTCTTCACTTTCAACGTTATTTAAGCATTGCTTTGTTTGTGGCTCAGTGTCCTTTGTGCCATTTGGCCGTGGACCAGTGTCTTAAAGTGTTAAGTGGGTTTGAAATTTAAACTGGAATTTCATATTGTCTGTCATTGAAGTGTCATTTCCGAAACGCAGGTACGGAATCGCCACCCCTTTAAGTGCCATTTCGGATTCTCTGTGTCTTGTTTCTTCATTTAAGCAGCAGTATCAGTTTATGTTGACAGCCCATTTAGGATATCCACAAACAGAGCAGTGTCAGTTGTTATTTAAGTGTCCTTTCTGTGCAGTGTCACTGACAGCGCTGTGTTGTAATGTCCGAATAACACCCAGTTTGTGCTGTAAGTAAAAATCGAGGGCCAAAAGATTACTCAAGTAAAAGTATCACTTGTAAAAAATCTACTTGATTGAAGTATTGAAGTGCATGTTTAAAAATGTACTTTAAGAGTAAAAAGTAAAAGTATTTTCAGAGATTTTTAAAGCATCGAAAGTAGTGGCTTTGAAAAAAAAGCTGTTTTTGTGTATTTGGTTTGCTCAAAATTGGAATGTTAACTCAAAGACTTATTTAGACTTTAAAAATAAAGTCTAAATATAAGTGCTATAAATAAGTCTCAATCATTTTCAGCAGTACTTTTTAATTTTCTATCTAGATCTATCTAGACCTGCTCTCAAATGTAGTGAAAAAATAAAATAAGTAAAAAAATAAAAATAAAAAATGCTCAAGTAAAGTACAGATACCTAATAATTTTACTTACATTTTGTAGTTTTATTTTTGTACTTTGTTGCCTTCCACCACTGGATCAGAATTATTCTGCAGATAGAACACAATGTTCTGTACCATTCATTTTAATAGGGCAACAAAAGAAAGAAAAAAATGAACGTTGACATTTATAGATTGAGCAGATAAATGGTTGTGGGTTGTTATGTCCATTTTATTTGGCAGTGAGTAATACAATTCAATATCTTACTTCCACTTCTCTTTTTATTAAGCTTACACATTTTTGTTGGATTTGTGGTGCTTGATGAAAAAAAAAACCCTGAAATTTCATTGGTTGTTAGCTTTTATTCCAGTTGTGGCGCTAATCGTTTTGTCAATAAACTAATAATGTTTCGGTAATATTGGCGTGTTTGGTAATGGCAAGTGGATGTGAGTCACCAAAACAGCCTTGGGGCTTCATGTTTAGAATCAAGGTGAAGAAAAGTCTATAATGACATCAACAAACTTTAAAATGATCTTAAAGTTGCTGTTTTGTGGTAGGGGGTCTACCACAAGCTTGTTTCCATGGAGATATTTTTGCTTTGCCTGGAATGTTTCACATTACGGCATTACACTTATTTATGTTGGATATATTCAATTACATTTGTTTTACTGCTCAAAAATACTACGAACAACATGAATTCCTACACTGAGTGAGCTCCCCTCTCCACAGATTTGACCTGTAACTTGGCCCGTAGGCTTGTCTCCATGGAAATACAGTAGATAAGTTTAATGCCATACTGTGGGACATTCAAGACAAAGTAATAACATCTCTATGAAGACAAGCAGGTGCCGGATCCTCCACCAGAAAGTTACACAGTGCACCTTTAAATTGGACTTTGGACTCTGTTTAGTTTAATAATCTTTTAAATGCTTTCAATGTATTCGGCCACTATTTATGGACCGAAGAATACAGACCTCCACCAAGGCACTGAATCCCAACCAGAATTTGGAAATTAGTTAATTTTACCAGTATTGATTTTTCCAGTAGACCTGTCTTTGTTTGTTTTAGTTTTTTTTTTTCCATCCTTTTGAGACTTGTCTTGAAAAATGAATCCTAACCTAGTAATTTAGCACAAGATTATTGGGTTGGCGGTTTGAACCCCACTTCCACAACTGCACATTATCGCTGTATCCTTGAGCAAGACACTTATTTTGAAATCAATTCTATAAATTCCATATTTGAGACCTCTCACTGATTCCTTGTCGTTCTTGTGTTTCGTTTCAGATCTTCACACGTTATGGTAAATGCTACATGTTTAACTCGGGGCAGGACGGGAAGCCCCCCCTGGTGACCATGAAGGGGGGCATGGGTAACGGACTGGAGCTCATGCTGGACATCCAACAAGACGAGTACCTGCCGGTGTGGGGAGAGACTGGTAAGACTGTACTGTTATAATTGTGTAGTAAAAATGACTTGAATTTAAGAATATTTAAGACTTTATATGCAATGGAAAAAAACCTGAAGAACTGAAATAAAAATAAATAAATAAATACATACATACATAAATAAAATCTGAAATAAATTAAGTCTGAAATTAAAAAACAAATAAACTACTGAACTGAATGAAAAAAAAAATCTGTCACTACAGATTTTCATGAAACTAAAACTGACTGTAATTGACCAAAGAGATTTGATTTTGTTGTTAAAAAATCCATGTAGGAAAGAGTTAATGTTAATAAAATATATACAAGTAAATTATTATTATTATTATTATTATTATTATTATTATTATTATTATTATTATTATTATTATTATTATTATTGTATTTTGTAATTTTCTATTTTTTTTATTCTTTTTTCCACTATTCAAATGTTTTTTCTCACTTGTTCCAATTAAGGATGCACAGATTTTCTCAAACCAATATGAGTCTTGTCTTACAACCTTACATCACATAGTTCTTTAAATTATCCGTTTTAAGTTTTAAGTAAGTTTTAATTTGATGTATACAGTGTACTATGTGGAATTTTGTTACTGTTGGCAATTTAATGAGATTTTTTTTTATGAGATTATAAAAGAATGCAGTCTGAAATCCCAGACAGTCAAAGCTCCTTAAAACAAAGCAAGATGATATTGAGAATTCAGAGTACACAAGCAAAAACAACATCCAGGTTTGTATTGGTTTGTACATTTGGCCCTGAGCTAAAACATCTTCTACTTGTTCTATAGGCTATAAGTCTCGCTGTAAAGTTGTGTTAGGTTCATATTGATTCTTCTCTAATCCCTTAGATACAGGCTGGAGTTCAGTGTAAAGCCCAGCCAAAGCTCTGCTAATCCCCAACTGACATGACCAAAGGCAAACATAAATAAGAAATAAGATCAAATATTAAAATGTTAAAAGTTTATTGACCACTGTTACATCTTTCAGACCTTTGGCACATGCCATAATAGTTCATAAGTGCTGTCTCCATAGCAATGTTACTACTTTAGCTGAAATGTTCCACACTATGGAGAAAAAGAATTTGCAAACCCTCCACCACAAAAGGTTTTAAAGCCACAGGATGTAGCCAAAAAATAGAAAATAAAATTAAAATCATTGTATTTATTGCACTGAAAAACGTGTGAACATGTGTCGCTCCTGTCCTTCCTGTGAGGCTTACCTCTCCACAAACCTCATTCTTATTGGGCCTGGAGGAGGGCCTCCCTTGTTTGTTTTTTTAATGAATGGCATAAAACTCATCCATTTCCATGGTGAATGTTCCACAGTATGACTTTAACTTTCTACTTCAAGTCATGCAGGTGACATGCTATCTCCAGAAAGTTACATACTGTACCTTTCAAGGTTATCATAGGCCTAGTTAACAAAAACGAACGACAAAACTAAAACTAAAATTGAAACTGTATTGTGTGTTTATAAAACTAACTGAAATGATAGATAAATTGCTCTTCATTTTTGTCTTTGTCAATTTATTTACAAACCTTGGATTGCTATAAAATAAATCAACCCGTTGCTCCCGTATATGGGATTTCTTTGAATATGACGGTGAGACGGACAAAAGCAAAAGTGCGTCGTGCTGGGGGGAGGTCACAGCATTTCTCAAAGGGAAAAATACAATTACGAAGTTTGCATAAGGATGCGAGTAGCGAGTACCTTGCTAAACCAGCTTCTTTTAGTACTCAGACAGAAATAACTTCCCCGCAGTGAGTTGATGAATTTGGAAGTTTTGGTGTGTATTTTTATTTGTTTTTGCACTTCAGGCTGCAGCTTGTGGACTGCTTTGGTTGTTGTGGGGGTAAACCTGAACTTGTTTGTTGTAAGTTTGATAACACAATACTTTCTTTTGGAATCCTGCACTTGACAAATTACCCAAAGTATAATCCAAAAACTAAAACTAATAAAAACTAAACTAAAACTGAGTAGTTAGAAAGAAAAAAAAACTAACTAAAACTATCAGAGCCACTCTAAAAACTAATTAAAACTAACTGACAAAAGAGGGGGGAAAAAAACTATTATAACCTTGGTACCTTTGAGATCACCCATGTGCTAAATCAGTAGCTAATTTATCCACTGGAGCAGATAGTTCAGCAAAAGTTCGTTTCGAAAAGTTGACAGATGCAGAGGTTTTCTTAGAAGAAATATTTTATCATGTTTAACTTTGAATTCAATGGCTTTGCGAATAGGTCACATCCTCACTTTTGGCAGAGGTGGTCAGGTAACTACTGGAATTTTAATTGGTGAAATGGTCCAATATTTTTAATGATTCTTGGCCAGGAAAAGGTTTAATACCCTAATGATAAAAACAGGCTTGGGGAGTAACAGAATACACGGAACGGCGTTAAGTAAAAGGAGACAAAAAAAAAGGTAACTGTATTCCGCTACAGTTACAAGGAACGAAGACGTAGTCAGATTACAGGTACAATTAGTGAAAATGGGGATTATTTAGCAGGATTACAATTTGAAACAATTTTGTGTTTGTTTTTGTTTTTTTCATTTAAAGCTGGAGATGGAGGGAAAACAGAACAAACTGTTGTACACTATGGCAGTACTCTGGAACAAACTTGCAACTGGCATGACTTCGACCGAGAAGAATGCATTTAGCGGGTGGAAATTTCAACATTATTTTATTTTTAAAGGTCCCATGGCATGAAATTTTCACTTTCTGAGGTTTTTGAACGTTAATGTGAGCTCCCCTACCCTGTTTAGGCCCCCCCCCCCATGGCTAAAAGTTGCGAAATGTCTAAACTGAGCATTTGCGGGCCTTTTCTGCGTTACACAAAACCAGTGTTCAAACGGGCGAGTTCAGACAAGGCACCTTATTGACGTCAGATCGGCAAATGCAGCTCCAGCCCCTCCCTCTGTCTCCGCTCAGCGTCCCTGTATATCCCGCCCATAGAGTTTGGACTGTGAATGCGCTACGCAATGCGAAATGCGTTTTTTTATTTGCCTGGAGGCACGTCCGAGTGTTTCTAGGCTCGGAAGTCCTTTATCTGAGCCTCTGGACCTTTGAACAGCAGTGGTTTAATTTTATTTTATGTGGAAATGTGTTTATTTTTCAATGGAACTCTTCAACTCTCTCCCCCCGTGCAAAAACAAGGAAATGGATCAGAGAGCGCTCAGAGCAGACAGCGGAGTGTTTAGCCACGCCCCCACCTTCTACTATTGGCCAGCTTTTTTCTCCTCATTTGCATTCGCCCATTATAGAGTGTTCTGAGTGAGAAAAATTACTCTTTCTCAGCTTATCTCTGTTTCTCATGCACTGAGTGTTGATTTTGAAGAAGGATTCATTTACAGTATTAGGGAACCATTAAGGAGCCATATAAAAGCATCAAGAAGTACCATGTCATGGGATCTTTAAAGAAGACAAGGGGATTTTTTTCTTAATAAACTGTACTATATGTGGTCAGGATTTGTGCACTTTCATTGCAGGACTAAGGCTACATTTAGACATATGTTGTCTCCCTCCGTTTTCCAAAATGAGGCCCCGTTTACACGTACACTGGTATTTTTTAAAAACAGACGCATTTCCTTTCGTTTGTATCCATCCTTTACACGCAAACGGGGAATTTGCCTCTGAAAACGAAGGAGAACGCTCTGCAAGCCAATCAGAATTGCACTTTTGGTGCGTCAGCTGCCTAAAACTCAATTTTCCTCAGTTTACATGCAAACGCGAAACCCGAGTTTTCCAAAATCTCCATTTTTGCCGAAGTTTTTAGAAAGAATCGTTTTCAGAGGAAAAATCTCCTCAAACAAACAAACAAACGAAGGGAAAAGTCAGGCCCTATAAGCTACTGTTCAAATGAGCTTTCCTCAGTTTCGTTTATAATGCACAAAATGTTATTGTTTTCTTGTTGTTATCGGATATTTGGTGTTAAAATCATCCAAAAGTAATTGAAAATAATCAAGTTACATTAGTTTAATATTAGGGATCTTGGATTATGTTACTGAATACATATTTTAAGGGGTAACTAGTAGGGGTGTGCAAAATAATCGTCATGACATTGCATCGCGATACTAACTTTCACAATATACTGCATTGATTCTTGATGCCAAAAATCAATTATTATTAATTAATAATTTGTTAATTAATTATTAATAAATTTATTAATTATTAGTTGTTGTTTTTTTTATAAATCCTATGCACTTTTTTCTTTGTGAAAAGGGTATTGTTTGGTATGATGGTAGCTACCTCCAAAATGGCAAATGTTTGAACATCATTTTTTGTTTTAGAAAAAATCCTATGCACTTTTTTTGTTATTGGTTTGGTTTATTTGTTTTTGTTATTCAATAAATTCAGTTATGAATTGAGTTGCTCAGAGTTATGTATCAATTGAAGACACGACCCAGATACACAGTCACTGATATTTAAGTTATCCTCTTTTTTTTTTGGGTACATTTTCACTGAAGTATGTCGAATACATTGCAATGCATCGCAATAATTCAAGTATCGTGATGCATCGTGATAGTATCGCATCGTGGCATATGAATCGTGATTCGAATTGAATCGTGACTTCTTTGCCAATACCCACCCCTAGTAACTAGTAACTGTACTAGAATACATTTCTAAAGTAACCCTCCCAACCCTGGATAAAAATACAATGTATTTTCAACATAAAATAATACTATTTTTAGACATTTTATAGCTTATTAATTCTAATATAAATACAAATAATTCTAAAACTATTCTATTCAAAGTGTGTCCATTTTATGTGATTTTTAAAAAATTATTCTTGTTTAAATTAGTATCACATAGATTGTATTGATTATAGGTGCACTCATCTATCCACTTAGGATCAGCTCAGCTGTTTTTGAATATTAAAACACCTGTTATTGAATGAGTGGAAAATAAAGGCTGTGTGGCATCAGGCAACTTTGGGGGCTGGTTTGGGTGTTTGGAAGGAAATGTGGGATTATTTTTAATCACTGTAAATCTCTTTGTGCTTTTTGAAAAGCAAGGCTGTCAGTTTAACACGTTAATTAGGTTAATTAATTGCACTGCAAATTAACACGTTCTAAAAATTAACGCAATTAATTATGAGTGGCAATTCAATGCGCGCATTTTAAATTCAGCGTGCGGTGAGCAAATCGCTGCTCGTGCCTTTGAACGGCAAGTTTATTTATAAAAAGAACGAAGATGGGACGATCAACAAGAACACAGTGATTTGTAGCTTTTGTAAAAAAGATTTTTCCGATCACCGAAGCTGCTCCAGCCTGACGGATCATTTGAACGATAAACACGTCTGGACAAGTTCCATCGTTACCGGTGATAGAGCGAGCGTGAGCGCACTTCAACAAACTACGCTTCAGAATTTGGGAAACAAATGAGCAAAGAGACCACAGAAAAACTGATGAACTCAATCGCAAAGTGGGTTGCCTCTCTCTCTCAATCTCTCTCTTTCTTTCTCATGAGATTAAAATTTGATTAATTTGATTAATTAATTACAAATCCTGTAAGTGATTAGATTATTTTTTTTAAATCACCCGACAGCACTAATGAAAAGCACTTCATAAATAAAATTTGGTTGATTGATTGAGTGACATAGTCTAATGCAGGTGTAGCATATGTGATGCAGATGCTATAGTGAAATGGAGTAACAATATTATTGGGCTAGTTTACAGAAGTTCCAAGTTTGGCTCAGGGAGGATTAGGGTTGTATTTAAAAACACACAAACCAGAAATATGGTGCAAAAGTGATTTGTATTGAAGTATTTACAATATTTACAATATTTACAGAAGTGCACTTGTTCATGGAGCAGTTAATTGTGTTAATAACGGATAAGAAAAGTTCAATGATTGAGATATTTCAAAAATCCAGTGTTCGAGTAATCCAGATAAACCAACACAGTTCATTGTGTTTACCCCAGAGGGCAGTAGTCCGTATGGAGAGTGAAAGCCAATAGTTCAAAAGACTGAATGAGTCTTTGGGAAACAGTTTTCAGTTTTGTGTGTGGGGGGAGCAAGCTACAGTGCCTCCTACTGCACATAAGGGAGCAGTGGTTGTTCTGGATCCTTTTCCTCAGGCCCAAGGCCTATGGGTAGCTCGCCATCAGGAAACCTGGCCAGTTCCCGGTGGTTTTCATTTCCACAAAAAGAGTTAACAGAACATTGAATCCACAGTGGTAGGGCATCTACAATCTGCAGCAGCTCCAAACCTCTCCCAGTCCCACCCACGCTCTACCAAACAATGGGCTCTGCCATATTTTATTGAGACTGAGCTGTAGTCCCACGCCAAATCTCGCGAGATTACACACACAAACTGAGCAGTGGAGTGAAGGGAAACATAAGGCAGAGAGAAATAGCCAAAAAACGGCTGGGTTACACCACACTGTGGAATATTCTAGGCAAAGCAATAACATCTTCATGGAGACAAACCAACACCAGAAACACAGTGCAC
This sequence comes from Paratrypauchen microcephalus, assembly GCA_036785185.1. Lineage (NCBI taxonomy): Eukaryota > Metazoa > Chordata > Actinopteri > Gobiiformes > Gobiidae > Paratrypauchen > Paratrypauchen microcephalus. Next base: position 1,148,858 of record JAVJIX010000005.1, on the reverse strand, counting down.
CTTTAATATCTGGGTATAGATGAATGGCTTAATCGTTCCTTTATGAGAAGAATTAGAAAGCACAATAAGAAAGTGACTCATCATCCCCCTTCATTTCTCAAGGTGACTGCTAATCTATATTTTAAAATGGCCACATTAAGACGCATATACTGAGGAGTACAAGTTTCAAGGCTTTCTCAATTAACATTAGAAACATTGATTCTGCTTTCCAAGATACATATTAAATAACACAAACTAATTAAAAGCCATTCCATGGGGAGTTAGCAATTGCCTTGAGGAAAAGTCGTGTAACTAGATAATGGACTGGCCATGTCAAAGTTTCTGTAATGATTTTACACTAATGTGTGATGTAATATGCGCCGTTAATGAGCTGATATGATGTGTGGACACTGGCCCTGAGCTAATATGGTTCCATTATAGTGCCCACTCTTATCTAATCCAAAGTTTCAGTCATAAAGTCAAAGGTCTGGACAATGGCGAACTTCTGTTGCAGTTTTTAAGGCTTGTACAAAAGTGAGCTAAAGGAATATGTTACAAAAGAACTACGTTTTCAGTTGATAAGTACCGTTGACATAGCATTTTGTGAAAATTCCTAAAAATGTCACCTAGATCAAGAAGCAGAAACCCTGTGAATACATAAAATAAATGCTCTTTTAAACTGCAATCTTAAAAATAGAGAGATACAGGAAGGCCACAAGCATCAAAGCACAAACACCCACCAAGAAAAAATATTGGTGAATACTCCAACAGTTATAGAGTTAAGGCTGCGTCCCATTACTCTGTCTTACCCCTTCCCCTGCTCCTTTATCTACATCTTTGTCTTGCCCCTCGATAACGAGCTGAGAGGGCTAGGGGTACGAATGTTCCCCTAAGAAATGGGACGCCACTCGATTACCGTTTGCATCATCATTGCATCATCATCCCTTGCCTCTACCTGGCTGCTACGTCTACAGAGGCGACAATTGACGCAAACAAACGTAAACAAATGTCAAGGATTATCGGGTACCTCAGTTTTGACCAAAAAACTAGCTTGTTTATGCATGAAAGTTCGAAGAAAACGATAACGTCGGCTAAACAGACATCACTACAATTAAAAACCGCAACAACAGGTCACTAAAAGTAACGTAGAACATAATTGTAAACCATGCTAAACTGTTAATCAATAATTACAACTGCTGAAAATACATTTATGAGACTCCTTGGCTGGTCGATGTGACGCTGCCATCCTGATCCCAAAACCTGCCTGAGCTTGTAGGCGTACCCCTTCGTTCCCCTGTCGGTCGTAGCCCTAGCCCTTGATCAAAATTAGAATCAGGACACCCCTTGCCCTCACATGAACGCGCAAAACCAAGGGGTAGGGGTAAGACAAAGGGGTAAGACAGAGAAATGGAACGCAGCCTAAGTTGCTATAAAACACTGGTTCTAGTGTCATTTGTTTAAAATTAGTGTATATATATATATATATATATATATATATATATAGTATATATATAGTATAACTGAGCTGCTATGTTTTTGGAAGCAAGCATGTGACCGCCAGGCCAACGTAGAGGCAAGATCTGTGGAGAGGCGATCCTGCTCACTGTTTTTAAGGCATTTCTTATAGCTATAAAACACCTGTACTTGAATAAATACAAGATAGATCAGCTTAAAGCAATACTGTGGAACATTCTAGGCAAAGTAACAGCATCTCAATGGATACAATCAGGTGGATTACCTTAAAAGTTACTACATAAAGCACTTTTAAAGTAGTTTTACGATATATATCAGTAATCATAGTTGAGGTAGTTGTAATAGCAGTAGGGGGATAGGTACTATTAGTTGTAGTAAGTGCAGTAGCAAAAGTAGTAATAGTAGTAGTATTAGTAGTAGGTCAATCAGTTCACTACCAGGTCAGCAGGGAGAACATGGATAATCAAACAGAAAATATACAAAATCTATACTGCTTGAACTGGAAAACACCTTCAACATCCATAATTTGAAAATATAGGTAAAGTATTTCCCTTAAAATCCAATACTTTAGCTTTTGGAAGCTAAAAAATACTCATGTAAAGTGCCCCTGCCATGTCAAGTGGAAACTATTGGAATGTCTATACTAAAGAAATTGATATTGATCTGCAAAATTGTAGTCCATTGCCCTTAATTGTAGTGCTTGTCAGTGAGGAGCCCCGCATGCATTAATCACTATACATTACTCTTTTACTACGTACAAAAATCAATATGGTGGCCTCTCATTTGTCACTATAGGTTTCTTAGGAACTTGTACCTCTTTAGTACTGCTCTGTGATAGGCTACGTATGACTTTATCACTAGGGTTACGTGCACAGGGAAATGCACAACCAAATTCAGATCGTTTTTGTCCCAGTCTACAGCAGCACTAGAACTTTGCAGCTTAATTACTAATAAAAAATAACCCAGTGGTGGCTTGTGGTCTTTCAAATAGGGAAAGCTCATGATATTATTTATTTTTTTATATTATGGTACAAGGCCATTCTGTATTTTCCTCTAAAAAGCTGTGTAATTAAAACTGTTGTAAAGACATGACTAGCAGCTACTATACAGCTATACAGCTCTGAAAAAAAAATAAGAGACCACGGCAAAATTATCCGTTTTTCTGATTTTACTACTTATAGGTATGTGTTTGGGCAAAATAAACATTTTTGTTTGAGTCTATAAACTACTGACAACATTTCCCCCAAATTCCAAATAAAAATATTATCGTTTAGAGCATTTATTTGCAGAAAATGACAAATTGTGAAAATAACAAAGAAGATACATGTTTTCAGACCTCAAACAATGCAAAGAAACAAGATCAAATTCATTTTAAAACAACATAATACTAATGTTTACACTTAAGAAGAGTTCAGAAATCAATATTTGGTGCAATAACACTTATTTTTAATCACAGCTTTCATGCGTCTTGGCATGCTCTCCACAAGTCTTTCACATTGTTCTTGGGTGACTTTATTCCACTCCTGGTGCAAGAACTGAAGTAGCTCAGCTTTGTGTTTGTGTTGGAATTCAACAGACGCTGGAATGGAATGGCTGTAATACATGTAGAGATGATGATTTCAGAAAAAATACAGTGGTCTCTTATTTTTTCCAGAGCTGTAGAACGGGCAAGTTAATCACAATGGTACAGTCAATGTGTTATTAAATGTCAATATGCCAGCCACTAATTAGAGTGTATGAAGATAGGTCAGTTCACACCTCGCTCATGTCCCTTTCATTCATCAAAACACAGATCTCTAAATGTGACATTATGCTAGTTAAGTTCTGACAGTGAGAGCTGGTGTGTGAGCCTGTCTGTGCTACAGCAATGAGTCAAACAGGAGAAACTGTGTTATGTACACACACTCACCACAGATGTGTTCACATTATGCAAAGGTAGAATCTCAGGAAAGCTCCCAAACTAATTATTCACTCTGTAATTAATAATAAAGTGCATCAGTGGCCTCCACTTACAGCTCCACAAAGACAGTAGCAAAAAACAAGCGCTTCTGTCAGACAGATGATAAGTACTGTTGCCATAGCATTTTGTGAAAATTCCAAAATGTCACCTAGATTAAGAAGCTGAAACCCTGTGAATACGTAAAATAAAAGCTCTTTTACACTGCAATCGTAAAAATAGAGAGATACAGGAAGGCCACAAGCATCAAAGCACAAACACCCACCAAGAAAAAATATTGGTGAATACTCCAACAGTTATAGAGTTAAGTTGCTATAAAACACTGGTTCTAGCTCCAGTTGTTTAAAATTATATTCAAAGAGAGTGCCTTCAAGTAAAGGTGCACTATGCAAGTTTTCTAATGGTTGTTATGCTGCTTTCTTGTATCCATGGAGTTGTTTTTGCTTTTTTTTCTTAAATGTTACTAAGTATAACTGAGCTACTATGTCTGTGGAACCAAGCATGTGACCACCTGGCCAACTTACAGGCAAGATCTGTGGAGAGGCGATCCTGCTCAGTGGTTTTAAGGCATTTTATAGCTATAAAACACCTGTACTTGAATAAATGTACACTCCAATTGCAGCTCCACACAGACAGCGGCAAAAAACAAGCGCTTCTGTCAGACGGCCAATCGCTGGAGCTGCAGAGCTGTCAGTCAAAGCTGAGATGAGAGCAGTAAATCAGCAGCTGTCCTGGCTGAGAGTCACATACACGCTCAGGTGAAGCTGGGGAGCAGCCAAACAGTAATGGGTGACAGAGAGGGGAGATGAGCGCAGCACCGAACGCAGCATTGACATCCGCAAATGGACTTGTGAAATTAAACACACTTAGGCTACGTTCAGACTGCAGCCTGAAGTGACCCAAATCAGATTTTTTTTGCCTCTATGCGACCTGTATCTGACCTGTATCTTTTAATAACAGTCTGAACGACACTGATCTTTTCAGATTTTTTCAAATGCCACTGAAACAACCATACACAGAAACACACTTTTGGCAGAAATAGATAAGTGACATCTCATTTACCTTGAACATTTGATTTTCAGACATGATAGGAACTGCATGTTACAGTGAAGCTCCAGTAAGTTTTAGGCTGCATCCCATTCATCTGTTTTACCCCTTCCCCTAACCCTTTATCTATGTCTTTTCTTGCCCCTCAATACCGAGCTGAGAGGGGTTGCGGCACGAATGTTCCCCTAAGAAATGGAACACCACTCGATTCCCGTTTGCATCATCATCCCTTGCCATGTCAAGGATTATCGGGTACCTCAGCTTGACAAAAAACTAGCTTGTTTATACATGAAAGTTCGATGAAAACGATAACTTCGGCTAAACAGACACCACTACAATTAAAACCGCAACAACAGTTCATTAAAAGTAACGTAGAACATAAGTGTCATAACTGTAAACCATGCTAAACTGTTAATCGATCATTACAACTGCTGAAAATACATTTATGAGACTCCTTGGCTGGTCGATGTGACGCTGCCATCCTGATCCCAAAACCTGCCTGAGCTTGTAGGCGTACCCCTTCGTTTCAAGTCTGGTCAAGAGTTTACTTCGTTTCAAGGAGTATGTAGCCCTCGGTCGTGGCCCTAGCCCTTGATCAAAATTAGGATCAGGACACCCCTTGCCCTGACATGAACGCGCAAAACGGAGGGGTAAGACAGAGAAATGGGACGCAGCCTAAGTTTCACTTTAACATAGTGGACCAAAACAAAGCAACATGTGCGCGGTGGAGAGGCTGCGTAGTTCGTCGTTGCTGCTTATCTAACATGTTTGAGTATATGGCGGCACGGTAGCTGAGTGGGTAGCGCTCTTGCTTCACAGCAAGAAGGTTCCGGGTTCGATCCCGACCTTTCTGTGTGTGTTCTGTGTGGAGTTTGCATGCATGGTCTGGGTTCGATCCCCGGGTCGCCCAAGCCTTTCTGTGTGGAGTTTGCATGTTCTCCCCGTGTCTGGGTGGGTTTCCTGCGGGCACTCCGGTTTCCCCCACCAACCCAAAACATGCACCATAGGTACCTCCAGCTTAGGTCCTGACCAAGCCGAAGCAAGAAGATCATGGAGATGGTCCCCGGGCGCCCTAATGTGTGTGCTGCCCACTGCTCCTGATATATGTATATACAGTATATATACAGTATATAGGATGGGTTAAAATGCAGAGAAGAATTTCTCCAGTGTGAGATCAATAAAGTCACTTCTTCTTCTCTTCTTCTTCTATATAAATCCAAACTTATGTCTAATATTTTCATCTTTTTTTGAATGCCTCTCTGCCTAGTTGTTGCCTAATATAAATCAGACTACTGTTACATGCAGCAGGTATCCGAATATGCACCATTTTTCAGATGTGTCACTAGGATCTTTGAGATTCGATTCACAACACCTCAAGTAAAAACTTTCCGTGTTTACATCCATTTGATAAATCGATCTACACAGGACGAGGGCAGTTATCCGGTATTCCTGGCGTGCATGTGAACGTAGCATAACAGCGTTTACTTCATTAACGTTTTATAGGCTCTAGAATAAGTCTCTAAATACTTTATTGTTGTCATCCATATATATAAATGGAAAAGCACTTGAATATTTAAACTAAGCTGCGCATAATTTAAATGATTCAAGGCCCACATTAATTTATAATTGTCTTTATAGGATTGAATATTTAAAAGGGCTTGTGTGGCAGAGGGTATAATGAAATAGAAATGAAAAAGCCATCTTTGAGCTAAAGTTTCTATACGGTGCTAATGTTACGTTATAATGTATGGTAATGTAACTGGTGGAATGCAAAACATATGCAGGAGATATAGACCTACAAGAGATCAGTGACTCAAAGGAAATTTATATTATATTGCTAAGTTTAGCAAGTTAGATCTGATTATCTCAGTTGGGAATTTGACCTCTGCATTTGACCCATCCTTCACTGCAGCTGAGGCAATCAGGGGACATCACAACGCCAGGGGATCAATCTACAGATATTGAGCTCGGCTATCTTAGCTGGAGAATTTTACTTATTGTGTACAATAAACCCATCTAGACACAGAAAAAACTCCACACACATGTTCATACATGTTCATAACACTTCTTAGGCTGCGTGAAGAGTCCCTCAGTCGTCCAGGTAGAATCCCTGATAAAAGAAGAAATTCAATTTGTCAACTGGACAAAGTTTGTTTGGTCGAAAACGTTTCGCCGCTCATCCAAGAGGCTTCGTCAGTTCTGGTTCGAGTGCTGGTTAGACACTGCTTATATCTAGCTGCAGGGAGGAGCTCACTCCCCTGAATTCTTCTGAAACTATCTCAACTAATTTGTATTGCGATTCTCTCTTTTGTATTTCGAATTTCTCTGGCGTCTAGTTTAGCATACCTATACAACCCTAACGACCGTCCCCACACCTCTGGCCCTGACCTGTCTGCCCTATTGTTTCTTTTGTCTGTTTTGACTTTGGTTTTAGAATGGAATTATAAATGGGAGACAAGTTATGTCTGACTCCCCCATTTCTGTTTAAAAAAGGATTCTCTCTTTTTTTTTTTGACAAAAATTGCCTCTTTAACTCCCCTCTCAAACCAGTTCTTTTCTCTGGCCAAGATCTGTACCTCACTGTCCTCAAAAGAATGGCCCATGGCTTCTAGGTGAAGATGTACGGCAAATGACGGTCCACTCTGGCACGCCCGCCTGCAGTGTTGCCATAGTTATTTGGAAACAGTAATCTGACTACTGACTACTTCTTTAAAAAGTAACTTAGTTACGTTACTGACTACTTGCTTTTAAAAGTAACTAAGTTAGATTACTTTTAGTTACTTTCAGCAGAGGCTTATTATATTATATTATATTATTATATTATATATTATTAAATTATTATTATATTATATTATAGGCCTATTATATATTATTATATTATATTATATTATATTATATTATTATATTATATTATATTATATTATATTATATTATTATTATATTGCTTATCCAGGTAACTAGAAAAGCATGTTCTGTGAGGCAGCCCAGTATCGTTACTGGTAGGGATCTTAGATATATTGGCACGAAACGATGGTGAGTCAACAGTATTCACAGGCAGTATTTTGTCAACCACATAATGTCCAACCATCCTATTCAACTCCGGCCCACTTACTGGTTTTACATACTAGTCGAGTTGTAAAATGAAACCAGGGAAGATGGTGAAATTTTTCATTTATGTGACATATTTTCCGGGGGGGGCAGGGCAGAATTAGAAGGTACTTTGTTAAAATGGAAATCCTTTTATAACAAAAAGTCCATATAATCGTTCAATAATTCAATAATACACAGGATATATGTTATCACACACACACACACCTTAGTCCTGGTTTAGTCTTGGTTTAGTCCTGGTTTAGTCCCGGTTTAGTCCTGTCTTAGTCCTGGTTTAGATCTGGCTTAGACCTGTTTTAGTCCTGGCTTAGTCTTGGTTTAGACCTGGTTTAGTCCCGGTTTAGTCCTGGTTTACACCCGGTTTAGATCTAGTTTAGTCTTGGCTTAGTCCTGGTTTAGACCTGGTTTAGTCCTGGTTTAGACCTGGTTTAGTCCTGGTTTAGTGCCGGGTTAGTCCGGTTTAGTCCTGGTTTAGACCTGGTTTACTCCTGGTTTAGTCCTGGTTTAGACCTGGTTTAGTCCTGGTTTAGACCTGGTTTAGTCCTGGTTTAGTCTTGGCTTAGTCTTGGTTTAGACCTGGTTGAGTGCCGAGTTAGTCCGGTTTAGTCCTGGTTTAGACCTGGTTTAGTTCTGATTTAGTCCTGGTTTAGACCTGGTTTAGTCTTGGCTTAGTTTTGGTTTAGACCTGGTTTAGTCCCAGTTTAATCCTGGTTTAGACCCAGTTTAGTCCTGGTTTAGACCTGGTTCAGTCTTGGTTTAGTCCTGGTTTAGTGCCGAAATAGATGCAGAAATAATCTGATAATATGACTCACCCATAAGAACGCGGTCACTCCAGATAGTTTGCGTATAGACGTGTAAGCGCGCGTCGGGTATATCCGTGGTCTTTCAGGAGCTCCGGAGAAAAGGACATAATCCCGAATTTATCCCGTGTCCCGAGGCGAGACTTCCTTCTTACGGAGCATTAATGTAGCAAGTTAAGGATTATTCTTCTCTTGGAAATCCCGCGTAAATATCACGCAGCTCGCTCACAGCTGATCGGCGAACAGCCGCAAACACAACAGAGCTAATCATGATTGGCGGGAGCACGATCGGTGCGTAATTATACTGCAACATACATGTTTGGAAGCTGATCTGACTTTGGCGCCGCGGAGCCGAGATGACATAACCTCGTAAGAAACGTGTAGCCAAAAAATAAGAATAAATAAATGTAACCTACGTTCCCCCAAAATGCAGAAATAGTAACGCACGGTGTATTAGATAAGTAACTTTAATCTGACTACTGGTTTTGAAATAGTAGTTGCGTTACACTACTCGTTACTGAAAAAAGTAGTCCGACTACAGTAATCACTGCCCGTCTGTGTTGGTACATCCTCTTGTGAAGTGGCTGTTTTGTTTCTCCAATGTAGCGCTCACTGCAGTCTTCACTACACTGAATGGAGTAGACCACATTGCTTTGTTTGTGGCTCGGTGTTTTGTCCTTTGGGTGGACGAGTTTTTGTCTTAAAGTGTTTGTGGGTTTGAAATAAACTGAGATTTCATATTGTCTGAAAATCCTCTGTAGTTTTTCCGAAACGCCGGCCAGGTAAGGAATCGCTATCCCTTTCCTCCTGGGTTTGGATTCTCTGTTGTCTTGTTTCTTGCCCTTGTCTCTCTTGGTTTTGTTGACAGCCCATTTAGGATATCCACAAACAGAGAGGGCTTCCTGCACATGTTGTTCTTCTTTCTCCTTACCCTCTGTGCTTGTGGGAACCACTTGGGCCCTGTGTTGTAATGTCTGAATAACACCCAGTTTGTGCTGCAGTGGGTGGTGTGAATCAAAAAGCAGGTATTGGTCTGTGTGTGTGGGCTTCCTGAAGACTTCTACTCAGTCTACTTCTACTCAGTCTGCCCCAGGGCAGCTGTGGCTACAGAAAGTAGTTTACCACCACCAAGTGTGGAGTGAATGAACAATGAACTGTAAAGCGCTTTGAGTGGCATGAAAGGCGCTATATAAATCCAATTAATTATTATTATTATTATTACTTATTACTTACCTATTATTATTATCGTTACTGCACAATCTAAGAACGCCAATGTGTTATCCTTGGCGTCTTCACGGGTGAATTTGATGTTCGGATCTACAGAATTGATATGTGCAGTAAAAGGTTCCAAATCTTGAATTTTGATTTTTGAAAAATTATCATCAACAGGAGTGCCTGGATATGAAGCTAAGGCACTCTGTTCAAATTGTTCCATGTATAAATTAGCCATGATAAGGGAGACCGGTGAGCCCATCGCACATCCATGGATTTGCCTGTAGAAGTTCTCTCTGAACTGGAAATAGGTGGTATTCAGACAAATGTCCAGCAGTTGGCAGATTTGGTCAGGTGAAAGTTTGGTTCTCTCTTCTAGCTTGGAATCCTGTAGTAATCTCCTTCTCGCTGCTTCAACCGTTACATCTGTGGGGATACAAGTGAAAAGAGAGGTTACATCAAAGGAAACCATTGTCTCATCCCGACCAAACTGGAGAAACTTAACTTTGTTTACAAATTCGGCTGTGTTTTCAATGTGGTGCTCCGTGTTACCCACCAATGGAGCCAAGATGGTTTTTAGGTGTTTGGCCACATTATATATGATGGAGTCAACACTACACACAATGGGTCTGAGTGGTACTCCTTATTTGTGAATCTTAGGGGGGCCATAGATGCACGGGATAGCGTCACCAGGGTACAGTCTGTAATACAGTTGTCGATCAATGACTTCTTCTTTCCTCAACTTCTGCAAGCAATCAATGATCTTCTTTTTGTACCCATTGGTGGGGTCCCGTTTCAGTACTTCGTATGTTGTCGTGTCACTGAGTAGGCTGTTCACCTTAGCCTCATAATCAGCTGAGTCCAAGATCACCGTGCATCTCCCTTTGTCCACCGGCAGGATGTTGATGCTCTGGTCCCTCTCTAGAGCAATGATGGCCTTCCTTTCCTCTGGTGTTACATTTGAGGGTGGAAGTTTAGCATTGCTCAGTGCAGCTGTTAATTTCAGCCTAAGGTCTCCAGCTTCTGTCTCTGTGAGCTTGTTGTTTTTAATGGCGGTTTCCGCTGCCGTGATGTAGTCCACCGTGGGGATGTGGTTAGGAGTCACAGAGAAATTCAGTCCTTTGCAAAGTACTTCTTTCTCTGTCTGAGTGAGTACCCGGTTGGAAAGATTTTTTCACCCAGCGTTCTTTGTGCACCGATTGGCTAGGTCTGTCCTCCTTCCTTTTGTCACTCCGATCCTTCCGGTCCTTTTTATGTTGACATTGTTGACTTGTACTTTGAATATTGAACATATTATAGAAATCAACTTACTTTATATCAAATTTCACTAGTTCCCTATGGAAATTAATATAATGTTTTATGTGTGTATAGCATTTTCAAAACAATGAAAGGTAACGTGAAGAGTCCCTCAGTCGTCCAGGTAGAATCCATGATAACAGGAGAAATTCAATTTGTCAACTGGACAATGTTTGTTTGGTCGAAAACGTTTCGCCGCTCATCCGAGAGGCTTCGTCAGCTCTAGTTCTAGTGCTGGTTAGACCCTGTTTATATCTAGCTGCAGGGAGGAGCTCCCTACACTGAAATAGCTCTGAAACTTAGTTTCAGATTGTTTCAGAGCTATTTCAGTGTAGTGAGCGCCTCCTAGGGCTGAATAGATAAGCTAATACTAGACGTAAAACAAAAGAGACAGATTAGTTGAGATAGTTTCAGAGCTATTTCAGTGTAGTGAGCTCCTCCCTACAGCTAGATATAAACAGGGTCTAACCAGCACTAGAACCAGAACTCACGAAGCCTCTCGGATGAGCGGCTAAACGTTTTCGGCCAAACAAACTTTGTCCAGTTGACAAATTGAATTTCTCCTTTTATCAATGAAAGGTAACAATGTCCATCATGGTGCGGTCACTGTATCGAACTGTTGTGGTGAAGGAGCTGAGTCAAAAGGCAAAGCTCAATCTGCATTCCTGTTCTCACCTGTGGTCATGAGCTGGGAACACTTTGGGGTCTCCCTGGAGGAGCTGGAGGAAGTGTCTGGGGTGAGGAAAGTCTTGGGAGTCTCTGCTAAGACTAACATTTATTTGATGGCTGTCTGAAGAAAAAGACGCAAAAGTGGCGTTGCGTCTTCACTTTTTATTCCCCGTTAAGGACAAGCATTTTTGGGAGGAAATCTGCGCGCATACGATGACGCAAAAGTGTGTGGAATTCGATTGGGCATGCATGCCAGGCGGCTAGGTGGTGCTGTGATACAGGATCACTATGTCCGCGTGCATGCGTAGAATCTTCCTTCTTCTCATCTGCGCTTTGTGTGGTCAGACGAAGAAGTTCAACTATTACTTCAGACCACGTTAGACTACGAAGCAACGAAGGCGCAACATATAGTATATGTGCACATGTATGTGACATAAACGCGTACGCGACGTCAGCAGATTTGACCAGAATTTTGTGTCTTGGGCAGTGTAGACGAAAACGCTACAGCAGAGTTTTACACTTTGGAGGGCAGCTTCAGTTTTTTGCGTTTTTAAGCCCGCCCAACTCCGTCACCCTCTAAATGAAAAGCACTTCCGATAAAATATTTTGTTATTTTTACCTGTAAACGTTTTCATGTAAACAGGCCCTAAAATGACAAACAAACTGTAGATAATGCTACTAATGCTAATGCTACTCTACACAGTTAAGGTGCAAAAAAAAGTTAATTTAGTGTTTAGTTCCACTTTAAGATGTCAGAAAATTGAGTTTTTATTTTGGGTGGAATTTTGGATGTTGACATAAATAAACTGGTTCCTTTTAAGAATTCAGTGCTGCTATTTGTATTTTGTTTCTTCCTAAACTTCCTATTGACTTGTATAAAAATATGATAAATATTAACCACAGAGATTACCCACCCGAATTAAATAATAATAATAAAAATGTGTAAACCTGTTATTTGCACTGTACACATCTGCCATGATACACTGCAATAATCTGTTTTTAGTTACAGAAGGAAATATTTTAACATCTAATCGTACCATGTTTCACCACTGGGCGCAGTGAATCAAACGTCACCTCCAGAGCTGTCAGCCAGCATGAAAAATTACCCACAGCAGTGATGTATTTTTTTTTATGTCCACTTATCCTTTTCACTGTCAAAGAGAGTTAGCCAGCGCCGAGAGCATTAATCAAGGTTAGCCAAGGGACACAGACTTATTTAACTAAAACCATGTTACTCATTGGAAATTAAAATGTTTTAACACAAAATATGCTAACTGATATTACTTTCAAATGAGGAATTGGAATTAAGTTGGGAAAGAGCCCGTATTACACCATTTTCTGATCTATATTATACAGCTCTGGAAAAAAATAAGAGACCACTGCAAAATGATCAGTTTTTCTGATTTTTTAGTACTTATAGGTATGTCTTTGGGCAAAAGGAACATTTTTGTTTGAGTCTATAAACTACTGACAACATTTCCCTCAAATTCCAAATAAAAATATGATCGTTTAGAGCATTTATTTGCAGAAAATGACAAACGCTAGCTAGCTGACATTGCTTTCAAATGACAGAAATAAAATTGGGAGTTAAAGCGTAGCCTACGTCCAAAGTTATTTATATCAAGTGTTGACGTTCTGATAAGTTGTATCTTAGCAACTTGTGCATCATCTGCGACTCACCTAATTACATCTTAGGCTGCGTACAGATAAATAGTGTCTTCTTTCTGAATTCCTCCAGTGAGCCGTGAATGTAACAGTGTTTCAGATCTGCATGGAGAGGAATTTCAATGCGTTTTTCTTGGCATAGAGTCTTGGTTTATAGTCTGTAAAGTATAAATTGTTCTCTGAATTACTGGGACTTCAAAATAATATCGTCCGAGTAAGGCTGGGGGATATGGGAAATAAAAGAATCACAACTTTTTAAGAATTTTGATCTTGATTGTCGATTCTTATTGAAAACATACAGCTCTGGAAAAAAAAAATAAGAGACCACTGCAAAATCAGTCAATCAATCAAACAATCTTTATAAAGTGCTTTTCATACAAAAATGTAACACAAAGCGCCTTACAGTGGTTAAGGATTAGAAGATTGACTTTTATTGATCTCACACAGGAGAAATGATCAGTTTTTGTGATTTTACTACTTATAGGTATGTGTTTGGGCAAAATGATCATTTTTGTTTGAGTCTATAAACTACTGACAACATTTCCCCCAAATTCCAAAATAATTATAAATTCCAAAATATTATAATTTAGAGCATTTATTTGCAGAAAATGACAAATGGTCAAAATAACAAAAAAAGATACATGTTTTCAGACCTCAAACAATGCAAAGAAACAAGATCAAATTCATTTTAAAACAACATAATACTAATGTTTACACTTAAGAAGAGTTCAGAAATCAATATTTGGTGCAATAAGCCTTATTTTTAATCACAGCTTTCATGCGTCTTGGCATGCTCTCCATAAGTCTTTCACATTGTTCTTGGGTGACTTTATTCCACTCCTGGTGCAAGAACTGAAGTAGCTCAGCTTTGTGTTTGTGTTGGAATTCAACTGACGCTGGAATGGAATGGCTGTGATACATGTAGAGATGCTGATTTCAGAAAAAAAATGCAGTGGTCTCTTATTTTTTTCCAGAGCTGTAGGTCAACTTTAGGTATAGAGAGCAAGGTGTCAGGATAACTACAGTATAGCCTATAAACATGCACAGATTACCACTATCAACGTAAACACACGGGTCAAATTGTACAGATTACCAGATTACCAGATTGCTTTATCCTTGAGACCAAAGTTTAGATCGCAATTCATCCATCTTTCTATTTTTGGCACAGTCCTAGGTCCAAGTAAAGATTTGTATATGAGTGACTGTAAGTGACATATTCTTATTGACATAAATTATTAAAAACAAAGTTATATTTTTAAAAGGAACATTGCAAGAAACACAAATGTTCAAATCATGTCATATTGTCAACATAAAGCGTGTAGTAACAGACGATCTATGACGATCTATGACAACAAATCCCTCACTCACACTCCACATTCAAACTTGGGAAAGGTAAACGGATGAGAATGATGAAAGTGTCTTGCCTGTGGACACAACGGCAGACAATAACTCAAAGGACCCATGTTACACTATTTTCCGATCAATGTTCTAATGTTGTTTCCTCATTAAAAATACCTGGAGTTGTGTTTTGTTTCATTCACGCACCTCTCAAATGTTTTTAAACCCCATACACCTTGCACTAGAATCATTTGAATAATTTCAACCCTGGAATTGCCGATTTCTACTGAACAAAGGGTAAAAGGCAGCTGTTAACTTGAAAATTACCTCTTCATGACATCATAAGGTGGAACAGAGCTTTGGAAATATAGACAGACTAACAATAATAGACGAAACATGTGTGAATGAAACAAAACACAACTCCAGGTATGTTTTTGATGAGCAACAGCCTTATAACATGGCTTAAAGCTCATGAGAATCCACTTTGTTTAATATAGGACCTTTAATGTCCAAAACTGATAGCAATTTGTCATGTAGCTTATCTCTGTAGTGCTGCCAGTGTCTCATATTTAAATGTGACCTTTAGGTTGAAAAGATTTTGGCATAATTTTTTTGGACAGAAATTGAGATGAGGAAAGTTGATATTTGAGAAATGCAAAACGCCAGCTGCTCCGGAGGTTTGAGTCCCACATGTTTTGGTGAATCTGAATCTGAGCAGCTGCACAAAATAAGGAGAGACAGCCCCAATATGTGTTTGGACCAGTCTTTATAAGTGGAGCAAGTGTAAGATTACATTTTCTCTGTTACATTAAAGATGACAAAATTTCACTTAGTTTACCATTACAAAAAGGAGAGAGAAGCACAAAATATGGTTGTAGAAAGAAACAATTTTTTTCTGAAATCAGCATCTCTACATGTATTACAGCCATTCCATTCCAGCATCTGTTGAATTCCAACACAAACACAAAGCTGAGCTACTTCAATTCTTGCAGCAGGAGTGGAATAAAGTCACTCAAGAACAATGTGAAAGACTTGTGGAGAGCATGCCAAGACGCATGAAAGCTGTGATTAAAAATAAGGCTTATTGCACCAAATATTGATTTCTGAACTCTTCTTAAGTGTAAACATTAGTATTATGCTGTTTTAAAATGAATTTGATCTTGTTTCTTTGCATTGTTTGAGGTCTGAAAACATGTATCTTTTTTGTTATTTTGACCATTTGTCATTTTCTGCAAATAAATGCTCTAAACGATAATATTTTTATTTTAAATTTGGGGGAAATGTTGTCATTAGTTTATAGACTCAAACAAAAATGTTCCTTTTGCCCAAACACATACCTATGAGTAGTAAAATTCGAAAAACTGATAATTTTGCAGTGACCTCTTATTTTTTTCCAGAGCTGTATATTTTAAAATACTTTACATTAAAGGGTACATCCTGACATCCATTTTCTTCCGCTTTATCTGTGCCGGGTCGCGGAGGCAGCAGTCTGAGCAGGGAGTCCCAGACTTCCCTTTCTACGCACACATGCTCCAGCTCTTCAGAGGAGCTGATCTTTCTTTTTCTTTCTTTCTTTATTTGATTTATTTGACAGGGACCATGTACAGGAGCATTAATCACAATCAATGAAGAGATGCTTTGTACCACACTATAGCTCTTCGAACTAATTTCCATCTGCAGTCCCTGAGACACAACACGACAAAACTTTAAACACAGCATAAAAACAATGCATTTCATAAAACATTTCAAGAAAGGTACATTTTCATTAGTTAAAATGGATTCCCCTTCACCTTCCCATCCCCTTCTCAGGTTTGTCTTAATGCTGACAGGTTTGTATTCTTAGGAAATGTCGAATGACTCCTACGCTAAATTGTTTGAAGTCTTTGCACAGTTTTAACTCAGTGGGAAGTTTGTTCCATTCTGAGATTGTTTTAACAGAAAATGCAGATTGTCCCAGTGATGTTTTACATTTGGATATTGTACATTGGCCACTGACTGCTGACCTGGTGGTCCGGACCATTTGGTCAGGTGTTATCCCAGCTGCTTTTCACTCGGCTGCAAACTGCCCCAGTGCATATTGTAGGTCCTGGTTCGATGGAGCCATCAGGTCAACATCATCTGCAAACAGCAGAGATGAGATCCTGTGGTCCCCAAACCGGATCCCCTCCGGCCCCTGACTGCGTTTCCATAAATACAATGAACAGAACCGGTGACAATGGGCAGCCCTGGCAGAGTCCAACATGCACTGAACAGATCTGACTTTTTACCGGCAATGCAAACACAGCTCCTGCTCTGGTCATACAGGGACCGGACCGGACCGGCCCCGGACCCCATACTCCCAGAGCACTCCGCATAGGATTTCACGAGGGATACAGTCGAATGCCTTTTCCAGATCCACAAAGCACATGTGGAATGGTTGGGTAAACTCCCATAAACCCTCGAGCACCCGGTGGAGAGTATAGAGCTGATCCAGTGTTCCGCAACTGTGTCAAAAACTAAAGGGTGCATATTATAGTATTTTCTGATCTATGTTATAATGTTTCTTCAACAAAAAACATATCTTCAGTTGTGTTTTGTTTTATTTGCACATGTTTAAAGGGATATGCCACCCCCAGGTCAAATTTGGGCATCTCCCCACAGTCCAGAGACTAAATAAGTGGTGGAAAGCGTTTTCCTGCTCACCCAGCCATTGTCCGAGTCTGTCGCCACTGACCGCCGCGGTATCTGGTGCTCCTCCGCCTTAGACTGGAGTCTAACGTAGCCAGAGAAAGATTTCGGCCAAAAGGAATTAATTTGCTCGATGCGTTTCCCAATTACTTTGTGTGTAGTGCGCATTCATATCGAGTGCAAATAAATGTGCAAATCAACATGGAGAGCTTGACTTGGTCATTTTGGGTGGGAACTATTTTCCAGTGCGTAAGAATACAGCCGTATCACGCAGCACGCTACCAGGGGAATCCCAGTTACGCACCGGGAAGGGAGTTCCCCTGTTGCACAACGTGGTGCGTGATACGGCTGTATTCTTACGCACTGGAAAATAGTTCCCACCCAAAATGACCAAGGCAAGCTCTCCGTGTTGATTTGCACATTTATTTGCACTGGATATGAATGCGCACTACACACAAAGTAATTGGGAAACGCATCGAGCAAATTAATTCCTTTTGGCCGAAATCTTTCTCTGGCTACGTTAGACTCCAGTCTAAGGCGGAGGAGCACCAGATACCGCGGCGGTCAGTGGCGACAGACTCGGACAATGGCTGGGTGAGCAGGAAAACGCTTTCCACCACTTATTTTAGTCTCTGGACTGTGGGGAGATGCCCAAATTTGACCTGGGGGTGGCATATCCCTTTAACACACAAATCCTGAATATTTAGGCTGAGTTTTTCTTTCAGACACTGTTCCACCTTGTGATGTCATGTGGTAATACAGGAAGTACTTCACTGTGTTTTTAAACTCTATAAATATTCACTAGAATAATCATTTCAGACATGGAATTGCCAATCTCGATGAAAGTAGCTGTTAACTTGCAAACTAATGCTTCATGACATCACAAGGTGGAACAGAGCATTTTGAGCTTTGGAGATGTATGAGTGAAACAAAACAAAACTCTGGGTATGTTTTTGAGGAGGTAACAAGATTCTACTTATTTTAAAGCTCACTAGAATCAATTCTGTATGATTTAGAACCTTTAAATTACAAAAGCAGCAATATAAGAAGTAAAAAATGATGATATACAATAGCTGCTATTACATTTGTACGAATATGAATACTAGCTCAAGGTTTGTGTGAGCTAGCAACTTTTAGTAGCAGCTTTGTGAAATATTTACAAGAAATAAGAGAACGCTTTTGAAAATTTTAAGAGTCTGTACCAAATTATTTCATGTATTTCAGCAAAATTCATCTTGACCGTCAAAAAAGACCTCTGTGTCCTCAGCATCTAATTCGAAAGCATTTTCTGGTCCGATAATCAGGATGTGCACTTGTAAATTCACCACAGGGAATTATTAGCATGATCGGAATGCATTAGGTAAATATAGGAATACTTTTGGACCACTGCAAACCCTTTAAAATGAACTAGTTCTGTTTTTCACAGTTTGAAGCCTGTAAATACAGGGTACAGCGCCTTCAAGCTATTTTGGATTATTCAGTAGGTGGGTGAAACCTCTATGTAACTTATGCCTTGCCCACAAACACAACAACAGCATTCACTAGGTCCAAGCAGAGGTAGATCCCAAATATTCTTACCACTGAACCTGTGCCACCCTAGATATGGTATTATAGTTGCAGTAATAGCCGTAATAATAACATAACTTCAGTAGTATTGGCCATATTATCCCATTTAATACAAGTATGTTACATTATTATTAGTATTTCATTATTGCAAACTAGTGATAGTCGTTGTGAGCTTTACAAAAAGGCATCAAAACAGGCTTAGGCAGGAAATTGAGGTTATTAGCTCCTTAATGTTGACTTAAGCTAAAATACAAGACATTATGGTTACACCAGGACATCTCTCTCGTCGTCCCCCATCGTCCCCCATCGTCACACACTGAACTGAAGCACAACTGCTGCATATATACAGGAACTGGTATGCAGTGACATATGGTTTACTGCCTTGTCAGGGGTCAAACTGTTTAGCACCCAAAGTTAGCCAATAGTAGAAGGAATTAGCCAATAGTTGATGGATGGGAACAGGTAGAACAAACATAATAATAATAATAATGCATTTTATTTAAAAGCGCCTTTCAGAACACCCAAGGACACTGTACAAGGTTAAAATGAATAAAAAGCACAAACAAACAATACAATAAAACATATAAAACAAGATAAAAACAAAATCAGAGTGGAGTGATTGGCTATGAGAGGTAGGACAGTCTGAACAGGTGGGTTTTGAGTCTGGATTTAAAGAGTGGGAGAGAGTCCATATTCCGGAGGTCAGGAGGGAGAGAGTTCCAGAGCTGAGGAGCAGAGCGGCTGAAGGCTCTGCTCCCCATGGTGATGAGACGGGCAGAGGGGACAGAGAGCTAAAGAGAGGAGGAAGAGCGGAGGGTGCGGGATGGAGTGGCGATGTGGATGAAGTCAGATATGTATGGTGGGGCTAGGTTGTGTAATGCTTTGAATGTGGTCATGAGTATTTTGAAGTGAATTCGCTGTTTTATGGGGAGCCAGTGGAGTTCTTGTAGTACGGGGGTGATGTGATGGATAGTGGGGGTCCGAGTGATGATCCGGGCTGCAGAGTTCTGTAGGAGCTGCAGTTTCTGAAGGGATTTGTTGGGGAGACCGAAAAGAAGAGAGTTACAGTAATCGATGCGGGAGGTGACAAGGCTGTGGACTAGGACGGCAGTGGTGTGAGGAGTGAGGGAAGGGCGGAGACGAGAGATGTTGCGCCTCCTAGGTTGCAAAACACACAGTTTCCACAGAATACTTAAACACAGTATACACATGTACATATGAGTATACACATGTATATCAAAAATGAAACCCACATCGTCCCCCCTTCTAAAGTACTATTTCAATACTAAGAAGTCAAAGTCATCTTTATTGTCAATTCTGCCATATGTGTTCGACATACAGTGGTACCTCACCTTACGAAAGACCCAACAAACGAAAATTCCAAGTTACGAAACGCCTTCACGTTAAATTTTGGTCTCTAGATACGAAAGAAAATTCAAGTTACGAAACGCGAAATCTCAAAAATTCAAATAATGCACCCTCAGATGCACGCCCCGAAACGTAAATACACTTTATCAACACACACGGGGTTAGGTTCCAGAAATAACCCGCAACAAGAGAAATCCCCAAAGTAGGACAACTTTATATTTTACAATTATTCTACATGTTTTAAGGCTCTAAATGCCTCACCACACACATTATACACTTTTCTCAGACTGGAATTAAACTTTTCTCACATTTTTCTCTCGTTTAAACACTCAAACTTTCATAGATTTTCAACAAAATGTATTAAATAGTGAAGCGTGGGGGGAGACACGGCTCCGGAAGCCCCGCGCCGAGTGAGGAGCACCTCATCTCACCGCAAGAGGAGCACCTCACCGCGCCACCCAAGGAGCACCGCTAGTCCTGGTCTGCACGGCCGGCACCGGGTCTGCGAGCACGAGATAGAACCGCAGCGCCCGGACCGCGTCCTCTGGAGCCCGAGCCACAAACCAGCCGCACGAAACCAGCAAAGAGCGGCACGTGGTGGTTTAATCCTGGTTTAGTCCAGGTCCAGTCCAGGTTTAGACCTGATTTAGAAATGGTCTAGACCTGGTGTAGTTCTGGTCTAGACCTGGTTTAGTTCTGGTCTAGACCTGGTTTAGTCCACGTTTAGTCCTGGCTCTACAGTCTCTTAGCCAATCAGGACGCAGAACACAAAGTTACACTGTAAAAAAAACGTTACACTATAAAAAAAACAAAAAAAAACAACAACCTTGGAACGGATCAGGCCTTTTCCATTGAAATAGCTACTCAACTTACGAAAAATTCACGTTACGAAACCACTTCTGGAACGAATTAATTTCGTAAGGTGAGGTACCACTGTACAGTGAATCGAAATTCTGTTTCTCTCTGGCCAAGCAGTGCAAAAAGACAGTGTACAAAATACAATATAAGACAATACAAAAACTATCTAAGGCAAAATCTAAAAGCAGTGCAAAGAATAAATAAATACCTATTTACAGATGTCCAAAAATGTGCGGTGTGCATCAAAATGTACAATGGAAGATGCAGCAGGAATAGACTGGATATTTAGTAATACTGATACCACAATAATAATTAAGACCAAATTTCCTTTAGATATTACAATGTGATTTTCAACATTATATTGTAGTACAGTACTTTTTCTTTTATATTATAATACCATGTGTCCTTATATCTGTGTAATCCCTCAGTGGTAAAGGTAGGTTCCATACTGGTCCATGGTCGTATACTAGTCTATGTGCTCTTATACTTGTTCTTATAATTCTAAAGCTGTTCAGAAAAGATTCATTTCTGTCCTGTCAAATCAGTATCTAGTTTCAATAAAAGTTTCAGTATCACATTTTCAATACTTTTACCAGCCCTAGTATCATCTTACTTTGCGCCATCCACTCAGTAAAAGACTTCAGTAGACATAAAGACATTCACTTAGCCCAATATTTTCTTTCCAAAGCGGAGTTACTTAACGCCTCTCTGCAGCCAGCGCACAGCTCTGACAGATGGCCCTGACTTTTCGATAACACGGCTTCACTTGGGCATTTATCTTTACACACCAAAGTATGCACTGCCAAGTCCTTCGCAATCCGTTTGGCAGCTCGCATCTCATAACTGCTGTCTACATATTCTCCATAGAGCCGCTGTAAAATGTGCTGCAATTTGCCATTTAAAGGGGCCGTATTACACTATTTTCTTATGTAGTCAAAGTCAAAGTCAGCTTTATTGTCAATTTGCCATATGTGTTCGACATACAGTGAATCGAAATTCCGTTTGTCCCTGGCCAAGCAGTGCAAAAAAGACAATGTACAAAATACGATATAAAGACAACACAAAAACTATCTAAGACAAAATCTAAAAGCGGTGCACAGAATAAATAAATACCTATTTACAGATTTCAAAATGTGCAATGGAAGATGCAGCAGTAAAATGTGCAGTAGAATGTGCATTGAAAATAAAGATAAAAAATAAATGTGCAACAGTAGTAGTTCATAGCAGCAGTTTTTAAAGAGTTTAGAGTGATGTTTGTTTTTTTTCTGTGGTATATATGTTTAAAAAAATTAAAACCATACATGCAATAAAGGTAAAATATTTCCTACAGACGAAGTAAGTCAGGTTTATTGAGATCCAAGCCTGCTCATGTACATTTTTCCTTTTTTTTTTTTTTTCAGTAAAAAATAAACCAAACAATAAAACCAAACAAAATGAAAAGTTACACACTGGTGCTTTTCTCATCTATATTATAATGTAGTTTCCTGAAACAGAAAACATTATGTTCCACCTTGTGATGTCATGTGGCAATACAGAAGTGGTCTACTGTGTTTTTAAACTCCATACACGTTCTTTAGAATGGTGTGGATCATTTCAGATCTGGAATTGCCAATCTCTACTGAATTTAAGGCAAAAGGTACTGTAGCTGTTAACTTGGATTATTCAAAAATATGTGAATGAAACAAGACACAACTCCAGGTATATTTTTGAGGCGGTGCCAACATTCAAACATGGCTTAACTATTTAATTTTTTTTAATTTCCGGGTCTGTTACCTACTTGTTTCTATGGAGATGACATCATTCTGCCTGGAATGTTCCACAGTATGACATTAAACAGCTCTACATTACATTTATTCAATTATAGATGGTTTTATAGCTGTAGAAAAACAGGGATTGTGACTGTAACCTGGCCTGGTTTGGTCTCCATGAAGATAGAAAGGTTTAATGCCGTACTGTGAAACATTCCAGACAAAGCAATAACATGTCCATGGAGAAAAGCATTTGACGGACCCTCTACCAGAAAAGTTACACAATGCACCTTTCAAAAGCTGAAGAATCCATTTAGCGTAATATAGGACCTTTAAAACCTGCAGCTGTCTAATTGAAAGCATTGAGGAACGCTGTGGCACTCGACAGATAGCGAGGGTGACAGCTAGCGCCGAGAGACATGGGCCCCAAACACACTTGGCGCTTTATCCCCAAATAAAGCGTAAATCACCGAAGCCTGCCACAGCGCCGCGATAAGCCCGAACCAGCCAATGGGAATGGAGTGTGATGGGGCATACTAAAGTTTAAGACATAATGGTGCCGTACGTGTTAAAGGTTATGTCAGTAAAGCTGGTTTTCTTCCATAAAAGTCATTGCGTTTTGAGGATAGATGCCTTCTACAGCTCTGGAAAAATAAGAGGCCAGTGCATTTTTTTCTGAAATCAGCATCTCTACATGTATTACAGCCATTCCATTCCAGCGTCTGTTGAATTCCAACACAAACACAAAGCTGAGCTACTTCAGTTCTTGCACCAGGAGTGGAATAAAGTCACCCAAGAACAATGTGAAAGACTTGTGGAGAGCACGCCAAGACACATGAAAGCTGTGATTAAAAATAAGGGTTATTGCCAAATATTGATTTCTGAACTGTGAAGTGTAAACATTAGTATTATATTGTTTTAAATTAATTTCATCTTGTTTCTTTGCATTGTTTCAGGTCTGAAAATGTGTATCTTTTTTGTTGTTTTTGGCCATTTGTCATTTTCTGCAAATAAATAAGATAAGATAAGACTTTATTATTTATCTCACACAGGAGAAATTTACTTGTCACAGTAGCTCCAGGACAGTTTGAACTAGAAAGAAGTGCATGCAGACAAGAATGGGATAAAGTAAGTAATAATAAAAATAGTAATAATAATAATAAGTAATAATAATAATAATGAAAATAGTAGTAATAATAAGCATAATAATCATAATAATCATAATAATAATCATAATAACAATACAAGCATCAACAAGGAGAGGTTGGTCTAAACGATAATATTTTTATTTGGAATTTGAGGGAAATGTTGTCAGTAGTTTATAGACTCAATCATAAATGTTCCTTTTGCCCAAACACATACCTATAAGTAGTAAAATCTGAAAAACTGATCATTTTGCAGTGGTCTCTTATTTTTTTTCCAGAGCTGTATGCATGCAAGAAGAGACATTTTCAAACCAGATAAATTGATTCATTATTCTATATGTTTGTAAACTGTGTATTATTGATTATGTAAGTCTGTGTAATCTCTCAATCATCCAGATAGATTCCATTGCAAAAACCCAAACCATATTGATGATCAAAGCATGCTTATAAAAGTTGCTAAAAGGAGAATGAATGATTATGCAAAATCCAACTCTGGGATTGTTCAGTGGACATAGCTACTTACACATTCTTATTGTGATCAATTAGAGTGTGTTCGTTTAGAATTGAAGTATCTTAGTGGAGAAACATATTCACACTTTAAAACCTTTGTCCAGTTCACTGAATTCAATGTATTATATTTCACTGCCTCTCTTACACACTCTTTCCATCGCAAAAGAAGAAAACTATAGGGATTATCAGAATATGCTAATATGAGTTGCTAAAAGGAGTGAGATCACCCATTGACGACAGGAACAACCAAGCAAAATATGACTCTAGTGATTAGGGATGCATCGATACCGGTATTGGGTATAAGCCCGATACTTGTACTCGTTCTCGTCAACCATTGGCCGATACCATGCACCGATACTACTACTAGACGACATAGCGCACCATTACTGTAACGTTCAGTATGCCATTTGTTGTTTTACCAATCTTAAATGAATAGGGCGAGACAAAGAGTCAGAAAAGTACTTGTCCAATGTCCAGAGGAAAAAGACACGTCTAGTAAAATGCTCAAACAAACTCCAACATACCATGTTGGTGAATACGCCGAATTCATCAAGGCCGCCAACAGCCGCCAACACCAGCCAACTTTATCGGAAGGGTTAAAGAAGAAGGCGAAAATGTCCAGAAATAGCGCCCGGGCAAAAAAAAATAACCGAGGCACTTACCGAGTATATTGCGCTAGACGACCAGCCCTTTTCAGTTGTGGACGATATTGTATTCCAGCGACTGACAGATGTCCTCGAGCTCAGATACGAGCTACCCAGTTTTCGATGGTGTCAGGACTCACGTGAAGTCGCTGGTACGTGACATCAAGTCCGTAAGTTTCACCACCGATATTTGGAGCAGCAGCGTCTGCCCAGTGTCACTCTTAAGTCTGACAGCTCAGTGGATGAAGGGTTTTCACTGTTTGCAAAGTGGTAACTATTCATAACTTATAATGAGAATAAGACTAAAACCTATTTATGTTATATTTATGGTGGGTGGGGGTTAAAAAGTATTGGTATCGGACTCATACTCGGTATCAGCGAGTACTGAAATGATTGTACTAGTACTCGTATCGGTTTTCAAAAAGGGGTATCTGTACATCCCTACTCGTGATAGTTCACACTCTAGATTAGTTTATTGAACATACCTACTTACAGATACTTACTGTAATCAATAGGGTATGTTAGTTTCAGTGTAGAATTGAAGAAGCTATTTGGATTTGTAGAGAAACATATTCACACATTTATCCACTTCGCTGAATTCAATTTTTTGACTTGTTTAGAATAATGCCCCAGCCTGTCTTTCTCACAGTGCAATACAGATTATCAGAGTATGATAGGAGTTGATAAATGTGTTAGACGACTCACAAGTGGCAGGAAAGATTATGTAAAATAGGACTCGGATGACAGTTCACACGCTAAGTAGATCCAGTGGACTTAACTAGTAACAGATGCTCCTTACTGTGTAAGTGTGTAACTAGGGTGTGTTAGTTGCATTGTATTTAGCTCCTCCGTTCAGACAGATCAAAATCCTGTCAGATCTGAAGGAGATACATGGATTAGTGTTGAAACATACCATATTATACCAATACATACCAATTTATTATATTTGATTTATTTGGAAATATACAATTTGATACCCTGTAGTTGTTTTAAAACATTTACTGCAGTGATTTGATTTTCTAAACTATGTGAAGACCCTGGATTATTTTAAGAATTATTGAGAAATTAACATCCAAAACCGGTAAGCTTCATAGCACAGACATGATTTTGACTGAGAATGTGCAAAATTTTAAATAACATTGAACAAATTGAAGATCTGCTACATTTTCAGGTACTTTTTGAAGATATTTTTAGTGGTGTGATGTTTGTGAGTAAACGAATGGGCTTTTTTGAATGGTTCTTTAATGTGAATGGTTTTCAAAGAACCAAAATTTCCTTCTAGTTTTTATGCTTTTTTATACAGATTAACCTTGAGTCAACAGAAACATCAGCACAGAAACAGAGTAGGCAACAGGAGTGAAGGCTTTTTCACTAAAAACACAAATCTGGTATCATAAATAAAAATGAAAAGAGACAGTTGTTTGAACAGCTCTTTGAAATGAACAGATCCAAAACAGTCAGATCCTATAAAAGAGCCAAAAATCCCATCACTATTAGTTTTCTGTATTAGCTTATCCTTTATGTGTGGCCATGTATGCACTGACTTACTTAAAGGTGCACTGCGTAACATTTGTAGTTGAGGGTCCGCCACCTGCTTGTCTCCATGGAAATGTTATTGCTTTGTCTAGAACAGGGGTGTCAAACTCATTTTGGTCCGGGGGGCTGTATCCAACCTACTTTGATCCTAAAGGAGCCGGATCAGAAAACTCTTGGCAAATATACCCCAAAAATAGCAATAAGTCCAAATATTTGTCCAGAGAAACGCAAATCTATTACAGACTGCTGTTTCTTCAGTCCCAGCAATAATTCATTTATCTTCTGTCTTCTCAATTCTTCGTTCAAGTTATTGTGTTGTTCGAAATGCCGTGTCTCATAGTGGCGTTTAAGATTATATTCCTTGAGCACCGCCACACACCAAGCATACAGGTTTCCCATTCACGTTCGTGAACAAATAGGAATTAGTCAATTTTTCTTGGAAAATCGTGCACTCGGTGTCTACTTTTCTCATTTTTGACATTTTGCTGATGAAGGTGTCATGGTGAACAGTCAAAACGATGGTCCTTTAAGAGCGTTTGGAAAGAGGCGAGTCTTCATTTGTGGAACTCTGGTGGGAGGGGCCACGCACAGAGACACCGGAGATGCTGCTATGCTAAATTGCACAGAAAAGAAAATTAAAATAGAATAACTAAAAATATTTCAATAGAAAATCCAGCCCCCAGGCCCCATGTTTGACACCCCTGGTCTAGAATGTACAGTAAACCTCTCTATCACGAGGGAGCTAAGCAGGTTACAGCACTACGCTAGCAGAGGGGAGAGTCGCCCCTATTCACAGAAGGCGTTACTGTATTTTTGAGCAATAGAAACACCCGTAATGAATTCATGCTAGATGTAAATGTTAATGTCACACCATGGAACCTTAATAACAAGCAGGTGGTGAACCCTACACTAGACAATATTTAATTAAATGTGATAGTACAGTGGTACCTCACCTTACGAAAGACCCAACAAATGAAAATTTCAAGTTACGAAACGCCTTCACGTTAAATTTTGGTCTCTAGATACGAAAGAAAATTCAAGTTACGAAATGCGAAATCTCAAAAATTCAAATAATGCGCGCTCAGCCACACACATTATACGCTTTTCTCAGACTGGATTTAAACTTTTCTCACATTTCTCTCTCGTTTAAACACTCAAACTTTCATAGATTTTCAACAAAATGTATTACTAGTGAAGCGTGGGGAGAAGGGGGAGGGCGGTGTGTGCACGCGGACACATGTGTGATAGCACAGCATGACCCAGCGCGGGGCGCGAGCATGAGACCAGTGCTCAAACCGTGCCAGGTCTAAACCAGGTCTAAACCAGGTCTAAACCAGGTCTGAACCAGGTCTAAACCAGGATTAGACCACTGCGGTTCTTGCATGCGTTCGTTCATGCGCTCAGACTGCTTGCGGCCCCGAGGGGAGTCCTCGCTGCTCGCCTCAGCCGTGACTCCGAACGAAACCAAGAAATAGACCCGCACGCGGCGCTTTAATCCACCTGGTTTAGTCCAGGTTTAGTCCTGGTCCAGTCCTGGTTTAGTCCAGATCTAGACCTGGTCCTGTCCAGGTTTAGACCTTGGTCTAGACTGGTATAGTCCACGTTTAGTCCTGGGTCTACAGTCTCTACGCAGGACATATAATGTTATTGTGTTACTATAAAAAAAAGTTACACTATAAAAAAAAAAAAAACTTGGAACGAATCAGGCCTTTTCCATTGAAATAGCTACTCAACTTACGAAAAATTCACGTTACGAAACCACTTCTGGAACGAATTAATTTCGTAAGGTGAGGTACCACTGTATATTATAAACTACAAAAATGTACCAAACAACGATGCAAAAATACATAAGAGTATTTACCAGTATTTCCTTCATAGAGGACAATAAACAACATCGCCAGTATTTACCCGTGGACCCTGTTCTGTTCTAATGGCTTGTTTTCCTTTGCTCCACTGCGTAAGCCTATTATAGAAGTTGTTTGTTACGATCTGTGTCATCCATACAGCACCCTTCTGTCTGTAAGATGCTCGCTATATTGACTTACATTGACTTCCCTTTTATCCTCATCATTATTTATTCATGCGTGTATACATAGGGGTTTCTGCTGTGCTGTTATATATACTACGTTCACCGAGGAAAGTGTTCCTCACCAGGTCCTGTATCTCGCCATTACGATTTACACTTCAAAGCTAGGTGCACTTTCAAGGAAGCAGTGAGCATACAAGAAAATACATGCTTTAATATGGGAAACTAAAATTGTTTTTGTGAACGTGAAAGCTACACATTTCTATTTGGTTTATATTGTTATTCTTTTATCATAAAAAAGGAAAATCCAGGTAGTAGTAATAGTTTGGTAGTGTTTTGGTTCATTATGTTGTATTAAAGAGCTTATAGCACTATTTCTGATCCATGTTATAATGTTGTTTCCTCATCACAAACATACACAGAGTTGTGTTTTTTTGTTTTGTTTTGTTTATTTCATCATAAAGTATAAAAAGACATACAAAAAATGTCTTTTTATACAAAAAAATTGAATGAAAGGGAGCAGAAAGAAGAGTAATCTTATGTTATCTGCCCCCTTCTTCCCTTTTCCAGACAATACAGTAACACCGATAGTGACTATATTACTACTATTTAAATGTTTTAAATGCCACACACCTTCACTAGAATCATTTTGATCATTTCAGATATGGGCTTTGAACTTACAGCTATTGTTTTAGCCTCATTAAAACTGCTTCACTCCTCAGTGCACCAGCAGATATTAGAGACTTTTTATTGACGGTCTCTCTCAACTATACAAAAGCAAATGTAACAACTTAAGGTTATTTTAGAGTAAAGCAGTTCAATTTAAGCTAAAGATAGCACTTAAAACTAACACTCAATGACATCACAAGGTGGAACAGAGCATTTTGAGCTTTGGAGATGTAGACAGGATGATGCAGGATTACTCAGATATGTGTGAATGAAACAAAACACAACTCTGTTTTGTTTTTGAGGAGGTAACAACATTATAACACTGCTTAAAGCTCTCATGGGTTAATTTTGCGTAACAGGATCTTTAAAGAATGTGGCTTTGTTGTAAGAACGCCAATATTGTGGTTCTTAAACATTCTTTTTCTCAATAAAAAAAAAGTTGAATTATATATTTGAAGTGCTATTCATTCACAGGTGATTTTATGTGATCTGATGGCCTTGGATTTTATTGACAAAATGTCCACCTGCTGCCTCTCCAACCTTCAATAATCACACAGTTACAAAGAAGTAAAATGGATTATCTTGTCCAAGGACCGAAACACTTGATACATGCTTGAACTTGATAAAGCAGGATTCAAACCACAAACCTTCCAGCTATTGGTCAATCAGTCTACCACCAATTAGCCAAATTGTTCACTATTTTTGTCAGATACAATCCAGTACAACAGAAACTGGGGATGCAATGATCCAGCTTTTTCAGTGCCCATACAGATTTTGATACTATATTTTTAAATATCTGCTAATACGCGATATTGATCGGTACCAGTGCAGAGACTGAAAACAGCTGGTCCTGTCGTTCTCTTGTGAGTTTTAAGCCATATTAGAATGTTGTTACCTCCTCAAAAACATATCTGGAGTTGTGTTTTGTTTCTTTCCCACATATTTGAATATTCATTTCTTATTTCTATCTAAGCACAAAATGCTCTATTATGTCATCAAGTGGTATTTTTCTAGTGAACAGTTGGCTTTTACCTTTTGTTCGGTAGAGATTTGGAAATCCAGGTCTGAAATTATCCAAATGATTCTTTTGAATGTGGAGCACTTCCTGTATTACCACATGAGATTACAATGTGGAACTTAGTTTTCAGTTTGAGAGAAGAACTCAGAATAAATATGCAGGATTTGGTTGTTAAACATGAGAATGAAAGAAAACACAACTCCAGGTCAGTTTGTACAGAAAAGGATTAGGGCCATGTGAACTGATTTTTTATTATTATTACTCTGAGAACAAATCTCAGAATTTCTGAAAAAAAAAAAGTCAGAAATTCCAAGAAAAAAAAGTCAGAAATTCTGAGAAAAAAAAAGTCAGAATTTCTGACTTTTTTTCTCAGAAATTTCTGAGAAAGTCTGAAAGTCAGAAATCTACCAGAAAGAGCAGAAGTAGACTACTACGAATCACAACAGAGCCTCAGAAGTGGTTTGTGTTTGCTGCTGACATGGAAGTCTTAATTAAGTGTTATTTTGGAAATGGGTTTAATGACAAGGAGATCCTTGCTGTCTTGGCACAGAATCACAGTATTGTGATTTCTGTACTCACTTTGAAGAGGCGTTGTCGCGAATTTGGTCATTCAGGAGGCGAAATCAGACAGACGTAGACCAAGTTATAGCCTTGGTGCAGGAGGACCTGAGGGGAAATGGCCAGATGCAGGGGGATCGTTGGCTGCACCTTCGAGCAGTTCAGAAGGGATTGGTGGTATCACAAGAAACAGTAAGGCAGATCCTCTATGCGGGGTAGAAAGAGGTGCCCTGTTTGGGGTCATGTGATATAAGCCGTCTCACCCATCTCAATGCCTGATGTTCCCATGGGATCGAAACGTTGCCTTTTTAAGTAAATAAATGACCTTTGGAGCATATACAGTGTGCAGACCACTCTTTCCTAATGCTCTTGAACAGCACCATCATGTTAAATATGTAAATCATGTATTAACTATCTATTATTGTTGATTTATTATGACTACACAGCCTAATTGACAGAGATGTCCGCCATTTCTGGCACATTTCTGACTTTTTTCTCAGAATTTCTGACTTTTTTTCTCTGAATTTCTGAGATTAAAGTCAGAATTTCTGAAAAAAAAAAAAAGTCAGAAATTCTGACTTTTTCAAACAAATTTCCTATTCTTGAATGAAACCTCATGAAACATCTGCTGTAATTTCCTTCTGTGAATAAAAAACTATACAAAGACTGTATGATTTTAAGAATCGCAATAAAATGAGAAAGAAGTATTGAAAAATTAAACTCTGTTAAGCTCCATAGCACTGAAATTATTTCACAGAGAATATGTAGAATTTTAAATAACGTTAATAAAATAGGACAAGCTTTTTTGAGACTTTTTAAAGATATTTTTTCGTGATGCAATGTTTGTGAATGAATAACGAACAAAATAAATATGAAAAGAACCAGTCTCTTGTAAAAATCACAATAAAATTAAAACATAAAACCTTTTTAACCAAAGCTGTCTTGTTCTCTTGTTTTCAGATGAAACCTCTTTTGAAGCCGGGATCAAGGTTCAGATCCACACTCAAGAGGAACCCCCGTTTATCGATCAGCTGGGCTTCGGAGTGGCCCCAGGCTTCCAGACCTTTGTGTCCTGTCAGGAGCAGAGGGTGAGTTCATACACCTTCACAACACAGAGAAATAAAACTGGGATTATGTACAGATCTGTGTCTAATGTCCAAGTGCAGCAAAGGTGCACTGTGTAACTTTTCTGGTGGAGGGTCAGTCAAATACTTTTCTCCATGAAGATGTTCTTGCGTTGTCTGGAATGTTTCATAGTATGGCATTAAACCTTTCTATCTTCATGGAGACCAAACCAAACCAAGTCACAGGTCAGATCTGTGGAGAGACAGCCCCGCTCGCAGTCAGAATGCCTGTTTTTCTTGGTATTTTTGACCTATAAAACCACCTGTAATTGAATAAATATAAGGTAGAGCTGTTTAATGTCATACTGTGGAACATTCCAGGCACAGCAATGACGTATCCATAGAAACAAGCAGGTGACCCCAAACCAAAAAGTTACAGAGTGCACATTTAATGCTCCTAATATAGTCAAAGCTATTGAATACAGAAGTAACTGCATTTAAATTGTTATTAGTGCATTTTTTTGATAATTGTGGCCAATAAGTGACATTTATACAAATATAAAACTGTATTAAATAACATGATTAAAATATGGGGGGCGGCAGTAGCTCATTCGTCCACTGATCCAAAGGTTGGCGGTTCGAATCCCGCTCTCGACATAACATCATTGGTTGAGCGGTCAGATCCACTGACCCACAGGTTGGCGGTACGATTCCAGCTCCCACAGATGAATGCTGCCGTTGTGTCCTTGGGCAAGACACTTAACCCCACTTCGCCCCCAGTGTCTGCGTGCACTCATAGCCCCCATGACAGAAGATTATTTGAGGCCGGTTGTGTCAAGCGACGTGTGGCCGTTCACCCGCAGGAGGATCCACGGGGGCCAGTGCACTGAGATCTGGGCAGCAGATCCGTCTGGACTGCTGCCCCGCGACCCGAAGACTCGGAAAAGCAGATGAAAATGAATGAATGAATTAAAATATGGATTGTTTGTGCCACTATGGTCTCATTATAAACCTGTGGGGAACACTGTAGCCTGTAGAAATACGGAGACGCTACCACATGGAGTCTGGAGCCTGATTTTAACTCTTGGTCTTTTTCCAGACTGATCGTGTGAACCGTCGCACTGCGTCTGTTTGGCTTGTCCTGTGTTTAAACTCCTCACAGTGTGCAGTGTGACATCCAAAAATCTTACAAGACAAACAAAAACATGCAATAGACGCCAGGCTTTAAAGGTCCTACATTTAACAGACAAACCCTTGCATATTTGGAGTTCTTCCACCTTGTGATGTCATGTGGTAATACAGGAAGTGCTCCACTGTGTTTTTAAACTCCATACACCTTCACTACCGCAGCATGTGGTGCCAAACAAATAGACTGAGACACAGCTTCTTTCCACAAGCCATCAGGCTAATCAACACACTGAAGAAAATTCCATGAACATGTTACTGACATTCAAAAAACAATCCTACACACACTGATGTCCATGCTTCTTTCAGCACTCTTGCACTTTACAAATTGCACCTTCACTTATTTTTGCACCTTACATACTGCGCATTTCATTTTTACCTACACCAGCTAAGAAGAGTCTACCCTGAACTTTCCTTCTTGTTGGAAGTGTATATGTTTACCTGTGTCTTATGTCTATTTATTGTTGATGTCTGTGTACACTTCATGTCCATGAGTGTCGCTGTGTGTTTGTGTGTGTGTGTAAGTTTAAATTGCACATGGTGAAATGCAATTTCAGTCCCCTTTCTAATGTCTGTTACACAGTGAATTGACAATAAAGTACATTTTGACTTTGACTTTGACTAGAATCATTTGGATTATTTCAGCCTTAGAATTGCCAGTCTCTTCTGAACTTTCCCTCGCCAAATAAATTCAACAAATAGTAAAAGACAATATTTTAGTTTTACTCCTCCTTCTTAGACACAGCGACCTTTGTTTGAGTCATATCCTCTTAGACAGTGCAGCGTGGGAGTGAGATGTGGTACCGAGCAAATAAACCCGGAGAGAGAGAACTGGACCGGGTCAGTGCTCGTCTGTGACCCACCCCGGCCCACAATGCATCTGTGTGGGAGGGCTGAATCCTGATGCACTGCTGCCGCTGAACCTGAGCAGATATTCAAAGGTCAATGTCTAAAACTACTGCAATTTTTATTTCATTCAAAACAGTCTGTGAGCTGTGCCGTATTTTGTTTTTACAACCACTACCAATCAAACATCCCTCACACGTCACATTCGTGCTTATGGGTGAGCGGGTGATGTGTCTTGCCCAAGGACACAGCAATAGAAACTTCAGTCTTTGTTTATACATCGCGCAAAATTGACTTGTGAGCTATAAAGGGCCCATGGCATGAAATTTTCACTTTCTGAGGTTTTTGAACGTTAATGTGAGCTCCCCTACCCTGTTTAGGCCCCCCCATGGCTAAAAGTTGCGAAATGTCTAAACTGAGCATTTGCGGTCCTTTTCTGCGTTTGAAAAAAACACAGCTCAAACGGGCGATTCTGAACAAGGCAACTATGTGACGTCACATCGAAAAATGCAGCTCCACCCCCCCGTCTGGATGTCTACCCACCGTCTCTGTAAATCACGCCCAGAGAGTTTAGAGCGCGAAGGAGCAATGCGAAATGCGTTTTCTTATTTGCCTGGAGGCACGTGCGAGTGTTTCTAGGCTCGGAAGTCCTTTATGTGAGCCTCTGGACCTCTGAAACAGCAGTGGTTTAATTTTATTTTCTGTGAAAATGTGTTTTTTTTTCATTGAAATGCCTCTCCTTTCTTCCTCCGCGCTTAAAAGTGGGAGACAGCGCACAGCGCACCGCTAAAACAAGGAACCAGCGGCGCATTTGCACCCACCCCCCCACCGGCTCCTCTAACCTATCCCTGTCCTTCTCATTTGCATTCAAGCAACAAGGCCCAAAATGAGTTGTTCAGAGAGATATTTTCTGACTCTGACTCTGTACATGTGTCTTTCTCATGCACTGAATGTTGATTTTGAAGAAGGATTCATTTACAGTATTAGGGAACCATTAAGGCACCATATAAAAGCATCAAGAAGTACCATGTCATGGGACCTTTAAGCCGAGTTATAATGCTGTTAGCTCATCGAAAACATACCCAGAGCTGTGTTTTGTTTCACTCAGGCATGTTTGAGTTATCTTGGTCTATTAGTCTGTCTACATCTCCAAAGCTCAAAGTGCTCTGCTCCACCTTTAGCTGTCATGAAGATGTAGTTTTCAAGTTAACAGCTGCCTTTTAGCTTTTGTTCAGTAGAGATTGGCAATTCTATGGCTGAATTCATCCAGATGATTCTCGTGAAGCTGTGTGGAGTGTTATGTTCATATCTTAATTTACAGACAAACTAGCAAAAGAAAAACACCAGGATCATGTAGAGCAGGTTAATACAAACATTTAAAACCAAAATGACGAGTCTGAGAAGAAGCACTTACAGAGAGAAGGGCCGCCATATTCCAAAAATGAATTGGAACCAGAGTTGATGGAGCTGAACCTTGTCCATGCTAACTTTCTACACAGTGGCTTTCAGGCCAGATAAGTTCATACGTTTTTTTTGTTTGTTTGTTAGTTTTTTTTAGTAATATCCTTTATTTATCCCTGTAGGGAAATTATTTCTCTGCATTTGACCCATCCTTCAGGAGCAGTGGGCAGCTCATCTTTCAGGCGCCCGGGGACCATCTCCATGATTTTATTGCTCAGCTTTGGTCAGGACCTCAGCTGGAAGAATTTACATGTTTTTGGGTTTATTATTATTATTATTTATTTTTATTTTTTTTTACAGTCTATGATCCCAAGCACCCGCTACTCCTGACGGTTACCCCAGTGGTATTTAAAGGGGCTTCACCCAATTCAAGTAGGCTAACATTTGACTTGCCCCAGTAGACATTTTTGTTTTACCAAACCAGGAAATGCTGGTGCACTGTTAGCATAATATTTAATAATAATAATAATACATTTTATTTCAAGGCGCCTTTCTAGACACTCAAGGACACTACACAAAGACAATCAATTAAATTAAAAACAAAATCAATTAAATCAATTAAAAACAGTTAAAAACAGGCAGTATATACAAAATAAAAGAGAATGGACAAAGCAATGCAAGTAAAATGAAACAGTCAGCAGGGAGAAAATGATTAAGTTGGGTAAGCTATTTTGAAAAGAAAAAAATTGGTAGTGATTGAACGTTCCGGAGGTCTGGGGGGAGTGAGTTCCATAGATGGGGAGCAGAGCGGCTGAAGGCCCTGCTCCCCATGGTGCTGAGACGAGCGGGAGGGACTGTGAGGTGGACGGAGGAGGAGGACCTGAGTGAGCAGGTGTGTGTGGTGACATGAAGCAGTTCTGTGAGATAAGTAGGAGCCAGGTTATTGATGGACTTGAATGTGAGGAGTAGGATTTTGTTTAGCATTACCGTGACAGCTAAACTACTGTAGTTTTGTTGTCCATCCATTTTTTCCCGCTTATCCGAGGCCGTGTCCTAGGGCAACAGCTTAAGCAGGGACTCCTAGACTTGCCTCACCCTGGACACTTCCTCCAGCTCCTCCGGGGGAACCCCAAAGCGTTCCTAGACCAGCCAGGAGACATAGTCCCTCCAGCATGTCCTGGGTCTTCCCCGGGGCCTCGGAACACCTCTCGAGGGAGGCGTCCAGGAAGCATCCGGAACAGATGCCTGAGCCACATCAGCTCCTCTCGGCCTAGAGAAGCAACGGCTCTTCTCT
This sequence comes from Paratrypauchen microcephalus, assembly GCA_036785185.1. Lineage (NCBI taxonomy): Eukaryota > Metazoa > Chordata > Actinopteri > Gobiiformes > Gobiidae > Paratrypauchen > Paratrypauchen microcephalus. Next base: position 1,112,211 of record JAVJIX010000005.1, on the reverse strand, counting down.
GAGCTCCTCCCGTGTGACTGAGCTCCTCACCCTATCTCTAAGGGAGCGCCCAGCCACTCTATGGAGGGAACTCATTTCAGCCACTTGTATCCGCGATCTTGTCCTTTCAGCCATTACCTAAAGTTCATGACCATAGGTGAGGGTAGGAATGTAGATTGACCGGTAAATCAAGAGCTTTTATCACTGCCGCCACTGTCAAACTCACACTCCATCCTCCCCTCACTCGTAAACAAGACCCTGAGATACTTGAACTCCTCCAGTTATTTTTTTTTATTTTTTATTTTTTATTATAAAATTAGGAACTACATCTCTAGAGAATGGGTCAAATGCAGAGGACACATTTTACTATGGAGACAACAAAGTGTATCATAACCTTAAAAGTGCTCTGTGAAACTTGTCTGGCAGTCAGTCCATCAACTGCTTCTCTCCAAGGAGAGAATGTTCCACAGTATGGCATTACATTATTTATCTGTACGGAGATAGCAGGGGACTCCACAGAGCCAAGTTAGATGTCAGATCCGTGGAGAGGCGAGCCCCCTCACAAGTCAATAAAAACTCATGTACTCATGTAAATCACTTCCTAAACTCACTTATATTAAAATAAAACATTATAGAATGAACCCCTCAGATACATTGGTTCCATCATGTGATTCCCAATAGAAGCTTAAATGGAATGGATGGCCTTTTTGGGTTTAATAAAGCAAATGTAATTAGTTAGTAGTGTTTATTAGTTAGTTAGTTATTAGTTAGTATTTATGCTAATTCTGACGTGTAATTTAATCCCATCACTTAATGATATTTTTAATCTGTTTAAGAGCTTTCCTTCAACAGATTTTTAATGTCCATTCAGTTTTCTTTCAATATCACTGGTCTACAAGCAAAATGCTTCCGGAACAAAAGTAGTTAAATTTTTCTTGGTTTAGGTCACTAATAAAGAAAAAGTAAGTCAGAAGTGTTGATTGGCTATAGTTTCCAAGATATAGTATTGGGTCAAAATAGGAAATTTATGCTAAATAAGGCAAAAACGGTAGTTTATCAGAAGGTACAGTGTGTCTACAAGCAACCAGTTCTATCTGAAAGCCTGTCTGCACATTCCAATACATTCATTTTAATATGTCTAGAGTTTTAACATAATATATATATATATATATATATATATATACAGTGCCGTGAAAAAGTATTTGCCCCCTTCCTGATTTCTGTGTTTTTTGCATATTTATCACTCAAAACATTGTCAGATCATCAAACCAATTTTAATATCACACAGAAACAACCCAAGGAAAGACAAAATTCAGTTTTTGAATGATGATTCCATTTATTAGTGCACAAAAAAAATCTAAACCTATCTGGCCCTATGTGAAAAAGTAATTGCCCCCTTAATCTAATAGCCAGTTGAGCCTCCTTTGACAGCAATAACTGTAACCAAACGTTTGCGATAATTGGTGATGAGTCTTTCACACCGCTGGGGAGGGATTTTGGCCCACTCTTCTATGCAGAATTGTTTCAATTCTGCCATATTGGAGGGTTTTCTTGTATGAACTGCCCGTTTAAGGTCACACCACAGCATCTCAATCGGATTTAAATCCGGACTTTGACTTGGCCACTCCAAAACCTTAATTTTGTTTTCTTTGAGCCATTCAGAGGTGGACTTGCTGGTGTGTTTTGGATCATTGTCCTGTTGCATGATCCAAGAGCGCTTGAGTTTGAGGGCACGAACTGATGGCCGGACATTCTCCTTCAGGATCTTCTGGTAAACAGCAGAATTCATTTTTCCGTCAATCACAGCAAGTTGTCCTGGTCCTGAGGCAGCAAAGCAGGCCCAGACCATCACACTGCCACCACCATGCTTTACTGTGGGCACCATGTTCTTTTTATCAAATGCTGTGCCATTTTTACGCCAGATGAAACGGGCTGCAGACCTTCCAAAAAGTTCAATTTTAGACTCATCGGTCCACAAAATGTTTCTCCAAAAGTCTTGAGGGTCATCAAGGTGCTTTTTGGCAAAGGTGAGACGAGCCTTTGTGTTCTTTTGTGAAAGCAGTGGTTTTCTCCTGGGAACTCTTCCATGGATGCCATTTTTGGCCAGTGTTTTTCTAATGGTGGAGTCATGAACACTGACCTTAACTGAGGCCAACGAGGCCTGTAGTTCTTTCGATGTGCGTCTAGGTTCTTTTGTGACTTCCTGAATGAGCCGTCGTCGCACTCTTGGAGTAATCTTAGTTGGTCGACCACTCCTGGGAAGGGTTGCAACTGTTCCCAGTTTCCTCCATTTTTGAATAATGGCTCTGACAGTGGTTCGCTGGAGCCCCAGAGCTTTGGGAATGGCTTTGTAACCTTTTCCTGAATTATAGACTTCTATCACTTTTTTTCTCATTTGTTCTTGAATTTCTTTGGATCGTGGCATGATGTGTTTGTTCTTGAGATGTTGTAGCCAACTTCACTTTGTTTGACAGGAACTATTTAAGTGATTTCTTGATTCAACACAGGTGGTGACAATCAGGTGTGGGTGTGGCATGTAGAACTGAACTAAGTTTTCTCAAAACTGTGGTTAGTCACAGTTAGTTTGTGATTTAACAAGGGGGGGCAATTACTTTTTCACATAGGGCCAGATAGGTTTAGATTTTTTTTGTGCACTAATAAATGGAATCATCATTCAAAAACTGAATTTTGTCTTTCCTTGGGTTGTTTCTGTGTGATATTAAAATTGGTTTGATGATCTGACAATGTTTTGAGTGATAAATATGCAAAAAACACAGAAATCAGGAAGGGGGCAAATACTTTTTCACGGCACTGTATATTAGGGCTGTCAAACGATTCATTTTCTTGATCGCAACTAATCTCAGAAATTTCATAGTTAATCGCGATTAATCGTGATTTATTTTGCATGTTTAAAATTGATATCTTGCAGTAAGACCGTTCGAATCTAAAGTTAAACTCACACTGCAAAGTATTTCTCACCATTTTTTTTATTTCAAAAAAGTGCAGAGAAAGGAAAAAGTAACAATGAACCAGTAATAGTGCTTACTTTGAGAAATTGTAAATAAATGATTGAAGCCCGCTCGAGCTGCCTACGGATGCGTAGAAGGAACAAAATACTAGCAAACTCAAAATAGCACGTTTAACCGACAATGAGTTTAATTAATACAACCAAATGAGCTGCATATGGATGGTAGAATTGCGGAAAATGCTGGCAAACTCTGATCGCGATTAAAAAAATGTTCGCGATCAATCGCAATTCGCGATTAATCGCGATTAACACGTTAATATTCCCAGCCCTAATATATATATATATATATATATATATATATATATATATATATATATATAGAATACATTAGCTTACCAGCACAGTTATCAATTGATTTTCAGTTCATCTTATCAATATAAATGAGATTTAGCCACTTTTATCTCGAAGCAGATCGAGTCCAAAAATTTGTAGACCAGTGTATTCATTCTTACTGATGATCCATTTTGAAATTCTTGCCAGCAATATTGTAAATTTAAAGGTGCATTTTGTCACATTTTGATTGGATTATACAGTATGTGGATTTATAGCCCAGAAATTGGTTTTACTGCTCAAAAGTATCCGCTAAAACAGGCATTCTGACTGTGAGCGTGGTCGCCTCTCCACAGATCTGACCTGTAATTTGGTCTGGTTTGGTCTCCATGAAGAATAAAAGGTTTATACCACATTGTGAAACATTCCAGACAAAGCAATAACATCTCCATTAAGAAAAGCATTTGACAAGCCCTCCACCAAAAAAGTTAAACAATGCACCTTAGGTTGAACCTGAACTTGAAATTTCTTCTTTTCTTTTCTTTTTTTTTTCCAGAAATTTTCAGTATTTTAAAATCACAGTGTGTGGATTCAGTCGTGCCTTCATCAGGGTTACAACAGATTTTGAGGTAATTATAATTTTAATGAGACAGTCAACTATAGCAGACACTCTCATTTTGTAATTTGGCCTTTTACGATATTTTGTTAATCTCTCTCATAAAAACTGCTTCGCCGTAAATTGAAATTTCACAATAAAAACCATGGTAAAGTCTTATTAGTATTCCAGTGTAGCTAATGGGAATGACATCTGGTACAACTGCAGTTTGGTCTGATGTGTTATGGGGGAATTTACACCAATAAAATTCACTAAACCTGATTCTGGTTAATTTGTGACACGGTTCTAATTCCAGTGCGTATTTGGCTTGCATCATTAAAGGTGCACTATGTAACTTTTCAGCCACTCTCCATGGAGGTGTTATGGAATTTTCTGCAGTATGGAATTAAATGTATCTACCATATATTTAGTTATGGGTTAATTTATTACTCAAACACATTTTTTACTATACATGGGGCCACCTGTCCACAGATCTGACCTGTAACTTGGTCTAGAGGTGTTACTCTTTATGGAGTTTAATGGTGTACTTTAATGGCGTATCAAAAATGAGATATGAATCAATTCTAAAACTAGTATCAAAACTAGATACTCATTTCAGTAGGTACCAATAATAAAAAGTCACATTCCTGAATAGCTTTAGTATAGTGCTGTCAGGCAATTTAAAAAATGAATCTAATTCATTACAGGATTTGTAATTAATTAATCTGATCACACACAGTCTTGGTTTAGTCTTGGTTTAGTCCTGGTTTAGTCCTGGCTTAGACCTAGCCTGGGAATTCCCAGGCCGCTTCCGTTCGTTTCGAACTGGAAGGCGGCCTGGCAGCTCGTCCAAGCGAGAGTCCCAGATTTAGGGCCCCAATCAGAGAGCGGGGAGGGGCGGCAAGACGGTGACGCGTACTACGTGACAAACGGAAGCTTGTAGTTTGAACTGACAACTGACATGATTGGCTATGGACTTACGTATACGCTCAATGATAGACATTCATAACGCCCAATAAACGGCCGTTGGCAATCGCTAACCACACCTCCGCTACGGGATTTTTCTAAGCGAGCTCCCAGACCCATATCTCACTTGTGATATGGTCAGGTGTTAACCAGACTAGGTTTAGACCTGTTTTAGACCTGTTTTAGTCCTGGCTTAGTCTTGGTTTAGAACTGGTTTAGTTTTGGTTTAGTCCCGGTTTAGTCCTGGTTTAGACCCGGTTTAGATCTGGTTTAGTCTTGGCTTAGTCCTGGTTTAGACTTGGTTTAGTCTTAGTTTAGACCTGGTTTAGTCCTGGTTTAGTGCTGGTTTAGACCCGGTTTAGATCTGGTTTAGTCTTGGCTTAGTCCTGGTTTAGACCTGGTTTAGTCCTGGCTTAGTCCTGGTTTAGTCCCGGTTTAGTCCTGGCTTAGACCCAGTTTAGATCTGGTTTAGTCTTGGCTTAGTCCTGGTTTAGACCTGGTTAATCCTAGTTTAGACCTGGTTTAGTCCTGGTTTAGTGCTGGTTTAGACCCGGTTTAGATCTGGTTTAGTCTTGGCTTAGTCCTGGTTTAGATCTGGTTTAGTCCTGGCTTAGTCTTGGTTTAGACCTGGTTTAGTTTTGGTTAAGTCCTGGTTTAGTCCCGGTTTAGTCCTGGTTTAGACCCGGTTTAGTCCTGGTTTATTCTTGGCTTAGTCCTGGTTTAGTCCTGGTTTAGACCTGGTTTAGTCCTGGTTTAGTGCCGGGTTAGTCCCGGTTTAGTCCTGGTTTAGACCTGGTTTAGTCTTGGTTTAATCCTGGTTTAGTCCAAGTTGAATCCTGGTTTAGACCCGGTATAGACATGGTTTAGTCTTGGTTTAGTCCTGGTTTAGACCCGGTTTAGACCTGGTTTAGTCTTGGTTTAGTCCTGGTTTAGTTCTGGTTTAGTCCTGGTTTAGTCCCAATTGAATCCTGGTTTAGACCTGGTTTAGTCTTGGTTTAGTCCTGGTTTAGTTCTGGTTTAGTCCTGGTTTAGTTCTGGTTTAGTCCTGGCTAGGTCCTGGTTTAGTCCTGGTCTAGTCCTGGTTTAGTTCTGGTTTAGTCCTGGTTTAGACCTGGTTTAGTCTTGGTTTAGTCCTGGTTTAGTTCTGGTTTAGTCCTGGTTTAGTTCTGGTTTAGTCCTGGTTTAGTTCTGGTTTAGTCTTGGTTTAGTCCTGGTTTAGTTCTGGTTTAGTCCTGGTTTAGTCCTGGTTTAGTTCTGGTTTAGTCCTGGTTTAGTTCTGGTTTAGTCCTGGCTAGGTCCTGGTTTAGTCCTGGTCTAGTCCTGGTTTAGTTCTGGTTTAGTCCTGGTTTAGACCTGGTTTAGTCTTGGTTTAGTCCTGGTTTAGTTCTGGTTTAGTCCTGGTTTAGTCCTGGTTTAGTTCTGGTTTAGTCTTGGTTTAGTCCTGGTTTAGTTCTGGTTTAGTCCTGGTTTAGTCCTGGTTCAGTCCTGGTTTAGTCTTGGTTTAGTTCTGGTTTAGCTCTGGTTTAGTCCTGGTTTAGTCCTGGTTTAGTTCTGGTTTAGTTCTGGTTTAGCTCTGGTTTAGTCCTGGTTTAGTTCTGGTTTAGTTCTGGTTTAGTCCTGGTTTAGTCCTGGTTTAGACCTGGTTTAGACCTGGTTTAGTCCTGGTTTAGACCTGGTTTACACAAATTGCGTGTTTGAGAGCCCTGTTTGTCTAAAGAGCAAACTTACACTACAAAGCAACTAATGAGAGTTATATAAATGGAGTTATTACCTGATGGTTCTCAGTTTGTTTTATCATCACGGAGGAGGAGGGACCGGGGCGGGGGGGGGCGGGACATTTTTAACGGATTCATGTAAGAGTCTGGTTAATGCACCGGGCCCGCGCCTCACCGCGTCTCAGCCGCGTCGCGGCTCACCATGGGCAGTTCGGCTCTGGGCCGCGCGTATTCTGCGCGTAAGCCGTCGGGGGGGACACGACGTCCCCACGTGCCCGGGGGACGGCGCATCTGCTCCGGCCTCCGCTCGGACCGTGCAGCCGGAGCAGGGGGAGTTTTTTCCGCTGAAAACGCGCGGAGCCTGCATAAACTAAGCCACACAGACCGATTTTCTGGGCACAAAAAAAAAAAAAAAAAAAGGAAAAAAAAAATCAGCGTGAGAAATACCATGTGTGGCGTGGGGGCGTGTGAACACGTCGAATTGCGTGTGTCACACTCTCAATGTGGGAGACTTGACTTGCTTTAGTATAGTGCTGTCAGAGAGAGAGTGAGAGGGAGATTGAGAGAGAGAGACAGAGAGAGAGATTGAGAGAGAGAGACTGAGAGAGAGAGCTTGAGAGAGAGACTGACAGAGAGAGAGATTGAGAGAGAGACTGACAGAGAGAGAGATTGAGAGAGAGAGAGACTGACAGAGAAAGACTGAGAGAGAGAGTGAGAGAGAGACTGAGAGAGAGCTTGAGAGAGAGACTGACAGAGAGAGAGAGAGACTGAGAGAGAGAGCTTGAGAGAGAGACTGACAGAGAGAGACTGACAGAAAGAGAGATTGAGAGAGAGACTGACAGAGAGAGAGTGAGAGAGAGAGACTGACAGAGAGAGAGACTGACAGAGAGACTGACAGAGAGAGAGCTTGAGAGAGAGACTGACAGAGAGAGAGCTTGAGAGAGAGACTGACAGAGAGAGAGCTTGAGAGAGAGAGACTGACAGAGAGAGAGAGTGAGAGAGAGACTGACAGAGAGAGCTTGAGAGAGAGAGACTGACAGAGAGAGAGAGTGAGAGAGAGAGACTGAGAGAGAGATTGTGAGTGAGTGAGCGAGTGATCGAACGAACAAACCCACATTGTGATTGAATTTGTCAGTTTTTCTTGGTCTCTTTTCTCATTCGTTTCCCAAATTCTGTTTGTTGGTTTGTTGGTTTGGTGAAGTGCACTCACGCTCGCTCTATCACCAGTAACAATAAAACTTGTCTGAACGTGTTAGGCTGGAGCAGCTTCGGTGATCGGAAAATTCTTTTTGACAAAAGCTCCAAATCACCGCGTTCTTGTTGATTGTCCCATCTTCATTCTTTTTATAAATAAACTTTGCCATTCAAAGGCCCTGGCAGCGATTTGCTCGCCGCACTCCAAATTTAAAATGTGCGCCCATCGAATTGCCGCTCATAATTAATTGTGTTAATTTTTATAAAACGTTAATATGCAGTGTAATTAATTAATCTAATTAGCGTGTTACTTTAGCCCTACTTTAGAATAATCTTGAGCTATATCAGAACCACACAGAGACCACATAGATTAGTGAACACCCATGGCACCTACCTGGACGACTGATGGATTACACAGACCACAAGGTAATATGAAAGAAAGAAAATATCATTCTATTGTCTAAATAAAGAGTGAATAGGAGCGACTTTCCACAGATCTGAATTGTAATGTAGCGTAGTGCTGGAACCTGTTTAGACTTCTACAAACTATTTCTTTATCTCCTTCGTGATAAACAGGTTTAATCTACCGCTCTGGAAAAAAATAAGAGACCACTGCATTTTTTTCTGAAATCAGCATCTCTACATGTATTACAGCCATTCCATTCCAGCGTCTGTTGAATTCCAGCACAAACACAAAGCTGAGCTACTTCAGTTTTTGCACCAGGAGTGGAATAAAGTCACCCAAGAACAATGTGAAAGACTTGTGGAGAGCATGCCAAGACACATGAAAGATATGACTAAAAATAAGGGTTATTGCACCAAATATTGATTTCTGAACTCTTCTTAAGTGTAAACATTAGTATTATGTTGTTTTAAAATTAATTTGATCTTGTTTCTTTGCATTGTTTGAGGTCTGAAAACATGTATCTTTTTTGTTATTTTGACCATTTGTCATTTTCTGCAAATAAATGCTCTAAACGATCATATTTTTATTTGGAATTTGGGGGAAATGCTGTCAGTAGTTTATAGACTCAAACAAAAATGTTCCTTTTGCCCAAACACATACTTATAGTAAAATCAGAAAAAAATGATAATTTTGCAGTGGTCTCTTGTTACTGTGGAACATTCAAGTCAAAGCAAAAAAATTCTTAGAGACAAGAAAATGGCAGAACTCCACTAGAAAAAAAGTTACATAGTACAACTTTAACATGCCAAAAGTTGAGAGAACGTGACAGCATTGTTTTGTTTTGTAGTTTGTTTGGTTTTTTTTGCGAATGATTGTTTCTTCCTTTTTTCATTTCATCAAATCATGGCAGCCAATCAGCCCAGTCGATCTGTTTCTGTATTCTCTCAGCCATCTGGAGCACACTCTCGTCTCCATGTAAATTATAGTGTTTGGACAGATTCTTAAACTCAAACATCTTGCAATACATGGTTTTTGTCCCAACAAAATAACCCTATAATTTGTCCATGCCAATTGATGGTGGAAAAGCAAGTTTATTATGAATTATGCAGAAAACATGACCATCCATGACCAGTGTAAGTATAGGGGAGAGGGTTCCATCTTGGCAGAGGGTGGGATACATCTGCCACCAACTTTTTATCTTTACTAGGGGTTTTTTGTGTGTGTTAGAAAGCAATTGTTTAAAGAATTCAATTGATTTAAATTGTCATTTTATTATAATTTCATTTTAAAGATCCCATGACATGGTACTTCTTGATGCTTTTATATGGCGCCTTAATGGTTCCCTAATACTGTAAATGAATCCTTCTTCAAAATCAACACTTAGTGCATGAGAAAGACACATGTACAGAGTCTGAGTCATAATCTCTCTGTCTGAACAACTCATTCTGGGCCTTGTTGCTTGAATGCAAATGAGAAGGACACAGATTAGTTAGAGGAGCGGGGGGGGGGGGGGGGGGGGGGGGAAAAGGGCCGCTGGTTCCTTGTGTTAGCGGTGCGCTGTGCCTGGCCCCACTTCCGCATGTGTAAGCCGAAGGAGGAAAGGAGAGCCTTTTCAATGAAAAAAAACACATTTTCACAGAAAATAAAATGAAACCACTGCTGTTTCAGAGGTCCAGAGGGTCGGGTAAAGGACTTCCGAGTCTAGAAACACTCGCATGTGCCTCCAGGCAAATAAAAAAACGCATTTCGCATTGCGTAGCTCCTCCGCAGTCCAAATTCTCTGGGCATGATTTCCAGAGACAGGAGGTGGAGATCCAGACGGTGGTGGAACTGAATTTGCATTTCTTTTTTCGATCTGACGTCAATAAGGTGCCTTGTCCAGAATCGCCCATTTGAGCTGTGTTTTTTTCAAACGCAGAAAAGGATCAGGATCATAAATGCTCAGTTTAGACATTTCGCAACTTTTCGCCATTGGGGGGGCCTAAACAGGGTAGGGGAGCTCACATTAATGTTCAAAAACCTCAGAAAGTGAAAATTTCATGCCATGGGACCTTTAAAGGACCCTATATTACACTAAATTGATTCTCGTGACTTTTAAGTTGTGTTTTGTTTCATTCAACCAATCCTGGTGTCTACATCTCCAAAGCTCAAAATGCTCCTTGTGATGTCATGAAGCGGTAGTTTTCAAGTTAACAGTTACCGTTTACATTTTGTTCAGCAGAAATTGGCCATTCCAGGGTTGAAATCATCCAAATGGCTTAACATGGCTTAAAGCTCATATGAGTCCATTTCTGTCTAGCCTAAATGTGGTTAAATGAAAAAACAGGTGGTGTACGTGGAGGTGGCTTGAATCATGTCCAATCCAACAAACTAACTCCGGTTTTGGGAATTTTGTCAAAAGCATTGCAAAACGGGACCAGCCATTTTGTCACACACTTATGCCCAGTTTTGTGTTGGCTGTTGCAGCTTTTTAAACTTGGAATTAGGTTCAAAACAAACTCCTATATTTTAAACAGTGGAGTGAAGATTGGAGTGGAGTGAAGAAGTACTCTATTCTGTATTTTTTTTTTTCTTGGAATATTTGTTTATTTTTCAAGATTCACAAGGTAGTACAAATATACAAAAGAACAACCAAAATTGTAACGTCCAAGAAGGAGTGGGGGGAAGAAAACGTATTTAACCTCACCCCCATTACCCATGTATACATATTAACATAAGTAAAGAAAAATCACTTCCATTATATTATATTATAGATACAGGACGTGAAAACTAGTACCAGCAATGGTAAGAAAGCACATACAGTATCAGCAATGGTTAAAAAAAAAAAAGCGCATACCAGCGATGGTAAGAGAAAGCTAATTCCCTAAGGTAAGGAAAAGCACATACCGTACTTTTTGTACTATAGAGCGCACCTGACTATAAGCTGCACCAACCACATTTTTTTTTTGAATTAAGATTTGTACATTTAAGAAGCCGCACCTGACTATAAGCCGCAGGTGTCCACATTGTAACTTGAGATATTTACACAGAAAGATGGTACGCAAAAGGATTTTTTTTTTTAATTGATGTAAATACCGGTGCGTGCTTTTTTCGAACAGCGCCTATGGCAGTAACACGGCAGTAAAACAACTGTAAAATGGCCAGCGTCTAGCCTCTGGAAGCCTTAAAATAAAGTTTCAAGTTTAACTTTAAGGGTAAACCCCTCTCACGGAACTGTTGATACCTGTGAAGGAGATTTTAAGTGGCTAAAACAAGGCTTCATTAATTCATGAACTCTCCTCAACTTATTTACCTTAGGTATTTTCACCTGCCAGAAGGGGAGCTCGGGTTACGTGCTACATTCACTCTCTTGATAAAGAATTAATCCATACATAAGCCATACCTGACTATAAGCCGCAGGGTCCGAAGTGTGAGAAAAAAGTAGCGGCTTATAGTCCGAAAAGTACGGTACAATGATAGGAGATGTTCCAGCAGAACTAGTTTTGCAGAAGACAGTGATGAAATTACCTTAGACACCCTCCAACTTAAAGGTGCATTGTGTAACTTTTCTGGTGGAGGGTTTGTCAAATGCTTGTCTCAATGGAGATGTTGTTGCTTTGTCTGGAATGTTTCACAGTATGGCATTAACCCTTTCTATCTTCACGGAGACCAAACCAGGCAAGGTTACAGGTCAGATCTGCGGAGAGGTGACCCCGCTCATAGTCAGAATAAGTGTTTTTCTAGGTATTTTTGAGCTATAAAACCCCCTGTAATTGAAGAAATGTAAAGGTAGATTTGTGTTTATTTATTTTATTTTACATTTACATTATTTTAGTCAATCAGGAACACCTTCTCATTTGCTTTGCTCGTTTGTTTAAAGTCATACTGTGGAACATTCAATGCAGAGCAATGACATATCCATAGAAAATAGAAACTTTTTTTCTTTTCTTTTTTTACATACAGTATTTTACTACTTTTACTTTATTACATTCCACTACTGCTACTTGCATCTTTTAAAACTGGGCATTAGATGCAAACAAACTCCTGTATTGTAAGACTTAACGAGAAATTCTTGATCAGATTTCTAACCGTCCTTGATGTTAGTGTTTATTCTGCTGTAGTCTCTGTCCCTTTGCATTATGAACGAAGAAGGACACAAGATGGATTTTTAATTTAGTCTTTCTGCTCAGCTATAACATTTCCATATCAAGATATAAATGAATGAATGCTGTTACTAAAACATCTGCAGTTCCATATGGGCTTAGTGCTTTCCGCTAAACCTGTAGGAGCACCGGGAATACATTTGAAACTCTGTAATTTGGCCATGAACCATGAATACACAAAATCGATTGCTATTCCTTTTTTTTTATTTATTTACTCCTTCAGGACAGTTATATACAGTAAGTCAATATATTATTACATACATCATTAATTACAAAAGGGGTCCTACATACATACATACATACATACATACATACATACATACATACATACATACATACATACAAACATACTGTGTTATATTTGTTAGTTGCGGTAGTTATTTTCCAAGTGCATTAGTTTATATTATCGAGTGTCATTAACTTTTTGGTTGGGGGTCCATCACCTGCTTGTTTCTATGGAGATGTCATTGCTCTGCTTGGAATGTTCCACAGCATGACATTAAACAGGTCTACATGTAATGCATCTACTGTAATACATCAATTACAGGTGGATTTATAGCTCAAAAATACCTAGAAAAACAATTATTCTGATTGTGAGCGGGTTTATAACTTGGTCTGGTTTGGTCTCCATGAAGATAGAAAGGTTTACTGCAACACTGTGAAACATTCCAGAAAAAGCAGTAACATCTCCATAGAGAAAACGCTTGAGACGCTTGAGCAGAAAAGTTACACAATTCACCTTTAAATGTGGTTCCTGACACCCTGCTGTCTATACCTAATGTTCACCTGTCTGTTTTCAATAAGATGGAACTAAATCAAATCCAAAATGGAGATAAATAAATATGGAAGAAAAAAAAACATTTGGATAATTTTCTTCCTATGTTGCCCAAAATGGCCAAATCTTCAAAATGTATGTTCACAATATCTTGAATTTTTTGAGTCAGTGGCTACTGTATAAAGACATTCTGGCTCCTGTAGCTGTAGTTCTAGTAGTGCACAGCAGCTCCCTGTGTTGTCATGTAAACTGTGAATTGGCTGAGCGCTGTGAAAACTGTCCAAACTCGTGAAGCTGCAGGCACCGTCTTACAGCCCCCACACTTTTTTTTCCCTTTTTTTTTCTTTTTTATAAATACAAAAAATGAGTCAATACATGAATGGAAAAGAATGTTTAAAGGGCCCGTATTACATCATTTTCTGATCTATGTTATAATGTTGTTCCCTCATCATAAACAGGGGCGGATCTAGCCATTTTGGGGCCCTAGGCAAAATATAGACATGGGGCCCTCAAAAGTCATTCTTCAAACACACACGCACACACAAAATAGGGTGCGCGTGTGTGTTTGAATTAAGATTTCCATTTTTTTTTTGCGTGTAACGTGTCAGGGGTGACAGTTGGGGCCCCTCTCAACGGGCAGGTTTGGTGGGGCCCCTAGGCGAATGCCTATGTTTGCCTAATGGTAAGTCTACCTCTGATCATAAACATACCTGGAGTTGTGTTTTGTTTCATTCACACATGTTTGACATGCAAATTCACTTCATGGCATCACAAGGTGGAACAGAGCATTTTGAGCTTTGGAGATGTAGATATACTAATAAAAAAGGATTACTCAAACATGTGAATGAACCAAAACAACTCCGGTATGTTTTTGAGGAAGTAACAACATTATGTCATGATTAAAAGCTCACCTGAGTCAATTTTGTGTAATATAGGACTTTAATATATTTCATTTAATTGAATTTAACAGAAAGAAAGGGCTAAATAAAAAGAAAAAATGCTGTTTTCTAGAGTGGATCTCTATTGCTATGGCAATTTGAAATAGAATGATACTACAGTAATCCCTTGTTTATCGCAGGGGTTAGGTTCCAGAAATAGCCCGCAATAAGAGAAATCCGCGAAGTAGGACAATTTTATATTTTACAATTATTCTACATGTTTTAAGGCTGTAAATGCCTCACCACACACATTATACACTTTTCTCAGACCGGAATTAACATTTTCTCACATCTGTCTCTCGTTTCAACACTCAAACTTTCATAGATTTTCAACAAAATGTATTAATAGTGACGCGTGGGGGGAGACACGGCCCCGGAAGCCCCGCCAGACGTGCAAGGAGCACCGCCACGTCCCGGGACGCGACGCGCACCAACCCCTTGGAGAAGTGCGCGACACGTGCTGCTCTGTCACGGATTTGTCCACGATGAGGGGTTCATCGTGGACAAATCCATGACAGAGCAGCACGTGTCGCGCGTACACCAGGGCTGCGAGCACGAGATAGAACCGTGGCGCCCGGACCGCGTGCTCTCAGCCCGAGCCACAAAGCGAACACGCACAAACGAACGCAAGAGACGCACGGAGTGATTTAATCCTGGTTTAGTCCAGGTCTAGACCTGGTCCAGTCCTAGTTTAGTCCAGGGCCAGTCCTGGTTTAGACCTGGTCTAGACCTGATTTAGTTCTGGTCTAGACCTGGTTTAGTTCTGGTCTAGACCTGGTTTAGTCAACGTTTAGTCCTGGTCTAGTGAAACAGCGAGGGCGCGAACAGTGAACCGCGATAGAGAGAGGGTTCACTGTATTGGTACTTTGCTGGGCGTGTCCTGCATGTATCTCTATGTTGAAATATTCAGCACCTACCATGATGACACAATGCACACATTCACAGTGTAAATATAGGATCTGAAGTGTTTACTGTAAGTCTAAAAACTCAAGAAAAAGTACAGGAGCCTGTGATCAATGTAAGCATTCATGGACCTGTTTAGAAGTTTGATTTTCAATAAAAAGGTGAGAGTGATTAACTTATAAACAGCTGACTAATGCTAGCTAGCTTGTGACTGTAATTTTATGTATGAGAGACTTGTTTAACAGCAGAAATAAGATCTCCTGTTTTATTTCCAACTAAATCAGTCCTTTATGGTCAGATTATACTGGTGATGAGGAGATGAGACACAGGTTAACAGGATTCTAACTAATTCTGAAGGATTCTACCGCAGATACTTCATCCACACTGCTATCAGACTGTATAACTCCACTATATAGTCCAAACGTGCAATGTTTTCTACATTTTCTTATTTAGTTATTTTATTATTATCACTTGTCTGTACGCACTTTTTTTGTTCTAATTTTCTTTTGCACTAAGGCTACGTCCACACAACAACGCTCCTGGATTATTATTTTTTTTATGCAGGTTGAAAAACATTTGCGTCCAAACACGTGTCGGATCAGTAAATATTCGCCTCCAGACGAAAACGGAGCACTGAGTGAAAACGATGTAATACATGTGCCACACCGATATGTGGAGCTGTAAACAGGAAACAGCCAGAGCCACCGGAAACGCAATACTACAAAGAGCACATGCGCATAAAGTCCTTTCTCTTCCGCGAACAAACGAACGCAAGAAGATAATAATTATGGCGAACGCACGCACAAAAACCGACTCTCTCGTTTGGACTGACGACGAAGTGGAATTACTTTTACAAGTTACGTTGGATTACAAAACACGTCAGTATCAGCAGAACGTCGACTGGGAGTCCTGCCAAAGCAGATGATGACGACATCGTGACGTCATCGTTTTACAAAAGCTGCGTTGTGCTCGTTCACACAACAATGCGACCCCCGGCGTTCTCAGATTTCTACACTCTGGAACCTGGTTTCAAAAAACACAGTCCCCATGTGGACGAAAGGTCAAAACAAATGCAAACTTCTCCGTTTCCACCAAAAAACGTTGTCTTGTGGACGGGCCCTGAGTCTAACTTGAGTAACGAAGCTACAGACCAAATAGTGCTTTCAGTTAGCTTCACATCTCTAGGGAATGTTGATGACAATGCTAATACGTGCATTGCGTCACCATAGCAACTGCTGAATCCATCCCATCCCGTCAATAGAGGTTCATGTAGAACACCCCCAGCGCAATGTCACAACAAAGCACCAACACAGTTTGCCAAAATCTTCTCAAACTCCTGACTCAAAACTTCAGTTAAAAAGCAAATACCGTTCATTCATTAATCATTGCCATATTTTGTTGCTCTCTTAAGGTTGCAAATTAGCCCCTGGGGTTGAAAATTACACAAAAAAACCTACAAAGCTGAATAGAACGTGTAGAGAGAGTCTGACACACACTCCTCTGTCCTCACCGGCTCACTCCACTTAACCAAGGCCAAAGGAGGTCACGTGCACCATTGATTTGTTTCCCCCTGGGCGGCCATGACACAGCTCTCAGGGAAATCATTCAAATCTGTAGAAATATGCACTTGTTATAAAAAAAAAAAATGAATACATTAAAGATGATTTCAAATAGTGTCATTAAAATAGCAGAAATGAAGTGATGTGTCTCAAGGGCTTTGGTATTACTGCTACTCCTGTATTATGCAATAAACACTAGTTGTTTTGTTTGTCGCACATAGCACAACTGCTTTTCTAACTGCAATGCGCAATGAAAAGAAATTGGAAGAAAAATAATATAAATAAAATGTATGTGTTGATACTTTTGCAGATTTAAGTTCAGAATTTTGCTATCAGACTGTATAACTCCACTATATAGTCTAAACGTGCAATTTTCTCACATTCTCTTATTTACTTATTTTATTATTATTATTTAAGCCTACTAATTTTATTATTATTACTTATGTTGTCTGCATGCACTTTTTTTGTTCTAACTTTCTTTTGCTCTAAACTGCCTGGAGCTAATGTGGCAAGTGAATTTCTCCTGTTTGAGATCAATAAAGTCTTATCTTACCTTATCTTATGTGTCCCCACCCACTAAAAATTAGATGTCTCATGTACGTGCAGATTATGTCTATATTACGTCCGTGTGTGTCCTCTATATGCAGGTAGGCTTGTCAAAAGTATCAAAACTCAGATACTAATGCAATAGATAATACTCCCTATAACTGTATACAGCTGGGATTGTATTTGTATTTGATATTGCATTTTATATTTTATTACTACTTTTCTATTTAAATCTGATTTGTACATGTACACTTATTATTACTATTTTTATTTGTATAATTATGTCTTTACCCTCTGTTATATATTATATTTGATGAGTGAGCTACTGTACCCAAAACAATTTCCCTTGTGGATCAATAAAGTTTATCTAAGTCTAATCAATAGTAGTATCAAAACTAGCAGGCATCAACAATAAAAAGTCACATTCACAGGACAGAAATAAACTGATCTTGAGCTGTTTAGAAACCAATATGGAACCTATCTGGACGGAACTGGTATTGAGTATCAAGTCTATTTTTTAGTATTTCATATATAGTATTTATTATTGTGAAACACTATTTACAGGTAAAGACATGTAGTTTCAGTTCTGACTACAGTACCTGTTTAAAACTACAAGAGCACAGGATACTTACAGTACTTTGAAGTAGTGTCACCACAAGGTATAAGCCCCCACAGTACTTTTCTAAGTGCAGTGGTATCTGTTGAGCGGTCCGTCAGGTCTGCTCTAGTGATGAGGGGGATGAATAGCCACATCCAGCCTGCATCGATTACCCAGAATCCTCCTGCTGTGGGGGGGTTTATGTTGCACTTGACTTTGGAACATGTCCTTGAGCAGCAAGAGCTTCATTTCTGATGAGGACAAGAGGCACAATACAGGGACATTAGTTGGACCAGTGGATATACGACACCTGAGACCCCCAACACTATATTTTTTTTTTTACATATTCACAATTTTACTTCCCTAAATAATTCCATATATCTTATTTCAGATATTTGATGAAAATGTAGAAAGTAGCAAACATATTAAAAATACGTTAAGTCAGAGGATGTGTCCAAACAATAATTTAAAAGGTTTAAAGTAAACACCAAGTTATACCAGAGTGATGACTTTATTCAGTGATCCAAACACTTAGGGCGTATTCACACCAGGAAAGTCCAATAGTTCACTTGCTTTGGTCCGGACCAAATTTTTTCAATTTTTTTTATTTTGGTGTGGTTCGCTTTCACACTGTACTTTTTTTGTAAGTGGACCAACATCTATAAACAAAACCACGTGTGCTGAGGTCGCTCAGCCATTGGACAGAAATGAGCCATGTCAAAACGCCGCGTCCAAACACGGAAGGAGGAAAATCATGGCGTTACATGCTGTTTTCAATCTAGCCTTAATGATATGGTTTGCAGAGTTTTTACAGTTTGCACAAATGTTTTACACTATTGTACAATCAATTTTCAAATGACAAAGACACAGGGCAAGACGGCTACGGAGGACAGCGCTCATGTGGGCGCATCAAGTTGTGACTCTTCATGCTCTTCACACAAAACGTAGCGTATCCTCCTCGCTGAACGGCTGCACTCTGCGGATTCTCTGGTGTCTGGTAAGCTTCGATTTCCCATAATGCTCGACATACGACGGGAGCTCGTTAAGTACAAAAAACCAACTGTGTCGGATCGAGTCCGGTCTGCATTCTCACCTGAAATGAACCGCACCAGGATTTGAATGGTACCGTGCCGAGACCGAGCTTTTTGATCGATTCACACCAGCCCAAAAGGTCCGAATCAAAGGAGCAAACGAACTCTGGTTCGTTTTAAACTAACCAAACAAGACAGGTGTGAATACACCCTTATATATACACTTTTGTATCTATAACTGCAACGCCATCATATAATAAGAAGTAGAGGTAAGATCTTAAGCCCGAGCCCGAGCCCGACCGAACCCGACCCGAATTTCGGGTCGGGTTCGGGCCTAAAATGTCAATCATTGCTTCGGGTCGGGCTCGGGCCGGGCTTCTCTCTCGCTGACTTTTTTTAAAAATAAATATATGTTTATAAAAATGTATAATAAAACGATGTGTGGATACTAAACTAAGGAATACTTGTTTTAAAATAAATAATTTGGATAAAACAGAGAAGGCGCTGTAAGGTAATTGCTATTTAACTATTAAACAGGAGCCGCTCTTAATAATCTTCCCCTCCGCAAGTCCGCATCTATTTTGACCTGGTATCCCCAATATGGAGGAGCAAGAAGTTAAGGATAAACTAAAGACAGGAGAACTGAAAAGACAAACACGCACCGGTAAGAGTGAGGTGTGGAAAAGCTTCAAATTGATTGTTGAAAATGCTACAGAAACTTGCGTTGGCTTCGCTGAATGTAGTCAATGTGGCGCTTTGCTTTCATACGAGAGCAAAAAGACTGGCACCTAACGTTCCCTCTGCGCGCCTGTGCAGTTGCGCACTGCTCACACATTCTCAGCGCACAAGAAAACCTATGCAGCGCAGGGATGAAAGAGTTCCGCTTTTTTTTTCAGCCGCGGGGTCATCTGAATACGGGGGAATCGTCCAGTATTCAGAAACAAAAGTATGTGTCTCGTATTAAACTTGTACCGGTGTAAGCCACGAGCACGCGCAAGCCGCGAGCACGCGCAGCTCTTTCCGCGTGTAGCGGGGGTGCATGTCGGATGTCGCGCACAGGAGTCCAAGGAGCGCTCAGGGAGTTAGTGTGTTTGCTCAGACACATAAAACATTAGGGGGAACATTGACCTCGACGCTGAGCAGGCATTTAAACAGCTGTACTAGCAAAATTGATGATCGTCAAACATCTATATTATCATTTGTTTCAAAAAAACGCCCCTCACAAATAAAATATGAAATTTCGGGTTTGCTTCGGGTTCGGGCCTGCAAATCAAGTTAATTGGTCGGGCTCGGGCCGGGTCGGGCTTTAATACCCGCGGGCCGAGTCGGGTCGGGCTGGATTTTTTAGGCCCGATCTTACCTCTAATAAGAAGGTCACCTTTGGTATATTTACACGGCAAGTACACATCAGATCCAATAATTAGATCTGATTTGTGCTATGTGTTTACATGCCCAAGAGGAATTTGATCATCAAATACATCTGTCAGTTAATCAGTGGACTTTTAAATTCATTGTTATATTTGGCCGATAAAACCCTAAATAACTTTTAGTTTTGTCTTTGCCACAGTAGTTTGCCCTTTTTCGCATATTTTCCTTGTCAACCTGCACAGCTGTCAATCAGAAGGAAATCAGATTACTCAAATGATTATTCATTTCAATTGTCTGATTACTCCAGAAATCAGTTAATGGTCAGATTTTTGGTGTTCACACAGCCAGTGGTTTTGATATTCTGAAAACCCACAGTATCGCCAGTATCTAAATGAAAAACTTAAGTTCATTGTTTTTTATACTTTAATCATTTTGCATATAATTTAAAGGTCTTTGTGTATATAGTAATCTGTTTAACCATCAGCACTTCCATCCACCTGGTTTATTATGGGCCTTCACAGTGGTGGATTGTGGGTACTCCTAAAGCCCACTCTTCACATGACACTGAGCACAAGAGCTGCAGCCAGGAGAAAGATTTAAGAGCTTTTACTATCTGAACATGGACTGCTAGAATGACAAAGCAGACAGAAAGAGAATAAAATGGAAATGTTGGAGATACAATAATCAGAAAACAGAAAATACCAAATTAATTGATTACATTTGCATATTTTTCATCCATTTTGGTTAATTTTGGTCACATACATTTACAGTTTTATTGTGCAAAATAAATTGAACTGAAAATAATATCTAGGAAGCTACTGTAAAAGTTTCAGTTTATTATACTCTCTGGTAGAAGGACCAGTGTGTCACAAAAGAAATGGATTTACTCATTGAAAATCCTGTATTTTGCCTTTTATATTCTTGTGTCTAGTATACCCTAACTTCTGGACTGGACTTCTGTGATGTGCATATCGATTTGACGCAACGCCAACCCAACCATTTCCTGCATCTGCCAGAGTCAAAAATTTAATAAAGTCAGAAAGTGTTTCATCTGCATTCTAAGTGGAGGCAATTCTGTACATTTGTCTGGAACTTTCCACAGTCTGGCATATTACGCTCTTCTCTAATCTGTTATATTGTTGTTTCCTCATCACAAACATGCCTGGTGTTTCACGTTTACCACACAAACCCTGCATATTTAGGGTGAGTTTTTCTCTTAAACTGAAAACACTTTGTTCCATCTTGTGATACAATACAGGAAGTGCTCCACCGTGTCTTAAACTCTTAATGTCAGCCCTGGAATTGCCCATCTCTGCTGAACAAAAGGTAAAAGGAGCTGTTAACTTGAAAACCCCCAATATATCACATCACAAGGTGGAACAGAGCATTTTGAGCTTTGGGGATGTAGACAGACTAATAATAATAGGATTGTGTGAATGAAACAAAACACAACTCCAGCTCACATCATTCTAACATGGCTTAAAGGTATCTGTGTATTCCCTCATCCGTCCAGGTAGAAAGAAAAATTCTAATTCTCTCAACTGGAGACACTGCTGGACAAACTCAACTGGACGTTTGGATGAGCTGCAAAATGTCTTCACTCAAAAAAAAAAAAAAAAAGTCCAGTTTTGTCCACAGAATTGAATTTTTAAAGCTCACAGGAGTCAATTTTGCGTAATATAGGATCTTTAAGCTTGAAATGGGAGTGATTGTAGAGACACATTCAGCAAGTTGTCTGGACAAGGAATTAATCTCCCAACATCTAATCCACTATACCAGGGGTCTTCAACGTTTTTCAGGCCAGGGACCCCCAAACAGATGGCGAACTGGGCCAGGGACCCCCTACTATATATACGGCATAGAATTGTGTTTTATATTAAATTGAGCTTAGTTTCATGTATAAACATTGCTACTCTGTTATGGTACATCCAATACAAGGAAATAATACACAGGTTAATACTGTATTTTACACTATAAAATATAAAATTGTTATTTTAAAGTGAAATCAAAATATTTTGCGACCCCCCTGCAGTACCTCCGTGACCCCCCTAGGGGTCGCGACCCCCCTGTTGAAGACCTCTGCACTATACTATAATTTAGACAGCATTCAAATACCGTATTTTTAGGACTATAAGTCGCACGGTTTGGGTGGTCCTGCGACTTATACTTCATAGGTTGCCTGGAAGAATCCATGACTCATCGCTGTATCAGCAGTGAGTCTGGTAACGCTAGGTCCAAAATGCGCTGCGGTTGCACGTAGAGACAGACAGCTAAGTGAACCAATCAGAGATTGCGCCATCTTGATTCAAAACTGAGGAGGAACTTCCGCTGCCTAAGAGTGACGTTGCGGGCAAAGGCGGGTGCACTGACGTCACCATCTTTGAACGAATCAGAATCGCGGAGTCCGTTTTTAACCGGAGGAGCGAGAGTGGAGGGAGGGTGTCCAAATGGTATCGCACTGTATAGGAAATACAGAGAGATATCATTTGGCTGGCCAGGTAACTTCATAGGGACTTATATATTAAAATTTCCATGTGCCTTGAGCGCCCTCTCATGGCTTGACTTGAAAACTACCGCTATATATTAAAATTGCACCCTCTCGTGACAGCCATGAGAGGGCGCTGTGGGCTCTTGTGCCAGTATCTGCTACTACTATTACTTCTGTACCACTGAAAATGTAAACAAACTTAAAAGGACAACTGAGAAGAGTGAACACAAATGGCCCCAAAAAGAAAATCATATTCTGCAGATTACAAGCTGCAAGTAGTGAAATATGCAGCCGAAAGAATGTTTGGAGTGAGCGAGAAACATGTGAGGGACTGGAGAAAAGCGGAGGATACTCTACCTGCAATGAAGAAAACAAAAAGGCAAATCGCGGGCTAAAAGCTAGATGGTCACAGCTAGAGGAACAAGTTAAGAAATGGGTGCTTGAACAACGTGCTGCCGGGAGAGGCTGGTCAACAGTGCAGGTACGTCTCCACGCCCAGGTAGTTGCCATGGCGATTAATATAAATGACTTTGTGTGACTTGTTATCGTTTCATGAAACGCAACCGCCTCTATCAGAGCACACACAATGATGTCCCAAAAGCTGCCAGCAGACTTCCAAGCCAAGGTAGACAGTTTCCATGAGTTTGTTGAAAACCAAGTAACTGAGCACAAAGTGACACTGGATCATCCCCATGGGTTATGTTCCGTTAAAAGGCTGTTGTTCTCTATACTGTTTTTATTATTACTATTGCCTTTCAAATTGAAATACATGCCTTTCAAGATGAAATCCTGGTTCCTGGTTTCTGATTTTATAAAAATAAATTTCCCCCAAAAAGGGGGGGAAATTATACATTTTTTTGGCTTGTGCGACGTATACTCCGAAAAATATGGTATATATTCCTTCGTGTGTTACTTCAGATTTATCACAGTAGCTAATGTAAACAAAGACATCTCTAATATAACGTGCTCCTCTTCTTCTGTGTTTTTGTTGTAGCTGACGTACCTGCCTCCTCCCTGGGGTGACTGTAAATCCGCTGCCATGGACTCCGACTTCTTCAGCACCTACAGTATCACGGCCTGTCGTATTGACTGTGAGACGCGCTACCTGGTGGAGAACTGCAACTGCCGAATGGTCCATATGCCAGGTACTACATTTGCTGGAGTCCTGTCTGTGGGTACAGAAGTTTAAGTTTAGTTGCATTGTGTAACTTTCCTGGTGGAGGGTCAAATGCTTTTCTTCAGGGAGATGATATTGCAGTCTTGCAGTATGATATTAAACCTTTCTTCAGCTCTGGAAAAAATAAGAGACCACTGCAAAATTATCAGTTTTTCAGATTTTACTCCTTATAGGTATGTGTTTGGGCAAAAGGAACATTTTTGTTTGAGTCTATAAACTACTGACAACATTTCCCCCAAATTCCAAATAAAAATATTATCGTTTAGAGCATTTATTTGCAGAAAATGACAAATGGTCAAAATAACAAAAAAGATACATGTTTTCAGACCTCAAACAATGCAAAGAAACAAGATCAAATTCATTTTAAAACAACATAATACTAATGTTTACACTTAAGAAGAGCTCAGAAATCAATATTTGGTGCAGTAACCCTTATTTTTAATCACAGCTTTCATGCGTCTTGGCATGCTCTCCACAAGTCTTTCACATTGTTCTTGGGTGACTTTATTCCACTCCTGGTGCAAGAACTGAAGTAGCTCAGCTTTGTGTTTGTGTTGGAATTCAACAGACGCTGGAATGGAATGGCTGTATTACATGTAGAGATGCTGATTTCAGAAAAAAAATGCAGTGGTCTCTTATTTTTTTCCAGAGCTGTATTTTCATGGAGACCAAACCAGAACAAGTTATAGTTCAAATCTGTAGAGAGGCGACCCCACTCGCAGGCAGAATGAGTGTTTTTCTAGGTATGTTTGAGCTATAAAACCACCTGTAGTTGAATAAATGTAAGTTAGAGCTGTTTAATGTCATACTGTGGAACATTTGAGGGAGAGCTACGACATTGCCATAGAAACAAGCAGGTGAAAGACCCTGAACCAAAACGTTACAAAGTGCAAAGTTCCACTCCAACAGCACACTTTAGGGTAGTTCAATGGACTTAAAGCAGCAACTTTCTGGATACGGCACATCCCCTGCATGATTCCATGGAAATATAAAGTTAAAACCATACTTTGGAGCATTCCCCATGGAGTTTTGTCCCATACTGTGGAATATTATCGCCATATTTCCATGGAAACTAGCAGGAGGAGAGGAGGAGGTTGTATTGTATTATTTTAGTTTTTTGTCTAAACGTTATTTGCGGCTTTAAAGGTGCACTTTGTAACTTTGCTGATGCAGGTTCCATCACCTGCTTGTTTCCATGGAGATACTACTGCTTTTGCCTTCATTATTCCACAGTATGGAAATAAACTTGGTCATCACAATGGTCAAATCTACGGAGAACCAAGCCTGCACATAATAAGAATTAATGTTTTTAGGGTATTTTTGAGCTCTAAAACACCTGGAATTGAACAACTGCAAGGGAGATATGTTTAATGCCCAACTGTGGAATATTTCAGGCAAAGAAATAACATCATCATGGACACAAGCAGATTGCGAAACCTCCACCTTTAAGTAACAGATACTACTCCCTTCAGACATATACTAGTATTTACTAAAAATAATCCCAGAGCTGTGTCAGAACTGAAGGAACTTATTTATTTTTACACACTTTTGTTCAACTTTCTTCTTGCTTGTGTTAAAAGGTTTCAAAATTTCATTAGATATTTCTCCAGAAAGTGGTTACAAAAGTCTTCACTGACACAGAATTCACACTTTTGGTCTTGGCATTGAAAGTAGAATAGAAAATAAAGTGATTTTTTGTTTTTAGGTATTTTACTTTTAAACTTTTAAAACTTTTGGTTGGGGATCTGTCACCTGCTTAAACTTTGGAGCTAAATTTGGCGACAAAATGCAATACATTTACAGCCGTACAAAATTACATAAAACAGACCAGTCAAAGAAATATAAAATAGCAAATTGTTAACCCAAGAAACAAGACTATAGTAAAATACTTGTAGTCTTGTCAGGTAATTGCTGTAATCTCACACAAATTCAAATTCAAAGGCACACTCCTGGAAACCTCAACCCTTGTAAACTCAGCCTTGCACATCTCCATCCGCACAAAGCAAAACGTAATTATCCTCAAAGAAACTCAGGTCAAAATGGTTTTCTTTCATTCTTTCTAAAAATCACATCCCTCCGCATTCACTGAGTCGGAAAACTGGCCTCCTCTTAATGTTTGTGCAGTGATTACAGCTGGCGTTTGCTCTCTGCTCCCTGCGTTCAATCAGGAGGGCATCTCAAACAGTAAATGGGATGTTCAGAAGGAGGAACATCTGGCTTTGGTTAGCCTGCAGCACACAGCCTGTCTCTGCTCGTACTTAGAGTCAATATATGAGGATGGATGAAGCTACGTGTGAGGCGCTCCACCTCATTTTTACTGTTTTTTCAGATTTAAGGTTTTAAAGCAGAGGTGTCAAACTCATTTGTTCCGGGGGCTGTATCCAACCTACTTTGATCCCAAAGGGGCCGGATCAGAAATCTCATGGCATAAATACCCCAAAAATAGCAATAAGTTCAAATATTTGTCCAGAGAAATGCAAATCTATTACAGACTGCTGTTTCTTCAGTCCCAGCAATAATTTGTGTATCTTCTGTCTTCTCAAGTTATTGTATTGTTCGGAATGCCGTGTCTCGTAGTGGCGTTTAAGATTATATTCCTTGAGCACTGCCACTTGTTCCACACGCACCAAGCTCCGTGAACAAATTCACTTTTCTCATTTTTGACATTTTGCTGATGAGGGTGTCACGGTCAACAGTCAAAACGATGGTCCTTTAAGAGAAAGAGGTAAATCTTAATTTGTGCTGCTCTGGTGGGAGGGGCCATGCACAGAGGCGCTGGAGATGCTGCTATGCTAAAGCTGCACAGAAAAGAGGCTCAGAAAATGACCAATATTTTAATAGAAAATAAAATATAATTAAAATATTTTAATAGAAAATCAGCCAAGGGCCAGATTAAAGGTCTTGGGGGGCCGGCTGTGGCCCCTGGGCCGCATGTTTGACACCCCTGTTTTAAAGGTTTAAGCCATGTTATAATGCTGTTACCTCCTCAAAAATATACCTGAAGTGTGTTTTGTTTCATTCACATGTGTTTGAGTAACCTCTTATTTATTAGTCTACATTTCCAAAGCTCAAAATGCTCTGTTCCACCTTGTGATGTCATGTTTTGGTAGTTTTCAAGTTCAAAGCTCCTTTTAGTTTTAGTTCAGTAGAGATCGGCAATTTTACGGTTGAAATTATCCAAATGATTCTGGTGGTGTGTGGAGTTTTAAAGGTGCATTGTGTAACTTTTCTGGAGGAGTATCCGCCACCTGCTTGTTACCAGGGAGATGTGATTGTTTTGCTCAAAATGTTCCGCAGTATGACATTAGGCTTATCTGCATTTCTTTATGGGTTTCAAATAGGGATGTCAACAATTAATCGACTTACAATTAATTGTCGATCAAGACGTTGGCCGAACAAAATGCATTAATTGTAACTAATCGCTAGAGGGCGCTACTCTGGAACGTGAACACGAGATGCGAACCCACTCGTGAGAAAGACCATAGCGTTACATCATGTAACCCAGGGGTCGGCAACCTGCGGCTCCAGAGCCGCATGCGGCTCTTTGATCCCTCTGATGCGGCTCAGTACATCGGTTCCTCATTTATCGCGGTTACATTGTACATTGTACATTGTAAAAATAACCCGCAATAGGCTAAATCCGTGAAGTAGTCAGCTTTATATTGCGTGTATAAATATGCGTGTATTTCACAGTTCCTCTGACTGAGGCGCCTGGCGCCGCTGCGTTGTTGTGGGTTTTGTTGTAGTGAGAACGCTTCCGTGCGCTCTCAGGACTGGTTCCACCGCCTGGACTCCAGGTTCCACCAGTTCGTTCTGCGGAAACACTGCCGCTACTTCCCGATGCGCATTAACCACCCGGAGAAGTGTGCGCGTGGACATGAGACGTATGGCCGCGGCCCTTCTGGCATGTGCCCAAATGCCAGACCGCTCAGTCCTCACTGCTTCAGAGTCACACTGCTCGTGATCGAACATTTAAATAAATTTGGCAAACTGACGGCATTCTGTACCGGAGACACGGAGGAGAATTACTGACGAAGACAAAGGTCTACAGTCCCTTAACCAATCAGGATGCAGAACACAATGCGTATTGATACACTATAAAAAATCAGCGAAACAGTGAGGGACCACTGTATTTAATTAAAATATTTTATTTTAGTTTGCTCATTTTCAAAATGTAATTCTGTGGCACAAAGGTTAAAAAAAATAAAAATAAAAAAAAAACGTTATATGCAGTGTTATTTTATTTTAAATTTCAAAAGGCTTTTGTGGCTCCCAGTGTTTTCTTTACTGTGTGAAACGGGTCCAGATGGCCCTTTGAGTGGTAAAGGTTGCCGACCCCTGATGTAACCCTTTCCTCTCTGGATGTTGCCATACAACTCACAGTAGAGCTGGACCTAGAATCATATATTTTTGAAATTATAAAACCATGTAACTTACATGCTTTTACATACAAGTCTTCGTTCTTTTTTATAAATAAACTATAAATAAGCTGACAGCGATTTGCTCGCCTCACACCAAATTTAAAATGTGCGTGCATTGAATTGCCACTCAAAATTAATTGCGTTCATTTTTATAACACGCTAATTTGCAGGTAATTAATAAATATAATAAACGTGTTAAAATGACACCACTAATGTTAACACTTAAGAAGAGTTCAGAAATCAATATTTGGTGCAATAAGCCTTATTTTTAATCACAGCTTTCATGCATCTTGGCATGCTCTCCACAAGTCTTTCACATTGTTCTTGGGTGACTTTATTCCACTCCTGGTGCAAGAACTGAAGTAGCTCAGCTTTGTGTTTGTGTTGGAATTCAACAGATGCTGGAATGGAATGGCTGAGATGCTGATTTCAGAAAAAAAATGCAGTGGTCTCTTATTTTATTCCAGAGCTGTAGATATATTTAATGCCATACTGTAGATCTTCTAAGCAAAGCATCTTTATAGGAGGTGGCAGGTGGCGGACACGCCACCAGAAAAGTTACATAGTGTATCTTTAAACTGTTGGCAATGGTCCAAACTGATTTCTCATTTACCTTATGCGTTTTGAGCCTTCTAATTATTCACAGTAATGAGTTTAAAAGCACTTTTCAGACTTTCAGAGACCACTGCAAAGTTTTGCCATTGCGCTAATGCTGATAACCAGCATGCTTACAGTGTACTTCCTGATTCTTGGATGATAAAAATGCATTATAATTAGATACAGATAA
This sequence comes from Paratrypauchen microcephalus, assembly GCA_036785185.1. Taxonomy (NCBI): domain Eukaryota; kingdom Metazoa; phylum Chordata; class Actinopteri; order Gobiiformes; family Gobiidae; genus Paratrypauchen; species Paratrypauchen microcephalus. Next base: position 1,083,325 of record JAVJIX010000005.1, on the reverse strand, counting down.
TATGCAGTTGAACCTTAAGAGCTGCTTTTACAGTATACACTATCTGTACTGGGGAGAAGAATAATTGTGCTCAAATACTGAAGTAGAATGCCAGAAATAGAATACAGACTTATGTTTTCTCAAAGCGATAATGAGTGAGTTATTAATAGTAGCAAATTAAAGCCGCAGGTGTAGATTTTCCAGTAATATTGAAGTTATTTGAAGTTGGAAACAATATTTGAAACATGGAATTTAATGAATTAGTTGTTGCTTTTTCATCCCAGGTAATATAAAAAGGATCTCTCAAATGTCGTTTCACTTTGAGTAAAATAATTAACCAAAAATCCTGCTTCTCAGTTTCACAGTGTGTTTTTTACTTTGCCAACTTTTATCTCAATGAAACAATTTCAAGTCAGCTCACGCCCAGGTCTCAAGTATGGTCATTTAAAGGTGCACTATGTAACATTTCTGCTGGAGCGTCCACCACCTGCTGGACAACTTGGTATGATTGTTATTTGCCTGGAATGTTCCTCAGTATGGCATGAAATATACTGTATCTACCTCTGCAAGCAGTTGGCACCACCAAGCCAAGTTACAAGTCATATCTGTGGAGAGGCAAGCACAGTGAGCATGCATGTTTTCCAAGGTATTTATAGCAATTAAACACCTGTATAAATGCAAATACAGCTCTGGAAAAAAAAAAGAGGCCACTGCACTTTTTTCTGAAATCAGCATCTCTACATGTATTACAGCCATTCCATTCCAGCGTCTGTTGAATTCCAACACAAACACAAAGCTGAGCTACTTCAGTTCTTGCACCAGGAGTGGAATAAAGTCATCCAAGAACAATGTGAAAGACTTGTGGAGAACATGCCAAGACGCATGAAAGCTGTGACTAAAAATAAGGATTATTGCGCCAAATATTGATTTCTGAACTCTTCTTAAGTGTAAACATTAGTATTATGTTGTTTTAAAGTGAATTTGATCTTGTTTCTTTGCATTGTTTGAGCTCTGAAAACATATCACTTTTTTGTTAATTTGACCATTTGTCATTTTCTGCAAATAAATGCTCTAAACCAGGGGTGGGCAATTGTTTTTCCCCAGGGGCCAAATAAAAGCAGAAAATATTGTGGAGGGCCGGGCCAAAAGTTTGAAGTCTTCTCTGGTTATTAATTTTATTTCTACGTTGAAATCATTAAATGGCATTGTTTACAGAAGCTGGTAAGTTCTGTGTGAATGAGGTTTTACAAAAACTGAATTTATTCAGTAAAATAATTCAAAACAATGGTAAATGTGAAACATTTGTAACTCTTTTTCAGTCACATTAACCCCACAATGCTTTCTGAGTTTAACTTTAACTTTGTATTAAGACACCACAATGTCTTTGTTTGCCAAATAATATAATACAAGATATGTCAGAACATTTTTTTTTCCAACTGCCAAACTGTGTAGAAAAAAAGTCAAAGTTAGTATGTTTTATTGTTTTTGTTTTTGTTTTTTTTCTTGATCAGTGAGAGAAATCTAGACTCTGTTGAGCTTTAACAAGTGCATCAAAGTCAGGTTCATGTTTGAGGTGGAGATGGGAAGCACGTCCGACAGATGATCATCAGTACAAATGCATTATGTACAATTTTGAAAGTAAGTTTTATTTTCTTAATTCCAGGCAACCTTTGCAGGCCGGTCAGTCGGCTCGCCGTATTTGGCCCCCGGGCCTTGAAATGCCCGGATCTGGTCTAAACGATAATATTTTTATTTGCAATTTGGGGGAAATGTTGTCAGTAGTTTATAGACTCAAACAAAAATGTTCCTTTTGCCCAAACACATACCTATAAGTAGTAAAATCAGAAAAACTGATAATTTTGCAGTGGCCTCTTATTTTTTTCCAGTGCTGTAAATGCAAGATACACTCAACAAAAATATAAACGCAACACTTTTGTTTTTGCTCCCATTTTTCATGAGATGGACTTAAATATCTAAAATTCATTCCAGATACACAATATTACCATTTTGTTCACAAATCTGTCTAAATGTGTGATAGTGAGCACTTCTGCTTTGCTGAGACAATCCATCCCACCTCACAGGTGTGCCACATCAAGATGCTGATCTGACATCATGATTAGTGCACAGGTGTACCTTATACTGCCCACAATAAAAGGCCTCCCTGAAATGTGCTTCTTTTTTTTTTTTTTTTTTTTTTGCTTTATTGGGGGTCTGGGGACTCAGAACCAGTCAGTATCTGGTGTAACCTCCATTTGCCTCATGCAGTGCAACACATCTTCTTCGTATAGAGTTTATCAGATTGTCAATTGTGGCCTGTGGAATGTTGGTCCACTCCTCTTCAATGGCTGTGCGAAGTTGCTGGATATTAGTGGGAGCTGGTACACGCTGTCGTATACGCCGGTCAAGCACATCCCAAACATGCTCAATGGGTGTCATGTCCGGTGAGTATGCTGGCCATGCAAGAACTGGGACATTTTCAGCTTCCAAGAATTGTGTATAGATCCTTGCAACATGGGGCCGTGCATTATCTTGCTGAAACATGAGGTGATGTTCATGGATGTATGGCACAACAATGGGCCTCAGGATCTCATCACGGTATCTCTGTGCATTCAAAATGCCATCAATAAAATACATCTGTGTTCTTCGTCCATAACAGATGCCTGCCCATACCATAACCCCACCACCACCATGGGCCACTCGATCCACAACATTGACATCAGCAAAGCGCTCACCCACACGACGCCACACACGCTGTCTGCCATCTGCCCTGAACAATGTAAACCGAGATTCATCCGTGAAGAGAACACCTCTCCAACATGCCAGACGCCATCGAATGTGAGCATTTGTCCACTCAAGTCTGTTATGGCGACGATCTGGAGTCAGTTTAAGACCCCGATGAGGACGACGAGCATGCAGTTGAGCTTCCCTGAGACGGTTTCTGACAGTTTGTGCAGAAATTGTTTGGTTATGCAAACCAATTGTTTCAGCAGCTGTCCGAGTGGCTGGTTTCAGACGATCTTGGAGGTGAACCTGCTGGATGTGGAGGTCCTGGGCTGGTGTGATTACACGTGGTCTGCGGTTGTGAGGCCGGTTGGCTGTACTGCCATATTCTCTGAAACGCCTTTGGAGACGGCTTATGGTGGAGAAATTAACATTCAATGCACGAGCAACAGATCTGGTTGACATTCCTGCTGTCAGCATGCCAATTGCACGCTCCCTCAATGCTTGTGACATCTGTGGCATTTTGCTGTGAGACAAAACTGCACATTTCAGAGTGGCCTTTTATTGTGGGCAGTATAAGGTACACCTGTGCACTAATCATGATGTCAGATCAGCAGCTTGATGTGGCACACCTGTGAGGTGGGATGGATTATCTCAGCAAACAGAAGTGCTCACTATCACACATTTAGACAGATTTGTGAACAATGTTTGAGAGAAATGTTAATATTGTGTATCTGGAATGAATTTTAGATCTTTAAGTCCATCTCATGAAAAATGGGAGCAAAAACAAAAGTGTTGCGTTTATATTTTTGTTGAGTGTAGATGCATTTAATGCCATACTTTGGAACATTCCTGGCAAAGCAACAACATTTCCATAGTGCATCTTTAAGTGTATTCAAACCAAGATGAACTAAGGACTGAATGAATACTAAACTTGTTTCTCATCCAGGATTGAATAGTAAAGGTTACTCTAACTCTGCATCAATGCCCGTGGTTTCAGAATGATGGAAAATTAGCAGTTACCATAGCAATTAACAATTTCAAAGTCAAAACAAAACTAAATCTGCGATAAACTAGGTCCTGTACCTGTATTTTCAATGCATTTGAGCAAAATTAGTCTTGTCCCAGTACAGATATATTGTATAAGCAGCTCTTGCGGTCTAAATATGTCAGATGAGTGCTATCAGAATCTAATTAGTACACAGTTTATTTATGATAATCAGGAAGTGCATGCAATGTTCCCTCTAAGGTGCGCTTATAGTGGCCTATAGGTCCTACAATCCCTAAAAAAAATCTGCAGCTACATGTAGGCTATTTTATCAAGCTGAAAAAATCTCTCCATGTGATTTTACAGGTTTATACACTATAATTTAATTTTATGTATGAGATTATTTTTCAAAATATTGTAATGTTCAATGTTTCCCTGACCAGAGAAGGACCCTCACACTGACATACAACAGATACAAAACTCACGAACTAGATTTTTGTCTTTGTCATTCTAAGTGGACCAAAAAAATCAGTTATATTAAAAGTAATCTAACAGAAAAAAAACTGCAGTAATTTGATTAAAATGAACTCTTCACAGTGAATAATTTGGATGCTCAGAATGCATAAGATAAGTGACGAATAATTTTGGACGACTGTCAACTGTTTAAAATGACGTAGTTCTGTTTTTCACATTTTTAAAGACAAATCAGATACAGCGCCTTTAACTAGGACTACCCTTTGTGACAGAAAAATAAGAGGAGGAAACATAATAAAATCAATTATAAAGATTAGATCAGTTGTAATGAACACCCAAACCCTGATAACAGCCCCGAACAACACACTGCATTCATTAAATACAGAGATCTTGTTTAGATATGTTTATAAAGGATGACCCATCGTTAATTGTTTTCTTTTTTCTTTTATTGTTCACAGGAGACGCCCCATACTGTACCCCTGAGCAGTACAAGGAGTGTGCAGATCCGGCCCTGGGTAAGGATGTATTCCAGCATGCAACTGTTATATATGTGTGTGTGATGTAATAGTAGGAGTAGTAGCAGGCCTGGACTGGTAATCGGGCATACCGGGCATTTTCCGGTGGGCGGACAATCCTAGCCGATGCTGTTGGTTTTTTTATTTTTTATTTTTTTACTTAATTTAATTTAGAGGAGGCGTCCCATTGGTCCATCTTCAATATAGACAGTGGACAAACCAATCAGGATATAGAAGCTTAGGAGAGCGGTCCCACCCCTTTCTCTGCACTAATCCCCGCCAGGTTCAGTGTTGAGCGTGGAAACATGGAGAAGCAGCAGAAAAGGGGTGCGGAGAAGTTGGGGCTAAATTATTTAAAAAATCTCACTATAGATGCTGCAAAATGTTCTAAAATAACAAACATATTCTCTGGAGGAACTGCTGGAGCCTCCACGTCCTCTACAGGTTGAAGGTGGACAGGGAGAGGAGCAGCCAGAGACTGTGGACAGTCTTGGCTTAGTCCTGGTTTAGACCTGGTTTAGCCCTAGTTTAGACCTGGTTTAGTCCTGGTTTAGTGCTGGTTTAGACCCGGTTTAGATCTGGTTTAGTCTTGGCTTAGTCCTGGTTTAGACCTGGTTTAGTCCTGGCTTAGTCTTGGTTTAGACCTGGTTTAGTTTTGGTTAAGTCCTGGTTTAGTCCCGGTTTAGTCCTGGTTTAGACCGGTTTAGTCCTGGTTTAGACCTGGTTTAGTCCTGGTTTAGTGCCAGGTTAGTCCCGGTTTAGTCCTGGTTTAGACCTGGTTTAGTCTTGGTTTAATCCTGGTTTAGTCCCAGTTGAATCCTGGTTTAGACCCGGTTTAGACCTGGTTTAGTCTTGGTTTAGTCCTGGTTTAGTTCTGGTTTAGTCCTGGTTTAGTCCCAGTTGAATCCTGGTTTAGACCCAGTTTAGACCTGGTTTAGTCTTGGTTTAGTCCTGGTTTAGTTCTGGTTTAGTCCTGGTTTAGTTCTGGTTTAGTCCTGGTTTAGTTCTGGTTTAGTCCTGGTCTAGTCCTGGTTTAGTTCTGGTTTAGTCCTGGTTTAGACCTGGTTTAGTCTTGGTTTAGTCCTGGTTTAGTTCTGGTTTAGTCCTGGTTTAGTGACGAAATAGATGCAGAAATAATCTGATTTGACTCACCCATAAAAACGCGGTCACTCGTATCCATGTATGCACGTGTCACGGTCTTTAATAATCCGGAGCTCCGGAGAAAAGGACATATCCCCAACTTATCCCGTGTCCCGAGGCGAGAGTTCCTTCTTACGTAGCATTAATGTAGCTAGTTAAGGATTCTTATTCTCTTGGAAATGCCACGTAAACATTCACGCCTGAACGATCGGCCTCACAGTTCAGTTGATCGCTAAACTCCAGTACTGGTGTGCGAGTGACTTTTTTTTCGCTGAAAACGCGCGGTGCCTGCATTAACTTACAGATTTTCTGGGCACAGAAACGCTGTGAACAGTGGCTACAGTTTTGAATTGCTTAAAAAAATTTCAGCGTGAGAAATACCATGTGTGGCGTGTGAGCGTGTGAACACGTCGAATTGCGTGTGTCACACTCTCAAAGCGTGAGACTTGAGAGCCCTGTATTACAGCCATTCCATTCCAGCATCTGTTGAATTCCAACACAAACAGAAAGCTGAGCTACTTCAGTTCTTGCACCAGGAGTGGAATAAAGTCACCCAAGAACAATATGAAAGACTTGTAGAGAGCATGCCAAGACGCATGAAAGCTGTGATTAAAAATAAGGGTTATTGCACCAAATATTGATTTCTGAACTCTTCTTAAAGATCCCATGACATGGTACTTGATGCTTTTATATGGCTCTTTAATGGTTCCCTAATACTGTAAATGAATCCTTCTTCAAAATCAACACTCAGTGCATGAGAAACAGAGATAAGATGAGAAAGAGTCATAAATATCTCTCTCAAACTCTTTATTCTGGGCGTTGTTGCTTGAATGCAAATGAGGAGAAAAGAGATGGCCAATAGTAGAGGGTGGGGGCGTGGCCAAACTCTCCACTTAGAGCTCAGAGCCCACAGCTGATCCATTTCCTTGTTTTTGCACGGAGGAGAGATTTGAAGCGTTCCATTGAAAAATAAACACATTTCCACATAAAATTAAATTAAACCACTGCTGTTCAAAGGTCCAGAGGCTCAGATAAAGGACTTCCGAGCCTAGAAACACTCGGACGTGCCTCCAGGCAAATAAAAAAACGCATTTCGCATTGCCTAGCGCATTCGCAGTCCAAACTCTCTGGGCGTGATTTACAGAGACGCTGAGTACAGACAGACGGGGGTGAAACTGCATTTGCATTTCTTTTTTCGATCTGGTGCCTTGTTCAAAATCGCCCGTTTGAGCTCCGATTTTTTTGTAACGCAGAAAAAGATCGCGAATGCTCAGTTTAGACATTTCACAACTTTTAACCATGGGGGGGGGGCTAAACAGGGTAGGGGAGCTCACATTAACGTTCAAAAACCTCAGAAAGTGAAAATTTCATGCCATGGGACCTTTAAGTGTAAACATTAGTATTATGTTGTTTTAAAATGAATTTGATCTTGTTTCTTTGCATTGTTTGAGGTGTGAAAACATGTCTTTTTTGTTATTTTGGACCATTTGTCATTTTCTGCAAATAAATGCTCTAAACGATAATATTTTTATTTGGAATTTGGGGGAAATGTTGTCAGTATTTTATAGACTCAAACAAAATGTGCCCAAACACATACCTATAAGTAGTAAAATCAGAAAAACTGATAATTTTGCAGTGGTCTCTTATTTTTTTCCAGAGCTGTACTGTATATACCTCATTTATGCTTCAGTTTCGTACGTAAACAGTATCCATGTGTTCCCTTATATACTAAGTCAAAGCTGTGTTCTGTTAAATAACCACCAGAGGGTGCTAAAAATCAGTTTGACAAATAGAGCAACAAATAAACAAATAAGGAGGCACCAGTTTTTAGATTACATCTGTTGGAAAAGAGTCAAGAAAAAACAGTTGAGAGAAGCATTTTGTTTTGCAGTTAATTCTAGTCATTTGTTAAAAAATTTTAGCTTCCACTGTCGAGTTGTGTTCATTACTGCCCCAAGTGGTCAGCTCATGTACAGCTTCACTTCTAAAATTTCATCTGTTTTGAGGAGATGAACCAAATGACAGACAAAACAACGCAGAGGATGGACAGAAGCCTCTATGCCTTTCTAGAATATAGAGCGTAAATTAGCCTTTAGTGCCATAAGTAACAGCAACAAAACTAAAATTTCAATAACCTATCTCAAGTCTTAGCACCACTGTTGTTTCAAAAATCACATTACAACAGTAGTTTCTCTCTGTCTAACTCTGAATCCCATAGGAGGTGTCTGAAAGCACTTTGTGAACTCCATGTCCTCCCTCTGCGTAGATAACACGTAATAGTATTTGTCTGTTTGAAGTCTGTCATCTCAACAGTGTGTCCAAGGCCTCCTCTCTGCTCATCCCCTCATGTTTTCGATGCTTTTATCTGACTCATTCTAAGCGACAGACAATCTCCTCACACAATATCACACAGACCCCCCTGACCACCCCCTGTCCTGTCTCTGTTCAGTTTGTAGAATAATATCTTTGTGTCTTATGGTTTTAGTTTAGGGTCTCTGAGGTGAAGTCCAAACTCAAACTAAAATATTCTGTTGTTGTAGTGGAGGTAATAAGTAGCAGTTGCCTGGAAGAATCCATACTCATCGCTGTACCAGCGGATGAGTCTGGTAACGCTTGATCCACAGAATGCGCTTTTGTTGCGCTTAGACAGACAGCTAAGTGAACCAATCAGAGATTGCGCCATCTTGATTCAAAACTGAGGAGGAACTTCCGCTGCCTAAGAGTGACTTTGCGGGCAAAGGCGTGTGCACTGACGTCACCATCTTTGAACGAATCAGAATCGCGGAGTCCGTTTGTAACCGGAGGAGCGAGCGTGGAGGGAGGGTGTCCATATGGTATCGCGCTGTATAGGAAATACAGAGAGATATCATTTGGCTGGCCAGGTAAAAGTAGCAGTAGAAGAAGTAGTAAATTCACGAGTGAGGGGAGGATGGAGCGTGAGATTGACAGGCGGATCGGTGCAGCGTCGGCAGTGATGTGGTCGTTGTATCGGACCGTTGTGGTGAAGAGGGAGCTGAGCCAAAAGGCGAAGCTCTCAATTTACCGGTCAGTATACGTTCCTACCCTCACCTATGGTCATGAGCTCTGGGTAATGACCGAAAGGACGAGATAGCGGATACAAGCCGCCGAAATGAGTTTCCTCCGCAGAGTGGCTGGGCACACCCTTAGAGATAGGGTGAGGAGCTCAGTCACACGGGAGGGGCTCGGAGTAGAGCCGCTGCTCCTCCACGAGAGGAGCAGCTGAGGTGGCTCGGGCATCTGTTCTGGATGCCTCCTGGTCGCCTCCCTCGGGAGGTGTTCCGGGCATGTTCCACCGGAAGGAGGCCCCGGAGAAGACCCAGGACACGCTGGAGGGACTATATCTCCCGGCTGGCCTGGGAACGCCTTGGGGTCCCCCCGGAGGAGCTGGGGAAGTGTCCAGGGTGAAGGAAGTCTGGGAGTCCCTGCTTAGACTGTTGCTTAAGCCAAAGCTATAAATATATATAATTAATATATGTATTATAATTAGGCTATATAGTATTCTAACAAATGCCTGAAACAGACATTCAGGTCACTACACTCCTGATCAAAATTTTAAGACCAGTTGAAAAATTGCAAGAATTCACATTTTGCACTGTTGGATCTTAAGAAGGTTCTAAGTAGTGCTTCAAAATGTAAAAAGAAGAAATGGGAGTGAGACAAGAAAAAAAAAATTGTGTAAGCAATTTATTGAAAACACCCATTAAACTGAAATAGGCTGTTTATCAGCTGATCAAAAGACCACAGCCTTTAAAAGCCCAAATCTTCACAAAAATGTGGATTCAGTTTAATTTTCTGTCAGGTATCCACACTGTCACGACCTCCTGATGGCAAAGGCAAAAAAGGTTTCTCTCTTTGAACGCGGTCGGATTGTTGAGCTGCATCAGCAAGGCCTCTCGCAGCGTGTCAGTGCTGCTGAGGTTGGACGTAGTAAATTTTGAACAGGAGTGTATTGGCTTAACTATATCTATCAGAGCACAGTGTACAACACAACCTGATCCACTGCTAACCCTAACCCAAGAACCTCAGCAAAAGAACACCGGAGTAGCTCTGTCACACTCATAAGCTCATTTATGCACTATTTAACTATTAACACTATAACAGTATTTAACTATTAACACTATAACAGTATTTAACTATTAACACTATAACACTATTGACCTGTGAGGCTCCGTCCACAGATTCCCAAAACCAACATAAACAAGCCTCTTACCTTCTCCAGAGGACAGCAGAGTGTGTCCTCTATCCGCTGTCCTGTTGGTTATGTCTCCACAACTGTATTATTGTCCAATATGAAGAGATCAAACTGGTCCAAGTCCTGGTCCAGTCAGGTCCGCGACACAAGGACCGGGAGCCAAGTGCACGAGCTGGTTGTAAAAAAAAAAGTCTTAATCCACTTCCCATTTAAATCTGAAAGTTATGACCAGGCCATATTAGACTAGGGCAGTGTTTCCCAACCAGGGGTACAAGTACCCCCAGGGGTACGCGAGCACACTGGGTACGCTGCCAGGCTCAGGGGGAGATTTTTTTGAATTTTTTTAATTTGAGTACATTTGAGTTAAAGAAAAGAGAGAAAATGCCTGGGAATATAATTTTCAAATTAAGGAGATGAAATAAAATGATTTTCATTTAATAATCCGTTGTGTCTACTTTTGGAGAATTATCAACACGTATGAGTCAGGGGGTACTCGAGGTATGACAAAAAGGCTCAGGGGGTACACAAGACAAAAAAGGTTGGGAAACACTGGACTAGAGCACCAGGTAGAATTAAGCCTCTGCCCGCAACGTCCAGGTAAAACTTTTCTCCCCAGAAACGAGCTGGCAGAGGCTGATCGGGTCGGGTCCTATGCGGCGGCAGCGACTGCCCCGGTCCCGGCGGCGGGTCTGTGTCTGTGTGTCCGCTGGTTTAGGTGAAAATAAGTAGTCGCCATTAGCCAGTGTGTCAATCAAAATAAGAGCTGCAGCCAATGCACTCATTCCAGCTTAATGCTTCTTTTCTTGCTTGGCAGAAGGGCCCCGCTGAAGAGAAGACATATTACTCACTAAAAACTGTTCCTCAGATGTACTTTGAAGTTGAATTTGCCATAGCTGTATAGCACATAACACTGTTATCCACTCATGAGCCTATAGTAGTAACATGGCGCCAGTGGAGAGTTGGGGCTGAGCGGGAGAGAGCAGCTGAATCACAGTAGGTCAGGTGTGTAAAAAATGTTCATGAAGACCAATCACTTGATTTGAGTTCGCCCTGACCTGCACCCCCAAGACGTTATACAGGACTGTAAAGTAATGGACAGAAGCAACGTCATATTTTCTCAAAACTTCAGGCTCTTCCATAGACCTCTGTTAAATCGACTAAGACTTATCGAACTCAAAGGCCAAACACATGAACCAAATAAAGTGATATGAGCACATTTAACATAACCTGTGCCCTCTATCGACCAGCTGCCACTGAGGAGTAGTCGTCTTTGTCATGTTCAAAGTACTCTTATAATGTCTTGAACAGGTATCTAAAATCATCTGCTACTTCAGAGTTTAGTTGAGAGCTAGTTGTATCCTCAACAGTCAACTGTACAATTTTCGTATTTAAATCTCAAATTTCTCTTATTTTCCAGACTTTTTGGTGGAGCGGGACAACGACTACTGCGTGTGTGAGACTCCATGTAACCTGACGCGCTACGGGAAAGAGATGTCCTTCGTCAAGATCCCCAGTAAAGCCTCGGCGAAGTACCTGGCCAAGAAGTTCAACAAAACTGAGCAGTACATATCGTAAGTCAGCACTGGTATTATGTAAAAAAAACTACGATTTAAGCTGGGAGCAAGTTTGTGGTCTAATTGTATAAATAGTGCCAGTGCAGCAACTATAATGACTTTGAAATAATTAGGAGAGACATGCCTAAGGAGACAAACTGCTAATTAAGATTGGAGAGAAGAAAAATAATTATAATTTCCTTACCAACGGAAAAACATGAGACTGTTGACTAAGGCAGTGCTAGGTTTTTCCTGAAGTGACCCGTTTGATGAACAAAAACATGACAAACGAAGCAGCTATCTTTACACTCCAGGATCATGGCTATAATGTGGACATTTTAAATCACAATTTTGATCTAAAATCACTGACTAAAAGAAACAGGTCTGCTGACTTTTGCATTAGAATATCTGATGTCCCTGTAAACGCCATCACAACAAAGAGCTGTGTAGTTGTTGGCATTTCCTATGGATAACTGCATGCTAAATGACTACGCAACGCTGCCAAATCCTACTCATATCACAGATTAAGAAAATAAAATTGTTAAAAAAAATAAAGAGTAATTACCATATACAGTGGCCCCTCGCTATAACTTTTTTAAAATAGTGTATCAACATTGTGTTTTGCATCCTGATTGGTGTTTTGCGTCCCGTGCCGTGTCTCCTGTACAGTATGCGTTCAGCTTGTCAAATTTATATAAATGTTCGATCGCTAACAGTGCGACTCTGAAGTGCTGTATGTTTGCAAGTTTTCTCCTCGACGAAACGTTCTCAAATATAATCAAAGGTGGCATGTCTGTTTATAAGAATCTTGTCACCCAAAAGAAAAAAAGAGCGTCAACATTTACCCATAACCATGTTCTTCACTCGGAAAAAGACGCCTGCACCGAGGCGGAGCGGCGCCAGGACGAAGAGGCACGGTCAGAGGAACTGTGAAATACACGGGTCACTATTAATTTTTTTTTTTTTTTTTTTTTGAAAAAAGTGTTTAAACGAGAGAGAAATGTGAGAAAATGTTAATGTCAGTCTGAGAAAAGTGTATAAAGTGTGTGCTGAGGCGTTTACAGCCTTAAAACATGTAGAATAATTTAAAATATAAAGCTGAATACAGTACTTCGCAGATTTTGCCTATTGCGGATTATTTTTAGAACGTAACCACCGCGATAAACGAGGGAGAGGGACCACTGTACTGATAGCAGTAGAAATGGGGTTGATTGGAGCAATGATGTCTGGAGGGTTCACAACCTGCTTGTCTCTAGAAATGTCATTGCTTTGACTGGAATGTTCCACAGTATGGCATTACACTTCTTTATTCTGGATCCCCATTAGTTATTATTGTAGCACTAACTATTCTTCCATTTGTTTTATTGTTTTTTTGTTTTTATTTCATTTGCATTTGATTTGATAGTTTTTGTTTTCTCTGTGTCGGGCTAGACATATTTACAATGTTGTTGAATTTCCCCTTTCTATGTTCAGACAGTGAGGGATAGTATTCGAGGAGAAAAAGGTCTGGAGCACTCTTTGCAAATGAACGATGTGCTTTGTGTCAGAGGAGATGGAGTGTTAGCCCGGACACAGATTTGGTTAATTTGTCAAACGAATGAGGAGAGCTTTTGCTTTAAATCCACTAAAAAGGTCTGTCGCCATTTAAGGGAATGGGGACAGCAATAGGTCAGTTTTTCAATGCAAAATGAGAACTTATAATGTAACTTCAATTGATCCATGTGGTATTAAGAAAGCAGGTTTCAAATGCCGGTTTTAATATAGGCCTAAAAAGAGAACTTGCAGTAGTCCAATTATTCCTTATTTTACTGAACATATTCCTAGCATCCAAATAATTCACCGCAAAAAGTTTTAGGCTACGTTTATATGATGATAGTCTGAACAGAAGATGCAAAACTGGAGTCGCGTCTTCACTTTTTATTCTGCGTTTAGACGAGCGTTTTTGGGAGGAAATCTGCATGCATATGGTGACGCAAAAGTGTGTGGAATTCGATTGGGTATGCATGCCAGGCGGCTAGGTGTTGCTGTGATACATTATCACTATGTCAAGTTCAACTATTGCTCCAGACCACGTTAGACTACAAAGCAACAAAGGCGCAACAAGGTGTGGACTGGGAGTTCTGCCAAACAAAGTACACTGATATATGGACTGATGTGACGTAAACGCGTACGCGACGTCAGCAGATTTGACCAGAGTTTTGCGTTTTGGGCAGTGTAGACGAAAAAGCTATGGCGGAGCGTATTCAAGTTTTCCACTTTGGAGGGCGGTTTCAGTTTTTTGCATTTTTAAGCCACCAAAATGCCATCACCATTTAAATGCAAAGCACTTCCGATAAAATATTTTGTTATTTTTACCCGTAAGCGTTCTCATGTAAACAGAAGAAGACATGCTTTATTCATCCCTGTAGGGAAATTATTTTTCTGCATTTGACCCATCTTTCAGGAGCAGTGGGCAGCTCGTCTATCAGGCGCCCGGGGACCCATCTCCATGATCTTATTGCTTAGGACTTAAGCTGGAGGATTTTACCCATGGTGCATGTTTTGGGTTGATGGGGGAAACCGGAGTGCCCGGAGGAAACCCATCCAGACACGGGGAGAACATGCAAACTCCACACAGAAAGGCTCGGGCGACCCGGGTATCGAACCCTCTTGCTGTGAAGCATGAGCGCTAGTCACTCAGCCACTGTGCCGCCTAAAAGCACTTTTCACTTCAGAGTCAGAGTTCGGTAATGAACAAACAAGCATGCTAACAGTGTCCACCAGCAATGTGACCATGCTGCTTGGATGAGCTGTGAAATGTCTTACCATGTCTTAATGTCAGCCATGTTCTCAAAAAACTCAAGCTGACATAATTACATTTTTCTTTTGCTAGAATGCTAACAGTGCATTTCCTGGTTCTCAGCTGATCAAAACACTTTATAATTAGATGCAGACAGCACACAGCTGTCTCGTCATATTCTCACAACCTGTAGCATATCTGCTATATTGGTTTACTTTCTGAGCAGCAGTGGCCCCCTCTGATGAGAGGTTCGCCAGTTCAAGTCTTGCTCCAGGCACATCACCCTCTTTGCCCAGTGTCATGAAAGAAGCACATCTGAGGTAGAAATCTCCTAAATCAGAATTCAGACTATGTTGAAAACAGAACAGCCAAATGATAGAAAAAAGTCTGAGGTGGATTTATAATTCAGCTGCCTTTAGTAACAATTAAAGCCACTGTACCTGATTTTTACTCTCTTAAAAATGTGAAAAACAGAACTGGATCATTTTAAACAGTTTGCAGAGATTAAAAGTTTACCTTAAGCATTGCAAGCATCCTAATTGTTCTCCGTGATGAGTTTATAAATGCTTTTCACACCTACGAGTGGAGTTTTGCTGTGACAGTATTGCTAACAACTGGCATGCTAACACGCACTTGCTGATTATTGAACACATTTTTTAAAATTTTGACTTCAAGATACGTCATACATCTGCGCTGAGGCAAGACTAAGGCTGTGTCCCATTTCTCTGTCTTACCCCTTTGTCTTACCCCTACCCCTTGGTTTTGCGCGTTCATGTGAGGGCAAGGGGTGTCCCGATTCTAATTTTGATCAAGGGCTCGGGCCACGACCGAGGGCTACATACCCCTTGAAACGAAGTAAGCTCTCGACCAGACTTGGAACGAAGGGGTACACCTACAAGCTCAGGCAGGTTTTGGGATCAGGATGGCAGCGTCACATCGACCAGCCAAGGAGTCTCATAAATGTATTTTCAGCAGTTGTAATTATCGATTAACATGTTTAGCAGGTTTACAATTATGATGTTTATGTTCTACGTTACTTTTAGTGAACTGTTGTTGCGGTTTTAATTATAGTGATGTCTGTTTAGCCGACGTTATTGTTTTCATCGAACTTTCATGCATAAACAAGCTAGTTTTGTGGTCGAGCTGAGGTACCCGATAATCCTTGACATTTGTTTACGTTTGTTTGCGCCAATTGTTGTCGCCTCTGTAGACGTAGCAGCCAGGTAGAGGCAAGGGATGATGATGCAAACAAGACATAGATAAAGGGGAAGGGGTAAAAGAGTAATGGGAGGCAGCCTAAATAGCCTACATAGGGGAAAAAATACAAATAGGTACTTTGTCATGGGCACTATGAGATATGTGAAATGATTACTAGTGAAAATGAACAACAGACCAGACCTCCTCTTAAACTGCACTCAGACTTTTGACAGAGACACAAAGACGACTGAGAAGTGCAGTGTAAATGTTTTAGCAGATAAATTTCCCTTGGGAGCAATAAAGCATTCATTTCTATGTAACAGATATTTTTTTTCGCAATTACATAAGATGAGCTCAAACCGGAGCTTCATTTTACGCAGAGCTAATTTTCCTTTAAAAAAAACAATCTAAACTTAATTAATGGACACTGCCAGTCTGATAAAGAAAAAACATTGCATAACAGAACTAATTATTTTTCTACCATTCCCAGCAGAGCAGTTTGAATGACGCAGTGACTCCATATGTAATCAGCAGGTGTGGCTGTCATCCCCAGTGGGCAAGTAGTTTAGTGACGCTCCATATTTAGTCTGTCATTGGTCTATTATAAAATGTTATCCATCAATGAAGGGAGACTGAAGCTGCTGACAGTGGACACAGGCAATCACACCGCTGACAGCACTCCCATTTAGATGTTATATCTGTTACAGTAATAATATACTGCTTTTTCAGAACGCTGCACTCAGAAATGGACTATTAATTCCAAGATTGGCCCGAACGTAAAGGGCCTTTATTACACCATGTTAGAATGCAGTTACCCAGGGCTGGACTGGGACAGAAAAACGGCCCTGGCATTTTTGGCTTAGACCGGCCCCTCATAATTAGCAGAGCACAACAGACTAATTTATGTTTGTGTTCCCCGAAGCAAAGTATTTTATTATTGTTATGTCTTGGCCTAGGGGAAACCAGGGTGAAAAATCCCAGCTCCTAAAAAACACCAGCAAACTCGCAGTAACTACACATTCAGTGGTTTATTTAAAATGCTTTAAAAATTTATCATCAAATCTACACGATTTACAATTTAGAACATTTTTACAGCATCTATAGCGACATTTTTAAATCTTTTAGCCCGTAACTTCTCCGCACCCCCTTTCTGCCGCTTCTCCATGTTTCCACGCTCAACACTGAAACTGGTGGGGATCAGTGCAGAGAAAGGGGTGGGACCGCTCCCATAAGCTTCTATATCCTGATTGGTTTAGGCCACTGTCTATACTGAAAATGGACAAATTGGCCGCCTCCTCTAAATTGTGGGCCAGTCTCTAAGTAAAACAAAAAAAAAAAACAGCATCAGCCCCGGGAAAATGCCCGGTACGCCCAATAACACTGGTCTACAATTTTTTTTGACTCGATCTACTTCCGAGATAAAAGTGGCTAAATCTCATTTATATTGATAAGATGAACTGAAAATCAATTGATAACTGTGTTGGTTAGCTAATGTAGTCGAGATATTTAATGATATTGTTTCTAGGGCTGCAACTAACGATTATTTTAGTAGTCGATTAATCTATAGATCCAGTGACGATTAGTCACGATTAGTCATGAAAAAAAAATATTACTAGGATAATGGACATGACACTAACGTTGGTATTTAGTGAGCGCAGTTAAGCATTCCATTTCAAAGCGGAATATTGTCAGTATCCAGTTTTTAAAAAGTTGAAGTATTCTGTGAAACAGCGTTCTTTTAAGGGAATACTGCCAAAACGCGACTAGACTACATTCGGAATGAAAAAGATTGTCCATGACTCGTGAGCAAATTGCGTATGGCCACCATTCCATTTAGCACTAGTGCTAATATTGGAATATTCCTCACATGCAGATACAGTGACTGGCGCGAGCAAGCTGCTCGTCACAACACTCCCGCACTTTTTCGTAACTTTCCTAACTTTTTGCCTTTAAACCGCCCCACTTTTGTAAATATTTTTGTCAACACTGTTGACAAACACTGTTGGTGGATTATTTACCTGTTTCGGCTTTAGATGTGTAAGGGACCCCGTCCTCCGCTCGTCTACACAAAGGATCAGCTGATGGCGCTGCGCAGCGCTGTTGTGTTCCCCCGAGACAGGCATGTTATCCCTGACGAGATCCTGCGGACGACACGCCGTGGACGCCGCGCGGGACGTAAACTCCAGGAAAAGAAGAGACGCTGCAGGCCGGTCCTCCCCTCCGTCGTAACAGGGAATGTGTGCTCCCTCACCAACAAGACGGACGAGCTCGCAGCGCTCGTTAGATTTCAGAGGGAGTACAGGGACGCTAGCGTCATTGTTTTTACAGAGACATGGCTAACACCGCAAATCACGGAGAGCGGGAAGAAGAAGGGAGGTGGACTAACGCTGTTTCTGAACAAGAAATGGTGTATACCTGGACACTGTACAGTGAAGGAGCAGATGTGTAACAAAGACATTGAACTGTTCGCAGTCGGCCCTGCGGATTCTTGATACAGACGAATATTAAGTTCCAAATTTAAATGATACTTAAATAATACAACTAGTCGACAATGAAATTTCATGTCGACAAAATGTTATTGTCGACGTCGTCGACGTTGTCGACCAGAGGTGGGACAAAGTCATTGCTGGGCAAGTCCCAAGTAAGTCTAAGTCTTTTGCACTCAAGTCCGAGTGAAGTCCCGAGTCAAGAGTATCCAAGTGCCGAGTCAAGTTCGAAGTCAAAGCTCACAAGTCTCAAGTCGAGTCCAAAGTCCTAGCATTTTAGTTTCGAGTCATTTCGAGTCCCCTTTACAAAGAAATAAAATTTCTACAAATCATATAATGTCTGCAAGATCTGCCTTGGATGCGGTTGAATGAAAGCAACGTAGATCTACTGTGATTGGATGTTGTGCAGGCCGCGCGCACATGCTCTTTGCATACATTTTCGCAGATTCACAAGTACGAGTGCGGTCCTTATCAGCATGCTTTTAGAGGTTTTTTTTTCATTGGACGTAGCAAGTCATCACAAGTCAAAAGGCCTAAGTCCAAGTGAAGTCACGAGTTATTGATATTGAAGTCCAAGTCGAGTTGCAAGTGTTGTACATTTTGTCGAGTCGAGTCTAAAGTTATCAAATTTGTGACTCGAGTCTGACTCGAGTCGAAGTCACATAACTCGAGTCCACACCTCTGTTGTCGACTAATCGTTGCAGCCCTAATTGTTTCACATCAAAATCGCATCTGTTTATACAATAGGCATTTTTGCTTAAAAATAATATTAATATTTTGAAAATATTTAACTTGCACTTCTTTATCCGTCAAGAAATAAACAAGAAATTTTCTTTTCTTGATGAGCCACTGGCGAAGATTAGTTCCACATGTTACAACAATAATGTGGAGCGCAACTTTTGTCCTGATCTCCAACTTTGCAACCAAAGTAATGGTGGTACGCCTTTTTAATCACTGCAGTTATGTTGCGCTTTTGTGATGAAAACGTCACTTCACCACAAACATAACAGAAGACCCAGAGAGGCCAAGCCACCTTTTTCCGGTCGAGAACCATGGCCTCGGATTTGGAGGAGCTGATCCTCATCCCAGCCGCTTCACACTCGGCTGGGAACCGCCCCTGTGCACATTGGAGGTCCCAGTTCGATGAAGCCATCAGGACAACATCATCCGCAAACAGCAGAGATGAGATCCTGTGGTTCCCAAACCGGATCCCCTCCGGCCCCTGACTGCGGTTGGAAATTCTGTCCATAAATATAATGAACAGAACCGGTGACAAAGGGCAGCCCTGGCGGAGTCCAACATGTACCAGGAACAGGTCCGACTTACTACCGGCAATGTGAACACAGCTCCTGCTCCGGTCATACAGGGACCGAACAGCCCTTAGCAAAGGGCCCCGAACCCCGTACTCCCAGAGCACTCTCCACAGGACCCCACGAGGGACACGGTCGAATGCCTTCTCCAGATCCACAAAGCACATGTGGACTGGTTGGGCAAACTCCCATGCACCCTTGAGCACCCGATGGAGAGTATAGAGCTGGTCCAGTGTTCCCCGGCCAGGACGAAAACCACACTGCTCCTCCTGAATCCGAGGTTCGACTATCGGTCGAATTCTCCTCTCCAGCACCCTGGAATAGACCTTACCGGGAAGGCTTACCGGTAATTGGAACACACCCTCCAGTCCCCCTTCTTAAACAGAGGGACCACCACCCCGGTCTGCCAGTCCAGAGGTACTGTCCCCAACCGCCACGCGATGTTGCAGAGACGTGTCAGCCAAGACAGCCCTACAACATCCATCATTGAGATACTCAGGACGGATCTCATCCACCCCCGGGGCCTTGCCACCGAGGAGCTTTCCAACCACCTCAGTGACTTCAGCCAGGGTGATGAACGAGTCCGCCTCCGAGTCTCCAGCCTCTGCTTCCTCCTCGGAAGACGTGACGGCAGGATTGAGGAGATCCTCAAAGTATTCCTTCCACCGTCCGATAACATCCCCAGTCGAGGTCAACAGCTCCCCACCCCCACCGTAAACAGTGTTGGTGAAGCACTGCTTCCCCCTCCTGAGGCGCCGAACGGTTTGCCAGAATTTCTTTGAGGCCGTCCGATAGTCCTCCTCCATGGCCTCTCAGAACTCCTCCCAAACCCGAGTTTTTGTCTCTGCGACCACCCAGACTGCAGCACTCTTGGCCCGCTGGTACCCGTCAGCTGCCTCAGGAGTCCCATGAGCCAACAAGGCCCGATAGGACTCCTTCTTCAGCCTGACGGCATCCCTTACTTCCGGTGTCCACCACCAGGTTCGGGGATTGCCGCCGCGACAGGCACCACAGACCTTACGACCACAGCTACGGGCGGCCGCATCGACAATAGAGGCCGAGAACAGAGCCCACTCGGACTCTATGTCCCCAGCCTCCCCCGGAATCCGGGAGAAGCTCTCCCGGAGGTGTGAGTTGAAGGTGCCTCTGACAGAGGGCTCTGCCAGACGTTCCCAACAGACCTTCACGATACGCTTGGGCTTGCCAGGTCTCTCCGGCTTCCTCCCCCGCCAGCGGACCCATCTCACAACCAGGAGGTGATCGGTTGACAGCTCTGCCCCTCTCTTCACCCGAGTGTCCAAGACACGCAGCCGGAGGTCAGATGACACGACAACAAAGTCCATCATCGACCTCCGTCCTAGGGTGTCCTGGTGCCACGTGCACTGATGGAAACCCTTGTGCTCGAACGTGGTGTTCGTTATGGACAAACTGTGGCTAGCACAGAAGTCCAATAACAGAACACCACTCGGGTTCAGATCAGGGAGGCCGTTCCTCCCAATCACCCCTCTCCAGGTGTCACTGTCGTTGCCCACGTGGGTGGGAAGTCCCCCAGTAGAACGACGGAGTCCCCGGTCGGTGCACTATCCAGTACCCCTCCCAGGCACTCCAAGAAGGCCGGGTACTCTGCACTGCTGTTCGGCCCATAGGCCGACAAAACAGTGAGAGACCTGTCCCGACCCGAAGGCGCAGGGACGCGACCCTCTTGAACACTTGGCGGCTGAGCTGTGGGGCAATAAGCAGGCCCACACCAGCCTGCCGCCGTTCCCCGCGGGCAACGCCAGAGAAATGGAGGGTCCAGCCCCCCTCAAGGAGTTGGGTTCCAGAGCCCAAGCTGTGCGTGGAGGTGAGGCCAACTATATCTAGTCAGTAACGCTCAACCTCCCGCACGAGCTCAGGCTCCTTCCCCCCCAGCGAGGTGACATTCCATGTCCCCAGAGCTAGTCTCCATGTCCAGAGATCCGGCCGTCGAGGCCCCCGCCTTCGACTGCCGCCCAGATCTCTCTGCACTCGGCCCTTATGGATCCTCCTGCAGGTGGTGGGTCCACAGGAGGACAGCCCAACGTCGCTTCTTCGGGCTTCGCCCGGCTGGGCCCCGTGGGGAAAGGCCCGGCCACCAGACGCTTGCTGGCGAGCACCCACCCCAGGTCTGGCTCCAGGGTGGGGCCCCGGTGACGCCAGTCCGGGCGACGTATCTGACCTTGTTTTAAAACTCAACATAATGGCTTCTGCACCGCTCTTGGTCTGACCTGTCCCCCAGGACCTGTTTGCCTTGGGTCACCCTACCAGGGGCATAAAGCCCCCGACAACATAGCTCCCGGGATCATTCGGGCACTCAAACCCCTCCACCACGTTAAGGTGGCGGCTCAAGAGAGGGAGGGAGCTGAGCCAAAAGGCGAAGCTCTCAATTTACCGGTCAATTTACGTTCCTACCTCACCTATGGTCATGAGCTCTGGGTAATGACCGAAAGGACCAGATCGCGGATACAAGCGGCCGAAATGAGTTTCCTCCGCAGAGTGGCTGGGCACACCCTTAGCGATAGGGTGAGGAGCTCAGTCACACGGGAGGAGCTCGGAGTAGAGCCGCTGCTTCTCCACATCGAGAGGAGCCAGCTGAGGTGGCTCGGGCATCTGTTTCGGATGCCTCCTGGACGCCTCCCTCGGGAGGTGTTCCGGGCATGTCCCACCGGGAGGATGCCCCGGGGAAGACCTAGGACGCGCTGGAGGGACTATGTGTCCCGGCTGGCCTGGGAACGCCTTGGGGTCCCCCCGGAGGAGCTGGAGGAAGTGTCCGGGGTGAAGGAGGTCTGGGCGTCGTTGCTTAGACTGTTGCCCCCGCGACCCGGCCCCGGAAAAGCGGAAGAAAATGGATGGATGGATGGAATATTCTAATAAAGTTGCATGGAGTTTAAACACACATTGAAGCACTTCCTTTATTACCACATGACATCACAAGGTGGAACAGAGTGTTTTCTGTTTGAGAGAAGAACCTAAATATGTAAGATTTGTGTTAAACATGTGTGAACGAACACAAAACTCCGGGTATGTTTGTGATGAGGAAACAGCATTATAACAAAGATCAGAATGTAGTGTATGGGACCTTTAAGTTAAAATATTAAAATTCACACAAACAAAAACTTCTCAAATTAAAACAGAAAAAATATGAAAATGGAAAATTTTACACATGCATCAATTATGAATTAATATGGTGCTTTGTTTATTTGAGTTATCGATGGGTAAAATGATAAACACATAAAACACTTTGGACTTCTGCTCTAGAGAAAAAACAAACTAATGATGCAGCAAAAGCTATCTGTCATCTCTCATTGTGTTTTATGTCTTTTTAAAACTGACATTTAGATCTGCACTATAATGGAGAAAGCAGTTATAGGTTTGAGTTTCCGTTAAGATCCTGCTCCCGTCAGACCTGTAGTGAAATGTGTTTTTAACCGGGTCAAAAAGAAGAACAAAGTCAGGCTTTGAATTTGACCCTGACTCCACTGGGGCGTGAAACCATGGCTGCAGAGACGAGATCCAGAAATATTTCTAATCAGAATTTTGCAGGTGTTTTGCTCAGGTGTTCCCATGTGTAATACTTCTTCACAAAGTTCATCTATCTATTATTTCTACTGCTATCTTCAGGGAAATTAGTTAATTCTGGCAGGTCAAGCTAACACATCTTGAATTGCTTTGATTATTATCAGATTGTTATGAAACAGTAAGGCCATGGTAAAAGGTCGTTCTCCTTATTTAAAAAAAAATTAAAGATGAAATGAACGCTTTTCAAACTTTCTAAAATGAAAAAAGCAAACAATTCACAAAGAAGCCATTTCCCTTGTGGATCAATAAAGCTCATTTAAGTCTTAAGAACAGAAGTGCTTCAATAGATTTTTATTTTTTATTTTTTATTTTTTTCTAATCTAACCCAGCGAAGCAATTAGAGGAAAAAAATTACAGTTGTAGCTCTAGAGCCACCTTAAAACAATGGTGGGCTATTTCAAGCTTTTGTTCAGAGCAGTGCCTCCTTCTAGTGCACTCCGTTTCACACAAATGTTAAGGTAACACTTGGGTGACTATGACTGTTTCACCAAATTTCTCATAGACAGGAAGCATTTTAATCAGGTCTGAAAACAAAACAAAAATCTCCCTCACGATTACATTATGGGTTGGTTTTAGGGCCATTGTTGTTCATCATTTTTATCCTCTCTTTCAGTTATATTCATTTCATTTCTGCCATTCTTGGTAATTTCTATGCAGACAATACTCAGGTTTACTCTTTTGCAGTTACCTCTTCAATGATAAGAACTGCAACTAAGCAATAAATCTAAGCAAAGTGAAATATTTGCTTCACTATATCAAGCTTTACCCCATATTCTTTGTATCAAAAGTAGTTGGATTATGTGTGACAACTTTTACAATACTTTGTCCAGTTGACAAATTGAACTTCTCCTTTGATCAACTTTTACAATAGCATTTTTTTTTTTTACAAGCACTATGGAACTTTTTGTTGGGAGCCCATCACCTTGTTTCTGTGGATATGCCATTGCTCTGCTTAGAATGTTCCACAGTATGACATTAAAGGGATAGTGTGTTTTTTGTTTTTTTTATGTTAATCTTTATGGGTTTCCTTCTAAAATTTACGTGTGTTGACACCGGTTTACCTCTGACAGTCTCAGCTGATCCCGGTTCGGCTCGCTTTCTGGAGCCCACGTAAGTAAGTCCGGTAACTTCCCTGGAACATGAAATAAAGATTGTTTTTCTTCCAAAACAAAACATTTGTCCGAAAGGTGATATATTTGTCTCCCAAACAGTTGTCCACAAAACATCCAGCAGCGTACTTAGCGATCGCATATTGTCTCTCTCGATTCGTATCACTGTGCGCATATTAGCTGTATTAGCCTGTTCACTTGTAAACTTCAACCTTACAGCGGACCGCATCTGTCGTACCCTTCCGCTAAAGGTTAACAGGCTAATACAGCTAATATGCGCGCAGTGATACGAATCGAGAGACACAATATGCGATCGCTAAGTACGCTGCTGGATGTTTCGTGGACAACTGTTTGGGATGCAAATATATCAAGTTTCGGACAAATGTTTTGTTTTGAGAAGAAAAACAAGCTTTATTTCATGTTCAAGGGAAGTTACCAGACTTACTTACGTGAGCTCCAGAAAGGGAGCCGAACCGGGATCAGCTGAGAGTGTCAGAGGTAAGCCGGTGTCAACACACGTAACTTTTAGAAGGAAACCCATACAGATTAACATCATAAAAGCCGTACTATCCCTTTAAACAGCTCTACCTTATATTTATTCAATTACAGGTGGTTTTATAGCTCAAGAATATCTAGAAAAACAGGCGTTTTGACTGTGAGCGGGGTCGCCAATCCACAGATTTTGGGCCTCATTTATAAAGTTTGCTCATCATGCACAAATCATTGCATAGGCGATCTTTACACCAACTGCGGGATTTAAGAAACTCCTACTAAGCGCCACACTTTGCTGATCTCTACGGCAGCTAGGACCCTGCTGTAAGCTCTGCACAAAGTATGGAAACACGGGGAAAAAAGTGACACAGCAGAAGTGAAGAGTTTGAGGAAGTTTTTGATCTGGAAGCAGAGGTTAGCCAAAACACGGAGAAGGGCTGTTTATTTCCCTCATTATTCTCAACAATATTATACATTTGAAATACTTTCCCAGTACAGTGCTGGGTCTCCCACCTTCCATGCTGTGACCATAGACTTCTATAGGTCAGTCTGTGGCGGTGACCCAACACAATGACCCTGACCTGAGATAATTTTTTCCTCGGACACAGCACAGGAGCCATTCTTTAGTTTAAGCACTGGGAGTAAACTAATCTTCAACACTTATATTTTTCTCTTTAAGCACCGAGAGCCAGAGTGGCCAGAGCCTGCGTACGACATGAAGTCTACTTGCCGAACCTGACCCGAACTCTAAATATTTCCTATATTTTTGTGTAATGGGAAGCTCTTGCTATCTGACAGTATAAAGAAAATAATGCCTGTGCTCGTCCCAACCCAACCCATTGCATTCACAGAGATG
Organism: Paratrypauchen microcephalus; assembly: GCA_036785185.1. Taxonomy (NCBI): domain Eukaryota; kingdom Metazoa; phylum Chordata; class Actinopteri; order Gobiiformes; family Gobiidae; genus Paratrypauchen; species Paratrypauchen microcephalus. The sequence continues at coordinate 1,057,916 of JAVJIX010000005.1, read as the reverse complement.
AGCAGAGTTTGGATGTTTCGTGTGGGCTTTTATTGGCAGAATAACAGCGCCTGATATGTATCTGATGTTTTACATGACAAATCTGTGTTGTGTTCTACCTGCCGAAGCACGCGTCCCCTGACTGCTAATCCACCTACTCCTCCCTCCTTTCGCTCTCGCAGGGAGGGCATCTGAATCTCTCACACGTTGCCCCCTCATAGATCATTCAGATCGCCGCATGCACATACTAGTATATGTGCATAAAGAGGTCCATCCCCATGCACATATCATAGGCATACTTAAAATTATAGGAATAAAACTCTTGAAACAGTGAGAAAACAATTTGCTTTATCTGCAAAGATGTGCTGCTTAAATATTATGAAATATTATAGTTGTTATTGTCACTTTTAGTTTTATATTTATTTGTTTGTTTAAGCCAGGGGTGTCCAAACTTTTTTCATCAAGGGCCACATGTCTAAACACAGACGAAGCAGAGGGCCGATCAAGGGCCATAGACCAGTGCTCAGGACAGTCAATAATTGAAATATCTGCATGCTTAACACGTTAGAATGAGCTATCAGTCCTTTATTCGTGCTAAGATCCTCAAAATCACATAATAAATATTCAATATTGTCTTGTTTGAAGAATCCCTCAGTCATCCAGTTAGAATCCACGGTAAAAGGAGAAATTCAATTTGTCAACTGGACAAAGTTTATTTGGTCGAAAACGTTTCGCAACTCATCCGAGTTGCTTCGTCAGTTCTGACTCTGTTCTAAATATTCTCTTATCAACGCAGATTTTCAAAAAACTTGCAGTCAAAAGTTCTGCTCAAGGTATTTGGGCCAATTCACCTGGAAGCCTGAGGGCCAAGAAAAATGTGTCTGAGGGCTGCATTTGGCCCACGGGCCAGAGTTTGGACATGCCTGGTTTAAGCCTTTGACATAGCTGCATCAAATAGTCTGAGTTGGTCTCCCTGAAGATAGAAAGGATTAATGCCAAACTGTGAAACATTCCAGACAAAGCAATAACATCTCCATGAAGAAAAGCATCTGATGGCCCCTCCACCGAAAAGTTCCACAATGCACCTTTAAAACAGATATTGCTTTTAGCTACTTTGCCTCAGTAAACATTTCAAACTCACAACTTTGAAAATCACTGTTTTTTCATTGCAGTTAGTGGCTGATGTGTTTTGTTTTTACTGTGGCTTTTTGCCCTTTCAAATCCTTTTGTTAAGATGTCCTTGGGTGTACTGAAAGGCCCCGCCACATAAAATTGTACTTACCCTCTTTTAACTGTGTTTGTTTGTCTGTTTTTATAGTGAAAACATCTTGGTTTTGGACATCTACTTTGAAGCACTAAACTACGAGACCATTGAGCAGAAAAAGGCCTATGAGCTGGCCGGTCTCCTGGGTAAGAATCAGTGTTTCATGGATACTGCTTATATGTATGAAATGACTTGCACAACATTGAATCTGCATTTTTCTTATTTTTCATCTGTGTCATTTTATTGTATTTATTTGTTTTCAGGTGACATTGGTGGTCAGATGGGTCTGTTCATTGGAGCAAGTATCCTGACCATCCTTGAACTCTTCGACTATCTTTACGAGGTACTTGATTTTTTAATACATATATACTCAATCCATGATTATTATTATGGGCAAGTAAATAGTTTTAGACAACATGTATATTGTGCTTGTATACAAACAAGTAGAGCTCACATTGTTCCCCGTACAAAATTAGCGTCAAATCACTTAAAGCAGGGGTGCTCAATGCGTCAATCACGATCGACCGGTAGCTCGGGGGCCAAGTGTCAGTCGATCGTCAGGGCTTAATGCTCAATTCCGATTTTTTTGTGAAATCCGATTTTTTGCGCATGCGCCCCGGAGGACACGACGAGGTCACACGCAGCGAGCGTGCGCAATGTTTACGTAAGTCACCGCAAGTCAAGTTGCTCTAGTACTTGCTTCACTGCAGGCATGAAAATCCCTCACCTTTCAGCGAAATTCGACGATACGTTCGGGATATGTCCCTTTCTCCGGAGCTCCGGATAATTAAAGTCTGTGGATATACAGCGCGATACACTTGGATACGCGAACTATCGACAACACTGCAAACTGTTACTACGGAGCTGACCGTGTTCTTATGGGGTGAGTCATATTATCGTGTTATTTCTGCATCAAAGGGACAGATTATCTGACAGCAGGGGCCCGGGATTAAACCGGGACTAAACCAGGTCTAAACCAGGACTAAACCAGGTCTAAACCAGGTCTGAACCAGGACTAAACCAGGACTAAACCAAGACTAAACCAGGTCTAAACCAGGACTAAACCAGGTCTAAACCAGGACTAAACCAAGACTAAGCCAGGTATAAACCAGGACTAAACCAGGTCTAAACCAGGTCTGAACCAGGACTAAACCAGGACTAAACCAAGACTAAACCAGGTCTAAACCAGGACTAAACCAGGTCTAAAAAAGGTTAAAAAAAAAAAGTTTGAGCACCCCTGACTTAAAGCTACAGTATGTAACTTTCCAGAGCCGGCATCTTCCATGGAAATAGAAGGTTAAAATATACTTCAGAACATTCTCCATGGAGATACTTTATACTGTGGAAGACTATAGCCAAAAGAACAATATTTCCATAAAAATAAACCACAAGAGGCTCCCAGCCAAATAAGACTCTGGTTTGTGGAGATTCAAGCCCGCTCACAGTTTTTCAGTGCAATAAATAAATCTAAATCAAAAAAGAAAACATGCTTTTATTACACACATTTTTTTTGGCTAGAGTTGCATCCTGTGGCTTTAAATGAAACAAAAGGTGTGTATTTTAAGACTTAGCAATAGGAATGTATAAGCTCACATTATAGTTGACAATCTTGACTGTGATTATCAAAACCAAGATGTTTTCGTTCTCAAAACAGGCATACAATTTTAATACACAAACTGATGTGTAAGCGTAACCATAATCAAAAGTCAAATCTGATACCTGGTGCAGTATACATTCTTTGAAATCCTACGTGATTTGTTCAACTCAACAAAAGCATGACAGCATCCTCACTTGTAGGAGCTCACTGAACACTGAGTTAGATAAGTAATTTCTAGGTTATGCCACAGTGGAAGAAGACAACAGGAAGTATGACTAAAGGCAGTGTTCTGTTAGACAGTATAGTGCTGTACTAGTTCAGTATTTGAAGATGGGCGGGGCTGTGATATTGACTATGCATTTCAAAAGAGCCAAGGGTCATTTACTGCAGTATCTTGAATGGATAATGGGTATTGGTTCAAAATAAAGCGAAAAACAAAAACACTTATGTTTGCCCATTTACTTTCCACTCATAGTCTTAAAGCTCCAGTATAGACCAGTGTTCTAATTTAGCCAAACATCTGACTTTAAGGTTGTATAGAGGATTTTCCAAGGAACGAGAAATCCAGCAACTGTTTGTCCTTTTTCAGATGTGCGTGCATTTATTACATTTTATTACATATTTTTATTGGTGGGGAGGGGTTGTTTGTTTGCTCTTTTAAGTTCAATTATTTTAAGAGGAGCGTCACTCATAAGCTTTTCCTGCACTGTTCTGTTATTTTCTCTCATTTTTTGTGTGTATTTTTGTTATTTTAAATGCTGGGTGCAAACATTAATAAATAAATTTAATAAATAAAACCAGGTCACATGTTCGACACCAGGTCACATGTTCTATCCAATATGGTTGGTTGCCTAGCAACAGTGTAATATATATTTTTATTCCTATTCCCATGATGCATCTATGTACCAAATTTGGTGTGGCTATACCAAAGATTTTGTCGGGTGCCCTATTGGCGGGGTGAGATGTTTGGCCTGTTGCCATGGCAACATGATTAGGCATGGCATGTGGGCATCATTGACAACATGCCACGAATGTGTGTACCAAATCTTGTATGTCTATGACAAAGTAAAATGTTGCAGTTCCGTGCAATTACCCTAGGGGGTGCAATCATGACCATTTTATATTTTCTTATATCAATCTGTTCAAGGCCGGCGTGTCCACCAATGACTAAAGTTTGAGTGAAATTGGCCAAAGTATGCATAAATTATCACTTGTTTGACAGGAAATGACGCCTTTGCCACCAGGTCACATGGTCTGTCCAATATGGCTGTTTGGTTGCCTAACAACGGTATAATATACTTTTTTGTTCCTCTTCACATGATGCATCTGTGTACCAAATTTGGTTTGACTAGGCCAAAGTTTTGCCAGGCATCCTAATGGCAAGGATAGATTTTTGGCCTGTTGCCTTGGCAACACGATGGGAGATGGCGTGGGGGCGTCATTGAGGTTTTTTTTTATCAAGACCCTGTCACGAATGTGTGTACCAAATTTGGTATGTCTATGATAAAGTAAAATTTTGCACTTCCATGCAATCTCCCTAGGTGGTGCTATAGTGCCCATTTAGTTTAGTTTAGTTTAGTCTTTATTTGAAAAGGGACAATGTACAGAGACATTAAGCTCAAAAAACAAAGATGATCTGCACCAGATTATAGCTACATAGCTATTTCAGATTTTCTCATATCAATCTGTTCAGGGCCGGGGTGTCCACCAACGATTAAAGTTTGAGTGAAATCGGCCAAAGTATGCGCGAATTATCGCTTGTTGAAATTAGATGGCGAGCTGCAAAAACGAACCCAAAATTTGTGGCATTGTCATGGAAACACCGTTCACTCTTTTAATTACTTTTAATGTCCCACTTGTCTAGATGATACAACACGATTCTGGTGAGTGTGGGTCAAAAACCCTAGGAGGAGTTCGTTAAAATATGAGGACAGGAAAATGCGCCTTCGGAGCCAGGTCACATGCTCGGTCCAATATGGCCAACTTCCTGTTGCTCGCCTAGCAACAGTGTAATATACTTTTTTGTTCCTATTCCCATGATGCATCTGTGTACCAAATTTGGTTTGGCTACAACAAAGTTTTTGCCAGGCATCCCATTGGCGAGGACAGATGTTTGGCCTGTTGCCATGGCAACACGATGGGAGATGGCTACTTCTCATTTGGGCTCTGGGGAAAAATAATTGCGCACTCCTGCTATACAGTGAATAAATTATGCAATGAAAAACATTACATTCAGTGCATTAATGTTATTAGGTCCGAGCGCTAAAGCGTAGGGCCTATTGTTATTGCTCTGGCTTTTCTTATTCTTATTATTTTTCTAACCACTTTTTGCAAGTTTCGGGTACTTCCCACCAACAAAAACTCACAAAATTTTGCACAAAATTCAAGAATGCCAAAAAAGGAATTTACAAATAATCTGTATTAAAAAATCTTTAAAGGGATATGCCACCCCCAGGTCAAATTTGGGCATCTCCCCACAGTCCAGAGACTAAAATAAGTGGTGGAAAGCGTTTTCCTGCTCACCCAGCCATTGTCCGAGTCTGTCGCCACTGACCGCCGCGGTATCTGGTGCTCCTCCGCCTTAGACTGGAGTCTAACGTCGCCAGAGAAAGATTTCGGCCAAAAGGAATTAATTTGCTCGATGCGTTTCCCAATTACTTTGTGTGTAGTGCGCATTCATATCGAGTGCAAATAAATGTGCAAATCAACACGGAGAGCTTGCCTTGGTCATTTTGGGTGGGAACTATTTTCCAGTGCGTAAGAATACAGCCGTATCACGCAGTACGCTGCCAGGGGAATCCCAGTTACGCACCGGGAAGGGAGTTCCCCTGTTGCACAACGTGGTGCGTGATACGGCTGTATTCTTACGCACTGGAAAATAGTTCCCACCCAAAATGACCAAGGCAAGTTCTCCGTGTTGATTTGCACATTTATTTGCACTCGATATGAATGCGCACTACACATAAAGTAATTGGGAAACGCATCGAGCAAATTAATTCCTTTTGGCCGAAATCTTTCTCTGGCGACGTTAGACTCCAGTCTAAGGCGGAGGAGCACCAGATACCGCGGCGGTCAGTGGCGACAGACTCGGACAATGGCTGGGTGAGCAGGAAAACGCTTTCCACCACTTATTTTAGTCTCTGGACTGTGGGGAGATGCCCAAATTTGACCTGGGGGTGGCATATCCCTTTAAAAATGGCTCGCCAGTGCCCTCTGGAAAATCAAAATACATTGCGCCTATGGCTATACCCATGTTGCCATGGCAACAGGCCAAAAATTTGTCCTTGCCAATGAGATGCTCGGCAAAAACTTTGTCGTAGCCAAACCAAGTTTGGTACGCAGATGCATCATGGGAATAGGAACAAAAAAGTATATTACACCATCGCTAGGCGACCAACAGGAACTCAGCCATATTGGACCGAGCACGTGATCTGGCGCCGAAGGCAAATTTTCCTGTCCTCGTATTTTAACGAACTCCTCCTAGGGTTTTTGACCCAGACTCACCAGAATCGTGTTGGATCATCTAGACAAGTGGGACATTAAAAGTTTTTAAAAGCGTTCTAAAAGAGTGAACGGTGTTTCTGTGAAAACGCCACAAATTTCAGGTTTGTTTTTGCAGCTCGCCATCAAATTTCGACGAGTGATAATCCATGCATACTTTGGCCGATTTCACTCAAACTCTAATCGAAAATAAACTTTAATCGAACAGTGCAGTGCAGGAAAGGCTTATGAGTGACCCTCCTCTTAAAATAATTGAAATTAAAAGGCGAAACAAACAACCCCTCCCCAGCTCACCCCCAGGCATTCAACACACATATGCATGCAGATAACACACACACTCACACATGCATCCAACTAGAAAAAGTTTGATGCAGTGCAAGCGAGGGCCAATCATCGCTGCTTGCGGCTATATTGTCAAGCTTGGCATTGTTATTTTTTAAAAGTCAAAACTGAAGATATGGGTGCCATGGAAACGGTGTGAGTACAACATCTTCACATTCTAGATGACCAATAGCAAGACATCTCGTTACCTTTGAAGTCACTTCAAAGGTACTTCAAAGGTAACGAGATGTTACCTTTACCTTTGAATTTGACCTTTGTTGACACAGGTTCCTTTGTGATGTCACTCACTTCAAGGTAAAATGTATTGTGAGTGAGACCACAGGTTAAACAGTCATTTACACAAACTGATCGGCCGAGAACGCCACGTGACACAAGCTCGTACAACACACACAAAATGTCTGGAGAAAAACTGCCTTTTCACCTGCAGGACTACACTGTCCTGCAGATGCTCGGTGAAGGGTCTTTTGGACAGGTGCTGCACTGTCTCAAGCCCACAACAGCAGAACATGTGGCAGTGAAAGTCCTCAAGAAGCAGGGCCAGTATTCTCTTAAGAGAGAAATGGCAATGCTCCACCGTGTCCGACAGCTGGACTCTGACAGGTGCAACATTGTCAGATTCATGGACACATTTGTTTGCCATAATAACACACATATGGTGTTTGAAATGCTGGACTGCTGTTTGAGGGACTTTTGGGAGCAGCGTCAGAGGAGCTTGCATCTGAGTGAGATCAGAGTGATAGCCCAGCAGCTTCTGGTGGCCTTTGAGGCACTCAGAGAGCTGGACATTGTTCACACTGATCTCAAATTGAACAATGTGATGCTGGTCAATCGCAAAAATCAGCCTTTAAAAGTGAAGCTGATTGATTTTGGATCGGCACACCTGCAGTCAGAGCTGAAGAGGGGGTCCATACATCAAAACCGTTTTTTCCGGGCTCCAGAGGTCACTCTGGGACTGCCTCTGACCCATGCTCTGGACATGTGGTCCCTGGGCATCGTCTTGGTGTTCCTCTACCTGGGCAAACCCCCTTTCTCTGGTTCCTCCCCCTACAACAACCTGAGGACCATCAATAGTGTGCTGGGAGCTCCGACAGATGAGCTGCTGGACAGAGGAATATACACCAGCAGGTACTATTCCAAAATGGAGAATGGGTGGACCTTTAGAACGCCGGGCGATTATTACAACTACACAAGGTTGAGACCCAAAGACTTCCCGGGCCCACTGGAAGGGTCTGATCTGGACGAGGCTATTCAGTTACACCCGCCAGAAATTACGTTCCATGAATTCAGGGACAGAATGGGGTTTCTGAACCTGGTGAGAAAACTCCTTCACGTGGACTTCTCAAAGAGAATTACTCCAACTGAAGCTCTACAGCATGAGTTTATAACACTGGAGTACTTTGAGGAGAACCATGCTGATTATGTGAAATGGGCTCGAGACCTTATGGCCCTGGTTCAGAGGAATGCCTCCAGAGACCCTCAGAATCCCACCACAGAAGAGGTCCCACAGGAGTCATCTAAGAAGATCAAGGAAATGCCTGCATACTATACTAGGCCTATACTATACCTGCATACTATATATACTATAATATTACTATATAAATATAGTAATATAGTATTATAATATATATATTTTTTTATTGATTGATTGATTTATCAGTTGTCACCAGCCGTATAGACTTCTGTAATGCCCTGCTCTCTGGTCTTCCCAAAAAGAGTATTTCAGGTTTGCAATTATTGCAAAATTCAGCAGCACGTGTCTTGACTAGGACCAGAAGGCGGGACCATGTTACACCAGTTTTAAAATCACTGCATTGGCTCCCTGTGAGTTTCAGGATAGATTTTGAAGTTCTTTTACTGGTTTTTAAATGTCTTAATGGTCTTGGGCCTTCTTATCTTTCAGAACAGACTTTTCCTTACGAACCTTCACGGGCCCTGCGCTCCTCCGGCAGTTCCTGGTCATTCCCAAAGTCAGGACACACACTCACGGAGAGGTGTCTTTTCAGTACTACGTCCCTCGTCTATGGAACAGCCGGAGGAGCTCAGGGCTGCAGAGAATGTTCATGTTTTTAAGAGTGGGCTCAAGACTCACCTGTTTAGCTTGGCCTTTGATTGAATTTGTTTGTCTGTTTGTTTGTTCTTTCGTCCGTTTGTTCGTTCGTTTGTTTGTTCTTTTTCTTTTTTTTTTGATGGCGGCACGGTGGCTGAGTGGCTAGCACTCATGCTTCACAGCAAGAAGGTTCGGGTCGCCCGGGCCCTTTCTGTGTGGAGTTTGCATGTTCTCCTCGTGTCTGGGTGGGTTTCCTTGAGGCACTCCGTTTTCCCCCACCAACCCAAAACATGTGCCATAGATAAAATCCTCCAGCTTGGGTCCTGACCAAGTCTAAACAACAAAATCATGAGGATGGTCCCCGGGTCAAATGTAGAAAACGATTTCTCTTGTGTGAGATCAATAAAAAGTCAATCTTCTAATCCTTAATCACTGTAAGGTGCTTTGTGTTACATTTTTGGTATGAAAAGCGCTTTTTATAAATAATGTTTGATTGATTGATTTACTGATTTATTCATTTATTGGTTTATTGATTGGTTTATTAATTTATTTACTTATCCAAGACATTCAAAATAAATCACTGATATTCAAATAATACTTGCTCAGTCTGTTTATTCATAACTTTCTGCAAATAAAACATGTAAATGTTATTTAGTGGTCATAGTATAATGGTCTGTAATATATTAGAATTGGTAGTCATTTGTTCTATATTCACCACTTAACATTGTACAAGGTTTGAAATGATTATGTTTGTGGGGATTATTACGGTTTAATAGTGCACTGTGCAACTTTTCTGGTGAAGGGTTCACTACTTACTGTATTTGTCTCTGTGGCGATCTTATTGCTTTGCCTGGAATGTTCCATGGTACAGTAATCCCTCGTTTATCGCGGGGGTTAGGTTCCAGAAATTACCCGCAATAAGAGAAATCCGCAAAGTAGGACAATTTTATATTTTACAATTATTCTACATGTTTTAAGGCTGTAAATGCCTCACCACAAACATTATACACTTTTCTCAGACTGGTATTAACATTTTCTCACATTTGTCTCTAGTTTAAACACTCAAACTTTCATAGATTTTCAACAAAATGTATTAATAGTGACACGTGGGGGGAGACACGGCTCCAAAAGCCCCGCTGGACGTGCGGACGAGACGCGCACCAACCCCTTGGAGAAGTGCGCGACACGTGCTGCTCTGTCACGGATTTGTCCACGGTGAGGGGTTCATCGTGGATAAATCCGTGACACAGCACCACGTGTCGCGCGTACACCGGGGCTGCGAGCACGAGATAGAACCGCGGCGCTCGGACCGCGTCGTCTCAGCCCAAGCCACAAACCGAACACACACAAACGAAAGCAAGAGCCACACAGTGATTTAATCCTGGTTTAGTCCAGATCTAGACCTGGTCCAGTCCTAGTTTAGTCCAGGGCCAGTCCAGGTTTAGACCTGGTTTAGACCTGGTCTAGGCCTGGTTTAGTTCTGGTCTAGACCTGGTTTATTTCTGGTCTAGACCTGGTTTAGTTCTGGTCTAGACCTGGTTTAGACCTGATTTAGTTCTGGTCTAGATCTGGTTTAGTTCTGGTCTAGACCTGGTTTAGTCCACGTTTAGTCCTGGTCTAGTCTCTTAGCCAATCAGGACGCAGAACACAATGTTACACTATTAAAAAAAATGTTACACTATAAAAAAAATATTTAAAAAATTTAAAAAAATTGGGGAAAAAAATCCGCGAAACAGCGAGGAAGCGAACAGTGAACCGCGATAGAGCGAGGGTTCAACATTAAACTAGCATAACATTAAACCATCTAGTGTTTATTCATTACGGGGGTTTCTATTGCTCATAAATACAATACTTCCTTCTGTGAATAGCAGAATGCATGCAGTTGTGTTTTGTTTCATTCACACATGTTTAATACACAAATCCTGCATATTTAGGCTGAGTTCTTCTCTCAAACTGAAAACACTCCACACTCAGATAACAGTCAATTTTGTATCATACCTTAATGAAAAACTAGGCTTTACACTTTAGTTTAGCACTGGCTTCAGATGATCAGAAGGGGCCCTCCACTAAATGTCGCTGCACAGCTGTTTTAGAGTTTTGGAGGATGCGCAGGTGTAGTGGAGACTCAAATGTACTGCTGTAGATAATATTAGGGATGCACTGACCCAGCTTTTTCAGTTCTGATACCAAATCCAATACTACAGCTTAAAATATCTGCTGATACATCAACTGATACCACAGCAGAGAAGGAAAACAGCATTTATTTCCATTGTATAAAAATAAAGTAACACAAAACTGATGTGCTATGTAGCTGTTATTTATCTCTCAAGTAACTACATTAAAACTTTGTATAAATAAAAGTTCAGACATTACTTTTGAAAGCCCAGACTTTACAATAGTAGTCGTATTACATCAGTGTATATGTCCAACCAGGATAAAATGATCTGATATAAGTCAATATCTGATCCAGCACCGATATCTGACACCAGTATTGGAATAGTGCATTCCTGTGTAATATTTTTGTTTATTGTACTAATCTATACAGAGCAGTGGACTTTAACAATATAGGTAGTAATAAAACCAACACTAATATGAGAACAGTGTAATCTCTCATTTATCCAGGAGTGGTTTAATATAGAGAAGATTTCAACCGTGGTCACCTGGACACTCTTCGGCTCCCATCCAGAAGCCATTTTCAGCTTGATGGTACTGGCTTGAGGCACTAGGATTTATACTACTCGGGACTGAGCTAAATCCAGTCCCAAAGGGAGGAGTTTTAGAGTCAAACTGCCCTGCCTTTGTCTACAGCTAACATCATTATGGGTCTTTATGCGCTTATTGTGTATTAGCCGTCTCACCTGCCAACATAACGATCCATAATGTTGGATGTTAGCTAGTAAACTCTAAAACTCCTCCCTTAGGGGCTGAACTTTGTTAACTCAGAGTAGTATAAATCCTAGTGCCTCAAGCCAGTACCATCAAGCTGAAAATGGCTTCTGGATGGGAGCCGAAGATTGTCCAGGTGACCACAGTTGAAACCTTCTCTATATTAAACCACTCCTGGATGAATGAGAGATTACACTGTTCTCATATTAGTGTTGTAAATATACTACAATTTCAAACTCTATTTCACTACTAAGGAATAGACTTAATACTCAATACCGATTCTGATACCACAATGATAATTTTAAAAAAAAAACACTTATACAATATAATGTCATTTTCAACATCAAAAAGTTCAAAGTCAGCTTTATTGTCAAAAACCATATGTACAGGTTGCACACACAGGATTTGAAATTGCAGCGCCCCCTAGGCCCACAGTGAACATGAAACATCTGATACACAAGACAATAAACACAATGACTAAAACATCACATATACCCGTAGCCAAAGTACAAGACAAACACAATGACTAAAACATCACATATACCCGTAGCCAAAGTACAAGACAAACACAATGACTAAACCATAACATATACCCGTAGCCAAAGTACAAGACAAACACCATGACTAAAACATCACATATACCCATAGCCAAAGTACAAGACGAACACCATGACTAAAACATCACATATACCCGTAGCTAAAGTACAAGACGAACACAATGACTAAAACCTCACATATATCCGTAGCTAAAGTACAAGACAAATACCATGACTAAAACATCACATATACCCGTAGACAAAGTACAAGACAAACACAATCACTAAAACCTCACATATACCCGTAGCCAAAGTACGAGACAAATACCATGACTAAAACATCACATATACCCGCAGCCAAAGTACAAGACAAACACAATGACTAAAACATCACATATACCCGTAGCCAAAGTACAAGACGAACACCATGACTAAAACATCACATATACCCATAGCCAAAGTACAAGACAAACACAATGACTAAAACATCACATATACCCGTAGCCAAAGTACAAGACGAACACAATGACTAAAACCTCACATATACCCGTAGCCAAAGTACAAGACAAACACCATGACTAAAACATCACATATACCCATAGCCAAAGTACAAGACGAACACAATGACTAAAACCTCACATATACCCGTAGCCAAAGTACAAGACAAACACCATGACTAAAACATCACATATACCCATAGCCAAAGTACAAGACAAACACAATGACTAAAACATCACATATACCCGTAGCCAAAGTACGAGACAAATACCATGACTAAAACATCACATATACCCGTAGACAAAGTACAAGACAAACACAATCACTAAAACCTCACATATACCTGTAGCCAAAGTACAAGACGAACACAATGACTAAAACCTCACATATATCCGTAGCTAAAGTACAAGACAAATACCATGACTAAAACATCACATATACCCGTAGACAAAGTACAAGACAAACACAATGACTAAAACATCACATATACCTGTAGCCAAAGTACGAGACAAATACCATGACTAAAACATCACATACTGTATACCCGTAGCCAAAGTACAAGACAAACACAATGACTAAAACATCACATATACCCGTAGCCAAAGTACAGGACGAACACCATGACTAAAACATCACATATACCCGTAGCCAAAGTACAAGACAAACACCATGACTAAAACATCACATATACAGGTAGGTTTCATCATGGTCCATGGGCTTATAGTCTATGTGGTCTTATACTTGTTCTGATACAGCCCAAGGTTCAGTTCTGTCCCGTTAATGTGACTTTTTTAGTATCAATATCAATCAAATGAGTATCTAGTTTCAATTTTAGTTTTAGTATTGATTAGTGTCAGATTTTCTATACTTTTGATTACACTACTTCTTATATTATAGAATTTATCCTATATAACAGACCTGGGCAAACTGTTCCACAAAGGGCCGGTGTGGCTGCAGGTTTTCTTTCCAACCAAGCAGCAGCACACCAGACTTGACTTATTTAATCAACTGATCTCAGTCTTCAGACAGTTGAAGAAGTGCTCTTGGTTGGTTGGAACAAAAACCTGCAGCCACCCTGGCCCTTTGTGGAACAGTTTGCCCAGGTCTGCTATATAACATTGAAATTGGCTCTACATATCACTCAGTACTGAGTTTATTGCCTATCCATTGGTTGAAAATAATAGCACTATGTTATCAGACCTCCTTCACTTTTATGCAGTTAAAGGTGCATTGCGCAACTTTTCTGGTGGAGGGTGGAGTTACTATTGCTTTGTCTGGAATGTCCTATGGTATGACATATCAGTCTAGCGTTTATTCATTATGTGGGTGACTCTCCACACATCTGAACGTAATGTAGCGTAGTGCTGTAACCTGCTTGTCTCCCTTCTGATAGATAGGTTTTAATCTATATTGTGGAACATTCTAGACAAAGCAATAGCATTTCCAAGGAGACAAGCAGGCGACGGACCCCCCACTAGAAAAGTTGCACAATGCACCTTTACCTTTTTTGCAAACTCTAAAACAATAACATCGGCTAAATTAACTAAATGAATTTCAAGTTATCGTTTGTAATAAAAATCACATTGTCACAAATACAAATCATATTGTTTCTTGGAAGATCAGTATTCTTACCCATAATTCCCTTCTTCAGTATATCAAGAGCCTCCACATCTGCAGCACTGTTGAAATCATTAACATTTGCATACATTATACAGTCTGTGTCCAGTCTCATTATGGGAATATTATAATGCTTCTTTGTTTTCTCTCTTCTGCTCACACACAGAGCAGATCAGGGGCTGGGCTGCCGGGCTGTGTCCTTTATTAGATGAGATTTGCTTGTGTTATGTTAATAATAAGGGATATTTTAACTGCATAGGATCAGTGAAGTTTAGAAGTGCATGAAGGCAGTGTTGTTTGGTTTACAATTGCTGTATTACCCAAACTGACTCTTGTGAACTTTACACCATGTTAGAAAGTTTGTGGCCAATTCAGTTTGTCAACTGGACAAAAGTTTATTTGGTCGAATACATTTCGCAGCTCATCCAAGCTGCTCCCACAACAGAGTGCCAAACAGCCACTTCACAGGAGGATGTACCAACACAGACGGGCGTGCCAGAGTGGACCTTCATCTGCCGTACATCTCCACCTAGAAGCCACGGGCCACTCCTTTGAGGACAGTGAGGTTCAGATCTTAGCCAGAGAAAAGAACTGGTTTGAGAGGGGAGTTAAAGAGGCTATTTTTGTCAAGAAAGAGAATCCTTCCTTGAACAGAAATGGAGGTCTCGGGCATCATTTGGCTCCCATCTATAACTCTATTCTCAAACCTAAATCAAAACAAAGAAAACAATAGGGCAGCAGGTCAGGTCCAGAGATGTGAAAACACCCATTATGGTACTGAATGGTTCTGCTAACAAGACCCCACACTCCACTCCCATTGCATATTGAATAGGCTCACCTAACTAACAGAAACTGAAAACAGTGTGGTAGTTTCACAGTAATTTCATTGTATTTAGCTCCTCCCTTCAGGCAGATATAGGCATTGTCCACCAGCGTCTGACCAGAACTCAAGAAGCAGCTTGGAGGAGCTGCGAAATGTATTTGAACAAATAAACTTTTGTCCAGTTGACAAATTGAATTTCTCCTTTTGCCGTCGATTCTACTTGGACGACTGAGGGATTCTACACACATTAGAAAGTTGTTGCCTCATAAAAAACATACCTAGTTTTGTTTCATTCACACATGTCTGAATAATCCTGCATTATTAGATCCACCTTGTCATGTCATGAAGCAGTAGTTTTAAAGTTAACAGCTGTGGTTTACCTTTAATTCAGTAGGGAAAGGCAATTCCAGGGCTGAAATTATCCAAATGATTATAGTGAAGGTGTATAGTGTTTGAAAACACAGCCGAGCACTTCCTGTATTGCCACATGACATCCGTTTGTTTTCAGTTTGAGTGAAGAACTCAGCCTATTATGCAGGATTGTGTGTTAAACATGTATGAAGGAAACAAACCAAAACAGGTTTGTTTTTGATGAGGAAACAACATTATAACATAGGTCAGAAAATAGCGTAACATGAGCCCTTTAAAGAAAGTCGGTTTGTGTAGGAACTTACTGTCTGTTCTTTATTATTGTAGTATCAAAATCTGTATTGAATAACTTTTCTACTTATAATAATTATTACAATAATTACAAATTACTACTACTACTACTACTACTACTACTACTACTACTAATATAATAATAATAATAATAATAATAATAATAATAATAATAATAATAATTAGTATTATTAGTATTACTTTTTATTATAAGTTGTGTGAGCGCATTGTCAGTATAAAACATTATTTTACCATCTATTGTACTTCTTTTACTTCTGTGTTGTAGTAGATAGGACCAAAGCTAAAAAAGTTCTACAAAGTGTTACCAACATGTTCCATAACTGAGTATGTACTTGTTAATGCAGATGTTGTAGACTGATGCATAAACATGTAATTCGCCCAGTAGCTGGTAATGACCCTTCTATAAATGCTAATAAATAAAAAGACTACTGCTGCAGTAGCTCAGAGGTTAGAGTTTTTGCCCGACACAAGGTGATGGTTTGATCCCCGCATGTAGTTGGGCAAGACACCTCAACCTTGCCTAAGTAGATATGTGGTATAGTCCGCTTCACTTCACTGAGTAGCCTGTAAAGCAGACCTGGGCATTTCAAGGCCCGGGGGCCAAATAAGGCCCGCAAGCCGACTCTGACTGGCCCGCGAAAGGTTGCTTGGAATTAAGAAAGTAAAACCTACTTTCAAAATTGTTCATAATGCAATTGTACTGAAGTATTTGTACTGATGATCATCAGTCGGACGTGCTTCACATCTCCACCTCAGACATGAACCTGACTTTGATGCACTTGTTAAAGCTCAACAGAGGCTAGATTTCGCTCAGTAATCAAGAAAAAAAACCCACTAAAACATGCTAACTTTGACTTTTTTTCTACACAGTTTGGCAGTTGGACAAAAAATGTTGGGACATATCTTTTATTATATTATTTGGCAAACAAAGACATTGTTGTGTCTTAATACAAAGTTAAGAAAGGTAAACTCAGAAAGCATTGTGGGGTTAATGTGACTGAAAAAGAGTTACAAATGTTTCACGTTTACCATTGTTTTGATAGATAGATTGATAGATAGATAGATAGATAGATTGTTTTGATAGATAGATAGATAGATAGATAGTTTTTGTTTTGTTTCGTCTTTATATTGTATTTTATACACTGTCTTTTTGCACTATTTGGCCAGAGAAACGAAATTTCGATTCACTGTATGTTGAACACATATAGCAGAATTGACAATAAAGCTGACTATGATCTTTGATCTTTGAAATTCAGTTTTTGTAAAACCTCAAACATTACATTCAGTGCATTAATGTTATGTCAAGGTTGGCATTGTTATTTTTTAAAAAGTCAAAACTGAAGATATGGGTGCCATGGAAATGGTGTGAGTATAACATCTTCACATTCTCACTTCAATGGTACTTTAAATGTTCAAGATGTTACCTTTACCTTTGAAGTTGACCTTTGTTGACACAGACTTTGTGATGTCACTCACTTCAAGATAAAATTTATTGTGAGTGAGACCACAGGTTAAACAGTCATTGACACAAACCGATCGGTCGAGAACGCCACGTGATACAAGCTTGTACAACACACACAAAATGACTGGAGAAAAACTGCCTTTTCACCTGCAGGACTACACTGTCCTGCAGATGCTCGGTGAAGGGTCTTTTGGACAGGTGCTGCACTGTCTCAAGCCCACAACAGCAGAACATGTGGCAGTGAAAGTCCTCAAGAAGAAGGGCCAGTATTCTCTTAAGAGAGAAATGGCAATGCTCCACCGTGTCCGACAGCTGGACTCTGACAGGTGCAACATTGTCAGATTCATGGACACATTTATTTGCCATAATAACACACATATGGTGTTTGAAATGCTGGACTGCTGTTTGGGGGACTTTTGGGAGAAGCGTCAGAGGAGCTTGCATCTGAGTGAGATCAGAGTGATAGCCCAGCAGCTTCTGGTGGCCTTTGAGGCACTCAGAGAGCTGGACATTGTTCACACTGATCTCAAATTGAACAATGTGATGCTGGTTAATTGCAAAAATCAGCCTTTGAAAGTGAAGCTGATTGATTTTGGATCGGCACACCTGCCATCAGCGCTGAGGAGGGGGTCCATACATCAAAATCCTTTTTTCCGAGCTCCAGAGGTCACTCTGGGACTGCCTCTGACCCATGCTCTGGACATGTGGTCTCTGGGCATCCTCCTGGTGTTGCTCTACCTGGGCAAACCCCCTTTCTCCGGTTCCTCCCCCTACAACAACCTGAGGACCATCAATAGTGTGCTGGGAGCTCCGTCAGACGAGCTGCTGGACAGAGGAATATACAGCTGGAGGTACTATTCCAAAATAGAAAATGGGTGGACCTTTAGAACGCCGGAGGATTATTACAACTACACAGGGGTAGCAGTCTGTGACATCACAGGCCCACTGGAAGGGTCTGATCTGGACAGGGCTATTCAGTTACACCCGCCAGAAATTACGTTCCCTGAATTCATGGACAGAATGGGGTTTCTGAACCTGGTGAAAAAACTCCTTCACGTGGACTTCTCAAAGAGAATTACTCCAACTGAAGCTCTACAGCATGAGTTTATAACACTGGAGTACTTTGAGGAGAACCATGCTGATTATGTGAAATGGGCTCGAAACCTTATGGGCCTGGTTCAGAGGAATGCCTCCAGAGACCCTCAGAATCCCACCACAGAAGAGGTCCCACAGGAGTCATCCAAGAACATCATGGAGATGCCACCAACACAAAGTAGATCCAGCTCACAGTACACAGGGTACATATCCAGGGACTATGAGTGCATGGAGGTTGATGAAGATGGTGAGATGTTCAATGAGCCATCACCAATCGCCATACAAACGGTACCTCCAGAAGAGGTCCAGGAAAAGGACCACCCAGAGGAGGTCCAGGAGGAGAACTGCTGGATAGAAATTGATCTTCGGATTGAGTGCATTTTGGCATCTGAGATCAATGAAGATACTGGAAGCCAGACAAGGGCTACATCTCCCCCCATTTCTATCTCGGAGGTTTTGGAGAGTGGCAATGGCAACAAGGAAGCACAGTCCAATCTCCATGAGAGTCCTGAAGACCCTTCCAGCCAAGCGGAGGATGTGTCACCTCCATGGAATAGTCCAGAGGAGGTGGAGAATGACATCCATGAGGAGGAAGACAACATCAACTCCTCTCCTCACTCTGGTGTCCTTCAGATGCTTTCATCAGTCAGGACCTTCTGGAGAAATTTGGCTGCCTCATCCAGGAAGTGGTGTTCAAGGTCCATGATGAAGAACATCTTTAGTCATGAGAGTCGTAGTGAGCCTCTAGGGGGCAATATACTTTAGTTAGTTCAGTCAATCCCCCCCTTCCAGTGAGGTAACATTCCATGTCCACAGAGCTAGTTTCCATGTCCGGAGATCTGGTCGCCGAGGCCCCTGCCTTCGGCTGCCGCCCAGATCTCTCTGCACTGGCCCCTTATGGATCCTCCTGCGGGTGGTGGGTCCACGGGAGGACGGCCTCACGTCGCTCCTTCGGGCTGAGCCCGGCCGGGCCCCATGGGGGAAGGCCCGGCCACCAGGCGCTCGTTGGCGAGCACCCACCCCAGGCCTGGCTCCAGGGTGGGGCCCCGGTGACGCCAAGCCGGGCGACGTAACTGACCTCGATCTTGTGAACCGCTCTTGGTCTGACCCATCCCCCAGGACCTGTTTGCCTTGGGTGACCCTACCAGGGGCATAAAGCCCCCGACAACATAGATCCTGGGATCATTCGGGCACTCAAACCCCTCCACCACGTTAAGGTGGCGGCTCAAGGAGGGGGTCAAAATAAATCACTGATATTTAAATAATACTTCCTCAGTTTGTTTATTCATAACTTTCTGCAAATAAAACATGTAAATGTTGTTTAGTGGTAATAATAGTATAATGGTCTGTAATATATTAGAATTGGTAGTCATTTGTTCTATATTCACCACTTAACATTGTACTAGGTTTGAAATGATTATGTTTGTGGGGATTATTACGTTTGTGGGGTTTAATAGTGCACTGCGCAACTTTTCTGGTGGAGGGTTCACTACTTACTGTACTTGTCTCTGTGGCGATATTATTGCTTTGCCTGGAATGTTCCATGGTATAACATTAAACTAGCATAACATTAAACCATCTAGTGTTTATTCATTACGGGGGTTTCTATTGCTCATAAATACAATACTTTCTTCTGTGAATAGGGGCATCTCTTCACAGATCTGAACAGAAAGGTTGAATCTCTACTGTGGAACATTCTAGACAAAGCAATTATATTTCTATGGAGACAAGCAGGTGACAGACCCTCCGCTAGAAATGTTCTGCAGTGCTCCTTGGGAAAAAAAAAACAGCACACAGTTTTAATGACAGGACGGGGGGAGAAAGAGAACATTGTAGTTAAGTGATGGATAAAGTGGCAAACGTTGCATGATTGGCTGACAGTATAGAACTAAACTTTGTGTGTGTGTGTGTGTGTGTGCCTGTGTGCGTGTGTGTGGGTATTTTGTGCAGGTGATCAAGTACAAGCTGTGCAGGTGTGTGAAGAAGAAACACAAGGGACGCAACAACAATGACCGAGGAGCTGTGCTGAGCCTGGATGATGTCAAACGCCATGTATGTATCTCTTACTTCGAAATCTATCCATCTGTCTATCTATATCTATCTATATCTATCTAATAACACACTCACATGTTGGGTTTTCATGCTTCTTCATTCTTTTTCATTCTTTTTAAATTTTTATTCATCAACAGATGCAACAAACATAAATTAACAATTCAGTAATGTGCTGCAGGTGTTTATAGCCTTGGCCAGGGGTCTCCATCCTGTAGCTCACTTCCAAGCAGTGTTGCCATAGTTACTTTGAAACAGTAATCTGACTACTGACTACTGACTATTTGCTTTTAAAAGTAACTAAGTTAGATGACTTTTAGTTACTTTCAGCAGAGGCTTATTATATTATATTATATTGTATTATTATTATTATATTATATATTATTATATTATATTGTATTATATTATATTATATTATATATTATTATATTTTTATTATATTGCTTGTCCAGGTAACTAGAAAAGCATGTTCTGTGAGGCAGCTCAGTATCGTTACTGGTAGGGATCTTAGATACAATGGCACGAAACGATGGTGAGTCAACAGTGTTCACAGGCAGCATTTTGTCAACCACATAATGCCCAAACATCCTATTCAACTCCACCCCACTTACGGGTTTTACACCGAAATCCAGCTTCCTTTGCTTGCTAGGTCTGGGACCTCCTTCACCTGTGACTTTCGCATTGGGCGGGACTTGCTCTGATCTGTTTCTCCAGATGTTTTTTCAGATTTGACGTTGGGTTTTTGAAGGTAGACAGCACTCTGTCACCAGCACTGAGTGTACAACGGACCTTAATGTTGTCATCCTTAGCCGAAATAAAATCAAAATAATGCCTGTATTTCCAGCTGGAAAAGGCGAACCTCTCCCCTTCCATATTGTTTACATCTGACGAGATAGAATCTTTGATCTGACTTTGGCGCCGCGGAGCCGAGATGACGTAACCTCGTAAGAAACGTGTAGCCAAAAAATAAGAATAAAATATAGCTGCAAGCAGCAATGTGGGGCCAAGCACCGAAGGTTCATGTAGGCCTCAGCATGTAGGCCACATGCAGGGTCTGACAGGGTCTAACAGGGTCTGACAGGGTCTAACAGAGTCTGACAGGGTCTAACAGAGTCTGACAGGGTCTGTTCTGACAGGGTTAGACCCTGTCAGAACAGACACATCAAAGACAGATCAAAGGTTGCTAGGTGCGTTGCTAGGCAATTGACAAATTCCTGCAACTTTGACCTGCTGGTGCCACTAGACGGTTGGGGGTGGGGACCTATAAATTGCTGTGGGTAATGAGGAGACTGGCTGGAATGTGCATGCCAAATTTCACAACTTTTTACCAGACGGTTATAGGGGCTGCCACAGACTCCCATTGAAGAAAAGATATAAAATAATAATAATCAGGAGACCAGAACATCAAAGGAAAGATCAAAGTGTTGCTAGGCAACTTGCTAGGCAACTTGCTAGGCAACTTGCTAGGCAACGCAAAGCAATTCCTATAGGGTGCCTAAGCACCTTCGGTGCTTGGCCCCCTAATAAGAATCAGGAGACCAGAACATCAAAGGAAAGATCAAAGGGTTGCTAGGCAACATCGCTAGGCAACATCGCTAGGCAACGTCGCTAGGCAACGTCGCTAGGCAACGTCGCTAGGCAACGTCGCTAGGCAACGCAGAGCAAACACTATTTTTTTTATCTTTTAATATTACAAGGTAATATACACTTAACTCATTGACTGCCGGTGACGAGTTTTCTCGTCATGTTGAATCCGAACGTTGAGTGCCGTGACGAATATATTCGTCAAGGACGTTTTTCAGCGGGGGTTGCTAGGATACGACCTGGAGCAGCTTTGAAGGTGTAATTCACACTTCCCAACCTGTAGGTGGCGATCTTGTATCATTATCTGCCGATCGGAGACGCGGTAGAGGAGAGGAGTGTAGTGTGTGTACTGTGTGATTGGCGAGTGGAGCAAGATGGTGAGGCGAGTGAACCCGGAAAAGCAGAGGACTGTTGATCAGCGCCTACGGAGCGGTTTGATCGCTTTTGGGACCCAAGATCCCGGATCAGAGGATCACAGAGACACGCAGCGAGGTCGGGGCAGAGATCTGCTCTGGCCGAGGCAGGGGGTGTGTCCTGATCGCGCTGCGCGGAGCAGGAACTCTGATCAGAACTACGACAGCACCAAAGAAGTTTACTGACTTGGATCCTGCTCTCCAAAGAGGCACGAGATGAGAAGAATTAAGTTTACATGATGCTGCTGTGTGGTAATTGTAATGAATTAAGTTATATGTGTGTGTACGTGCGTGCGTGCGTGTGTACGCGCGCGTGTGTGTATGTGTGTGTGTGTAGCTGTGTGTGTGTAAAGGTTTATGCATGGGCTTGTGTGTATGTACATATACGTATATGTGTGTGTGTGTGTGCTCCTAGCCTCAATATTGTTGTGAAGTGACAAAGTTCTATTTTATATGAAAAGATATTATTATATCCTGTAAACATCTCTTGCCACTATTGATTTGAAGGAATTTTCAATTCACAGAGCCTTATATTCTTATATTAGTAAATAAAAAATGTACTTTGTCATAAAAAATCTGTTTCTCTGTTGTTTTAGATGTTTGAGGTGTCACTAAATCCATAAATATTGACGTCAAAATCACCGATCTGCTTGAAATGACTCTTTGTACAAAATGCTCGTTTTCTCCAATTTTGGTCAGAAAACTGTGTTTTTGCTGAAACTTCCCTATGTTCTACTATCAATTACTTGAGAACCGAAAAGGTTAGAAACATAATTTTTTTTCTAGGTGAAAGAAGAGAGTCTACACTTTATTTTGATGTGTGCCATGTCTATATAGTCAAAGAACTCGGTATTCTGTGAGTCTTGGAAAATCAGTGAAAATGGTCTAAAAGTTCTGGCAGTCTGGCGTTGACATTCTGAAAACAGGCCGGCAGTGAATGAGTTAATACAATAATACACACTTCAGGTACATAATAGTACATATTTCATCACCACAATAACATTCACAAAGCACTCAGAAGACACATCGGGGAATGCGGGTACGGGAATAAACACCACTGGGCACAAGGGCTAAGAGAAACAAAACAAAACAACAAACAAAAACAAAAAGTCCATATAATATTCAATAATTCAATAATACAAAGGATATATGTTATCACACACGTACACACACACACACACACACACTGGACACACACACACACACACCCTGGACACACACACACACACCTTAGTCCTGGTTCAGACCTGGTTTAGACCTGGTTTAATCCTGGTTTAGTCCTGGTTTAGTCCTGGTTTAGACCTGGTTTAGTCCCGGTTTAGTCCTGGCTTAGACCTGGTTTAGTCCTGGTTTAGTCCTGGTTTAGATCTGGTTTAGTCCCCGTTTAGTCCCGGTTTTGACCCAGTTTAGACCTGGTTTAGTCTTGGCTTAGACTCGGTTTAGTCTTGATTTAGACCTGGTTTAGTCTTGTTTAGTCCTGGTTTAGACCCGGTTTAGTCCTGGTTTAGTCCTGGTTTAGACCTGGTTTAGTCCCGGTTTAGTCCCGGTTTAGTCCCGGTTTAGCCCCTGCTGTCAGCTAATATGTCTCTTTGATGCAGAAATAAAATGATAATATAACTCACCCAATAAGAACATGGTCACGTCCGTAGTTTTGCGGTGTTGTCCGATAATTCATGTGTACACGTGTATGCGCACATGCGTATACCCACAGACTTTCTAGGCTAAATTATCTCCGGAGCTCCAGAGAAACGGACATATCCCGAATCCCAAGGCGAGAGTTCCTTCTTATGTAGCATTAACGTAGCGTACATATTAACAGGGCTCGCTCACAGCTGATCAGCGAACAGGCGCAAACACAACAAAGCTAATCGTCATGGGAGCGCGATTGGTGGTGCTGCAACATGATTGGAAGCCGGAGCGCAGTTCGGCCTATGATTCTCTCTTGGCACTGGCCACGATTCATGTAGGTCACCTATTTTGACTTCAGAATGGCGAATTTCGCCAAAAGGTGAGGAATTTTCATGCCTGATTGATAAAATGCCACAAGGGATGGAAGAAGGGATGCCCCCCTCAACTCGAGTACTGCCTGTAATATGTTTTCCTTTATATTTTTCCAATACGGACAGATCGTGCTTGTCCATGATTGGCTAATCCACCTGTCAATCATGCCCATTTGAAAACAGGGAACAGTGTCCAGACTCACATCTTCGTAAAGTATTGAAGAAGTGTGTATTCTGGATCCCAGACAAGAGAAATAGCCCTGTATTAATTAAACCTACAACCTCCTAGCTGGTAACACTAGTGTAAAGGTCCTATATTACACAAAAATTACTCTTTATAATGTTATGTTTTAATATTACCTCCTCAAAAACATACTCAAAATGCCTTGTTGCACGTTGTGATGTCATGAAGTGGTAGTTTTCAAGTTAACAACACCTTTAGTTTAGCCACCTAACCACCTAAACTTTAGTTCAGTAGAGACTTAGACTTAGACTTAGACTTAGACAAACTTTATTGATCCACAAGGGAAATTGTTTTGGGTACGGTAGCTCACTCATCAAATATAATATACAATATAAAACAGAGGGTAAAAGACCAAGAAGAAAAATAGATGGCATAGCAACCAAAGAGCAATAGACCTGTGTCAGATGAGACACAATTATATACATAAGATAATGGTAATAAATATATATGTACATTCAGATTTAAATAGAAAAGTAGTAGTCAAATACAAAATACAGTATCAAATATGATGTTCAGTACCAGCTGTGTACAGTTGTAGGGAGTATTATCTGTTACATAAGGGTGAGTTGTACAGTTGTATGGAGTATGGTATGAATACTCCTGTATTTCTTACTGTTAGAGATAGGCAATTCCAGCACTGAAAATATCCAGATGATTCTAGTGAAAGTGTATGGAGTTTGCACACAGTGGAGACCTTCCTATATTACCACATAACATCACGAAGTGGAAAAGTATATTTTCTGTTTGATAGAAGAACTCAGCTTAAATATGCAGTATTTGTGTATCAAACTTGTGTAAATGAAACAAAACACAACTCCAGCTATGTTTATGATGCGGAAACAACATTATAGCAGAAAGAAGCATAATAACTACACAGGAAAGTGCTGCTTTTTGACTCTAAAACGTAAATAAGACCACAGAATTTCTTGGAGGGGTTGATAGATTATAGGTGAGGAGGTGGAGTAAGATAAAGAGAAATAGGAGGATCACTCGGAAGCAGCTCCAAAGGCTCAGAGAACGTAAGAGTCGTGAGAGGAAGTGAGTGAGAGAGAGTGGAAGGAGAAAATGAAGAGGGATTGGGTGTGGAGCAGAGAGGCCCATGTTTAATCAAAGTCATCCCACTGACTGTGCACTTATTTCAGTGTAAATGAACCCGGTGCGCCCTCATTGACCACATCACTTCCCTGGCACAAGGGCTTCCCTGGCTCCTCATCAGATCTGAGTCAGAAGGCAGATTTTTCATCACCAATAAATCATCATACTTTTTCATGCTTTTTTTTTCCGTTTGTCACTTTCATGTTTTATGGCGAGGCACTGAAGGTGAGAAAGAAGAAATGTTACATTAATTTAGAGATACCAATTTGAAACTTCTTTTACTAAAATGTATTTTCGTATTGAATACCTTCATTAAAATGGATTTTGTAACATATTCTGATACATGGGCCAGAGAACTGAATATTTGGGATACTTTTACACCGAGTTGCATTATATTATTGTGTTAAAAAACATGACCTATAATTACATTAAGCTCTATTTTGGTTAAACTATTAGTATTTGTTTACAGAATATGTATTTTCAGTACTTTCCAACATTGTACCGTATTTTTCGGACTATAAGTCGCTATATAAGTTTATGGTTTGGGTGGTCCTGCGACTTATATATTAAAATTTTCACAAGCCTTGAGCGCCCTCTCTGCGCTGTAAGCTTGTGTGCCTGTATCTGCTACTAGTATTACTTCTGTACCACTGAAAATGTAAACAAACTTAAAAAGACAACTGAGAAGACCGAACACAAATGGCCCCATAAAAAAAATCATATTTTGCAGATGACAAGCTGGAAGTAGTGAAATATGCAGCCGAAAACTGTAATCAAGCAGCAGAAAGAAAGTTTGGATTGAGCGAGAAACTTGTGAGGGACTGGAGAAAAGCGGAGGATACTCTAACTGCAAAGAAGAAAACAAGAAAGGCTAATCACGGGCTAAAAGCTAGATGGCCACAGCTACAGGAACAAGTTAAGAAATGGCTGCTTGAACAACGTGCTGCCAGGAGAGGCTGGTCAACAGTGCAGTTACGTCTCCACGTCCAGGTAGTTGCCATGGCGATTAATATAAATGACTTTGCGGGAGGACCTTCTTGGTGTTATTACTATTGACTTTCAAATTGAAATACATGCCTTTCAAGATGAAATCCTGGTTCCTGGTCTCTGATTTTATTAAATATACATTTCCCCCAAAAAGTGTGACTTATAGTCCATATAGACTTACATGTTTTTTTCTTCTTCATTGCGCATTTTTTGGTTGGTGCGACTTATACTTCGGTAGTTTCACATGAATCAGCCAGTACAGACTTTCTCATTATAGAAACAAAAGTATTTCTCTTAGTAATATTTAAAGCATTACTTAAAGCTTCAGTAGTGGCAGAAATAAGCATTTGAGCTCAAACCAGAGGATAGCCAGTTCATTTCTTGCTGTCCTTGGGCAAGACACTTTACCCAATGTCCACTCCTGTCATAGAAATGTAACTGTCATCAGATCTAAGCCAGGAGGCAGATTTTTCATCTGCAAGAAACCATTTTCATACTTATGTAGATTCCTGTAGTTTACATAGACAAATATATTACAAGTTTTTGATCACGTTATGTTTTGATGTGTAAAAAATGCTAAAATTGACCACATCTGGTACATTCAAAACATGGAAAGAGACAGATATAATTTGCTTGCTTCATTGGGTTGTCATATTAGATACAAAAAAATTACTGAGGGAATTTTGGATATCTTATTTAGTGAATCAGAGAAAACTAAATATGAGTGAAAATGGCCTGAATATCCAAATTTCAGCTTTTTTTGTTGTTGTTCAAATTTCAATAAATTGGGCCTAGAATTAAATATCAACAAATTCTTGCTTACGATCTGTGAAATTCTTGTTAAATACAAGTTTGAGAAGTTTGGTAGGTGCTTCTTTTTCATCACCAACAAATCATTTTCATATTTTCTTTATTAAAGTGCATATGACACATTAGACACTTTTCACTAAAACATAGTTAACATGATTTCATTTTAAAAAGTTTTTCTATATATTTTACCTAGTTTTACCTGGTTTTAGTGAAGTTTATAATGTTACTTTATTTTGTTAAATCAGTGTTTCAACTGGAAAATGGATTCCTTTTGCGTAAATTGTCTCTGCATTTTGGATAGCTTTAGGCTACATTTATATGATGATGGTCTGAACAGAAGACGCAAAAGTGGCATCACGTCTTCACTTTTTATTCCGTGTTTAGACGAGCATTTTCGGGAGGAAATCTGCGTGCATACGGTGACGAAAAAGTGTGTTGAATTCGATTGGGTATGCATGCCAGGTGGCTCGGGGGTGCTGTGATGCATTATCACTATGTCCGCGCACATGCGTAAAATCTTCCTTCTCCTCATCTGCGCCGCGAAAAGCGAAACAAAACATGGCTACCGGTAGCAAAAAAACATTTGTGTGGTCAGACGAAGTTCAACTATTGTGTCAGACCACGTTAGACTACAAAGCAACGAAGGCGCAACGAGGTGTGGACTGGGAGTCATGCCAAACAAAGTACACTGATATATGGGCCGATGTGACGTAAACACGTACACGACGTCAGCAGACTTCACTAGAGTTTTGCGTCTTGGGCAGTGTAGACGAAAACGCTACGGCAGAGCGTGTTCAAGTTTTCCACTTTGGATTGTGGTCTCAGTTTTTTGCATTTTTAAGCCCCCAAAACGCCGTCGCCGTCTAAACGAAAGGCACTTCCAATAAAATATTTTGTTGTTTATACCTGTAAGTATTCTCGTGTAAACAGGCCCTCAGATATTGATATGAGTAGAGGTATTCTGTTTTAAAACTTACTTCTAATATTTTTTGTACTTTTCTTTTGAACTTTTATTCACAAACTGCCACTTAACTGATGTAAAACTGATAAATATTTACTACCCAAGCAAACCAAGTCATAATTAGAACATCATGTGCACTTTCAACTTATCTATCTTGCATTTACTGAGGGCATTTTATTGCTCAAAACTACCTCCAAAAAGCATTCTTACTGTGAGCAGGGTCACCTCTCCACAGATCTAACCTGTAACTTGACCTGAAGGCGCCAGAAGATTTTTTTTTTAAATGCCTTACTGTGGAACTTTCCAGGCAAAGCTATACCATCTCCATATAGAAAAGCAGATGCCAAACGCTCCTACCAAAAAGGTCCATAGTGAAGCTTTAATTCAGATTTGAATGTGAAATCCTTTATTCTCATCCGCCTCCATTATCTCACTCCATTGTCTTTTTGCGTGAATGACTCAATAGGGATTTGAATATTCTGGGATGTCTGTTGGCAGGTCGGTTGGCTGCTCTTCTGCGCTGCTCCTTAAATCTATTAAATCAACACAAGGGATGCTTAACTCAATATTTAGCTGCTCAAATTAAACCTTCGCATGACTGGATTCCATAAGCGAATTCATACAGTCATTATTTTAGTTAAAGGTGAACTGCGTAACTTTTCTGGTCACCCGCTTATCTCCTTTTTCTCTCCTGTTTTTCTCTCCTGTTTATTTTACTGCAAGTGTTTTTATTCCTCAAACATATCTTGAAGTACATGATGTAAGCGTGATTGCTTCTCCACAGATCTGACGTGCTACCCGGTATGGCCATCTGCTTGTGTCCATTAGGATTTATGCGTTTAATGCCATACGGTGGAACATTCCAGACAAAGAAAGCAGTTATATATCCATGGAAATAGGCAGATGGTGTACCTGTTATAAGAGAATTTTTAGGGAGCGGAGTGCACGAGCTGGTTGTAAAAAAAAAACGTCTTGGGCTACGTTTATATGATGACGGTCTGAACAGAAGATGCAAAAGTGGCGTCGCGTCTTCACTTTTTATTCCGCGTTTAGACAAGCGTTTTTGGGAGGAAATCTGCGCGCATACGGTGATGCAAAAGTGTGTGGAATTCGATTGGGTATACATGCCAGGCAGCTAGGTCGTGCTGTGATACATTATGACTATGTCCGCGCACATGCATAGAATCTTCCTTAATTTATTTACTTAATTTAATTTACTTACCTTTTTAATTTCATTTTAATTTAATTTTAATTTATTTCACTTAATTTACTTTATAAATATAAATATCCAGAAATGGTGACGTAAAAGCGTACGCGGCGTCAGCAGATTTGACCAGAGTTTTGCGTCTTGGGCAGAGTAGATGAAAACGCTACGGCGGAGCGTATTCAAGTTTTCAAGAGCGGTTTCAGTTTTTTGCATTTTTAAGCCCCCAAAATGCCGTCACCGTCTAAACGAAAGGCACTTCCGATCAAATATTTTGTCGTTTTTATTTATTTATTTATTTATTTATTGACCTTTATTTAACCAGGAAATATCCCATTGAGATTAAGAACCTCTTTTTCAAGGGAGTCCTGGCCAAGAGGCAGCAGCAAACACAAAACACAGTTGCATATTTACACAGATAAGACATAAAAGTTTAAAAACATAAAAAAAACAATTGCAGATTGTGGAATTGACATAAAAGTTTAAAAACATTATAAAAAACAAGTGTAAATTGTGGAATTGGTCTCAAAAGCTCTCAGTTTGGATTTAAAAGTGCTCAAGGAAATTAAATCAGTTAGTTTCCAGTCTTTCTGTAGCATATTCCATGCAAAAGGTGCAGAGTAAACAAATGCCTTTTTACCCAGTTCTGTACGAGCATAAGGAACAGAAAGCAACAAAGAGTCTTGTGAACGAAGAGAATACGATTCAGCATTTCTCAGAGCAATTAGGGTGCAAATCCGTAAGTGTTCTCATGTAAACA
Source organism: Paratrypauchen microcephalus (assembly GCA_036785185.1). Classification (NCBI taxonomy): domain Eukaryota; kingdom Metazoa; phylum Chordata; class Actinopteri; order Gobiiformes; family Gobiidae; genus Paratrypauchen; species Paratrypauchen microcephalus. The sequence continues at coordinate 1,027,481 of JAVJIX010000005.1, read as the reverse complement.
TCCCCTTAATCCACTTCCCACACAAATCTGAAAGTTACCAGTCCATATTAGACTAGGTAGACTTAAGCCTCTGTGCGCTACATCCAGGTGAAACTTTTCTACCCAGAAACAAGCTGGCAGAGGCTGATAGAGCAGCGAGCGAGTGCCCTGGGTCCCATGAGGCGGCAGCGACTGCCCCAGTCCCAGCGGCGGATCTATGTCTGTGTGTCCGCTGCTCTGGGTCTCTCCTCACGCTCTCCTGTGTGGAGGTTTAGGTGAAAATAAGTAGTCGCCATTAGCCAGTGTGTGAATCAAAATAAGAGCCGTAGGATATCACCGCAGCCAATGCACTCATTCCAACTTAATGCTTCTTTTCTTGCTTGGCAGAAGGGCCCCGCTGAAGAGAAGACATATTACTCACTAAAAACTGTTCCTCAAAAGCACTTTGACTTGAAGTTGAACTTGTCATAACTCCTATAGCACATAACACTGTTGTTATCCATTCATGAGCCTATAGTAGACTGGCGCCAGTGGAGAGTTAGGGCGGAGCGGGAGAGAGCAGCTGAATCACAATAGGTTAGGTGTGTGATAAACGTTTATGAAGATCACTTTCTCAAAACTTCAGGCTCTTCCATAAAACTCCATTAAATTCTCAAAGGCAAACTCAAAGGCCAAACACAAGAACCAAATAAAGTGATATGAGCACATTTAACATGATAAAACATGTCTATACAATTTTAACGTTCAATTAAAATTGAATATATAAATAGTGGCCTAGTTAGACTATTAATATTGTAGTTTTATAGTATCCCTGTTATCTTGTTTACAAGTATGATAATCCTGATAACTTTTCTCGTGGAGGGTCCACCAAAATCTTTTCTCCATGGAAATGTTATTGCTTAGTTTGGAATGTTTCACAGTATGTCATTAAACCATTCTATTTCCATGGAGACTAAACCAGACCAAGTTACAGTCTGTTTTCTGTTCTGTTTTAGCTATAAAACCATCTGTTAGTAAATGTAAGATAGAGTTGTTTAATGTCATACTGTGAAACATTCCAGGCAGAGCAATGACATAGAAACATAGAAACAAACATAGAAACAAGCAGGTTCCGAACCCCCAACCAAAAAGTCACATAGTGCACCCTTAAATAGTAGAAGTTCAATGTAGTTTAAGCACTTTGAAACACTAAAATATCAATCAACCATAACATGATAGCGTTTTCCACAGTGCTAACAGTGTGCTTGAGGCCATAACAGTTGCTCTCTTTAATGAGTCCTGGCAGAGAGGCTAGCCCGGCTGGTGCTAACAACAGGAGCAGCCTGTTCACTGATGGTCACGAGGAACCAGCCATCTGCGCTGTCCACCTGCTGAACTATAGTGCGCATACATCACACCAGACACTCAAGTAGTGACTTCTGAAAGAGAAAGAGCGTGCACACAAACAAAGCACTCAACTCCCTCTAGTGAAAGGTAAAAGAAGGTTTTATGGTGTTATAGAGTTATCTGTTTACAAGGTTAATACAAGATTTATGGATACAGGATAAGAAGATACTAAACACCAGGCACTGATGTGGGTGTATTAAGCTTTTATAACTGTGCCATGAAACAGGCGGTTGACAGTTCAATTTCAGATTGTATTCATATAGTCTAGTGTTGTTGTGTCCTTGGTAAACTATGCACTCTCTTTGGAAAGTTTTTTTTTTCTGTCTCTCTCTCTCAATTCGCAGACATCCAGCTGTTAAACTGATGTCTTTTGTAACTTTTCTGGTGAAAGTCTGGTAGTCAAGATAGCGCAGAAGATCATAGGCTGCCCTCTTCCCTCCCTGATGGACATCTACACCGCCCGCTGCCTCAGCAGAGCTAACAACATCATCATGGACAGTTTCCACCTTGGCTCTCAGTTCTTTGACTTGCTGCTCTCAGGGAGGCATTATACTGTAGGTGCATCAAAGCAAGGACTAACAGACTCAAAAACAGCTTCTTCCCAAGGGCCATAACCACCTTGAACACTCACATGCACTAACTTACCCCATATTCCTCTCCCCCACTCTCCCCCAGCCACCCGTTGTGCAGTTACTTAACACGGTGCAATATATCTTGTTGGGCAATATTTATTACAGTGTAATAATATAGTTTTTGTAGCATATCCACCTGGGCAATATTTATTACTATGTAATATCTTGAACTGGCTTTTGTAGCATATCCACCTGTTGCGTGAAAAGTCCCTCAGTCGTCCAGGTAGAATCCATGATAAAAGGAGAAATTCAATTTGTCAACTGGACAAAGTTTGTTTGGTCGAAAAGGTTTCGCCGCTCATCCGAGAGGCTTCGTCAGCTATGGTTCTAGTGCTGGTTAGACCCTGTTTATATCTAGCTGCAGGGAGGAGCTCCCTACACTGAAATAGCTCTGAAACTATCTCAACTAATCTGGTTCTAGTGCTGGTTAGACCCTGTTTATATCTAGCTGCAGGGAGGAGCTCCCTACACTGTAATAGCTCTGAAACTATCTCAACTAATCTGTCTCTTTTGTATTACGAATTCCTCTGGCGTCTAGTATTAGCATATCTATTCAGCCCTAGGAGGCGCTCACTACACTGAAATAGCTCTGAAACTATCTCCACTAATCTGTCTCTTTGTTTTTCAAATTTCTCTGGCGTCTAGTTTAGCCTCTCTATTCAAGCCTAACGACCCTCTCCACCCCTCTGCCCTGGCTTGTCTGCCCTAATGTTACTTTGTCTGTTTTGACTTGTGAATTTCTCCTTTTATCATGGATTCTACCTGGACGACTGAGGGACTCTTCACGCAAGTCAAAACAGACAAAGTAACACTAGGGCAGACAAGCCAGGGCAGAGGGGTGGAGAGGGTCGTTAGGCTTGAATAGGGAGGCTAAACTAGACGCCAGAGAAATTCGTAATAAAAAAGAGACAGATTAGTTGAGATAGTTTCAGAGCTATTTCAGTGTAGGGAGCTCCTCCCTGCAGCTAGATATAAACAGGGTCTAACCAGCACTAGAACCAGAGCTGACGAAGCCTCTCGGATGAGCGGCGAAACTTTTTCGACCAAACAAACTTTGTCCAGTTGACAAATTGAATTTCTCCTTTTATCATATCCACCTGTTGTTGTGCAATACCTAATTACAGTGCAATATCCTGTGGTGCAATACTTAACACTGTGCTATAGCTTGTTGGCAACATTTAACACAGTTCAATATGCTAAACTGAGTTCTGTGAAACATCTCCCTCTACAATGTAGAGACTCTCAAGTGTGTATATATGGTGGTATGTGTCACTCCTACTGCAATATCTGAGCAAGACTTGCAATAACTTGGATAACTAATGTGTAGTACAGGGCTTTTTTGCACAATTTTTTTGCACTATTTTATACTGGGTTGTAAATATCCAGCTGTGTTCTACATATCTTAAATGTCTTCTTAAATGTCTGCACTGAAGTGAGATGCTTTCAATCTCATTGTGAGTATGTATAATGTAAATTGTACATATGAATAGTGACAATAAAAAGCATTCTATGCAAAAGGTCTACAACCCGACTGTCTCCATGAAGATACTATTGTTTTGCCTGTGCTGTAACAAGGGCAGTCACTGCCAGCTCAGTCATTGTTATCTTGGTCTACATCATCAGAGACATAATACTCCAGTACCTTGGGCAAGAGGAGGGTGGGAAGCCCTTGCCAGGGAATGTTTAATGTTCTGATGATTTTAAAATACTTATTACACTGTCTATTACACAAAGTCTGTCCAAGAGGACCCTTTGTAGCATGGGGCCCTGAGCAATTGCCTCCCCCATTGTGGTGGCTCTGATAATAATCCCGACATCAGAAGCATTGCTAGACTAGATCAGCCTGGACTGGGCTGGACTATACTGGAATGGACAACACTGTGGCTACATTCAGACTATAATCTGAAGTGACCCAAATCCAATTTTTTTGCCCCTACGCGACCTGTATCTGATCTTCTAATGACATTCCAGTTTTTTTCAAATGTGACCCAGGCCACTTGGATATATGGTCCTAAAACCGATACATATCCGGCATGGCATGTGACTTCAGTCTGAACGACCAGGTCACATTCATCCGACCTGGGCATGTTTCCTCCAGCAAGCGTGGTACAAGTAGGCGCTCACAAATGTACACATTCTTCTCATCATGTGAAAATAGTATATGAACTCTGTGTCAGTGAAGCAGCGAAGCACATAGCAGTCCCACCACTCTTGGCTGCTACTCCGCATCCACACGTTCAACGTCCACTGCCCCTTCAAAACGCCGTGGCCAAAAACCTTGTCATTCACTTTTTCCGTCTCCTCCTTAAAACAAATAAGCTATACATGTTCTGGCTCCGGTACGACAGCATGGCTGAGTGTGAGGTTGTCGTGTCCTCCAAGGCGCATGCAGGACACTTGGGACATTAAAAGTTTACTGGAGATCACATACAAGTCGCATTTAATTGGAAATGTGAACAGTCTTGGAAAAAAATTGGAATTGAGCTTTAAAGGAAAAGTAACGTTTTTTACAATTTGAGCCTTATTTCGGTAATAAAACAAGTTGTTTTACTCACCCATATCACTTTGGTGTCATATGGAGCACTTCCAGAGATGTTTTAGATTTGCGTTAGCCTAGCGCGACTGCTAGCCATAGCTCGGGGCATATAATATATTCCCCGAGCATGTAATATGCCCCGTGCGGGCTCCAAATAACACAAACTTTAGCACTTTTCAAATCATAGAAGCTCGATGTCTTAGTCTACGATTATGTTTGAGTCAAAAGTGGCCTGTAATCCGAGATTTATCCATAGTTTACAGCTTTGCGTTTCATGTTTGGGTCCCGGGAGCTGAGAGCACACTCCGCACATGCGCACTGGCGTCCTCATCTACTCAAAACTATGGCTAAATCTCGGATTACAGGCCACTTTTGACCAAACGAAATCGTAGACTAAGACATCGAGCTTCTATGATTTGAAAAGTGCTAAAGTTTGTGTTATTTGGAGACCGCAAACATGTGCCCCGAGAACTCACATTATGGAGATCGCAAATCTAAAACATCTCCGGAAGTGCTCCATATGACACCAAAGTGCTATGGGTGAGTAAAACAACTTGTTTTATTACCGAAATAAGGCTCAGATTGTAAAAAACGTTACTTTTCCTTTAAGCCCTGCAGTGTGAACGTAGCCTATCACAGTATCTTGAGGGTTCATGTCTATGAATGGGTCCTTGGTCCAGTATTGTCTGTGTTTGTGTTGCCATGAACCTTCTTCAAATAACTTTGCTGAACGTTTGTGAATAGTATCTAAAATTATTAACTATTTTAACTGAAGTTTTCTTTCTCTCTTCTGTCTCTTTTGTAGGCTCCTTGCGAGAACATGCGCACGCCATCTTCATACCCAGGCAACATGCTACCTCACCACCCGGCGCAGGCCAACTTCGAAGACTTCACTTGTTGAACCTGTCATGAGAATCTACTCAAATCTATAAGTGCGAGTTATGCAACCAAAGTCAACAATACCAGACTATACTGTATCTACCATGGAGCGGAAATACTGACCGATGAGACACTTTTTACACAGACAAAAATGGACAAATATTGAAGAGATTTAAGAGTCGAGAGAGCCCAAATGAGAGAAAAAAAATACAAAATTATTCCCCTAAAGGTTTGCAGCATTGTATACTGAGGAGCACTGCCGCAAAGGACTCTATAAAAGACAATTTGTCAACGAAAATATATTGAAAATGTATAGATCCATCATGCCTTTATGTAAACACACATTGATGTTTCCGGAGCGCTGTGGAACTTTCGGCCATTTTGCTAACTCACCTGTAGCAACATCTGTACGCCATTCAAAAGCCGGACTCCTATGTAGTCTATGAGAATGTATCTTTGTGCGCAGTTACAGTTAAGGGTATGGGACTATTTTCGTTCGCCGAAGAGCTCTAGAGTGGTGACGTGGTAGAAGTGCTCCATCGAGACCATTTTTAACAACATACAATGGTGAAAAATATCAGGTATCATCTAATGCATGCTTGTATTTGTCCATGCATGTTATTTTTTTCCATTCTGTTTTGATTTGATGGTTTAGTTTTTTCATTTATAGAGAATTATCATATTACCAAGTTTGCCTCAATGATATACAGGAAAAGGTTAAATCGGTGAGACATCTGATAATAGTATGTTTAGACTGAGAGTGGATGTGCCAATGTTTGAATGAGTCTTGGCACATTTTAAAGGTTCACTGCGCAACTTTTCTGGTGGAGTGTCCGCCAGCTGCACCTCTCCATGGAGAGTTATTGCTTTGCCTGAAATGTTCCACTGTATGACGTTAAATGTTTCCATCTACAGCTCTGGAAAAAAATAAACCACTGCAAAATTATAACTTTTTCTGATTTTACTACTTTACTACTATGCATGTGTTTGGGCAAAAGGAACATTTTTGTTTGAGTCTATAAACTACTGACAACATTTCCCCCAAATTCTAAATAAAAATATTATCGTTTAGAGCATTTATTTGCAGAAAATGACAAATGGTCAAAATAACGTTTTCAGACCTCAAACAATGCAAAGAAATAAGATCAAATTCATTTTAAAACAACATAATACTAATGTTTACACTTAAGAAGAGTTCAGAAATCAATATTTGGTGCAATAACCCTTATTTTTAATCACAGCTTTCATGCGTCTTGGCATGCTCTCCACAAGTCTTTTACATTGTTCTTGGATGACTTTATTCCACTCCTGGTGCAAGAACTGAAGTAGCTCAGCTTTGTGTTTGTGTTGGAATTCAACAGACGCTGGAATGGAATGGCTGTAATACATGTAGAGATGCTGATTTCAGAAAAAAATGCAGTGGTCTCTTATTTTTTTCCAGAGCTGTACAATTTATTCATTACGGGTGTTTCTATTGCTCAGAAATACAACACTTCCTTCTGTGAATAGGGGCGCCTCTCCACAGATCTGAACTGTAATGTAGCGTAGAGCTGTAACCTGCTTGTTTCCCTCCTGATAAATCTATACTGTGGAACATTCAAGACAAAGCAATAACATTTCCATGGAGACGAGCAAGTGACGGACGCTCCACTAGGACTGTTACGCCGTGCACCTTACACCAAACCATTGCCTAGTTAAATTTTTTTTTTTCCCTTAAAAGCATCATTCAAATTTAAAAAAAAGAAAAAAAAAGTAATTTCCACACTACATTAGACAGTGGTCAAGATTGGAATTTTGGTACATTTTATGAACAATGCGCTGTTATCTGATTAATCGGTCAAACAAACCAATCTGAACTCTGTATAGAATAGGAAATGTTGTATTGAAAAAGCAGCCTTAAACAATTTTTGCACTGTTTGCGTTTCTCAATGGTGCATTTTGAAAGCAGAACTCCGTAACTCTGCATGCTTGTAATTTTTTTAAAAAAAATTGACTTTTGCCATAACAAAAATTGACAAATAAAGCCATGCTAGCTTGTTATCTGGCTATCATTTGTACAAGACCAAATACTTCAGGGAAAACACTTGTACTTACCCAAATACACACATATACATAATCATTTATTTACCCCACAAACACATCAACATCACACAAACTCGCTAAAGATAAAAAGTTACAGAGTTCTGCTTTAAGTAGCCTTACGTGTTTAAAATTAGCTAAAACAAATCAGGACAGAATGCTGTTTTGGGATATATGAAACGGTGCCACAATTTTATGAGAAATATTTAATGTGCGACAATGTCACAGTAGAATGGTGCTCAAGAGTCCAATCCACTGTGCTAAATTTCCCATTCATTTTTCCCCTGGACTTTTCGAGAAAAAAAAAAAATCATTCTATATTAACATTTTCAGTTGTATATGAACAGTTTGAAGGTGCACTATGTAACTTTTTGGTTGGGGGTCCATTACCTGCTTGTTTTTTATAGAGATGTCATTGCTCTGCCTGGAATGTTCCACAGTATGGCATTAACCAGCTCTTCTTTACTTACTTTAATTCAATGACAAGTGGTTTTATAGCTCAAAAGCACCTAGAAAAACAGGAATTTAGGCTGTGAGTCGGATTGCCTCTCCTCAGATCTTGATATGGTTTGGTCTCCATAAAGATAGAAAGGTTTAATGCCATACTGTGAAGCATTTCAGACAAAGCAATAGCATCTCCATGAAGATGCACCTTTAATGCACGATGGAGACTAACCAATTATGTGCTAACTAGTGCCCATGACACTCAAAAACACCAAGAATTTCACCAAGAATTTTCTAAGAATTGGCAGAATGTTTAAATAATTAACCCCTGACCAAGTATTCAAACTTTTAATTAGTCTATATATATTATTTTTTCAGAAAGTCTATGGGAAGTAACTGAAAATTACACAGTACACACAGTGCAGCTTTAACACATAAGTCAATTTACACAGGTTTTTTTTTTTTTTTGGTAGGTTGCAAGATTATAGAAAGAACGTATATAGAAAGTATAACATTGTCTATTCAAATATCACTAAGAGCATAACTATTATTAGCTTATATTATCTTTGATTTTTACATCGGGACAAGGTGGGAGTTGAAAGTTCTTGAATCTTTTGTGTGGCTTACATTTCTGTATCTGTGTTATTCTAGTTGCTAAAGTCTAATCAAAGCACAATACCGCCATTATGTAAAGGTGACGTAAAAAAAAAAGTACTATTCTTATTGATATATTACCATATAATTAATATCGTGTTGAGAAGGCTGTTTTCCTTCCTTCTGTTATGTTTTTCTTTGGTATAAAACATATTTGATAATGCCTGATAGACTGTCTCCATCTCCAGGTCAAAGGCTGGTCTATTTAGTTATATCAGAGCATAAATAAAATGTAAATATCATTTTGAAACTTGTCTGCTTGGTTCATTTTTCTTTATTGTGTTTTTAAATAGCTTTTAAAGTAGTCTGTAAAAAGCGATGGACCCGCTGTGTTGGGAAAGTTCATTTTCTACATGAAATAGTTCAAAGTTCAGTTCACACATTTCAAAATGAACTAGTTCGTTCATAGTTCATAATTGTTTATAGTTAGTAGTTTGTTCATAGTTCCAAAAAATGAACTAGTTCATAGTTCTTTTTTTTCCCAATACATTGCTGCAAGCTATTATTTTTCAATATCATTGCCAAAGCACATATAGAACCACAGACAGCAATTATTATATCAGTTTTAACAATCAAACCATGTGTTGGATTCCATCTTCATATCCAATTTCACATCCTTATCCAACCAGGGTCACAATAACATTTAGGCAACAGGATTTCCCCGTGCTTTCATAAACCTCGAAAGGCTAGCCGGGTGCTTCAGTTCAATGTGTCATTTTAAGTTTTCTGTTGATGTGACTGAAGTGCGGATTTTCTTCTTGAAAGCTGGCGGGCAAAGTTTGCACATAAATGTGAGGTTATTTCCTTCCTCACCGACCTTGTCATAGAGCTCTTTTAAATGTTCATATGACGAATCCTTGCTGCTAAGTCTTAATTAACTAAGGGACTTAAGAAAACAAAATAAACCCGCAAATTAACATTAGTGATTCCCCCTTTAATGTGGCCCCCTTTAGCGCACCACTCTGCGCTATTTCTTGGAAGACCAGGAAGTGCCGCAGTTTGGCCCCTGAACCAGAGAGCAGCGCGGAGGAGAAGGTCGGGAGAGCATGAGGGGAACAGAGGATAGCAGGGAAACAGTTTGTAAGCGCTCCTGCAGCAGCAGCGAAGGGTTTGCACCAGAGGCAAACCAGGCGGAGCGCTCGCGAGAGGGAGAGGGGGAGAGAGGTGCCGGTCAGGAGGGAAGGGGGGGGGGGGCACATGGATCGTAAATTTCAGATGGATGGATCAGAAATCTGAGACCCTATTGAACGAAGTTAAATAGATAGCGCGTGTCGTTCACAGACACCAGAATGAACTCGTTCACAGTTCGTTCATCAGGCAGTAATACAGTGCATTCAGTTCACGTTCGCCCAAAATATGAACGCGTTCACAGGTACAACACTGTGTATGTGTGTGTGTATCAAGTCTTTGCAGAATTGACAGAAGTTATATGACTGTGACATGCTTTTATGATGCAACAAAACCAATTTTTAATTAGAAGAAGAAGTTCCTTTGTCGGGATTTATAATTTATCACACAGGCAAAATGTTCATATTGAAAAATTTTGAAATGAAGTGAACAGCATGGATCAGAGTCGTTCCGATCTCTTATATACTGACCATAGACTGTACATATAAATGGATAGAGCTAACCTGCTAGCTGCTGTGTTCCAAATAGGAAGTGAACATGGACGCACTTCTGGCTCCATCGACTTCATCGGTTCCAATTCACTTTGTATTGAACAAAACTCACTCCTCTTTCTGTAACTGCTGCTGTCATGCTCGGCATTTTGGTGTTAAAATGCCAATGATCCTGCTGTATTTCACTATTTTCTTCATAAATCATTTCCTGTTCCTAATATGGATCTTGGCTCCAAATTCGCACCTGTAACCGCCAGCCACAGTGAGCTTCATTTGACTGAAGCCGAATGCTAATAGTGACGTCACACTCCCTTATTTCACCTCTTTATACAGTCTATGATACTGATAGTGATGAAAAGGTGATGTTTTTCTTTCAGACATTAAGGCTGCATCCCATTTCTCTGTCTTACCCCTTCGTCTTACCCCTACTCCTTGGTTTTGCGCGTTCATGTGAGGGCAAGGGGTGTCCCGATTCTAATTTTGATCAAGGGCTTGGGCCACCAAGGGCTACATACCCCTTGAAACGAAGTAAGCTCTCAACCAGTCTTGGAACGAAGGGGTACGCCTACAAGCTCAGGCAGGTTTTGGGATCAGGATGGCAGCATCACATCGACCAGCCAAGGAGTCTCATAAATGTATTTTCAGCAGTTGTAATTGTCAATTAACAGTTTAGCATGGTTTACAATTATAACGCTTATGTTCTACGTTGAACTGTTGTTGCGGTTTTAATTGTAGTGATGTCTGTTTAGCCAACGTTATCGTTTTCATCGAACTTTCATGTATAAACAAAACTAGTTTTCTTGTCCAACTGAGGTATCCGATAATCCTTGACATTTGTTTACGTTTGTTTGCGTCAATTGTTGTCGCCTCTGAAGACGTAGCAGCTCAGGTAGAGGCAAGGTAGGATGATGCAAATGGTAATCGAGTGATGTCCCATTCCTTAAGGGAACATTTGTACCCCAAGCTCTCTCAGTTCGGTATCGAGGGGCAAGACAAAGACGTAGATAAAGGAGTAGGGGAAGGGCAAAGGGTAAGACAGAGTAATGGAACGCAGCCTAAATCTACACTACACTGATGTGGGTGTAATAAAGACTGGCCACCCCACCCCTATTGCATTCTCACATATCACCATTAGATGTTATCTACTTTACCGCTGGGGAAGAGGTATCATTCTGCCTATTAATATTTTGGTAAAAATTGGCACTACATGTAACATACTAAGGCTGAATCCCATTACATCCCTCTGCCATAACAGTTCCCGTTATGGCAGAGGGGTAGGGGAAAGTGGTAGGGCTATATACCCCTCCAACAAAAGATTTTTCAGAGGCACACTCCAAACAGAGGGGTATGAGCAATTTCCCAGAATGCCTTGTGAATCACCGGCAAGATGGCTGCTACCACAACCACAGAGAACAAAGAAGTAGACGGCATGTTGGATTTTTGGCAAAAGCTTGTTGCGTTCTCCTCATTTGCATTCAAGCAATAACGCCCAGAATAAAGCGTTTCAGAGAGATATTTAGCCTCATGAAGACAGTCAGAGTCATATCTCATGCACTGAGGCTTGATTTTGAAGAAGGATTCATTTACAGTATTAGGGAACCATTAAGGTGCCATATAAAAGCATCAAGAAGTACCATGTCATGGGATCTTTAACTGTCGTGGCTAACTTGCCGGATCTACGTTCGTCAGCACCAGAACTGGGGTAGAACTCGGCTCAGAGGAGACTGTCAGGGGTAAGTCAGTGTTAATGCACGACACTACTGAAAGGGATGCCATACAGATTCACATTTAAAAAAAACGAACTATCTCTTTAAGGTCTTGTGCTGTATAAGGGCTTGGGGAGAAGACCAGGTAGTTGACAATATCGGGACATCTTACAGCAGCAGAATCGACAAATCGCCACTGTCACTGAACAAACTTGAATCCATCTCATATGGATCTTCTTGCCCAATTAATTTGAGTTTGTTCATATAACGCTCATTTTCTTTGGCATCCAACTTATCTCTATGCAACTGGTCAACAGTATCAGAAGTTTTGGAAGGTTTATCGCAAACTTTTGATTTTTTTTTCTGTACAGTTGCTTTATAAGCGTGTTTACTTTGAGTGAGCAATATCTCCAACATGGCCGCACATCCGGGTCATGGTCGGATTTTTCTAGTCCTTGAAAACGCTCTATTGTGCTATTTTAGCCATGTTAGAATCTTGTTACCTCATTAAAAACATGCCTGAAGTTGTGTTTCGCTTCATTCACACATGAGTATTCCTGCATTATTAGTCTGACACGTCTCCAAATCTCAAAATGCTCTGTTCCACCTTGTGATGTCATTGTGGTAGTTTTAAAGTTACCAGCTATTCTATTTAAAGGAAAATTAATGTTTTTTTTACAATCTGAGCCTTCTTTCGGCAATAAAACAAGTAGTTTTACTCACCCATAGCAGTTTGGTGTCAATTGGAGTGGTATCGCAGAACTTATGTTGAGCCGTTCTGTTCTTCTATGATCCCGTATCCGTTAGCGTGAGTGCTCGGGGCACTGATTTGCGGTGTCCAAATAACACAAACTTTAGCACTTTTCAAATCACAGAAGATCGCTGTGTCAGGGTAGACTTTTAGTAGATTCCAAAACGGCCTGAAACCCGATATCGCAACAGAAAAGTAAAGTTCAGAGCGGTGTTAGCTTCTTTCGGACTAGCGGTGTTTACAAAACAGCTGAGTTCACGCATGCGCACTGTCCTCTCTGATGACGTCATCAAATGAAACTATAGCTGCATATCGGGTTTCAGGCCGTTTTGGAATCCACTGAAAGTCTAACCTGACACAGCGATCTTCTGTGTTTTGAAAAGTGCTAAAGTTTGTGTTATTTGGAGAGCGCAAAGTAATGCCCCGAGCATATGATACGAGCACCATGTTAACGGATACGGGATAATTAGTAGAACAGAACAGCTCCAACATAACTTCTGCGATACCACTCCAATTGACACCAAACTGCTATGGGTGAGTAAAACTACTTGTTTTATTGCCGAAAGAAGGCTCAGATTGTAAAAAAAACCTTACTTTTCCTTTAACTGAAGTGATTTACTCGACAATACACTAGAATGGCCTCTCTTTTAAAAATATATTTTAATTGAACCTTTGTGTTTAGTTGATATTGCCACGAAAGTCCATAATAGCCTATTTTCTGGAACAATGAGGAGTGAAGAAGATTAAATTATCCAAATAATTCTAGCCAAGCTGCATGGAGTTCAGAAACACAGTGGTGCACTTCCTGTATTACCATATGACAGAGTGTTTTCTGTTTGAGAGGAGAACTCGGCCTAAATATGCAGGTTTGTGTGTTAAATGTGTGAATGAAACAAAACAACTCCAGGTTTGTTTTTAATGAGGAAACAACATTATAACAGATCAATAATTAGCGTAATATAAGCCCAATAAAGGTCAAGAATCCTGCTTTGTTTTCTCGTTGATCCACTGTTTCTAATCTTCTTGAAATATTCGCTCACTTCCAGCAGGCCATATTTTATTGTGGCTCTAGGTCTTCATGGAATGTAATTAAGCCCTGAGCTGCTGAATGACAAAGGATTGATGGGAAATATCCTGCAAATCCAATATAGCTTTTATCTCGATCACCAGTGCCGTCCTGGCCTAGCCCGTTGATATTAAAGGTCCTCTTTTACGCAAAATTGACTCTTGTGAGCTTTAAGCCATGTTAGACCACTGTAAACTCGTCAAAAACATACCTGCTTCATTCACACATGTTTGAGTCATCCTTTATTATTCATCTGTCTGCATCTTCAAAGCTCAAAACTCTCTGTTCCACCTTATGACATCATGAAGCAGTCGTTTTCAAGTTAACAGCTCCATCTGACCGTTAGTAAAGACTGGCAATTCCAGATCTGAAATTATTATATTTGGAAATAATTATCCAAATGATTCTATTGTGTGGATTTTAAAACACAGTGGAGCACAGGTTCAATCTAAACATACAGGATTTGTGTGTTAGACATGTGTGAATGAAGCAAAACACAACTCCGGCGTGTTTGTGATGAGGAACATTATGATATAGATCAGAAAAAAGTATAAGATGGGCCTAAATGGAATTGACAGTTGACATGTTAGGTTTTTTTTTTTTTTTTGTATGGATCCTGTTCTAATCCTGATTTAGACAAACGTTATTGATCCACAAGGGAAATTATTTGGACACATGTTTTTTTTTAAATTATTTTATTTAAAAGGGACAGTGCATATTCATGAACATATACTTGTAGATTCGCCAGAATTAGCCTGAAGGTTCTTTACATCTGTCGTCCCGAGCAGGTCAGAGAGATAAAAGCAACAAGAAACAGCTTCACACAATAAACAAACTCACAGGACAAACATGATAGAAACAGGACAATAAGACACAATCATGACACACAACACTGACATTTACATAGAAGCACAACATTAGTGATCGCAGATCTGATTTCTCTTAAGCCATCGTTTCAGATTTCAGGTTTAAAATGTTCTGAATGTGGTAGAGTCTCTTATTGCAGCTGGATGTTGTTCCAGATTTCTGTACCTTGACTGAAAACCCCTGCAGACTGAATGTTGTGCATCTATAAGGTGTCGTGCGTCTATAAGGTGCTGTGCGTCTATAAGGTGCCGTGCGTCTATAAGGTGCCGTGCGTCTATAAGGTGTCGTGCGTCTATAAGGTGTCGTGCGTCTATAAGGTGTCGTGCGTCTATAAGGTGTCGTGCGTCTATAAGGTGTCGTGCGTCTATAAGGTGTCGTGCGTCTATAAGGTGTCGTGCGTCTATAAGGTGTCGTGCGTCTATAAGGTGTCGTGCGTCTATAAGGTGTCGTGCGTCTATAAGGTGTCGTGCGTCTATAAGGTGTCGTGCGTCTATAAGGTGTCGTGCGTCTATAAGGTGTCGTGCGTCTATAAGGTGTCGTGCGTCTATAAGGTGTCGTGCGTCTATAAGGTGTCGTGCGTCTATAAGGTGTCGTGCGTCTATAAGGTGTCGTGCGTCTATAAGGTGTCGTGCGTCTATAAGGTGTCGTGCATCTATAAGGTGTCGTGCGTCTATAAGGTGTCGTGCGTCTATAAGGTGTCGTGCGTCTATAAGGTGTCGTGCGTCTATAAGGTGTCGTGCGTCTATAAGGTGTCGTGCGTCTATAAGGTGTCGTGCGTCTATAAGGTGTTGTGCGTCTATAAGGTGTCGTGCATCTATAAGGTGTCGACTCGTGCGTCTATAAGGTGTTACACAGTCGCCTCTGGTAGAGGCTCTTGTTACCACTAGTGCTGAATTTGGGTAAAATAAACTCCCCCAAAGGTGGTGGAGCGAGATCTTATATACCGAGCAGGCTAGTTTAAATTTTCTAAAATTTTCAAAACTTAAGATATTATATTTCTGAAGTATGAGACAATGATGAAAAGATAAAGATTTTCTGTCAAATTTTTTAAAGCTTTTTAAAAAGTGATTCTGTTGCTTTTAAGGTTGTCCTGCTTGTCAGTGACCAGTTAGTAATGTAGTATTCAATGTGAGAAAAAATCATGCTTTGGAGAAACAATTTACCTGCATTTTCTGGCAATGATGATCTAATTTGCCTAAAGTTATTCATATTAAAATTAATAATTTTGATATGTTATGTTTTTACATGTTTTTTGTGGTTCACATATCATAATATAATATAACAAAACAAATAATTATGTATGGTAATAATACATTTTAAATAAGAAGCAAAAATAACAAGAGCCTGGTGGTTTAGTCCGGGGTCTAGTCAAGGTTTAGTTTCAGTTTTAGTCACATTTTAGTGTATAATTTTACTTCCTGGTTGGTTGAACAGCAGATGTAATTCTGCTTTGTTTTGTTTCATAGCAACCAAAATATAACAAGGCTCCAAACCAGTCTAAATAACACAATAGTTATGATTACACAAATAAAAAATGACGACAGCACCTTTATTTTGTTAAATCAATGTTTACAGCAGACCTATTAAGCAAAATTGACTCTTCAGAGCCTTTAACCATGTTACAGATGTTTCCTCTTCTCATTTACTCTCTTGAAGTTGTATTTGTAGTGATTTGTTTATGTTTGAGCATCATTATCTTTAATTATTACAATTTTGTTTTCACTTCCCTGACACACACCCACTGCTCTGTACTTACTCACTGTTATCCGATTTTACTTTCATAATCTGTGACACACGTAGGATTCGGCAGAGTTGCTTATTCACTTTGGTACAATTGAAAAAGATCTGATACTTTCTTGAGTGATGTGCAGCTATAGAGGGGCCACAACTTCAGGGTTCTTTGTTCTTTGAGATGTCAGCTGATTTGTTTCTTTTATTAAGTTGTTTTAGATGAATATTGTGATTTAAAATGTGCAAATTATAACACAATGATTCACGGGTGTCAGAGATTCTAACTACAGCTCTGGAAAAAAATAAGAGACCACTGCAAAATTATAAGTTTTTCTGATTTTACTACTTATAGGTATGTGTTTGGGCAAAATGAAAATTTTTGTTTGAGTCTATAAACTACTGACAACATTTCCCCCAAATTCTAAATAAAAATATTATCATTTAGAGCATTTATTTGCAGAAAATGACAAATGGTCAAAATAACAAAAAAGATACATGTTTTCAGACCTCAAACAATGCAAAGAAACAAGATCAAATTAATTTTAAAACAACATAATACTAATGTTTACACTTAAGAAGAGTTCAGAAATCAATATTTGGTGCAATAATCCTTATTTTTAATCACAGCTTTCATGCGTCTTGGCATGCTCTCCACAAGTCTTTCACATTGTTCTTGGGTGACTTTATTCCACTCCTGGTGCAAGAACTGAAGTAGCTCAGCTTTGTGTTTGTGTTGGAATTCAACAGACACTGGAATGGAATGACTGTAATACATGTAGAGATGTGGATTTCAGAAAAAAATGCAGTGGTTTCTTATTTTTTCCCAGAACTGTATATACACAGTACTGTATGTCTTCTTTAATCCGAAGGAAAAAGGCCTTCTTTGTCCATAAATTGTCCTCACATTTTGGTTAGAATTTTCCATGTTGATGATATAGAACTCCTGTATTTTTGTACTTTTCTTATCAACTTTTTTCCCCACAAGCACACTTAACTGATGTTATACTTTAACATACAGCTTTGGGGAAAAAAAATAAGAGACCACTGTATTTTTTTTTCTGACATCAGCATCTCTACATATGTATTACAGCCATTCCATTCCAGCGTCTGTTGAATTCCAACACAAACACAAAGCTGAGCTACTTCAGTTCTTGCACCAGGAGTGGAATAAAGTCACCCAAGAACAAGGTGAAAGACTTGTGGAGAGCATGCCAAGACGCATGAAAGCTGTGATTAAAAATAAGGCTTATTGCACCAAATATTGATTTCTGAACTCTTCTTAAGTGTAAACATTAGTATTATGTTGTTTTAAAATGAATTTGATCTTGTTTCTTTGCATTGTTTGAGCTCTGAAAACATGTATCTTTTTTGTTATTTTGACCATTTGTCATTTTCTGCAAATAAATGCTCTAAATGATAATATTTTTATTTGAAATTTGGGGGAAATGTTATCAGTAGTTTATAGACTCAAACAAAAATGTTCCTTTTGCCCAAACACATACCTATAAGTAGTAAGATCACAAAAACTGATATTTTTGTAGTGGTCTCTTATTTCTTTTCCAGAGCTGTATAGAACTCTCCTCTCTATTTCCTGATTTTTTGTACTTTTCTTCTCAACTTTTTTTCCCCCCCACAAGCACACTAAACTGATGTTATACTTTAATATATATTGACTTCTGTGTAAATTATCCCACTAAACCAAAACATAATTTACCGTAATACACTTTAAGTTCAAGTGGAGAATCGCACCCACAACCTGTTTGCTTAAATGGTCAAATTGGGACACATTTGTGCGACATAAGAAAACATAAGAATTACTCCAAATTATTAAATCCCCTCCCATTCATCTCAAGTTGTCTGGATCCATCTTGACAATCCAATAAGATTTCTTAGTAAACATCATTTTCTGCCTGATGTTTTTATTATCCCCTATTGTAGCTGCCAAGAAGACAAATTAACCTGGAATACAAGATGGCTGCGTTAATTTCCTGATGTCTTTGTGGGCTTGTGAGTGGCAGTTCTTGCGAGGACAAAGGCACCTGGATTCCCCGATAAGACGTTTAAGGCTCAACAGGAGCGTGGGTTTATACTATGGGATTATTTGCTTTATCCTTTATGCTTCAGAATGAGTCGGCCTGACCTGAGTGCATGAGGTGAAAGTCTTGTTTTGGTAACGTTTCCCAAGGTAAAACAGGGTTACATTATTATTTTAGGGTCAAGACACGGCACAAAATAACATCTTAAAGCAGATCTATTATGCAAAATTGACTTTTCAGAGCTTTTTGCCATGTTCTAGCTGTTTTCCCTTCTCATTTTCCCTCTCGAAGTTGTATCTGGAGTCGTTTGTGCATGTTTGAGCAATCTTTAATCACGTATTTTCAAGACACCATACTGCCCTGTACTTACTTTGTTCTCCAGTTTTATTTTCTTAATCAGTGATACAAGTAGTTATTTTGGTACGAATGCAAAAATATCTGCTACACGCTAATGTGACCCTCACCTTTCCATCGGAGCGGCTGACTCTTTGTTGTGATGATGTTTACAGCAGCATCGGCTCCCATTGGGCGCTACAGTTTTCCAGCGTACAAGTCAGTGATCTTGTTTCTTTTAAGTCGTTTGCAGATGTCTTCAGTTAATTAGCAGATTCGGGTGTGACACAACTTCCCAGTGCTGCTTTCCAATGCTCGAATTTTCTGAGGCACATTATTTTGGGTTTTCATTATCTGTAAGCCATGGATTCTACCTTAGACTTAGACAAACTTTATTGATCCACAACGGAAATTGTTTCACTACCTGCACAACTGAGGGATTCTAGACATATCTGTTAGCCATAATCATCCAAATGTCAAGAAATAAAGGTTTGGAAGCTTCACTCTTTATTCCACGAGTCATTTATAATAATATATGGGTTTGACTTTCTGAAATGAACTTGGCCGTTTTCATGATACAGTGGTCCCTCGCTCTATCGCGGGTCACTGTTCGCGGCCTCGCTGTTTCGCAGATTTTTTTGTTTTTTTTATAGCGTAACTTTTTTTTAATAGTATAGCATTGTGTTCTGCGTCCTGATTGGCTAAGAGACTGTAGACCTTTGCCAATTGATAGATGGGGGATGCAGGGGGGACCGGGATTAGATCAGGACTAGACCAGAACTAGACCAGGACTAAACGTGGACTAAACCAGGCCTAGACCAGAACTAAACCAGGTCTAGACCAGGTCTAAACCAGGTCTAAACCTGGACTGGTCCTGGACTAAACCAGTACTGGACCAGGTCTAAACCAGGATTAAATCACCCCGTGCTGCTCTTTGCTGGTTTCGTGCGGCTCTTGCGTTCGTTTGTGCGTGTTCGGTTTGTGGCTTGGGCTGCGAGGACGCGGTCCTGAGGGGGAGGCATGGTCCGGGCGCCACGGTTCGATCTCGTGCTCGCAGCCCTGGCCTTGCGCCGGTCGTGCTGCTCAGTCACGGATTTGACCACGATGAGGGGTGCATGTGTCGCGCACTTCTCCAAGAGGTTTGTGTGCGTCGCGTCCCGGGACGTGGCAGTGCCTTTGGATGAGCGCGGTGCTTCCGGCGGATCCAGTGACTCATGTCTCCGCTCCCCTCGCGCGTCCGGCGGGGCTCCCGGCGGAGCCCACACGCTTCACTATTAATACATTTTGTTGAAAATCTACGAAAGTTTGAGTGTTTAAACGAGAGAGAAATGTGAGAAAATGTTAATTCCAGTATTTTAAGGCATTTACAGCCTTAAAACATGTATAATAATTGTAAAATATAAAGTTGTCCTACTTCGCGGATTTCACTCATTACGGGTTATTTCCGGAACCTAACCCCCGCGATAAACGAGGGACCACTGTATTCTAATTCTGTATATAGCAGGCTCATGTGTTCTTTAAAAATGGCTTTAATTAAGATTTTTTTGGTTGACCGAATTACTTTAAATGACTTTTTGTACGAATTGTATCCCTGTGATCCCTACGAATAAGCCCAAGGCCAGTTACGTCGCCCGGATTGGCGTCGCCGGGGCGACGCCAAGGCCTGGGGTGGGTGATCAATCACCCACTGAAGCCAGGCCTGGGGTGGGTGATTGATGGTGAGCGTCTAGTGGCCGAGCCTTCCCCCACAGCCTGAAGGAGCGACGTGGGGCCATCCTCTCGTGGACCCACCACCCGCAGGAGGATCCATAGGGGCTGGTGCAGGCAGATTGTTGCCCCCACGACCCGAACCCGGATAAGCGGAAGAAAATGGATGGATGGACGAATTGTTCTACACAAATAAATAAATAAACTTGACTGTTAAAGATTTTGATGGATCCGAGTTGAAAGGACACAAGTGACATGCTGGTAATTAACAGGAAAAGAAATACGTTTTAATTTTCACAGAGTAAAATATAAAATGTCACATTTAACATATGTTTGTTAAAGGTGCACTGTTTCTGGTACAGGCTCTGACAACTGCTTGTCTCCATGAAGATGTTATTGATGGTTTTCAGTGGGTAAACACAGCCACACACGTTTTTAGATCTGAAAACTCAAGTAAATAAATACACAATGGATTCAGGAGCCTGTGATCGATACGAGCGTTCGCGGTCCTGTTTAGGAGTTTGATTTTCAACAAAAAAAAAGGTGAGAGCGACTGAAAATATTAGTCACACTGCTCGTTTGTCATAGAAATGTTATTTGAGAGGGTTTGTTAACTGCATCAATCATCTCAAATGTTGTAGTTCAAGCTAAACGATCGTTCACACGTAAACAAATGACCGCAGCAATATTTGGGAATAATTTTGACTAACGAATCCTGGACTAGACAAGGACTAAACCAGGACTAGAACTGGAACCAAAGTAAATCTGGAACTGGAACCAAGTATATCTGCACTAACCGGGTTGAAAGCAGGACCTAAAAAGGGGCTTTAAGTCAGCTCTTTCAAGTCAGATTGTGTTACAACAAGCTGATGAGATCACGTGAAAGATATCAGTTACTTTGCCTGAAATGTTCCACAGTATCGCTTTATACTTACCAAGCTATCTGCATGGAGACAAGCTGGTGCTGCAAAGGCAATGCAAAGGCTTACATGTTAGATTTAAGGTGGCGTTTCTCAAGGAATCTCTGAATGATGGAAAAATTGTTATTAAGAAAGGTTCTTAAAAAGGATTTTAAAAAAGAAAAAAAGATTATTATCATACTGTTGATATTCCAGGAAAAGTAACATCTCCATGGAGACAAGAAGGTGACAGATACTCCACCACCAAAGTTACCCAAGTGATCTTTAAATGCACCTAATTCTGAAAACCATTTTGACACCAACATTTCCACTATTACACCCATTCACAGTTCACTATTGATACTCTGCAACTGATGTCATCAATATTCCCTGGGGGTGTGAAGCTAACAGGAGGCACTGCTCTGTTTGAAGCTCTATAACTCAAGTTAGTTAAAAGTCCTCAAGATGTCGCACATAACAAGAACCTGAATTTCCTCTTTTAGAGATAAATAAAGCATCTATCTATCTATCTATCCATCTATTTATCTATTGTCTATCCATCTATCTATCTATCTATTGTTTATCCATCTATCTATCTATCTATCTATCTATCTATCGTCTATCTATCGTCTATCTATCTATCTGAATTTTCTATCTATCTATCTATCTATCTATTGTCTATCCATCTATCTATCTCTCTATCATCTATCTATCGATCTATCTATCTATTGTCTATCCATCTATCTATCTATCTCTCTATCATCTATCTATCATCTATCTATCGTCTATCTATCGTCTATCTATCTGAATTTTCTATCTATCTATCTATCTATATATTTATCTATCATCTATCTATCTATCTATCTATCTATCTATCTATCGTCTATCTATCGTCTATCTATCTATCTATCTATCTGAATTTTCTATCTATTTATCTATCTATTTATCTATCTATTTATCTATTGTCTATCTATCTATCTATCTATCTATCTATCTATCGTCTATCTATCGTCTATCTATCTATCTATCTATCTATCTGAATTTTCTATTTATCTATCTATTTATCTATCATCTATCTATCTATCGTCTATCTATCATCTATCTATCATCTATCTATCTATCTATCTATCTATCTATCATCTATCTATCGTCTATCTATCTATCTGAATTTTCTATCTATTTATCTATCTATTTATCTATCATCTATCTATCTATCTATCTATCTATCGTCTATCTATCGTCTATCTATCTATCTGAATTTTCTATCTATTTATTTATCTATCTATTTATCTATCTATCTATCTATCTATCTATCTATCGTCTATCTATCGTCTATCTATCTATCTATCTATCTGAGCTTTGTTTTAACATAATCTGACCATACACAAGTTTTTCATTTCTTCACTCTCACCTTTTTATCATAAATCTAACTCCTAAACAGGATCTTAAACACTCGTATCACCTTTATGGCCTACTGTGCATTGCTGTTATCAATCTGAGCTACTTCAAATTAACAACTTTACTTAATGAACACTACTTCTCACACGCCCGACCCACTTTTTACATGAAAAATTCCCACATAGCTACAACTTCATGTACATTGCGCTTGCATGTTTGCTGTTATGTATTAATAATATGAAGTGTGGCCCATATTACTCACGACTGTCAAATTATGCATGCCTCCTGCCATTGAGAAATATGTGCAGTCCAAATGTGGGTATATTAGCTGTCATTTTCTCTTATTACATCCACTCCACAATACTTTCAGATCCATTTGTTATGTCGTTTCTTAAGGCGTTGCTTTGTTTTATAGCCTGGAACAAGAAACTGACCAAGAAGATAATGTATTTAAAGGTCTTCTATTACGGAAGTGAGCTTTAAGCCATGTTATAATGTTGTTACCTCCTCTAAAACATAGCAGGAGTTGTGTTTCGTTTCATTCAGACACGTTTGAGTAATCCTTTTTTGTTAGCCTGTCTATATCTCCAAAGCTCAAAATGCTCTCTTCCACCTTGTGATGTCATGAAGCGGTAGTATTTATGTTTATATCTACCTTTTACCTTGAGTTCAGTATAGGCAATTTCAGGGCTGACATCTTTCTTCTGTTTGATTGAAGAACTAAATATTGAGGATTTGTGTGGTAAAAATGTGTAAATGAAATGAAACAAAACAAAACTCCAGGTATGTTTTTGATGAGGAAACAACATTATAACTAACATCAGAATATAGTGTAAGCAAGCTGTCTCATTATATCCTCCTGAGACCCAGCCCATTCATTTGTCCTTTATAGTGGACATTGAGTTAACAGTCTGTCTTTTAAGTGTTTTAGAGTTAGACTCTAGTTTGTGGCTGCACTAGGATTAAAAAAATAAATAATTAAATATATATAATAATAAATAAGTAAATAAAAATAAAATAAATAAATAAAATAAAATGTTAAAAAGTAAAAAAAAAAAAAGCAAAAAAAATAAATAAAATAAAATAAAAATAAATAAACTGAAGTAAAAAAATAAGTTAAAGTAGTTAAAGTAATTAAAATTAAAAGGGAGTCTAAAAATTTTTTGAGGTGACTGTAGAAGCTTGTCAGAGATGTTGGTCATCAAAAAAAATATGTTTTTGTTCGCTTGTTAACTGACTTCACATGGATTTAACACTATTACAGTCCATTACAGAGGACATGTTGCAACATAAATCAAATTAAATTAAAAATAAAATCAACAAAATGTAAATGCTAAGCTAAAAACACTTTTTTCTTCGGGTCCCAGGAGGATTTTGTAATTTTAATTTAAAATTTAAAAAAATCACTGAGCAGGGTAGGTTTATTTATGATTTACTGTTAAAAACCTATGTACTTCTGTTACGTAGCATCAAAAGTTTAAAAGGTTTTGATCGACAATTTGCATACTTGTAATGTAATGTAATAATGAAGCAAACTGAATGACATTTCTATCCTGAACATTGAAAATGCTTACTGCTTACTTTCTGTTATAAAGTCATAAAGTCAAGAATCATTAGCCTTGAGATCTGATGTTGTTAATAAGCCCACATCAGGCATATAAAAACAAAAATAGCCAAAAGCTTCTCAATTATAAATAAAGCTAAGCAAACCCTTTATCACAATGCACTTCATATTCTATATTGGTTCATTGATTCTTCTCTATTTTATATATTGTGTTGATGTATGGGGTAATAATTACCAATGTTCAATTAATCCACTATTTCTTCTGCAAAAAAGGGCTGTGCGGATCATTCACAGGGTCGGCTTCTTAGAACACACTCATGATCTTTTTATTCAGTCAAAGTTATTAAAATTTAATGACCTTGTAAAATATTATACAGTGATTATGCTTTTTAAAACATTTAATAAACAATTGCCAAAAAATGTGCAAACATTTTTTGCTCTTAAAGAGAACATTTATAATTTGAGAGGTTATGGAAACTTCATTTTGCCGAATGCTAGAACCACTCGTAAAAGTTTCTGTGTGACTGTATGTGGGTAAAAATGTGGAATGTTCTGGATTTACAGCAAAAGCTCTGCCAAAATATTCACAAATTTAAATTCTTGTATAAAGACATGGTCTGGTATGAACACAGAGAGACGAGTTTGAATGAATCGTCAAATAGCACTTTACGTATCAGTTTTGTGCTTTAGTATCTGCTGTTGTTTTACCATCGTTGGTATTATGTATGTGTGTTATTGTAGTTGTGCTTCCATTGTTGGTATTTTTTGTGCTTACCATTGCTGGTATGTTTAATTGTTGAGGTCTTTAAATATTCCTGATAGAAACACTTTATGTGTAATTTATTGTCCCTGATCAAATGAGGATTTTTGTACAAGAGTGGAATTTGCCTTTGTTTTGTTTTGTTTTGTTTTGTGTTTTTCAACTGAACTGACAAGGAAGCTAAATCAATAATAAGTTGTGTTTTGGAAGACAGAGGTGGGGTTCAAGTATTTTTCTTCCCACTCCTTTTCGAGCAAAAAAAAAGTGAATGTATTTGACTGTATATTGGTTACATGTATTTATTTCCTCGTGTTGATCTGCTCGAAATGAATAAATAAATTAAATGAAAATGAAATGAAAAATGAATTATTGGACATGTGTTATGGTGTGTAACATGGTCTCCTCTCTTATATTACAGAATTTTGATTATTCATGACATAGCATTGTAAAAAAAAGAGTCTAAATGTATCTTGTATATAGATCAGAGGTTTTCAACAGGGGGGTCGCGACCCCTAGGGGGGTCGCGGAGGTACTGCAGGGAGGTCGCGAAATCTTTTTATTTCACTTTAAAATAATATTATTTTATATTTTATAGTGTAAAATACAGTATTAACCTGTGTATTATTTCCTTGTATTGGATGTACCATAACAGAGTAGCAATGTTTATACATGACACTAAGCTCAAGTTAATGTAAAACACAATTGTATGCCATATATATAGTAGGGGGTCCCTGGCCCAGTTCGCCATCTGTTTGGGGGTCCCTGGTCTGAAAAACATTGAAGCCCCCTGATATAGATTTATTTTGTTTGTGTGAAGCTGACTACATCTTCTGGAGTTGGTGAACAGGACGTGTCCTGTCTCGTTTGACTCACTGTACTAAATGTCATGTAATATAAGTGTAATTAAACATGCTGCTCATTAGTCACAGGAGAGACTGTAGCAGGTCTCCTCTGGTCCTCGTTATGTTTATCGTTAAAGGACTAACTTTCATACTAACACGTTTCATAGCAGTAACATTTAAAAAATATAAAAAATTGGCTTGATTTGTGGTTCATTATGAATTTGTGATTTCAGAATAAACATCTTTTAAAGCGATAGGCCTTACCTTACCAATCCTGGGTAACTGTGATGTGGAAAAGTGTGGTAGGTTAAATACTGAGAGATCCTGTCAAAATCCAGTATCCCAAATCTTTTAATTGTATTCTGGTTTTCTTATGTAATAGCCAATTTTGTTAAAAGGCTGAATTGTTACCATAGCAACACCTGTCAGCTCATCCTGTTCCCCCTGTGCCACTGATTTTTGTGATTTTTCTGTCTGCAGCTTCAGTTTTATTTGGCGCTTTTGAAACCTGTAGCGTTTAAATATGGAGTCAGGGTCATTGGCTCGTGGAAAAACATGTAAACTTAAACGCTGGCCAATCCATGGATTTCACAGTGATGAGAAATCAGGACAGTTGCCATAACAATTAAATCCAATATTCTATCTTTTGAATGGTTTAAAGTCCTCAGAATGGCGCCTATGCCCGGAAACTGAAACACGCGCATAGTCTTGCTTCAACAGACTAAAAAGCCTTTATATGTTTTCCTTCTGTGTCACATCAGGATGCACTCACCTAAGGCCCATAGTGGCTCATCATATCCGCCAATATTAAATGCTGTTCATAAAATGGCTGTTGCAAGATTCATTATAATTGAATCAAAATTGTGATTGAATTTAATTAGTCACAATTGGGACAGAATTGCAAAGGTTGAAAAATAAAATTGTCTAGTTTTATTGTGTATAAAACCTGTTAATCCTGATTATTTATTTATTTATTTATTTATTTATTTATAGATAGATAGATAGATAGATAGATAGACGATAGATAGATAGATAGACGATAGATAGATAGATAGATAGATAGATAGATAGATAGATAGATGATCGATAGATAGATAGATAGATAGATAGATAGACGATCGATAGATAGATAAATTGATTGATTGATAGATAGATAGATAGATAGATAAATTGATTGATTGATTGATAGATACATACATACATACATACATACATACATACATACATACATACATACATACATACATACATATATACATATATACATACATACATAAATACATAAATAAACGCTTTATTGATCCCCGAAAGAGGAAATTCGGGAAATTATTGTCCCAAAATTGTAATACATAGCTCGAAATGTGTTAACCCAGAACAAACTGAATCTAATCTTCTATGGGTTTCAGGTTCTTGTTATATGCGACATCTTGAGGACTTTTAATATTTGGCTTTGAATTGTTAATTGCTATGGAAACAGTCCTCATCTTTCATCATCTAAAACCAATGTAGCATATACAAATCCGATCGCTAGCCTAATCTTGGCTGTAGTTGATATTAATTGGCTGGTAGTGCATGAACATCAAAGTTGTTCTATTCTAAAGTGTTTGATGGTGATGTCTGTCTACAGGACCGGGGGCTCTGCTGGTTTACCCTGCACTTCAGAGAATCAACACACTCTTTGTATTTGCGCACGGAGGCTCATTATGACTCATATTCAGAGACACCGTTTTCAGTTCAAAGGGAAAAACAGCAGAGGGTATGTCAAGCATAGATGGGTTACTTGTACATTGAGCTACGTTGGTCAAAAATATCTCTGTGATTTCGGCTCCCCCTCACTAAGCGGAGGAGGGAATGAGTAAAGTGAATATTCTGAATAATGTTTGTAAGTGAGAGTCTGTGCAAATGGTCCACTTGTGTTTGGTGTTCGAAAGCCCTCTGCCCACTGACTTGCCATCACGCTGCACTGTTCTCCATTAATACAATAGGCCATGGTGCACCTTCATTGTCTAAAATAACCTGGACTGTATTGGCATTAAAATATTTTGTTTTGTTTTGTATTTATCATAATCATAAAATAAAGTGAGGAGGCTGATCAAAAATGATTAACTAAAGGCATTATTTATACTAAAAAAGTGCATGAGATTAAATTATTCAAATTACAACCATTTATGTTTCAGTGGTCTCTGCAAAATCTATGGCAAACACTGATGCAGGTAAATAAAAAAAATATATATATAAATAAAACATAAACAGGTAAAATGTTGCCTTTTATTGATCCTTATTACCACCACAAAATAAGTAAGTAATGTGCAGTTATGCGTTTTAAATGCCCATTGGATATACAGCTCTGGAAAGAAAAAAGAGACCACTGCAAAATTATCATTTTTTTCAGATTTTACTACTTATAGGTATGTGTTTGGGCAAAAGGAACATTTTTGTTTGAGTCTCTAAACTACTGACAACATTTCCCCCACATTTCCCCCAAATTTCAAATAAATTATCGTTTAGAGCATTTATTTGCAGAAAATGACAAATGGTCAAAATAACAAAAAAGATACATGTTTTCAGACCTCAAACAATGTAAAGAAACAAGATCAAATTCATTTTAAAACAACATAATACTAATGTTTACACTTAAGAAGAGTTCAGAAATCAATATTTGGTGCAATAACCCTTATTTTTAACCACAGCTTTCATGTGTCTTGGCATGCTCTCCACAAGTCTTTCACATTGTTTTTGGGTGACTTTATTCCACTCCTGGTGCAAGAATCAGAATCAGAACCAGAAAAACTTTTATTGCCATTGTCAAGTGAACACAATTCACAAACTAGGAACTTGACTTGGTGATAAGGTGCGAACATAAAACACTAAATAATAATAATAACTAGAATATAGACACAAAATAATAATAATAATAATAACTAGAATATAGCTATTATATAGTAAAAAACAAAAACAAAAAAACAATCCAAATAAAAAAGGTTCAGAGGAGCAGCATCAGAACAGTAGTGCAAACATGACTGAAGTAGCTCAGCTTTGTGTTTGTGTTGGTCCTCAACAGACGCTAAAATGGCTGTAATACATGTAGAGATGCTGATGCAGTGGTCTTTTATTTTATTTATTTATTTTCAGAGCTGTATATAAAGTGATTTAATGATTTTAATGTTTTATTTATAGGACCCACTGGGACTAAACACCCACTAGGTGTCACTGTGGGGACAATAGTGGTGGTGCTCTGTTCTCGCGTTACTTGCCCCCGCAAATCTCGCGGTATTTCAGTGCCTCCACGGGTCCATCGACGCTAGCGACGCTCTGAGGAGGAGATGGCGGCTAGAGGGGGCTTTCAGTCGGCACCAACCGGAGCAGGCGGCGGTCCGATGGGTCCAGGACCTCCAGTGCCGGGTGCTGGACCGGGCATGGGTCCGGGGACTCCCTCCGGACGGATGGGTCCAGGCGGGCCGGCGCAGAACCACATGTACCGCTCTCCGATGCCCGGGCCTGGGTACCCGGTGAGACTCTCCATCTTTGCTCCATTAGCTCCGCGCTAGAACAAAGCCTCCAGCCGCCGCTTTGTCACCAGCGTCACATGTTTGTTACTCTGACGAATGCAATCTGCAAGTAAAACAAATTAGAAACCCCAGTGAAAATGCGTTTTACAATAAATAACGCGAGGATCTGAGATGAGCCACTCTTGAGTTAGTTTGTTCGAAACAGCTAACCGCCCGCTAACTCTGCTAGTTACCACGCTAGCCACGTAGCTTAGCATCATATGGGATACTGTGTCTCTTCTCTTAGAATAAAGTTCGAATGTTTGATCATTTTATCCGAAGATAGTAAAATGTTGGAGAAATTGGCGTTTATATAGTTTAAACCTTTGCTTGTATCGATTTTCTCTGAGTCCTGAGCTCTGTTCGGATGAATGAATCACCGCTATGTCTTCACATGAGTCCTAGTTTAGTTTGTGCACATCACTGATTTGTAAACAATACAAAAATACTGATGACACATTGGTTTATCATTTGTTACCAACACAACATTTAATATACTGTTTTTTTTAAATTTGTTTTTATCACAATGTTGAGTCTGAAATTGTTTACTCTTGTCATAAAAGCTGCATTTTTGTTGGGCACTTTTCACATAACACATAGCTTACGTTTACAAGCAAAGGTTTAAATACCTGAAATTAAACTCTGGATTAAATTTGATATAACATATTGAATAAATCTCACATGGTTTTGTGTTTCATTTAGATCTTTTGCCATTTTTACTTGTTTGCCATCTTTTAATATTAGTCTGTCTATGCCTTCAGCCCATTACACTCACATTTCATATTTATACCTTTTATATAAACATTGCCACATTAATTCTTGAACCTTGACTCTGCTATTCTGCCTCACCACTACTTTCTATCACACTCCTGATGTCCTCTGTCTATTCACTAACTATGTACTTTTGCTTTGAACCCATTCAAGCCTTGCTGCTGCTTAGATACTGACAGGCTCCAGAGTGAAAAGAAACACCATTATTCCACCATGTCCTTGAACACCACTCTCGCGAGCCGCTTTTCACCGCAGTCAATGGTGCCGCGTTCCGTGAATACCGCCGAGCTCTAGTTGTTCTCGGCGTGACCAAGGTTGTGCTGCTGTATGTTGTAAAGACTAAGTGATAAGCATGCCATTCCTTTTGTGCCTTCTGCAAGCGGTGTGCAAACCTTACATTCATCCCGCCTTTATTGACCAGGCTTCTCCTGCCAGTCTCCTCTCCTCTGTGGATGTCTGCTGCAACAGTCTCTCATTTGCAGGAATCGCAACAAAGCAAACAGACTATATTATTGTTATTAGCAGTAGTATTTTTATTTGTTGGTATCATGCAATCGGATACACGGAGTCGGCTTTTTGAATTTCTTGCACATGGACTGGTGAGTTCGTAAAGGAACTAGTCGGGAGCTTATTTTATGACCAACTTGTTGCTTTTTGATGGTATACGGTGGGTTGTTGAATTGGCATTGAAAATCTGTTGTTTTTGCATTGCCTTAAAGGTAAATATCGCTGTTTATCACATATACTCTTCCGATATAATTGGGATTCTAGATCAAATGCCGGAATAATGGTGGAATTGTGCCGTGTCACCCTATGTCCCTGCTTTTCTGCTCACGTGGTTTCCTCTTGACCTTGTGAATTGTTGCTATAAAGAAATCTTGCATGTGTTTTGTCTTTATAGCAAGCGCTGTGTAAGAATGGCTGATTTGAGATTAGAGTTCAAGAAAATGGTATAAAATTGCATTAAAAGCGTAACATTGTTGTAATTTTTTTTTTTTACTGAATCCACATAGCCTTTTTTTTTTTTACAGCTAACATAACTGGCATTTAGATTTCATTGCATTTTTGTCAGTAGTGATACTAAGCTGCGACATTGTCAGTGCCGATTTTTGGTTGAAAGACCTGGTCGCCATAGCAACACATCAGCCTTATAGTACTACTTTGTATATTCGTCGCTATACCATCTTTAGATTATCAAGATTAACAGAGTACAGCATAATTTAATTTGTAGTGTTGTCTTGTTTATACAGTTTGATCTTCCATTTTCTGTCAAAAATGGGAAAAGGGATGGGTTTCTTTAATACTTTGAATATTCCTGTTTTTGAAGGCTTTTGCTAATTTAAAGAATATATTTTTTAGGTTTAAATTGTCAATTGCTATGACAAATAATTAAAGGAACACTTTGAGAGCACAACTGTTTTTCAATGGTTATTTATAATAGGGATGCACCTGTACTGATAATGGTGTCAAATATCGGTTCCATGTGCTGTTCCATATCTTGGTTTTACTCTTTACTGACTGATGTAGGCCGAGGACGTCTCATAATGTTTGAACTTTATTTCATAAAAAGCTGTTTAGGAGTTACTTGCAGAATACATAACTTGCATAACACAATCAGATAAATTTGGTAATGTCTTTGGATAGAAAAAATTTGATCCCTACACTGGTATTTGTTAATATTGGCAGAAACTTAAAGTGAAGGTGTCGGTATCAGAACTGAAAAGGCTGGATGTTTGCACGCCTAATTTATAGCTGAAATTCTGTGCATGTGCTACAAGTTCACCACATTATATTTGTTAAAATGTTATGCAAGACAAAGTGCATTGATAAGATTTATTTTATTGTTTGCTATTTCCAGAGACCAGGCATGCCCCCCTCCAGCAGGATGACCCCACAGGGACCAGCCATGGGACCTCCAGGATACGGGGGGAGCCCTGTGTCTAGGCCTGGGATGCCTGGAGTTATGGACCCCTCCCGCAAGAGACCTGCTCCTCAACAGATACAACAGGTGCAGCAGCAGAGCAGGAACCAGCAGTAAGTCGTTCATCTGTGGTGGTCCTTAATGGAGATGTTAATACTTTGTCTGGAATGTTTCTCGTTAGACCGGTTTGGTCCATCTTCATACACCAAACCAGTCTAAATTACAGGTCAGATCTGCGGAGAGGCAGCCCCGCTCACAGTCAGAATGCCCGTTTTTTATTTTTGAGCAGTAACACATCCTGTAATTGAAAAAGGCAAGGTAGAATTGTTTAAATATTCCAGGTAGAGCAAGGACGTATCCACAGAAACAAGCAGATGACGGACCCTCCAACCAAAAAGTAAAAAAAGTAAACCTGTAATGGCATCTGTCTACTAAAATGTAAGATAAGATAAGATATGCCTTTATTAGTCCCTCAGTGGGGAAATTCCATTGTTGCAACGCACAGATCACAGCACGAAAAAGTAACGTCGTCGGCCTCTGCGCGTCCTCCGCGTCCGACCTCCTCCGCACATAGCAACATAGCAACGGTGAAAAAGTTAAAATCCAGAGAAAACAGAGGTCAAAATGGAGCAGAAACATCGCGCATCTGAAGCACCCAGCCTCACACACACAATCCTCAAAGTGTGCAAACGAACAAGCAGGTAAGAGCAGAAAAAAAGTGAGGGCTATGTGGTGATGCTTTAATTACTCTGAATGTGGTTAGAAATGATACAAATTGGATCAACCTGTTACAGTCAAGTGCTTTTACTGTATTTGCAAGGCCTTGTCATCTAAAATATACCCAAACAAAAACCTGTTGTTTGTTTTACGTATTGATAGATGTCTGCTGTACTATTGTTTTGTTAAATAGGCCTGTCACTATAACAGATTTTGAAGCACGATGTATTGCTACAGAAGATATACTGCGATAATATTGAAACTATTTGATGCCACTGATACAGTAACAATAATGTAAGATAATCCCAGTAAACCAAATTTAAATAAAAGGCATGAGCTGATACAAATGATAAAAGAATAAAGCAATAATTAACCATAAAAGTGACATTTCAAATCACTACAGCTAATTTTTTTTCATGTTACAACAAAAATACCAAAAATCTCCCACTTTTGCAACACAGACAATACATTTTGAGCCCCAAGGTATATTGTTCCAGCTTTCCTATATTGAATAAGTCAATATAGTAATTATTGTGTCAGGTCTATTATAAAATCGAAAAAGAAAAGGAAAAATCATACTCGCAGTTGGGGCTGTGCAGGTAAAAACAAGACAGAGTTCAGACTTTGAGGGAGAAAATTAAAATGGGAATTAAGTCTCTTGTTTATCTTCAGGAACCTAATATTGAAAGCCTTGTTTATAAAATCAAATTGAAAATCCTGATTATTCATTATCAGGAAGAAAAAAAGTGGTAATATTTTTCATACAATCCCCACCCTGATCATAATTGTGTGTCATATTAATGATTGTTGGAAAGATGGACTGGCGTGGGCAGAGATGTGTTTTAGTTTTAATTTTTCCTTGAGTGATGCAGAAATGAGGGAGCCACTGTCTGTGAATGCTTCATAATCAGCAATAATCAATAACGGTCATAATTATGTGTGTCATAACTATGACACACATAATTATGACTGTTATTGATTGATGTTATTGATTAGGGCAGGGGTGCCAGGGTGAAATTGGTCAGGGGGCCGCATGGTTTTCAAGTGGGACCTCAGGGGGCCAAATTACCGGTGCACTTTAGGCCCGACAGGACCAAACACTAAACAAATAGACATGCTATTTGATATCATTTATGAATGATATTTATGAAAAATGAATTGCAATACAATAGCCTCACAATGAGGCATACAATTACGTGGCAGCCAAAAGAAATTTACCCTCTGTAAATGTTGTATCAAGCATGCATGCAAGTAACCTACATCTATAAATGATTAAAAAACAACAAAATGGACCTAGGTAACATAAATAACGCAAGTAAACTGTTAATTACTTTGATTAGATTTATTGACAACTTGCACATAAATCCATGTCAATGCATAGGCCTAATTAGGCCAATAAAAAAGATGGCCAGGCTAAGTAGGCCTAAATAAGTCAAAAGAAAGTGCCAAGGTTAAGTACTCCACCAACAGGCCAAGTAACTAAATATCCAGTAGAAATTACGTTTTTAAAAAATAACTTAACAATACAGCAAATGGCACATTAACTTTGTCAGTCAGCTCCTACAGACATTTCCAAACACCCATCCCCTAGAACTGGAAAATATATAAAAATTAAAACGAACCTTCATATGTATCTCGGCATTTCGAGAAAGCTGCTTGCTGTTTTTGGAGGGATGAGGCTAGCTCGTTTAGCTTTTGTGTTCGACGTTGCCCTGTGTATTCGTTGTACTTCTCCTGGTGGGTCTCGTAATGTCGTTTGATGTTGTACTCTTTTGGCACAGCCACTTGTTGCGAACAAATTAAACATACTGGTTTGCCCCCTACTTCCCAAAAGAAATACTTCTCCTTCCATCTCTCCTTAAAGACGCGACATTCAAAATCAACCTTTCGCTTTTTAGATAGCATCCTGACTGATAGCGAGAGGCTCGTCCCTGCACGCGCTCAGCGCTCAGTGTGTTCAGCACGCGCTCCCGCTCCTGCCTGTCTCCGTTGCAGGCAGGAGCGGGAGCACGCAGGTAGCGGAACTGTTGGATTCCATGGACATTGAATACAAAATAATATTATGCTTATTACACATTAGTTATACATTAGATCTAAATTTGTTGGTATCTGATCATCTTATTATTATAAAAAAAAAAAAAAACATGAACCACCAGTTGTGACCGGGCCGGATGTGATGTCCAATCGGGCCGTATCCGGCCCCCGGGCCGTTACCATGGCATCACTGGATTAGGGCAATTTGAAACTTTAACTTGTGTATTGTAATTTGTCAGCTTAAAGAGCCATTAAACACCCTCCCGATGCTTTACTCCGCCCCTAAGCAATAGTCGGATCACGCCGTTTCCCTTTTCTCAAGACACGGCGGGACATCGCGGTGCCAGGTGGGGGCGGGACTCGGTGGGCCTCCTCACGTACCGCCTGTAGACCGCCAGTGGCTGTGCTTGTCACGTAATAACCTGCTTCTGACTCATTGGCGGCCGTTTGTCCTACCCAAAAATTCAAATGTTGATTCTAAAGAGGCCGTTACAGACACGGCTTTTAACCCAAAAGTCAGATTTTTAACAAATATGCACTAAAATGCCAATATTTTAGACCCATTTACACAGATAATTAGTAGAAAATAGTGATTTTGGTGTTTAGTGGCCCTTTAAAGAGGAAATAAAGTGCCTTTGCTTAAAGATTTGTGAGGCAAAATAAGCACTTGTATCATTCACACATTTACTTTGTTTTTTTTTTGTAATTTATTGATGTAATAATATTAATCACAAATTAAATTCTCATTAGTCGTAAAGCACTAACTAATAAAATTGTGAGTAATGTCCTCATAGTTGTACCAAATTCCTCTGTCATTTCAGTCACAGCTTAAAGGGTCCATATTACACTATTTTCTGATCTGTTATAATGTTTCCTCATCACAAACATACCTGAAGTTCTGGTTTTGTTTCATTCACACATTTGAGTAACCCTTCATAATTAGTCTGTCTACATCTCTAAAGCTCAAAATGCTCTGGTCCACCTTGTGAGTCCATGAAGTGGTAGTGTGAATGGAACAAAACCAGAACTCCAGGTGTGTTTGTGTAACATTAAAACTCACAAGACTCAATTTTGCATAACATGGGACCTGTCGGGATTTGAGATTTCCCCCTCATTGAGTTGTATTGTATTTTTTCTTGGCTCTGAATGAAAATCCCATTCAGATTTCATGGACCATAATTTCTTTTTCTTTCCAAATCAGCCTCAATTGATCTTTCTGTTAATGTGTTTTTACAGCACAAAGAAGAAGAAGATGGCTGATAAAATTCTACCTCAGAGGGTGAGTCTTATGAAAACATCTGGCACTGAAATCCATCATCTGACCTTGAATTGTTTAGGGGAGAAAGTGCTCACAGCCTGAAAATACTTATCAAAAGCTACAATAAATTGATAGAAATCTCTCTTTTTTGTTAAACCATTTGGTAAATTGTGGTTGTAGATTACATATCTGTGTAAATTCAATTCAATCTTCAGAAATAAATCTAAAAAGTATTGCAAATTGTGTGATTTCAAATTGCAAGTAGCCAATGTCTTTGCACCTTCATGACAGAGAAAAGTATCTGTATTTGTGATTTGATATTCTGTTTAACTAAATCTTATGAATATATTGATTTTTTTTTTTCTTTTTAAATATTTCAAATATTTTATTAATCAGTGTAACCCTGTCAGTTAAAGGTACACTGTGTAATTTGTCTGGTGGAGATGTGCTTAGAATGTTCCACAGTATGGCCATAAACTTAAGAATCTCCATGGAAACTTGCAGGCCAAATTACAGGTTAGATTTGTGGAGAGGTGCCCCCACTCAGAGCTAGAATGGATGCTTTTAATGACATTTAGCTGTAGTTTAATGCCATACTGAGGAAACTTGTACTCAAACATTAACATCTCCATAGAGACAAACAGTTTGTGGACCCTCTCCTGAAAAGCTACACAGTGCACCTTTAATTAGCCATTATTGAAGCAACTGGTGTTTTTGTTTTTATGTTTTATTTGTGTTTTTAACGCACAAAATGTCTCCTAAAAAAGGAAAAATTAATCATTTTATTGCTTGTTTCAGATTAGGGAACTAGTCCCAGAGTCTCAGGCTTACATGGATCTGCTGGCGTTTGAGAGGAAGCTGGATCAGACCATCATGCGCAAAAGACTGGACATCCAGGAAGCTCTCAAAAGGCCCATCAAGGTAACAGATTTAGACTTAATAGTTAAAGAGAGAAAAATAAGTGCTTCAGTGGGTCATTCAAGTTTCAGGTCAGGTGCTCCTCAGGATCACAGTGAATAAACTTCACTTACATTGTTTGACATGTTACACCTGTCCGGGACAACAGATGAAAAATAGCCCTCAGGCTAATTCTGGCATATTTACATGCAAATGTTTATTAATGTGCACTGTCCCTGAAATAAATAAATAAATAAACATGCATTACTTGTATTAAAAAGTCCTTTAATATAGTTCAAAGTTTACAACTGAAGACCAAGTTAGTTTACCTCCTTTACATGTTTGATACTTCCTGTAATCTTTCTCAGTGTCGTGAGGGTGTAGTGACGTGTCTTGTAGTCTATTTGCATGGTTTTACTGGACAGGAAGGAAACCTTACGCCCTCTACTTCTCCTGCTGAAACATGTAAAGCAAGTAAACGGACTAATCGTAGATCGACGTTAAAGATCCCATGACATGGTACTTCTTGATGCTTTTATATGGTGCCTTAATGGTTTCCTAATACTGTCAATGAATCTTTCTTCAAAATCAAGACTCAGTGCATGAGAAAGCCTCATGAACACAGCCAGAGTCAAAAATATCTCTCTCAAACGCTTTATTCTGGGTGTTGTTGCTTGAATGCAAATGAGGAGGACAGAGACAGGCCAGTGCAGCGGGTGGGGGTGGGGCCAAACTCTCCGCTCTTTCCTCTTTAGCGGTGCGCTGGCCCCACTTCCGCGTTTAAGCATAGAGGAAGATATGAGACGATTTCCATTGAAAAATGAACACATTTCCACAGAAAATAAAATTAAACCACTGCTAAAAGAAGAAATTCAATTTGTCAACTGGAAAAAGTTTGTTTGGTCGAAAACGTTTCGCCGCTCATCCGAGAGGCTTCGTCAGTTCTGGTTAGAGTGCTGGTAAGACACTTGCTTATACAGGGGGTCCTCGGGTTACGACGGTCTCGGGTTACGACGTTTCGTGGTTACGAACGCGCCCCCATTAAAAAAAATATGTATATATTACGCGTCATTCCGTCTTACATGGTTTAGCGTGGTAAGAGATGTAAACAAATGCGAACGGCGCGCAGCGCGCGGCGGAAGAATACGCTCTGTTGTGGTTGTAGGGAGAAGAAGACAGCCTCGTGTGCGTGCCCAATGTGGGCGGAAGTACCTGATGTGGGCTCTGATCTGCTCCTATGAAAGCGGCAGTGATAACCAAGCAGCGTAGTGGTCTAATTATTGAGATGGAAAGGTTATTGGTGCTTTGGTTGGAAGATCAAAGGCAAAATCCGGTTTACGACGAAATTCGGGTTACGACGCGTCTTAAGAACGGATCTACGTCGTAACCCGAGGACCCCCTGTATCTCGCTGCAGGGAGGAGCTAACTAGCTAACTACTTTCCCGAAACTATCTAACTTTGTCCAGTTGACAAATTGAATTTCTTCTTTTATCATGGATTCTACCTGGACGACTGAGGGATTCTTCACGCATCTTAATAAACCACTGTTGTTTCAGAGGTTCGGAGGCTCGGATAAAGGACATCCGAGCCTGGACACACTCACGTGTCTCCAGGCAAATAAAAAAAACGTATCTCGCATTGCGTAGCTCGTTTGCGGTCCAAACTGTCTGGGCATGAATTCCAGAGACGGTGGGTAGACATCCAGACGGGGGGTGGAACTGCATTTGCATTTTTCCCCGAGTGTGACGTCAGAAAGTCCCCTTGTTCAGAATCGCCCATTTGGGCTGTCTTTTTTTCAAACGTGGAAAAGGATCGCAAATGCTCCGTTTACACATTTCGCAACTTTTAGCCATCGGGGGTAGGGGAGCTCACATTAATGTTCAAAAACCTCAGAAAGTGAAAATTTCATGCCATGGGACCTTTAATTAATCCACCCAGGAAATACAAAATGATTTATGATAACAAAAGGAGTTGTAAAATATGAGTAATTGAAATAAATATAAATAAGTAGAACATCATACACACATACATGAACATTCTCATATGTTAGATTGGTATATTTTTTTCCTCATAAAATTATCAAGCACTTTTTTTTTTTTATCTCTGAGAGGAAAATTTAAATTGTCAACATTATATTAATTTAAAAAGATGTTTTGCATAAGTATGGAATACATAATTAAAATTAATACAAATAAATATAATAGATTTTAATTGCTGAGAGAGTGAATAAATAAGTGTGTCTGTTCTATTTTTTTTTTTGTTCTTGACTAGTTTTTGGTATAGCCACAAAGATGTTAAGGAATAAAATTTAATGATTGATTCTGTTCCTGTTTCAGCAAAAAAGAAAGCTTAGGATCTTCATATCCAACACCTTCAACCCTGCCAAACCTGACGCTGAGGACGGAGAAGGCACTGTTGCATCATGGGAGCTGCGAGTTGAGGGACGTCTGCTCGAAGATGTAAGCTAACGAGCCACCATCGCTAGCATGTAACGTACTTAAATACCTGATGCCTTTTACCTCGTTTCGCAGTCTGCTGTGTCCAAGTACGAGGCCACCAAACAGAAGAGAAAGTTCTCCTCTTTTTTCAAGTCTCTGGTGATCGAGTTGGACAAGGATCTCTACGGTCCAGACAATCACCTCGTGGAAGTAAGTTAATCACATTTAATTAACTTTTGTATTGATTGATAATGTAATACTTTGCTTCCTGTGTTCCCTTTTTAATTGGTTTGTTTACCAGACCTTGATGAAAACAGTGGCAGTGCTGTGAATGTGAATAAGGCCGTTTTGTATAAAGATTTATCTGTTAAAGCTCCAGTTAGAGCAGCGGGCAGATGTTCGGACGTCGTCATAGCAACAAAATGAAAATAAATGAGTAAATCATGCGGCATGTTTATGATTATTCAGGCTGGTGTTTTGTTTATCCTGCAAAAAGTAAATACACTGTTGTAACACGAAGGTTTGCATCATTATGAAGGACAGAATGAAAGGGGTTCAGGTCATCAGAGAAAAGTTACCTACAGTTCGGCCCAATGTTTTCAGAAAAGAAAATCGACGTAGTACAGAAAAGTGTGAAACATTCTTAAATTCCTTCTTATCACAGTATAGTTTTATTGGTCTTCTGTCTAGTTATTTGGTATTATAATTCATTTGGGTCTATAAAACGATTAAATGAGGAGCAATTTAGATGAAAACTCTGAATACACTTACACTAAAATGACTAATGGCTTTGTTTTTATAGTTTCTAGTTATAATGATGCAAAAGTGTCTTAATAGTTATGCCGCTCTAGTGAGATTTTTGGTTAATTATTTGTCATATAAATTTCCTGTTTTATAGTGCCTCAGGTTTTATTGTTGTAATGTTTTGTGTGAAATTGGGATAACAATATGTATAATAACAATCTAGTGCAGGGGTCTTCAACGTTTTTCAGTCTTTACTCATTCCCTCCTCCGCTTAGTGAGGGGGAGCCGAAATCACAGAGATATTTTTGACCAACGTAGCTCAATGTACAAGTAACCCATCTATGCTTGACATACCCTCTGCTGTTTTTCCCTTTGAACTGAAAACGGTGTCTCTGAATATGAGTCATAATGAGCCTCCGTGCGCAAATACAAAGAGTGTGTTGATTCTCTGAAGTGCAGGGTAAACCAGCAGAGCCCCCGGTCCTGTAGACAGACATCACCATCAAACACTTTAGAATAGAACAACTTTGATGTTCATGCACTACCGGCCAATTAATATCAACTACAGCCAAGATTAGGCTAGCGATCGGATTTGTATATGCTACATTGGTTTTAGATGATGAAAGATGAGGACTGTTTCCATAGCAATTAACAATTCAAAGCCAAATATTAAAAGTCCTCAAGATGTCGCATATAACAAGAACCTGAAACCCATAGAAGATTAGATTCAGTTTGTTCTGGGTTAACACATTTCGAGCTATGTATTACAATTTTGGGACAATAATTTCCCGAATTTCCTCTTTCGGGGATCAATAAAGCGTTTATTTATGTATTTATTTATGTATGTATGTATATATGTATGTACTGTATGTATGTATGTATGTATGTATGTATCTATCAATCAATCAATCAATTTATCCATCTATCTATCAATCAATCAATTTATCTATCTATCGATCATCTATCTATCTATCTATCTATCTATCGATCATCTATCTATCTATCTATCGTCTATCTATCTATCTATCTATCTATCTATCTATCTATCTATCATCGATCGATCGTCTATCTATCTATCTATCTATCTATCTATCTATCTATCTATCTATCTATAAATAAATAAATAAATAAATAAATAATCAGGATTAACAGGTTTTATACACAATAAAACTAGACAATTTTATTTTTCAACCTTTGCAATTCTGTCCCAATTGTGACAAATTAAATTAAATCACAATTTTGATTCAATTATAATTAATCTTGCAACAGCCATTTTATGAACAGCATTTAATATTGGCGGATATGATGAGCCACTATGGGCCTTAGGCGAGTGCATCCTGATGTGACACAGAAGGAAAACATATAAAGGCTTTTTAGTCTGTTGAAGCAAGAGTATGCGCGCGTTTCAGTTTCTGGGCATAGGCGCCATTCTGAGGACGTTAAACCATTCAAAAGATAGAATATTGGATTTAATTGTTATGGCAACTGTCCTGATTTCTCATCACTGTGAAATCCATGGATTGGCCAGCGTTTAAGTTTACATGTTTTTCCACGAGCCAATGACCCTGACTCCATATTTAAACGCTACAGGTTTCAAAAGCGCCAAATAAAACTGAAGCTGCAGACAGAAAAATCACAAAAATCTGTGGCACAGGGGGAACAGGATGAGCTGACAGGTGTTGCTATGGTAACAATTCAGCCTTTTAACAAAATTGGCTATTACATAAGAAAACCAGAATACAATTAAAAGATTTGGGATATTGGATTTTGACAGGATCTCTCAGTATTTAGCCTACCACACTTTTCCACATCACAGTTACCCAGGATTGGTAAGGTAAGGCCTATCGCTTTAAAAGATGTTCATTCTGAAATCACAAATTCATAATGAACCACAAATCAAGCCAATTTTTTATATTTTTTAAATGTTACTGCTATGAAACGTGTTAGTATGAAAGTTAGTCCTTTAACGATAAACATAACGAGGACCAGAGGAGACCTGCTACAGTCTCTCCTGTGACTAATGAGCAGCATGTTTAATTACACTTATATTACATGACATTTAGTACAGTGAGTCAAACGAGACAGGACACGTCCTGTTCACCAACTCCAGAAGATGTAGTCAGCTTCACACAAACAAAATAAATCTATAGCAGGGGTCTTTTCAGACCAGGGACCCCCAAACAGATGGCGAACTGGGCCAGGGACCCCCTACTATATATACGGCATAGAATTGTGTTTTATATTAAATTGAGCTTAGTGTCATGTATAAACATTGCTACTCTGTTATGGTACATCCAATACAAGGAAATAATGCACAGGTTAATACTGTATTTTACACTAAAAAATATAAAATTATATTATTTTAAAGTGAAATCAAAAGATTTCGCGACCTCCCTGCAGTACCTCCGCGACCCCCCTGTTGAAGACCTCTGATCTAGTGATAAGACGATATGGCAGGATTTTAAAGACGCAAGTACAACCTTTTAGCCACAAAATAGTCAAAAATAAAAGTAAACTGTATGGTTTTAACTCGTGCCAACTCCAGACAGCGACATACTGTACCTTTTTTAAATCAT
The DNA here is from genome assembly GCA_036785185.1 of Paratrypauchen microcephalus. Lineage (NCBI taxonomy): Eukaryota > Metazoa > Chordata > Actinopteri > Gobiiformes > Gobiidae > Paratrypauchen > Paratrypauchen microcephalus. Next base: position 984,709 of record JAVJIX010000005.1, on the reverse strand, counting down.
GATCTTCCTTTCAGTTGGAAATTGCTGTCTTTAATTTGTGATCTGGCATATTTACACTGATTACTGACCCAAAAATACCCGATAAGGCTGGATCGATTCTGTTTTATCATGATTCAATTATTTCGATACATGGGCCGCAATTTGATTCGATTTTTGTTGGGGCTCAGAAGAACAAGGTTTTTAGAAGGAAAAAGAAGAACAAATGACTTTATTGTTCTCACACAGGAGAAACTGTTCTCTGCATTTAACCCATCCTTATTATTAGGAGCAGTGGGCAGCACATTACTGCGCCCGGGGACCATCTCCAGGATCTTGTTGTTTAGGCTTGGTCAGGACCTAACCTGGAAAATCCCAGGCTGCTTTCGTTCGTTCTGATCTGAAAGACGGCCTGGCAACTATGGCAAGCGAGCTCTCCTGATTCTGGGAGCCAATCAGAGAGCGGGGAGGGGTGGAAAGAGGGTGACGCGTACTATGTGACAAACGAAAGCTTGTAGTTTGAACTGACAACTGACATGATTGGCTATGGGCTACGTATACGCCAAAGGATAGACATTTGTAACGCCCAATAAACGGCTTTGGCGATCGTAAACCACACCTCCGCTACGAGATATTTCGAAGGTGGCTCCCAGACCATATATCACTTGTGATATGGTCTGGTGTAAACCAAGCAAGTCAGGACCTAAGCTGGAGGATTTTTACCTATGGTGCATGTTTTGGGTTGATGGGGGAAACCGGAGTGCCCCGAGGAAACCAACCCAGACACGGGGAGAACATGCAAACTCCACACAGTTTCTTTTTATTTGGTAAATTAAACTGAACTTTTCAAAGAAAAACAGTAACCTTCAACTTGCCAGGGTCTCCCCGGAGGAGCTGGAGGAAGTGTCTGGGGTGAAGGAGGTCTGGGCATCCCTGCTTAGACTGTTGCCCCCGCGACCAGGCCCCAGATAAGACAGGAGTGAATTGTATTGGTTTAATGGTTTAAGCTACAGCGTTTGAAATTTTAATAATTGAAAAATGGTGCCTCATTAAGAGGGTTGTGGTTTATAATATGCTACTTAAAGGGATATGCCACCCCCAGGTCAAACTTGGGCATCTCCCCACAGTCCAGAGACTAAAATAAGTGATGGAAAGCGTTTTCCTGGTCACCCAGCCATTGTCCGAGTCTGTCAGCACTGAAAAATAGTTCCCACCCAAAATGACCAAGGCAAGCTCTCCGTGTTGATTTGCACATTTATTTGCACTCGATATGAATGCGCACTACACAGAAAGTAATTGGGAAGAGCATCGAGCAAATTAATTCCTTTTGGCCGAAATCTTTCTCTGGCGACGTTAGCCTCCAGTCTAACGCGGAGGAGCTGCAGCTGCGCGCGGCGGTCAGTGCTGACAGACTCGGACAATGGCTGGGTTACCAGGAAAACGCTTTCCATCACTTATTTTTGTCTCTGGACTGTGGGGAGATGCCCAAGTTTGACCTGGGGGTGGCATATCCCTTTAAAGACTAATAAAATGAATAAATGTCCCTTTATTCTCAGTGGCACAGGACCGCCACCACCCAGGAGACGGATGGTTTCCAGGTGAAGCGTCCCGGAGACGTGGGCGTGCGCTGTACCGTGCTGCTCATGTTGGACTATCAGCCCCCTCAGTTTAAACTGGACCCCCGTCTGGCCCGTATGCTGGGCATCCACACCCAGACCAGACCCGTCATCATCCAGGCTCTGTGGCAGTACGTCAAGACCCACAAACTACAGGACCCCCACGAGAGGGAGTTCATCAACTGTGACAAGTATCTGCAGCAGGTCAGTTGTCAGTCATTTTGTTTCCGATTTCAAAATGTATTATTATGCTGACTTTTTAAGAAAGCTCTGCCTTTATGCCTTTATTAGTCCCACAGTGGGGAAATTCCATTTCTGCATTTAACCCATCCTGTTATTAGGAGCAGTGAGCAGCACATTACTGCGCCCGGGGACCATCTCCATGATCTTCTTCTTGGTCAGGTTCATTGTGTAACTTTTCTGTTGGAGGGTCCTGTAAAAGTGCAGCACCATTCGCTGTGCCCTCTGCTGGCCAGAGTGACATTTTGTGTGCACAGAAATTGGAGGTTGACCTTTGCTGATAGTCATGCATACATTAGTTTACATCTGGATGACCAAAAACTGCAAAGTCAAAGTATTTTTACATATTAATTTAAGTTAAAAGTTACAAAGTTGCTTTCCATTACCACGTGTAAATTTCCAAAGGACCGCTAATCCAAACTCCCATCCTAATCCGTGCTCTGATGTTGAACACTTGCGTTCCTCTCCTTGTTTGGGGAGAGCTGTGTCCTGGTAAATGTCTGAAGTATTTGCCAACATAAACAGACAAAATTAATAGTGCAATTAATTTAAACAGCATCACAATAAATAGTACGCCATATCTACTGGAAATACTCAAAAAAGGAATTGCTTCTAGACTCCTATTAGGCAAAATTGACTTGAGCTTTAAACCATGTAAAAATGTAAACCCTAAAAAAAAAAATACCTGGAGGGTTTTGGTTCATTCGTACATGTTTGAGTAACCCTTTATTGTTAGTCTGTCTGCATATACACATAATGCTCTGTTCCACCTTGTGATGTCATGAAGTGGAAGTGGTAGTTTTCAAGTTAACAGCTACCGTTTACCTTTAGTTCAGTAATTCTGGTAATTTCAAAATCATCAAAATGATTCTAGTGAAGGTGTATGGAGTTTCAGAACACAGTGGAGCACTTTCTGTATCACCACATGACATCACAAAGTGGTTGGAGTGTTTTCTGTTTGAGAGTTAAAAAAAAACAGCCTAAATATGCAGGGTTTGTGTGTTACACGTATGTGAATGAAGTAAAACACAACGCCAGGTATGTTTTTGATGAAGAAATATGATAACAGATCAGAAAATGTCATAATATGGGCTCTTTAATACTATTACTGCCATTTCTACTACTACTATTACTGATACTAATACTGTGACTACTTTCCAGATATTTGAGACTCAACGGATGAAGTTCTCAGAGATCCCACAGCGCCTGCACGCCCTCCTCATGCCCCCAGAACCGATCATCATCAATCATGTGATCAGGTGACCTTGCCCGCCCATTCACTTAATTCTGCTCCCTTTTTTAAAGACGCACTCTAAAAGAACTCGGATGTCTCTCCTCTCTTTTATAGCGTGGACCCAAATGACCAGAAGAAGACGGCGTGCTACGACATTGACGTGGAGGTGGACGACACACTCAAGACTCAGATGAACTCTTTCCTGTTGTCCACGGCCAGTCAGCAGGAGATCGCTGGGCTGGACAATAAGGTAAACATGTGATGTAAATTCGAGCCTTATAAACATTTTGGAATATATGGCCCATTTCTGCATTTTGCTAAAGGTGCACTGTGCAACTTTCTTAGGGGTCCATCACTTGTATCCGTGGAGAAGTTGTTTCTTTGCCTGAAATGTTCCAACGTATTGCATTGAACTTTTTATTCAACTGCAGAACAAAAACATGTATTCATACTGAAGGCAGGGTCACTTAACCGCAGATCTGGCCTGTAACTTGGACCAGTAGTGTCACCTGCTTGTCTCCATGGAGATGGGTGGTTAATGTATAGCATGTCCATGGAGAAGAGATGACGACCTTCCGTCAAAAACGTTGCACATTGTACCTTTTAATATTTGTAAGCAAAAAGACAAGAATCCAGACTTATTGAGATTTACTGTTGAAACTTTTCAAATACCATAAACCGGCTTTAGCCAATGTCAATCAGTACTAGAGCAAAGACTGAGGCCGTGTTCACACTTGTACCTATCAAAACCAGGTCTATACTGGGACTAAACCTGAACCAGGACAGGACCAAACCATGTCTGCATAAAGACTAAATTGGGCTTAAACCAGGACCGAATCAAGTTTGAACACACCCTCAATGTACATATTCATTCATTCACAACAAAACAGATAATTAGAAAAATTAGAAAAAAAATTTTATTCTTCAAATATCTATATGATCACATTTAATAAAAGCAAAACAAAACATTCTGGTATAACATAGGCCATTTATTTTCATTATCCAAACCCTGAGACTGGAACAAATGCCAGTATTGCTATTAGGTTAGGTTAGTTTATGGCATTTGTAGTTAAAAAACACATTGGAAAAACATGTGCGAAAAGCTCCGGCTGCACCATGAGACTTTTAAAAAATCCCTGCTTCTTTGCATAGGTTAAAGAAAGAATAGTTTTTTCTGGCCAGTCTAAATATTTTCATTAAGAAGGAAATCTGTTTGTACCAGACTTAAATTTGATCTCCATTATCTGTGTAAACGCCGCTGTTCTTCCTCTGCTGGCAGTAGAGACCGTTTGGCACCAAAACTTTCCTGGCGTCAACCACATTTCTCACAAAACCATCGGCTGCGCTCCTGAATACCATCTTTGTTAATAAGGCCATTCAAATCTCCCTTAAAAGACAATTATGTAATAACTGTTGGTTTCAATTATTCTTTTATCCAATTTTGTGGTCTTATAAAACCTGCAGTCCAACCAGGAGGCTTTCCAGTAATCTTATGCATGTTCCACTGGCCAAATCTATTTCTGGCAAATTTAATTTGTGTTTTATATTAAGTAAAATGTGCGCTGTGATCCAATTGTGGCTATATAAAGATGAAACTAAACTCAAATAATTGTTCTTACTGGGGCTGCACAATATCTAAATTTGAGTTGGAGACTGCAATTATTTAGTTATAGAATGTCCTCTACAAAGAGAAAAAAGAGAGAAATCTGGTTGTATCTGTAGTTTAGAACTCTACAAACATGTCCTGAAATTCTTGGATTAGTTTCATGTCAGTTCATAACATTTATCCTCATGGACTAGTTACAGTGTGCAACAGAAACACTCTTTGTAAACATGAAGTGCCAATATAATAACTGCAAGACAGAAAATTTGCAATATGTTCCTCTTTTGTTTTTTGTATTTTTTTATTCTTTTAATTATAAAATAAATAAAAATAATAATAATAGTAATGCTCCAGGACTAGTTTACAATGTGCACTCTGAACAGAATCACACTTTGTGAACAAAGTGCAAATAACAATTGAGAAACTGAAAAACAGTGTAGCAATGTTTTTGTTTGTTTTACCCGTGCAGCCCTAGACCTCACTTCTGTGTTCTGTTATTTGAATGGTAAATAAACAGATCCACGAGACGATTGAGACCATCAACCAGCTGAAGACGCAGAGGGAGTTCATGCTGAGTTTTGCTCGAGATCCTCAGGGCTTCATCAACGACTGGCTGCAGTCCCAGTGCAGAGACCTCAAGGTGAGTGCGGAGCTGCAGTGGGAGCCAGGCTGACTACATACATACACTTTTATGTAAACACGTGGATGCAGTAATAGTATTCTTGTAAAAATGTAGTAGTTGTATTATCATCTGCATAGGTCTGACAGGATAAAACATTTAGAAACACGATATACTGCAATGAACGATAATATTGAAACACATCATCCAAGTAAACTCATTTTTAAAGAGGCCTAAGTTCATTGTTGAACTAAAGAATGAACCGATAAATGGCCATAACAGTTATTTATTCTACCCTGTGCAGCTCAGAGCTCATCATATTACATTGAAATGTCTAAAATCTCTATACAGATAAATATTGATCCTCAGAATATAGTGTTCCTGCTTTCATATATTGAACGATAAGTCGATATAATAATTATCTTGACAGACCTACATCTGTTTCTTGAGGGAAAGTTCTCCATTGGAAGTAGAATATAATTTTTGCTTTGCTTGTGGTCTTGGTTTAGTTTTTATTTTGACACATTTGACTTGTAAATTAAAACCATTGAACTCAAAAAGTACATTGAAATACTGCAGTATGACAGTGCATTTTTTCCCTCAAATCATGCAGCTTTAAACCAAATAATGCTGTCTATGGAGGATACAGAAATCCACATTTGAAAGCTTTGAACTTTCACTTGGGAACACTGTTTTGTAAAATGTAAAGTTTGTATAGTTTACCTTTTAACTATTGTCACAGCTCGATTTCTAGCTGTGACAATTGTCTAGTTAAAGGTAAATTCAATTACAGTCCATGAGCAGTGTAAACATCCTGAGGAAAGTCATAGTCTGAGAATGGAGTTGGATTTATTTTGGTATGTCAGGAATTATGTTGGGAAGTGTAGCTGTGTCATGGTGACTAGTCCAAACTTAAAAGTCTGACTTTATTCATGTTGTTCATTTCCTGAATTCATATATTTCAGAATGATCTTTATTACTTACTAAAAAACTGTATACATGCATATTTTCCCTTTTTTCTCCAGACCATGACGGATGTGGTGGGAAACCCGGAAGAGGAGAGGAGAGCAGAGTTCTACTACCAACCCTGGGCTCAGGAAGCTGTGTGCCGCTACTTTTACTCCAAGGTAAACTACAAGATGATCTACTAAATAAAGTGGAGATTAGGGATGCACTGATCTGGTATCGGATGTCAGCGCCGATCCTGAAAAACTTGCTGAATTGGCTCTCGGATTCCAAATACCAGATTAGCAAATAACCTTGTTGGACATGTGGATTGATTTACGTATTAAGATTTTTCCTGGTTGTAGTTGGCCTGTAAAGTCTCACTGTTTGAACTTTTATTTATACAAAGTTGTTCTGTGGTTCAGAGATGAATCTCTCTAGTGGAGATTCAGATATGTAATAATACTTTAGTGCTAATTGCCCTCTAACTAGTATCAAATTCATAAAACTAAATAAACTGACTGTATGTATGGATTTGTTAAAGGTCCCATGGCATGAAATTTTCACTTTCTGAGGTTTTTGAACGTTAATGTGAGCTCCCCTACCCTGTTTAGGCCCCCCCCATGGCTAAAAGTTGCGAAATGTCTAAACTGAGCATTTGCGATCCTTTTCTGCGTTACACAAAACCAGTGTTGAAACGGGCGAGTTCGGACAAGGCACCTTTTTGACGTCAGATCGGCAAATGCAGCTCCAACCCCTCCCTCTGTCTCCGCTCAGCGCCCCTGTATATCCCGCCCAGAGAGTTTGGACTGTGAATGCGCTACGCAATGCGAAATGCGTTTTTTTATTTGCCTGGAGGCACCTGCGAGTGTTTCTAGGCTCGGAAGTCCTTTATCTGAGCCTCTGGACCTTTGAACAGCAGTGGTTTAATTTTATTTTATGTGAAAATGTGTTTATTTTTCAATGGAACACTCTAACTCTCTCCCCCGTGCAAAAACAAGGAAATGGATCAGAGAGCGCACAGAGAGACAGCGGAGCGTTTAGCCACGCCCCCACATTCTACAATTGGCCAGCTTTTTCCTCCTCAGCTTTTCAGCTTATCTTTGTTTCTCATGCACTGAGTGTTGATTTTGAAGAAGGATTCATTTACAGTATTAGGGAACCATTAAGGAGCCATATAAAAGCATCAAGAAGTACCATGTCATGGGATCTTTAAGATAAAAAATATTTAAATTAGGCCTGTCAGTTTAACGCAGTAATTAATTACACTGCAAATTAATGTGATATAATAATTAACGCAATTAATTATGAGCGGCAATTCGATGTGCGCACATTTTAAATTTGGCGTGCGGAAAGCAAATCGCTGCCAGGGCCTTTGAACGGCAAGTTTATTTATAAAAAAGAATGACGACAGGACGATCAACAAGAACGCGGTGATTTGGAGCTTTTGTCAAAAAGAATTTTCCGATCACCGAAGCTGCTCCAGCCTGACGGATCATTTGAATGATAAACACGTCCGGACAAGTTCCATCGTTACCAGTTATAGAGCGAGCGTGAGCGCACTTCACCAAACCACCAAACCACGCTCACAGAATTTGGGAAACGAATGAGCAAAGTGACCGCAGAAAAACTGACAAACTCAATCGCAAAGTGGGTTCGCTCACTCGATCAATTGCTTGTTCTCTCACAATCTCTCCATCTCTCTCTCACACCCTTAAAATATGATTAATTAGATTAATTAATTACAAATCCTGTAATTATTTTTTTTAAATCACCTGACAGCACTAATTTAAATCTATGTAAGTATATTAAAAATTGCGCAACAAAATTACCCCAAGCAGATTTTTAAGTAACTGTGAAGGTTTGCTTGCACAGACATTCAATTAATTGTTATAAAACTATTTTATTGTTGTTCAGTATTTGTTTCAGAAAATGTGTTAAGTCAAACTTTGTAACTTGTGCGAGTACAAACTTTTAATGAGCCTAAAGCTAACTTTGTAAAATCCACTTGAATCTTTCGGTGAGACCTTTTGCTGCCATAGAAACCTTTTTACACGTACCCACTGCCATCTACGGCAACAGCAGAAATCAGATACCACGAAAAAGAATTTGTTTAGGACCTCAATGAATTCAGACGCAAGGACCCCAACCTCAGAATGCATAGTGAAAAAATGTGTATAATAAATATGGCTGGCTGAAATGGCAAAAAGGTATTTACTTCAAGAATATAAACAGACTTTTGTGTCAGTGTCACTTAAAGGGCTGGATTTTTCCTGTGTAGTTGAGCAAAATCTGACTTTTCCCCAGTACAGATGTATTGTATAAGCAGCTCTTGTTCAAAATAAGACCGTCTGCATGTAATTAGAGAGCATTTTAGTGTTCAATAATCAAGAAGCATAGCATAGAAACTAGTGGAAAGCGCTTATAAACCCATCATGGTGAATAACTGGGATACTCAGAATGCATAAGTTAAGCGAGGAATAATTTTGGACCTCAGAAAACCGTTTAAAATAATTTTGTTTTTTCTTGGTTTTAAAGGGACAGTGTGTAAGATTTTTACCCATTAATTACTGAAATTGAAGATACCCATTCAAAAATACATTGTTTTCCAAGCCTTTTCACTTCCATCATGAAATCAAAATATTCTTTTGGACTTAGATATAGTCACATAAAAGGGGGATCTTCCCCATATTAGAGGCAGCCATTTTGAATACGAGAGCCGCAGAAGGACATTTGGGCTCATCCTTCGCCTAGGCTCCTGCTAGCAGCTGCTCAGCCGCGCTGCCTGAGGGAGAGAAGGGGAGGGAGGGGGGGGGGGGGGGGCCTCGTGGTTTTGGGTAAACAACAAGCATGCTGCTGTATCACACGTCGTAATGGATCTAACACGTGTTTTGGACTAAATTGTTTTACTGGATTTTATTCGCTGGATCCTTACGGACAGATTGAGGCCAAGTTTATGGTGAAATACAGAGTTTGACCTGTCCAGAGCCTTCAAAGGTAAGCTAAGTAACAAACCTCGTTTTGTGCTTTTCTGTATAAAAGCCCCATGTGCTCGGGGAGTGATTGTTGTGCAGGGAAATGAATTGCATAGTCAAAAAGAGGAGACTGTAAGGTTTCATTTGATGTGTAGAGTGTCATGGTATACGATCAGGAATGTGTGTTTTCATGCGAAAAGAAAAAAAAATGTGACCGCGGGGCCGCGTTTTATTTATACCGTAGATGTCGGCGAGAGCTCGCACAGCGCCGGGTGCGTGCAGGAACGCGAGCTGTCTGCGTTACGGCGTGCCCGGGTGACCCTCGAGGTCTGCCGTAGCCAAAAGAGGAAGTGGAATAGCTACTATCCACCTATGCGCCACGAATCCTACACACTGTACCTTTAAGACAATAAAAATTAGAGATGCACCGATCCACATTTTTTCACTTCTGATCCGATCCCGCTGGTTCCTTGTTTTAGCGGTGCGCTGTGTGCTGGCCCCACTTCCGCGTTTTAAGCGCGGAGGAAGAAAGGAGAGGCATTTCAATGAAAAAAACACATTTCCACAGAAAATAAAATTAAACCACTGTTGTTTCAGAGGTCCAGAGGCTCAGATAAAGGACTTCCGAGCCTAGAAACACTCGCACGTGCCTCCAGGCAAATAAAAAAACGCATTTCGCATTGCGTAGCTCAATCGCGGTCCAAACTCGTGATTTACAGAGACGGTGGGTAGACATCCAGACGGGGGGTGGAGCTGCATTTTTCGATGTGACGTCACATAGTTGCCTTGTTCAGAATCGCCCGTTTGAGCTGTGTTTTTTTCAAATGCAGAAAAGGATCGCAAATGCTCAGTTTAGACATTTCGCAACGTTTAACCATGGGGGGGGCTAAACAGGGTAGAGGAGCTCACATTAACGTTCAAAAACCTCAGAAAGTGAAAATTTCATGCCATGGGACCTTTAAGAATTGCGATTTTTCTGGCAGATATTGCGATTTCAATTTCAGCTATGATTTCTTTCAAATTACATTTCAGTGCACATGAACATTTGCAAACATCACAGAAACTTGCATCATACCATTCAAACACTAAATTCTACTAAACTGTAATGTGAAAATTAAGTCAGTAATTTATTTCAAATGTAGTCCTGTTTATTAAAAAGAAACATGCTGTACACAGGCTACATTTAGCGCTTGAGCAACCGCGTTTATTACACCTGAAGAACTAAAAGAGCATCTGTGTTTTAAGTAGAGCAAAAAAAAGTATTTTAAAGTGGTGCAAGATCAGTCTTTTATGGCTCAATTGAGCTTGATTTTTGTATTTTACAACAAACGTATAAAATGCAACGCAACTTAAGTATAGCAATGCTAAATATAGCAGAGCAGGCAACGGGGAATCACTCGTGGACTCATTTCAGCAGAAACAGACATGGCTCATGGATCGGTATTTCCAATCCGTGAATTACTTTGATTGATTGGATCGGCCCCATCCCTAATAAAAATCCCACACAGCACCTTTTAAACACACAAAATAGTCAAATTCCTTCCTCCAAAATCTGAACTCTGCTCTAAAACTTCAACTGTGGACCTCTGTTAAAATCACCCAGCCCTAATAAGGTATGCTTCAAAAATAACACTGCTGATTTTTGTTTTTATAGGTCCAGCAGAGGAGACAGGAGCTGGAGCAGGCACTTGGCATCAGGAACACTTAGAAATCTCCACGCAGAGACGGCGTTTCCACACGATTCAAGTACAACCAATGGGGGAATTAACTTCAAATAGACGCTAGTTTGTTGTTTGTTAATTGATTTGAATGTTTTGGTTGTCATTCGATCTTAAAGGCGTATTCCCCGCTAGATTTCAACACATGTAATTCTTTTGCATGTTGTAGCCTTAACCCAGAAGCATTCCTTATAACTGTGATATGCTGGGACAAACTGTATAGAAATTACAAGGGCCTATATTACGCTATTTTCTGATCTGTGTTATAATGTTTCCTCGTCATAAACCCACCTGGAGTTTTGGATAATTTCAGCTTTGGAATTGCCAATCTACTGAACTAAAGGTAAAATTTTCATGACATTACAAGGAGCATTTTGAGCTTTAGAAATGTAGACAGACTAATAAGTTACTAAAACACGTGTGAATGAAACGAAACACAACTCCGGGCATGTTTCTGGTGAGGTAACGTTACAACACGAGACAATTTTGTATAATATAGGACCTTTTCAGTAATTTGAACAAAACTATTACAACATTGCCCTTAAAAATGTATTGTGATCGGTTAAAATGTGTAGTTATTACAGATGAATCTGCTATTTTAAAAAGCAAATTATTCATAGTAGTGCCATTTTGTATTTTTTGTACTTTTGCGTTAGAAAAAAAAACACAAAAAACTTAACTAAGATGTCAGTCTTGTTGGTTAGTACAGATTATAAAGGAAGTAGTAGTAGTTTCGAGTACCTCTCTAGTCTTTACTATAGTTTTGTAAATACTGCAACTGCGAAACATGAAGGTGGACGTGAAGTGATTTGTATCTTGTTTTTTTTTTCCCCCCCTTCGCTTTTTGCTAATTTAGTACTCAGTATTTATAATTTACAACCAATTTTGAGCACACTGAACTAGCGACATTTAAAGAGAACTGATTTTCACTGCAGGGAAAGCTAGAGCAAAGAGTGAAGTAGTTTTAAGCCGTAAAAGCCATATACACGAGCTGCTTCACATTGTCACTGACAGACGTATTTACCGCCTCTTTATTTAATGTTAAGAAATCGGCTGTACTTGTTTCTTTGTGCTTTGAGTTATGAATACACTAACATGGTAAAGGGGAGCTTTTCGGAGCGACTAGTCAACGCTGGGGCTCTGTGGTGTTATTTAAGTCATCTGCAGACTTTTTTCATGGACCAAACCTATTTTTCTGTATGTTATGTTACAAATAAAGATATGTAAAATGAATGTATGTGAATCCTGGTTTTTCAATTCCTATTTCAAGTGGAGGTTTGTGAGGGGGGCAGATGGATGTTTGCAGTTAGGCTGGATGTCTTTTTCTTGTAAGTATTTTAAAAAAGAGAAAGCTAATTAGCAGTAATGTGGTAAAAATGTGGTTTCAGAGTCTCCGGATTCTTTTATCTATTTATGTAGCTGACAGAAAATGGTGGAATTAACTTACTGTCGGCCAAAGAAACTGCCTCAAAACGATGAATCTTGGCCATTTTAAAGGTGTACTCTTAACTTTCCTCGTGAGGGTTTACCACCAGTTTGTATCTATGGATTTACCCCCCCCCCCAGTTCCTGAAATGTTCCCCTGTACAGCATTAAACTCCTCTAGTGTCATCCCCAGGTCAACTAACAGGTCAGATCTATGGAGAGGCGGCTGCACTTACAGTAAGAATGGATGTTTAAGATATTTTTCAGTAAATATATATATATAAAACTTGCCTAGAAACCATATTAGACACCGGGCCAAAACTTTAGATTATTTGACAAAATATAATTGGAAGAATCTTTTTTTTGTTGTTGTTAGACTTGGACAAACTTTATTGATCAACAAGGGAAACTGTTTTGGGTATGGTACGATTTTTCAAACAATATTTAAAATAGTAATGCTATCATATAAAGCAGAAGATGATGAAATGAATGTTTAAAATATTGGAAAAAAATTGTTTCTTTTGTATTCTCCCTGGTCTGATGGAGGCTAATCAAAATGTACCCCTTTAAAATAAACTACTAAACATATTTTTCAACATTTCTTCACAAATTACTTCTTGATTGGTGGAAAACTATATACCACTTTGCGTGAAGAGTCCCTCAGTCGTCCAGGTAGAATCCATGATAAAAGGAGAAATTCAATTTGTCAACTGGACAAAGTTTGTTTGGTCGAAAACGTTTCGCCGCTCATCCGAGAGGCTTCGTCAGCTCTGGTTCTATAAACAGGGTCTAACCAGCACTAGAACCAGAGCTGATGAAGCCTCGGATGAGCGGCGAAACGTTTTCGACCAAACAAACTTTGTCCAGTTGACAAATTGAATTTCTCCTTTTATTATATACCGCTTTGAAAAAAAAAAATAAGAGACCGCTGCAAAATGATCAATTTTTCTGATTTTAATAATTACAGGTATGTGTTTGGGCAAAAGGAACATTTTTGTTTGAGTCTATAAATTACTGACATTTCCCCCATATTCCAAAGGGCACTAAGTAGGGGTCACGCCATTTTTGGGAGTGTCTGAATGACTTGCAGGAGAAATTGTAGTGCACTCAAAATTTCCCACAGTGCACCTTGAGAAGAAATGTCCAGCGCTGATCACTAAACTGTATTGCAAGAGCTGGAAAAACACCAGTGGACAGAGCGAGATCTTGAACTGGACACTTGTGAATGAAGCAGATAGAAGTGCTGGTTTATCACACTGTTGATCCTGATTCTAAATAACACCATCTTAAATAAACCGTTTTGGTGAAAAGATGATTATTGCATTGGTGTGAGGGATTTGGGACCAGGGTGGATATTCGGATACAGCTTTAGTGTTTAGTTCTACTTTAAACTTGTACATGTTATAAGCAGCGTGAGAGCCCTTCTTCTACAGCTCTGGAAGAAATAAGAGACCACTGCAAAATTATTAGTTTTTCTGATTTTACTGCTTATAGGCATGTGTTTGGGCAAAAGGAACATTTTAGTTTGAGTCTATAAACTACTGACAACATTTTCCCCAAATTCCAAATAAAAATATTATCGTTTAGAGCATTTATTTACAGAAAATGACAAATGGTCAAAATAACAAAAAGATACATGTTTTCAGACCTCAAACAATGCAAAGAAACAAGATCAAATTCATTTTAAAACTTAAAAAGAGTTCAGAAATCAATATTCGGTGCAATAACCCTTATTTTAAATCACAGCTTTCATGCGTCTTGGCATGCTCTCCACAAGTCTTTCACATTGTTCTTGGGTGACTTTATTCCACTCCTGGTGCAAGAACTGAAGTAGCTCAGCTTTGTGTTTGTGTTGAAATTCAACAGACGCTGGAATGGAATGGCTGTAATACATGTAGAGATGCTGATTTCAGAAAAAAAACAGTGCTCTCTTTTTTTTTTCCAGAGCTGTATTTAGATTAGAGCAGGTATTATCCCATCAAAATAAATCAACATTAGACAATCATTAGAACCTGTCATGCCATACAACATCTCCATGGAGACCCACATCCAGGAAAGTTACATAATCCAACTTTTTTTTTTTTGTCTCACTACAGCACTACAAGAAACTTATTTTTAACCCACTGTCCTTGGCCTTGGAGCCTCCACATAGACTGCAGGAGGATCTGTGCGTTTGTGCGGGCTTTAGTGTCTTGTTTCAGACTTGAGGGAGTGCGTGTCCCCGGGCATCTGACCAGTCACAAACCCCCGGAGGTGGTGGAGGTGGGAGGGACTCTCGGCTCCGCTCACACCGGTATAAATAGCCTCATTCCCGGGTACGAGTCTGTCTCCTCACCGGCGGCTTTTGGGTATAACCGTGCGCAACCATGGTCCCCAAGAAAGTCTGTGTGGTCGGCTCAGGAAACTGGTGAGTGTTTGGATCTTATTTGTATTCGTAGATCGTTCAAACCAGAGTAGAAAACATGCAAACATGCACTTTTTGCACCGGGCTGCAGGTTTGCTAAATATATTTTCCCCCAAAGGATAAAATAATCTTTGTGTCGTAACAGGAGATAAGGGGATTTTAAAGTTCACGCGTGCTGTTTGGTAAGAGTGAAGTGGCGCAAGCTGACGGGTTTCCAATGAATAAAAGTACTCAAGTTGCCTTTAAATATCCTAAACTAGTCTCTGAATGAAATAAGAAGTAAAATATTTAACTGGGAAAGTAATGAGGCATGTGATATATTATTATATCCTCCTGGGACCCGAAGAAAAAAAAGTGTATCTAAATTATTATTATTTTAATTTTCTATTTGGAGGTAAATGAACACCTTAGCATATACGTTTTGTTCATTTTATTTGTATTCATATTTTTGTAACATGTCCTCTGTAATGGACTGTAATAGTGTTAAATCCATGTCAAGTTAACCTAACCTAAACCTAACAAAAACATTTTTTCGGTCGGTTTTACAGTCGCCACAAAAAGTTTTTAGACTCCTTTTAAATGTATTATTTATTTATTAATTTATGTATTTTTATTTATTATTTTTTTTACGTTTTATTTACATTTTTATGTATTATTTATTTACTTATTTATGTATTTTATTTATATATTTTTGAGTTTTTATGTATTTTATTTATATATTTTTGAGTTTTTATTTTTTATGCATTATTATTATTATTATTACTATTATTATTATTATTATTATTATTATTATTATTATTATTATTAATGATAATAATTTATTAATTGTATTATTATTCTTTTTTTTTATCATAGTGGAGCCACAAACTAGTCTATCTCAAAACTTAAAAGATGTCCACAATAAAGGACACAAATGAATGGGCGGGTCTCAGGAGGATATATATTTTTCTTTTTTTAATTAATTGAATTGATGAAGATTGATTGATCTAACGTCAGTCAAACTGAGAAACTGTTTTAATCACGTATTTTACATTTTGACTGTTTTTGACACTGCTTATTTGTTACAACTACTTTACAGTCATGGTTTAATCCTATCTGTCACCTGTTTCGGCCTGTTATAGTCCTGTTTTAGACCTGTTGGTACACTTTAACACCAAACTGTTTTTTTATTAGGTGGCACTAGTGTGAAAAGTTTGACCACCACCACTGTTACGACCACCACTTACAATATGGATGGATTTTCCCTAACCCCCAACTAAAATTACCCCCAATTTAAATAGTTTCTGAACCCTTGAGGCTTTGTAGTTTTGGCCTCTGACTTGTGGTTTACGGGCTCTTTACACGGGGGACATCAGAGTTCAGATCTCACAAATGCTCTTAGATTTTTGTTTTTGTATTGTCTTAATTGTATTTTGTACACCTTTTTGTCTTTTTTTACATCTTTTTTGAAGAAACGGAATTTCGATTCACTGTATGTCGAACACATATGGCAGAACTGACAATAAAGTTGACTTTGAACTTTGAAATCACACCTCCGGCGGTCTGGTCAGATAGACAATAAACTGAGCATTTGGATTTTGACAATTCCCTTTTCAAAACTGAAGTTAAAGGAATAGTAACGTTTTTACAATCTGAACCTTTTTTCAGTGATAAAACATCATTTACTCACCCATTGTACTTTGGTGTCATTTGAAGCATTTCCGGAGATTTTGTAGTTTAGCGATATCCGGTTAACGTGAGTTTAGCAGCATGATGTCATTGCTGGCGATTATCACAGTTATAACAATTACTTGTTGCTCGAATTACTTGTCTTCCTTTTTTATAGCGATATTATTGTTTATTGACCCATCCCTGTCCCAAACATGAGTTAAATGTTACAGGGAAAACAATTAGTTGGTTATTTAAGGTACATTGTGTAACTTTTCTCCATGAAGACTTCCCTGGAATGTTTCACACATGGCATTAAAGGAATATTAACGTTTTTACAATCTGAACCTTATTTCGGTGACAAAACATCATGTACTCACCCATTGTACTTTGGCGTCATTTGGAGAATTTCCGGAGATTTTGTAGTTTAGCGATATCCGTAACGTGAGTGCTCAGGGCATATAGTTGTGGTCTCCAAATAACACAAACTTTAGCACTTTTCAAATTACAAAAGCTCAGTGTGTTAGGGCATGTCCCCACGACAACGTTTTTTTGAGGAAACGGGGAAGTTTGTGTGCGTTTGGGCCTGTCGTCCAGACGGCGCCGGCGTTTTTGGGGGTGAGAACGGTGTTTTTCAAAAACGGGTTCCAGAGTGGAGAAGTCGCGTTGTCATGTGGGCGGCAAAAAACGCGACTGTTGGGAAAATGATGACGTCGCGCTGCCGTAATCAGTGACCAGAAGGTGCGCAGTACGCACGACACACGAGTGTTTGCCAATTCAAAGCTAAACACGTATTTTAAAACTGGAAAAATCCCGTCAATGAAAAGGCAGATAGTGGACAATGAGGAGCCCATACCAATTTGAGTGTGTTGTGTGCTGTAAATAAAGAAAAAGAGCAACCATTTCTTGTCTTTTTTTATTGAATGAAAATGTATCTTTTACAAACAGTGCGACGCCCAGAGTCAAAGGCATGTTTGTATTTGTTCCTTACTGCCTACAGTTTTGTTGTTAGCTGCACTTTGGTGATGGTATGGGGATCGTGAGAAAAATCTTTCCCTTCGGCCGTGTCCCCGGTAGTATATTCACGCCGAAAAGCCAACATAATGTTGCATAACTCCCAGTCGACGTTCTGCTGATACTCTTGTGTTTTGTAATCCAGCGTAAAAAGCAATGTTAACGAGAGTTCTACTTGTTAATGTCTATCTAATAAAACGATAGCAAGTAATACAAACTATCGATTTATAGGCAAAAACTCTGCTCACTCAGCGCAAATCTTCGTTCTGTGGCTTCTGTCTATGTTAGGGACTGTCAACATTTTCACATTACCGGAGTGAGTCGCTGCTACATTGGTGGAGCAGGGGGACAAAATAAATTTGCGTTTGTTGACGGTCCCTAAAGTACACGTGTTTGCTTGTTTATGAAAGAGAAGGACTTTATGCGCATGTGCTCTTTGTAGTGTTGCGTGTCTGGGGGCTCTGGCTCTTTCCGGTTTACAGCGCCACTTATTGGTGTGACATATGTACTATATTGTTTTCACTCAGCGCTCCGTGCTCATCTTGACACGAATGTTTGATCTGATCCAACACGTGTGTGGACAACACTTTTTTTCACCCCGGGTAAAAAAAAAAAACAAGAACGTTGTCGTGGGGACTAGGCCTTAGTTTACACTTTCGTTTGAGTCGAAAGTGGTCTGTAATCCGATATGCAGCCATGGTTCCGATTGGATGACGTCACCGTGGACAGCGCATGCACGCATTCACAGCTGATTTGCAGATAAACGCCGCTCAGAACTTTTCTGTTGTGAGGGAGACATGGTTGAAGTCGGACTTTGAGGCTGAAGAGGACTTATTTGAGTATGATGGCTGTCCCTATCATTTTGAGCCTGAGTATACGGATGAGGAGGCATTAGAAAGAAGGAAGCGGAGACAGTTTGAGGAGCAGCGCACCAGAGAACAGCCATCGGTATCGCATTACTTCTCAGAATCATGCGCTGAATCCACTGGCCTTCAGTCTTTTCATTTGTTGGTAAAAAATCATCCGGACTGAAGTGGGTACTGCAAACACGATGGTCCAAACGACTTACAGCTTTGCCTTTCACGTTTGAAAAGGCATAAAAAAGAAAACCCGAAATAGTGCGAACATGCATTTATCCCGGTTGTGAAAACAAAATAACAGCTTGGACGAAGTTGAGTTTTCACAGGCTTCCTCGTCACAATCTGGAGTTATTGAAGCTGTGGCTAGTTGCCTTGAGAATGGACCCAAACATGAAAAGGCAAAGCTGTAAGACGTTTGGACCATCGTGTTTGCAGTACCCACTTCAGTCCGGATTATTACTGAAATAAGGCTCAGATTGTAAAAGATGTAAATTCTCCTTTAATATTCCTTTAAATCACCAAAAATGAGATTTACGGACTGACTGGAGTACAAACTGGTCTTTCCCGAATGGTTCATTTGCAGGAGTTTCACAATTCCCTTTACCAGATGGCTGACAAAAAGGACTAGATAAAGACAAATTCTGAGGCGGGGCCCATCTAGTCAGACGAGTCTTTTCATTTTCTGTGAGATGTAACACTTTGATTTGAATTGTTAATTACAATTTTGTTTGATGGCTGAGTGGTTAGTGCTCATGCCTCACATCAACACTGCAAATCCTCTGATCTGGCCAAGATTTTAAAACTCCTATCAGGTTATTAATCTTGTTTTCAGATTGATTTTCTACTTACTAGTTCAGAAACGGCTTAATTCTAGTGTAGAGGTAGTTTATTTTAAGATAACTTGTCAAGTAAAATGATCTTGCTGCATGGACAGATTATTGAAGTCATTTTCTGATAGATTTAAGTGTTTATATCTCAAATTTTGGACAAGCTTTTTTGCAGTGAACAAGGTTTGGGTTTGATTCCCAAAGTTCTCGTCCTTTCTGGGAGGAGTTTGTAAACTTTGTATGTTTCTCCCTGTGTCTGCGTGAGATTCGTTCTGGCACTGCACTTTCCCCCATCAACTCAAAACACCCACAATTGTTCAAATCCTCCAGTTTATGTAGCTGAAAGTCTGGAGATGGGTCCCTGGGATTAAAGGATGGGTCAAATGCGCAGGACAAATGTTCCTACGGAGAGGTGCACGTCAAACTTGATGGCAAATCTTAAAAATTTTGATGAATGTTGCCTAAAGATTGACCCCTGCCCTCATTCATAAAGACAAAACACTAAAAACAGGTCATAACATTGAGCTGAGGGAAATGTTAGGACTGTTAGCCATGTAAAATGTCTTTCCATCTCTATGCAGATGATTTACAAATCTACCTGCCAGTTGTCCCTAATTCCTCTGACAGTCTGGAATCCATCAACAGGTGTTTAGACAATATCAAACTGTGGCTGTCCCAGAATTTTCTCTGTTTGAATGAGGATAAAACAGAATGCATTGTGTTTGGAACGTCCAACCTGCCCAATATCTCAGCTCCTGGTCTTGTTGCTCTGCGTCCCCGCTTTAACCACGCTGTCAAAAATTTGGGGGTGAAACTGGATAGCAGTTTGACAAACAGACTCTGGGGTTAGAGCAAGCTTCTTTCAGCTCCGCCTCCTGGCAAAGGTTAAACCCTTTTTGAGCAGTGGTGACCTGGAGAAAGCTATCCATGCCTTTGTCAGTTCCCGCATAGACTACTGCAATGCACTCTATGTGGAGATTAATCAAGATGGTCTTCACCGTTTGCAGCTCGTGCAAAATGCTCACCAACACCAACACACCTGTCCTGTACTCCCTGCACTGGCTCCCTGTCCAGTTCAGAATCCATTTTAATGTTTTGATGATTGTTTTTAATGCAGTCAATCGTCTTGCACCTTCCAATCTATGTGAGATTTTGACCCCTCACCAACCCAGCAGAGCTCTACGATCTGCTGGACAACATCTGCTGGAGGTCCCCCGGTCCCGGAGCAAACAGTGGGGTGATCGTTCTTTTGCAGTGGCCGGTCCAAAACTCTGGAACTCTTTGCCCATTGAGTTATGTTCCATCACTGACCTGCCTCTGTTCAAAGCCAAACTTAAAACCTACTTATTTAGAATGGCTTTTAACACTTAGTGGCCCTGTGACACTTTCTTTATTTTAATGTTTATCTTAATTGGTATTTTAATGGTATTTTAATGTGCTTTGTTGACCTTTTTGTATGATGTTTATTGTTTTTTTTATCTTGTTTTTAATGTTGTACAGCACTGATTGATGTAAAAATCTGTTAGATGGAAAAAATGGTGTTGATACACAAAAAGTCCTTCACTTGTAGCCTTCTCAGTCGTGTAGTAGAGCTGCTGTGAGTTGCCTAAACAAAGGCTTAAATAAGAAACTGCAGGCACTTGGAGACCGCACAGAGGCTCAGGGGCCAAAGGCAGCCCCTCTCCGCTGACAGTACGACACGTATTTACTGTGTCCTCTGCTCCAGCTGCCCGTCGCCATGGTGACAGAGACATTATAGTCTGCCAGTGTCAGAGGTCGCCATTGGTCAGCGAAGTAGCTGTTTGCAAGTATAACAATAACACCCAGATGGTTTTGTGAAGCAGATATTAGTCCAAAAATGTGCTGTAGTGGTTTGTTTACAGTCAGTCAGTTTCTGTGATTTCGTTTTTCAATATAATTTTCTGCAAATTGTGAAGCGTTTCATTTGGTTAGACAATTAAAACATGGAGCTAAATGACTCTTGACGATGTTGATTTTGAGATTTCATTTGTAAATGTAGATGAGCGTCGAAAAATTATCACAATTTTCTGAAAGTCACGTCACAAAACTAAACCTCACAGTGACTGGTTAAAGGAACTGTATGAGATTATGTTTTATTGTCCTAAACCTGACATATTTGTGTACCCAGATGCAAGGTGTTCAAATCAAATATATATTTTAGTGATAAATATGATAATGCCTGACCTGATGTCCCATTTATTTGTGTTTGGTTCAGAACGAGCCTCGCTTGAGTCTCTCATTTGGGTTGCCAGTTTCAATGCTGAAATCCAGTTGGGTTAAACCTTAAATGCCTCTCTCTGATCTGAATCGTCACTACCTAAACTCCAGCGCCTGCAGACAATCTTGAATCAGGGCTAGTGCAGATCAGGGAGAGACATGAGATTTGGCCTCTCCGTGAATGTAGAAAAACTTGTACGAGGGGCATTCGAAAAGTTCTAATACTCAAACTAGTGAAACTAGTTCAACAAAATGACCTTGAATCGTACCACTGATGACTTATAAACGCATTTGACAAGTTTCGGCATTCTAGCTTTGTTATGCAAAGAGTTACTTTACATATTGCACAACCCACTTTTTTGACCCTCCAAAATGAGCCAATCTGAAGTCCGAGCAAACATGAAATTTCTAACAAAACTTCAATGGAAACCTAAAGAAATTATTGAAGCTTTGCACAATGTTTATGGATGTTTTTTTTCCCATTTCCAAAGTTGAAGGAACATGTAAAAGGAACAAGATTTCAGTCCATACTTGAAGCGAAGAGGGAGGTTGTGACCTGATTGACTAGACAAGCTCCAGAATTCTATCAAGAAGGAATTTTTCAGTGGAAACATCGCTTGCAGAAGTGTATTGACTTAGGTGGATGATAAAAGGAGAAGTTCAAGGCTTTGTCAGCTCTGGACAGAGCTGACGAAGCCTCTCGGATGAGCGTCGAAACGTTTTCAACCAAACAAACTTTGTCCAGTTGACAAATTGAACTTCTCCTTTTATCATGGATTCTACCTGGACGACTGAGGGACTTTTCACGCGACTTAGGTGGATGTTATGTAGAAAAATAATTTTGTTACTTTCAAAAATAAAGTTGTTTTTTAATTTGTCTTAGAACTTTTTGAATGACCCTCGTATGTGTCCTCCGTCTGTAGGTTAAGACACTGGAGGGTCTGTTGTAATTGTGATACATTTTTTAACACACAGCTCTTTTAAACGCACCAGCCAATCACTGACCAGTTGGAGGAATGGATGGGAAAATATTTAGTTTTCTTGACTGTATAACTTCCCTTGGGATGAATAAAAGTGATTCTGAAAATCTATCTTTGTACACAGAGCTGCGTTAAAGAGAAGCACCAACAAAGCAGATGATTACAGGGATCACGCCAGGATTTGATTTTCATTGCCAATATAGACTCACTGTGCAGATCTTTTTCTGAAAATATTGGATCAGGATTTAATCTTGAACCCCTGGAAGAAGACAATTCCAATATTCAACTGGCAACTTAATACAGCGTGAAATCATAGCATGGTGTGCAGAGAGCAGAGCTTTAGCGTAGATTGAAAACCTGCTGGACCGCTAAGAAACATATAAGGATTTTCTTCTGGTGAATAAACACATTGAAATGGTCCTCTAGTTTAAATCATCAGAAATCTCTCAAGTGGAACTCTGGAAGAAGCGCCGGTATTGCAGGATAGGACAGTTGTGTTATCAACTGTGTTTCCCCAAGTTCAGCCAACTTTTGGCTCCCCAACAATGGCAGTATTTACGCCTGGGCGGCTGCGAGTCTGGTGTGTCAGACTAAAACAACACAACTTTATTCATGGGATTCAGCTTCATATGAAACATTTTGAGGACAATACTTGCTTAAAGGTCCCATGGCATGAAATTTTCACTTTCTGAGGTTTTTGAACGTTAATGTGAGCTCCCCTACCCTGTTTAGCCCCCCCCCCCCATGGCTAAAAGTTGCGAAGTGTCTAAACTGAGCATTTGCGGTCCTTTTCTGCGTTACACAAAACCAGTGTTCAAACGGGCGAGTTTGGACAAGGCACCTTATTGACGTCAGATCGGCAAATGCAGATCCAGCCCCTCCCTCTGTCTCCGCTCAGCGTCCCTGTATATCCCGCCCATAGAGTTTGGACTGTGAATGCGCTAGGCAATGCGAAATGCATTTTTTTATTTGCCTGGAGGCACGCCCGAGTGTTTCTAGGCTCGGAAGTCCTTTATCTGAGCCTCTGGACCTTTGAACAGCAGTGGTTTTATTTTATTTTATGTGGAAATGTGTTTATTTTTCAATGGAACTCTTCAACTCTCTCCCCCCGTGCAAAAACAAGGAAATGGATCAGAGAGCGCTCAGAGCAGACAGCGGAGCGTTTAGCCACGCCCCCACCTTCTACTATTGGCCAGCTTTTTTCTCCTCATTTGCATTCAAGCAACAACGCCCATTATAGAGTGTTCTGAGTGAGAAAAATTACTCTTTCTCAGCTTATCTCTGTTATTTCTGTTTCTGTTGAGTGTTGATTTTGAAGAAGGATTCATTTACAGTATTAGGGAACCATTAAGGAGCCATATAAAAGCATCAAGAAGTACCATGTCATGGGATCTTTAATATTTAGTTAATAGTGTTAATCACCCATGGATTGGACTTCTTTGGCAAAGTATCAAGATTTTGTGTGAGTTCTTCCTTCAGCAGACACATTCAGACAGACGTGGAGGCCAATACGAGTTCCTGGAGGGAGAAATGAGACACTTGTACCGGACTCATTTAAATGTCAAAGTGGAGGATGAACATTACTGCAGTGCGTTTAAATTGCTGCATGATTGGGAGTGGCCGCTACATGGTGATTCAGTGTTTTCTGATTATTGTAGCTCTGTTCGCAAACAAGATTCTTTCGTGATTATGATTAGACATTTTATGGACTTGTTTGGCGATTTGACTTAAATCAAATTGAAGTCTGATTGCTGTAACGATTTTGTGAAGTCAAGATAAACTTTTGCATGTGACACTTTTTGTATGTAACACTCTGAACTGAATTCCACTTATCAATACTTGCTGATTAGTCAAAGCGTTACAACAGCAGCTTTATTTCCCCCTTCAATCAATGTAAAGATACAAAATGTATGAATTGAATTGAATTGAATAGAAATGTCAGGATAAATATAATATCAACTTATTGTATAATATATGATAAGTAGAACAATCATTTTTGGGGTCAGTATTTGTCGTGGGTACTTTTTCTTTGTTACAGTGGGACATTTTTGGACATTTTTTCCGCAATATGATAAGATTTGGAAGCTAAAATTACACAAACCAGTTACTTAAGTGTTAAATTCTGCTATGATTTACACAGCGCAACAATATATAAAAAATATTGTACATTCACATCCTTTTTGGCATTATTTCTTTATGGTTTGATTTAAATATTATTGTTTATCGTCTTAATGTCCTCTTGACATTCCTGCACCCACCCCTATTGTAAAATCTATTCAATCATCCATCCTTTTTTATTTATTGTTTCTTTTATTCCAGGGGTTCTGCCATTGCCAAAATAGTGGGGGCCAATGCTGCCAAATACGACACGTTTGACACCACGGTGAACATGTGGGTGTTTGAGGAGAACATAAACGGACGCAAACTCACAGAAATTATCAACACCGACCACGAAAACGTCAAGTATCTGCCTGGACACAAGCTGCCCCCCAACGTGGTGAGTGGTGTGGGCGTCTATGTCACACTGCCAGAGTTGGAGTCTAGAGTGGGTAGAGCTGATTAATATTACTGAATAAAGTTCAAAGCAGTAGTCCAAAGAATTACTTACTTAAATGTCCGATATTATGCAAAACTGACTTTTGTGAGTTATCTGGAGTTGTGTTTTGTTCACAAAGGTTTGAAAAATCCTGCGTTATTAGTCTGTCTACATCTGTGTTCTATCTTGTGAGGTCATGGAGTTGTAGTTTTCTAGTCAATCGCTGCTTTTACGTTTATTTCAGTAGAGATTTGCAATTCCAGGGCTGAAATTATGCAAATGACTTTAGTGAAGGTGCATGGAGTTTTAAAACACGTTGGAGCACTTCCTGTATTAACACATGTTTGAAAGAAGAACTCTAAATATGCAGGGTTTGTGTGTTAAACCTGTGTGAATGAAACAAAACACAACTGCAGGTATGTTTGTGATGAGGAAACAACGTTATAACAGAGATCAGAGCGTAATAATGTACCTTTAAGAATAATTGTAACTGCACATAACGTCTGATTTACACTTTGAAGTTGATTTAATTGTATGAACAAGACCTCAAGTTGTGCAATCTGGTATTTTCAAAGAACAGACCACAAAAACGAGAGCAATTAAATCATATCTGAAGGAGCAATGCAAGAAATACATTTATTAGTGACAATGTAAAACTAGTCAGTTACCCACAGTCGGAAGAGATTTATTATTTTTATTAAAACTTTATTTAACCAGGGAAATCCCATTGAGATTAAAAACCTCTTTTTTAAGGGAGCCCCGGACAAGAGTCACCAAAAAAGACAATTACAGCGCAATTAAAATGACAATTTATGGAGGCTGTAATTTTTTAAAGCCGTTCAATGAGGTAAGTTCTGTTAATTTCCAGTCCTTTTGCAGCTTGTTCCATGTCGAGGGGGCAGAGAAGACAAAAGCCCTTTTTCCGTGCAAACAAACGGAACAGAGAGCAACAACTGATCATTCGAACGCAAACCATAAGAATCAACACTTCTCTGTGTGATTAAGTTACACATGTAGGAGGGCAGTTACTCATGAAAGATGTGTTACTTCAAACTATGGTTACTTCAAACTAAATAGTCCTCAAGTAGGAGACCAAAACTAAGTAAATGTAGCTTATGCTTAACTTGGATGTAACTGAAACTGAGTCTATTCCGTGTTTGTGTTTGTGCTTGGGTCAGGTGGCAGTCCCAGATCTGGCGGAGTCGGTGAAAGGAGTGGACATCCTCATTTTTGTGGTGCCTCATCAGTTCATCGTCAGAGTCTGTGATACCATCAAAGATCACATCAAGAAGGACGCAGTGGGCATGTCTCTTATCAAGGTCAGCGGCTTGTCTTAAAGGTGCACTGCGTAACTTTTCTATTTGAGGATTCGCCGCCTGCTGGTCTCCATGGAAATGTTATTGCGTTGTCTAGAGTGTTTCACGGTATAGACCAGGGGTCGGCAACCTTTACCACTCAAAGAGCCATTTGGACCCGTTTCACACAGTAAAGAAAACACTGGGAGCCGCAAAACCCTTTTGAAATTTAAAATGAAATAACACTGCATATAATGGCTTTTTTTTACCTTTGTGACATAGAATTACATTTTGAATATGAACGAACTAAAATAAAATACATTTTAATTAAATACAGTGGTCCCTCGCTGTTTCGGATTTTTTATAGTGTATCAACACGTATTGTGTTCTGCATCCTGATTGGCTAAAGGACTGTAGACCTTTGTCTTCGTCAGTCATTTTCCTCCGTGTCTCCTGTACAGAATGTGTTCAGTTTGCCAAATTTATTTAAATGTTCAATCACGAGCAGTGTGACTCTGAAGACTGAGCGGTCTGGCATTTGAGCACATGCCAGAAGGGCCGAGGCCGTGCTCTATTACGGATTTGACCGCGCGCACACTTCTCCGGGTGGTCAATGCACATCGGGAAGTAGCGGCAGTGTTTCCGCATAATGAACTGGTGGAACCTGGAGTCCAGGCGGCAGAACCAGTCCTGAGAGCGCACGGATGCGTTCTCACTACAGTTCTGTGTTAGGTGAAGAGCTGTAGAACCTCTCCCTCCTGTTCCACAGACTACGGGGCCGCTTGTAGGTGTAAATTGCCAGGGCCGATGATCCCAGTCCATCACTGCTCTGAAGTGCTGTATGTTTGCAAGTTTTCTCCCCAACAAAATCCACAACAGCGCAGCGGCGCCAGGCGCCTCGGTCAGAGGAACTGTGAAATACACGCATATTTATACACGCAATATAAAACTGATTACTTCACGGATTTTGCCTATCGTGGGTTATTTCTACAACGTAACCCCCATGATAAACGAGGGACCGCTGTACTGAGCCGCATCAGAGGGATCAAAGAGCCGCGGGTTGCCGACCCCTGGTATAGACTAAACCTATCACAAGGGAGACAAACAGGTTACAGCACTACGCTACATTACAAGTCAGATCTGTGGAGTCGCCCCTATTCAAAGAAAGAATTACTGTTTTTTGAGCAATAGAAACACCTGTTATGAATAAATGCTAGATCAGGGGTGTCAAACATGCGGCCCGGGGTCCAGATCTGGCCCTCCAAGACCTTTAATCTGGCCCTCGGCTGAATTCCTATTAAAATATTTTAATTATATTTTAATTTTCTATTAAAATATTGGTAGTTTTCTACGCCGCTTTTCTGTGCAGCTTAGCATAGCAGCATCTCCAGCGCCTCTGTGCGTGGCCCCTCCCACCAGAGCAACACAAATGAAGACTAAAGCATGACTAAATTCTGTGAAATGTATACAATTTAATGTTAAAACATTGTGTTGAAATGGCATTTTTCTTAAAGTTTCAGATTGTTTATAATATTATAATATTTTGTAAAAGAAAGAGTTCATCAAATAAAAAAAGACTTCTGTAATAGATTTGTGTTTCTCTGCACAAATATTTGGGCTTATTGCTATTTTTGGGGTATATACCATGAGTTTTCTGATCCAGCCCTTTTGGGATCAAAGTAGGTTAGATACGGCCCCCGGACCAAAATGAGTTTGACACCCCTGTGCTAAATGGATGTGTTTAAAGTCATACCATTGAACATTCTAGGCAAAGCAATAACATCTCCATGGAGACAAGTAGGTAGTGGACCCTCCACCAGAAAAGCTGCACAGTCCACCTTTAATACAAAGACTAATCTAGCAGAGAAGTATAGTCCAACATCAGATACTAATCAATACTAAGACTAGTATCGAAATGAGATACTCATTTGAGCAGGTATCGATACTAAAAGGTCACACAGGACGTAAATGAACCTTTCCTGAATACCTTTAGACTACGTTCAGACTGCAGGGCTTAATGCTCAATTCCGATTTTTTGCGAAATCCAATTTTTTTGCGAGGCCGTTCACATTTCCAATTAAATGCGAATTGTATGTGATCTCCACTGTGAACGCTAAACTCCCCAAAAGTGTCCCGCTTGCGCCTTGGAGGACATGATGACGTCACACGCAACGAGCGTGCTCAATGTTTACGGAAGTAGCCTAAAGTTGCTGTCGTACCGGAGCCAGAACATGTACAGCTTATTTGTTTTAAGGAGGAGACGGAGAAAGAGAAGGACAAGATTTTTGGCCACGGCGGTTTGTGGGGCAGTGGCAGCAACGTCCGTAAAAATGAACGTATGGGTGTAGAGTCGCAGCCAAGAGTGGTGGGATTATTATGTGCTTCGCCGCTTCACTGATACAGAGTTTATACACTATTTTCGCATGACGAGAAGAACATTTGTGCACATTTGTGAATGCCTACTTGTACCACTCTCATTGGAGGAAACACGCCCAGGTCGGATGAATGTGACCTGGCCATTTAGACTGAAGTCGCATGCCAAAAGATCGTATATGTATCGGTTTTAGGATCACATATCCAAGTGGCCTGGATTGCATTTGAAAAAATCTGATCTGTGTCGTTCACACTGTCATTAGAAGATCAGATACAGGTCGCATAGAGGAGAAAAAATTGGATTTGGGTCATTTCAGGCTGCAGTGTGAACATAGCCCAAGATTGATGAGCAAATGAGCAAACATGCGGAATGGTTTACCCAAGGAAGAACTTGGACTGGAGCTGCTACTCATTAAGAGCCAGGTTTTGTTTCTTAAACCCCAAACCCCGGACATGTTTCTGCTGGCCTGGGAATGCTGTAGTGCTTTAGGCTCTGGGAAGTACTGTAGGAGAAAGATAAAGGCTTTATTTGAACAAGAAGGAACAGATTTAAAGATGGGTCAAATGCAGAGGACAAATCTCCCTATGAGGACAATAAAGTGTACCTAAACTTTACCTTATTTAGTGCTTATTTTGATAGAACAATGACAACACATCTTTAGAAGACCTATATTATGCAAAACTTACTATTCTGAAGTTTTAGCCATGTCAGAATGCTGTTACCTCCTCAAAAACATACCTGGAGTTGTGTTTTGCTTCAGTCACACGTTTGAGTCATCTTTTCTTATTAGTCTGTCAACATCTCCAAAGCTCAAATTGGTTTTACCTTTTGTTGAGTAAAGATGGGCAATTCCAGGGCTGAAATTGTCTAAATGATTCTAGTGAAAGTGTATGGAGTTCAAAAACACGGTGGTACATTTCTTGTATTACCACATGACATCACAACTGTACTGGAATTACTACTGTTGCACATTTATTTTTATCTTAACTTCAATGCACATTCTATTGCACATTACCATTTCACTGCTGTATCTTCCATTGCACATTTTTGATGCACACTGCACATTTTGGACATCTGTAAATAGGTATTTATTTATTCTTTTGCACTGCTTTTAGATATTAGATTTTTGTCTTAGTTTCGGGGTTTAGTTTTTGTTTTGTCTTTATATTGTATTTTGTACACTGTCTTTTTGCACTACTTGACCAGAGAGAAACGATATTTCGATTCACTGTATGTCGAACACATATGGCAGAATTGACACTAAAGCTGACTTTGAACTTTTTTTGATCTTTGAGGTACGTGTTGATGAGGAGACAACATAACAGATCAGAAGATAGTGTAATATGGACCTTTAATGAACATAAGTATATTAGTGTGTGTGTGTGTGCAGACTTATTTTCCATCAAATATTGTACATTTTAAAGAGATAGTGTGTTTTTTTTTTATGTTAATCTGTATGGCTTCCCCTTCAACAAAAAATAAAATTCAGCAGTGTAATTCGCATGGTCCTATTTTCTCTCGATTCATATCACTGCGCCCAGGTTAGCTGTATTAGCCTGTTCACTTGTAAACATCCACTTAAAGTGAACAGGCTAATAGAGCTAACCTGGGCGCAGTGATACGAATCGAGAGAAAATAGGACCATGCGAATTAGGCTGCTGAATTTTTGGCTAACAACTATTTGTGACGCAAATATATCACTTTTTGGACAAATGTTTTGAGAAGTCTGTCCTGGCTAACTTACCGGAACTATGTTCACGAGCTACGTTACCGGAGGAGAACCGGGACCAGATCACGCTGTCATGGGTAAGTCTGTGTTAATCTCAGGACACTGTTGAAGGGGAAGCCATACAGATTAACATAAAAAAAAACACACTATCGCTTTAAATTGAGGTCACACTACTTCTGTAAAAGTTCAAGAGCGTAGTTCATAGTATTAATACTGCTCGCTACTGTTTGGATGCTGTTAGTATCTGGGGATCAGTTATTTTGACGACCCTATTGGGGAGTGATACGTGACTTGAGCCCGTTTATATTTGGAGACAAGGGTTTTTTTCTCATGCTGAGTTTTAGAAATAGGTTGTTTTACTCAGACAGAAAAAAACAGATAACACGAGTAATCAGATAACTAGATAAATAAAATAATTTGATCTGATTTTGGGTGCACACAAAAGCACCAGGTGACATGTAGGGATGCAGCTTTTTCAGCTCTGATATGAGTATCGATACGACAATAGTCTCATTGCGTCCAACAAAAGGCCAACCAGGACCGATATCAGGGAACTGATGCCCGATTGAGCAAATTTTCGTGGATCGCCGCCAATATTCAGTACCAGTATCAGTATCCGTATTGGTGCATCCCTAATTTAGTATTTGGAAAACAAAGTCCTGCACAAGTGTTAACAATCAGAAAGAAATGACTGTTTACATGACATTTAAGTAATCTGATATCTCCAGAAATCAGATAACGATCAGATTTTTGGTGTAAATGTAAACACAACCACTGAAATAAGATAAGAATTTATTGACAAAAGAGTATGTCTCCAAGGTTAAGCAAATAAATGAAGAATGTGGATAAATAAACCAAGTGTTGTCTTTGGCTTTCCACTTTTTTAAAATACAGTTACACAAATATGTTCTGGAAACATATTTGTATAAGTGTATTTATGATCTGATATTGTGTGTTTGAGGGTGTGGATGCAAGTCCCGAGGGCCTAAAGCTGATCTCTGAAGTGATCCGGGACAAACTGGGCATCACCATGACGGTCCTGATGGGCGCCAACATCGCCAACGAGGTCGCAGAAGAGAAGTTCTGTGAGACCACCATCGGTGAGTTACAGAAGGGACACGTTTTACACAAATATGTTTTTAACAGTCCTTGTTCATGAATAATTTAGTTTTTTGTTTTTCTTAATTTTGGGACTATAATGTCTTTTTTTCATGTGAAATTACCAATAAAGTTTCATTTTATAGAGTAGATTGCACTTTCTTTACAGCACAGTAATGGCACGGTGAAGTACGGAAATATTATAACTGGAATAAAGAGTCATAAATGCATTTTACAGCCTTATGTCCATGTTATTATAAAAAAAAATTCAAATGAAAAAGTCCAACTCCCTGTTAGTTTGTATTTGAGTGTTTGAGCAGAATTTTCCACTTACATGTCTGCTGGAACTGGACATTATAATTAATATTTACCACTGCCAAGCAAAGTGATAATTAGAAAATAATAAGAAAAAATATTAATCTGGCAGTCAGAATTAGAATTACTTTTATTCATCCCCAAGCGGCCAAGCCGAATCCAACGCACCATATAACGTCACCCTATGACGTCACCCTATGACGTAATTTTCCGCCATTTTGAATTTTATGAAAAACACTCAAAATGCTTCTCCTCCCTCAATTTTGGACCAATTTTGCTCAAATTTGGTACATAGCATCTTTGGACTGAGCCTCATCAGAAATAGTCCTGTTTTTTTTATATCTCTTATCGTTTTGTTGTGACAGCCAATCAAACGTAATTTTGACCTGCTGGTGGCGCTAGAGGGTTTGGGGTGGGGGCCTATAAATTGCTGTGGGTAATGAGGAGACTGGCTGGAATGTGCATGCAAAATTTCACAACTTTTTACCAGACGGTTCTAGGGGTTGCCATAGACTCCCAGAGGCGGAAGAATATTTTATAATAATAAGAAGAATCAGTAGAAACACTATGGGTGCCTCGCAGCTTCGCTGCTTGGCCCCAATAAAATAGCAGTAGCTTAACAAAAATAGTACAATTAACACAATAAGATTTCAACCAAACCCCCTGTGAAAATCAAGTTAACTTTTTAAAATTATACAAAAATATAGCACCTTCATAACATATTTACATTTTTATTAGGGCTGTCAGTTTAACGCGTTAATTAGATTAATTAATTACACTGCAAATTTACGTGTTATAAAAATTAACGCATTTCAATTATAAGTGGCAAATCAATGCGCACGCATTTTAAATTTGGCGTGCAGCGAGCAAATCGCTGCCAGGGCCTTTGAACGGCAAGTTTATTTATAAAAAGAACAAAGACGTGACGATCAACAAGAACGCTGTGATTTGGAGCTTTTGTTGAAAAGAATTTTCCGATCACCGAAGCTGCTCCAGCCTGACGGATCATTTGAACGATAAACACGTCCGGACAAGTTCCATTGTTACCGGTGATAGAGCGAACGAGAGCGCACTTCAACAAACCACCAAACCACGCTCGCAGAATTTGGGAAACGACTGAGCAAAGCGACTGCAGAAAAACTGACAAACTCAATCACAACGTGGGTTCGCTCGCTCACTCACTCTCAATATCTCTCTCTCATACTCTTACAATGCGATTAATTAGATTAATTAATTACAAATCATGTAATTAATTCGATTTTTTTTTTTAATCGCCTTACAGCACTAATTTTTATATTGATACTTTGCAGCTGATGATCTTAAAACATTTATGTCTGTGTTTGCTAATGTGTGCATTGTGTCACCATGGTAACTGCTGAACATTTTGCCAATAGACTTACATGTAGAACACTCCAAGCGTGATGTCACTGCAAAGTATCAATACATTTTTCCACAGTGAGGTATGAACAGAACATTGCACAAGGATTGGGAGGGAGAGTCCAGAACAGTCCTGATTTTGGTCCACACCCCTCATCCATAACCGGACTTCCGCCGAGTCTTTAAGAGTCCTTCACTTTCCTGCTCGATTCCAGATGCACTTTCACGGACATACTGTTTTTATTTTTATATTTTATTTTTTTTAGGTTGCAAAGACAAATCTCTGGGGCCCGTTTTGAAGGAGCTGATGCAGACCACAAACTTCCGCGTGACAGTGGTGGAGGAGAGCGATGTGGTGGAGATCTGTGGAGCTTTGAAGGTCTGTTGTGTTAAATTCAGTGTAAATGTGTGTTGTATTTCTAGTTTCAAGGACACATAAAAGAAACTTTGTTAAATGTTATCATCTATAGACCTGTCATGATAAATACTATATTGGCTTATTGTTCCATACATGACAAATGGAACTGTAATTTGAGGAATTTTTGGTTATTTTCCTCTACAGTATAAGATTTTAGCTGTAGAAAGTTGAAATATGAACTAAAAAGTATACTAAGGTGTTTATCTACTGTCATTTATTTATTGCAGCTCATGTTTTTATAAGAATATTGTACATATATTTGTGAATTATTCTGCTTTATGGTTTGGTTTCAGTATTATCATTTATTATCATTTACTTCAGCAATATATTGTATTTAAAACTTTATTATCAAGACAGGCCTACTTATAGAATGTAACATGTACTTCACTATAGGATTTTGAACACAATATTTGGGTTTAAGATGAGTCCATTTTCTTGGCTTGACTCTCAATTACGCCTCAGGCAAAATTACTGTTAATATTTAAATTATGTGGTGTTGTATAAATACAAATATAGCAGGACACTGTCACAGATGTAAATACCTAGTTCAGATTTTGTGGATTTCACTTTTTGATGTATGATCATAAAAACCTGGCAGAACATTTTAACAACTGAAAACATAAAAAATACAAAAAAAAGAGCATGAGATTTTTATTTACAAATGTGTGTTTTTTTTTCTTAATGTGTGATTACAGTAATGAAATAACTATTTTTGCAATCCATCAAAACCTTTCAAAATGTGCCTATGCTTTTTGACATTTCTTATGACATTTTATGCTCAAAATTCAACTATTTATATGTATGTACTGGTAGAAAAGCTGTTGTTTACCTGCCCAGTCACTTAGCTCTCGTATGTGCAGCGGTTGTATTTTGAACCTTCTTCCTGCCTGGTGTGTCCCACAGAACATAGTGGCAGTGGGAGCAGGTTTTTGTGATGGTCTTGGGTTTGGAGACAACACAAAAGCTGCAGTGATCCGCCTGGGTCTGATGGAGATGATCGCGTTTGCTAAAGTCTTCTGCACAAACTGCCCCGTGTCCCCTGCCACCTTCCTGGAGAGCTGCGGCATCGCTGACCTCATCACCACCTGCTACGGAGGGAGGAACCGCAAGATCGGAGAGGCCTTCGCCAAAACAGGCAAAGTAGGGAGTATTACACTTTTTCACCTGTTATTTCTAACTTTTAGTTATAGCATATTAGAAGAAGAAGAAGAAGAAGTGACTTTATTGATCTCACACAGGAGAAATTCTTCTCTGCATTTAACCCATCCTGTTATTAGGAGCAGTGGACAGCACATTACTGCTCCCAGGGACCATCTCCATGATCTTCTTGCTTCGGTTTGGTCAGGACCTAAGCTGGAGGATTTTTACCTATGGTGCATGTTTTTGGGGTGGGGGAAACCGGAGTGCCCGGAGAAAACCCACCCAGACACAGGGAGAACATGCAAACTCCACACAGAAAGGCTCGGGCGATCCAAATCTTATGGCCATACCAATGTGCCACACGGGAATCGAACCCAGAGCCTTCTTGCTGTGAAGCGTGAGTGCTAGCCACTCAGCCACCGTGCCGCCACCGTGTAAGGTTTGAGTTGGATGCCATTTCTGATCATAAAATAAAAATAATAAAAATAATCATTTTTGCAATTATCGGATTACTTGTTTTGAAATCTGGCCAAATTGGCCAAACTGCTGTCAGTGTTGTAGAGATGGGTCAATGGCAAGAGGAACCAGCTGAGGCTTGGACTTCTGTCCCGTTGCCTCCTGGACGCCTCCCTGGGGAAGTGTTCAGGGCACGTCCCACCTGGACGAGACCCCGGGGAAGACCCAGGACACAGCTGGTCTGGGAACACCTTGGGGTCCCACTGGAGGAGCTGGAGGAAGTGTCTGGGGTGAGGGAAGTCTGGATCTCCCTGCTCAGACTGCTGCCTCCATGACCTGACCCTGGATAAGAGGAAGAAAATGGATGGAATAATTTGTTAAACTTTAATGTGGTTTCTTTTTTGTTCTAGACAATTGAAGAGTTAGAAAATGAGCTGCTGAATGGACAGAAACTCCAAGGCCCTGCCACAGCCGCTGAGGTCAACCAGGTCCTCACACAGAAAAACATGGTGCAGAAGTGAGTGCAGTCTGATCATTTTAAATAAATTTTTCACAAGGTGCAATGTAGTAGGTGTATTTATATAGAATGCATGTTTCAGTCTCAGTTTTCACATATAGTAGTGTTTAATCAGGTAGACGTGGTTGTTGGAGACATATTACGCCGCTGTACCTCCTGCCACTGTGTGGCACTAGTTCTGGTTTATCTAATTGGCTGCCCTGTATAAGGGAGGAGAAAGGCACACTCAGGTGTTGCAGTGTGGAGGTAAACTGAAGCCATGTCTCAATTCGCAGTGTGCACAATTCGGAGTGTGGTTTTAACAGCACATACGTCACTTTCGGTGCGACAACTGCTGTCCCATTTTGTTTTTGTCCCATGCACAGTTAAAATGCACCCTGAAAACCGCAGTCGTTTCCATGGAAATCGGGGCGTGGACCAACTGTGCATCCATGCACACTTCGCGCAGTCATATATCCCAGCATGCACCGCGTGCTTCTTCTACGGGAGAAAATGGAGTCGGCGGCTGCATCTGGTAGTTGTGGAACCTGTCCCATTTCGCCGACGCCCATGCGGTCCACGGAGTACCCTTAAAACCACACTCCGAACTGTGCACACTGCGAATTGAGACACGACTATTCTTTTGCCACACACGCTACAGCCATAGCGAACCTTGCACAGGGCAAGTTTGGCAGAATCTTGAATCTTTGAATCTTGAATCTGTAGTGGTTGTTGTTGTACTTAGTGATTAGAATTTATATTTTTAATAATTTCAGATATTAATAGATTAAAAAAACAAAAACAAAACTTTTACGTAAGTACAGATTGTGACTGTCCCCAGTCCTCAAGCCAAACTGCGTGAAACTTTACTATTACTTGAATATACTATTTACTATTAATTATTTACAATTTATTTATGATGAATTATGTCCTCTGTTTATAGGTTCCCTCTCTTCACTGCGGTCTACCAGATCTGCTTCAATGGCCATCCAGTCACAGATTTCATCAAATGTTTGCAAAACCACCCAGAGCATATGTAACCTAAGCCCCGCCCCTTCGAACTGACAACAAATGACAAAAACTGTAACTGACATCTTAACACACTCTCAATTTACCTCTTTACGCATACTTGTTCAATATCTGTGTTAATAATTTAATAGTTATTGTGTATTGTACGTTTCAGTCTAACACAAAAGTGCCTCAAATGTGTACTACGTAACTTTTCTGGAGGGGGTCTGCTACCTGCTTGTCACCATGGAGATGATCCACAGTACAGTACAGTATTACCCTCATATATCTTGTATTTTTTCAATTACAGGCACTTTTACTGTCAAAAATACACTGAACAATATGCATTCTTACGGGAGCAGGTCTGCCACTCCACAGACCTGACCTGTAACTGTCTCCATGGATATAGATACGTTTCACACAAGCAGGTGGCGGTCCCTCCAGTAGTGCGCCTTTTAACTTAACTGTGATTTTTAAATAAACACATTTGTTCTGTTTTTTGTTTTTAGTAATGTCGTGTAGTGTTATTTACTCGTATGTACTGGACCTTTAAAGTTGCAGCGTCAGAGTGGGTGTAACGTGAGCTTTGACTGACACCCTAAACTCTTCACCTTTACCATTTCCTACAGTGTCCACTCTGACCTTTGTGAAGAAGAACCACGCCGCTTTCACACACACACTCACATTTATTATTTACACTTTAAACCATTACAACAACTGTATTTTTCATGTGTGTTCTCACTTAAATCTTATGCGGGTTTTAAAGTTTGGACATTAGAATTTCCCGTCTTGAAAATTAAAGGTGCATTATGTAACTTTTCTGGTCGAGTCCGAGTCGGTCACCATGGAGATGCGATTGCCTTGCTTGGATTGTGTCACAGTATCATAATCGGTTTACCTTTTTATCTTGCGTGTATTCAATTACAAGTGTTTTCATTGCTGGAAAAATAGCTGCATTCTTACTGTGAGCTGGCTCGCCTCTCCACAGATCTGAAGTATAATTCCACACTGCGGAACATCACAGGCGATGCAGTGAAATCTCCATGGAAACAAGCAAGCGGCAGGGGCTGCACCTAAAAGCGACACAATGGACCTTTAAGTATAAACGGAAGGGATTGGTTTGCGTAGAAAATAGTTTGAATAGTTCCTGCGCCCTCTGCTGGCTACAGTGGGGAGTGTAAAGCAGGTTAAATGAGGCTAACAACAGACTACTGATATCATAGATGGTTATGAGCAAGAAATGTGTTAATGAAACAAACCCAACTCCAGATATATTATATATTTAGATGAAGGAATATTGAAATGCTATTCCACTGATTTTCAAACAAATTCACAATATACATATTGCCACAGTTTAGCATCACTGCATAATTTGCCACTAAACTCCTTTGCATAGTTATCGAGTCGACTGGACTATGAGATTTCTAATAATACAACCCCAGTGAAGGGGCAAATGGCAAACTATATTTAATCACCGGACTGCATACACTGCAAAAAAGTTAGTTAAAATGACTTTAATTTTGAATAATTATCTTGATTTGAGTAGATTTTGACTTATTTTGCCATTGGAGGTTAAGTTATAATTAGTTATTGAGAAATACAGTATGTTTTTATTATTTAAAGATGCACTATGTAACATTTCGGGTGTCGCTTGCTTGTCACCATGGAGATGTTATTATTTTGCTCACAATGTTCCCCAGCTATTCATCTTCTAGTGCATGTTCAGAAATACATGTATTCTGGCTCTGCGTTGCCTTTACACAGATCTGACCTGTAACTTGGCCTGGTAGCACACCCACTTGTCTCCATGGAGATGGATAACACAAGTGGTCCCTATACTACGAATTGTTCAGCCTTTATGTACAAGAATATTGCCTTAGGAATAGAGATTAGAGAAAAGGAATAGAGAAAATAGCCTAAAATTAACACAATCAAGTCCAAATGTAGCTTATATTCAGATTTTTTTTTTTTTTTAAATATAATTTCTCTTTTTAGCAATGTATCAGCCAAAATGTACACGAGGTACGACTATAGTGCATTTTCATTTTAAGAGGTTTTTTTGTGGTAGAAAATAGCCTAAAAATAACACAATCAAGTCCAAATGTCGCCTATATTCAGATTTTTTATTTTTATTTCTTTATAATCTCTAACTTTTTAGCAATGTATCAGCCAAAACGCACACGAGATATGACTATCCTGCATTTTAAGAGTTTTTTTTTGTAGTAGAAAATGGCCTAAAAATAACACAATCGTGTTCAAATGTAGCCTATATTCAGATTTTTATTTTTTATAATTTCTAGAGCTAGAGATTAGAGAAAAGGAATAGAGAAAATAGCCTAAAATTAACACAATCAAGTCCAAATGTAGCCTATATTCAGATTTTTATTTTTTTATTTCTTTATAATCTCTAACTTTTTTAGCAATGTATCAGCCAAAATGCACACGAGGTATGACTATCCTGCATTTTAAGGTTTTTTTTTTGTAGTAGTAGAAAATGGCCTAAAAATAACACGATCGTGTTCAAATGTAGCCTATATTCAGATTTTTATTTTTTATAATTTCTAACTTTTTTTTTGCAATGTATCAGCCAAAACGCACACGAGATATGACTATCCTGCATTTTAAGAGTTTTTTTGTAGTAGAAAATACCCTAAAAATAACACAATTAAGTCCAAATGTAGCCTATATGCATATATATATATTTTTTTTTAATATAATTTCTAACTTTTTAGCAATGTATCAGCCAAAATGTACACAAGGTACGACTATAGTGCATTTTAAGAGGGTTTTTTGTAGTAGAAAATAGCCTAAAAATAACACAAGTTCAAATGTAGCGTATATTCATTTTTATTTTTTATAATTTCTAACTTTTTAGCAATGTATCAGCCAAAATGTACACAAGATATGAGTATCCTGCATTTCAAGAGTTTTTTGTAGTAGAAAATAGCCTAAAAATAACACATTTAAGTCCAAATGTAGCCTATATTCAGATTTTTTTTTAAATAATCATTTCTAACTTTTTAGCAATGTATCAGCCAAAATGTACACGAGATATGACTATCCTGCATT
Organism: Paratrypauchen microcephalus; assembly: GCA_036785185.1. Classification (NCBI taxonomy): domain Eukaryota; kingdom Metazoa; phylum Chordata; class Actinopteri; order Gobiiformes; family Gobiidae; genus Paratrypauchen; species Paratrypauchen microcephalus. The sequence continues at coordinate 945,077 of JAVJIX010000005.1, read as the reverse complement.
TTAAGAGTTTTTTGTAGTAGAAAATAGCCTAAAAATAACACAATGAAGTCCAAATGTAGCCTATATTCAGATTTTTATTTTTATTTATTTATTTTTTTTTTTAAATAATTTCTAACTTTTTAGTAATGTATCAGCAGGAATGTACACAAGGTAAGACTATAGTGCATTTTAAGTTTTTGTAGTTGTTGTAATACCTTTAAATGCCACTTGGGCGTGCCATTACATCAATCACAATCGCATCCAGTTTGTCAGCGTGTCCAACTTTCATAGATCATTGCTACGATAAAACACACCGTAAAACTGCATCATACTCCTGCGAAAGGCGGGGGGAATTGCACTAATTTCTTAAGTGAAGAGGCGGGACGTGTCTCTCACTTCCTCAATTCCTGTCCTCACTCCTCAGGGCGCAACCAAAAAGCGTCAAGTGAACATTTTTTGGATCGCAAAGTGGATACGCGTGCAAGATTTCAAAGTAGAAGGTGGACTTGTTGGCAGGAGAAATCTTGTGCTGCTTGATTTTCAGGTTTCTGGAGAACTCCTCCGGGCAGGCATATACTCGTACAGTCATAATAATTGCACACCGCACAAAAAAGAAAGTGAAGATACATCCAAGCATTTAGACCCCGGGCAAGTCTCTAGGCCCTGTCAGTCAAAAATATTTCATTTTTGCACTGGCTTATTTCAAAGTCACTTTCAGACCACCTCACCTTCCTTCCCTTTTATCATCCCTATCGGCTGTATCTGCTCTCCTCTATGAAATCCATTTTAAAGGTGCACTATGTAACCTTTCTGGTGTGTGTCTGCTTGAATGTCTCCATGGAGATGTTATTCCTTGTTATTCCTTCCTAGAATGTTTCAGGTATGGAGCTCAACAGTGACTGCACAGTTCAGAAGTCAAAGTTTCATTCAGTTTCTTATAAACTTTTCAAAAAATTCAAATATTAAGAGTTTGCAGAGGCATTGCAGCTATGAATACAGCTATTAATATCCATAATACGGTTGTTTTGAGTCCAAAAAGTACGTTCAACTCCGAAATGTTTTAATAACTTGGCAGTTTATGAAGTTTCAGAAACAGATTTGAAATAAACTCATGTCTTGTGCTCATTAGATACCACATAGATGATTGCGTCGGAGAAAGCAAAATTTACTTCTGGAACTTCTGAGCTCCATTGCAAGAACCACAAAAACCCCTCAAAACTTATGCATTTAAACTGTGAGCAGGGTCACCACAGATGTGACCCAAAAACCTGGCCTGGTGGTGTCACCTGCTTGTTTCCATGGAGATAAGTTTAATGTCAGGCTGTGGAACATAAGCAAAGTAATATCACCTCCAGTCTATAGAGATAAGTCGGTGAAGGACCCTCTACCAGAAAGGTTCCACTGAAGACCTTTTAATACGACCTTCACACAAAATCCCAAAGTGAATTTGTTATTTACTTGTAATCCATCCATCCATTTTCTTCCGCTTATCCGGGGCTAGGTCGTGGGGTCAGCAGTCTAAGCAGGGACTCCCAGACTTCCTTCACCCCAGACACGTCCTCCAGCTCCACCCCAAGGTGTTCCCAAGCCAGTCCAGCGTGTCCTGGGTCTTCCCCGGGCCTCCTCCCGGTGGAACATGCCCAGAACACCTCCCGAGGGAGGTATTCAGGAGGCATCCGGAACAGATTCCCGAGCCACCTCAGCTGACTCCTCTCGACATGGAGGAGCAGCGGCTCTACTCCGAGCTCCTCCCGTGTGACTGAGCTCCTCACCCTATCTCTAAGGGAGCGCCCAGTCACTCTGCGGCCTCACTTTCGGCCGCTTGTATCCACGATCTGGTCCTTTCGGTCATTACCCAGAGCTCATGACCATAGGTGAGGTGAAGAATATAGATTGACGGTAAATTGAGAGCTTTGCCTTTTGGCTCAGCTCCCTCTTCACCACAATGGTCCGGTACAACGACCGCATCACTGCTGATGCTGCACCGATCCGCCTGTCAATCTCACGCTCCATCCTCCCATAACTCGTGAACAAGACCCCGAGATACTTGAACTCCTGCCTGAAGTGGAGGAGTTTAGTTGTAATATTGCACCAAAATATGAAAATAAAATAGTTACATTAAACATGATTTTCCCTGTTGACCTTAATCCCAAAGTGAATTTATGTTATTTAGTTGTAGTAGACAAACTTTATTGATCCATAAGGGAAATTGTTTATGTTATTTAGAAAAAAGAAAAAAGAAAAAAAAAAGACAGATCACTCTAGACATTTTAAAAAACTGCTGCTAAGGACGACTGTTGCACTGTTGCACATTTACTACTGGAATTTACTACTGTTGTACTGTTGTTTACTACTGTTATTGCACTGGAATTACTACTGCTGCACATTTATTTATCTTTACTTTCAATGCACATTCTATTGCACATTACCATTACCATTACCATTACCATTGCACATTACCATTTCACTGCTGCATCTTCCATTGCACATTTTTGACATCTGGTAAAGGTATTTATTTATTCTGTTGCATTGCTTTCAGATTTTAGATCTTAGATTTTAGTTTTTATATTTAAATTTTTGTCTTAGATAGTTTTTGTTGTGTTTTGTCTTTATATTGTATTTTGTACACTGTCTTTTTTGCACTGCCTGGCCAGAGAGAAATGAAATTTCGGTTCACTGTTGAACACATATCCTCCTGAGACCCGGCCCGTTCATTTGTGTCCTTTATGGTGGACATTGGTAACCTGGGAAATCCCAGGCTGCTTTCGTTCGTTCTGATGTGAAAGACAGCCTGGCAACTATGGCAAGCGAGCTTTCCCGATTCTGGGAGCCAATCAGAGAGCAGGGAGGGGTGGCAAGACGGTGACGCGTACTACGTGACAAACGGAAGCTTGTAGTTTGAACTGACATGATTGGCTATGGGTTACTTATACGCCAAATGATAGACATTCGTAATGCCCAATAAATGGCCGTTGGCGATCTTAAACCACACCTCCAGTACGAGATATTTTGAAGGTGGCTTCCAGACCATATCTCACTTGTGATATGGTCAAGTGTAAACCAGGCAAGGACATTGGGTTAACCAGTCTGTCTTTTAAGTGTTTTGAGATAGACTCTAGTTTGTGGCTGCACTATGATTAAAAAATAAATAAGAAATTAAAAGGGAGTCTAAAAACTTTTTGAGGTGACTGTAGATGTTGGTCATCAAAAAAAAAGTGTTTTTGTTAGGTTGTTGACTTCACATGAATTTAACACTATTATAGTCATTATGAATAAACAAAATGTAAAAATGTAAAAAAAATAATAATTTTGAAATACACTTTTTTCTTCGGGTCCCAAGGAGGATATGGCAGAATTGACAATAAAGCTGACTTTGATCCTTGATCTTTGATCATTGATCTTATCTAGTTGTTATATTGCACCAAAATATGAAAATAAAATAGTTACATTAAAGATTATTTTCCCTGTTGACCTTTACCCAAAATCCCAAAGTGAATTTATGTTATTTAGTTAAATAACATAAAATAAAATAGTTAAATTAAACTTTATTTCACTGTAGCGTTCCCACGTCTTATTGTGAAAAGCGGAAGTGGCTCGGTCCCGCTCGGCGCACTTTACGTCGCTAAAGTTGAGTCTGTGGCAGTTCCCATCACCGCCGCGGACACGTACGGCAAAACCGCTCTGCAACTGACTTCTGGGACTTAAAGACTTTCGTCGGATCGGTGTTAGACTGCTGTTCTCAAAGACTTTAATCCAAACATGGCTGCTCTTTCAGCCTGGTTCTGGAGTGAGAGGTTCTGGCTGCCGCACAACGTCACCTGGGCGGATCTGTCGGAGCAGACACCCGGGGTGGAGTATCCAAAACCCGCACACTTGTTTACAGCCTTACCGCTCGCTTTGGGGCTCTTCGGCATTAGGATACTGTTTGAAAGGTGTGTATATTTACTTACTTTCTGCCCCCCCCCATTTCACACAGAAGCATCACGATACGTTTCCTCATCCGAAGATCTTATTCAAACTTAATTCTCACGCCTTCCTACTTCCTATCCCCAAACTAGAGTGCAACAAAATGACTCTTAACTTGAGCCATTTCCACTTTTGCGCATAAAATCGAAGTATTCATTGGTCAAGTTTCATGTGATGTCAGCAGTCACGGTAATGCCCATCCTGTCCTCTCTTGCCCCCGGGAAACGAGCTCTCTCCGGGTACAGAAGTTGTAACTTGCCCCGGGTGAGGCAAAGTAGCGGGGCACAGTTGGGACATACCCACCTCCTCAACCTGCAGTCACAAAACATGTGGAACACAGCGTGTGCCAGTCAAAAGTAATGTTTTTTTGCTTTGTTTTTGTGCTCATTTTGCGTATTTTAAAGGTGCATTACGTAACTTTTTACTGGAGCGTCCGCCACCTGCCTGTCTCCATGGTGATGTAATTATTATTATTTTTGCCTCAAATACTCCACAGAAAGCATTTCATTCATTTATTTATTCATTTCGAGCAGGTCAACGCAAGGAAATAAATACATGTAACCTTTTTCTTTTTTTTTCTTTTTTTTTTTGCTCGAAAGGAGTGGGAAAAAGAAAACTTATTTAATCCCACCCCAAACCTCACAATAAGCCGGCCACATCTGTTGAATAATGTCATCGAGAAGTTTACTTTACAGTGGAACATTCCAGACGAAGCAATAACATCTCCATGGATACACAAAGTTGGCGGACCCTCCACGAAAGGTACATAGTACATCTTTAAATTGGTGTTAGAATGCGTTATTTAGCTTCATGTGATCCTTATAGGGATTGTGTTTGGTATAATCTTACGACACTGGACACTGTGCGAATTAGGGATGTCAACAATTAATCGACTTACGATTAATTGTCGATCAAGACGTTGGTCGAACAAAATGCATTAATTGCAATTAATCGCTAATCACAGACACGTGCACCCGCGTGGTCACGAAACAAGGCAACCGTGCTGCGCCAAGCTCGACTCACAGCCGGCCGCAGGCGCCAACGGCACTGCTCAGGAGCCCCGCGCGTACACCGGGGCTGCTGAGCACGAGATCGAACCACGGCGCCCGGAATGCGTAGTTTCAGCCCTAGCCACAAACAAGCCGCACGAAACCAGCAGCGGCACGTGGTGGTTTAATCCTGGTTTAGTCCAGGTCTAGACCTGGTCCAGTCCTGGTTTAGTCCAGGCCCAGTCCAGGTTTAGACCTGGTTTAGTTCTGGTCTAGACCTGGTTTAGTCCACGTTTAGTCCTGGTCTAGTCTCTTAGCCAATCAGGACGCAGAACACAATGTTACACTATAAAAAAATGTTACACTATAAAAAAAAAAAATTGGAAAAAATAAAATAAAATCCGCGAACCGCGATAGAGCGAGGGATTACTGTATTTTGTTATTCAGCATCAATACATTTGTCTGCTTTTTACTAAGGAATAATTAACTGAGGAATATACAATATAATAATACTATGATATATTTATGACTCAGTGTTATGTATACTATAGCTTATATTCTTAAAGACCCTATTGAAACACTAAAATTCAGGTGAAAAACGCCGCTTATCAATTAATCGTAAGTCAATCAACTATAGATTAATGAATTAATTGATAATTTGCATCCCTAGTGCGAATAAAATATAAAATTTCAGCTTCGTAATGTGAAAATTTATTTGCAAAACCTCAACTGACGTCGTCTTTTTTCGTAAACTATCCCAATTTCACGATGCAAAAAGTAGCACACATTATTAAATAACTTGGATTGCTGTAATGCTGTGTTCAGTTTGAGTAAAATCTCACACTTGCCCATCCCAACAACCCATTGCACAGTGAACTTGATTTCAATTTGATTTAGTCACAAATTCATTAAAGATCGCTGATAATAAAACGCCTGCAACAGCACTGATAAACCTAACCCGCTGTGTAAATCAAGTATGCCCGTTTGATCTTGACCAGCTCACACGCTGCACTGCCAACTTTACTTGATGATGCACTTGCGGTTATTTTTAGAACTTTTTAGGTGAGGGGATCGCCAGATAAACATCGCAGATTCTCAAGGGCTACAACAGTTGACGATAAAAAGCCCTGGTTGATGAAAAATGTCCTGATCTAAAAGTGGGCGTTGCTCTCGTAAAACATCTCAGAATTGTTACGTTTTAAAGGGCCCATATCACACTGTTTTCTGATGTTAAATAATGTTGTTTCCTCATTACCGGAGTTGTGTTTTGTTTCATTCACACATTTAACACACAAACCGTGTATATTTAGTATGATTTTTCTCATACAAAACATACAAAACACAACTCCAAACAACATTCTAACATGATTGTAAGCTCACAACAATTTTTCATAATATAAGACCTTTTAAAATGCAGATTGTCATATAAACCATTGCTTTATTCAGCAGTCTTTGGTATGTTTTTTACTGTCTTGATGGATATATTGCCATTATACTTCTAAAGTTTCATTTGGAAACTCGGAGTTGGGCATCTGTGGCATACACCATCCTTTATTATTAGTTAGGCCCCCTCCTTTTCCACCTTGTGATGTCATTTAGAGGTTGTTTTCAAGTTAACAGCTACATTTTACCTTTTGTTTAGTAAATATAAACAATTCCAGGGCTGAAATTATCCAAATTATTCTAGTGAAGGTGTATGGAGTTCAAAACACAGAGGAGGACTTCCTTTATTACCACGTGACATCACAAGGTGGAACGGAGTGTTTTCTGAACTCGGTGTAAATATGCAAGGTTTATGTGTGAATGAAACAAAACACAACTCCAGGTATGTTTGTGATCAGGACATTTTTAAAAAACATCATATAGGGCCCTTTAAATGCTTATAAAAACAACATTTTATTCCACAACTTCACAGTTCACAAATTATGATTATTTAAAAATTTACTAAAAAAAAACAAAAAAACTTCAAAATGTTTAACTGGAATATAAAATCTTTTTTTGTATAATTATGTAAACATACAGCCATATTTTTAGCCTAATCACTCTTCTTTTTCTATTTTTATGCATTAGTCTAAGAAATGCACTGAGGAGAATGTGCAAAACTGGGGCAGCTTAGACAAAAAATATTGGTGCCAAATATTGGCTAAACTTTCAGTATTGATACCGATATCTGAGGAAACACTTCAATATCACAGATGCCAACATTGGAGCTGTTATATTGCCCATTTCTAATTAATTTTATTTAGAAATTCTCGAAAAACTCGATCTCTACCAAAGAATAGACTACCGTTATAAAACTCAAGGGGAAACTGTCCAGGATTTTTTTTTTTTTTTTTTAAAGTATCAGTATTTGCTCAAACAAGTATCCAGTTTTGATAGTAGTTTTCGTATCGATTAGTATCTGATTTTAATTACTTTTGATAACCCAAGTCCATTATTTTCCCGTACTTTTACAGTCACAACACAATACAATGATCCAATTGTCCTTTTCCAGCTGCCGTTGTAAAGCTTTGTGCCATTGTTACTGTACTGGACCTGTTCAAAGGTTAACCCGGGCTTTTGTTGGTCCGCCGAGGTTCAGAAGGCAATAATGTGATGACGAGGCGTAGCTCTACCTTGGATTCAGCTCCACTCTGAAGAGGAGATGACCTGGCAGCGATACACTTTATCATACCATGTGGTGTTTGCTATTTCATTGGTAGATATCAGATTACAGGGCACATACATAATACACAAGCAGAGGAGACAGTAGATGGAAATCACAGACGGGAAGTACTTCAGTGTGTCATTAGGATTTAGAGCAACCCAGGAAGAATGGCACGTTGAAGTGCGTGTGGCAGATTTTTATTTATTTCTCTTGTTTCTACTTAATTTGGTGAGATAATCCCTGTTGTAAACATAAATTATAGTTTTAAACCAATCAAGAAGCAATTTGTGATTGCAGGAAGTAGAGAATATTTTAGAGTCCCATATAGATGACATCACGCTGAGGAAAATTCTGTCCAAACGTTCGGCACAATTTACGCCAAAGAAACAAATTATTCTGATATTTTAAACATTATTCCACAAAATTAAGGTGTTTTCTTATCTTTTTAATCATCAACTATAAATTCCTGTGTAGATTTATTGGAGTTTTGGCCCAGTGTATTGCATGGTTGCTAGGTAACACTTCCTGTTCCCTAGTGTGAGGTCATGCTTTCCAACCAGGAAGTACAATTTGAAACCTAAAAAAATGCCAAACTGGGGAAGATATTGTAATTTCTTTAGCAAAATCTTGAGTATAATTATCTCGGCTGTGTTTTAGTCAAATGTGTAGTCCAACCTGTTATAGGCTTTTTAAAGTAGAAATCCCAAAAGCTGGAAATGAGCACTTTTGACTGCAGAAAATAAAAGAATGGTTGACAAAATAAGTAGGAATGCACGAATACCGATCCATAAGAATTTTCTGGCTCCAAAATATTGGTTCTGTCGATATTCTGGTTGGCCTGTAAATTGATGTTATTTGTCCCAGATAGTCTCATAATGTTTGAGCTTTTTTATATAAAGTTGTTGTGTAGTTACTTTAGGATTAAATAACAGTTACAGAACACATTTTGTCATATGTTATTGTTGTTTTTAAGGAAAATGAAGTCTATTTTTACTCCCTGCACTGATATTGGTGGATATCTGATTACTTAAAGCCATAGTATTGAAATCTATCTTTGAACTCTCCAGGCTGGATCAGCATCATCTCTAAAAATAGGTTTAAATAATATCTTTCTTTTTTTAAACACACCTTGATATTGAAATTTGGCGTCATTATCATGGCCAAAGATTTTGCGAGTAATAGCAATATCATCACACAACACTTAAAAAATTCCAGACTTTAAACATTTTATGGAAATGCACTTAAATGACAATACACATCTTGTAATTAAGTTAAAACTTTAAGACATGTATACAAATATATAATTGTACTTTCAAATAAGTGACAACAACAATTTCCTAAAACCGTGTCCTAAAACTGTGCACCATTTGTGATACGTAAGCTCCTGCGCGACTAATTTAGTATACAGGGGGTCCTCGGGTTACGACGGTCTCGGGTTACGACGTTTCGTGGTTACGAACGCGCCCCCATAAAAAAAAATATGTATATATTACGCGTCATTCCGTCTTACACGGTTTAGCGTGGTAAAAGATGTAAACAAACGCACGCGGCGCGCGGCGCACGGCGGAAGAACACGCTCTGTTGTGGTTGTAGGGAGAAGAAGACAGCCTCGTGTGTGTGCCCAATGTGGGCGGAAGTACCTGATGTGGGCTCTGATCTGCTCCTATGAAAGCGGCAGTGATAAACAAGCATCGTAGTGGTCTAATTATTGAGATGGAAAGGTTATTGGTGCTTTGGTTGGAAGATCAAAGGCAAAATCCGGTTTACGACGAAATTCGGGTTACGACGCGTCTTAAGAACGGATCAACGTCGTAACTCGAGGACTCCCTGTAGTTTATTTTATCCACATTTTTGGATAATTTCTTGTTTAACTTACTACAATAGAAATTATAGTTCACTTTTAGACTTGGTTTAGCTCAGATTATATCTAGAATAGTCCTGACCTGGTTTAGTTCTGGTGGTACTTGAAAAGCCGCGTAATTTCTTTTGTGGTACTTGGTGTAAAATGTTAAGGAGCATGATGTCATTGCTGGCGATTATCACAGATATAACAATTACTTGTTACTCGAATTACTTGTCTTCTTTTTTATAGCGATACTATTGTTTATTGACCCATCCCTGTCCCAAACATGAGTTAAATGGTTGCACTGAAATTAGTGCAAACAATTAGTTGGTTATTAAAGGTACATTGTGTAACTTTTCTCCATGAAGACTTGCCTGGAATGTTTCACACATGGCATTAAAGGAATATTAACGTTTTTACAATCTGAACCTTATTTCGTTAATAAAACAACGTCATGTACTCACCCATTGTACTTTGGTGTCATTTGGAGCATTTCCGGAGATTTTGTAGTTTAGCGATATCCGGTTAACGTGAGTGCTCGGGACAGGCGATTGCAGTCACCAAATAACACAAACTTTAGCACTTTTCAAATCACACCAGCTCAGTGTTAGTCTCCACTTTCAAAAGTGGCCTGTAATACGATATCCATTCACGTTTTTGTGTTTGGGTCCATTCTCAAAGCAACTAGTCAACAATCAATAAGTCCGGATAGTGACGAGGAAGCCTGTGAAAACTCAACTTCATCCAAGCTGTCATTTTGTTTTCACAAGCGGGATAAATGCATGTTCGCACCATTTCGGGTTTTCTCAAGTGGAGATTTTTATGACTGTAACCGAGAGCCAAGAGCGTCATGTTATCTGCAAATCAGCTGTGAATGCCCGCATGCGCACAGTCCTCGTCATCCTATGAAAACATGGATGGATATCGTATTACAGGCCACTTGTGACTCCAGCGAAAGTGCAGATTAACATTGAGCTTCTGTGATTTGAAAAGTGCTAAAGTTTGTATTATTTGGTGACTGCAATCGTCTGCCCCGAGCACTCACGTTACGGATATCGCTAAACTAAAAAATCTCCGGAAATGCTCCAAATGACACCAAAGTACAATGGGTGAGTACATGATGTTTTATTAACGAAATAAGGTTCAGATTGTAAAAACCTTAATATTCCTTTAAACCTTTCTATCTTCATGGAGACCAAACCAGGTCCTGCTCACAATCAGAATACCTGTTTTTCTGTGTGTTTTTGAGCAGTAAAACCCCCCTGTAATTGAATAAATGTAAGGTCGAGGTGTTTAATGTTATACTGTGGAACATTCCAGGCAAAGCAGTGACATATCCATAGAAACAACCAGGTGACGGACCCCCAGTGTTGCATACTGCATCTTTAAGTTGTTGAGGAACTTTTAATGATTAGAAACAAAAAGTCACAAACTCTGTAGTAAAAGTATGCTCGGCTAAAGCAGTTGGACCAGCTAGGCTTGTGTTGAGAAATACAAGATTTAAAGATTTTTTGACTCTCTTCTGTGGTTTGTTTTATTTGCGTTCAACCACATCTTTTCATTGCTGGTGTCATGTTAGGCCACTGGTCTCACGCTGGAAGAAAATTGCTGCACCTGATATTAAAAAAAAAAAAAAATTGACAAAGTAAAACACAGAGCTACTTTACGCTTTTGGACTTTACGGTTTGCAAGAGTCCAAAAGTTATTCGGCACTTACTTTATGCCTTCCAAGCATCCTAGTTATTCATCCTGACGAGTTTACAAGAGCTTTTCACAACTTACAGAGACCAGAGTTTTGCCGTAGCAACTAGCATGCTAATGTGCACTTGATTATTGACAATAAAGCACTTTATAATTGGATGCAGATAGAAAAAGTATACATGTAAAGAAAAATAAAAAAATCAAATATTAGACTTTATGAGCCAAGCAATCCTTTCTGTATCAGTGCCGATATCCGATACTGATACTCTTTAAAAATCTGTAGCTATTACAAGTACTACATAGTAAAGTCTGCGTACCCCTGTTTGGGAAACACTTAAGTACGGAAGGAAACCACCAAAAGGCATTATTAAAGCAGGACTAAACTAATGCTAATGTTAAACTATTGTCTAAATGCAAAGTTAACCAGTGGAAGACAAAAAAAGCCCAACAAAATGTCAACTTAATCCAACAGAAAAGCAAAAGTAACTCGGTATATATCCATGTACCACATATTGAGAATCCCATGAGGTCTAGTTTGTAGACCGCTTATGTTTAAACAATGCATAGCTTCTTCTTGTTTGCACAGAGCTTAAGTGAGTGCGTTTATGCTGCTGGATTTGGGTAAATATTGGATGTGACATATTTGCGCGCACACGTTAAGACATAATGGGCTAAACATCTCAGCTATGTTAAGAGTGTGACGCTGATACGCAGGGAAACCAATGCTCTTTCTCAAACATGCCATAATATTGTCTTTAAACATTGATATTATACAGTTTAAAGGTGCATTTTGTAACTTTTCTGCTGGGGGGCCTGTCGGATGCTTTTCTCCATGGAAATGTTATTATATTATATAGCATTAAACCTTTCTATCTTCATGGAGACTAAACCAGACCAAGTTACAGGTCAGATCTGTGGAGAAACAACCCCGCTCACAGTCAAAATGCCTGTTTTTAATAGGTATTTTTGAGCTATAAAGCCACCTGTAAATTTATACATGTAAGTTAATGCCATACTGTGGAACATTTCAGCCAGAGCAATGACGTCTCCATGGAGAAAAGAATTCTAGTTGTATAGATTTTTATTTTTATTTTTATTTTTCCTGGCGGCACGGTGGCTGAGTGGCTAGCACTCATGCTTCACAGCAAGAAGGTTCGGGTTGCCTGGGCCTTTCTGTGTGGAGACTGCATGTTCTCTCCGTGTTTGGGTGGGTTTCCTCCGGGCACTCTGGTTTCCCCCACCAACCTAAACATGCGCCATAGGTAAAATCCTCCATCTTAGGGCCTGACCAAAGCCTAAATAACAAAACAAAATCATGGGGATGGTCCCTGGGTCAAACATAGAAACAACTTCTCCTGTGCGAGATCAATAAAGGTCAATCTTCTAATCCTTGACCACTGTAAGGCGCTTTGTGTTACAATTTTGGATGAAAAGCGCCTTATAAATATTGTTTGATTGATTGATTTCATTTTCATTTTATTTATTTCATTTGTTAAAACAAAACAAAAATAACAGATGCAACACAATTGCATCTATACAATTATAACTTAAATATGAATAAAAAGGGAACAGAAAGAAGCATAAGCTTATGATATCTGCCCCTTATCAACTCAAAATTATATTACAACAAAATATAACAATAATAACACAGTTATATAAATATCTTTCTTTTATAAAGAAGCATTTTATGGAGCTAAATTATTCCCTGATTGTGGGAAAGGTGGACTGGAGTGGGTAGTGTTGTTTTAGTTTTTCCTTGAGTGATGCAGAAAAGCTACTGTCTGTGTTCATGTATGTTAGCTTGTGCAGTCTGTATACAGCTGTGGCAACTTCAGAAAAATACATACTTCTGGTCCAAAACTTTCACCATGTTAATGAATCCGGGCTTTTCCACAGTATATATCATGTTTTTGGTAAAACATACAACAGCGTGTGTGACTGCCTTCCGTCGTGGGCCGTGCTTATCATACTGCACACAGTTCGAAAATGTTTTAGGGACTGGATGGTGGATATTTTCATTCCGTTCGGACCTGCACTTCTCCCATTCCGCTGCGTGCAACAGCTTTTGAACAGACCTTACAGCGAGCACTTGTTTGTTCTAAGTCCGACGCAAGAAAACTGAACCATTTCTATACAACAGATGTAAACACCTTTGTTTGGTACAAGCTCCGGCTTTAGCTCACTCGCTAGCCGCACTAGCTCGTACAATATTTGGGTACGCCCCGCTAACTTACCCGTGTAAAACGTGGCCGCGCATTAGTTCCGCTCGCGTGTAAAAAATAATTAAAAAATCGATTTTCATAAAAACACATCGTCCTGAACTGTAAAGTCGAATTAATCGATTGAATCGATTAATCGCGCAGGTCTACTCGTAATGTAATCAAAGTAAGGCGCAAGAAAAAAAAATTGTTGACATGGGTATAAGATAGGGCTGGGAATCACAGGGTCCCTCACGATTCAATACGATACTCGATACATGGCTGACGATACAATAAGAACCAAATCCAGTTTAGCAACAGTATTTCTTTGTTAAACCACCACTTGTTCAAAGTTATATGAGATGCATCTACTTTAATCATCAAACCAGTGAATATGACAAGTGCATTTCAAAAAACACGTTTTCATACGCTAAATAAGTAACAAAATTGCGGTGCAGTCACAAAAAAATTGTGATATATCATCAATACAGAAGCCTGCGATAATGATATTTTATCACTCACAGCAAGAATGCAAGTTTTTAGGTCAATAAAAACCCATGTTAATGAGTAAATGCAACATGGATTTGAGTAATGCCATACCGGGACATTCCAAACAAAGCAATAACATGGAGACAAAGAGGTGACAGACGCTCCACCACAAAAGTTGCACAGTGCACCTTTATGTAGCTCACTAGCTAATATGGGTCAATTCGCTGGAAAGCCTGAGGGCAAAGGAAAATGGGTCTGAGGTCCACTAGTTTGGACATGTCTGCTTTATAATTAGGTACAGGCAGAACACGGCAGACATTTTGACCTCAAGAGCTACTCATGCAATATTTCGGTACTGGGGAAGGACAAATGTTAGAATACGACGAAAAAAACTGGTACAGGCCTTTAAAGGTGCATTGTGTAACTTTTCTGCAAGACCAAGCCACATTACTGGTCAGATCTGTGGAGAGACAACCCTGCTCACAGTCAGAATGCCTGTTTTTCTAGGCATTTTTGAGCTGCAAAACCACGTGTAATTTAGATCTGTTTAATGTCATATTGTGGAACATCCAAAGCAGAGCAATGACATCTTTCTATAGAAACAAGTAGGTGACAGACCCCCATGCGAACCTTTTTAAGGTGCATCTTTAAGGTATGAACAAGCTCAGAAGTTGGAACCTGGAGCACCAAACAAACTTGGATTTAACATAATAGTTTATGATACAATGTAAACAATGCATTGCATTTATGAGATAAGTAAAGTTTCTGCGTTTCAGAAAAGTTCCCCGTTCAATCCCCCTTATATTTAGGAGTGGGTGCATATGACCACCTAACTGTACCGTGGGACCTGTAAGATGTAAGATGTACTAAACACTTTACCTCACTGCAGTACAACAACTGAAAGTTAAAGGGTCCATATTAGGCTATTTTCTGATTGATGTTGTAATGGTTCCTTATCACAAATATACCTGGAGTTGTGTTTTATTGAATTCACATTTAGCACTCAAAACCTGAATATTTAGGCTGTGTTCTTCTCTCAAACAGAAAACACTGTTACACCTTGTGATGTCACGTGGTAATACAGGAAGTGCTCCACTGTGTGTTTAAACTCCTTTTTAAAGGAGGGGGGGCAAGAGTGGGTTTCGCCCAGGGCGCAAATCACTCTAGGAACGCCACTGTGTACAGGTTTTGTAGCAGCAGGCCTCAGACTCGATCAGATATCAGACTGAGATTAACCTGCTGCCCCGGTCAATGAGCTCAGGTACCAACAGTGTGTACAGACAGGTGCTAACTGACTCTATTGCTACATGCACTACCAGTCACTCTACTACACCAGGGATACTTACTTTTTATTCATAATTCAGAAATATTATTGAGTTCAAGTTATCGGAACCTTCTTTATAAAAAATATTCTACAGCTTTATTTTCTTGTTTTATTTTGACAAAACATAAGTGGTCAATATATGGGTATCAGTAGCAGTAATATTGGTAATTCTCAGTTTAATTCCCAGTAATCCTCTGTGCATTACAGGGATAGTGCGTTTATTTTTTAAAAAAAATCTGTTAATCTGTATGGGTTCCCCTTCAACAGTGTCCTGAGATTAACACAGATTTACCCATGACAGCGTGATCTGATCCCGGTTCTCCTCCGGTAACGTAGCTCGTAAACGTAGTTCTGGTAAGTTAGCCAGGACAGTTAAAGGGATATGCCACCCCCAGGTCAAACTTGGGCATCTCCCCACAGTCCAGAGACTAAAATAAGTGGTGGAAAGCGTTTTTCTGGTGACGCAGCCATTGTCCAGGTCTGTCAGCACTGACCGCCGCTACTGCAGCTACTCCGCGTTAGATTGGAGTCTAACGTCGCCAGAGAAAGATTTCGGCCAAAAGGAATTAATTTGCTCAATGCGTTTTCCAATTACTTTCTGTGTAGTGCGCATTCATATCGAGTGCAAATAAATGTGCAAATCAACACGGAGAGCTTGACTTGGTCATTTTGGGTGGCAACTATTTTTCAGTGCGGAAAAAGACAGCCGAAGCACACACCACGCTGACAGGGGAATCCCAGTTACGCACCAGGAAGGGAGTTCCCCTGTTACGCAGCGTGGTGTGTGCTAACCTGAGCGCAGTGATATGAATCTAAAGAGAAAATATGCAAATGCTGAATTGCTGAATTTTTAGCGGACAACTGTTTGTGACGCAAATGTATCACTTTTCAGACAAATGTTGTTTTGAGAAGAAAAAAAAGCTTTATTAATTGTCCCCGCGAACTTACCGGAACTACGTTTACGTGCTACGTTACCGGAGGAGAACCGGGACCAGATCACGCTGTCATGGGTAAGTCTGTGTTAATCTCAGGACACTGTTGAAGGGGAAGTCATACAGATTAACATAAAAAAACAACGCACAATCCCTTTAAATTAGGGATGTCAACAATTAATCGACTTACAATTAATTGTCGATCAAGACGTTGGCCGAACAAAATGCATTAATTGTACAAAATGCATTAATTGTAACTAATCGCTAGAGGGTGCTACTCTGGAATGTGAACACGAGATGCGAACCCACTCGCGAGAAAGACCATAGCGTTACATCATGTAACCGTTTCCTCTCTGGATGTTGCCATACAACTCACAGTAGAGCTGGACCTAGAACCGTTTCCTCTCTGGATGTTGCCATACAACTCACAGTAGAGCTGGACCTAGAACCATATATTTTTGAATTTATTAAAGCATGTAACTTACATGCTGTGATCACCAAACAAGGCAAATAGCCGCAACTCTGGTTTAGACCTGGTCTAGTCCTGAGCAGGGCGCACCGCGCTCATTCAACGGCACTGCCATGTCCCGGGACGCGATGCGCACCAACCTCTTGGAGAAGTGCGCGACACGTGCACCACCGGCTCTAGGTCGCGCGTACACCGGGGCTGCGAGCACGAAATTGATCCGCGGCGCCCTGACTGCGTACTCTCAGCCCGAACCACAAACCAGCCGCACGAAACCAGCAAAGAGCGGCACATGGTGGTTTAATCCCGGTTTAGTCCAGTTCTAGACCTGGTCCAGTCCTGGTTTAGTCCAGGTCCAGTCCAGGTTTAGACCTGGTTTAGTTCTGGTGTAGACCTGGTTTAGTCCACGTTTAGTCCTGGTCTAGTCTCTTAGCCAATCAGGACGCAGAACACAATGTTACACTATTAAAAAAAAAAGTTACACTATAAAAAAAATAGAAAAGAAATAGAAAAAAAAAATAAATCTGCGAAACAGCGAGGCCGCGAACAGTGAACCGCTATAGAGCCAGAGATTACTGTATTTTGTTATTCAGCATCAATACATTTGTCTGCTTTTTACTAAGGAATAATTAATTGAGGAATATACAATATAATACTATGATATATTTTTGACTCCGTGTTATGTATACTATAGCTTATATTCTTAAAGACCCTATTGAAACACAAAAATGCAGGTGAAAAACGCTGCTTATCAGTTAATTGTAAGTCGATCGATAAGATCAATCAACTATAGATTAATGAATTAATCGATCATTTGCATCCCTACTTTAAATAAGTCTTGACTTGTAGAGTTCAAAACAAAAAGCAGAAGAAAAATACAATATAATATATATTGTATATATACAAATATAATCTTTCATAAAAATACAACAAATTCTATGATATCTCATATGAGAACATACATACTTTTTTTTGAGATTTTCTATGCTGTAATATTATGTCGATAAGATAAGATAAACTTTATTGTCCCCAAGGGGAAATTTGTCTTGGGCTCACTGCCCGCAGCTTAAAAACACAGTTCCACATACAGTACAGACAGACAAACAGAAAACAGTCCAGATACATTTTTCCATCTTTGATGTCCATTGTTCATTTGTGCACTGCACAACCTTACAGTGTTCTACTTATTGCACCAGCTCTATTGCACAAGTAATTGGTAAATGGTGGCCATACCTGCCTGTCAAAGCCTGATCCCGTCAGATCTCAGAAGCTAAGCAAGGCAGGGCCTGGTTAGTATTGGATGGGAGACCGCTGGGAATTCCAGGTGCCACAGGGGGGGCGCCAGTTGCAAAAAAAAACTGTTGCTGTGTCCTTAGGCAAGACACTTTACCCACATTTGCCTAGTATGAAAGTGGAGTGTGCATGAGTGTTGGAGGTGGTCGGAGGAGCCGATGGCGCAGATTGGCAGCCTCGCTTCCGTCAGTCTGCCCCAGGGCAGCTGTGGCTACAGAAAGTAGCTTACCACCACCAAGTGTGGAGTGAATGAACAATGAACTGTAAAGCGCTTTGGGTGTTATGAAAGGCGCTATATAAATGCAATGAATTATTAATTATTATTATTATTATTAATTATTGCACAGATAATTATTGCACAAGCCCTATTACACAAACTGTTATTGCACAATAGTTATTGCACCATTCAATATAAAGTGACTAAGTGCTCCTTTTTTGTGCAATAAAAAAATGTCTAGTTATCTATAAGAACAATTAATTTTGCTAGCAAAAATAACTGTACCATAGTGGCAATGGCATATATCATTAGCATATGAATAAACAACCAAAGATGTTCATTTTGTCTTATGTACTGGGTTCTTTTTAAAGACAATACAGTAAAGTGTGTTTACCTTGTTGACATGTTTCGACTGTGAAATAACTGCATTATGGATTGGGACGGGGCACGGGTCATTGGATTGGAGAAAAACAAGTTCAAACGCTGGATCAAGGAGGCTACTGAAATCAGGAAACGAGGCACTTGGCTCAGCTGCCTGCCTGAAGCAAATACTAGGGAATTTATAACAATATGTCATCCAACCAAAACATGAGCGACGCTGAGCTTGAGTAATCTAGCAATCTCTCCCAGATACTATTCAAACCCTCCTTACAGTTCGCAGCTCCATATTTCCTGTTTGCTTAGACTTATTGGCCCTCCTATATTTTGTACTTGGGCTCCTCATATCAAAAATCCCTGAATAAATTGTGTTCATCTATTCTAAATCCTCTTGTAACTAATCTCAAAGAGGAGGATTTCTTGTTTCCCTTTCGTAAATTTTTGTGCAGTGTCTGTCCAGGCTCTGTTCAGACGGGTCTCTTCTTGTTTGGTTCTGTCGCCTCGTAGTGAGTCTGACGGGGGCGCAAGCCGAGGCCTAAGAGTGTCATGGGTTCCCTTCAAACTCGAATGTGTGAGATTAAAGAATAGACTTCATCATAGCATATATAACCACATTATTATTCATTTAGAACAGGCAATTACACTGTGTTGGACATTATTGTGAAGTTAAATGACCATTATTATAGATTGCATGCAATGATAGCTTATTTTTGCCAGTTGCAATGTGAAATATAAGGTAAATGAGCATGGAATTCAAAGACTGTATATATAGATAGACATAGGCATTTTTTTTTTCTTTTTTTTTTTTTTTTCCTGTAAATAAATTCTTATCCCTAATATTTAACTCGGCTCCAAATTCCCCCTGTAACTACTAGAGTAATTAGCTTCATTTGACTGGAGATAAACGCTATGGGTGATGTCACACTCCCTTAGTCCACTTCTTTATATAGTCTATAGTGAAATCACATTCTTTTTATTTCAACATTGCTTGATTTTTGCATTATATTTAGGTATTTAGGTTGTGGGTTCAATCCCGGGGTCAGTTATCATCTGTTTCTGTGAGGAGTCTGCATGCCAGTCCCTTGTGTTATGTCTTTGAACTTTCCTCAGTTTCTGCACCATTGTTTGTGGCCATTAAACCCTTGTGCTTCCCACACTAACATTACCCTTAAATATGAGACCTGGTTTATTTTGACAAGTCAGGTTTTAGTACACAGTTCAGTCATAGCAGTTGGTATAATTTTGGAAACATCTACAATTACAGTTACAGTTTTTATAGATGTATTGTATGAATTGTAACTTCCATGAACATCCAGGATCATGAAGACCACACAGGATTGTGAACTGTGATGCTTAATTTAAGAAAAAACTCCCATGTATTTCAAAAGATTTCTCAGAGGTCCTATTACGTAAAATTTACTCTTGTGAACTTTAAGACGTGTTATAATGTTGTTGCCTTCTCGTGTTTTGTTTCATTCACACATATTTGAGTAATCATTTATTATTCTGTCTACATCTCCACAGCTCAAAATGCTGTTTTGCCTTGTGATGTCATGTAGTGATAGTTTTCCAGTCAACATTTACTCTTTGCTCTTTGTTTAGTATAGTTCGGCATTTACAGGGCTGAAATTCTGCAAATGCTTCCAGTGAAGGTGTATGGAGTAAAACAAAAACAAAAACAGTGGAGCACTTCCTATATTACAGCAGGAGATAATGTGTAACAGAGTGTTTTCTGTCTGAGAAGAGAACTAATATGTAGGATTTCTGTATTAAACATGTTTGAATGAAATAAAAATACAGCCCCAGGTATGTTTTTTGATGAGAAAACGACACAAGTTTTTGTTTGTAAGGACACAAGCTCCTACATTATTGCAGCCTTTGTGATTTACTAATTGTAAATGCCTATCTCCCCTATGGGCCAGGACTTCCCTGATGACATCCAAACCTCAGAGTGGTTTTCCTGATAGTTCATAGTTCATAGTTCATAGTTTGCTTTATTGTCGAAAACAATCATGTACATGTACATAGAGTGAATTCGAAATATCGTTTCCCCACTAACCAGGCAGGACAGTGATAGAGTGGGCTAGGGGAGGGGCCGCTGCGCATGCGCGCGCCGCCGACTGGGAGATGCAGAGTAGAATAGATGCAATACATACAATCAGTGACAATTTAACAACATGTAATGACAGAAAAACAATTGGATATAACATACGGTGATCTTTTTCGTTGGTAACAGAAGGAAGGGTGTGGGGGATCAGATTGGAAATCAATTAAATTGATTGAACCGAGAGCAGAGATCAGACCTTAACAGGGAACATTTTCTACTCATTCATTTCTAGTGCCAGTGTCAGTGAGTGTGTGTCATGTTTATGTAGAGTCCAGATAACAAACCACATTCTGTGGCTTTGGAAGTGTTCATGCAGGGAGGCGAAGTCAAAACACAGATAACAATTGGAGCCACAGATTTTCACAGGAGAGGAATAATTATCCAGAGGGATTAATTAATTTAGCATTGATGAAATACATTTTTAGAGACCCAGGTAAACAATTTAGATTGAGCTTGGGTTTTGCCAGACCCCCATCTTCATATCGCCATGAAGATTCATGAGAGATCTCATTAGTTCCTCTTGGCGCACAGACTGCGCTGTGTTGGCTTTACACAGTTCTGTAAGCATGCCCATGATGATATCTAAACGTCGAGATGTTTCCTTCGGTTGAAATCCTTCCAAAAGGTCCTCAACCTGGCCCACTTTCTGATGTAATCCTTTCACGAGATCTCCAACGGCTTCACAATGGCTTGAAATTGCTGCAGACAGCTTGGGAATAAATAAATGAATGAATAAATAAATAAACCGCTCATGAGTCATCACCTATCTTTGTTTTGAGATTGATGTAAAGGAAATTGTAATGTGTGAGTGAATGTGGCTGTGTGACTGCACGAATTTTAACTTGCTACAACAGCTTTAAAAGTAAGCAATAATACAGGAAAGGCCATGATTGTGAAGCATTTTTGTCTAGTGTGCTAGTGTCAGCTCACCTGTTGTAGTCCCAACTAAGTCACTTCTTTCTAGTCAGATTAAAGTCTTAACAAGCCTCAGACAGAACTGTGTCAGGAAATGTTGATGACATCAGCCCCAAAGTATCAATACATTCTCTAGTTTAGGTCTTACATTAAACTGCTCTTTTACTGCAAAACTCCCTTCCTCACACCTCCAAACACCTGAATAAACTGTTACTCAATGCTCTACTATCTTCTAGCCTTGGATTGAGTTTACTGGGCAGCAGTTAAACATCACGTATAAGCACATAAAACGTTACCGTGTTTGTAGTAATGCACAGTGGCATCCACATTACCAAACACAAATCTCTGAGCACCGCTGCCTCATAAAAGTGTTTAGCTCAAAGTGCAAATGAACTTTAAATACTGCAATGTTTAACAGCAGGAAGGTAGGGCTGAACTATTTGGGGAAAATATCTAGCTATGATTTTTCTGCACTGTGTGACTTTTCTGATGGAAAGCCATCTGCTCATCTGCCATTGCTGAAATGTCCCATAGTATGGCATTAAACCTTTATCTCCACGGATGCTACTAGGCCAAGTTACAGGTCAGATCTGTGGATAAGTGACCCTGCCCCTCAGTAAGAATGCTTGTTTTCAAGACATTAAAATCCCCTGTATTTGAATAAATGCAGGTAATTTAAGTTTAATACAATACTGTGGAGCAGACTGACCCTCCCCTCAAATGTTCCACAGTGCACCTTTTAAGACTGCGATTACATTTGCGATGTATGTTTCTGTTCAAAGGAGAATTGATAAAAATACTGAAAAAAAAACTGACAAACTAATAAAAGAACACCCTCTTATTCAGTATTTTATTTTTTGTTTTGTTTATTATGATGCATACAGAATTCTCAAATACATGATGCACAATATATGGAAATACTGTACCAAAGAAGTAAAACTGAAATAACTCTAAATATCCTCAAAGTAGCCACCCTTTGCTTTGTTGATCATCTTTTATGATTTTACTACTTATAGGTCTGTGTTTGGGCAAAAGGAACATTTTTGATTTGAGTCTATAAACTACTGACAACATTTCCCCCAAATTCCAAATAAAAATATTATCGTTTAGCATTTATTTGCAGAAAATGACATAAAAGATACATGTTTTCAGACCTCAAATAATACAAAGAAACAAGATCAAATTCATTTTAAAACAACATAATACTAATGTTTACACTTAAGAAGAGTTCAGAAATCAATATTTGGTGCAGTAACCCTTATTTTTAATCACAGCTTTCATGCGTCTTGGCATGCTCTCCACAAGTCTTTCACATTGTTCTTGGCTGATTGTATTCCACTCCCGGTGCAAGAACTGAAGTAGCTCAGCTTTGTCTTTGTGTTTGTGTTTGAATTTGTGTTGGAATTGTGCTGCTTACAGAAAAAAATGCAGTGGTCTCTTATTTTTTTTCCAGAGAATCTACAATATTAATAATTATGGAAATAAAGAAGAAACAAATAAAAAAGTGTGTCCCCATTTTTAACTGGTAGTGTATTGCTATGCAGAATAAGCTACTATAGTTGTTTGTGAAAGAACTGATGATACTTTCTTTTCACTTGTGATTAATCTTCATCTAGGTGAACCCATCTGTCCAATCATGTTATTTTTATTTATTAATTTTATTTTATTCTGACAGTTAATTTTGCCCAAAACCCATTCAATACATTATTAATGTCAACTCAAGTGCACTTAAGGTAATGCGGTGTGTGTGATCTAAGAGTATCTGATTGTAATATAGCGATTTAAATACACCTTGATAAGAACAGCAGAAGAGGTAGAGCAGGTTTGTGGATTATAAAAAACAGGGAGGACAAGAACAGCAAGTAGTAAAAAAAGAGTCACACGTGGTTAGCTATCAAACAAAAGAGGTTTTTTTGTGTCTCAGGGTATTTTCTGTCTTTAACTGATGAGAGATAATAGTTGTTTGGTTTTGAGTGTCCCATTCCCACCGTAAGAAAAGCTGTACGTGCACGACTGGTACTAAAGACATTTCAACAGCAGAGGAGCTTTTACGCTTCAGTGCAGCACATTTGTTCACTCTGAAAACACTAATTAATCTTTAAAGGACCCACATTACACAATTTTCTGATCTATGTTATAATGTTGTTTCCTCGTTAAAAACATATCTGGAGTTTTGATTCATTCACAGATGTTTAACACACAGTTCTTCTCTCAAACAGAAAATCTGTTCTACCTTGTAATGCCATGTGGTAATACAGGAAGTGCTCCACTGTTGTTTAATGCCATATACATTTACTAGAGCTGTTTGGATGATTTCAGCTCTCTCCACTGGACTAAAGGTAAAAGGAGCTGTTAGCTTGAAAACTACAGCTTCATGACATCATGAGGTGGAAAGGAGCATGAGAAGCAAGAGAAACGTGTGAATGAAACAAAACACAACTCTAGATATGTTTTTGAGGAGGAAACATAACAGCTTAAGGCTCACAAGGGTAAATTTTGGGGAATGTACTAGTAAGACCTTTAAAGGGACAGTGTGTAAGATTTTTACCCGTTAATTACTGAAATTGAAGATACCCATTCAAAAATACATTGTTTTCCAAGCCTTTTCACTTCCATCATGAAATCAAAGTATTCTTTTGGACTTAGATATAGTCACATAAAAGGGGAATCTTCCCCATGCAGAGGCAGCTATTTTGAATACAAGAGCCGCAGAAGAACATTTGGGCTCCGCCTTCGCCTTCGGCAAGGCTCGTGGTTTTGGGTAAACAACACAAGCATGCTGTCGGATCAGACGTAATGGATCTAACACGTGTTTTGGACTAAATTGTTTTACTGGATTTTATTCGCTGGATCCTTACGGACAAATTGAGAGCAAGTTTATGGTGAAATACAGAGTTTGACCTGTGCAAAGCATTCTAAGGTAACCTTGTTTTGTGCTTTTCCGTATAAAAGCCCCATGTGCTCGGGGAGTGTTTGTTGTGCAGGGCAATGAATTTCATAGTCAAAAAGGGGAGACTGTAAGGTTTCATTTGATGTGTAGAGTGTCATGGTACATGATCAGGAATGTGTGTTTTCATGAGAAAAGAAAAAAAAAAAAAAACGGGACCGCGCGGCTAAAACAGAAAGTGCAATAGCACCATCCACCTATGCGCCAAGAATCCTACACACTGGGGCTTTAAGTTTTTTATTTATTCTTTATTTAATAGGGACAGTGCATATTAATGAACATCTACAACACTGCAGTGTAAATACGCCAGATTATAGCAAGAATGCTAATTTCCATCTGTAGTCCCTGGGCAGGTGACACCACAGCAAAACCAATAAAAACAATGACAACTGAAACGTTAAACATTAAAACATTAAGCATTAAAACATTAAAAGGGTCCACAAGTCTGGTTTTCCTCTAGCCACTGTTTCAAGTATGATTTGAAAGTGGCCAGTGTTGGAGTCTCTCTTATTGATAATGGGAGTAACTGCTAATAAGACAGTGAATGCCAGCACGCACAAAAAGACTCAAAGACAGCAATTATCCCCAAGCTGTCAGACTATTGAACTCTGGATAATACTCTAAATAACACTGAACTCTCAATAATATTGCACTAGACTACTTTTTGTAATGCATAATACTGTGTATGTTTACTGCTGAGGCTATATATGAATGTATCATGTTTGTCACTACCTCACTGTAAATGCTACTGTTACCTGTGCAATAACCTGTGCAATAACCCATGTGCGATACTTATACTAGGGATGCAAATTATAGATTAATTCATTAACTGATAGTTGATTGACCTTATCGATCGATTAATGATTAACTGATAAGTGGCGTTTTTCACCAGAATTTTAGTGTTTCAATAGGGTCTTTTAGAATCAGTGTTGGGCAAGTTACTTTGAAAAAGTAATTAGTTACAGTTACTAGTTACTAACCCAAAAAAGTAACTGAGTTAGCAACTGAGTTACTACACTATAAAAGTAACTAGTTACCTAGGAAAGTAACTAATGCGTTACTTTTTTTTGGTTAAAAAATGTCAAATAATTTGGATTTTTTGACAGTGCATTATACAGCTTTTGCTGCTTGGCTGGCGTGGCTCTGTCACCGTGGACTTCATTGCTAATGGCACCGAGCATGAGATTATCATCATGGAGCCTGCTTCTTCTGCCCCTTCCTCTCCTCCTCCTCTCCTTTCCTCTTCCTCCTCCTCCTCCTCCTCCTCCTCTCTCCTTCATTGTTAACGACACCTAGCATGCGATTATCATCATGGGGCCTGCTGGTGGCCACTAGTTTAACAGAAGCGCGCGCCGTCCAGAGATGCTTCATTAAATTCGAGTTGCTTATATTGGACGTGGACAAAGTCTTTGGTCTTTGACACAATGTGCTTGCCTGGAAGAATCCATGACTCATCGCTGTACCAGCGGTATCGCGCTGTATAGGAAATACAGAGAGATATCATTTGGCTGGCCAGGTAAACAATGTGCACGTAACATGTACGTTTTTACCTTTTACCTCGACGATGTTAAAATACTGCCTATACTTCTGTCTTCGACTCGGGAGTCGCCATCTGACACGGGGTGTGTGGATTGTGTGTGCGCTACTACTGTGTGCTGGGATTGTGTGTAGATACCCGCCCACCGCCCGCTCGGTGTCTCTGATTGGCTCAACATGAAATCTTACTCTGCTTTAGCCAATCATCATTACTTATCCCGCCCTCACCAAAGGGAGAAAAAAAATTCCCCTGTGCCTATGTGAGTCGCGCACATGATGCCAGTTTCAGAATGAGCAGGTTCAGTAACGCGGTAACGCGCCGTTTAGTAACGGTAATTGAGTTCCTTTATTTTAAAAGTAACGCGTTACAGTATTAGTTACTGTCAATAGTAACGGCGTTACAGTAACGCGTTATTAGTAACGCGTTACTGCACAACACTGTTTAGAATATAAGCTATAGTATACATAACACTTGTGAAAAGTCCCTCAGTCGTCCAGGTAGAATCCATGATAACAGGAGAAGTTCAATTTGTCAACTGGACAAAGTTTGTTTGGTTGAAAACGTTTCGCCGCTCATCCGAGAGGCTTCGTCAGCTCTAATAAGAATACTGGTAAGACACTTGCTTATATCTTGCTGTAGGGAGGAGCTACCTAGCTAACTACTTTCCGGAACTATCTCATTGGTTTCGGTCTTTTGTTTCTCTGGCGTCTAGCTGACAGTCCCTATTCATCCCTACACGCCTGTTTTTCACACCTCTAGCCCTGACCTGGCTAACCCTATTGTTTCCCTGTTTGTTTGATCTAGGCTTAATAATGGAATTGTAGATGGGATGCAAATTATGTCTTACTCCACCATTTCTGTTCAGAGAAGGATTCTCTTTTTTGACAAAAATAGCCTCTTTAACTCCCCTCTCAAACCAATTCTTTTCCCTGGCTAAGATCTGAACCTCACTGTCCTCAAATGAATGACCCGTGGCTTCTAGGTGAAGATATACGGCAGATGACGGTCCACTCTGGCACGCCCGTCTGTGTTGGTACATCCTCTTGTGAAGTGGCTGCTTGGTTTCTCCAATATAGCGCTCACTGCAGTCTTCACTACACTGAATGGAGTAGACCACATTGCTTTGTTTGTGGCTCGGTGTTTTGTCCTTTGGGTGGACGAGTTTTTGTCTTAAAGTGTTTGTGGGTTTGAAATAAACTGGGATTTCATATTGTCTGAAAATCCTCTGTAGTTTTTCCGACACGCCGGCCAGGTACGGAATCGCTACCCCTTTCCTCCTGGGTTCAGATTCTCTATTATCTTGTTTCTTGCCCTTGTCTCTCTTGGTTTTGTTAACAGCCCATTTGGGATAACCACAAACAGAGAGGGCTTCCTGCACATGTTGTTCTTCTTTTTCCTTACCCTCTGTGCTTATACATAACACTGAGTCATAAATATATCATAGTATTATTATATTGTATATTCCTCAATTAATTATTCCTTAGTAAAAAGCAGACAAATGTATTGATGCTGAATAACAAAATACAGTAATCCCTCGCTTTTTTTTATATTGTAACATTTTTTTATAGTGTAACATTGTGTTCTGCATCCTGATTGGCTAAGAGACTAGACCAGTACTAAACGTGGACTAAACCAGGTCTAGACCAGAACTAAACCAGGTCTAGACCAGGTCTAAACCTGGACTGGGCCTGGACTAAACCAGGACTGGACCAGGTCTAGAGCTGGACTAAACCAGGATTAAACCACCACGTGCCGCTGCTGGTTTCGTGCGGCTGGTTTGTGGCTAGGGCTGAGACTACGCATTCCGGGCGCCGCGGTTCGATCTCGTGCTCAGCAGCCCTGGTGTACGCGCGAGACCCGCGCATACACTGGGCAGTGCCGTTGGCGCCTGCGGCCGGCTGTGAGTCGAGCTTGGCGCAGCGCGGTGCGCGGTTGCCTTGTTTCGTGACCACGCGGGTGCGCGTGTCCGCGATTAGCGATTAATTACAATTAATAATAATAATAATAATAATAATACATTTTATTTATAAATCGCTTTTCAAGACACTCAAAGACGCTGTACAAGAGGTAAAATCAGTAATAAAACAAGTAACAAAACAATAAACAATCAGAAAAACATTAAACATTAAGAAACATTAAAAGCAGTTTTAAAAAGGTGAGTCTTGAGCAATTTTTTGAAGGTGGGGAGGTCAGAGCAGTCACGGAGAGGTTGTGGGAGTGAGTTCCAGAGGGTGGGGGCAGCAATGGAGAAGGCTCTGTCACCCCAGGTTCGGAGCTTGGTCCTGTAGGGGAGGGACAGGAGGTTGGTGTTGGAGGAACGGAGGGAGCGGGATGGGGTGTGGCGGTGCAGAAGGTCAGAGAGGTATGATGGGGCCAGGTTATGGAGGGCTTTGTAGGTCATGAGGAGGACTTTGAATTGGATACGCTGAGGGATGGGGAGCCAGTGGAGGTTTTGGAGGACAGGAGTGATGTGGTCTCGGGAGCGGGTGTGGGTGAGGAGGCGGGCAGCAGAGTTTTGAATGTATTGGAGTTTGTTGAGAGTTTTGGAGGGTAGACCATAGAAAAGGCTATTGCAGTAGTCAATTCGAGAGGTGATGAATGCATGAATGAGTGTTTCGGCAGCAGAGAAAGAAAGGGATGGGCGGAGTCGTGCAATGTTTTTGAGATGAAAGAAAGCAGTCCGGGTTATGTAGTTTATGTGTTGTTGGTATGAGAGTGTGGTGTCAAAAAGAATGCCAAGGTTTCGGATGAGTGGGGATGAAGTGAGGGTTGTGTTGTCTATGGTCAGGCTGAAGTCTTGAGTGGATTTGGTGATGTTTTTGGGGCCAATAATGATTAAGTCAGTTTTGTCACAGTTTAGTTGTAGGAAATTGTGTTGCATCCAAGTTTTGATTTCAGAGAGGCAGTGGGTGAGGGAAGAGTGAGTTGTGGAGTTGATGGATTTGGTGGTTATGTAAAGTTGAATATCGTCAGCGTAGCAGTGGAAATGGAGGCTGTGGCGGCGAATGATGCTACCAAGGGGGAGGAGGTAGAGGATGAACAGGAGGGGACCAAGCACCGAACCTTGGGGGACGCCTTGCAGTAGGGGAGCAGTGGCGGAGGAGCAGTTGTTGATGTGGATGAATTGTTGACGGTTGGTGAGGTAGGAGTTGATCCAGGATAGTGCTGAGCCGGTGATGTTGAAATGGTTCTTGAGACGGGAGAGGAGGATGGAGTGGCTGATAGTGTCAAATGCTGCTGTAAGGTCCAGGAGGATGAGGATACTGAATTGGCCGGAGTCAGAGGAGAGGAGGAGATCGTTGGTGACTTTGAGAAGGGCTGTTTCTGTACTGTGTTGTGGACGGAAACCAGACTGGAATGGTTCAAATAGGCTATTGGATTTAAGATGGGCTTTGAGTTGGGTGGCTATGACTTGTTCCAGGATTTTGGACAGATATGGAAGGTTTGAAATGGGGCGGAAATTTGCAAAGTTGTCGGGGTCAAGGCCGGGTTTTTTTAGGATAGGGGTGATGGCAGCCAGCTTGAGAGACTGCG
Source organism: Paratrypauchen microcephalus (assembly GCA_036785185.1). Classification (NCBI taxonomy): domain Eukaryota; kingdom Metazoa; phylum Chordata; class Actinopteri; order Gobiiformes; family Gobiidae; genus Paratrypauchen; species Paratrypauchen microcephalus. Next base: position 915,615 of record JAVJIX010000005.1, on the reverse strand, counting down.
GGACAGAACCAGTGGTAAGTGAGGAGTTGATGATTGTTGTTATTAGAGGAGAGATGATTGGAAGGCAGTCTTTGATGAGTGCAGAGGGGATGGGGTCGAGTGAACAGGTGGGGGTTTTCATGGTGGAAAGAAGTTTGGAAAGTTCATCTGGACAGATAGAGGAGAAATGGGAAAGTTGTGGAGTCGAGTTTGGGGGAGGGGAATCAGAAGGGAGGGCTGGAGAGAGAGTGAGGGAGCTATAGATTGTGTCAATTTTGGATTTGAAATATGATAGGAAAGTGTTGCATTTGTCTACTGTAAAAGATGAAGAGGTGTTGTCACTGGGTTTGAGGAGTGTGTTTATTGTGGAGAACAGAGCTTTGGGGTTATTGGAACCAGAGTGAATGAGGTTGGAATAGAAATTTGACCGGGCTGCATTGAGGGCATCTTTATATTGACGGAGGTGATCTGTGTAGGCTTGGAGATGGATGGTTAGACCAGATTTTCTAAGCAGTCTCTCAAGCTGGCGCTTTCGGGATTTCATTTTATGAAGTTCAGGAGTGTACCAGGGTGCTGTGTGGGTGAAAGAAACAGATTTAGTTATTACGGGAGCAAGTTGGTCAAGGCAGAAGGAAAGTGTGTTATTGTAGTAATTAACAAGTTCAGAGGAGTCATCAGACTGTGGGGGAGGGCAGCTGGACAGTTTTGTGGCAAGGGACTTTGAAAGAGCAGAAGGGGAGAGGGATTTGAGGTTCCGGAATGAGATTGTACGTTTGGTTTTTGGGATGGGAAGAGGCAGGTCAATGTCTAGGGTGATAGCAATTAATGCATTTTGTTCGACCAACGTCTTGATCGACAATTAATCGTAAGTCGATTAATTGTTGACAGCCCTAACTTATACTATACTATATAATGTGCAATCTGTGAAATACTCTACTTACACATTATTTAATCCTACCGGTACCTTTGTATTTTATTAGATTTTATTACATATTTTTTATTATATTGGTTTTTACCTTGCACGCTATTAGTAGGCCTACTTCTTGACTATGTTAGCGAGTCAGCGGTTCTTCTGATCCAAAGCATTTCATTGCATTGTTGACCTTGTGTTGATCCTGCCATGACAAATAAACAATCTTGAATCCTGAATGTAAAATAGTATTGACAAATAGTATTGTGACTGTGTTTCTATTTCCAATTTATGTTTAAAAAGTAAAATTCTGGTTAGTGCACTCACCTCACAGCAAGAAGGTCCCTACTCTTGCTGTGAGATGAGAGCGGGGCCTTACTGTGTGGAGTTTGCAATGTTCTCCCCTTGTCTGTGTACAGTAAGTTCTTGTAGGTGTAGATTTTCATTACCACTAAAAACAACAGATGTAAAGATTCTTCGTATGTTACATGAACAAAATTCAGTTAAAAGTTTTTGGAGAAAAAATTTATATTATTTTAGTTTTATTTTACTTTTCATATCCCCCAGCCCTACGTGAATATATACAGTTTTTACATTCATATAGTATTCTCAAATAACAGCAATGCCTTTCTCATAGCCTCTTTAATAAACCATTTGGTCTTGTTGTAAAGGAGAAATTAAATTCTGTCACCCGGAGTACATTGAAGCTACTCTATATACTCGTATAGTTTCTGTTTGTTAGCTAGGACTGAACTGAACATTTGGTCTTGTCAAACACATCTTGAGCATTCCAGATGTTTCACGGTAAATCAGTACTATTTCTGTTATAGCTCAGATCATACCATGTCATTGTATCTAACTGGTACTACCTCTGCTTGCTCCTCACACTTCTTCTAGGCCCAGGGCATAGCTGGCATGCCTTCATAGCACTGATATTCTGACCCAGACTTCATTTCAAAGCTTCATGTGTAAAATGTCAACAAAGTGGTTTTAAAAGGATTTAGTGAAATAATACGATTTAGGGTCATGACTCTCTGGGCTTTATTTAGGTGAAATCTTTAAATATTTGTTCAGTATGCCATCAGATTATCCACTATGTACACTACAGTATGTGGGGGGAAATAAACCCACATAAGATGTCTTGTATTTGGCTTTATTTGACTATTTGACCCGTTTTGTCTGATGTAGATTTTTTCCCTCTTTTGGGCTTTTACTTTTTAGATGCTGTAGAATGTAAATGGTGCACTGCTCAACTTTTCTGGTAGAGGGTCCGCTACCTGCTCGTCTCCATGGAGATGTTATTGCTTTGCCTGGAATGTTCCATGGTATGGCATTAAACATATCCATCTAGCATTTATTTGTTACATGTTTCTATTGCTCAGTAATACCATAATTCCTTCTGTCATTGGGAGCGACTCTCCACAGATCTGAATTGTAATGTAGCGTAGTGCTGTAACTTAGACTTAGACAAACTTTATTGATCCACAAGGGAAATTGTTTGGGTACAGTAGCTCACTCATCAAATATAATGTATAACCGAGGGTAACAAAAATAGAGAGAATAGCAAAAAAAGATAGCAAGACCGGTGTCAAATGAGACATAATTATAAAAATAAAAATGGAAAAATAAGTAATAAAATATCAAATAAAATATCCAATCACAGCTATACAGTTGTAGGGAGTATTATCTGTTACATAAGGGTGAGTTGTGAAACCTGCTTGTCGCCCTCGTGATCAATAGGCTTAGTCTTTGCTGTGGAATATTCTCGACAAAGCAATAACATTTCCATGGAGACAAGCAGATGGCGGACCCTCTTCTTGAAATGTTGCAGTGCAGCTTTTTAATAGCATCAAGTAGAGCTTTTTTTTTATAAAGTCAGCTTGGATCTTTTTTTAATAAAATGCTCTACTGCCAGTCATCTGTCAGTAAAAGCAGTCCGAACCCGACCTGGACCCAAATCACTCCGTGCAGCCAACCCAGACCCAAGCCTGCTCACTCACAGAAGCAGAGTTATGTTCAGTAACTTGAGTTTTATGCTCTGTGCAGACTTTTAGTGGCAGAATTTGTGTGCATGTTCAAATTAAGACACTCATTTTAATACAAAACTCTATGGTATTGGTATATGATTGATATCATGATAAATGCCATAGTATTACCTGGTATTAGGGATGGGAATTGATAAGATTTTTACGATTCCGATTCCATTATCGATACTGCTTAATGATTCGATTCTTTATCGATTCTCTTATTGATTCTAATTTGGGGAAAAAAGGAGAACAAACTGTTTGATTAGCACCAAGATTAGCACTAGGCTTGGTCTAGTCCTGGTTTAGTCCTGGTTTAGTCCTGGTCTATTCCTGGTTTAGTCCTGGTCTAGTCCTGGTTTAGTCGTGGTCTAGTCGTGGTCTAGTCGTGGTCTAGTCGTGGTCTAGTCGTGGTCTAGTCGTGGTCTAGTCTTGGTCTAGTCTTGGTCTAGTCCTGGTCTAGTCCTGGTCTACTCCTGGTCCTCTCCTGGTCTAGTCCTGCTTTAGTCCCGGTTTAGTCCCGGTTTAGCGCACAGGCTAATGTTGACACAAGCCGCTGCTTTCACCTAATATCTCCATTTGATGCAGAAATAATATGATGATAATATGACTCACCCCGTGTGGCTCTGTTGGGATAATTTGCATGTCTCCACGTGTATTCGCGTATTTGCTTATATCCCCGGACTTTCTGCTGCTAAAGTATCCGACTGCACTTTGTACAGGAGCTACGGATAAACAGACCTGTCCCGAACCTGTCCTGAACCTGTCCCGAACGTCTCCCGAACGTCTCCCGAACGTCTCCCGAACGTCTCCCGAACGTCTCCCGAACGTCTCCCGAACGTCTCCCGAACGTCTCCCGAATGTCTCCCGAACGTGTCATGTGTCCAAGTGGAAGTTAAATGTCCATTTTCACAAATGTTCTTCTCATCATGCGAAAATAGTATATAAACTCCATATCAGTGAAGCGGCGAAGCACGTATCAATCCCACCACTTTTGTGTGTAATTCATGCTGGCTGGAATCGATAAGAGAATCGTTAGATAAACTGCTAATCGATTCCGTGGAATTGAAACACACGGAACCAGTTCTCAACAGGAACCGGATCTCGGTTCCCATTCCTACCTGGTATAGGGTTTAGTTAGCCTGGGAATTCCCAGGCCGCTTCCGTTCGTTTCGAACTGGAAGGCGGCTTCCGTTCGTTTCGAACTGGAAGGCGGCCTGGAAACTCGTCCAAGCGAGAGTCCCAGATTTAGGGCCCCAATCAGAGAGCGGGGGAGGTGTGGCAAGACGGTGACGCGTACTACATGACAAACGGAAGCTTGTAGTTTGAACTGACAACTGACATGATTGGCTATGGACTTACGTATACGCTCAATGATAGACATTCATAACGCCCAATAAACGGCCGTTGGCAATCGCTAACCACACCTCCGCTACGGGATTTTTCTAAGCGAGTTTCCAGACCCATATCTCACTTGTGATATGGTCAGGTGTTAACCAGACTAGGGTTTAGTGGTATTGCCCATCACTGATCTAAACCTTTTTACACTTCCGCCATCAAAGGGTACAAAATCTATGCACTTCTTTTTTTTAATATTCTGTTATTCTGTTTTAAAATATTGTCTTTGTGTATAGTGTTCTAGTCACTCAAAGCGCTTTACATCAAGTAACCACTCACCCATTCACACACCAGTGTACGCAGACACTGGGGGTGAGGTGGAGTCAGTGTCTTGCCCAAGAACACAACAGCGATATTCACCTGTGCTACTGCCGCCCTCTGTTAACCTGCGTTATCTTGTGTTCCAGGTTCATTGCCAGCGCATGTGCCCGGAGTCTCCACATCCAGGCGGGCGTAGGACGGAGAGCCCAACCCAACGCTGTCCTCGAGAAAGTGTTTACATCCATCACAAAGGTCTGTTGCAGTTATACTACTTTAATTATCACTGTCTCTATCAGCCACACCCATATACTGAATGCACACTGTGTAATAAAAGTACATTATATTTACACTTTACAATTTTAGGGGGGTAATTAAGAGATTTTGACAACATTTAAAACTGTTTTGGGGAGGATTACTATATACTACACTGCTATAATTATTATATTTATATATATATTTATATATATATTTATTGTCTTTGCCAAAATGGGGAGAGTTTTGTTATTTTAGTTGGAATATGATAAGATTTGAGCTGAGTGCAACTGAAAACCTTGCTATGGGGCATGCATGTTTATCACAGCCATTTAAATGGGTAAATAAAGCTATATAGGTGTCTGGTTATGTAATAAAGTGCTTTCTAACAAGACTTTATGGACGTCGGGTCAGCCGTTACAAGTGTGTTTTTGACAAGTTAGTCACTTTATTGCCTCAATTCCAGCCTCAGTTATATTATTAGTACTAAAATTATTTCAAAAGCAAATGCACTTTGAGTCTTTTTTTTCTTTTTTTTTTTTCAATTTTTTGGGTTTTTATTTTATTGCATTGTATGTTATTGTGATTTATTTATTTATTTATGTATTTATTTATGTATTTATTTATTTATTTAATTCAATTATTCAGTCATTCATGAGTTTAGTTTAACTGTAATAATACTGTATTGAGTTGTAGTGATAGAGATTTCTTTATTGTCATTTCAGAACCCAGACACACGGCGCCTTGATGGCCTTTCGAAACAGCTGGACTGGGACGTGCGGAGAGTCCAGCGCTGGTTCAGGCACCGCAGGAACCAGGACAAACCCAGCACGCACACCAAGTTCTGTGAGAGCATGTATGTCTGACCCCTGACCTCTGACCCCCAGCAGGACTACATACACACAGCACAAGACTGAGGAGCAGATGTGGCTCCTGTTTACTGCTCTAGTTCACTGCCAAAAATATATCTTGCCAAGTTATAATGATCTAGATCAGGGGTGTCAAACTCATTTTGGTCCGGGGGCCGTATCCAACCTACTTTGATCCCAAAGGGGCCGGATCAGAAAACTCATGGCATATATACCCCAAAAATAGCAATAAGTCCAAATATTTGTGCAGAGAAACGCAAATCTGTTACAGCCTGCTGTTTCTTCAGTCCCAGCAATAATTCGTTTATCTTCTGTCTTCTCAATTATCTGTTCAAGTTATTGTCTTGTTCGAAATGCCGTGTCTCGTAGTGGCATTTTAAAGGGATAGTTCAGGTTTTTTGGTGTGAATCTGTATGGCATCCCCTTCAGCAGTGTCGTGCATTAACACTGACTTACCCCCTGACAGTGTCCTCTGAGCTGAGTTTTGCCCCAGTTCTGGAGCTGACGAAAGTAGGTCCGGCAAGTTAGCGGGGACACTTAATAAAGCTTGTTTTTCTTCTCAAAACAATATTTGTCCAAAAAGTGATATATTTGTGTCAGAAAACAGTTGCACACGAAAACGTCAGCAGTCTAAATCGCTTGGTGCTATTTCCTCTCGAGTCGTATCACTACGCGCCTTTTATTATTATTAGCCTGTTCACTTGTAAGTGGCGATGTTTACGTCCGTAGAAAGGAACACAAAGGAAAGTGTTGGTGCTGAGAGTGGTGGGATTGCTATGTGCTTTGCTGCTTCACCGACATGGACTTCATACACAATTTTTGCATGACGAGAAGAACGTTTGTGTACATTTGTGAGCGCATACATGTACCACTCTCACTTGTTGATGGTCAGATGAATGTGACCTGGTCGTTCAGACTGAAGTTGCATGCCAAAAGATCAGATATGTACAGTCATACCTCACCTTACGATAGACCCAACTAACGAATAATCCAAGTTACGAAACGTCTTTCCTAAAATTTTCGTCTCTGAATACGAAAGAAAATCAAAGTTACGAAACGCGAAATCTCAAAAATTCAAATAACGCATGCTCGGATGCGCGCTCGGCTTTGCAGCTGCCGGAATCCCCCATTGCGACTCTACTTAGGAAGAAATCACGTTACGAAACCACTTCTGGAACAAATTAATTTCGTAAGGTGAGGTATGACTGTATCAGTTTTAGGACCACATATCCAAGTGGCCTGGGTCGCATTTGAAAAAATCTGATCTGTGTCGTTCAGACTGTCATTAAAAGATCAGATACAGGTCGCATAGGGACAAAAAAAATTGGATTTGGGTCACTTCAGGCTGCAGTCTGAACGTAGCCTCAGCTTGATTAAAGGACCTATGGCTCATTCTAACGCGTTAACATTTCTGAATTATTCACTGTACTGACCACCAGCCTAAGGCCCTAAATCAGCCCTCTTGTCTGAGTTTTTATATGTGGCTGTTGAAAAAAGTTTGGACATCCCTGGTCTAGATCATATTAGCAATTTGGTCTACCCCAGACAAAATACTCAAGATAAATATTGTCAAAATTAAGCTTAATCTAAATATATAATGCTACATGTATTGCAGTGTTCATATTTGTTTATATTTTGAAGACCTTTTCATTATATCATTTCTTGAGGTTGTGTATAAATAATCTTAACATTGGTGGTTGTTCTTTTTTTACTTTTGTTTTTAGGTGGAGGTTTACATTTTATTTGGGTATTTTTATATATGGATTGCGGTTTCTATGGCAGGTGAGGTGATTTTTCTATTGTCATCATTGTTCTTTTGCAAGTATTTTTCTTAAAGCCACAGTATGTAACTTTTTAGCCCAAAATAGACAAAAATTAAAGTTAGTGTTCCTCCAGAAAAGGTTCATACTCTATCTTTATATAGTGGTATTAACTCTTATTGCTGGACAAAACTAGTCAAAATTAGATATTAAAATCCAAGCAATTGTGATGTTTTTTTTAAAGATCCCATGACATGGTACTTCTTGATGCTTTTATATGGCTCCTTAATGGTTCCCTAATACTGTAAATGAATCCTTCTTCAAAATCAACACTCAGTGCATGAGAAACAGAGATAAGCTGAGAAAGAGTAATTTTTCTCACTCTGAACACTCTATAATGGGTGTTGTTACTTGAATGCAAATTAGGAGAAAAGAGCTAGCCAATAGTAGAGGGTGGGGGCGTGGCCAAACGCTCCGCTCTCGCTCTGTGCGCTCTCTGATCCATTTCCTTGTTTTTGCACAGGGTGAGAGATTTGAAGCGTTCCATTGAAAACAGGGTAGGGGAGCTCACATTAACGTTCAAAAACCTCAGAAAGTGAAAATTTCATGCCATGGGACCTTTAAAGGTGCACTCTGTAACTTTTCTGGTAGGAGGTCCACCACGTGCTTGTCTCCATGGGGATGTGATAGTTTTGCCTGGAATGTTCCACAGTACAGTATTAAGCACATCTATTTTACATTTATCCCATTACTTTTTTTTTGTTTTTATTGATTTAAAATACCATTAAAAACGGGCATTTTTACAATACACTGAGACGTCTTCCATAGATCTGACCTGTTTCTTGGCCTAGTTTAGTTTTTGCTTATCCTCCTAGACGAGATAGATGAGTTAACGCTTCACTGTGGGACATTCTAGGTAAAGCAATAACATTTACATGTAGACAAGCAACTGGCGGACCCTTCACGAGAAAAGTTACACAGTGTACCTTTTAAAGTAACTAAATTGTTCATGATTAATTCAGTTGAGTATGAAGAAAAGTACTGTGCAAACTAACCCTAGACAATAACATATGAAATGGATTAGAGGAAAAAAACATCTGTAAAATATCATGCACACTAACTTACTGTTTAATCCACTTTTATTTATAGACTCCGTGGCTGTGGGACACAAGGCAATGCTGGTACGGTTATCCCTATCAGGTAGGTAACTATTGCAATTAAACTACACTGTTTATTTTAATTTATTCCACAAAACTCAATATGTAAAGGGCTCATATTACACTATTTTTGTATAAATCAAATCAAAAACATACCTAGAGTAGTGTTTTGTTTCATTCACACATGTTGAACACATAAACCCTGCATACAGCTCTGGAAAAAAAAAGAGACTACTGCATTTTTTTCTGAAATCGGCACAATTACAAAACAAATTCCAACACAAACACAAAGCTGAGCTACTTCAGTTCTTGCACCAGGAGTGGAATAAAGTCACCCAAGAACAATGTGAAAGACTTGTGGAGAGCATGAGTTAACGCTTGAAATGCATGAAAGCATGAAAGCTGTGATTAAAAATAAGGGTTATTGCACCAAATATTGATTTCTGAACTCTTCTTAAAGATCCCATGACATGGTACTTCTTGATGCTTTTATATGGCTCCTTAATGGTTCCCTAATACTGTAAATGAATCTTTCTTCAAAATCAACACTCAGTGCATGAGAAACAGAGATAAGATGAGAAAGAGTAATTTTTCTCTCTCAGAACAGGCCATAATGGGCCTTGTTGCTTGAATGCAAATGAGGAGAAAAGAGCTGGCCAATAGTAGAGGGTGGGGGCGTGGCCAAACTCTCCGCTCTCTGCTCTGAGCGCTCAGCTGATCCATTTCCGCGTTTTAAGAGCGGAGGAGGAAAGGAGAGCCTTTTCAATGAAAAAAACATTTCCACAAAAAATAAAATTAAACCACTGCTGTTCAAAGGTCCAGAGGCTCAGATAAAGGACTTCCGAGCCTAAAAACACTCGGACGTGCCTCCAGGCAAATAAAAAAATGCATTTCGCATTGCCTAGCGCATTCGCAGTCCAAACTCTCTGGGCGTGATTTACAGAGACGCTGAGTACAGACAGACGGGGGTGGAACTGCATTTGTATTTCTTTTTTCGGTCTGACGTCAATAAGGTGCCTTGTTCAAAATCGCCCGTTTGAGCTCCGATTTTTTTGTAACGCAGAAAAGGATCGTAAATGCTCAGTTTAGACATTTCGCAACTTTTAACCATGGGGGGGTAAACAGGCTAAACAGGGTAGGGGAGCTCACATTAACGTTCAAAAACCTCAGAAAGTGAAAATTTCATGCCATGGGACCTTTAAGTGTAAACATTAGTATTATGTTGTTTTAAAATGAATTTGATCTTGTTTCTTTGCATTTTCTGCAAATAAATGCTCTAAACCAGAGGTCTTCAACAGGGGGGTCGTGACCCCTAGGGGGGTCACGGAGGTACTGCAGGGGGGTCGCGAAATCTTTTGATTTCACTTTAAAATAATATAATTTTATATTTTAATATTTTTAAAAACAATATATTTTTTCATTTTTCCCCAATCAATTTCTCCCTTGTCCCTCCACCCTCTTTGATGTCTTAAAATGCACATTAATGCGTACATGGCGAATGGAGAAATAAAGGCAAACGCATCATGCTATGCCGTATATATAGTAGGGGGTCCCTGGCCCAGTTCGCCATCTGTTTGGGGGTCCCTGGCCTGAAAAACGTTGAAGACCCCTGCTCTAAACGATAATATTTTGCTTGGAATTTGGGAGAAATGTTGTCAGTAGTTTATAGACTCAACCAAAAATGTTCCTTTTGCCCAAACACATACCTATAAGTAGTAAAATCAGAAAAAAAAGATAATTTTGCAGTGGTCTCTTATTTTTTTCCAGAGCTGTATTTAGGCTGAGTTCTTCTCTCAAACATAAAACACTCATGTGATAATACAGAAAATGCTCCACTGTGTTTTTGATCTCCATGAGCCTTCAGTATAATTTCAGCCCAGTTGATAAATGGACAGTGTGTCTTTTCCATGTCTTTACTGTTGAGGAATTCAGTATTTGGATAGAGGTTACTTTGCTTGGCTTTCTGTCACTGAAGGGGCCTGTTACATGTAAACTATATATATATTATCAGTCGCTTCTTCCAACCCCAAAATATTCATCAAAAACTCACTTTGGTGTCTTTAAAGGTGCATTGTGTAACTTTTCTGGTGGCATTAAATCTTTTTATCATCATGGAGACCAAACCAGACCAAGTTACAGGTCAGATCTGTGGAGAGGCAGCCCCGCTCACAGTCAGAATGTCTGTTTTTCAATGTATTTTTGAGCTATAAAACCACTTGTAGTTGAATAAATGTAAGGTAGAGCTGTTTAATGTCATACTGTGGAACATTCCTGGCAAAGCAGTAACGTCTCCATTAGGAGTGGGTATTGGCAAAGAAGTCACGATTCAATTCGAATCACGATTCATATGCCACGATGCGATACTATCACGATGCATCACGATACTTGAATTATTGCGATGCATTGCAATATATTCGACATACTTCAGTGAAAATGTACCAAAAAAAAGAGAGAATAACTTAAATATCAGTGGCTGTGTATCTGGGTAGTGTCTTCAATTGATACATAACTCTGAGCAACTCAATTCATAACTGAATTTATTGAATAACAAAAACAAATAAACCAAACCAATAACAAAAATAAGTGCATAGGATTTTTTCTAAAACAAAAAATGATGTTCAAACATTTGCCATTTTGGAGGTAGCTACCATCATACCAAACAATACCCTTTCACAAAGAAAAAAGTGCATAGGATTTATGAAAAAAATAAAATAATAATTAATTAATGTATTAATAATTAATGAATAAATTATTAATTAATAAAAATCGATTTTTGACATCAAGAATCGATGCAGTATATTGTGAAAGTATCGCGATGCATTGTCATGACGATTATTTTGCACACCCCTAGTCTCCATGGAGACAAGCAGAAAAGTTGCACAGTCTACCTTTTAAAAGAGTAGGTTGAAGGTTGCCAGTAAATTACCTTGTAACTGTAGTGTTCCCATAGATTGTATCTGCACGGGAAAGTGAACACACATGATGGTCATTTTGAAAAGAAGTAGAGCTTTGTGCCTGAGTACATGGGTCGTGCTAGCTTAATTATTTCATGTACTGTACTTATTATGTGTAGGGCAAAAAGGGCACATAACAACAGAGGAAGTAAGTCAAATGGCACAGAAGCAGTGTTTGTATTACAACCTTCATGTCAACCAGACCAACATAATATTAGAAAAAAAAGTTCAGTGTTTTACTAAGTTCAGTATTAAAGGTCCTGTATTACCCAAACAAGCTTTAAGCCACGTTATAGTAATGTTGTTTCCTCTTCAAAAATCTAACTGTTGTGTTTTGTTTCATTCACACATGTGAGTAATCCTTTATTTGTTTACATCTCCAAAGCTCAAAATGCCCTGTTCCACCTTGTGATGTCATGAAGCGGTAGTTTTCAAGTTCACAGCTACTTTTACCGTTAGTTCAGAGATTGGAAAATCCAGGGCTGAAATTATTTTAAATGATTGTAGTGAAGGTGTATGAAGTTTAAAGATACACTGGAGCACTTCCTGTATTACCACATGACATCATAAGGTGGAAGAGTGTTTTCAGTTTGAGAGAAGAACTCTGCAGAGTCTGTGTGTTTAAACATGTGTGAATGAAACAAAACACATACCTGATGTTTTTGATGATAAACAAAATTATAACGTAGATCAGAAAATGGAGTAATATCGACCCTTTAAACGATAATATAAGTTGGTTACGATTTACTTAAAAAAAAAAAACAATAAAATAAATACACTCAACAAAAATATAAACGCAACACTTTTGTTTTTGCTCCCATTTTTCCTGAGATGGACCCAAAGATCCAAAATTCACTCCAGATACACAACACTACCTTTTCTCTCAAACATTGTTCACAAATCTGTCCAAATGTGTGACAGCGAGCACCTCTGCCCCGCCGAGACAATCCACCCCACCTCACAGGTGCACCACATCAAGATGCCGATCCGACATCATGACCAGTGCACAGGTGCGCCCCAGACTGCCCACAATAAAAGGCCACCCCGAAATGTGCTTTTTTTTTTGCTTTATTGGGGGTCTGGGGACTCAGAACCAGTCAGTATCTGGTGTGACCACCATTTGCCTCATGCAGTGCAACACATCTTCTTCGCATAGAGTTTATCAGATTGTCAATTGTGGCCTGTGGAATGTTGGTCCACTCCTCTTCAATGGCTGTTATGGATGAAGAACACAGGTGCATTTTATTGATGGCATTTTGAATGCACAGAGATACCGTGATGAGATCCTGAGGCCCATTGTTGTGCCATACATCCATGAACATCACCTCATGTTTCAGCAAGATAATGCACGGCCCCATGTTGCAAGGATCTGTACACAATTCTTGGAAGCTGAGAATGTCCCAGTTCTTGCATGGCCAGCATACTCACCGGACATGTCACCCATTGAGCATGTTTGGGATGTGCTTGACCGGCGTATACGACAGCGTGTACCAGCTCCCACTAATATCCAGCAACTTCGCACAGCCATTGAAGAGGAGTGGACCAACATTCCACAGGCCACAATTGACAATCTGATAAACTCTATGCGAAGAAGATGTTGCACTGCATGAGGCAAATGGTGGTCACACCATATACTGACTGGTTCTGAGTCCCCAGACCCCCAATAAAGCAAAAAAAAAATGCACATTTCGGGGTGGCCTTTTATTGTGGGCAGTCTAAGGCACACCTGTGCACTGGTCATGATGTCGGATCGGCATCTTGATGTGGCGCACCTATGAGGTGGGGTGGATTGTCTCGGCGGGGCAGAGGTGCTCGCTGTCACACATTTGGACAAATTTGTGAACAATGTTTGAGAGAAATGGTAGTGTTGTGTATCTGGAGTGAATTTTGGATCTTTGGGTCCATCTAATGAAAAATGGGAGCAAAAACAAAAGTGTTGCGTTTATATTTTTGTTGAGTATAAGATCACATCCAGGAGCTTTATGTTGTTGCGTTGTTGCACATGTTAAACTACAGGTTTAGCAAGTTATGGTTTTTAGCAGTTAGCAGTCAGACAGTTTACTAGCTATGGGTCCTAAGATCTTTAAATGGCCCATATTAAAACACAAAACAAAACAAAACACGATTCCATGTCTGTGATTACAAACATACCTGGAGTTATGTTTTGTTTCATTCACACATGTTTAACACACAAATTCTACATATTTAGCCTGAGTTCTTCTCTCAAACTGAAAACTCTTCCACTTTGTGATGTCATGTGGTAATACAAGATGTGCTGTTTTAAACTCCATACATTTTCACTAGAATCATTTGGATAAATCAGACCTGGAATTTCCTACTGAACGAGATAGGTCAAGGTAAAATGCAGCTGTTAACTTAATGGGATAGTTCAGGTTTTTTGATGTGATTCTGTATGGCATCCCCTTCAGCAGTGTCGTGCATTAACACTGGCTTACCCCTGACGGTGTCCTCTGAGCCGAGTTCTGCCCCGGTTTAGGGGTGTGCAAAATAATTGTCATGACAATGCATCGCGATACTAACTTTCACAATATACTGCATCGATTCTTGATGCCAAAAATCGATTATTATTCATTAATAATTTAATATTTAATAATTTAATATTTAATATTAATAAATACATACATTATTAGTTTATTTTTTTAATAAATCACTATGCACTTTTTTCTTTGAAAGCGTATTGTTTGTTATGATGGTAGCTACCTCCAAAATGCCAAATGTTTGAACATCATTTTTTGTTTTAGAAAAAATCCTATGCACTTTTTTTGTTATTGGTTTGGTTTATTTGTTTTTGTTATTCAATAAATTCAGTTATGAACTGAGTTACTCAGAGTTATGGATCAATTGAAGGCACTACCCAGATACACAGCCACTGATATTTAAGTTATCCTCTTTTTTTTTGGTACTTTTTCACTGAAGTATGTCGAATATATTGCAATGCATCGCAGTAATTCAAGTATCGTGATGCATCGTGATAGTATCGCATCGTGGCATATGAATCGTGATTCGAATTGAATCGTGACTTCTTTGCCAATACCCACCCCTACCCCGGTTCTGGTGGTGCTGATGAAAGTAGGTCCGGCAAGTTAGCTGGGGCATTAAATAAAGCTTATTTTTCTTCTGAAAACAATATTTGTCCAAAAAGTGATATATTTGCGTCACAAAACAGTCATAATCGCTGGGTGCTATTTTCTCTCGAGTCGTATCACTGCGCGCCTGTTATTATTATTAGCCTGTTCACTTGTAAACATCGCCACTTACAAGTGAACAGTGTTAATGCACGACACTGCTGAAGGGGATGCCATACAGATTCATATCAACAAACCCGAACTATCCATTTAAACCCCACTTCCACAAAGCAGAACAGAGCATTTTGAGCTTTCGAGATGTAAACAAACTAATAATAAAGGTTTACTCAGACATGTGTGAATGAAACAAAATGGTAGGTAACAACTTTATAACATGGATAAAAGCTCATAATAGTCAATTCTAGAAGTAAACAAAAATATTAGCATTGACATAGCACTCACCATTGACATAAAAATGCATAAAACATGTAATTAAAGTATTCTTTGTTGTGGTTTTAGCCGCTGACCTCTGAGATGTACTACTTCTATGTGACACAGCTGGCTTTCTACTGGTCACTCATGTTCTCACAGTTCATTGACATAAAAAGAAAGGTAAGAATCTATATAACATTTACAAGTTTATTTTTCAGATGTCATACTTTCACTACTTCTTGAGTAATATATTTTATAGGGATGTAATAATAATCAAAATATCTTGATATTGTATCATCAAAAGTCTCCGTCATATACCGAATCACATTGTTATGGTGCAGCAACAGCTAAAAAACAGAGGGAACTACATAGACCATGATTCTTTCGTGTTGTCAGTGCAGACTACATGAAGAAATAACTGTTATTTAACTCTTAAATCTTAATTTTTGCATTTGAACAATACCAAAAGCTTTTTCAAGGTTTTTAAATGGAAAAAGTAGCATATTCCCAGTTTCTTTCCACCACAGATATCGTAATAAATACCATACCGTGAGATGCATATCGTGAAAATATTGCATCGAGAGTTTTGGATATTGTTGCATCCCTAATATTTTACCTCGTAGCAAATATTAGTACTGAAAGTTTTGATTTCCCTTGTGTTTGTTTTTGTGCATTTTGTTACTCTTGAGATGTACAGTAATTTTATTTTTAATTTTTGTGCTCTTCTTTGTAAAATCCCACATAGTACAATGGAATTAGCAATAGTTTCCTATAATAATTTTGGAAACTGAAATGATTCCATACAGACAGGTCGTGCTAGGTGAATGAAACACACATAAATAACATTGATTCAAAGCACCTGTTTTAAGTGTATGACAGTGAGCTATTTGATTTGTGTGAGATGAAACGTGCCTGAGTTTGTCAAGGCCCAGATCTTAGTATGCCGATCATTTACAAAGATGTTTTTGTCGAATAAAAATTACTTTAGTTTAAAACTGGATTGCGAAACCGCTCTGGTGGAGGGTCCGTCAAATGCTTTTCTTCACGGAGATGTTATTGCTTTGTCTGGAATGTTTCACAGTATGATATTAAACTTTTTTTTTTTAAATCTTTATGGAGACCAAACCAGACCAAGTTACAGGTCAGATCTGTGGAGAGGCAAAACCGCTCACAGTCAGAACACGTTTTTCTAGGTATTTTTGAGCTTTAAAACCATCTGTATTTTAATAAATGTAAGGTAGAGAACATTCCAGGCAGAGCAATGACAAATCCATAGAAAAAACAAGCAGGTGACGGACCCCTAATCAAAAAGTTGCATAGTGCACCTTTAATTCTTGTATTATTAATTTTCAAAACAGGTTGTAAAGTCCTTGTTACACTGAGATCATTACAGTTGGTATGATCTTTAGCTAGCATGTGTGATCGCTAATTATAGGGTTTAAAGTTTGGGAAGTTCAAAGTCACGAAGCGTTGCCAAGAATTATTGTTCAAGTACGGAGAATGTAAAAGGAATCTGGATAAGCAGGTCGACTCGGCACTGCAAGATGCAAAGAAGATGACTTAACGATGCTTACACAATGACATCATTCTACGGTTAGGGTTTATCAGATCTAAAATACTTTCACTGGGACAGACGCTTTAAACTGTTCCACATAAGAGAAACTGGTTTCTTTCTATATGATCTAGCTATGAATTGTGAAATGTTGTCAGTTAAATATATTTTTGTGTAGCCAAAACCACAACAGCAGACTTCTCACAAGGCTTAACAAACTTGTTGATTTAACATCAGAGAGAAAATCAAACATTGAAGCAGTGATTCGTCAATAACAGACAAGCAGATTAGCCATCTTTCTAATCTGCTTGTCTGTTATTGATCTGTGTTGAAGTTATAATATTTTAGACCACAACTCGCCCATAAAAAACATCTCAGTATGCTGTGTGTTAAAGATGCACTGTGCAACGTTTGTGGTGGAGGGTCCGCTACCTACTTGTCTCCATGGAGATGTTATTGCTTTGCCTGGAATGCTCCCTGGTATGGCTTTAAACATATCCATCTAGCATTTATTCATTACGGGTGTTTCTATTGCTATTGTTTCTGTTTCTATTGCTTATATTCTATTCTAGTACAATAATTCCTTCTGTGAACAAGGGCGACTGTCTCCCTCGTGATAAATAGGTTTAATCTATACTGTGGAACATTCTAGACAAAGCAATAACATTTCCATGGAGACAAACGGGTAGAAATGTTATGCAAGTAGAAATCAAATCACCAAAACATCCCAGTATTATTGTTTTTAAATAACACAGTTTGTATCACTATATCAATGTCCATGTGATTGGGATCTGGTATCGGCTGTGATCAAAATCGGCCGATTAAAAAATTCAGATATATAGAATAAAAACATGCAATCTAAATTAAGATAAATAACTATTAAAACGCCTTAAAAATAAACAAAATTTAGCACACCACTGTACCAACAGAGTAAAGCTATAAGACTACAAAACCTACAGCTCTGGAAAAAAATAAGAGACCACTGCAAAATGGTCAGTTTTTCTGATTTTACTACTTATAGGTATGTGTTTGGGCAAAAGGAACATGTTTGTTTGAGTCTATAAACATACAACATAATACTAATGTTTACACTTAAGAAGAGTTCAGAAATCAATATTTGGTGCAATAACCCTTATTTTTAATCACAGCTTTCATGCGTCTTGGCATGCTCTCCACAAGTCTTTCACATTGTTCTTGGGTGACTTTATTCCACTCCTGGTGCAAGAACTGAAGTAGCTCAGCTTTGTGTTTGTGTTGGAATTCAGCAGACGCTGGAATGGAATGGCTGTACTACATGTAGAGATGCTGATTTCAGAAAAAAATGCAGTGGTCTCTTATTTTTTCCCCAGAGCTGTATGTACAATAAGGGGCTATGACTGTGGTTTTGTACAGTGCAGCATATGAACAAGAATAAACGGCAGTTAAAATGACTTCCTTGTTATCCTCCTGAGACACGGCCCATTCATTTGTGTCCTTTATACATTGAGTTAACCAGTCTGTCTTTTAAGTGTTCTGAGATAGACTCTAGTTTGTGGCAGCACTGTGAGTAAAAAATAAATACATGAATAAGAAATTAAAAGGGACTCTAAAAACTTTTTGAGGCGACTGTAGAAGCATGTCAGAGATGTTGTTCATTAGGTTGTTAAGTTCACATGGATTTAACACTATTACAGTCCATTACAGAGGACATGTTACAACATTATGAAAAAAAACAAAAACAAAATGAAAATACTAAGGTGTTCAATAACCTGATAAATAATGTGCAGTACCAGCGGTAGAGGACTTTTTTGCACAATTTTTTTTCTTTTTTGCACCATTTTATTTGAATCTTTTTGCACATTTTTTTTTTTAAATACTGTGTTGTAAATATCCTGCTGTGTTGTAAATATCCTACTTGAATGTCTGCACTGAAGTGAGATGATTTCAATCTCATTGTGAGTTTATGTGATGTAAATTGTACATATGGATAGTGACAATAAAAGGCATTCTATTCTATTTACCTCCAAATAGAACATTAAAAAAAAATATATATATACAGTATATTATAATATGGTGTACTGTAGAAATAGTTAAATAAATAGTGCTAGTGTTAATATTACTTTACTTAAACAATTCCTTTTAAATCAAATTCCAGGACATAGATTATGACTTCCTTTAACATTCTGTTGGCTAAATGTGTAATTGTTGTGGGAAGTGTGCGGTGAAACCTATAGCCCGAGTAGTATGACAGTGTGTATCTGTTTTGTCTCGGGGATGAGTCTGGTGCTCAGTGGGAACCTTGTGTGTGGAGCTGGAGGCTGCACTCTGTCATGTGATTAGGAGCAGGCTTAACTCTATTAGAATGACACGAATTCCTCACAGTGGAAAAAAAAATACCATCAGACTATACTTACTTTAATGTTTATGTGGC
The DNA here is from genome assembly GCA_036785185.1 of Paratrypauchen microcephalus. Lineage (NCBI taxonomy): Eukaryota > Metazoa > Chordata > Actinopteri > Gobiiformes > Gobiidae > Paratrypauchen > Paratrypauchen microcephalus. The sequence goes on along the minus strand of JAVJIX010000005.1, from coordinate 896,571 downwards.
ACACTTTAGGATAACGGCAGTTTTCATTGCCAAGGATTGTTGTTGGTTTTTATTTATGTATGTTTATTTTAGTCCAATTCAGTTTGACATGAATAAGGATTACAAAGGTTGCCTAGGATCCAGAATACACACTTCTTTAATACTTTACAAAGATGTGAGTCTGGTTACCGGTGAATGTCCTCATGTTCCGATGGGTGTGATTGATAGGTGGATTAGCCAATCAGGAACACACCTGGTCCACTGAAATAAACACGGCTGCTTACGAGGACAAAAGAAGGAAAAAATGCAGCAGGACTGACAAAACACTGCAGCACTAAACTGTTGATCCGAGGAGAGAGAAATGGCATTTTGTTTGTGACCAATGAGCTTCACAGGACTCACTGAAATAAACAGATCTGATTGTGCGTGATGACCAGACTGATATCGCTCTATAAATGATTCTGGATGTGCCATGTAATTACAGAATAGTGTTCAGTCAAAGATTTGTCTAAATACACTGATGGTCCATAGTACTTTGTCACGATTTATCCTTATTGTATATTTGAAGCCTTAAAAGTGCACTGCGTAACATTTCTAATGGAGGGTCCATGGAAATGTTATTGCTCTAAAATAGTGCTGTCAGGCGATTAAAAAAGATAATCTAATCAATTACAGGATTTGTAATTAATTAATCTAATTAATCGCATTTTAATCTCATGAGAGGGAGAAAGAGAGAGAGAGAGGCAACCCACTTTGCGATTGAGTTTGTCAGTTTTTCTGTGATCGCTTTGCTCATTCGTTTCCCAAATTCTGTGAGCGTGGTTTGTTGGTTTGGTGGTTTGTTGAAGTGCGCTCATGTTCGCTCTACCACCGGTAACAATTGAACTTGTCCGGACGTGTTTATCGTTCAAATGATCTGTCAGGCTGGAGCAGCTTCGGTGATCGGAAAATTCTTTTTGACAAAAGCTCCAAATCACCACGTTCTTGTTGATACTCCCGTCTTCGTTCTTTTTATAAATAAACCTGCCGTTCAAAGGCTCTGGCAGTGATTTGCTCGCCACACGCCAAATTTAAAATGCGCGCATTGAATTGCCACTCATAATTAATTGGGTTAATTTTTGTAACACGTTAATTTACAGTGTAATTAATTAAGCTAATTAACACGTTATACTGACAGCACTACTTCAGAATGTTCCACAGTATAGATTAAACCTGTATCTATCACGAGGGAGACGAGCGGTTTGCAGCACTAAGCTACATTACAATTCAGATCTATGCAGAGGTGCCCCTATTCACAGAAGGAATTATTGTATTTTTGAGCAATAGAAACACCCGTAATCAATAAATCCTAGATGGATATGTTTTATGTCATACAGTGGAACATTCCAGGCAAAGAAATAACATCTCCATGGAGACAAGTAGGTAGCAAACCCTCCACCAGAAAAGCAGCAGTATGCAAGTGTGGTACCAAATTTTTATTATCTTAAAAAACAAAACAAACAATAGTTAATTCCGAACTCTTTGCATGAGTCCAAAGTTATTCCTCACTTTCCTAACACATTCTTAGCATCCTAATTATCAACTGTCATGAATTTATAAGTGCTCTTCTCAGCTGTGTTATGTGTTATCGTGGCAGGCCTAGTACCTTTAATGTATTTTATCTAGGGATGCAAATTATCGGTTAATTCATTAACTGATAGTTGATTGACCTTATCGGTCGATTAACGATTAACTGATAAGCGGCGTTTTTCACCTGAATTTGAGTGTTTCAATAGGGTCTTTAAGAATATAAGCTATAGTAACATAACACTGAGTCATAAATATATCATAGTATTATTATATTGTATATTCCTCAATTAATTATTCCTTAGTAAAAAGCAGACAAATGTATTGATGCTGAATAACAAAATACAGTAATCCCTCGCTCTATCCAATTTTTTTTTTTATAGTGTAACATTTTTTTATAGTGTAACATTGTGTTCTGTCCTGATTGGCTAAGAGACTAGACCAGGACTAAACGTGGACTGGACCAGGTCTGAACCAGGTCTGGACCTGGACTGGACCTGGACTGGACCGGGACTCGACCGGGTCTAGACCTGGACTAGACCAGGATTAAACCACTGTGGCGCGTGCTGGTTTCGCCGCGCCCCGCGCTCCGAGCCGCAGGCCAGCCGCTCGGGGCTCGCGGCAGCAACGGCACGCATTCCGGGTTAGATCTCGCCTCGCGGTACACCCGGGGCTGCTGCGCAGTGCCGTTGGCGCCTGCGGTCGGCTGTGAGTCGATCTTGGCGCAGCGCGGTTGCCTTGTTTCATGACCACGCGGGTGCGCATGTCCGCGTGTCTGCGGTTTGCGGTTAATTACAATTAATGCATTTTGATCGACCAGCGTCTTAATCGACAATTAACCGTTAATCGATTAATTGCTGACATCCCTAATTTTAACTAAATAATTGTATGTAACAAGATATTAAAACATGCCACGAAAATAAGTTTGACAGAAAGAAAAAATAAATATGACAACATAAAAGAATTGAACCTAAGGCAGTAATAAATGAAGTGATAATTCGTGAGAGAAAGGCTCTGTTCTAATACAGCAGCAGCTTGTTGACTTAATTGTTCTTTTGTGTGGTCCGCTCTTCTGTCAGCTCCACATGGTCCACCTTATGTCCACCTTATGTCTGACTATTGTTAAACTTTCACCCACATCACCACCTCTCTTTGTCCCTCTCTTTTCTCATGGTTTCTCTGTTTACGTCTACAGTTGAGTCAGACACCACTCGCTTCAGTTTTTTTTATGCTAAATTGACTTTTTGAAATTGACAATTTGAGAAAAAAACAGCCTTAATATGCAGGGTTTGTGTGTTAAACATGTGTGAATGAAACAAAACACAACTCCAGGTCTGTTTTTGATGAGGATACAGCATAGATAGTGAAAATAGTGAAATATAGGCACTTTAAGTGACATTTAGGCATTAGTATACATTTGTTCTACATACATTTGCTCAATGGTTTGAAGTTATGACATTTTAGTTATTTTGTTTGTCTTGTACTTCTGCTACAGGTATATGTGATGTTTTAGTCATGATGTTTATTGTCTTGTTTATAAGATGTTTTATGTTCACTGTGGGCCTAGGGGGCGCTGCAATTTCAAATCCTGTGTGTGCAACCTGTACATATGATAAAAGGAGAAATTCAATTTGTCAACTGGACAAAGTTTGTCCAGTTGACAAATTGAATTTCTTCTTTTATCATGGATTCTACCTGGACGACTGAGGGATTCTTCACACCTGTACATATGGTTTTTGATAATAAAGCTGACTTTGAAAAAATAATAATCATAATAATAATACTTGTATAGCACTTTTCATGACACTCAAAGACGCATCACATACATCAAGACAGACACAAATTAAAGAAACCGATAAACAGGAAATGCATTTTGGCCATTTTGGATTTATCAGATAATAGTCCCACCCAAGATTGTTGATTTTTGATGTAACTCAAAACAATACAAACTTGTTGCTATTAAAAATGCTCTTTCATGTGATTTTTTTTGTGTGTGTGTGTGTCTCCCATAGGACTTCCTGGTCATGTTCATCCACCACTTGGCGACCGTGGGCCTGATCAGCTTCTCTTATGCCAACAACATGGTGCGCGTGGGCAGCCTGGTGATGTCCGTGCATGACGCTTCAGACTTCCTGCTGGAGGTCAGAGAAACTCGATCCTCCAAAATCCTGTTTTCTCATATTCTGACCACACTGGCCCAGTCACTTCCTCTGGGCTCCAATTCGCGTAAATGGTTTACAAGTGACAAAGCATGACACAGCACTGGAGCTGGGCACGGTTAGGCGCTGATAAAATGGGAAGAGTTTGACCTGGTAGTTTTGGTCGAAGTGTCAAAGTAAAACGTATATTCTAGAAGCGAAATTTTGGGAGTAAAAATCAAATAAATATTCTGTTTATTTATACTTTTGCTGGTAGCCAAAAATTGTATTGAACCAAGAGTAACATTACTTCTATTTGAATAATATTATTTGAAGTAGTGGTACATGAAATTTGTGGAGTAATAAAAAAAAAAGAAAATCTGTCAAAAATTTACTCAAGAGTAACTTAAAAAGGAAGTGTCAGGTTGTAACATCTGATTTATGATTCTAAATTAATTTGAAAGAACATTAAATAATGCTATAATTTTCAATGGTATTTTCAAAGGATAGACACAAAAAAACCCAACTATGTTATATCTGAAGGAGTGGTGTAAGAAACCCAGATGTTCAAATCGTTTAGCATTGTCAACATAACATCGACTTACTCACAATAAGGGGATTGTGTTGCTTCAACATAAAACCTTGCTCAAGTTGAAGCAAAAATGCTGCTAGAAAGGTACTCTGAACAGTACAATTTCTTTAAAACTTTAAAAGTAAATGTAATGAATACTACTGCCATTTGTACATCCACTCGTCCCATTAGCATCTGAAAAGAATGAAGCTAAATCAACCCAAGAATCCTATGCATTTTAGTATATTTTGTTGATGTCTAAACTACAGGCTTATTTGTTTTTTAGCTGCAAATATTAACTTGTCTTAAATCATACTTTTACTTGAAAATTAATAATTGAGTTCTTACAGATTGAAATTTAGATTCAATTGTGATTGATTGTGCAGCTCCAAATCAGATCATGAAATAAATGATTAAATAATAATTAAATTGTATTTATTGCATATAAATAAAAAATATGGTGGAAACTAATGACAAAATAAAGTCTGTCGGATCAAATTTCAATTCAAATTTTAAAAGCCTTTACTGATGGATCACTATTCAGCAGCTGTTTGGACTTTATCATGAAAAGATAACAACTCTTGGTTAACAATGGGATGCAAACCAGGTCTAAACTAAGGCTAAACAAACCAAGATAATAAACATCAGATACTCCATCTAGTGCTCTGTTAGTCCTTGATAAATGTCGCCATCCTTCATGTTCTGATGTTACTTTATGTACATATGCTTTTCTTTCCCTCAGGCTGCCAAAATGGCCAACTACGCGAAATACCAAAAAGTGTGTGACTCCGTCTTCGTCGTGTTCAGTCTGGTGTTCTTCATCACCAGGCTAATAATTTATCCCATATGGTGAGTGCCAAAACAGACCTGTGTGTCATTTTAAAGCTCTTTTACGAATACAGGGGGTCCTCGGGTTACGACGTAGATCCGTTCTTAAGACGTGTCGTAACCCGAATTTCGTCGTAAACCGGATTTTGCCTTTGATCTTCCAAACAAAGCACCAATAACCTTTCCATCTCAATAATTAGACCATTACGCTGCTTGGTTATCACTGCCGCTTTCATAGGAGCAGATCAGAGCCCACATCAGGTACTTCCGCCCACATTGGGCACGCACATGAGGCTGTCTTCTTCTCCCTACAACCACAACAGAGCGTATTCTTCCGCCGTGCGCCGCGCGCTGTTCGCGTTTGTTTACATCTCTTACCACGCTAAACCGCGTAAGACGGAATGACGCGTAATATATACATGTTTTTTTTTATGGGGGCGCGTTCGTAACCACGAAACGTCGGAACCCGAGACCGTCGTAACCCGAGGACCCCCTGTATTAATCTATGAAATTTTGCAACATAACATATATTTGATTGCTTTTTTTTATTTGTATTTTTTATATAGTGTTTAATACAGTGGTGGAACATAATGAAGTAAAAGTAGCCAAGTATTTTACAAAGTATACATTTTAGGTATCTGTACTTTACTTAAGTACATTTTAAAGAGGATACTTTTTACTTTTCCTTCACTACATTTGAGAGCAGGTATCTACTTTCTACTCCACTATATTTTTGAACAGGACTGAAAAGTCATTTTTATTATTAAAAGTATTTTTTATTATAGTTTGAGTAAGCTGAAGAGTCTGAGGGATAACTTTCCCCCTGTTCATATTTTGAACAAACAAAAATATACAAAAAAACAAAAACAAAAATCAAATTCAGTTATTTCTGTAGAACAAAATGCAGCACAGAATCACCACTTGAAGCTTTATTACAGCTCAAAATCACGTATACTTTTTATTCTTGAAGTATCTTAATACTTTTGCTTAAAGGTGCACTATGTAACTTTTTGGTTGGGGGTCTGTCACCTTCTTGTTTCAATCGATATGTCATTGCTGTGCCTGGAATGTTCCACAGTATGACATTAAACAGCTCTACTTTCCTTTTTTTCTTAATTCGTGGTGGTTTTATGGCTCAAAAATATCTAGAAAAACAGGCATTCTGACTGTGAGCAGGGTTGCCTCTCCACAGATCTGACCTGTAACTTCTGGTCTCCATGAAGATAGAAAGTTTTAATGCCATACTGTGAAATATTCCACCAGAAAATGCACCTTAAATAGACATGCAGAAATGATTGAGTACAGTACATCAAATATTGAAGATATGTATTGAAAAAGCAATAATTATTATGACAGGCCTGTTTCAAAATCCAAATAATTTCCCTTGTGAATCAATAAAGTTTGTACAAGTCTAAATGAACATCTTGGTTAAATACAAAAAATCATAAACTTCGTGATAGGAAGTTGCCTGAGGTTAACATATTTTTAGTGCACACTTTCGATTGTGTGTTCCACCTCAAAGCTGGTTTTACTCGCTCTCACGCCTCATTGTCCTCCATGTTGTTTTAGACATGATGCAACTGATCTCGGTTTGTGAGGCCCATGTGGCAATTTCCATGTGTGTGACTCATTCTCCCGACACTGGCACCGCTTTGAATGTAGTTGTATTTTAGTTTTAGTCAGTGAAATCTGTCTGGCAAATGTTATATATTAGCAAAAAACATTAACGCTTTTTATTCAAATTATGATAATGGAGTGGAATGGAAAATGGAAAATGGAGTTTATTTTAGTTTTAGTCAGTGAAATGTCATGCAGATGATATCTATCTATCTATCCATCTATCTATCCATCTATCTACCTATCTACCAAACAAACAAACAACCAAATAAACAACCAACCAACCAAACCAAATTTTATTCATGACTGCCTATGGAGTTTAATTTCGTTTTAGTCAGTGAAATGCAATTTTTTTTTCCAACTATGCCAAAAATATTAACATTTTTTATTCAACTTATGATACTTTGTATTTTTTCTGAGTAAATGTCAGATAGCATACTTGTACTTTTGAGTATTTGGCTACTGTATTTGAGCAACTGTAACTTGAGTAGCTGTAACTCTTCCTAATGCAAATCTATAAGTGACAAAAGTTTGATGTTGAAAATATGAATTGATTTGAACATTTGTGCTTCTTTAGATATGGTTTAGTATTTGTCAGTTTTGTGGTCTGTACCAGATTTGAAGCCCCAGTTCCATTTTTTGGCTACATTTAGAGCATGATTTTTTTTTTCAGTTTTGCAGAAAAAAATGATAGAATAACATCAGTCCTTATTGTGAGCAGGCTTGCACTTCCACAGAACTAATTCTTATTTGGCCTGGACGAGGACCTCCTTCTGCTTCCATGGAAATGTTTGTTCAATGTATGGCATAAAACCAACCTCCAGGGATGAAAGTGGCCAATCATGAAAAAAGCGGAAAGTCACAGCGCACCCCCCCCCAACCACCACCACCACCCTTTCTGAAATTTGGATTTCTATATGCTGTATGTTAGCAATAAAGTAAAACTGTACATAAAAGTACAAAAAAACCCCCACATTTTATTAACAGGTAGGCCTACTAGTAGTATATATTGGATTTGTTTTTGCTTTGCACTTTTGCACTTTGTCTAATCAGGCCGCATTGAGGAGGAGCTTATGCGCGCTAAAAGGCGCAGGTGAAAAAGCGAGGAGCGACGCTTTAAGTGAGGCACGGGCAGGTAGGATGAGGTATAGGATGTTTTATAAAGTTTAACCTGTGTACATGCAATGGTACACGCTGTTGCGAAAGAGATGCGCTCACTCGCTCGGTCCACGGCTCCAGACACGGGCTCGCGCGGCCCGCAGTTTAATACGAAGTTTAATACGAGACACACGTACTTTTGTTCTGAATACGGGACGATTCTGTTTTTCAAGGGACGGTTGGTGACCCTAAACACAACTATACATATATATACACACCCAAAATCTTTCTCAACGAATTCGCACAGATATATTAAAAAAAAAAAAAAAAAATTACCCCGCGGCTGAAAAAAAAGCGGAGATCCGCTAAAAAACGGAACTCTTTCATCCCTGAACCTCTCTTTATGAAGAATGTTCCAATGTGTGCTTTTTTAACTTTATATTTCCATCGAATCATACAGTTGACTTTTCGCCCTCTGAAAGTTACATATTGTCACTTTAATGTTTAGTTCTGCCAGTTATATTAAAGGTCTTATATTACACTAAATGTACTCTTGTGAGCTTTAAGCCAAATTATAATGTTGTTCCCTCCTCAAAAACATACCCAGAGTTGTGTTTTGTTTCATTCACACATGTTTGGGTAATCCTTTATTATTTGTCTACATCTCCAAAGCTCAAAATGCTCTGTTCCACCTTGTGATGTCATGAAACAACAGTTTTCAAGGGCTGAAATTATCCACAGGAGGGTGAAGGGGTATGGAGTTTAAAAAGACAGTGGAGCTCTTCCTGTATTACCACATAACATCACATGAAGGTGGAAGAGAGTGTTTTTGTTTGAGAAGAACTCAGCCTAAATATGCAGGATTTGTGTGTTAAACGTGTGAATGAAACAAAACACAACTCCAGGTGTGTTTGTGATTACAACAGCATTATAACAGATCAGAACATGGCGTAAGATGGACCCTTTAATTTTTTGGCCACTCTATCCACCTCAAGATAACGCAATCCAAACTCCCTCCATCCGAGAAAAGCATTGAGGAGAAGCACAATGGTGAAGCAGTGAGTGGTTGGCGTAACTGGAGCTCCTATATTCAGTGTCTTGTGTGGATGAGTGATAAGAGCTAGTGTTGCCATTCAAGGTGCTTGGTTTGTAAATGCACACCGCTGTGGGGGGCGTGGGCCGGCTGACATACACCTGTCCATCACCTGGGTTATGAAAGGGACAAGTGATCCCAACCAAGAAGAAGAGAATACAGGATACGGAGAGGAGGGGGGATTATATGATGATTATACAGCTCTGGAAAAAAATAAGAGACCACTGCAAAATGATCAGTTTTTCTGATTTTACTACTTATAGGTATGTGTTTGGGCAAAAGGAACATTTTTGTTTGAGTCTATAAACTACTGACAACATTTCCCCCAAATTCCCCCAAAAATATTATCGTTTAGGGCAGGGGTCACCAACCTTTTCAAAGCCGAGGGCTACCTTAAGGTCATCAAATAATACGAGGGCTACCAGCTCAATTAAGATAATTCAAAAGTCTAAATAATCCACTTTTACGCTGTATTATTATTTATTTGATCACAATGTATGCATACATGCATTAGTTATGTGTAAATGACCACATTTGTGTTTCATTGTCAAAGCGACATTTATTTTGTGCAAAAGAACATGTCACAATTAGATTACTCAGTAGCAAAAATATACTAGTAATGTGGTAATGTAGTAATAAATTTAACATTTCAACTCCCTTTTTTGTTTTAAACAAATCAAACTCTTATAATTTCAACATTGAAGCAGGCTGAATGATTTCAAATAATAATAATAATAATAAACACCATTAGCTGAGCTGTACTGCTGTTGTCCATGGACTCGTCGCTCTGGATGCTGAACCACCTGTATTCATGTAAGTCCTTGTCCAGCTGCTCATTCCAAGTTTTCGGAAATAGCAGACACCCGTCTTGTCACTGTACTCGCACCAAGTTGTACATCAGCCAGAGTTGAGATGACATCTGATCCATTTTTCTCATCTTTAAAAATTGTCTCAGCAATTATCATCATCACTCCTTTTACAGTTCCTCCATCTGAAAACGTCTTTTTGTTTTTTATCAAATAATTCGTTGCCTTGAAAGAAGCCTCGGTTGCCTTTTTAGCCTTTTTCAGTGGTTTAGTGAAGAAAGACTGCTGCTTGGCTAAAGCAGCCTTTACCTCTCGTGCTTTCTCAGCTCGAAGTGCACTCTTAAAGATCCCATGACATGGTACTTCTTGATGCTTTTATATGGCTCCTTAATGGTTCCCTAATACTGTAAATGAATCCTTCTTCAAAATCAACACTCAGTGCATGAGAAACAGGGATAAGATGAGAAAGAGTAATTTTTCTCCCTCAGAACAGGCCATAATGGGCCTTGTTGCTTGAATGCAAATGAGGAGAAAAGAGCTGGCCAATAGTAGAGGGTGGGGGCGTGGCCAAACTCTCCGCTCTCTGCTCTGAGCGCTCAGCTGATCCATTTCCTTGTTTTTGCACGGGGGAGAGATTTGAAGCGTTCCATTGAAAAATAAACACATTTCCACATTAAAATAAAATTAAACCACTGCTGTTCAAAGGTCCAGAGGCTCAGATAAAGGACTTCCGAGCCTAGAAACACTCGGACGTGCCTCCAAGCAAATAAAAAAACGCATTTCGCATTGCCTAGCGCATTCTCAGTCCAAACTCTCTGGGCGTGATTTACAGAGACGCTGAGTACAGACAGACGGGGGTGGAACTGCATTTGCATTTCTTTTTTCGATCTGACGTCAATAAGGTGCCTTGTTCAAAATCGCCCGTTTGAGCTCCGATTTTTTGTAACGCAGAAAAGGATCGCAAATGCTCAGTTTAGACATTTAGCAACTTTTAACCATGGGGGGGCCCTAAACAGGGTAGGGGAGCTCAAATTAACTTTCAAAAACCTCAGAAAGTGAAAATTTCATGCCATGGGACCTTTAAGGGGAAAGTTTGTGTTGAAGCTGCCGTGATTCATAGCGACTTTCCACATTGTGCCGTTTCGAAATCGCCACTGTAGCTCCACAAATGAGACATACACGCTTCTCTCTTTTCCATGTAAAAAAGAACTCTTCTTCCCAGTCGGTGTTAAAAATATACAATTTCTTTCTCTTCTCCGCCATGCTTTCTCATCTTTTTTTTTTTTTTTTGATGAGTCCAGCTGCATCAAACAGGTTAATTGTCATGCGCAGATAAGTGAACTTTGAACTCGGACAATAAATTTTAAAATCTAAGTGTTTTTTATTATTAGCCTACTTTAAAATATGTGCATATAAAGGCGCAGCATTTTTGTAAAACATTATTATTTATATAAGTACGAGGGCGACCTGTTCTATTTTTAGAATCTGCTCTGCGGGCGACTGTAATGGGGCTCACGGGCGACCGGGAGCCTGCGGGCATAGGGTTGGTGACCCCTGGTTTAGAGCATTTATTTGCAGAAAATGACAAATGGTCAAAATAACAAAAAAGATACATGTTTTCAGACCTCAAACAATGCAAAGAAACAAGATCAAATTCATTTTAAAACAACATAATACTAATGTATACACTTAAGAAGAGATCAGAAATCAATATTTGGTGCAATAACCCTTATTTTTAATCACAGCTTTCATGCGTCTTGGCATGCTCTCCACAAGTCTTTCACATTGTTCTTGGGTGACTTTATTCCACTCCTGGTGCAAGAAGTGAAGTAGCTCAGCTTTGTGTTTGTGTTGGAATTCAACAGACGCTGGAATGGAATGGCTGTAATACATGTAGAGATGCTGATTTCAGAAAAGAATGCAGAGGTCTCTTATTTTTTTCCAGAGCTGTATTTCCATACTGTACCTTTTTGCTTTCTTTTTTCCTTTTTTTTGTCTTGTCTTATTTTTGGCTTAACTAACCCTAGTTTAGTCTTGTATAAAGGACTCAAAAGTGACTGTTGTGAGCTTTAGCCATGTTATAATGTTGTTACCTCCTCAAAAACAGACCTGGAGTTGTTTTGTTTCATTCACACATGTTTTGAGTATTACCCTGTGTCTCATCTCTAGATCTCAAAACGCTCTGTTCCACTTTGTGATGTCATGAAGGGGTAGTTTTCAAGTTTCAGGGGTTGTTAGGTGGTTGACAAATGCCCGTGTCGTAAAAGGGAAACGTGACCCCAACCGAGAAGAAGAAGCGAAAGATACAGGAGAGGACAGTTGTATTATTATATTTACATAGCAGAAAGGGCATAGTCCTTTTCAAACGTTCAAAGTCAACTTTATTGTCAAGTTGCCATATGTGTTCAACATACAGTGAATCGAAATTCTGTTTCTCTCTGGCCAAGCAGTGCAAAAAGACAGTGTACAAAAAACAATATAAGACAATACAAAAACTATCAAAGACAAGTGCTTTTTTCTTTATTTAATTTTTCATCACAGTTTTATTTTAGGCTTAATTAATTCATCTCAAAATGCTTTGTTCCACCTTGAAGTGGTACTTTGTGTGACCACAAGCACACGGAGAATACTGGATACAGGAGAGGAGGGGAGGTCAAACTAGGTAAAATTAAAGGTAGACTGTGTAACTTTTCTGGTAGGGAGCTCGCCACAATCTTGTTTCCATGGAGATATTATTGCTTTGACTCAAAGTTTTCACAGTATGACATTAAACTCACCTATGCTCCTGAAGGCCGGAGGTACAGGAGTGTGAAAAGCAGGACTACTAGCCTTAAAGGTCCCATGGCATGAAATTTTCACTTTCTGAGGTTTTTGAACGTTAATGTGAGCTCCCCTACCCTGTTTAGCCCCCCCCCCATGGTTAAAAGTTGCGAAATGTCTAAACTGAGCATTTGCGATCCTTTTCTGCGTTAGAAAAAATCAGAGCTCAAACGGGCGATTTTGAACAAGGCACCTTATTGACGTCAGATCGAAAAAAGAAATGCAAATGCAGTTCTCATCTCTCCCCCCATGCAAAAACACGAAAGTGGGTCACAGAGCGGAGCGGTGAGCTTGGCCACACCCCCTACTATAGGCCACCTCTGTCCTCCTCATTTGCATTCAAGCAACAACGCCTATAATGGAGTGTTCCAGAGTGACATTTATGACTTATCTTATCTCTCTTTCTCATGCACTGTGTTGATTTTGAAGAAGGATTCATTTACAGTATTAGGGAACCATTAAGGAGCCATATAAAAGCATCAAGAAGTACCATGTCATGGGCTCTTTAAGAACTCTTTCTTCCCAACTGCTATCACTCTTTAACCCCCCCCCTAATCTGTCAGATTACAGCTGCACATGTAACTGCTCAAATGTTTACACTTCCTGTTTGCACTATATTAACCATGTTTACACCCAGTTTTTACTACTGACAGTTGCACATAAAACCAATGTTGCACATTATCTGTAAATATGTACATGGCACCTAGCCTATATTTTCATAGTGTATAAAGATTGTTTCTATTTGTTTATATATTTTTTACACGCTTCTCTTTATGTTATTTATCTATTTTATCTATTTTTTTTGCATACTCTTGGCATCTAGGGTGGGCAGCCAAGTAAGAATTTCATTGTACAGGGAAACGTGTTTCTTTACTGTGCACATGACAATAAAAGCTTTGAATCTTGAAGGTACACTGGAAAACAACTTGGTCTGGAGACATGGCAGGCTTTTCTCTAGAAATAGATTAGTCTAATGCCAGACTGTGGGACATTCTAGACAAATCAATAATATTTCCATGAAGACGGGGAGGTGGTGGACCCTCTACCAGAAAGTTGCACGGCGCAACTTTAAATAATCAATACTAGGGATGCAAATTATCAACTAATTCATTAATCTATAGTTGATTGACCTTATCGATTAACGATTAACTGATAAGCGGCGTTTTTCACCTGAATTTTAGTGTTTCAATAGGGTCTTTAAGAATATAAGCTGTTAACAAAACCAAGAGAGACAAGGGCAAGAAACAAGATAATAGAGAATCCGAACCCAGGGGGAAAGGGGTAGCGATTCCGTAACTGGCCGGCGTGTCGGAAAAACTACAGAGGATTTTCAGACAATATGAAATCCCAGTTTATTTCAAACCCACAAACACTTTAAGACAAAAACTCGTCCACCCAAAGGACAAAACACCGAGCCACAAACAAAGCAATGTGGTCTACTCCATTCAGTGTAGTGAAGACTGCAGTGAGCGCTATATTGGAGAAACCAAGCAGCCACTTCACAAGAGGATGTACCAACACAGACGGGCGTGCCAGAGTGGACCGTCTTCTGCCGTATATCTTCACCTAGAAGCCACGGGTCATTCATTTGAGGACAGTGAGGTTCAGATCTTAGCCAGGGAAAAGAATTGGTTTGAGAGGGGAGTTAAAGAGGCTATTTTTGTCAAAAAAGAGAATCCTTCTCTGAACAGAAATGGTGGAGTCAGACATAATTTGCATCCCATCTACAATTCCATTCTTAAGCGTAGATCAAGCAAACAGGGGAACAATAGGGCTAGCCAGGTCAGGGCCAGAGGTGTGAAAAACAGGCGTGTAGGGATGAATAGGGATCGTTAAGCTAGACGCCAGAGAAACAAAAGACGGATACCAATGAGATAGTTCCGGAAAGTAGTCAGCTAGGTAGCTCCTCCCTACAGCAAGATATAAGCAAGTGTCTTACCAGTATTCTTATTAGAGCTGACGAAGCCTCTCGGATGAGCGGCGAAACGTTTTCAACCAAACAAACTTTGTCCAGTTGACAAATTGAACTTCTCCTGTTATCAATATAAGCTATAGTATACATAACACTGAGTCAAAAATATATCATAGTATTATTATATTGTATATTCCTCAATTAATTATTCCTTAGTAAAAAGCAGACAAATGTATTGATGCTGAATAACAAAATACAGTAATCCCTCGCTCTATCGCGGTTCGCGGATTTTTTTTTTTTTTTCCCAATTTTTTTAATAGTGTAACATTTTTTTATAGTGTAACATTGTGTTCTGCGTCCTGATTGGCTAAGAGACTAGACCAGGACTAAACGTGGACTAAACCAGGTCTAGACCAGCACTAAACCAGGTCTAGACCAGGTCTAAACCTGGTCTAAACCTGGTCTAGACCAGGTCTAAACCAGGTCTAAACCTGGACTGGGCCTGGACTAAACCAGGACTGGACTAGGTCTAGACCTGGACCAAACCAGGATTAAACCACCACGTGCCGCTGCTGGTTTCGTGCGGCTGGTTTGTGGCTAGGGCATTCCGGGCGCCGTGGTTCGATCTCGTGCTCAGCAGCCGCCGCGCGTACACCGGGGCTGCTGAGCAGTGCCGTTGGTGCCTGCGGCCGGCTGTGAGTCGAGCTTGGCGCAGCGCGGTGCGCGTGTCCGCGATTAGTGATTAATTACAATTAATGCATTTTGTTCGACCAACGTCTTGATTGACAATTAATCGTAAGTCGATTAATTGTTGACATCCCTAAATACTAAAACTAGTATCAAAACTAGATACTCATTTGAGCAGGAATCGATACTTAAAAAAGTCACATTCACAGGACAGAATTGAAACTTTCCTGAACAGCTTTAGAATGATGACAATTTAATGTTTTGAATCACATTCTATTGTCTAAATAAAGTGTTTTTATTGTTATTATTATTATTATGCGTGCAAATTGGGCTAGTGGCACACCTGTTTTTCACCGTGGAGGTTTAATGCCATACTGTGGAGTCTTGTCCTTAATTAACCCTGGTTTAGTTATGCATTTGTTGTTTTATTAAGTTATTTCTGAATTTCAGTTTCTGATTTCATGACCGGGTTTAAACTTTGATTGGATCCTCGTCCTCTTTGTTAACTTGAGATTTAACCCAGGCCGGTCATGTTTTATTTGTAGTTTAGTTCTTTCAGTGTTTACAGCCTTGGATTGCCATTGTGGGACCTGGTGGGGAATTATTCAGAGAATTACAGTCGTCACTGCAGTTCCAGGAGACCTCATTAACCAAATCATTTCAAAACTTCAACCCCAAAGGGAGATTTTTAACTGTCCCTTTATTCTGCATGTGTTCATTCATTAAAAATTAATCGGGAAACAAAAATGGATATTTCATTGTGTAACTTGTGGCTTTGTAGTAGAATTTTATGGTGTTAAAAATGTGAAAAACGCTTAAATTTATGGTTTTATTTTTAGTTTAGTTCTTTCCATTGGTTAAATTTAGTTCATTTTTTTCGTTTGCAGTGGTCCAGAGTTCGCCCTCACTTAACTTTAGCATCCCCAACATCATAATGATTTACCAAGATGAGTTTATAAGCGCTTTTCGCAAATTTCTACTAATAACTACCATGCTAATATATGATTATGGGATTGTAAACTGCTTTCTAATTAGATGCAGACAGACTTATTTTGACCTCAAGAGCTGCTTATACAATATATCTGTACTGGGACGAGACATTTTGTTTCTCAAATACAAAAAAATCATGTGCACAGGCCTGAGCTGGAGGAGTCGGCTGTAGTGTTTATGTTTTAGGTTGAAAGCAGAGCGTCCAAAGGAGATCCACAGAGTTTTGTCATTTGCACACATGTCAATTCTGCAGGTTTACGCCATTTCCCTATCCAAAACATGTGCAAATCACTATCTTAGACTTAGACCTAGATTTAGACA
Source organism: Paratrypauchen microcephalus (assembly GCA_036785185.1). Classification (NCBI taxonomy): domain Eukaryota; kingdom Metazoa; phylum Chordata; class Actinopteri; order Gobiiformes; family Gobiidae; genus Paratrypauchen; species Paratrypauchen microcephalus. The sequence goes on along the minus strand of JAVJIX010000005.1, from coordinate 880,145 downwards.
AACTTTATTGATCCACAAGGGAAATTATTTGGACACAGCAGCTCAAACTTCACAATATTTTATAATAACAAAGAGCGACAATATAAATGGTAATAATAAATTCAAAATAAGTAGCAAAAATAGCAAGAGACTGGTGTCAAATAGCCCCCATGGCAGAAGATACATCAAGGCCTGTTGTGACGTGAGCCGTCCTCCTGTGGACCCACCACCCGCGGGAGGATTCATGGGGGCTGGTGTATTGTGTTCTGGGCAGCAGAACACTGCTTGGACTGCTGCCCCCGTGACCCAGAAAATGGAAAAGCGGAAGAAAATGAATGAATGAATGAATGGTGTCAAATAAGGTATAATTATATAAATGTATATGTACAAGCTTCTCTGTGTTTTTAAAGCCTCGTTTGGATCAGGACAGTGCTCAAAGTGCCTCTGTGTAGCTTGGCAAGTTTAGGGGTCTGTCAAATGCTTTTCTCCATGGAGCAGCGCTCTCAAGTCTCACGCTTTGAGAGTGTGACACACGCAATTCCACACATGGTATTTCTCACGCTGAAATGTTGTTAAGCAATTCAAAACTGTAGCCACTGTTCACAGCGCTTTTGCCCTGCTTTCAGCCCCCCACCCCCACCCCCCCCACCCGCTCCTCGGGGAAAAAAAAGGTCACTCGTCACTTGCAAACTCAACATCTATAGAAACTGTGTGTGGATACGATGTCATAATTTGAAAAAAAACTGCTAATGCTTTTGCGAATGTAGGCTACGTATATATGCTAACGGTCTGAACAGAAGACGCAAAAGTGGCGTCGCGTCTTCACTTTTTATTCCATGTTTAGATGAGCGTTTTCAGGAGGAAATTTGCGTGCATACGGTGACGCAAAAGTGTGTGGAATTCGATTAGGTATGCATGCCAGGCGGCTAGGTGGCGCTGTGATACATTATCACTATGTCCGCGAGCATGCGCAGAATCTTTCTTTCTTTATTTACTTCATTTAATTTACTTACCTTTTTTATTTAATTTGAATACAATTTATTTAATTCAATTTACTTTATAAATATAAATATCAAATCAAACAATATTTATAAAGCGCTTTTCATACAAAATTGTAGCACAAAGCGCCTGATATCCAGAAATGGTGACGTAAACGCGTACGCGACGTCAGCAGATTTGACCAGAGTTTTGCGTCTTGGGCAGTGTAGATGAAAACGCTACGGCGGAGCGTATTCAAGTTTTCCACTTTGGAGGGCGGTTTCATTTTTTTGCATTTTTAAGCCCCCAAAACGCCGTCACCGTCTAAACAAAAGGCACTTCTGATAAAATATTTTGTTGTTTTTATCCATAAGCGTTCTTGTGTAAACAGGCCCTTAGTTTACAAAATGTGCATGTTTACGCACGCGTTTAACACACAAACCTGCATAATTAGGGTTCCCTCAGACAAACAAACACTCTGTTCCACCTTGTGATGTCATGTGGTAATACAGGAAGAGCTCCAGCTTGTTTTTAAACTCCATACACCTTCACTAGAATCATTTGGATCATTTCAGCGAAATTGCCAATCTCCGCTGAACTAAAGGTAAAATATAGCTGTCGACTTGAAAACTACCACTTCATGACATCATTTAGACTTAGACTTTGATTTGGACAAACTTTATTGATCCACAAGGGAAATAATTTGGGTACAGTAGCTCACTCATCAAATATAATATATAACAGGGACAGAGCATTTTGAGCTTTGGAAATGTAGACAAACTAATAATAAAGGATTACTAAAACATGTGTGAATGAAACAAAACACAACTCCAGGTTTGTTTTTGAGGACATTTCAAGCTCACAACAGAGAATTTTGTGTAATCTAGGACCTTCTGTCTGTATAATTAAAAATAAAGTATCTTAAATTGTAAAACTCTCTGTGTATGTGCAGGGTGCTGAACTCCACGATGTTTGAGAGCTGGGAGATCGTGGGCCCGTACCCGTCCTGGTGGGTGTTTAACTCTTTGCTGCTGGTGCTTCAGGTTCTTCACGTGATCTGGTGCTACCTCATACTACGCATCGCTCTGAAGGCCCTCGCACGCGGAAAGGTCAGACTCGCCTCTTTCTACCACTACGGGGGGTTACTGCATAGACGCTACGGTTAGATTGGCGTTTCGGTTTGTTGATACTTTGCAGCTGACGGCATCACTGCTCTGTTAGAAGTTCTCTTACTCAAGTTAGACTTTAATCTGAGCTTTGATTTAACACTCTCACCTTTTTGTTGAAAATAAAACTCCTAAACAGGAAGAGATGCAGAGCCCAGCTGTATTAATTTTAGTTGGAAGAACATGTACACCTTTCTTTAATGGGCCCATATTATACTTTTTTCTGATCTATGTTATAATGTTGTTTCCTCATCAAAACACACACCTGGAGTTTTTTGTTTCTTTGTTTTGTTTCTTTACACATTTTACACACAACCCTGTATATACAGCTCTGGAAAAAAAATAAGAGACCACTGCAAAATGATCAGTTTTTGTGATTTTACTACTTATAGGTATGTGTTTGGGCAAAGGGAACATTTTTGTTTGAGTCTATAAACTACTGACAACATTTCCCGCCAAATTCCAAATAAAATATTATCGTTTAGAGCATTTATTTGCAGAAAATGACAAATGGTCAAAATAACAAAAAAGATAAAAAAGATGTTTTCAGACCTCAAACAATGCAAAGAAACAAGATCAATTTAAAACGGCATGATACTAATGTTTACACTTAAGAGTTCAGAAATCAATATTTGCAACAATAACCCTTATTTTTAAGTCTTCCCCATTGTTCTTGGGTGACTTTATTCCACTCCTGGTGCAAGAACTGAAGTAGCTCAGCTTTGTGTTTGTGTTGGAATTCAACAGACGCTGGAATGGAATGGCTGGAATACATGTAGAGATGCTGATTTCAGAAAAAAATGCAGTGGTCTCTTATTTTCTTCCAGAATGCCTTCACTAGAATCATTTGGATGGTTTTAGCCCTAGAATTGTTAATTTTTACTAAACAAAAGCTAGTTTTTTAACATGAAAACTACAGGCAAAGTGGAACAGAGCATTTTGAGCTTAGTAGATGTAAACAGACTGATAATAAAGGATTAATCAAATATGTGAATGAAACAAAACGACTCCAGGTTTGTTGTTGAGGAGGAACAACATTATAACCTAAAGCTCACAGGAGTCAATTTTGTGTCATATAGGACTTTTAATTTTCAGGTTTGAAATATCTGGCTTAATCTTTCTCTTAATTCTCTTCCTTGTCTGTGTGCGTGGCTGTCAGCAGATGCAGTTCTCTTCACCTTCTGAAGTGTGGGAGGGCATCCTTGTCTTTTTCTCTGTCTATGCCCAGTGATCCCCCTCTTCTGCCCTGTCCACTGCTTTACTTCATACTCTGTCCGCTTGGCACCTTTATCTACACTAACTATGGCTGCTTGTAAGTTTGTTAAAGCTTCATTTGCATAGACGATCTATAGAGTGCAAAAGTACAAAACGAAACCGTATACTTCTTACTATTTTAAATACGAAATATTAAAGGTTATGCAGAATGGATTCTTGTGAGTATAATGTTGTTACCTCGTCGAAATCATACCCGGAGTTTTGTTTTGTTTTGTTTGTTTTATTCACAAATCTAAGGCTGCAGTTGTCCAGATGATTCTAGTGAAGGTGTGCAGGAGTTTAAAACCACAGTGGAGCACTTTCTGTATTACCACATGACATCACAAGGTGGAACAGAGTGTTTTCTGATTGAGAGAGCATGTGAATGAAACAAAACACAACTCCAGGTCTGTTTGTGATGAGGAAACGACATTAAAATAGCACAGATCAGAAAATCGTGTAATTCGGGCCCGTTAAAGCTGCTCAGTTTAACTGGTTCTGGTTCAGGCTCGTCTCCATGGAGATGCTTTTGCTTTGCCTGAAATGTTACACATTATGGCATCAAACTCATCCATCTAACTTATTACAGTTACAGGTGTTTTTTATTGCTGAAAATGCCTTGAAATCGTGCGTCGTGAACAGGCCAGGGTCTCCACAGATCTGACCTGCATCATAGCGCCACCTGCTTGTCTCCACGGAGCTTAGTAAAATATTTAAAAGCAGTTACAGTACTACTTTTCATTGTTAATTTGAACGTAATTTTGAGTATTTACAACTTACTTACTCAGGGCGCCAATAGGATTTTTAAAAAGAGGTATAATTTAATGCCATAAAATACTATACTAAATAATAATAATCAATATAACTTATGTGCTGAATTCAAAAGATGGGATTTGGTCCGTATTGTTTGATGCAAAAATATAAACTTGACACACTCTTATTTTGTTTCTTGTTTTCTCCACCCACCTGCGCTTAAGTAAATGTCACTGTCTGTATTTTAGTGTATTGTATCCAGGTCACAAACAAACCCCTGAGCTCTGGTGATGAGTAACGCTTTAACAGTGTCACGAATGAAAGGCACGTCCCTCTGTTCTGCACTGGGCAAACTCTGTCACAGGACGCCCCCTGGTGGTCACTGTGGGCAGAACACCTTTGCGTTTGTGGCAGTGCTGGAGGAAATGAAGCCCAAAACTGGACAAAACCCACAAAGTCTGATGTTCTGGGGGAAATGGTCGGTTTATTCTTAAAGGTGCACTGTGTAATGTTTTGCTTGGGCGTCTGTCACCCGTTTGTTTCTGTGGAAATGTCATTGCTCTGCCTGGAATAGAATAGGATAGAATAGAATAGAATGACTTTTATTGTCACTATTCATATGTACAATTTACATTATACATACTCACAATGAGATTGAAAGCATCTTACTTCAGTGCAGACATTTAAGTACGATATATACAGCACAGCAGGATATTTACAACACAGTATAGAAGAAAAAAATAAAAGAATAGTGCAAAAAATTAGTGCAAAATAGTCCTCTACTACACATTAGTTGCCAGGTTATTAAGAAGAAGAAGAAGAAGCAACTTTATTGATCTCACACAGGAGAAATTCTTCTCTGCATTTAACCCATCCTGTTATTAGGAGCAGTGAGCAGCACATTACTGTACCTGGGGACCATCTCCATGATCTTCTTGCTTCGGTTTGGTCAGGACCTAAGCTGGAGGATTTTACCTATGGTGCATGTTTTGGGTTGATGGGGGAAACCGGAGTGCCCAGAGGAAACCCACCCAGACACGGGGAGAACATAGAAACTCAGATCCACATCCACCCACACAGAAAGGCCCGGGCGACCCGGGGTCGAACCCAGACCATGCATGCAAACTCCACACAGAACACACAGAAAGGCGACCCGGGGATCAAACCCGGAACCTTCTTGCTGTGAAGCATGAGCGCTAGCCACTCAGCCACCATCTCGCTTATTGCATCGCTTATGGGTCACACATACAGCCATATACACACACTTGAGAGTCTCTACATTATAGTGGGAGATGTTTCGCAGAACTCAGTTTAGCATTTTGTACTGTATTAAATATTATCAACAAGCTATAGCATTCTGTTCAATATTGCACCACAGGATATTACACTGTAATTAGGTATTGCACAACAACAGGTGGATATGCTACAAAACCCAGTTCAAGATATTACACAGTAATAAATATTGTCCACAATATTTCACTGTGTTAAGTAATTGCACAGCGGGTGGCTGGGGGAGAGTGGGGGACAGGAATATGGGGTAGGTTAGTGCATGTGAGTGGTCAAGGTGGTTCTGGCCCTTGGGAAGAGTCTTGTTTTTGAGTCTCTTAGTTCTTGCTTTGATGCACCTGTGACGCCTTCCTGAGGGCAGCAAGTCTGAGAACTGAGAGCCGGGGTGGAAGCTGTCCTTGGTGATGTTCTTAGCTCTGTTCCAAAGTATGACATTAAACAGCCCTACCTTACATTTATTAAAGTAGGTCACCCTCCTGATTTAAAGGTTTAATGCCATACTGTGAAACTTTCCAGACAAAGCAATAACATCCCCACTGGAAAAGTTACACAATGCACCTTTAAATACTAAACTCTAAGTTTTACTGTGATCAAAGGAGAAGTTCAATTTAAGTTTTACTGTATGTACAAAAGCCCACATATGCAAAATGATGAATATTGTACTAACTTTGTAACCAATGACAAAGGGCCCATATTTCACTATTTTCTGATCTACAATATGTTCCATTCACTTGTTTAACACACAAACCCTGCATAAGTGAGTTCTTGAAAACATTCTGATCCACCTTGTGATGTCATGTGGTAATATAGGAAGTGCTCCATTCTGTTTTTAAACTCCATACACTAGAATAAGGTGGATAATTTCAGCCCTGGAATTTCCAATTTCTCCTGAACAAAAGGTAAAATGTAGCAACTTGAAAACTACTCCTTTATGACATCACAAGGTGGAACAGAGCATTTTGAACTTTGGAGATGTCGCCCTTTAACTGTATTCTGTTTTTTTTTAGGTGAGCAACGACGTGCGCAGTGACATCGAGACCACCTCAGAGGAGGAGGCTGATTCCAACGGCACCAACGGACACTACACAAACTCCATAAAGTCAACCATCACAGCGTCGGGAGACATGATGGAGAACAAGTGTCTACTGCGCCCCCTATAGGCCTGTTCTCGTCATTAACCCTCACCCGCACGCTTAACACCGTGTCGGGGGACTGAAGAACAGACACAACAGGAGCAGATGTGAAAAAGGAAAATACTTGCGGTTAGAGTGATTTATAATTTACACAACGGGATGATTTCGTGTGGCGTTCGGCTCCACGTGTTTTAAAAGTTCTCTCCCAGTTTTATTGGTCAGACGAACTTGATTTTATTCTGTTCAAGGGATAGTCCAGATTTTTGTATGAAGAGGTCTGTCAGATACGTAAGGTTAAACGTGCATTGTGTAACTTTTCTGGTAGAGGATCCACCACCTGTTTGACAAGCGGGCCACGTAAGGCCAGGTCACGTGTCAGATCTGTGGAGAAGAGGGCCTCCTCACAGGAAAAATTAGAAATAAAAACACATGAGTAGATTCAATATATTTGTTTAAAAACGCCATACCGTGGAACATTCCATTTCTTCGTCTGGAATGTTTCACAGTATGGCATTGTCAGGTCTGTGGAGAGGCAAGCCCGCGCACTGTCAGAATACCTGCTTTTCTAGGTATTTTTAAGCAATAAAACCACCTGCATTTTCATAAAAAAAGCTCCAAAGAAACAAGGTAATGGACCCCTGACCAAAAAGTTCCACAGTGTTTATTTTTGGAGAAGCGAATAAGACCAATGAAGTCCTCCTGAAGTATTGTGACTATTTGGAAGGATGGAAGTGGTTAATGCAACATAATTCTTGCTTAAATTACCTACTTTACCCACCTACTTTGTTTTTTTAAATTGTTCTAGTCTTTAATTAAATGACGGAGTTCTTTTCTTTTTTGGCTTTAATTAAATGAATGTTTGTTCTTCTTTGCTTCTCCAAAACAGTTCAGTGATTAGCTGCAGGCCGTGGTGGAGTGTAACAAAGTCAAAGTAGTAAAGTACTGTACTTAAGTCCATTTTACAGTGTATACTTTTTACTTTTACTTCATGATATTTGAGAGCCGGTATCTGTACTTTCTGCTCCACTACATTTTTGAAAAAGACTGGAAAGTAAAAGTATTTTTTATTATTGTTTGGAACTTGCTGAAAAGCATTTAAAGCTTTATTAGATCTCAAAATTTGTGTGAAATACTTTTACTTTTTACTCTTTAAGTACATTTTTAAACAGCCACTTAAATACATTTACTTAAAGGGATAGTGTTTTTTTTTTTTTAAATGTTAATCTGTATGGGTTTCCTTCTAAAAGTTCCGTGTGTTGACACCGGCTTACCTCTGACGGTCTCAGCTGATCCCGGTTCGGCTCACTTTCTCAAGCCCACGTAGGGAGGTCCGGTAGCTTCTCTTGAACATTAAATAAAGCTTGTTTTTCTTCTCAAAACAAAACATTTGTCCGAAAGGTGATACATTTGTGTCCCAAACAGTTGTCAACGAAACATCCAGCAGCGAACTTAGCGATCGCATATTGTGTCTGCCAACTCGTATCACTGCGCTAACGTTAGCGTATCAGCCTGTTCACCTTTAGCGGAAGTGCACGGCAGATGCGGTCCGCCGCAAGGGGAAGTTTACAAGTGAACAGGCTGATACGCTAACGTGAGCGCAGTGATATGAGTCGGCAGACACAATATGCGATCGCTAAGTTCGCTGCTGGATGTTTCGTTGACAACTGTTTGGGACACAAATATATCACCTTTCGGACAAATGTTTTGTTTTGAGAAGAAAAACAAGCTTTATTTAATGTTCAAGAGAAGCTACCGGACCTCCCTACGTGGGCTTGAGAAAGCGAGCGGAACCGGGATCAGCTGAGACTGTCAGGTAAGCCGGTGTCAACACACGGAACATTTAGAAGGAAAGCCATACAGATTAACATAAAAAAGAAAAAACGCACTATCCCTTTAAGTATAAAGTATTTTCACGTGATACTTTTTACTTCAGTTTTATTTTGCTCAGGTATCTGTACTTTTACTTAAAGGCGCACTGTGTAACTTTTCTGGTAGAGGGTCCGAAACCTGCTCGAGTCCATGTAGATGTTTTTTTTCCTGGAGAGGTCAGTTACAGGTCAGATCTGTGGAGAAGTGGACCTGCTTGTTATTAATGTCTGTTTTTGCAGTAGTTTTGAGAAATAAAAACACCTGTAATCAAATAAATACAAAATATATTTGTATAAAGCCACATTGTGGAACATCCCAGGCAACGCAATAACATCACCATGAAGATGAGCAGATGGCAGACCCCCCACTAGAAAAGTTACACAGTGCACCTTTAAGTAACAAAATCCAATACTTCTTCCACCACTGGCTGCAGGGTGATGTTAACAGGGTTCATACAGTCATGGAAAACCTGGAAAAATCATGGGAAATTAAAATCTAATTTCCATGCCCTAGAAAAGTTTGGGAATTCTACAGGTTTTGGAAAAGTTATGTGGTTTTTATAAAATATTTTGCTCCAAAAAAGGATAGCTGTGAATTATGTACAATTATTTAATCATTCTCAGCAAGTAAAATCACGTTTTTGACTGAAACATGAGAATTCAAGGTCATAGAAAATTGAAATTCCTGGTTATGGAGGAATCATGGAAAAGTCCTGGAAAACCTTAAGTTAACATCTGTACGAACCCTGCAAGGTGCTTTACAGAGTCTGCTATTACACCAATGCATATAAACACTGTACTATCCCTTTAGTCCACACTAGAGCACAGTTAGAGCTGCTACAGACGTGCACTTGAGGTTAATTCTCGTCAGAGTAGGAATATTACTTTGTATATACTGTATGTTCTAAAAATGAGTAAATCTGACGTTTGGTCCAAAGTGCAATGAGCTTTACATGTTTTTGTTGATGGCAGCACATTCGGCTCTTTGATATTTATTGTGGATTTACTTTGTTTTCACTTTTGTTTTACTTTTTTTTGTTTTTTTACTATTTCTGAAACCAAAAAATGTTGATGAAATTGTACATTGTCACTGCCTTTTGAGATATCCAGGTTGCGAGGATTGTGCTAATTGTATAAATGTTCTCAACTGAGTGCCTTGTAAATCAATTTCAGAATATATTCGTTTTGAAAAGCGGTTTGTGTTGTTTTTTCCCCCCCACACATTTGCAGCGTGAAATACCATTTATAAAACTTTGATACGATCTGTTGAACCACTTTGTGACCCACTGATCTAAAACAAATAACAAACTTACTTCAGTGGCATTTAATATAGTACAAATAGTCGCCATGACAACAGTGATCACACAGGACACAAATGCAAATATATTCTTGGTTCATTTTCATTAGAACGAAAACATCTCACACATCTCGCTCAAACTTTGCCCGTCTCCATTTCCAATGAAGCCAATTGGAAATAAATCAACAAATATTAACCACATTATTCAAAACACCAGTCCAGATCAGTCTTTTATAACTTCGGGGTTCTGGTTTTCAGCTGCAAGCTTGAGCTGCTCTTGCCTCTTCATGTAGCGGTAGCCCCTCATCACGCACAAGTATCCTCCGTACACTGTCAGCAGCATCATGGAGGCGGAGAAGGCTTTGTACCCCATGTCTGCCAGGCGCTTTCCGGTCAACATTTTGGATTTTCTGCACAGGGAGAAGTTTAGTAGAATGAAATTATTGTAAAGGGAACTTGATGAGAATGGATGTATAGCACTCAACACTGCAAATATATTGTTGGTAGTAATCATTATGTGTAAGTGCATGCACTGCAAGATAAACAACATAATATTCTATACAGTAATACAAAATAAAAATGTGATGTCAACAAATAAGGTTATTTTTATCTGCATTAAAATAGTGGTCCGATTTGAACAATTAGGGCAAGAAAACAAAAGTAAGAAAGATTTTTCCCCAAATATTCACTATCATAGGCCTGTCACAATAAATACTACAATGACCTACTGTTCAGTAGACAAAAGCTACAAACCTAGGGATCAATATTTATTGTGGGTACTTTTTATTTGTATTACTGGGACATTTATGGTTATTTTTTGTCTATACAATAAGCTAAAAGATCATTACAGATGCAAACTAAGTGGGTCATTCCAGAATTGGAGGACATTTTATGTCCCACGCATCAAATATAAAATAATCCACATACAAAATACTAAAACATACAGTTTCTGAGTGAATTTACTTGTCCTGAGACCAAATAAAAAAAACAAGAGAAAAGAATGCTTGAAAATAGTTTTTAAAATACCAAATAAGTCTGGAGTACCCCCCAAAATGCCATTTTCCTCTTGTCACACCCCTCTAATGGCCAAATTGAATCTCAAATAAAACAGTTAAAATGTAATTGAAATTTCTTGTTTTTTCTATAATTTGTTTCATTGCCATCTCTTGTAACTGTGGGAACATTTGTTTTAATAGACATAATATTTCAAATAATAATTATTATTCATGGAACATGTGTCCCACAAGATGCACGCAACCCTGTTAGCATAACATTTTTAGTCTGGTAGAAGAAGAAGAAAGCAGTAAACCACATGATCCCCTGGACTTGACATCATCAAACAGTTTTCCAAAAGAATAGGTAGATCTATTCTGGTTTATCTTCTCTTCTATTTTTCATATTTTTATAAAACAGTTAGCCTTGATTGAATGTCTCACTCTATCTCATGCAACCCTGTTATGCAAATGATCAGAATAAGACAATTATTATTTTTTTCCTTTACGTATTTGCATAAATAAGTTTTTCCTCTTGATTAGTAATAACAGCTAGCTAAACAGCTAGCTTCTATTCCTGAGATAAAGCGAACATTAGCGCGATTTTGCAACCCTGTTACCTGCAACCCTGTTACTGTGATTAGAGTAAATAAATAAATAAACCATTTTTTATTTTTTATTTTTACCATTGACCGTCAGCTGAGCTAATCAAGCATTTGATAGTTTATTACCTATTATTATTGATGAATATGTAGCAGAAAATCAGAAAAGTGAAGGTTTATTTTTCAAGAATTTTAAATCCAAAATATCCTCCAATTCTGGAATGACCCAAGTCCTAACTAAGTGATTCATTCAGCCATTTATTTTATTTATTGCATATTTTCCCCTCAATATTGTAGATTTAGAATAGTTGTGGATTAAATCTGCTCTTTAGTTGTGTGTGAATATTGAACGTTATAGTCTATATTTACTTGTTTATTTATATAACACTTTAGAATTTGTTATCGTGACACTTTCATTACAAAATCACAGGGCCAATTCCCTCTAAACGCGTTTAAAATTTGAGTTTTAGTAGATGTAATTATGTCAGCGTTGCTAATATATTTATTTGATGATTCAATCTAAGTAATTATTAAACAAACATTATTTCTTTCATCGTGTCACTTGGGGTCAAAGATATTTCCGCGTTAGCTCCAAACTTAACTTCTTTGCTTCATCCCTAACATAATCGACATGAAGTTTACAATATACATACATATATTTTATGATTTATCTTACCTTTTAAACCATAAAAGAGAAAATCTGAGAATATTTCAGCCCAATGTCACCGGTGCATGAAGTTAGCAGCTAATTGTGGCTAAGGCTAAGTATGGGATCTCGGAAGGGCCAAACGTGAAAATACATCTTATATTATAGTACTGTATTATATTATATTTTATTAAAACATTGTTCGTTACCACACAATTTACATATAAATATAGCCTTTTTACTGAGATAAAGTGAATGTAATATAAAGCTAGTTCGTAATTTGTTTATTAAGTAAGAGTAGGGAGCATGTTAACGTCGGCTTCTGTTTCACACGGGAGTATTTTACAGTTACACATAACAATGGCAGCGTGTTCCAAAAACAGTGAAGTTGAAGTTGAAGATGAAATAGAAATAGAAATAGATGATCCCGGGGCCGCTCGTTTTGGTAATTTTATAAACTATTACACCTTTAATCCCCCGGAAAACCGTCTGAGTCTGATCCCCGCCTCCCTGTTAAAAGATGTGGCCCACGGCGAAGAGAAAACGCTCATTCTGGACGTGGGATGCAACTCTGGGGTAAGAGAATGCCCCTAGTATCTGCATTATAGTTTATAGTCTATGTAATAAAGTATCTGTATGTCTGTTTTCTGGACAAGTCAGACCAATATTGTAATAATTTTGTAGTGTTGAATGCCAGAACAACCGTTTTCTGAAATCTGATGGTTGGATGATATGTATTGTCTTAGTTTATGACAGTGTTTCCCAACCTTTTTTGTCTTGTGTACCCCCTGAGCCTTTTTGTCATACCTCGAGTACCCCCTCACTCATACGTGTTGATAATTCTCCAAAAGTAGAACGTGACACAACAGATTATTAAATGAAAATAATTTTATTTCATCTCCTTGGGCCCAAGCAGCGCTAAGCTGCGTAGGCACCTATAGTGTTTCTACTGATTCTTCTTATTATTATATATTCGTCCGCCTCTGGGAGTCTATGGCAACCCCTAGAACCGTCTGGTAAAAAGATGTGAAATTTTGCATGCACATTCCAGCCAGTCTCCTCATTACCCACAGCAATTTATAGGCCCCCACCCCAAACTCTCTAGTGCCACCAGCAGGTCAAAGTTGCAGGAATTTTCAGGTACATTTCTGCGTGTAACTTTTGAACCGTACAGGGATGAAAGAGTTCCGCTTTTTAGCCGTGACTTTCCGCTTTTTTCATGATTGGCCACTTTCATCCCTGACTGTATGTCCAATTTTCAAAAACTTGGCATCCCTGGACTCCTTGGGCCAAGCCGAATCCAACGCACCATATGACAATTTTCCGCCATTTTGAATTTTATGAAAAACACTCAAAATGCTTCTCCTCCCTCAATTTTGGACCAATTTTGCTCAGATTTGGTACTTGGCCTGACTGAGCCTCATCTGGACTGAGCCTCATCAGTGATATGCTTGGATTTTTTATATCTCTTATTGTTTTGTAGTGACAGCCAATCAAATGCGTCCTAAAAGTCGCCAAACAGGAAGTGAGCTCATATCTTGGGAACCCTTCATAGGATTGTTTTCAAACTTTTCACAGATGTTCGCGTCCTTCCCAGGATTCCCCACAAAAAAATACAGGTCCCCATCTTAAACCCTCTAGCGCCACCAACAGGTCAAAATTTGAGGGACATTTCTGTTTGTAACTTTTGAACCGTACGCCCGATTCGCAAAAACTTGGAATCCCTAGAATCCTTGGGCCAAGACGAATCCAACGCATCCTGACGTCATATCCGCTGGAACAGAATGTCCGCCATCTTGGATTTTGTGAAAATCAATAAAATGCTTCTTCTTCTACAAATTAACTTGTAATTTCCACAACAAATGGTGTGCACACACATTCTAGACAGTCTCATGATGCCCTTCAACAAATTTTACGTCCCCACCCCCAACCCTCTAGCGCCACCAGCAGGTCAAATCTGCAGGTACATTTTGGCTTGTAAGTTTTGAACCGTACGTCCGATTTTCAAAAACTTGGCCTCCCTGGACTTCTTGGGGCAAGACGAATCCAACGCACTCTGGGACGTCATTTTCGGCCAGGGTAGATTTTAATCATTTTTAATCATTAATCATTTTTAATTTTATGAAAAACACTCAAAATGCTTCTCCTCCCTCAATTTTGGACCAGTTTTGCTCAGATTTGGTACATAGCATCTTTGGACTGAGCCTCATCAGAGATATGCCTGGATTTTTGATATCTCTTATCGTTTTGTCGTGACAGCCAATCAAACGTGTCCGAAAAGTCGCCAAACAGGAAGTGAGCTCATATCTCGGGAACCCTTCATAGGATTATTTTTGAAACTTTTCACACGTATTCTAGTCTGTCCCAGGATTTCCCACAAAAAATTACAGGGCCCCAGCTCAAACCCTCTAGCGCCACCAACAGGTCAAAATTTGAGGGACATTTCTGCTTGTAACTTTTGAACCGTAAGTCAGATTTTCAAAAACTTGGTATCCCTGGGATCCTTGGGCGAAGACTGATCCAACGCAGGTCATCAAATTAGGCTGGGTCACTGCTTGGCCCCCACATTGCTGCTTGAAGCTATATTTTGAATTTTGAATTCTCAGGCATTTTCTCTTTTCTTTAAAGGGATATGCCACCCCCAGGTCAAATTTGGGCATCTCCCCACAGTCCAGAGACTAAAATAAGTGGTGGAAAGCGTTTTCCTGCTCACCCAGCCATTGTCCGAGTCTGTCGCCACTGACCGCCGCGGTATCTGGTGCTCCTCCGTCTTAGACTGGAGTCTAACGTCGCCAGAGAAAGATTTCGGCCAAAAGGAATTAATTTGCTCGATGCGTTTCCCAATTACTTTGTGTGTAGTGCGCATTCATATCGAGTGCAAATAAATGTGCAAATCAACACGGAGAGCTTGCCTTGGTCATTTTGGGTGGGAACTATTTTCCAGTGCGTAAGAATACAGCCGTATCACGCACCACGTTGTGCAACAGGGGAACTCCCTTCCCGGTGCGTAACTGGGATTCCCCGGCCCACGTGCTCCACTTATTTTAGTCTCTGGACTGTGGGGAGATGCCCAAATTTGACCTGGGGGTGGCATATCCCTTTTAACTCAAATTTACTCAAATTAGAATTAAAAAATTCTAAAAAATCTCCCCCTGTGCCTGGCAGCAAACTTGCCGAGTACCCCCTGCAGTGTGCTTGCATACCCCTAGGGGTACTTGTACCCCTGGTTGAGAAACACTGGTTTATGACATGGTTTTCGGTCACCCTGTAAAATGCCAAAGTTGTTGTATTACTTTTCCATGTCTAGTTATTTCTTATTTGTTTTAGTTCATTTGTCTTATTGGGACCAAGCACCGAAGGTGCTTGGCACCATAATGTTTCTAGTGATTCTTATTCTTATTATACATTATTCTTCGACCTATTTACCGTTTGGTAAAAAGTGGTGAAATTTTGCATGCACATTCCAGCCAGTCTCCTCATTACCCACAGCAATTTATAGGCCCCCACCCCCAACCGTCTAGTGCCACCAGCAGGTCAAATTTGCTGGAATTTTCAGGAATTTTCAAGAATTTTCATCAAATGTACCTTTGATCTGTCTTTGATGTGTCTTTGATCTAGCCGAAGTGAGCTCATATCTCGGGAACCCTTCATAGGGAGCCTGGGAAGCCTGGCTAACAGACCCTGTTAAACCCCGTTAGACCCTGTCAGACTCTGTCAGACCCTGTCAGACTCTGTCAGACTCTGTCAGACCCTGTTAGACCCTGTCAGACTTAGGGGTGGGTATTGGCAAAGAAGTCATGATTCAATTCGAATCACGATTCATATGCCACGATGCGATGCTATCACGATGCATCACGATACTTGAATTCTTGCGATGCACTGCAATATATTCGACATACTTCAGTGAAAATGTACCAAAAAAAAAAGAGGATAACTTAAATATCAGTGGCTGTGTATCTGGGTAGTGTCTTCAATTGATACATAACTCTGAGCAACTCAATTCATAACTGAATTTATTGAATAACAAAAACAAATAAACCAAACCAATAACAAAAAAAGTGCATAGGATTTTTTCTAAAACAAAAAATGATGTTCAAACATTTGCCATTTTGGAGGTAGCTACCATCATAACAAACAATACCCTTTCACAAAGAAAAAACAACTAATAATTAATTTATTAATAATTAATTAATTAATTATTAAAAATCGATTTTTGGCATCAAGAATCAATGCAGTATATTGTGAAAGTTAGTATCGCGATGCATTGTCATGACGATTATTTTGCACACCCCTAGTCAGACTCTGTCAGACCCTGTTAGGGTCTCTAGCGCCACCAACAGGACAAAATTTGAAGGACATTTCTGCTTATAACGTAGCGTTTGATTGGCTGTCATGACAAAACGATAATACATGCTGAGGCCTACATGCACCTTCGGTGCTTGGCCCCACATTGCTGCTTGCAGCTATATTTATTATTTTTGTTTGCTTGTTTGTTTTTAATTACATTGATTGAACTTTCATATCTTCACATACATCCATTGTATTTGACATTTATCCTTATTTATAATGGCGAAAACTAGACAGTTTAATGAGCATGCTCTAAAGAAAGACAATCTAATAAGACCATCAAAAAGTATATAACGTGTCGTTTCAGACTTGTACAAATAGTAATTTTTCTCCATGTAAATTTCAGGAGCTGACAGTGGCATTTTATGAGCATCTCCAGAAATCCCAGACTGAAGAGGCTCCATCTCAGAGACCAGTCCATGTGCTGGGTTTTGATTTGGATGAGACTTTAATCCAGAGAGCCAACCAGACCAACCCTTTCCCCAAGAACATCTCCTTCATTCACCTGGACATAACATCAGACACTGGGGCGCTGCAGGACTACCTGAAACACCATGGCTGCGCTCAGTTCCACCTCTGCCTGTGTTTGGCTGTGACTATGTGGGTGCATCTAAACCAGGGAGACTCGGGTTTGCTCCAGCTGCTCTCTGACTTGGCCTCTTGCTCTCAGTATCTTTTACTAGAAGCTCAGCCCTGGAAGTGTTACCGATCTGCAGCCAGAAGACTGAGAAAACTGGGCCGGACAGATTTTGACCATTTTAAGACTTTGGGGATTAAAGGAGATATGGCTGAACATGCTAAACGGTATTTAGAAAAGCATTGTGGGATGGAGTTGGTGCAGAGTTTTGGGAGTACTACGTGGGACAGGAAACTTTTGCCTTTTAAAAACGGGGACACTAGAAATCAGAATTGCATTTAAACATAAGGGTTATTAGTGTTTTAATTTGAAATAACTCACCTTTTACCAGTTTATCAATTATGAATTTCAATAAATAAATTTACAAAATGTGACCTTATCTGTACTATGTATGTGTCAATATTAATATCTGTGATATCAGGGTTTTTCTTCAGATTGTAATACATTGATTTAAAAAAGTCCAAAAGTGATTAATTCATTTGTGAAATTTCCTTTATATATTTTGTTAGACCACAACAGTGAGTCAACTCAACATCAGTAACATATTGGACCATCATTTTAATTACAGTATTTGAAGCTGGTGAAACTAGATTTTTAAATTTAAGACAGTTCATGATAAAGGAACAAAAATGTACCAAATATAAATAAGACTTCATTTAAAGCAAGACAGAGGCCCTGAAATTAAAAACCCTTGCTTAGTAAAATGTGTTGAAAACAAAAACAAAGGCACACCTTTGTAATTTTCATAATTTTAATTACAGAATACTAAAAATAACATTACATAAAATGTCTTTTTAATGAAACCATTGAATATTAAAAAGATTGTAAATTTTGTAAAGTTAGGATATAAAATCTTTGAACAGTGGTGCATAATTGAAAAGAAAAATAATTCTCATAAAATGTATATATTAACTGTTCTACTACATAAAAAAATGAGATGGACACAGGTCGCAGACAGAGGAGATGAGTGGCCTCTCCAAAAAGTTTCTGAAGTAAAAAATAAAACAAAACTTGAGATGCACAGCACACACCACAATCAGCTTAAGTTTCTCAAGTTAGGTCTATGTCAAAAACAGGTTATCATTTACAAGGAAAGAAAAAGAGCTCCAAAGACTACAAAAAGTGACTTGGTGACTGCTCCCAATATCCACACACCTCATCATTTGGGTCCATAGTTTACCCTACTCAAACTGGCCTTGGTTCAAAAAAACTCAACCATTTTTTCCACAGGTTCAAACGCTGTACAACAACATTTTTGAGAAAACTCATACTTTTAAAATGGCTCCACTTTCGACAGGGAAACATCACCTGGTTCAGATGTTCTTCGCTATATTAAAAAGCTACCTACTGTACACTTTAGATCCGCAACCATCACGGGAATTGACTAAACACAAATGGGACAGGGGCAGGTAAGACGGGGCAGAACTTTACGGAGGGGGGGGCATGCATATTCCAAACTATGTGCTCATTTCATTGTCACTAAATAGACCCTGTCCAACCAACATGAGCCCTTTGTTAAAAACGTTAAAACGCCACAACAAAAACCTTTCCTATTCGCTGATACTCAAATCCTCACTGGCAAGTCAAATCCAAGCAGAGGTATTTCCGGTACATGTCCTGAAAATGAGTGGGACAAGTCACATTTTTGGTGGAAAAAAATAAATTCAAGAATTAAATAAAATTCTGAAATCACTTTTTTTTTTTTTTAAATGAAGTTTGGGTCAGTCTATAAAAGAAATATGTATTGTAATAGTTAAAAGGTGCACTGTATAACCTTTCTGAGGGAGGTTACGCTACCTCCTCGTCTCCATGGAGATGGTACCGCTTTGTCCAGAATGCTCCACAGTATTGCATTAAGCATATCCATCTCCATGGAGACAAAAAAGTGACACCACCACCCTGTTCATGTTCTTTAAAAGCAATAAAAACACCTGTAATTGAATACATGCGAGAGATGCGTTAAAAAGCTACTGTGGAACATTTCAGACAAAGCATTAAAATCTCCATGGAATTAGATGGCAAATCCTCCACCAGAAAAGTTACACAATGCACCTTTAAATTTCAAAACTAGCGGTAGGTCCAAACATTTTAATTTTAGTAGATTTTCAGTTAAAATGAGTAAAGAAAAAAGCAAAAATGTACTTAAATCAACCCATAACTGACTCAATTGTGGCTTGATTGAAAGGACTAGTAACGTTTTTTTAGAATCTGAACCTTATTACGGTAATAAAACAACGCAAGTTACTCATTTGGAGCATTTCCAGAGATTTTGTAGTTTAGCGATATCCGTAACGTGAGTGCTCGGGGCATGATGTTGCAGTCACCAAATGACACAAACTTTAGCACTTTTCAGATGACACAAGCTCAATGTTAGTCTACACTTTCGCTGGAGTCCAAAGTGGCCTGTAATCCGATATCCATCCGTGGTTTCGTGTTTGGGTCCATTCTCACAGCTTCAATAACTCCGGATAGTGACGAGGAAACCTGTGAAAACTCAACTTCGTCCAAGCTGTCATTTTGTTTTCACAACCGGGATAAATGCATGTTCGCACCATTTCGGGTTTTCTCAAGCGGAGACGTTTATGACTGTAACCGAGAGCTGAGAGCATCGTGTTATCTGCAAATCAGCCGTGAATGCGAGCATGCACACTGTCCTCGTCATCTAATGAAAACATGGATGGATATCGGATTACAGGCCACTTTTGACTCCAGCGAAACTGTAGGCTAACTTGTGTCATCTGAAAAGTGCTAAAGTTTGTGTTATTTGGTGACTGCAATCGCCTGCCCCGAGCACTCACGTTACGGACTAAACTAGGACTAAACTACAAAATCTACGGAAATGCTCCAAATGACACCAAAGTACAATGGGTGAGTACATGACGTTTTATTAACGAAATAAGGTTCAGATTGCAAAAAACATTACTATTCCTTTAAGTACATTTTATACCAAGATGGATGATATTTTTATTAGAAACAATGTAAAATTCAACCTAAAAATGTTGTTTGAGAACGCAATGTGTCCATATTCAAATTAAAAAAGGTTTTTCAGTTCCCAGACCAGTTTCATTTTGAAGGTTGCCTGCCTTTGCCAATCATAAAATTCTAAAACTGCGGCTAATCTTTGTCCAAACACAACATTTGAGATGATAAAAACAAAAGGGTAAAAGTGCAAAATTTCTGGCCAATTGAAGACATTTGCTTGCATACAGAAATCTACAGCACAAAACATAACTTTTGGAATATCGAAAATTGGACCAATGAACATTGTTATCTGGTAAAATTATGTTATCGTTTGAATTACGAAAAAGTAGTGGTTACACAAATGGAAAAGCGAGATCTCACATTTATCACGTGGACATATCTGAGAGACAAAAATGGATTTCAGTTTAGGACCAAACTCGTTGAAAATCACCAGTAAAGCTGCTCGATTTTCGTTGGTCAGTGGCTCAAAACAAAAGTGGGACGATAAGCTTGCGTTTTTTTCTTCTTTTTTTTTCTCCACAAATTCTGTTTTTCAGTTCAAACGGGTCCCCCTGAGTTAGTGCACAACACGTCGAGATTCAAGGTTTAAGAAATGCACAAAAATGAAACGGAAAACAGCTTATAAACCAAGCTCGCGATTAGCTCTGAGAAGGGATAGCGTTTAGTTTCGTTTAGGGGGAAAGCTCCAAAGTTCAAAATACGAGTCCGGCTCTTTTTCTAAAAACTATGAGTATTTTTGTTGTGAATGTGCGTAGTTTTGTCGCCTGATCATGGAAGTGAAGCATGCTTTTAACTGGACCCCAAGACATGATTAGGGGGGTTATCTCTCCGTTGCCTGGTTAGGATTCTGCTGGTGTTGTGGTCAGTAGAAGTCTGTAAAAGTTTCACAGAGGACGGGGAGAGTCTGTAGAGGAGGGACGGGGTGTTAGATGAGGGGCGCGGTGTCGGCCATGTTTTTATTGGGGTCCAGGCTGGCGAAGAAGCGCACGTCTCGGTCTTTGTCCGACTGCAGCGCCATGACGGTCTCCTCCAGCTCGTCCGAGTACGCACAGCCGGGGTCCTTGAAGTAAGCTGAGAGACAAATGACAAACTTAAGTCTCACACTAAAAATGAAAAATTGTTGCCCCTCTCTATATACAGCTCTGGACTAACATAAAAGACCACTGCATTTTTTCCTGAAATCAGCATCTACATGTATTACAGCCATTCCATTCCAGCATCTGTTGAATTCCAACACAAACACAAAGATGAGCTACTTCAGTTCGTGGAATAAAGTCACCCAGGAACAATGTGAAAGACTTGTGGAGAGCACAAGCCTGGGACTAACCCAGGTCTGAACCAAGACTAAAGGAGGTCTAAACTAGGACTAAACCAGGTCTGAACCAGGGATAAACCAGGATTACACCAGGTTAAAAATGGGACTAAACTAGGATTAAACCAGATCTGAACCAGGACTAAACCAGGGACAAACCAGGATTAAACCAGGTTATAAAGGGGACTAAACCAGGACTAAACTAGGATTAAATCAGACCTAAACTTGGACTGAACCAGGGCTAAACCAGGACTAAATCAGGTCTGAACCAGGACTAAACCAGGGATAAACCAGGATTAAACCAGGTTAAAACAGGGACTAAACCCGGTCTGAACCAAGACTAACCCGGTTTGAACCAAGACTAAACCAGGCTAAAAAGGGGACTAAACTAGGACTAAACTAGGATTAAATCAGACCTAAACTAGGACTAAACCAGGTCTGAACCAGGACTAAACCAGGGATAAAACAGGTTAAAACAGGGACTAAACCAGGACTAAACTAGGACTAAACCCAGTCTGAACCAACCCTAAACCAGGTTAAAAACGGGACTAAACCAGGACTAAACTAGGATTAAATCAGACCTAAACTTGGACTGAACCAGGGCTAAACAGGACTAAACTAGGACTAAACCAGGTCTGAACCAGGACTAAACCAGGTCTGAACCAGGACTAACCCGGTCTGAACCAAGACTAAACCAGGTTAAAAAGGGGACTAAACCAGGACTAAACTAGGATTAAATCAGACCTAAACTTGGACTGAACCAGGGCTAAACCAGGACTAAACTAGGACTAAACCAGGTCTGAACCAGGACTAAACCAGGGATAAACCAGGATTAAACCAGGTTAAAACAGGGACTAAACCAGGACTAAACTAGGACTAAACCCAGTCTGAACCAACCCTAAACCAGGTTAAAAAGGGGACTAAACCAGGACTAAACTAGGATTAAATCAGACCTAAACTTGGACTGAACCAGGGCTAAACCAGGACTAAACTAGGATTAAATCAGACCTAAACTTGGACTGAACCAGGGCTAAACCAGGACTAAACTAGGATTAAATCAGACCTAAACTTGGACTAAACCAGGGCTAAACCAGGACTAAACTAGGACTAAACCAGGTCTGAACCAGGACTAAACCAGGGATAAACCAGGATTAAACCAGGTTAAAACAGGGACTAAACCAGGACTAAACCCAGTCTGAACCAAGACCAACCCGGTTTGAACCAAGACTAAACCAGGTTAAAAAGGGGACTAAACCAGGACTAAACTAGGATTAAATCAGACCTAAACTTGGACTGAACCAGGGCTAAACCAGGTCTAAACTAGGACCCAAGAACAATGTGAAAGACTTGTGGAGGTCATGCCAAGACGCATGAAAGCTGTGATTAAAAATAAGACTTATTGCACCAAATATTGATTTCTGAACTCTTCTTAAGTGTAAACATTAGTATTATGTTGTTTTAAAATGAATTTGATCTTGTTTCTTCGCATTGTTTGAGGTCTGAATACATGTATCTTTTTTGTTATTTTCTGAAAATAAATGCTCTAAACAATAATATTTTTATTTGGAATTTGGGGGAAATGTTGTCAGTAGTTTATAGACCAAACAAAAATGTTCCTTTTCTCCAAACACATACCTATAAGTAGTAAAATCAGAAAAACTGATAATTTTGCAGTGGTCTTTTGTTTTTTTCCAGAGCTCTAACTGCTGAGGCTCGTCATTTTGGTCTTGAAATGTTCACCGCTTTACACGATCCTGGTGTTTTTTTTTTAGTTTTCACTAGTTTGTCCGTTGTTAAAGTCATATTACTAAACTCGGGGCTCCAAATTCGCTCCTACGTCCACTTCTTTATACAGTCTGTGGCGACAATAGGCACCATGATACCAGGATATTTTCAAATATTGGCCTAATAAGGAAAAATTCACTGATTATTCTCTTCTGACAGATGAACACAATTTTACAGTAGTTGTTTACAAGAACCCTGAGGTCTTATTTATAAAACTTTACAGAATAATTACAGATTGCACAGTTTCATGCTGATTCTGAGGCAATTTGACAAAGTTAGTTTTTTTGGCAGACTTTTTTTAAATTGTAATTTTGCATTTATTTATAGCAAAAATATCTTTTTAAAAAATCATAATGTGTGGTCGAATTAAAGCACCTGCACAGTTCGAGTTGTAATTTCTTCTTTAGAGACCAAATTTCTGAATCCATCTCTTCTTCTGATTTTGGTATATAAAAGGTTTAAGCTCAACAACAAGAGTAAAATAAATAAAATGGTTTAGAGAGTGTTTTCACCTTTCTCCATGACGCTCTGACGCAGAGCTTTGGCCACGAGCACCCGCACATTCGCCACAGGGTCTGAGGACAGGCTGAGGAGGCTGGGGAGCAGGTGCTGACTGAACTGATCCATGGGCATGCACTCCTCCTCCACGATGGCCTACGACAGGACACAGGAAGTACGAGTCAGGTCGCGTTCAGGGCGAGAGGGAGGTGAGTCATTGAGGACGAGGAAGACGAGAGCAAAAGTGTGCAGACCAGTCCAACAGTCGGATGAGTCATTCACAAAAGGATTCATCAAGTTTTTCCATTCATGCCGTCGTTACAATAGTTCCAAACATGAATGGGCTTGTGGGAATGGTTTGAGTCAAGTGTACGGATCAACCAATTGGGATACAGTTATGTTAAATATTCCAAGATTTTCTCTTTGCAGGGTCAGGAAGATAAATTTAACAGGATATGGTTATCTTTTGTTAGCTTATTTAAACAAGGTATTTAAACTTTCATTTAAATCCCAGTAATAGGACGGTCTTTGTAATATCCACCTGTGTGAATGTTCAGTCGTTTTTCATTTTTGTTTTGTTTTTATATGTATATATAGAACATATAAAGCATAATTTAATGGCTAAGGGTCCTCTAAGACATTATATAGACACTTATAATGTATGTGCTTGTATATCTTGGTTGAAATGCTGCAACACTGTCATTTTGGGGAGTGTTTAAAAAAAAATAAATAAATAAATAAATAAAAGGTATTCCAAGATTTTGATTTGCGATTTATGTTTTAACAATAGAAGAGAAGTGACCTTACTGATCTCACACAGGAGAAATTCTTCTCTGCATTTAACCCATCCTGTTATTAGGAGCAGTGGGCAGCACATTACTGGGTCCGGGGACCATCTCCATGATCTTCTTGGTCAGGACCTCAGCTGGAGGATTTACCTATGGTTCATGTCTTGGAATACCTTTTTTTTTTTTTTTTTAAACACTCCGTTTGTGTTTTTGACATTTAATACACAGTAACAGTCCCCAAAATGACAGTGTTGCAGCACTTCAACCAAGATATACAAACACATACATTATAAGTGTCTATATAATGTCTTAGAAGAGTCTTATCCATGAAATTATGCTTTATATGTTCTGTATATACATATTAAAAACAAAACAAAAATGAAAACAACTGAACATTCACACAGGTGGATATTACAAAGACCGTCCTATTACTCAGATTTAAATAAAATTTTAAATACCTTCTTTAAATAAGCTAACAAAAGATGATCATATCCTGTTAAATTTATCTTCCGTGCAAAGAGAAATCTTGGAATACTTGTCAGAAAAAAACATAACTGCATCCCAACTGGTTGATCCGTACACTCAAACCATTCCCACAAGAACATTCATGTTTGGAACTATTGTAACGACTTTTGTGAATGACTCATTCGACTGAAATGAATAGGATTCTGTTCAAAGTTCATACATTAAAAGCTGCACTGCGTAACATTCCTAGTAGAGGATCCGCCACCTGCTTGTCTCCGTGGAAATGTTATTACTTTGTCTAGAATGTTCCACAGTATAGATTAAACCTAGTTATTGTGATGGAGACAAGCAGGTTACAGCACTACGCTACAGTACAGTTCAGATCTGCGGAGATTCGGACCATTTCAAAGAATGGATTATTGTATTTTTGAGCAATAGAAACATCTGTAATGAATAAACGTTGGATGGAAATGTTTAATGTCACACCATGAAACATTACAGGCAAAGCAATAAGATCTCCAAGTAGGTAGCGGACCCACCACCAGAAAAGTTGCACAGTGTAACTTTAAACTGAACTAAAAAAACAGAACTATGACCTGACAAACTAATACGAGGATCAGATTTCAGAACATGTTTGAACAGATCAGGATTTGCAGATTTCTTTTTTTTTTTTTTTTTAAGTTTTATTTATACATTTCAATAGCAAATTACCAAGTCTGTGTACCAAATAAAATATTTGCTTTTTTTTTTTTTTTTCAAAAAAGTAACCCCAAAGAAATAAAATAAGAAAAAATAAAATAAAATAAATAAAAAATAAAATAAAATAATAATACGGCAACTAAAAAATACTCATTTTATAATTAAAAAAAATAAATAAAAAAAATAAAAAAAAACAGCAGGTAATATAAAGGCAAATAGATAGTGACAACACAAGCAACACAACCATGCTAAGATATGGTGCTCATTTTATATGTGTTCATGTATTTCAAAAATGGCTGCCATGTCATTTCAAATTTTGTAGTTGAACCTACAAGTGTACACCTCATCTTCTCAATGTGCAAAAGACTCATGAGATCATTTATCCACTGATCATGTGTGGGAGGGGTCTCTTCCTTCCACCTCAAGAGAATGAGGCGCCGTGCCACCAAAGAGGCAAAAGCTACAGCACGAGAGCAGTGTTCCGTAACGGATACACCAGGGGGCAACACACCAAAGAGTGCAGTCAGAGCAGTAGGGGCGATTTTGATTTTATATGCCTCAGACAGTATATGAAATATTGATGTCCAATAAGTGTTAAGATGGGGACATGACCAAAAAGTATGAATAAGTGAGCCAGTATCAGATTTACAGCGATTACATAGTGGGTCTGTGTCTGGATAGAATTTGGCTAATTTTTCCTTAGAAAGATGCAACCGATGGAGAACTTTAAATTGGAGAAGCGCATGTCTGGCACAAATCGAAGAGGAGTGCACTCTGTGAAGGATGGCTCCCCATAGGTCATCAGATATGATCAATGCTAAATCTTTTTCCCAGTGTGATTTTATAACAGTAAGAGCCGGAGACTGTAAATTCAAGAGAATGTTGTAAATGATTCTAATAGTCCCTTTTTTGTGAGTTTTTATATCCAGGATGTCATCTAAGGTTGTATCTTCTGGCAGGTTGGGAAAGGATGGATATCTGTTGCTTGTGAAATTACGAATTTGTAGGTAACGAAAAAAGTGCGTCTGAGGAATATTAAAAAGTTCAGTCAGTTGTGCGAATGATGCAAATACTCCATCAATAAATATATCTTTAAACATTCGCAACCCCTTGTTGTTCCAAATCTTAAAAGCAGAATCAACCATTGATGGTGGAAACATATGGTTTGAACATAAAGGAGCTCTACGTGACATTGTATATAAGCCTAACTTTTTTCTACATTGCACCCAAATCCTCAATGAATCATAAAGCAGTGGGTTATCTCTATACCTGCAAGTTTCTAGAGGAAGTGCTGCACTTAGTAGTGCTGGTAGAGAGGTCTTCCCACAACCAACCGACTCAATGTGGACCCATGAAGGCGTCTTAGACGTCGAATCGCTAATCCAATAAAGCATGTTACGTATGTTTGCCGCCCAATAATAAAATTGAAAATTTGGTAGGGCAAGACCCCCTAATGATTTTGATCTTTGCATAAATTCCTTGCGGATTCGTGGAGATTTGCCATTCCAGATAAACTCTGAAACCAGTTTATCAAGAGCAACAAAGATTTTTTTGGGCAAGTGAAGTGGAATGCATTGAAAGAGATAAAGGTATCTTGGCAGTACGTTCATTTTGACAGAGTTGACACGACCAATCAATGATAGCGGTAAATTATTCCATCTCTGTAACTCTGCTTTTGTATTTTCAAGCAGTGACAAAAAGTTCTCTTCATAGAGTGATTTATATACCTGGGTAACCTTAATACCCAAGTAGGATAAATAATCTGATTTCACTTTAAAGTTGAAATTTGTAAAATAAATTTTCTTTGCTTTTGAGTTGATTCTGAGCAATTCACTTTTATGCATATTTAGTTTATAGCCTGAGATGCTGCCAAAATCATCAAAAATGGTAAGAGCGTGGGGAAAAGAGCTTAAAGGATCGGATACATACAACAAAAGATCATCCGCGTACAAGGATAATTTATGCTCCTGGCCAGCTCTATAGACACCCTTGACCCTATTGTTTTCACGTAGTTTAATCGCCAGGGGTTCAATAGACAGAGCAAAAAGAAGAGGGGATAAGGGACAACCCTGTCTCGTACCGCGGTGGAGTGGGAAAAATATGGAATATAATGAGTTTGTTCTAACCCGCGCCATAGGTGAAGAATAGAGTAATTGCACCCAGGAAATGAATTTGGATCCAAAGCCAAATTTATTAAGGATATAAAACAAATAATCCCATTCCACCCGGTCGAATGCTTTCTCCGCATCAAGCGATAAGGCTACTTCTGAGGCTACTGTTGACTGTGTGTACAGTATATTGAAAAACCTGCGCAAATTAAAAAATCCATGCCTACCCTTGACAAATCCAGTTTGATCTGGTGAGATTAAGGAGGACAAATGCCTTTCAAGACGGAGAGCAAGCAGTTTAGATAAGATTTTGAAGTCCACATTCAATAGTGATATTGGTCTATATGAAGAGCATTCAAGGGGATCTTTATTCGGTTTCAGTAATAAAGAAATATTTGCTTGCCGTAGAGTAGGGGGAAAAGATTCTGAAATAAAAGATTCTGTATACATGTGCGTTAATAGAGGAGAAAGGCTTCCTTTAAAAATTTTATAAAATTCAACTGGGAAGCCATCTGGTCCCGGCGACTTTCCGCTCTGCAGTGCACCAATTGCCCGTTTGACTTCTTCCACAGATATTGACTCTTCTAATTGATCTTTAAATGCAGGCTCCAAGGTAGGAATGGATAAGTTCTCAAAAATTTTTTCAAATAAATGCAATGACTTTAGAGATTCAGACTGGTAGAGATCAGAATAAAATGACTGAAAACTCTCATTTATAATTTTAGGATTTGTAGAAACCTTTCCATCTCGGGACCTTATCTCAGGTATTAATTGTGCGGCTTCTGATTTACGCAACTGATGTGCCAAAAGTTTAGATGCTTTCTCTCCATGCTCAAACCATAACCCCCTGGATTTATGAATCATTCGTTCAGCTTGTTGGGTTGAAATCAAATTAAATTCAGTTTGTAAGACAATTCGCTGTCTATATAATTCTGAAGTAGGAGCTACTGAATGTTGATTATCCAGTTGGGATATTAGACTTGTCAATTCAGTGATGCGATTTTGTTTCTGCTTTTTGTCATAGGAACAATATGATATAATATGTCCCCGCACCTTTAAACTTTCCCAAATTGTACTGTAGGTCACATCAGGGGTTATATTTGATTCTAGGAAGATATCAATTTGTTTAGTGATATGTTGCACAAATAGCTTGTCTGATAATAATAAAGGGTTAAGTCTCCATGAATATATAAACGGTTCATTTGGAAGGCTTAATTCTAAGATCAGTGGACTATGATCAGATATAACTATGCTCTCATATCTGCAGGTTTTAACATTAGAAATCAACTTCTTATCCATGAAAAAATAATCTAAGGATTTGCAGATTTCATGCAGAATAAGGCAGAATAATTTGTAGTTGTTTGAGGACGTTATGGTACTACAAAAACTGGAGCCCTCGAGATTCCACAGATTTGCGTCCCTTCAAAATGAACCAAATTATTCCTGTATTATCGCACGACAACACAAAGTGGAACAGTACGTTTTCTGTTTGAGAGAAGAACTAAATAAGCCTAAATACGCAGGGTTTGTGCGTTAAACATTTGTGAATGAAACAAAACAAAACTCCAGGTCTGTTTGGGATGAGGAAACAACATTAGAACATTGTAAAAATCAGAAAAAAGCATAAAATGGGCCGTTTAAAATACTATTATAGTATTGTACCTTGTTATAAGTGAAAGCAATGATCTAGAAGAAAACGTAAGTAGCTTTTTTTCTGGTGATTTTCTTCATTAGCGATTACGATGATTATTTAAAATGATTATTATCACCCTTTTCACGACAAACAATGTTATTGTTTACTGCCTTAGGGCCCGTCCACACGACAAAGTTTTTTGGTGGAAATGGAGAAAAGTTTTTATTCGTTTTGGCCTTTCGTCCACACGGTGCCGGGGTTTTGGGAAAACTGTGTTCTTTGAAAACGGGTTCCAGACTGGAGAAATCTTGCGTTGTCGTGTGGATGAGCAAAACGCAGATTTTGGAAAATGATGTCGTGATGTCGTCATCATCACATTCTCTTATTTTATTATTACAGTGGTACCTCACCTTACGAAATTAATTCGTTCCAGAAGTGGTTTCGTAACGTGAATTTTTCATAAGTTGAGTAGCTATTTCAATGGAAAAAGCCTGATTCGTTCCAAGGCCCCGTTCCAAGTTTTTTTTTTTATAGTGTAACACTGTGTTCTGGGTCCTGATTGGCTAAGAGACTGTAGACCCAGGACTAAACGTGGACTAAACCAGGTCTAAACAAGGTCTATACCTGGACTGGACCAGGACTAAACCTGGACTAAACCAGGACTAGACCAGGTGGATTAAAGCGCCGCGTGCGGGTCTATTTCCTGGTTTCTCACGAGTCACAGCTGAGGCGAGCAGCGAGGAGGGGACCGCAGCGAGGAGGGGACCGCACGCAGTCCACACGCAGTCCAAGCGCATGAACGAACGCAGGTAAGAGCCGCGGTGGTTTAATCCTGGTTTAGACCTGGTTTAGACCTGGTTTAGACCTGGTTTAGACCTGGTTTAGACCTGGTTTAGACCTGGTTTAGACCTGGTTTAGACCTGGTTCGAGCACAGGTCTCGTCCTCGCAGCCCCGCGCCGGGTCATGCTGCGCCATCACACATGTGTCCCCGCCGCGCACACTTCTCCACCCTCCCCCTTCCCCCCACGCTTCACTATTGATACATTTTGTTGAAAATCTATGAAAGTTTGAGTGTTTAAACAGAGACAAATGTGAGAAAAGTTTAAATCCAGTCTGAGAAAAGGGTATGTGTGTGGCTGAGCGCGCATCTGAGGGCGCATGATTTGAATTTTTGAGATTTCGCGTTTCGTAACTTGAATTTTCTTTCGTATCTAGAGACCAAAATTTAACGTGAAGGTGTTTCGTAACTTGGAATTTTCGTTTGTTGGGTCTTTCGTAAGGTGAGGTACCACTGTATTACTTATCTTGTCTGTGTGCATTTTTTTTTCTAATTCTCTTTTGCACTAAGCTGTCTGAAGCCAACGTGGCAAGTGAATTTCTCCTGTTGTGAGATCAATAAAGTCTTATCTTATTTTATCATCACATGACCAGAAGAGAACCCCGCGCATTTTGACGGTAACAACCAGATGACAACAACTCTACTTCGTCATCAGTCCAAATGAGAGTCGGCTTTCGTGCGTGCGTTCGCCATCATTATTATCTTCTTGTGTTTGTTTGTTTGTTTGTGGAAGAGAAAGGACTTTATGCACATGCGCTCTTTGTAGTATTGCATTTCCGGTGGCTTTGGCCGTTTCCCGTTTACAGCGCCACATATCGGTGTGGCACATGTATTACATCGTTTTCATTCAGCGCTCCGTTTTCGTCTGGACGGGAATATTTACTGATCCGACATGTGTGGATCAATGTTCCCCCTAATTTTTCATGTGTCTGAGCAAACACACTAACTCCCTGAGCGTTCCTTGGACTCCTGTGAGCAACATCCGACATGCACACTGTGGCCACACCAGTATCACACCTGAGATCATGGCAAGTTACATAGCTTATGAATCAAATTACTGCTGTTATTTCTGTTAGATTACTTTTAATATAACTGATTTTTTGGTCCACTTCTCAAAAATCTTTTCATGAACTTTATACATGTTGTATGTCAGTGTGAGGGTCCTGCTGTGGTCAGTGAAACATTGAACATTACAATATTTTGAAAAATAACCTGTGTATAAACCTGTAAAACCACATGAAGAGAGATTTTTTCAGCTTGATAAATATAGCCTACATGTAGCTGCAGATTTTTTAGGGATGATTGTAGGACCTATAGGACACTATAAGATGGGTCTTTCTCAAAATAATGATCTCCAAAATAAGTATAAATTTTTATCAGTTTATATCTTGCTTTTTAATCATTACCCAGTTTAAGTAATTTTGTGAGAGTGACAGAGCTCTGTGGTTTAACGCTCTGGGGAGAGGATTCACACTTCACACAGAAAGTCCCGTCTTTTTGCTCACAAAAACCTATGGCTTGGACAGAAACAAAGAAAACAGCCGTGGATTACATTATGGCTCTACCTGTCTCCTTTTCTGTTCTTCCCTAAGTGGAGTGTGTGCGGGCGGCTTCCCGTCGGCTGGTGCGGACCTGCTGCTCTGACCCACGGCGATGCGCACGACAACTATGGTCTTACTGAAGGAAGTGAGCGAAATGCGATCGAAATGAATCTGTTTGTAGTTGGCTTGTCCCTAAAGCATGTGCACATTCACATGTGCAAACTGAACCTATCAGACTGGATTCCGTGTGTCAAACCAGCGCTGAGTTCAGGTTAGATTTTATTTTATGCGCTGAAAAGGATTTGATGTGCGCACTGAACGTCTGGGCAGAGCGCGATTGCGCACGCGCGCACCTTAGAGGGAACAGTGGTGTGGATGTGATTTTTTTTTCAACCCGCATTAAAAAATAAATAAAATCCAGGAGCGTGGTTGTGTGGATGTCGCCTTATTCTTACCCACAAAAACTACAACTCCCAGAAAAACCCACTAGAGTACAAAGAAATGTTCATGTCTCTGTTCAGTACAGTGGAGGTACAGACCTGGCATATGAAGGCAAAGGCTTGTCGTCCCACCCATTTGGGACAGTGACAGAACCGGACCGTGAGCTCGTTGATGAAGTTCAGGCCCAGATCATTGGCTCCACTCGCATACAGCTTCTGAAGGATCTCCACCACCTGGGACGAAAAGGCACAAGAGATCGTCAGAAAAAAACAAAACACTTATATAGTATAGCATGATATAATGTGTCTTTATGGTGTTGATCTAGAACGGAAATAAAGTGAACTTTGCCCAGTAAAAATGCGGAGGGAGTGATTAATTGTGATGGACAGAGGAGCACAGACTGTTCAAAAGATCAAATTTTAAAACACATGCAGGAGAATCAACAGACTGAAATATCAACTGAAAAACTAACACAAGAATCACATATCAAAGCATATTTATACAGATCTAAGCTGTACAGGGTTAGCAGTTTTTTTTAATGCAGATGGGATATTTTGTGCGATTTGCCAATTATGTTGATTCAAATCTGGGATGTAACAATCGAAATATCGTGATACTCTCAAATGTCGCACAATAACATAGTGGGTCAGCACAAAGATTATATAAGATTATAATTCATTAATAATAACACTGGTCTACAAGCTAAATGCTTCTGGAACAAAAGTAGTGACATTTTTCTTGGTTTAGGTCACTAATAAAGAAAAAGTAAGTCAGAAGTGCTGATTGGCTATAGTTTCCAAGATATAGTATTTGGTCAAAATAGGAAATTTATGCAAAATAAGGCAAAAACGGTAGTTTAACAGAAGGTACAGTGTGTCTACAAGCAACAGTTCTATCTGAAAGCCTGTCTGGACATTCCAATATTCCACATTCATTTTAATATGTCTACAGTTTTAACATCAAATATTTTTTGATTTCACATAAGAGATGCCTCAAAAATGTGTGCACCTGATGTCTCAAGATATTTCTTGTTTATTTCTTGACGGATAAAGAAGTGCAAGTAAAATATTTTTAAAATATAAATATTATTTTTAGGCAAAAATGTCTAAATCTATTGTATAAATAGATGCAATTTTGATGTAAAAACAATATCATTAAATATCTTGAATACATTAGCTAACCAGCACAGTTATCAATTGATTTTTAGTTAATCTTATCAATATAAATGAGATTTAGCCACTTTTATCTCGGAAGCAGATCGAGTCCAAAAATTTGTAGACCAGTGTCATAAGATTCTTTGCAGCAGCTACTACACAGACCATGATCCTTTGCTCCATTTCATTACAGACAGACAAGAAATAACAGATAAATACAAATACTTTGGTGCCATGTTACTGTTATACTCCAAACGATGGTCAAGGCATTTTAAAAAAGGACAAGGCATTTTAAAAAAAGGACAAAGTGCCATTTCTTCAATTCTTTTAGCATCTCCAACATATCGAAATAAATATTGTAACGCAAAATTAATACGCAACTCCCATGGAACGATACTGTCACCATATTGTACCATCACTATTCAAACAGACTGTTACGATTAAAAAGATTACGATTTTAAAGGCTTGTGACCGTTGTAATTAAAGCGCAGCAATATAAGGCATTATTTCTATAGATAGTATGCATATTATATTAACTCTAAATAAATGTTAACAATATAATTCAAACAAAGAGCTCTAGTGCCACTGTCAATTAGTCTGTATAATCTCCAAGCGTGTCTTTTTCCCTAGACCATCATGCAGCGTGCGCCTGGTGTGTGTTTGCTGTCGTCTCATTACGGTCATGAGATCTGCGCTCTGTCATGTACTTAATGCTCCTGGCATCAGCCTAATCACATTATCTCCACCTGGACACAGCTCGCAGCGGAAACTCAAACCAAATCAGGCTCATCTTTACCATTAGCGCTGCACCATGTGAGTAAAATATGCGAATACGTACGTTTTGTATCGCATAAGTTATAAAAATATATATTATGCTGTGTGAGGATCTATGTTGTAATGTTGTTTTCTCATCCTAAATGTACCCGGAGTTGTGTTTTGATTTCATTCACGCATGTTTGAGTAACTTTATTATTAGTCTGTCTACATGTCCAATGCTCAAAATGCTCTGTGACACCTTGTGATGTCATATGGTAATACAGAAGGTGCTCCACTGGATTTTTAAACTCCATACACCTTCTGTAGAATCATTTTGATAATTTGAACTCTGGACTTCCCAATCTCTAATGAACTAAAGGTAAAAGGTAGCCGTTAACTTGAAAACTACTACTTCATGATATCACAAGGTGGAGCAGAGCATTTTGAGCTTTCGAGATGTCAACACTCATAAATGGGTACAACATTATATCATGCCTTAAAGGACAAGTAACGTTTTTACAATCTGGACCTTATTTCGGTGATAAAACAACGTCATTTACTCACCCATTGCACTTTGGTGTCATTTGGAGTATTTCCGGAGATTTCGGAGTTTGGCTATATCCATTTAACGTGAGTCTGGGCACCATGTTGCAGTCACCAAATAACACAAATTTGATCCTTTCCAAAGGACAAAAGTTCAATGTGTTAGTCTACACTTTCGTTTGAGTCAAAAGTGGCCTATACCCAGAGATCCAGTCATGGTTCCGATTGGATGACGTCAACGAGGACCGCGCGCAGGCATTCCGCTACTTTGCTTAGAAGACGCTCAGAACTTTTGTTTTGAGCCAGACATGGCTGAAGATTTGGACTTTGAGACTGAAGAGGACTTATTTGAGTATGATGGCCGTCCCTATTGTTTTGAGCCTGAGTATACGGATGAGGAGGTATTAGAAAGAAGGAAGCGGAGACAGTTTGAGGAGCAGCGCACCAGAGAACAGCGAGCGACGGCCCGTCTACGAAAAGACAGTACCTGGTGGTGTTTATGTGGACATTGTATGTCGATGGCAACAGAGGAAGAATGCCTTTGCTGTCTTGAGTGGGATTTGCGGCCAGGAGATGAACGTCTGGGTGATAACAGAAATCTGTGTCTGTCAACTCTGGAGGATATTCATGATGAACCGTGGTGTAACAAAAACATTTTTTCATGTTCCGAAACTCAAACGAAATTGTAAACTAACACATTGAACGTTTGTCATTTGCAAGGTGATAAAGTTTGTGTTATTTGGTGACTGCAACACCGTGAGTGGTCGGGGCGACCACTCACGTTAAATGGATATAGCCCAACTCCGAAATCTCCAGAAATACAGTGGTACCTCACCTTACGAAATTAATTCGTTCCAGAAGTGGTTTTGTAACGTGAAAAATTCATAAGTTGAGTAGCTATTTCAATGGAAAAAGCCTGATTCGTTCCAAGGCCCCGATCCAAGTTTTTTTTTTTATAGTGTGACTTTTTTTTAATAGTGTAACATTGTGTTCTGCGTCCTGCGTGCTTTTCTCACATTAGTCTCTGTTTAAACACTCAAATTTTCATTAGATTTTCAACAAAATTATTAATAGTGAAGCGTGTGGGGGGAAGGAGGAGGGGGGAGAAGAGTACGCTCTGACACGTGTCCCGGCGCGG
Source organism: Paratrypauchen microcephalus (assembly GCA_036785185.1). Taxonomy (NCBI): domain Eukaryota; kingdom Metazoa; phylum Chordata; class Actinopteri; order Gobiiformes; family Gobiidae; genus Paratrypauchen; species Paratrypauchen microcephalus. Next base: position 844,524 of record JAVJIX010000005.1, on the reverse strand, counting down.
ACCCGACAGCAGGTCTACTAGACCAAGGTCTAAACCAAGGTCTAAACCAAGGTCTAAACCAGGACTAAACCAGGACTAAACCAGGACTAAACCAGGACTAAACCAGGACTAAACCAGGACTAGCCCAGGACTAGCCCAGGACTAGCCCAGGACTAGCCCAGGTGGATTAAAGCGCCGCGCGTGGGTCTATTTCCTGGTTTTGTTTCGAGTCACAGCTGAGGCGAGCGCTCGCATGCAAGAGCATGCGAGCAGGTCTAGACCTGCTCTCCAGGGCCACTCCAGGCACGGAGCCACAGACATCCAGGGACCCAGGGGGACACTGCCAGCCCGCCTTAAGAGCTCCCTAAGCGGGCATGGGTCCGGGGATTGTCCCGGGCACCGGCCTGGAGGTCTTGAAAAGGCCGACCTCACGGTTCTGTCATGCCGCTCTGTGAGCACCTTACGCGGGCAGGTCTGGAGCAGCGGATCGCCTCAGCTGTGACTCGAAACGAAACCAGGAAATAGAGCCACGCGCTGCGGTTTAATCCACCTGGTCTAGTCCCTGGTCTAGTCCCTGGTCTAGTCCCTGGTCTAGTCCCTGGTCTAGTCCCTGGTCTAGTCCCTGGTCTAGTCCCTGGTCTAGTCCCTGGTCTAGTCCCTGGTCTAGTCCCTGGTCTAGACCCTGGTCTAGACCCTGGTCTAGACCCTGGTCTAGACCCTGGTCTAGACCCTGGTCTAAGCTCTGCGCCGGAACCAGGAAATAGACCCACGCGCGGCGCTTTAATCCACCTGGTTTAGTCCTGGTTTAGACCTTGGTCTAGACCTGGTTTAGACCTTGGTCTAGTAGACCTGCTGTCAGCTCCGCGCCGGGTCCGCGCCGGGACACGTGTCAGAGCGTACTCTCTCCCCCCCCCCCCTCCCCCCCCCACACACACACTTCACTATTAATAATTTTGTTGAAAATCTATGAAAGTTTGAGTGTTTAAACGAGAGACAAATGTGAGAAAAGTTTAAATCCAGTCTGAGAAAAGCGTATAATGTGTGTGACTGAGCGTGCATTATTTGAATTTTTGAGATTTCGCGTTTCGTAACTTGAAATTTCATTCGTATCTAGAGACAAAAATTTACCGTGAAGGCGTTTCGTAACTTTAAATTTTCGTTTGTTGGGTCATTCGTAAGGTGAGGTACCACTGTACTCAAAATGACACCAAAGTACAATGGGTGAGTAAATTATGTTTTATCACCGAAATAAGGTCCAGATTGTAAAAAGGTTACTTGTCCTTTAAAGCTCACAAGAATAAATTTTCTGTAATATAGGACTTTTAAATGCACAAACCCTGCATATTTAGATTAAACATGTGTGAATGAGACACACATCATGTGTACAAACTCCAGGTACGTTTTTGACAAGGAAACCACATTAAAAACGATCAGAAAACAGTGTAATATGGCCCCTTTAAATAAACATGTGTTAGGGTTATGGGACTGACCAGTTTGTATGAGATCCACCGGACCTCGGACACTTTGTCGGAGCACAGTGTGAGTGCGATCTGTCGGAGGTAGTCGTACACGTCGTAGTGGCTGTACAGCTCGATGATCAGGATCAGCTGCCTGCAGGAGAAATATTTAAAAAAAAATGTAAAATGAGAATTACCAAATTTACCAATGAAGTTTAACAGAATATCGTAGTTTGTGTTCCTGCATTTTTATTTTTGCTTTCAATTACAATACAAGGTTTATTCAAACTATTTCAGGTGAGTATGAAGAGTACTGAGTAAATAATTTGTTCTGTAGTAAATTTAAAGGCATTATGTAACTTTTTGGTTGGCATCCTTCACCTGCTTGTTTCTATGGATACGGCATTCTGCCTGGAATGTTCCACAGTATGACACTAAACAGCTCTACTTCACATTTATTCAATTACGGGTGGTTTTATAGCTCAAAAATACCTAAAATAACGACATTCTGACTGTGAGCGGGGTTGCCTCTCCACAGATCTGACCTGTAACCTGGTCTGGTTTGGTCTCCATGAAGATGGAAAGGTTTAATGATACTGTGAAATATTCCAGACAAAGCGATAACATTTCCATGGAGAAAAGCATTTGACTGACCCTCCACCAGTAGAGTTACACAATGCGCCTTTAAGCGAATTCTGCAAATAGGAATATTCAAAATTCCTTCAAAAAAAACTTTACCGAGTTGCTAAATCAGAGTTCAAATCTAGAGCACCTAATGAGAGCGGTCACAGGGAGTGGGACCGTATTATTTACATTAGATTAGCGGTGAGTGTGGCTAATGCTGAGCTCCGTGTGTGAAACCTACTCCGCCAGCTCGTATCTGAATCTCCAGTTGCGGCTGTTGTCCGTGACCATGAACTCCTGCAGCTGGTAGAGGTACTCTCGTCTTTTGTCTGCGTGGAGGAGCTGAAAGGAGAAAACAAAGGGAAAACGAAGGGTTAACTGTTGTGCTGTTGCTATAGGAACATTAAACTGGCTTTACAGCTCCATCATACAGACTTAGAGACGTTATGGCATGGGACGAGGAAGAGACTGAGGTCAGGCAGTTCAAATCACCTTTGACAACAAAAGCCATTAGAGAAAACATCTCCCAGTGAGACCGACTACGAAAACAAGAACAGACTTTTTCCACACACTAGTACCATCTAAACCAAAGTATTAATCATATCTAAGGCTAATTATTTCTCAAACGATTTACAAATAAACGACTAGCAACAGTCCTAGACTCAATTTTAGTTTAAAGCAGCACTGCGTAACTTTATGGAGATGGCACGTCCATGGAAATAGAAAGTTAAAACTACAGCTGTCAGTTAATTAGTTGTTAATGTTAATTAGATTAATTAATTACACTGCAAATTAACGTATTATAAAAATTAACGCAATTAATTATGAGCGGCAATTCAATGCCGCTCATAATTTTTATTTATTTTAAAAGGTCCATGGCATGAAATTTTCACTTTCTGAGGTTTTTGAACATTAATGTGAGCTCCCCTACCCTGTTTAGGGCCCCCCCATGGCTAAAAGTTGCAAAATGTGTAAACTGAGCATTTGCGGTCCTTTTCTGCGTTTGAAAAAAAGACAGCTCAAACGGGCGATTCTGAACAAGGAAACTATGTGACGTCACATTGAAGAAGACATGCAAATGCAGTTCCACCGCCCGTCTGTGTTTCTACCCACACTCTCTGTAAATCACGCCCTGAGAGTTTGGACTGCGAACGAGTTGCGCAATGCGAGATATGTTTTTTTATTTGCCTGGAGGCACATGAGAGTGTTTCCAGGCTCGGATGTCCTTTATCCGACCCTCCGAACCTCTGAAACAGCAGTGGTTTAATTTAATTTTCTGTGGAAATGTGTTTATTTTTCAATGGAACGCTTCTCATCTCTTCCTTCGCGCAAAAACGCAGAAGTGGGGCCAGCGCACATCGCACCGCTAAAGAGGAAAGAGCGGAGAGTTTGGCCACGCCCCCACCCGCTGCTCTGGCCTATCTCTGTCCTCCTCATTTGCATTCAAGCAACAACACCCATAATGGAGTGTTCCAGAGAGACATTTATGACTGCGTGAAGAATCCCTCAGTCGTCCAGGTAGAATCCATGATAACAGGAGAAATTCAATTTGTCAAGTGGACAAAGTTTATTTGTTTGAAAACGTTTCGCCGCTCATCCGAGAGGCTTAGTCAGTTCTGACGAAGCCTCTCGGATGAGCGGCGAAACATTTTCGACCAAATAAACTTTGTCCAGTTGACAAATTGAATTTCTCCTGTTATCATATTTATGACTCTTTCTCATCTTATCCCTCTTTCTCATGCACTGAGTCTTGATTTTGAAGAAGGATTCATTTACAGTATTAGGGAACCATTAAGGAGCCATATAAAAGCATCAAGAAGTACCATGTCATGGGATCTTTAAATCTGGTGTATGGCGAGCAAATCGCTGCCAGGGCCTTTGAACGGCAAGTTTATTTCTAAAACAAATGAAGACGGGACTATCAACAAGAACGTGGTGATTTGTAGCTTTTGTCAAAAAGAATTTTCTGATCACCGAATCTGCTCCAGCCTGACGGATCATTTGAACAATAAACACACACAGAGCAAGCGTGAGCGCACTTCACCAAACCACGCTCGCAGAATTTGGGAAACGAATGAGCAAAGCGACCACAGAAAAACTGACAAACTCAATTGCAAAGTGGGTTACCGCCTCTCTTTCTCAGAAGATTAAAATGCAATTAATTAGATTAATTAATTAATTACATATCCTGTAATTAATTGGATTAATTTTTAAATTGCCTGACGGCACTAGTTAAAACCATAATTAAGAATATTCACCATGGGTATAGATACATTTTATGCCACAGGAACAATATTTCCATGGAAACAAGCACGTGGAGGCCCTCCTACCAAGAGTCAGGTTTGTGGCAATGCAAGCCCATTCACAGAAAACATGCAAATTGGTAATGCTTTTTCAGAGCAATAAAAACATCCAAAGCTATTTAAGCCCATTTTTTATTTGCTAAAAAGTTACGGGGTGGAGTTTTAATTAAGCTATAAAATGTATGGACAATCAAAGTTATTTTATTGATTCAGGGCAAAGCTGATTTGATAATATATCTCGAAGCAGACAGATCGAAGCAGACAGATCGCAGATTGCAAGTTTAGCCAAGGTATAACCGTTTTCAAATAGTATAGAAGATATTGCATGCAGTTTGTACCTTGAGGAAGTCGTAGAGATGTTTGAGGACCCCGATGCGAACCTCGTCCAGATCTTTGAGGAACCCGTTGAAGATGGGGACCAGGTCTGCCGCTGTGAGCTGGTCTCCGAGGATGACCGCCAACTCATGTATGGAGAAGGCCAGAGTCCGCCGCACTTTCCACTGGACGGAGGAGGCACAAAACGTTAACAAATTGAAAACAAAAGGAGATACAACAGATTCATTATTGAAAAGATTAATTCAGGGGAGGCCAAGTATATACAATACAATTTTATAATGCAAGATAATCCTTGGAAACCATTTCTAAAAAGACAGTATCATTAAAAAGGCCTGAGCTGAACAAATAAATAGTAGAATGAAACAATAATTAGCCTCAGAAGTTACTTTAACACTCTACAAGAAAACAAAATTGCCAAAAAATTCGCCACTTTTGCAAAGAAAATGTACACATGATAAATACTGAGGCCCAAAAAGTCAATATAGTAATTATGGTGACAGCCCTATCCAATACCCAGCTCTTTTACTGTAAATTTTATGATGGTTATTTACGTTCTGATCCATCTGTATTGTGATTGTTTTGTGGACGTTTTTCTTATTCTATAACGTCTATAAATTTGCCTCGCCTGTGTCCGTTTTGTGTTTACCTGTACATCAGTAGCCAGCGTTTCGTAGGTGTCCTTGAGGCAGTGCCAGTTCTGCCTCCCCAGTGTGAGGGCGACCCCGGGCAGGCTGAAGGCGCAGTGTTTGGCGATCTCCGTGTCCACGGTCTGCGCTCGGGCTGGATCTGTCATGGAGAGGTACTGATCCAGGAGCTGCTGGGGGATCACATTCTACAACACACAAAATTAAAATTGTTGTTCGTGAAGTGGAAGAAGAAAGTGAAGCGAAGAAGAAAGTTCAATATTGACCATAAACATGATAAATGGAAGAATGAAAGGTCCTATATTAGGCAAAATTTACTGTTTGAGCCATGTTAGAACTTTACCTCCTCAAAAACATACCTGGAGTTGTGTTTTGTTTCATTCACACATTTGAGTACTTATTAGTCTAAGGCTACATCCCATTAATGTCTTACCCCTTCCGCTTTATCTATGTCTTTGTCTTGCCCCTTGATACTGAGCTGAGAGGGCTCGGGGTACAAATGCTCCCCTAAGAAATGGGACCCCACTCGATTACCGTTTGCATCATCATCCCTTGCCTGTACCTGGTTGCTACGTCTACAGAGGCGACAACAATTGACGCAAACAAACATAAATGTCATGGATTATCGGGTACCTCAGCTCAACAAAAAACTAGCTTGTTTATACATGAAAGGTCGATGAAAATGATAATGTCGGCTAAACAGACATCACTACAATTAAAACCGCAACAACAGTTTACTAAAAGTAACGTAGAACATAAGCGTCATAATTGTAAACCTGCTAAACTGTTAATCGATAATTACAACTGCTGAAAATACATTTATGAGACTCCTTGGCTGGTCAATGTGATGCTGCCATCCTGATCCCAAAACCTGCCTGAGCTTGTAGGCGTACCCCTTCGTTCCAAGTCTGGTTGAGAGCTTACTTCGTTTCAAGTGGTATGTAGCCCTCGGTCGTGGCCCTATCAAAATAGAATCTGGACAGCCCTTGCCCTCACATGAACCTAGGAATAAGATGACGGGGTAAGACAGAGAAATGGGACGCAACCTAAATCTTCAAAGCTCAAAACGCTCTGTTCCACCTTGTGATGTCATGTAAGGGGTAGTTTAAGTTAACAGCTCCTTTTGTAGAGTAGAGATTGGGAATTCCAGGGCTGAAATCATCAAAATGATTCTAGTGAGGGTGTATGGAGTTTACAAACACAGTGGAGTACTTCTTGTATTACTACATGACATCGCGAGGTGGAAGTGTTTTGCGTTTGAGAGAAGAACTGTAAATATGCAGTTTGTTAAACATGTGTGGATGAAACAAAACACATCTCCATGTATGTTTTTGATGAGGAAACATTATAACATAGATCAGGAAAAAGCGTAATATGGGCCCTTTAATGATGAGAACTGCAGACCTGGATCTTGGGTTTGTCCTCTGACGTGGGGCTGTGGGCGGAGTCCTCTATCCCCTCATCTTCTACACTCTCAATGAGATCAGACTCCTGGGGAAATGTCAACAGAAAGAAACCATTAGGAAGAGATACAGGACTACATTCATACCATACAACTGTACAGTGACTCACCCTTGTCATGGATAACCCTATGTCCTATTTCTCCAAACAACCTCTTGTATATAGCTGAGATACATTTGTATTACTTGTACGTATATATTTATGTAAATACACCTATTTGACACCAGTCTTATTTTGAATGTATTATTACCGTTCATATTTTTACTCGTTATTATAATATTGTGATGTGTGAGCTCCAGTGTCCAAATAATTACCCTTGTGGATCAATAAAGTTTAGCAAGTCAAAGGAAGGACCTAAAATGACCTAGAATATATCGTTATGCTGTAATTGTTGCATGTGATCTCCCAATAAGATTCAAAAGTTGTGGTTGACTTATGTGATTAAGTTGAGTAAGTGATTCTCTGTAACAAGTGACAGGAAAAAAGGCCCAATACAAAACTGCTATACAGAGATTGTAAGATTATTATGGAAGTCTTGTGCTGTATTTAAAGAGCCACTAAATACCAAAAACACTTTTTTTTTTTACTGATTAATTGCGTAAAAGGATCTAAAATAGAAGTGTATACCTATCCCGGGCCTTATTTTGGCATTTTAGTGCATATTTGTTAAAAATCTGGCTTTTTAGTAAAAGCTGTGTCTGTACCGGACTCTTTAGGACCAACTATGGCCACTACATTTGTATTTCTGGGTTGGACGAACGGCCGCCAATGAGTCAGATGCAGGTTAATATGTGACAAGCACAGCCACTCAAGCTTAGCTCATGATCTATGGGCGGTACATGAGGAGCCCCTCTTATCCCCGCCTCCATCTTGCTGCTCTCCTTAGCGAAACTCGTGTCACTGTCACTCCATTGGCAGTATGCTATTGCTCACTCTGACTGACCAGCGCTGTCACTCATAGGTCAAGCCCCGCCCCACACCATTAACCCACCTGCACTCCTCAATCCACCAAATACTGCCCACTTTGTTGGATTTTTCAAATTTTGACTGTGGGCAGAGTGAACTCTAGCACAGGCGCCTAGCGGCTCTTTAAGTAATGGGGATAGGCTTGCATAAAAGATATGTGAATTAAGTCTATGAAAAGCACTGCCACTAGTGTTGGGCAAGTTACTCAAAAACTGTAATGCACTACTTATTACTTGTTACTGTCATTTTAAAGTAATGCCTTACATTACAATATTACTCTAAATAAAAAGTAAGGCATTACACTACTTTTGCATTACTTTAGTTACTCTCGCCAAAATGACTGGAAATAAGGATTTGGCAATCTACAGTGCAAATCACTCATGTGTCATGACTTTCACCTGGGTTGTATTGTTCCCTGACCCATCCCCTCCTTTCCTGACTAATTTCGTGATGCTATGGCACCTCTGCAAGTGCTTCGTCAAATTGCTTGTACTGCATTTCGACATGGAAAGAGGTTTGGGATTCACACACAGTGTGCATTTAACTAAAATGTTCTTGGAGTCCTTATTTTGAAGGAAGTGAAAGTAGTGGGCGTATGCCCATCTTGAAAAGGAGCTAGCACTATCCGATTCTTCTGGTTCTGTCATCCTTTGTCAGTCTGCCAGTTCGAGACGAAGTAAAAGGAAATGGAATGGTCTGCGTGGACTTTTATATCACTAGCTGATCTCGCGGAACTTTGTATGAAATGTAATGTTCTGCACGGACGCAAAACCCACAAAAACAAAGCAGGTTAAAAATGCATTGTAATGTGCGTTACTGGCATTGTAACGAGTAATATATTACCGATTTTCTTCCCTGTAATGCGTTACATTACTGCGTTACACAAAAAAGTAATGCATTACAGTAATTAATTACTTTTGTAACGAGTTACTCCCAACATTGACTGCAACTAAGGGGTTCTGATAAGAAATTCTTGCGTTATCATCATTTTCTGTGTGTAGGTGTCAATGTTGTTTTGAAATCATGCTGTAATGTCCCATTTGTATCAATTTACTACTACCACCACCACCATTGAAAAAGTTTATCCATTTAACATCTGATCAGATGGTCAGAACAACCCGGTCAACGGTCGTGGCCAATTTGTAATACCAAAGTGGAAAACATCATTAAGACAATCTGCATTTTCATTTAAAACAATCTCAGAATGGAACAAACTTCCAACTGAGCTAAAATTATGCAAATGCTTAAAAAAACTTGGCCTGGCATTTAAACAACAATTTCTAAGAGTGCAGACAAGACTAGACATGAGAAGGGGGTACAGGTATCGCGAAAAGTGTTTTACTTATTTAAAATCCACATTTCTGTGAAGCCCTATGAGGTGACTGCTGTAAAATGTTACTGAAAAATTAAATAAATTCATTTAAAAAAAAAATTGATCTGGATTTAAGTGCTGTCATACCAGAAGGGGCGAGTCCGGTGGTGACTCTTCCTGGGTCTCAGCTGGTTTACTGTCCCCCTCCTGGTCTCCCTGCTCCTGGACGGGACTGGAGTTGGGACATGACTCAGACTCGGGGCAGGACTCTGGAGCGGGTTCTGGACCGGGTTCAGGAGTGGACTCGGGAGGATTGGACTCAGGAGGACCAGACTCAGGACCTGACTCGGGGCTGGTGGCGGGTGACTCCAGGCTCTTCTCTTCCTCCTCTGTGGGACTGTCACTGCCCTCGCTCTCCTCAGACTGCAGCTCCATGGACTTGCACTCATCGGAGGGGCTGTCAGAGTCACTGTCCTGGGAGGGAGTCTCTGTGGTGGGGCTCTCTGTGGTGGGGCTCTCCATGGTAGGACTCTCTGTGGTGGGGCTGCTGTCTGTGCTCATGGACGGGCTATCAAGCTGCGCTGCTTTGAGGGCGGCGGACAGGACCTGCACTTGGGCTGTAGGGTGACAGTGGGCAGGTCAATAAACAGGAAATAAAAGTAGTGCTGTTACGACCATATACTGTATAAAGAAGTGGAATAAGGGAATGTGACTCATAGCGTTCGGTTCCAGTCAAATGAAGCTCATCGAAGGGAGCAGTTACAAGGGCGAATTTGGAGCCAGGTCCATATTAGAAATACGAATTTATTTACAGACAAAATAGTGAAATAAAAACACCAGGATCAGGTAGAATGGGTTAATATGAAAATTTTAAGACCAAAATGACGAGGCTCACTGCAGCAGTTACAGAGAGGGGGGGGTGACAATTTTTCAATGTAAAGTCACTTGGAAGCAAAGCTGATGGAGCCCGAAGCACCTCCATGAACACTTCCCATTTGAAACGTGGCGACTAGCGGGTTAGCCATGTGCATATGCAGTCTACGGTCAAGTTACAAACATTTTCAGATGGTTTAACACTAGGGATGTCAACAATTAATCGACTTACACTTAATTGTCGATCAAGATTTTGGCCGAACAAAATGCATTAATTGTAACTAATCGCTAGAGGGCGCTACTCTGGAATGTGAACACGAGATGCGAACCCACTCGCGAGAAGGACCATAGCGTTGCATCATGTAACCGTTTCCTCTCTGGATGTTGCCATACAACTCACAGTAGAGCTGGACCTAGAACCATATATTTTTGAAATTATAAAAGCATGTAACTTACATGCTTTTATAATTTCTTGATTGTTCTGGTTTGAGGCCCTGTAATGTTTTATGCTGTGTCCAGGGGCCCTGTGAAATTTATGTTTTGTACTGTAACCCTTCACAGATTAAGGGAGAGAAATATTGTTGATGCCTTAGTTCAAAATAAATGTTGAGAATGTCCTAAAAATAGCCTGGATTCACTGGTTTCATCATATGTAGACTAAATAACATTCTGTTATTTAATTTCTTCTGTTCCTTTTAATTTCAAGATTTCCATGCTGCAAGTGCAACAACTGAGCCAGTCATCAATTTATTTTCAATAAAGAATGTATTTTGTTATTCAGCATCAATACATTTGTCTGCTTTTTACTAAGGAATAATTAATTGAGGAATATACAATATAATAATACTATGATATATTTTTGACTCAGTGTAATGTGTACTATAGCTTATATTCTTAAAGACCCTATTGAAACACTAAAATTCAGGTGAAAAACGCAGCTTATCAGTTAATCGTAAGTCGATCGATAAGGTCAATCAACTATAGATTAGAAGAAGAAGAAGTACTGACTTTATTGATCTCACACTGGAGAAATTCTTCTCTGCATTTAACCCATCCTAAATATATATATTAGGAGCAGTGGGCAGCACATTACTGAGCCCGGGGACCATCTCCATGATTTTCTTGCTTTGGTTTGGTCAGGAGCTAAGCTGGAGGTACCTATGGTGCATGTTTTGGGTTGATGGGGGAAACTGGAGTGCCCGGAGAAAACCCACCCAGACACGGAGAGAACATGCAAACTCCACACAGAAAGGCCCAGGCAACCCGGGGATCGAACCCAGACCATGCATGCAAACTCCACACAGAACACACACAGAAAGGCCTCCGGGGATTCCGGGGATCGAACCCGGAACCTTCTTGCTGTGAAGCATGAGTGCTAGCCACTCAGCCACCGTGCTGCCAAAATTATTAATGAATTAATCGATAATTTGCATCCCTATTTAACACCAAATAAAACTATTCTTCTTTACAGGCATAATTCACATGGTAACAAAGCTCAAGATGACTCAAAGTGTCAGGAAAGGTGTTATACGTATGTTTGACAACCCTAGTTTGAAGACTGCAGGAGGTAAGACCCTAGTTAGCATTCCTGCTACTCATTAGATTAGCCCTACTGTGGACCTAGTTTAGATCTAAACAAGGTCTAGTTAGAAGTATGGTAGATTTAGCTTGTCCAGTTCTAGCAGACCAAACTGAACGCACATCAGTACATTTCAGTTTGCAGGTTTTCAGCCATTTCAAACTGCATAACTTTCTCTATGCGCTGCACTTAACACAATATAAAAAGAGGAAACGCGTCACACATCAAAAAGCAAAGATAAAATATATGCATTTTTTTTAAACCAATGATTTCAAATTGATACTTTGCAGTGACATCATGCTGGCATCATACTTTGCAGTGACATCATGATGCAGTGACATCTTTTTTTATTTTTTTTTTTAAGCAATGATTTCAGATTATTGATACTTTGCAGTGACATCATGCTGGGTCATGCTGTTATCAATGGGTGTCAATGGCGGAATGTCAGCAGTTTTCATGATGACTCAATGCAACAAAAACACAAACACTGCCAAAAGAGATTTTTAGAAAAAAAAAGCCTGTGATCAATACTGGTGTGACCATGACCCCGTTTGATGTCAACAAAACGACGAGTGTGACTAAATGGAAAACTGCTGACTAATGCTAGCTACCTTGTGACTGTAATTTCACGCACAAGAGACTTGTTTAACATCTTTCCTGTTGTAACTTCAACGAAATCCGTTCCGTGTTAAAACCTAAGATTAAAGTCCAACAGAGCCTCAGACAGAGCAGTGCCTACAGTTAGCATCACACCCCTAGGGAATATTGATGACATCAGCGGCAAAGTATCAATATTTTAACTTTGTTTTTATTGCCCTACCTTGCACATCGGGGTCATCTAAGTGCGGCTGCAAACAGTCCAACACCTTCTGTATCTGGTCACTGGTGGAGTTTGACTTTGCTTCGTGCATGCAGCTATCTCCCGCTTCCATCTGCTTTGGCTGTTCCTCCTTATCCTCCTCTTCTCTCCCCTCCTCTTTCGTTGACGTCGTTAGCATCTCCAGTTCGTCGCTGATGTCCGGTAAAGGAGGCCTCCAGTAACGGAAAGAGTTAAAGTTCTCATCTGTCTGCTCATTGTCTGTGGTGGTGGTGGTGTTGTTGAGGTGGTTGTGTGTGAAGCTCGCCTGGGCGTTTGGCGTGTGTTGGGGCTGGTTGTGGGGCGGGTGGTGACTGTTGTATTCGTAGGTGCGCATGTCTTCGCGGTCGGCCGTTAGTGAGCGCTCGGGGGATGGCGTGGCGCGGCCGTCCTGGTTCGGGGGCGTGTGGGTGATGGTCCGCTCTGCGTTGTGGTGCGTGCTCGGGCAGTTCAGGGAGTTTAGGGAGCAGTCGCTGTAAGCAGAAAAGAAAAACCAACTATAATTCAGCCCTTACATTCACTACTGTCAAATAGTAGTATACAGACCATCTCAAAACATCATAAAAAAGTTCAATATTTGTGAAGCTTGAAAGTTTCACTATGCGCCATGGGTCTATATAATATATGGGTTTGAGTTTCTGAATTAAGTGACAAAAAATACTGAACCTTTTCATAATATTCCAGTGGTTCTAATGTATTCTAATGGCCTGTTCATGGTCAGTCAATAAATATATAATTGTTTGTTTTTTCCATTTTCAACTAGCACAAACTAGTTTTATGGCAATTTGGCAAGTTACTCACTCCTCCTGCCCACTAGAGAACACTGACTTCACAAAACTCTTATTACATTTTGAACCATCTCTGGACAAAAAATGAAAAAGTTTCAAAAAAAACAATGATTTCATATTATTGATACTTTGCAGTGACATCACACTCAGGGTGATCTGCATGTATATCAATGGTGGAATGTTCCGCAGTTTTCATGGTGACTCATCGCACCCAAACACACAAACACAGCCAAAAGAGTTTTAAACACACATTTCCAGGAGCCTGTGATCAATACAAGTGTTGAATTTGAATTGAGTTTATTTATCAGGGACAATACACAAAAAAAACATTGAGCTACACACAGAGGTCATATGTTCACGTTCATGACCCTGTATAGGTGTTTGATGTCAACAAAAAGATGAGTCATATGAACGCAGGCATCGTAGAACCATAGTTACTTTAGAACTTTCATTTTACCTCGGGACAATACAACCTGCGTATCCCCGCACGTTCTAAGGGTACATGCTTATCAACTCTGCCACCCTTGTACTCTAGGTCAGGATTTCTCAAACTGTGGTACACGTACCACTGGTGGTACACAAGCTCCTTCAGTTGGTACATGGGTAGCTCTTCAGTATTTGGGTTTGCCTAATTTTGAGTCAAGTTTATCCACTTTTATAATTGCTGGATTAGAACTACAGATGATATAGTTCACTTTAAGACCTGGTTTAGTCCTTTTATACACTTGATTAAGATTTTGGGGCATTCAGAAAGCAAATCTTCTCTTTCTCTTTCTTCTCTTTGGTGGTACTTGTGATATGTGATATGCAGGTTTAATGGTAATATATATAGTAGCATACAGAACATGTTAAATGACATTTAACATTTGTGTTTCCCACTCTATGAGGAAGCCAGTCCTACTCACTTGTCTGCTGTGCACCTGGGCACCTCGAGCAGGGCCCCGTCCTCTCTGAAGTGAAGGCCGGTGCTGGAGGGGTTGGCGAAGGTGGAGATGAATCGCCCCAATGACTGAAAAGCAGCCTGTCGGACCTACAATACAGAGTGTACAACATTTAGTTTAATAGTGAAGAGAATAGTTATGTAAAATATTATATATCATGTACAACTGAATAAAATAGTGCAAATGTTTGTGCAACAATGTTCAAAAATCAGCACTGGAAAGTAATTCTATAACTATCAGAAGATCAATGGCCTTGGTCCCAAAACTGAACAACAAAATCACTAAACTAAACTCTGACGTAAATGTTTCAAAAGCGGGAATGATCGGATGTGTCTGGCCATTTCACAAGTATTACTCCACAGTATTGAGGAAGCAAAGGTCTTTCATGTGTGTGTGTCTTACCCAACGGGACTGGTCACTGATGAGACTAATGAAGAGGGGGGACAATTTAGAGCGTCGCACTTCTGGAGAGGTGGAGTTTGACACCATCATAAAACACTCGGCACAGGCTTTTCTGATGCCCCACAGACTGTCAGAGCACAGGTCAAAGAATTTGGGCATCTGAGAAAACAATCAGAAAGAGGAACACGGATGAGATTTAGAGCATTAAATATCAAAAGCAATGGGAGGAACTGGTTGTTTACATTTATAATAATGTGTGATGTTAATACTTAAAGAAATATTGTCCTCCCAGCTGCAGCTAACTCTCAGCATGACTCAATGCAAACAACGTAATCCAGGCCACCTCCCATGTTAACCTCACATAACTTTCCTTCCTTATAAGCTTTGATACAAGATCTTAAAGGTCCTATATTACACTAAATTGAACCTTGTGAGCTTTTAGCCATGTTAGAATGTTGTTACCTCATCAAAACATATCTGGAGTTGTGTTTTGTTTCTTTCACACATGTTGAGGAATCCTTTATTATTAATCTCTCTACTACATATACAAAGCTTAAACGCCATGTTCCACCTTGTGATGTCATGAAGCAGTAGCTTAAGTCAACAGCTACCTTTGTTCAATAAAGTTTGGTTAGTCCAAGGCTTAAATGGTCCATTTCCAATCTCGCTGTAGAAATACAATGACAAATAAAGCTTCCAATTCCAAATTATCTAAATGATTCTAGCGAAGGTGTATGGAGTTTAAAAACACAGTGGGGCACATGACATCACAAGGTGGAACAGAGTGTTTTCAATAATAGAAGAATACAGCCTAAATATGCAGGGTTTGTGCTTTAATCCTGTGTGAATGAAACAAATCACAACTACGTATCTTTGTGATGAGGAAACGACATTATAACATACATCAGAAAATAGTGCAATATAGGCCCTTTAAAAAAAAAAAATCAATATTGTGTTTTTAATTATATTTATATGTTGCTTAAATCATTCAATTGCCATTATTTTTATTTGTTCACTTAGCGTTCTTCCTTCATCTTACCAGTAGCTTTTCCGTTGCCTCTTGGCCAACAATTGAGCAGAACTCTCCAAAATTAGCAGCACAAACCTAAAAACAAAACATATGTGCAAAATTACACCACCTTTTAAACTAAAAAAAAACTGACATACATTACAGTAAGCAGCAGAGACAAACACATTTCAGTACATATAATTATACACTTCCAGACTGAGGTTTAGTTACAAATTAGGCTAAAGTTGTTACTGCATGCCATGTAACAACTGGCACCACTTGTACAGTACAAGGCATTAACATTCCAAAGCAAACAAAAGAGCAGTGTGCTACAAAAACAAAAACACACGCCTGAAGGCTTCATATTAATTTAATCTTCAAATCTAATCATTGTATTTTGAGAGGGGTGCCCCATTGGAGGTGTAGAAATGTGTGAAGACTAGAGCTGGGTATCAAAGAAGCTGCGGATACATCTCGATACAGTGCAGTTTCGATTCGATAGGTTTTAAATCAATTTCATATGGTTCAATAAAACAAAGACTAAATTGTGGCTGTGATATTTAAAGTCTTTGTTAAACCATTTGTTGTGCAAAGTTCATATGAAACACACCCATTTTAATCACAACAGATGCCAAATGTGTTATTGCATAAAAGAGTTTCCTTGCTCTAAACAAGCAACAAAACTGTAGCGCTGTAACAAAATAATTTAGTAAAATGTACCAAAAAATACTCTTGGCAATATATTGATACAGCAGCCCCCGATAACAATCACATTAAACGATACGATATATATATATATATATATATATATCGATATTTCTGCACACCCCTAGTGAAGGATGTATCTTAGTTGAGAATTAGGCTGTGTCCCATTACTCTGTCTTACCCCTTCCCCTTCCCCTTTATCTATGTCTTTGTCTTGCCCCTCGATACCGAGCCGAGAGGGCTAGGGGTACGAATGTTTCCCTAAGAAATGGGACACCACTCGATTACCGTTTGCGTCATCATCCCTTGCCTCTACCAGGCTGCTGCATAAACAAACGTAAACAAATGTCAAGGATTATCGGGTACCTCAGCTCGGCAAAAAAACAAGCTTGTTTATACACGAAAGTTCGATGAAAACGATAACGTCGGCTAAACAGACATCACTACAATTAAAACCGCAACAACAGTTCACTAAAAGTAACGTAGAACATAAGCGTCATAATTGTAAACCATGCTAAACTGTGAATCGATAATTACAACTGCTGAAAATACATTTATGAGACTCCTTGGCTGCCATCCTGATCCCAAAACCTGCCTGAGCTTGTAGGCGTACCGCTTCCTTCCATGTCTGGTCGAGGGCTTACTTCTTTTTCAAGGGGTATGTAGCCCTCGGTCTTGGCCCAGGTCCTTGATCAAAATTAGAATCAGGACACTCCTTGCCCTCACATGACCGCGCAAAACCAAGGGGTAGGGGTAAGACAGAGAAATGGGACACAGCCTCAGACTATGTTGGGGTGTACTTCATGTATTTCTATGGTTGAATGTTAAGCTGTTACCAAGGTGACAATGCACAAATCAGCAAACACAGCCAAAACAACAAAAACTCAAGAAAAAATACAAAAAGGATTTAAACAACACATTTTGGGGAGCCTCTGATCGATAAAAGCATTCATGGACCCATTTAGGTGGAACCAACTAAAAAAAACAGTTGGTCAATGCTAGCTATCTTGTGACTGCAATGTCATTTGAGAGACACTTGTTCAACAGGCGAGCTGACTTTGCACCAGTTCCAGCCAAGTTCTTTCTGATTAAAACAAAGCTCAGATTAAAGTCTAACTTTAGAAACAGAGCTGCAGACAGAGGACTACATTTGTATCATACGCCATACAACTGTACAACAACTCTCCCTTATCTAACAGATGAGCCTATGTTCTGTCAGTCATCATTTTTGCACGGTTTTCCTTACCACCTATATAATGTATTTATATTGCTATATTTCAGTTTTTACTTTACTTGTACAAAGTTTTAAGTTTTCTTCTTCCCACTCTTTTTTGGGCAAATGTTTTGTTTTTGTTTTTTTTCCTGTTGCTTATTTCTGTTATTGCACTTTTAGAAGAAGGTAAATTGCTTACGTGCCTAAAAATAAAAATAAATAAATAGATAAAATAATAAATATATACATTTATATATGGTAATTATGTTTTTTTTAAACACCAATCTCTTGCCATTTTTATTGCTACTTACACTCAACAAAAATATAAACGCAACACTTTTGTTTTTGCTCCCATTTTTCATGAGATGGACTTAAAGATCTAAAATTCATTCCAGATACACAATATTACCATTTCTCTCAAACATTGTTCACAAATCTGTCTAAATGTGTGATAGTGAGCACTTCTGCTTTGCTGAGATAATCCATCCCACCTCACAGGTGTGCCACATCAAGATGCTGATCTGACATCATGATTAGTGCACAGGTGTGCCTTAGACTGCCCACAACTCTGCACCAGCTCCTCTTAAGAACTTCATCAAGTACACATCCACAGTAACAACACGAACCACACGAGCTTCCACCAACAGCCACTGCAATATACCAAAACTGCACAATTTGCACAATCTTCCTTTTCCTACAGAGCCATTAAAGACTGGAATGCTACACCAACTAATCTCATAAATCTAATGGACTATTCCACCTTTTCCACAGAACTGAAAAAGTGGCTGTGGAATAACCAAAACTGCCAGCACACACCAGCAGGTTATACAGTAGTGAATCCGTTAATCCGTTAATACAGCATTGAAATCAAATATAAGAATTATGTTTTTATGTGTTATTGTTATTGTGAATGATATGGTGTGTAAATAGTACATGGATGTGTGTGATTGTGTGTTTTGGGTTAATGTTAGTGGGTGTATATTATGTTTTGCTGTGTTACTAATGAGATGTGTGTCAAAGTTAAATGTGTGATGCTGTGTGTGTGTATGTGTGTGTTTTAAGAGAGAAAATCTTTGATTGCTTTTATTGATATAGACCGTTGTTTTTTATCCATGTAACCAGGGACTGCGGATGGAAATTAGCTTTGTAGCTATACTCTGGTGCAGAACATCTGTCTTTGTACAGAATGTCTCTGTACATTATCCCTTCAAATAAAGACTAAACTAAACTAAACTAATAAAAGGCCACCCTGAAATGTGCATTTTTTTTGCTTTATTGGGGGTCTGGGGACTCCGAACCAGTCAGTATCTGGTGTGACCACCATTTGCCTCATGCAGTGCAACACATCTTCGTATAGAGTTTATCAGATTGTCAATTGTGGCCTGTGGAATGTTGGTCCACTCCTCTTCAATGGCTGTGCG
Organism: Paratrypauchen microcephalus; assembly: GCA_036785185.1. NCBI lineage: Eukaryota > Metazoa > Chordata > Actinopteri > Gobiiformes > Gobiidae > Paratrypauchen > Paratrypauchen microcephalus. The sequence goes on along the minus strand of JAVJIX010000005.1, from coordinate 825,655 downwards.
AAGTTGCTGGATATTAGTGGGAGCTGGTACACGCTGTCGGATACGCCGGTCAAGCACATCTCAAACATGCTCAATGGGTGACATGTCCGGTGAGTATGCTGGCCATGCAAGAACTGGGACATTTTCAGCTTCCAAGAATTGTGTACAGATTAGGGATGCAAATTATAGGTTAATTCATTAACTGATAGTTGATTGACCTTATCGATCGATTAACGATTAACTGATAAGCGGCGTTTTTCACCTGAATTTTACTGTTTCAATAGGGTCTTTAAGAATATAAGCTATAGTATACATAACACTGAGACAAAAATATATCATAGTATTATTATATTGTATATTCCTCAGTTAATTATTCCTTAGTTAAAAGCAGACAAATGTATTGATGCTGAATAACAAAATACAGTAATCCCTCGCTCTATCCAATTTTTTTTTTTTATAGTGTAACATTTTTTTATAGTGTAACATTGTGTTCTCTCCTGATTGGCTAAGAGACTAGACCAGGACTGAACGTGGACTGGACCAGGTCTGAACCAGGTCTGGACCTGGACTGGACCTGGACTGGGACTCGACCGGGTCTAGACCTGGACTAGACCAGGATTAAACCACCACGTGCCGCTGCTGGTTTCGCCGCAGGCCAGCCGCGCGGGGCTCGGGGCGCGGCCCGCGGTGAAACCAGCAGCAGCGGCACGCATTCCGGGTTCGATCTCGCCTCGCGCGTACACCCGGGGCTGCTGAGCAGTGCCGTTGGCGCCTGCGGTCGGCTGTGAGTCGAGATTGGCGCAGCGCGGTCCGCGTGTCCGCGGTTAATTACAATTAATGCATTTTGATCGACCAACGTCTTAATAGACAATTAACCGTTAATCGATTAATTGTTGACATCCCTAGTACAGATCCTTGCAACATGGGGCCGTGCATCATCTTGCTGAAACATGAGGTGATGTTCATGGATGTATGGCACAACAATGGGCCTCAGGATCTCATCACGGTATCTCTGTGCATTCAAAATGCTATCAATAAAATGCACCTGTGCTCTTCGTCCATAACAGATGCCTGCCCATACCATAACCCCACCACCACCATGGGCCACTCGATCCACAACATTGACATCAGCAAAGCGCTCACCCACACGATGCCACACACGCTGTCTGCCATCTGCCCTGAACAATGTAAACCGAGATTCATCCGTGAAGAGAACACCTCTCCAACGTGCCAGACGCCATCGAATGTGAGCATTTGCCCACTCAAGTCTGTTACGGCGACGATCTGGAGTCAGGTTAAGACCCCGATGAGGACGACGAGCATGCAGTTGAGCTTCCCTGAGACGGTTTCTGACAGTTTGTGCAGAAATTGTTTGGTTATGCAAACCAATTGTTTCAGCAGCTGTCCGAGTGGCTGGTCTCAGACGATCTTGGAGGTGAACCTGCTGGATGTGGAGGTCCTGGGCTGGTGTGGTTACACGTGGTCTGCGGTTGTGAGGCCGGTTGGATGTACTGCCATATTCTCTGAACCGCCTTTGGAGACGGCTTATGGTGGAGAAATGAACATTCAATGCACGAGCAACAGATCTGGTTGAAGAAATGAACATTCAATGCACGAGCAACAGATCTGGTTGACATTCCTGCTGTCAGCATGCCAATTGCACGCTCCCTCAATGATTGTGACATCTGTGGCATTTTGCTGTGAGACAAAACTGCACATTTCAGAGTGGCCTTTTATTGTGGGCAGTATAAGGTACACCTGTGCACTAATCATGATGTCAGATCAGCATCTTGATGTGGCACACCTGTGAGGTGGGATGGATTATCTCAGCAAAGCAGAAGTGCTCACTATCACACATTTAGACAGATTTGTGAACAATGTTTGAGAGAAATGGTAATATTGTGTATCTGGAATGAATTTTAGATCTTTAAGTCCATCTCATGAAAAATGGGAGCAAAAACAAAAGTGTTGCATTTATATTTTTGTTGAGTGTATTTAGAATTTATTATTACCATTTATATTTTTTTGTCTTTGTTATTGTAATATAATGTGATGTGTAAGCTAATGTGTCCAAATAATTTCCTTTGTGGATCAATAACGTTTGGCCAAGTCTAAGTCAGTGCCATCACTCCGCCGGGGCATGTTGATGACAGCAGGTGTTAAGTATTTGCTTGGTACCTTTCGGACTTGGAAGAGTCTGGCGTCACTGCAGAGTTCACAGAAACGCGGCAGGAGGAGGTGCTCCACTGTGTCTTTGCTCAGCATGGTCACCACTTTACACATTATCTGTAAGAAAAATTATATATTTTTATATTTTATATTGATATATTGTATTAAAATAATGACCTGTTTACCAGCTATTATTCAAGTGAAAAGCTGGGGTCACATCGTATATGCTTAACTCAAAAACTAAACAACTGGACAATGGTTGGCGCAATATGTTTATTTATTAGAATGTTGGTGATGTAAAGTGCCTTTAATAACATTTTTTGACCAAAAGGTGAGATTTCAAAAAGCGTTAGAATAAATTATGTAAGATTTGCTTAAAAGTGCATTCTGTATCTTCTGGTGGATGGTCCATCAAATGCTTTTCTCTATGAAGATATTATTGCTTTGCCCGGAATGTTTCACAATATGGCATTAAACATTTCCATCTTCATGGAGACCAAACCAGACCAAGTTACAGGTCAGTTCTGTGGAGAGTAGGGGTGTGCAAAATAATCGTCATGACAATGCATCGCGATGCTAACTTTCACAATATACTGAATTGATTCTTGATGCCAAATATCGATTATTAATTTAAAAAACGGAAATGCGGAAAAGCGGAAATGCCGCTGCCTTCACGCCAGCGGCATTTCCGGCGGCGGGCTGTGTTTATATGCTGGAGCGTTTTTTAGAGCAACATGTGCGTTCATGCTGCGCTGTGCGTGCCCAATGCGCTCCTGTCTGCCGAAATACGGAAGTCTTTCACCCTTACCGAGTGTGACATAACGGCTGCTGAGGAGGTCGTCGCTGCAATGAAACCTATGAAAGTAGCTACACTCGCAATATCAGAGGAGACCAGTCCAACGCTATCTATTGTAGCGCCATTCCGTGCTCAACTCGTCCACAAGCTCCAAGACAATCCGACTGATTGTATCTTGACAAGGGAAATTAAAACCACAATGTGCCAGGATCTTAACAAGAGGTATTTGAGTGAAAAAGAGGCTCTGTATAAGACCTTTCCTTTCAGAGGACGAGAGTCAAGATGTTTACAATGGAGTAACTGCAGAAGCCAACAGGACCAAGTGGGCATTACAGGTAACATTAACAACAATACAATTAAAGTGTAATTTAACAATATAAATTCATATTTTAGCGTTTAAAAGCATTAATATGTAATGATAAAAGGAGAAATTCAATAAGTAATAAATACATATTAATACATAAATTAATGAATAAATAAATCTATCGTAGGTAAATGCAGTCGTCATTGGAAATAGATAAAAGCATTCACAATTCGATTGTGTTGAACTGATTTCCAGCAAAGCAATAGACTTCAGGCAGTATCAAGGAAGGATGGTTTATTTGTTTTTGTTATTCAATAAATTCAGTTATGAATCGAGTTGCTCAGTTATCCATCAATTGAAGACACTACCCAGATACACAGCCACTGATATTTAAGTTATACTCTTTTTTTTGGGGTACATTTTCACTGAAGTATGTCTAATATATTGCAATGCATCGCAATAATTCAAGTATCATGATGCATCGTGATAGTATCGCATCGTGGCATATGAATCGTGATTCAAATTGAATCGTGACTTCTTTGCCAATACCCACCCCTAGTGGAGAGGCATTCCCATTCAGTCAGAATGCCTGTTTTTCTAGATGTTTTTGAGCCATAAAGCCACCTGTAACTGAATAAATGTAAGGTAGAGCTGTTTAATGTCATACTGTGGAACATTCCAGGTAGAGGAATGACAGATTCATAGAAACAAGCAGGTGACGGACCCCAACCAAAAAGTTACACAGTGCAATCAAAAGGCTAGTACTTTCTCAACTAAGAAACATGACTCATATCTATTAGACAGATAAGAACAGAACATGTTTGTGCCGAGACAATCTACTTTTAGAATCTGACAATTTAATAAACAGCATTCATCAATCATCGGTCAGTGAGACACACAAGATAAAGCTCCAACAGAAACTAATAAGTAAACTAATAACAAGAAACTCAGTCTGCCAAGCCTCACAAAGCATAAATTGATTTGTTACTCTGTTAAAGTCTCTTAATACATGTCACTGTAGCCATTAACAAATATTAAATAGTTACTGATTACACCTTTTACACTGCCATTTAGTTAATGCGTGTGTAAACAGGCATTAAATATTAGCAGGGTATTTCTGATGGTACTTTCACATGAAGTTCAGTGCATAATTTTAGCCTTATAATTTTTTAAGTATTCCATTAAATATTTTACCATGATCATAGCTAGGGTTGTACTCCTTTAGTCATGTAATTGGTTGATGGTTTAATAGTTGATCTAAGTTTGTATTATGCTGGAATTACGCAGACCGCAAGCACAGTGCGATGCGGTTTGGCGTGGTTATACTGCGATTTATATCCCCCACTATGCGCTCTCTGCTGTTGTGCAGGCATGACGGGCCAGTGTGGAAACTGCGCTCCCGAAAACACGTATTCGTGAGGATTCACACGATAGATCAGCATGTACAAGGAGCCTTGTTGAAAAACAACAGCGGCATTTCACACTACAGCCACTTTCTCGTGCTTTTGGATACTGTGGCCATCTACAATGTGCAAGGGGTGTGCAGGGATATTTTTTTCTGAAAGTACACCGGCTCTGTCAGTTCTCCACATCTGATTTCCTGTTTTGCTCATGTTATTTTGTCAGCTTTAAGTCAGAGACCACTGCGGTATCTGGGAAAGACAGACTTCTTGCAGATTCTTTCTGCAGGACCGTGCCCTACCGCATCACACCAAGGTCAGTGTGGCAGGGTGCTAATGATTTTAATGACTTTATAAGTCTTGCGGTACCTGCGCAGGAAACGCACCTCACCTGTAGTCAGTGTATACTGGTTGTTAATCGACATTTATAAATTTTTAAAAAATTTTATGGATGATAATTTCTTATAATTACATTGTTATTATTTTATAATGAACAACTCCACCAACACTGGCTCAATCTAGCTTTTAGCCCGTGATCATCTTTTGTTTTCTTTACTGCAGTTAGAGTATCCTCTGCTTTTCGCCAGTCCCTCTTTTTCTTTTGCTCAATTACTGTTTTCGGCTGTATATTTCACTACTTGCAGCTTGTAATCTGCAGAATATGATTAACAGTTTATCGCTGTGTGATAAAATAAGTTATGATGCTAAATTCACATTAGTGAGTGGGATACGTTTTAATGACCCGTATGCGTTAAATGCTAACCTGGGAAATCCCAGGCTGTCTTTCGTTCGTTCCGATCTGAAAGACAGCCTGGCGACTATGGCAAGCGAGCTTCCCTGATTCTGGGAGCCAATCAGAGAGCGAGGAGGGGTGGCAAGACGGTGACGCGTACTACGTGACAAACGGAAGCTTGTAGTTTGAACTGACAACTGACATGATTGGCTATGGGCTACGTATACGCCAAATGATAGACATTTGTAACGCCCAATAAACAGCCATTGGCGATCGTAAACCACAAATCCGCTACGAGATATTTCGAAGGTGGCTTCCAGACCATGTATCACTTGTGATATGGTCAGGTGTAAACCAGGCAAGTTAAATGCAGGTGAGTGCGTAAATGATGAGAAGAAACGTCTCAAACTTCAGTAGTCTGACATCCACTCATACCTGATCGATACAACTAGCCCCGCCCCTGGGAGAGCCTGAAATCTGCTGAAATCCTACGAGACACTCAAATGATCCCAGACAGAACAGCAGCTCTTTTTGCAGGAGACATGCGCAGTAGAGTGAAAAATGACAGTGGTGCAGGAGTAATAGGAGTAGCAGATACTGGCACACAAGCCTAGAGCACCCTCTCGCGGCTGTCAATGTGAATTTATATTTTAATAGACAAGTCACACCTGAGTATAAGGACCACCCAAACCATGAAAAAAGTGTGACATATAGTCCAAAAAATAAGGGAATTGCGGGAGGAGGTATCGTGTACCATCCCTAGAGGCGAATGTTTAAATAGAAATACTTACAGCCACAGCCTCAATCTTGTAGTCGTCATCACATCGGGGCTCTGTGAGGTCGAGGAGGACGGGGCACACTTTGGTCTCCATGTCGGCTTTGGAGATTAGACCCTGCTCCAGGAGAACCAGCAGTGCCGCCTGGCTGGTTTTGCGCACCTGTTAACGGCAAAAACACAAGAGACTGTTAGAAAAGGTACAATATGCAAAATTGATTCTTGTGAGCTCTTAGCCATGTTATAATGTTACCTCATGAAAAACAAACCAGGAGTTGTGTTTTGTTTCATTCACACACATCTGTCTGCCTCTCCAATGCTCTGTTACACCTTGTGATGTCATGAAGCGGTAGTTGAAGTTAACAGCTACCTTCACCTTTTGTGGAATAGAGATTAGAAATTCCAGGGCTGAAATCATCCAAATGATTCTAGTGAAGGTGTATGGTATTTAAAAACAGTGGAGCACTTCCTGTATTACCAGATGACATCACAAGGTGCAATAGAGGGTTTTCTGTGTGAGAGAAATATGCAGTGTTTGTGTTACACATGTGTGACTAGAACAATAAACAACTCCAACTTATGTTTGTGATGAGGAAACAACATTATGACATAGATCATAAAATAAAGTTAAATCCCACAGAGGGGGTTTAATCATCTTTCTTCCGGACGCTTACCACCGCCTACCATCGTTCCTGTGCCAAAGAAGCCCACTCCAGCCACTTTTAATGACTATTGCCCTGTTGCACTGACCCCCATCATAATGAAGTGCTTTGAACGGCTACACTGAGTAATTGGCTGCTGGACTTCCTCAGTGAGAGGCCACAGGCAGTGCGGGTCGGCAGAAACACCTTGAGCTGCATTAGACTGAGCACAGGATCTCCCCCCAGGGCTGTGTGCTCGGTCCGATGCTCTTCACTTTGCTGACCCATGACTGCTCACCAGCGTTCAGCACCAATCACATTGTGAAGTTTGAGGATGATATGACTGTGGTGGGTCTCATCTCTAATAACGATGTTTAACTACAGGAGTGAAATCAGCCTTCTGACCAAGTGGTGCAGCGATAACAATCTCCTTGTTAATGTTGAAAAGACCAAGGAGATTGTTATTGACTTTCGGAGAGGCCCCACACGGCACCCCCCACTGTCCATCAACAGTGCTGCTGTAAAGAGGGTGACCAAATTCCTGGGGGTGCACATCAGTGAGGACCTCTCCTGGACAAACACTGCCTCACTGGCAAAGAGGGCTCAGAAGCGCCTCAATTTCCTCCGCAAACTGAGGAGAGCTGGAGCCCCCCCGCCCATCATGGCCCCCCCGTCCATCATGACCACCCTCTACCGAGGCACCATTGAGAGTGTCCTGACCAGCTGCATCACTGTGTGGTACGGGAGCTGCACTGAACAGAACAGGAGAGCCCTGCAGCACATAGTGAATGCAGCTGGGAGGATCGCTGGTGTCTCTCTCCCCTCCCTCCTGGACATTTTTAACACCTGCCTCACCCGCGGAGCATCCAGCATTGTGGGTGACTTGAGCCACCCCTCACACAGCCTCTTCAGCCTCCTGCCCTTGGGGCGAAGGTACCGGAGTCCCCGGGTCCACCTCATCAGACTGTCAAACAGGTTCATCCACCAGGCTGTCAGGAAGCTGAACTCTCACCTTACCCGTCTCCCAACCGGGATTTAGATTTTAGATTTTTGTCTTAGATAGTTTTTTGTTTTGTTTTGTTTCATCTTTATATTGTATTTTGTACACCGTCTTTTTGCACTGCTTGGCCAGAGAGAAACAAAATTTCCATTCACTGTATGTTGAACACATATGGCAGAATTGACAATAAGGCTGACTTTGAACTTTGATCCTTGATCTTTAATAATGTACTACTGTCCCTATTAGATTAAAAAAACACTTCAGCTAAAACATCTCATTTCTTTTTCTCTGCTCTCCGGTAAAAGACTTAAAGGGATATGCCACCCCCAGGTCAAATTTGGGCATCTCCCCACAGTCCAGAGACTAAAACAAGTGATGAAAAGCGTTTTCCTGGTCACCCAGCCATTGTCCGAGTCTGTTAGCACTGACCGCCGCGCGAGCTGCTGCTCCTCCGCCTTAGACTGGAGGCTAACGTCGCCAGAGAAAGATTTCGGCCAAAAGGAATTAATTTGCTCGATGCTTTTCCCAATTACTTTCTGTGTAGTGTGCATTCATATCGAGTGTAAATAAATGTGCAAATCAACACGGAGAGCTTGCCTTGGTCATTTTGGGTGAGAACTATTTTTCAGTGCGGAAAAAGAAAGACGAAGCACGCACCGGGGGAACTCCCTTTCTGGTGCGTAAACAGGGATTCCCCTGTCCGCGTGGTGCGTGCTTCGTCTGTCTTTTTCCGCACTGAAAAATAGTTCCCACCCAAAATGACCAAGGCAAGTTCTCAGTGTTGATTTGCACATTTATTTGCACTCGATATGAATGCGCACTACACAAAAAGTAATTGGGAAAAGCATCGAGCAAATTAATTCCTTTTGGCCGAAATCTTTCTCTGGCGACGTTAGCCTCCAGTCTAAGGCGGAGGAGCAGCAGCTCGCGCGGCGGTCAGTGCTAACAGACTCGGACAATGGCTGGGTGACCAGGAAAACGCTTTTCATCACTTGTTTTAGTCTCTGGACTGTGGGGAGATGCCCAAATTTGACCTGGGGGTAGCATATCCCTTTAAGATGGTCAGGAGGGCCAGCTCTGTCCTGGGCTGTCCTCTGTAGAGGAGGCGGGTGAGAGGAGGGTGCTGGCCAAACTTACATCCATCATGGATGCCACCTCTCACCATACTCTCTTATTTATTTTTATTATTACCATTTGCTGCATGCACTTTTCTGTTCGAACTCTGCACTAAACTGCCTGGAGCTAATGTGGCAAGTGAATGTCTCCTGTGTGAGATTTAAAGTCTTAAATCAGTGGCAGCGTTTACATGCACACCAAAATCTGATTATAATCTGATTTATGGACCTGTAAGATCATCTAAAAGACACGAAAAATGCAAAATCAGACATCAGTAATCAATGGGATCAAGGTCAGAGAGAATGTCAATGATTTTACTGTTTACATGTATTTTTTTTATTCCATTAACACCAGAAATCAGACAATAAGATTTTGACTGCACATGTAACTGCAGCCACTGTATCGTCTGTATTAGGACTTAACGTTTTGAGAAAGACATCCAATTGTGATTTTTATGGCAAACATTGTGATTGCGACTAGATTTAAATAAGAGGATTCTGTTCAGAGTTCTCATTTCAAACTTGTCCAGAAGAATTGACAAAAGTCTGAACTATGAACTGACAAACTAATACAAGACCCAGTTTCACATTTCAGACCCAGTTTGTACAGATCTAAACTACAGGGTTAGAAGATTTTATGCAGAATCAGACAGGAGACTTTGTTGTTTGTGGAAATTATAGAACTTCATAAATTGCAGCCTTTGCGATTTGCTAATTGCATCTATTCACATTATGATTTTTGCTTTGATTGTAATTGCAATGCAGTCCTAGTCTTGCAAGAAGTTAAAAATTTACCCATGACACAAAAACAACTTCACCAAAAGAAAAGACTAGATCTGTTTTATGGGTCTAGATAATGAATAACACTGCATAGATACTGTAAATACTGTAATGCATTATTCAGACAACAGTAACAAGTGATGCCCATCTATCTCAAGGTAACTATAAACTACATTACAGGTCAGATCTGTGGAGAGACAACCTTTTTCACAGAGAGAGAATTATTGTATTTTTGAGCCATAAAAACACCCTTAATGAATAAAAGCTAGATAGAGGTGTTTAATGTCATACTATGGAGTATCATATGCAAAACAATAACATCTCCATGGAGACAAGCAGGTGATGACCCTACACCAGAAAAGTAGTACAATGCACCTCAAATGATCGCTAAAATGAAATGGAAAGAAAGAAAAAGCTCACTTGGTTGTTGGGGTCTGTGAGATAGCGTACTACGATGGGCACCAAGTATCTGGAGAAGGCTGCTGGGAAGTTAGGTCGGCTCTCATGGAGGAACATGGCGATGTTTGGGACCTGCTCCATGAGTTCGGCTCGGACTGTTGGCTCTATGACGAAGGACAAATAAAGAAAAAGATATTCAGGGTCAGCGAGTCCATTTTTGTTCCCAGCACAATTCACATAAAAATACACAACATGAACACCACACACACAGGGTCTATGTTGAATAGCCATAATATAAACTCTAAACGTGAGTTACTGTTGAAAGGGCCTATTTCACGCTATTTTGTGATCCATGTTATAATGTTGTTCCCTCATCAGACATATCTGGAATTGTTTTGTTTCATTCTCACATGTTTTAACACACAATCCTGCATATTTAGGCCGAGTTCTTCTCTCAAAACAGAAAATCCTTTTTTCAACCTTGCTAATATAGGTGCTCTACTATCTCTTTAAATACTATATACACCTTCACTAGATTCATTTGGATGATTTCACACGTCTGGGCCTAAGCCGTATCCTGTCTTGCCAATTTAAATTGGGCGTAATTTAAAGGTGGATTAACCAATCAGAGATGCATGGCCTGCTAGTGTCCAAAACAAAATGGGGAACAAAATAATGCAGGATTAAGAAACAGTGTGATATTTGGTGTTTTGGGGATGATAATATCAAAATGCAGGTTCAAAATAAGGTGTTACTTTTAGATTAGAAGTGTTAGGAGTAAAACAATATTTTTGTAGTCAATACATGAATGGAACGAAATGTTAAAGTAATTTTTTTTTTTTTTTGTAAATGCTGTGTACAATTCTCCAATTTAACCAGGAGCTCTCATTTTAACAACAGCCTCACCTCCATCCTCAGACATCCGAGCTACGGTCTCCATGACGCTGATGAAGTCATTCTCGTTGTCGCTGAACTCTCTTAGCACGTCCAGGAGACCGCGAGCCACAATTTGCCTAGAAAGTATAAGGGAACTCAAGTCAGTGAAGGGAGGGCTATAATACCTACTGTAACAAGTGCAGCATTAACACAGAGCTGTCAACTACATTACACGCTTTTGTACTTGGAAACCACAACACCAGGCTGACCGTAGAGAGCAAGGAGACGAGAAGCCACTGTAATTTTAAGAGTGGACAGTCAAGTGTGACTCGGACCATTGGCATACTTTAGAAGAATTAAAAAGGTCCTATATTTCGTTTTAAAAAGGTATAAATAACTATGATATAGAGCATATTTTCCAGGGCTGCAATTAACAATTACTTTTGTTATTTTTTTTCCAATAAGTCACCTACTCAAACCTCTATGGTACGTTGATATTCAAGTATTTTAAACCTGATAAAAAAGGCCAAAATATGATTATACAATTCTTCTAAATAGAGAATATTTACAAATAAAATGCAATCTGCAAGCTTGCAAACAAGGGTATAAGGTGATATTTGTGCACAGTCATGGCTATTTTTTTTTTTTTACTATTATTATCATCATCATTATCATCATCATCATTATCATTATCATTATCATCATTATCATTATCATTATTATTATTATGTATTCATTTTTTAATTTAATCCAAAGTTTCCCATTAAATCTTAAATTCTCCCCCATCCTTGTATTGTCATTAACATAAAAATTAACTACACTGTTCAAAAATATGAAATACAGGTAATAAATGACAAAATCTACAAATAGTGTGAAAGAAAATAATTTAGAAAGTATTTGTGCCGCCATAGTCTGAACAAATGTATGGGAAACACGGGGATTTTTTTTTTTGTTTTGTTAATATGGTCCACTCCTACTGGATCATTAGCAGACTAAAATGCCAAAATCTCAAAACTGGAACATAGCTGCCTCTAAATTAAACAAAAGAACACCAGTAAATGGAGCAGAAACCATTAACAATCTGTGGAATTGTCTTTTCACATTGTTACATTGGATTTAGAGCAGGTATGTGCTTCGTAAATAAACAGGAATGCAGATATCCATCAGGAAAACAACACATCCTGACGTCAATGTTAACAGCTCGATCATTTCCTGAAATTTTGAATATGTGCCACCACAGTCTTCGTAAAACAGCAAAAGTCCAAGAGGGAGTAAGATAGGAAGTGGAAACCCGCTTCCAGGAGTGAAATCAAGAGTTCACATAACACATATCCTATCAAATCTACAGGGTGACAACATTTCCCCATTTAACAAATGCTTCCTAGTAACAATCAAAGGGCAGATGCGTCCTTTTACGAATCACCGGGGGATTCAATTATACAAGTCGTCAACAAGAACATGCATTTAAATTGGTGCAAATTTTCTCACTTTCAAAAAGGTGTCAACACATCAACAAAAGCCCATATGAAAATGTATGAGCCATTTGAAGTTAAAGGTCCTATATTATGCAGCATTTACCCTTGTGAACTTTAAGCCATGTTAGACTGTTGTTACCTCCTCAAAAGCAGACCTGGAGCTGTGTTTTGTTTCATTCACACGTTTGGTAGTTTCCAGCTTCCTTTTAACTTTTGTTCAGTAGAGATCAGAAATTCCAGACTTGAAAGTATCCAAATGATTCTAGTGAAGGTGTATGACATGACATCACAAGAAGGAACAGAGTGTTTTCAGTTTGAGAGAAGAACGCAGCCTAAATATGCAGGGTTTGTGTGTTAAATATGTGTGAATGAAACAAAACAAAACAACAACTCCATACGTATGTTTTTGATGAGGAAACAACATTATAACATAGATCAGAAAAGAGCGTAATATTAAACTCCCTTTAAACTCACCTGTTAAAAACATTTTCACTGAAGGCGTATTTCTCTAGCCTCCCAAGTGGGGTGAGGTTATCTTGTCCTGCATCGAGGAAAGCTGTGATGCGGATTCCGTCGCACTCTGAACCGTAGTCATCAAATCCGACTGTGAAATTAGACATTGGCTGTTTAATACATGTTTCCTACAAGTTGAGGATGTTTGTAAATAAAGATACATAAAAACATAGGGCTGTGCAATTGACTGAATTTGTAATTGTGATTTTAATTATTGCGCTATTCAATTACAAAAATGTTGTAAGCGAAAATACAATGAATTTACTTAAAACATGAATTAATTTCTTCTTTAGAATGTTATGTGTGCTCATTGTACCCTGCAAAACCTGGAGCAAAGCCACTGGTCTAAGCTAAATAAATATGACTGAAGGTTTTCAAAAATACAGCATCACAAGACATTCCTAATAAATTATATTAGGACTACTTGTCTGCAGGTTAATCTTGACAGAAAAAGCTGTTTGAAATAACCGAAATAATTGTAATCTTTTTTTCCCCCCAGAATTGGGTAAACAATGTAATGTTGTTTTCTATGTAATCTGCATATTTGGAATAATAATTTAAAAAGGCAATTTCATGATATAATAATATAATAAAATAATATATGACACATCCTGCAATAATACATTTCTGTATTTTTAATAAGAATTAAGCAAATTACATACAATTTGCTCAAATTCTTGGACAGATACAAATATTTACTGGTATTTGAATGCAGGCAGTTGCTGTCCTAAACATGAATGAAGCCAAAATAGCCTGGAGCATTTTCCTCAAAACATTGACTTTTATGTTTTCTTGTTCAGGACTAATAGTAGTGCAACATAACTGTTGAAATACTGTTGACAGTTTTAAATTTCACAACTGCAAGAAGGGTTGTGCAGGAAGATGATACTCTACCATAAAACTTGTTGGGGGAAAAAAACTGTTCTACACATACTACAGGACAAGAAATCAAGAGTTATTGGGATAAGGTACTCACAGTCATCCAAATCATCATGGCCATCTTCAAAATATAAAGATAGACCTACAGCAGGGGATAAGACAATTTAGTAACACTGGAAAAAGAGAGTGGCTCAAGGGGCCAATTAGCACAAAGCCTTTGGTAACAAAAGCAAGTCTTTCAAAATAAGTTTAGGATCAGTGTTTAAGCGGTTGTGGTTTCCCAAGTGTTGCAAAAATGTATTTCTTTAGGTTGTTATATTTTGTAACAGTGAAAAGATGAATCAGTGTTGTAACATCGTGAATGACATAACCAACAGCTGTCCTGTTATAAAATGTGCAAGTTAAATGATAATATTGTTACACTATAGTAGCTTATCAGAGCAATCCAAAGAGCCCAGAAAACGCCCGAAGACAAGCAGCATGTGGTGAGCCTGTGTTTACAGCTGAAAGGGCTTCTCACACAGCTTATAATGTCATAATATCTCACTTTACGCAGGGGCTAATCGCGCTTTTAGACTGGATTACACATTTAGTCTGTTTAAAAATACAGCCCCAATCACATTTGCAGAGTGGGGCTAGCTCATCTTTATGGAGGTGTTAAGTAGGACTTGCTCAGCTTATGCTTGAAAATGACTTTAGCACCACGGCTAATGTTAGCTCCCTGAAGTCGCTATCCTTTGCTATGGCAGCAGATCGAAAATAAAAACATCTCAAACTTCACACAGCCCATGAACTACAAGAGACAAATGTCGGATACTGTAATCAATTAAATGAGCTCAGTTATTGCACTAATCCTGCCACAAATGCACTGCTTTCATAACCCGAGCAGAGTCTTAGCTCGCTGGCTAGTAGAGCTAAGTTTGCTAGTGCGGCTTGTCCAGCCCTTTCGCTTGACTTGACTTGCCAAAGCAGGGACTTCTCTTTGTTTTTACGCAAATGCGGTCATACAGTACTGATCTCAAAGCCCAGTTTCCTGACACGCATAGTATTTAGAGTATTTAGCGTCAATCCAACACCTGGGATGTCTGAAAAGTGGGGGGAAAACAATGTTAAAAGTATGCTTACCTGCCATCTTGAGTACGGGCTCGGCTCTGCGGGCTGCCGTCCGTCCGTCCGCTGTGGGCTGTCACCGCGGCACAGCTGTCACTCAAAGCTACAAAACTACTTCCTGAAAGTACTTCCTGATGCGGGAGAATGTGGCTCTTTTATGCGTCCGAGCGGGGCTTCAGGCGCGGCGCTCAGCTTCGGCACAAACTCGACATATCGGCGCATAAACACACACCTTTTGGGCTTTGTGCGGACGTCCAAACACAAAAGCCGACCGACGCAGTCACGTGACCTCACGGCGTAATCCAAGATGGCGGCGGAGCGAGTCCAGCGTTAGCCCCGGGGAGCTGTTTACAACATTCAACAACAGGATGGACACAGCTCAGGCGTTACTCTGCGTTTTCTAACTCTATTAAGCAGAATATTGTGATGACTTTAAGCACCGTGAAGCAGAATCGCCTGTAAACAGCGACCACTTTAAAGGTTTTTTTTTCTTCCACAAAATTAAACAGTCAAGGGAAAGCTGCCAATGCTCCTCATCACTAACTAACATCAAGAGAGGACATGGGTATGACACTAAGAGAGTTAAAAGTTTGTCTCCTGGGGGTAAGTCATTATATTATGTTGAAAATGCTGACCAGTGCACTTTCTTTGTTATGTTAAATTGCTACTTTCTCGATCGGATTACACCACGGCTCATTTTACTGTCTGTCTCAGGGTAAACTTGTAAATAAAGTGGCCTCTCATTAATTATAAATTACATGTGACTCATCCAAATAATGCGTAGTGGAAATTTCTGGCAATAATGATGAGTAAGTAAACGTTAATATGCTGGATAATAATGTTGTCATGTGGTAAGTTTGCATTGTTTGTTTAATGTATGACTATATGGGAAGCTTGATGATGCTACTGTAAGTTATCATTTTCGTAATCATAATGTAGTAATCTATTATTTTGTGTGTTTTGCAGGAGACTGGGGTTGGAAAATCAAGTATTGTTTGGCGATTTGTTGAGGACAGCTTCGATCCAAATATCAATCCCACAATCGGGTTTGTTTCTGCTCAGTTCCACTTTCAGATCAGTGCATTTTATTAGTAGAAATCACATTTCCTTCTTTTGAATTGAGCTACATGAACAGCAACATTTCCTTTTTGTAATTAACCATAGTCAAATATAGTGTAAGAATAGTAACTGTTTATTAAGATGAATAACTGGACCTTTATTTGTCCCACAATGGGGAGATTCAAGTGTTGCAATGCACAGTTCAAGAACAACAAGAGAATAGAAATAAGCACTAAAAATCTGTCTAAATAAATACAGTGGTCCCTTGTTTATCGCGGGGGTTAGGTTCCAGAAATAACCCGCAATAAGTGAACGTTTAGTCCTGGTCTAGTCCCGGTCTAGTTCCAGTCTGGTCCCGGTCTGGTCCTCATGTCTTAGTCCCAGTCTGGTCCCAGTCTGGTCCTCATGTCTTAGTCCTGGTCTGGACTACGGATCCAGTGACTCATGTCGCCGCTCCTCGTGCATCCAGTGGGATTCCCGGATCATTCCCGGACACAGAGGACACAGAGGAGAAGCCAATCAGGACGCAGAACACAATGTTGAAACACTATTAAAAAAAATTGGGAAAAAAAAAAAAAATCTGCGAAACAGCGAGGCTGTGAAAAGTGAACCGCGATAGAGCGAGGGACCACTGTACTATAAAAAATAAAATAGACCTAAATTTAAAGGTACATTGCGTGACTTACTGCTTTGTCTGGAATGTTTCTTGTTATGACATTAAACACATCTATCTATCATTTATTCATCAGGGGTGTTTTTATTGTACAAAAATACAATCATTTTGTCTGCCTCTTCACAGATCTGACCTGTAATGGAGCCTATGGATGTCTCCCTTGAAATAGAATAGATTTTTTAGGTTTCGTCTCTACCGTGGAACATTCTAGACAAAGCAATAACATCTATATGGAGACAAGCAGGAGACAAACCCTCCACCAGAAAAATTGCACAATGAAAAAAAAATTAGCTTGTAAACATTACATAATATCTTTGATGCCTGTTATGCACCTAATAGAAATTCTTGCGTACAACAGTTATTTGAATGTATATTTGGTGGTATTTAGTCAGTGATATTTAGCATATCACACTTTTTCTAGAAGAATGATATATTTCTGAAGTTGCTGTTGAAATTAATCTTTCACCAGATATTTATGACAACCAAAATAATTCCTGTATGCAAATAAATCATTCTGTAGATACCCAGTTAAGTATGTTATGTGCAAAAATGTGAAGTGACCTGTGGAAATTCAAGACAGTTGCGTGACAACACTGTATTTGTTACTTGTTTTCTTTCCAGGGCATCCTTTATGACGAAGACAGTACAATACCAGAATGAACTGCATAAGTTTCTGATCTGGGACACAGCAGGGCAGGAACGGGTGAGTACTGTCTCCATTGTTGTATTTACAATGGCTTTAGGTTTAGTTATAAAGTCTTGTCACAGCAGAATCTTCTTCTGTCTGAAGGAAGATTCTCTATGTACCTTCTTGAAAATGCGTAGTGTTGTGTAGTTATAAATTTTTTCTGATAGGGGGCAATGCATACCTTTGGATAAGTGAGACGTTCCTTTGAGGAGTTAGAATTTTTAGGATTCCCCAATTCCCCTTTACACCAATTTGAGCAAGAGAGCAATGAATTTGGTTAAATCTACTGGAAAATTCTGTAGCCTGGTATAATTTGTCCTATGTAAACCTTGCCCTTTGACCTGTCACTCCCTCCAGTGTCACACCTTTGTTTTTAAATCTTCGGGCGCTTGAAAGATGTGCTGCCCACTGCTCCTGAAGGATGGGTCAAATGCAGAGAAATAATTTTCCTACAGGGATAAATAAAGGATAATAAAAAAAAAAAATAATGATAATTAAAGCATTCTTGTAATTTAGGAATCTCTCTAGATTTCCCTCAAGTTCACTATGAGGTTTTTGTAATATCAGGGGTGGATAAAAATAACAGAAGTTTTTATGTGTGTTTATAAAAGATAATGGACAAAAGATGCCAGTTTAGATTGTAATTCTTCATTAAGTGTTATCATGTAGTACTTGCAGTAGGGGTTATTGACACGTTTATAATAATAACTTAAGATATTTTTTGTAAACTATCTAAACTTGTTAAAAGGTCATTGGAACAAAGTCTTTAACCTAACCTACTATTACTATTACTTTTTCACCTTTTCCTCAGAATGTCCACAGTATGGCATTAAACTTATCCATTTTACAATTATTCCATTACAGATTTTGTTATTTTGAACTGGCTTGCCTCTCTACAGATCTAATTTGTCCGGAATGCATTAGTTACTCCATGGAAATAGATCATTTTAATGCCATTATGTGAGATATTCCGCTCTATGAAGACAAGCGGGTAGAAAAGTTACGCAGTGCACTTTTAATTACGTACCATATGGACTGTAAGGTATGGTCCAGTCCAATTAAACAAAACAGTTTCTAAAGTTTAACTCTAAAAAGTCATCAGAATTATGTTCCTGGTAAGTGGAAGTAATAAAACGATAGATAAAAATAATAAAATCAATAAAAGCTGTAATAAAATATGTGTGTATAAATTAAGTTGCAACATGTGGTTAAAAGTATAGCCTCACATATGTTGTAAGAGATTTTCCTGCACACATGTTTAGGATTAAGGGCTCAGAGTGCTATATCCTCATGTTTGAACTGAAATACCAAACAATACTTTGCATACGCGGGGCCTTAGTGGGTATTTACGGACCGCTTTCTCTTTTGACTCAACCAGCTGGAGACATTTTCATCACTTCCCTTATAGCGCATGTCCTTCTGCTTTCTAGTGCACTCTCTCCAACGAAGTCAGATAAGGTTTGACCCCGTCTTTTATCCTGGTTCCCCTGGGGTCTGGTGTCTTTGGGGCCCCAAGAGGACAACAACACGAGTCAGTTTAAGATAAGATGAGAGAGGCTGAAACCGGAGCTGTCTCTGCCCACTGGGGTGTGCTGTTGCTGGGGGCTTATCTGAGACGTGTTGCCACTCTAGACCTGCTTTTCTTCCTTTGAGTGTTCTGTATTCTTTTCTGTCTATTTTGGAGTTTTGGAGAAAAATGGGGCAGTCAGATGTTGGATAATTCAGATTTGTATAGCTAGCAAACATCATCTTGTTAAAGGTGCACTTTGTAACTTTAGGGAGGGGGGTCCACAACCTTTTTGTCTCCATGGAGATGTTAACGCTTTGGTTTAAATTGTCACAGTATGGTATTAAACTAATCTGCCTTGCATTTATTCAACTACAGATGTTATTTATTACTCAAAAATATCTTAAAGGTCCCATGGCATGAAATTTTCACTTTCTGAGGTTTGTGAACGTTAATGTGAGCTCCCCTACCCTGTTTAGGCCCCCCCCCCATGGCTAAAAGTTGGTCCTTTTCTGCGTTACACAAAACCAGTGTTGAAACGGGCGAGTTCGGACAAGGCACCTTTTTGACGTCAGATCGGCAAATGCAGCTCCAGCCCCTCCCTCTGTCTCCGCTCAGCGTCCCTGTATATCCCGCCCATAGAGTTTGGACTGTGAATGCGCTACAATGCGAAATGCATTTTTTTATTTGCCTGGAGGCACGTCCGAGTGTTTCTAGGCTCGCAAGTCCCTTACCCGACCCTCTGGACCTATGAAATACCAGTGGTTTAATTTTATTTTCTGTGTAAATATGCTTTTTTTCATTGCAAAGTCTCCCATCTGTCTTCCTGTGTTAAACACGGAAGCGAGCAGACACCGGTGCAGAGCTGCGCTTCCAGCGGGGGAAACCCGCCCCCCCCGCTCCTTAGCCAATCTCTCTGTCCTTCTCATTTGCATTGAAGCAGCAACACTCAGAATAAAGCATTTTAGACACATATCTAGCCTCATGAAGACTGTCAGAGTCATATCTCATGCAGTGAGTGTTGATTTTGAAGAAGGATTCATTTACAGTATTAGGGAACCATTAAGGAGCCATATAAAAGCATCAAGAAGTACCATGTCATGGGACCTTTAAAAAACATCTAGTCTTGCTGTGAGTGGGGTCGACCCACTCCACAAATCTAACCTGTAATTTGACTTGCAAGTCTCTATGGAGATTCATATGTTTATGGCCATACTGTGGAACATTCTAGCCACTTCTCCATGGAGTCGAGCAGGTGTTGGACCCTCCATCAGACAAGTTGCAAAGTAGGGGTGGGTATTGGCAAAGAAGTCACGATTCAATTCGAATCACGATTCCACGATGCCACGATGCGATACTATCACGATGCATCACGATACTTGAATTATTGCGATGCATTGCAATATATTCGACATACTTCAGTGAAAATGTACCAAAAAAAAAAAAAGAGGATAACTTAAATATCAGTGGCTGTGTATCTGGGTCATGTCTTCAATTGATACATAACTCTGAGCAACTCAATTCATAACTGAATTTATTGAATAACAAAAACAAATAAACCAAACCAATAACAAAAAAAGTGCATAGGATTTTTTCTAAAACAAAAAATGATGTTCAAACATTTGCCATTTTGGAGGTAGCTACCATCATAACAAACAATACCCTTTCACAAAGAAAAAAGTGCATAGGATTTATAAAAAAACAAACAAACTAATAATTAATTAATTAATTAATAATTAATTAATTGATTATTAATTAATAAAAATCCATTTTTGGCATCAAGAATCGATGCAGTATATTGTGAAAGTTAGTATTGCGATGCATTGTCATGACGATTATTTTGCACACCCCTATTGCAAAGTGCCCCTTTAACTACAGTAAACATGAGAATTAAATGTGCATTGTTTAACTCTTTTATTGGAGGGTCTATAAGTGCTTGTATTCAAGAAGATGTTATTGCTTTGTCTAGAAATTTCCTGTAGTTTAATAAGTATGATATTAACCTTATTTATCTGCACGGAGACAAGCCAAATTACAGCTCTGTGGTGAGTTGACCCTGCTCACTGTTGAAGAAGAATGGATGGATTTTACAAACGTAGGCTAAACAGTAATATCTCCATGGAAACAACTGTATCCGAACAAGTATAAGAGCACACACTATTAAACGCCCATGGACCACTATGGAAAAACGTACTCTGTTGTAAAAAGAAAGTGTTTTTTTTTTGTTTTGTTTTTTTTTATCCTTGTGGTATCGGCATCTGTATTGAGTATCAAGTCTATTCCTTAGTATTGAAATTGAGTTTGAAATTTTTGAAACAAGTACAGTAGGTGGTGAACAGAAAAGTTACACAATGCATCTTTAAATGCGCAAGATGTCATCATTGCATTAGTGAGTTGATGGGAATCACTGACCAGTGTGTATTATTTTTCAACAGCCCCTTGATTAAGGGAAATTGCCTCATTATTGGCAAACCCCCCCCAAAAAACATGAAAATCAGTACAATATTTGGACTCCAGCAAGAATAGTTATTGCTTCGGTAATAAATATTTTAGTTTCTACAGCCAGAAATGCCTTTAGCCAATAAAATTTTATGCTGAATATAAAAAATAATCAGTAAAAGATTTAAAGAACAGCTTGCCTAGGTCAGGGAGTGCTCATCCTTAGACCTAGATTTACTGGTAAGAAAATAAATGTATAAAATTACCCAAATAATCATGAAATCTATCAACATACAGACAGACACACAGAGCCCATGTACCCGAATTGCCGACTGTAGAGATTAGTTCGGCTGCTTTCCTAACCTCAACCAATTTACGCAGTCTCCAAATCTGTTGAGATGAAAAATGGGAACAAGCGAGTGGGGAAGACGGAGCTGTTAAGACACCTTTAATGTGCGTGGAGCTGTCAACAGTCTCTACAAGCCCCCGAAAACCTTAGATTCAACTGAAAATAAACATTAAACTACGCACCTCTTTCATTAGGCACTAAACATGTGGTTATGGTAATTAGCTAGAGCAGATTGGGCATCACTGGGACTTTTCTGTTTGGCTTCTGTACTCTGGGTTTAGCTTGATTGCTCTGGATAGACCACACAGGAATTGCAGCCATTTTAGTTGCCAAATATCTCAAATGTTGGATCGCTTTGAGTGGATTTTGAGCCAATATCAACTATAATAATGTGGAATGCGTGCTGAGGTAAGAGTGTCACTCGGAGATGGATAGTTTATTCCATTATATTGTAAAGGAAAATAGAGCAGACAGTGGGGTTAGTCAGAGTGGAGGACTTTCGGAGACCTGCTGCTTTTCAGATAAATATGATTAGATAATGTGTGACACGTGGGTTAACATGGCTGTTAATTTTATATTGGAGAAGGATAAGAAACAGGCTTTGTGTGTATTAAGGGAAGGGCAGAGGAGTACTTGAAAATTGTGAAAGATACAGATAAGAAAAATATAGTAGTGTTTGTGATGCTAGAATTCAGTCACAGAGTATATCAAAATATTTCTTGATTACATTGAATACATTTATTAATATTTTATCATTGTATTTGGTAGGGCATGTGGCTTGAAAATGCACATATATCTACAGTCAAAAAGCCATAGGATTTGCTGTGGTAAATGCTGTGGAAATTAACTTTGTATCCAAGGAAGGTGTTTGTAGAAATTCACTTAAATTGAAGGAAAAATTGCTTCTTGTAAAATGTATTTCTGACAACAAAAAAGGTAATGTTTATTAAATACTAAATTTATTTTCCAATTTGTATAAGTTTAAAAGTATAGTTTATATCCCCTTTTTATGTCGCACTTACATGGATAAATCAGAGGATGTTGTGCTTCACATGAACCTTTCTAAAAATACTTTGTTCCATTCATTTGTCCAAAAACTTTGAATCATATAATATATATATAATCATTTTCTAGATTAGGGTTGTCAAAAATGGATACCCAGATGCCAATCAAAAATACTAAAAGGAGTACTGAAACCGGTCTGTCACTGTAACAAATTTTGAAGTGCGATATACAGTGAACCCTCTTCGCGGCCTCGCTGTTTCGCGGATTTTTTTTCCCAATTTTTTTTTTTTTTTTTTTTATAGTGTAACTTTTTTTTACAGTGTAACATTCTGTCCTGCGCCCTGATTAGCTAAGAGACTAGACCAGGACTAAACCAGGTCTAAAGCAGGTCTAAACCAGGACTAAACCAGGTCTAAACCAGGACTAAACCAGGTCTAGACCAGGGATGGTAGGGACAGAGTCTCAGATGTCCTTCACGAGAGCGCCTGGGTGACAGGAGGTGTGGCCTTTGTTTACTTGCACGAGCCATGGAAGAGACTGAGTGCGAGCCGGACAAATGGAAGAGCCAAGAATCAACATGGACGGGCCTGGCGCCTGGCCGCGCGGCGTCCGGGGGAGCCGCAGCGGGGAGAGCGGCATTCGAGGGAGCCCGCAGCGGGGGGAGGACACTCGCGCGCACAGAGGAGACAGTGGCTCTTCCCCGTCACGCTGAGAGAACGAACCCGACCCCGTCCTAGAGAACTGTGGAGTATTGGCGACGCATTGATAGCGGTCTGATTTTGGAGCCGGGGTGAAATGCAACCAACTCTTGTGAGCGCAGGTTAGTCTTACCTGGTCTTGTGGTGAGGACTGGTGCTCAGAGGCGTCTGTTAGCGGTTTGGCACTGTTAGCATTGGCTTGAGTCTTGCCCAAAATGATATCCAGGTCGCTTTCCACTCGACTTTCGCACATGGCATGGATATGTGGTACCAAAACAAACACACGTGTCCGCGCGCACGTGTCCGCGGCCGCGCACACGTGTCCGCGCGCACGTGTCCGCGTGTCACGTGCTTCCCCCACTATTAATATATTTTAATGAAAATCTACAAAAGTTTGAGTGTTTAAACAAGAGAAAAATGTGAGAAAATGTTAATACCAGTCTCAGAAAGGTGTATAATGTGTCTGGTGAAGCGTTTTCAGCCTTAAAACATGTAGAATAATTGTAAAATATAAAATTGTCCTACTTCGCGGATTTCACTTATTGCGGGCTATTTCTGGAACCTAACCCCTGCGATAAACGAGGGTTCACTGTATTGATAAAGAAAATATAGAGGATATACAATTAAATTTAACAATTAAAAAATACACAATATCGGTAAGAAACATGTGCTGCAATACATGCATTGCAGAATGAAACACTAGTAGTAAATTTGAGTATATAATGAATTGGTTATTTGGTTATTTATTTAACCTTCTACAGCTTAAATCCTATTGTAGTACAGAAAAAGAAATGATCAAAATTAGCCAATTGTTTTCTCTGTGTACATTCTATCGTCTAAAAATGAGTGTGTTTTTATTGTATTTTTATCTCAAGGGTATCACGTATCAAGCCTCTGCTGCTGGTAACCTGCACCTGAATACAGTGTTTCGTTTCTGTGTGATTTTTATACTGAAATGGGAAAGAAAGTCTCTTCCTTAGCATGGAAATCAAGTATTGTGACAACACTACGATTGAATGCCATAGCCCTTCTGTCATAGACCAAATCTTCTCAAACACTAATTACTTTGCCCCATTTTGGCCCAGAATCGCTAAGTACTTTACCAGGGACATACCAACGGGTCTGTTATATATGAACTGCCATCTTCTTCTCATCCCAAGTGCTGGTGGATTCCTAAATGCGCACATGCTGTTTTGATTATCCGTGCCTGCGTGATGTATTGAGTGAAGATCAAATGTAAAGTCAGCCATAAATACCCAAACATTAACAGTTTTTGACGCATTGTGCTCATCTTTCCCTGATGGCTACCACATGTGTGAGGTCCGCATGGAAAAGACTTTGAAATTTACAGTCTCTTGGTCTAAATTCCAAAACTGAAATTGTTTATTAATATCTTGTTTCACTTAATTTGAGGGTATTGTTAAGAAGTATTTTGAATTGAGATGATGTTGTGTTACCATCTTTTTTATCCACAGTTCAGAGCCCTGGCACCGATGTACTACAGAGGGTCCGCAGCAGCCATCATTGTGTATGATATCACAAAAGAGGTATTTAGTTTCATGTGTTTGTTTATCTTTGGACAGTGATCCATACATATTATTTGTGAATGCACCGATCCGATACTGGTATCAGATATGGACGCTGATGCTGACCAATTTGCTGGACCGGATATCGGCTTAGACTTAGACAAAATTTATTGATCCACAAGGGAAATTGTTTTGGGTACAGTAGCTCAAAGATCAAATATAATATAATAACAGAGGTAACAAAAAATAAATGGAATAGCAACCAAAAAGCAATAGATCAGTGTCAGATGAGACATAATTATAAAAATTATATTTAAAAAAAGATAATGAATGTATATGTACAAGTCAGAATTAAATAGAAAAGTAAGTAGTAAAGTATACATTTTCCAAATATCGGTCCAGCCGATATCCTGGTTAGATATAAAATGATGTAATAAGAATGTTTACTGGTCGTAGTTGGCCCAGAAAGTCTCATAATGTTTCAAGTTTTGTTAATAGAGCTGTTTCTGTGGTTACTAGAGATAAATAACAGCTACATTTGGATCAATTTTGTCTTATTTTAATTTAGTTTAAAGAAAATAAATGCTGTTTTCAGTCTCTGCATTGGTATTGGTTTATATTATGTATCAGGTACTTAAAGCTACAGTATCAAAATCAGAATTGGAACTGAAAAAGCTGGATCTGTGCATCCAGAATATTAATTTAAAACTGAGTTTTTAAAGATTAGCTGGGGTATCTGATTTTCAATCCGTAAAAGGAGGAAGTAGATCAGGGGTGTCCAAATTAAGGCCCAGGGGACAAATTGCACAAATTAGTGTCCAAGCCTTCTTAAAGCTACAGTGGCTCTGTCAGAGCTGTGTGATCTGACTGACTCCTTGTACTGGCACTGTTCTGTGACCCTCCACTTCAAATATGTTTAAATATGTGGCCCAGGGTGAAAAAAGATTGGAGTCCCCTGAGGTAGTTGGTGGGTCAGTAGCTTTAGCACATCACTGGTCACCAACTTCAAATTATAGATGGTAAATGGTCACATCTTTACTGTATATAGCGCTTTTCCACCTTCAAGGCACCCAAAGCGCTTTGCAACAAGGAACCACTCACCCATTCACACACACATTCACACACCAGTGTACACAGACACGGGGAGGCGAGGTGGGTTAAGTGTCTTGCCCAAGGACACAACAGCAGCATTCATCTGTGGGAGCTGGAATCATACCACGAACCTGCGGGTCAGTGGATTTGACCCGCATCACCAATGATGTGGTTGATACATATAAGGCACTTTTTTTTTTGCAATCAATAAAATACTTAATAATTAGATGCAGACAGCAAAGCAGTGGTCTTATTTTGTCACAGAGTGGTGCTTTTATAAAGTCTGTTACCCCATCTTTAATATTTCTGCCTCAAACCAGTTCAGGGCTCTTGTATAATTTAACATTTAGGGGTTTATATAAAAGTAACAAAATATTTACTGGAACTGATAAGTGTATCAAAATGTGTATTTATAATGAATACCACTTCAGTGAGCCAGTGCACCTTTGCTTCACTCAGAAATTGTATCTGGAATAAAACCAATATGAATTTCTTATTATCATTTGAGTGGCTCTAAAAGGAAGGTAATTTTCTCTGAAGAGCTGAAGTTGTTATTGAAGGTTTTATGTTGATTGCAAAGTAATAATATATCCTGAATATTATGTGCGTGTCAACAGGAGTCATTTCAAACATTGAAGAACTGGGTGAAGGAACTACGGCAACATGGGCCTCCAAATATTGTGGTTGCAATTGCTGGTAACAAATGTGACCTTACTGATGCCAGGTAAAGTTTTCTATTGTTTCTGGCTTGGCACTATTTAAAGGTGCATGGTGTAACATTTCTGGTGGTGGGTTTCATCATCTGTGTTTCTTCATGGATATTACTTTGCCTTGAATGCTCCACTGTATGGAATTAAACGTTTATCTATCTTGGATTCAGTGTTCAATTGCAGGTGTTTTAATGCACACCTTGAAGAACATGCATTCTTACACTTAGCTGGCTCGCCTCTCCACAGATCTGACCTGTAACTTGGAAGGGCTGCAATAGTAATCATAAACAAATCGAAATTGCAACTTTAAATGGCTATTTTCTCCACAGGCAAATCAAATATCCTGTATTTTCTTCTGCATCAAAACAGCTAACCCTGTAGTTTAGATCTGCACATGAAATTAAATTTGATTCTTGTATTAGTTTGTTCATATTTCAGTCTTCCTGTCACTACTTCCAGACATGTTTCAAATGCGAATTTGAACAGAATCCTATTATTACAACATACATTTTTTGTAAGTTTAATGCCTGCAGTTAAGATGATTTCAACTAGTGGATCTGTGCCCCAAATTTCTGAAAAACAATCCGTATGGATACTCACAGAAGAATGAGAAAAAGGTTTTAAGTACCTGTACAATAAATAAATGTTTATCTGTGGAAAAAAACATTTGAAATTATGAAAACTCAACAGTATCCTAGTATACTACCTACATATTAAGTCACTGTGAAGACCTAACTGGATACTCGCAATAGACCTAAGTACTAAAATTAGTGAAGCAAATAAAAATATAATCAAAAAGACTAAATCTTTTTCATTTAAATAAAATCTTTCCAGAAAACACATTTAACTGTACAAAGGAAGTGGCAAAGATTTAACTCGATCCCATTCAACTTATTACTTATTCAACTATATTCAACTTTATACATTACCGTATATACTGCTATTTTACATTCTACAAACTCTGTTGTGGCTTCTGCTCTGCTTCACATTTCCTCATAAGTTTTCCTCACAGTTCATTTTCTTACAGATGATAATTGACTCTCACACAAAGTTATACATCTTACAGTTCCTGCATGTTATGGTTCAATTGCAGACTTTTACTAAATGAGCTTAAAATATATTCACATATTCAACTACTACTACTACTAATGTCAAATCAAATATCCTGTATTTTCTTCTGCATAAAAACGGCTAACCGTGTAGTTTAGATCTGCACATGAAATGAAATTTGATTTTTGTATTGGTTTGTTCACATTTCTGTCTTCTTGTCAATTCTTCCAGACGTGTTTCAGATGTGAACTTTGAACAGAATCCTATTATTACAACATTACTGTACATTTTTTGTAAGTTTAATGATGTACTGTGGAACAAACCAGGCAATGCAGTAACATCTGCATGGAGACAACCAGAAAAGTTACACAGTGTACCTTTAACCTTAGTCTGTTTGTATCTTTATGAACAAATCATTTTATATTTTTATACAATATTAACATTTTACCGGCGGGCCAAGCGTGCTGCAGCCCGGGCGGTGGCAGAGGCAAAAACTCGGAGTTGGGAGGAGTTCGGAGAGGCCATGGAGGAGGACTATCGGACGGCCTCAAAGAAATTCTGGCAAACCGTCCGGCGCCTCAGGAGGGGGAAGCAGTGCTTCACAAACACTGTTTACAGTGGGGGTGGGGAGCTGTTGACCTCTACTGGGGATGTTGTCGGATGGTGGAAGGAATACTTTGAGGATCTCCTCAATCCCGCCGTCACGTCTTCCGAGGAGGAAGCAGAGGCTGGGGACTCGGGGTCGGACTCCCTCATCACCCTGGCTGAAGTCACTGAGGTGGTTGGAAAGCTCCTCGGTGGCAAGGCCCTGGGGAATCACACTCCTCAGCCTTCCCGGTAAGGTCTATTCCAGGGTGCTGGAGAGGAGAATTCGACCGATAGTCGAACCTCGGATTCAGGAGGAGCAGTGTGGTTTTTGTCCTGGCCGGGGAACAATGGACCAGCTCTATACTCTCCATCGGGTGCTCGAGGGTGCATGGGAGTTTGCCCAACCAGTCCACATGTGCTTTGTGGATCTGGAGAAGGCATTCGACCGTGTCCCTCGTGGGGTCCTGTGGAGGGTGCTCTGGGAGTACGGGGTTCGGGGCCCTTTGTTAAAGTGATACTCCGGGATTTTTGACATAGGGTCCAATTTTCTAGTTAGCCAGCGTGTAGGATATGTGTAGAGAAAGTTATTTTGCGATTTCATGCAGTCTTTGTAAAATCTGAATTGGCTGTTGCTAAGCTAGCGAAAGTGAACGTCCTGCAGCTAGCCAGCCACTAAAATAGACATACCCAGTACAAAACAAACACCCAAACAAATCAGTTATTATGCCAGGGTATCGATGTACATATCTGTGTTGATAGAATGATTAAGGAAGTAAACCAAGCATGTATTCCTTTGATCATCATCAGCAATTCGTACTTCCTCATTGAAAGCTTGACAGCCGCGGATTGATATCACCCGCATGTCCCAATCCGACCGGCTCTAATAGTTTGTTTACTAGCAACCTCGCAACTGTAAAAGTGAGCACACGGAGCCTGTTCAAAGTATGGCAATGTTTGGCGAGCCCGATTATTTTGATGAGGAGGAAGAGCAGTTGCATTTTTCCAGTGAACCATACGACGGGACACCGGAGTATACGGACGAAGAATTGAAAGAGATGGATTTACAAAGAGCAAGAGAGCAAGAGAGCGCGTCTGCAAATGCAGCCGCCGCCGAAGCTGCAGCAGAAAGCCGGGACAGAAGAACCGGGGATTGGTGGTGTCAGTGCCGAAATTGCGAACTTATGGAGAACGAGGATGAATGTTTTTGCTGCAGGGAGTGGGACTGTTATCCCACAAATGCAAGAGCTGGAGCTAGATACTTCGTTTCGAAGTCTAGATGTGTCTGGTGGCCATAGCACTTCCAATGATGTCTGCATAACAGAGCACCAGGACTTCTTGCCCCATCTCAATCGTGGCGTACTGGAGACATTCTTCTGCGTCGAAAAGATAAATTGGAAGAAACGACCTAGACCTGCTGGACCTAATGGCCAGTTATCAATGCGGTAAGTGGTGTGCCAGAAAAAAATGTTGAATGTAGGAGCGTTTGGCCAGTTGCAAAATCAGTGAGATGATTATACTCACATCTTCTAAGTTAGGCCTCCTGTTTCTGTTACTCACCAACGTGTGTAATGCATGCCTCCAGTCTCTACTCTTTGTAATAATGACAACTGCTGCTGATGAATTGACGAGGGAGAAGTAAAATTCCGCCGCTGCTTAGAAACTAGTCCCCCAATGTGCGTCAATTAAGTCGTTTGAAGCAAGGTCCGTTTCGTTCAAAATCTTATTATATCAACACAGATATTTAAATCGATACCCTGGCATAATAACTGATTTGTTTGGGTGTTTGTTTTGTACTGGGTATGTCTATTTTAGTGGCTGGCTAGCTGCAGGACGTTCACTTTCGCTAGCTTAGCAACAGCCAACTCAGATTTTACAAAGACTGCATGAAATCGCAAAATAACTTTCTCTACACATATCCTACACGCTGGCTAACTAGAAAATTGGACCCTATGTCAAAAATCCCGGAGTATCACTTTAAGGGCTGTTCGGTCCCTGTATGACTGAAGCAGGAGCTGTGTTCGCATTGCCGGTAGTGAGTCGGACCTGTTTCCGGTGCATGTTGGACTCCGCCAGGGCTGCCCTTTGTCACCGGTTCTGTTCATTATATTTATGGACAGAATTTCTAGGCGCAGTCAGGGGCCGGAGGGGATCCGGTTTGGGAACCACAGGATCTCATCTCTGCTGTTTGCAGATGATGTTGTCCTGATGGCTTCATCAAACCGGGACCTCCAATGTGCACTGGGGCGGTTTGCAGCTGAGTGTGAAGCGGCTGGGATGAGGATCAGCTCCTCCAAATCCGAGGCCATGGTTCTCGACCGGAAAAAGGTGGTTTGCCCTCTCTGGGTGGGTGGAGAGTCCTTGCCTCAAGTGGAGGAGTTCAAGTATCTCGGGGTCTTGTTCACGAGTGAGGGGAGGATGGAGCGTGAGATTGACAGGCGGATCGGTGCAGCGTCGGCAGTGATGCGGTCGTTGTACCGAACCGTTGTGTGAAGGTCAATCTACGTTCCTACCCTCACCTATGGTCATGAGCTTTGGGTAATGACCGAAAGGATGAGATCGCGGATACAAGCGGCCGAAATGAGTTTCCTCCGCAGAGTGGCTGGGCGCACCCTTAGAGATAGGGTGAGGAGCTCAGTCACACGGGAGGGGCTCGGAGTAGAGCCGCTGCTTCTCCACGTGGAGAGGAGCCAGCTGAGGTGGCTCGGGAATCTGTTCCGGATGCCACCTCGGGAGGTGTTCCGGGCATGTCCCAGCGGGAGGAGGCCCCAGGGAAGACCCAGGACCTGCTGGAGGGACTATGTCTCCCGGCTGGCCTGGGAACGCCTTGGGGTCCCCCCGGAGGAGCTGGAGGAAGTGTCCGGGGTGAAGGAAGTCTGGGAGTCCCTGCTTAGACTGTTGCCCCCGCGACCCGGCCCCGGATAAGCGGAAGAAAATGGATGGATGGATGGATTAACATTTTACAAATTCTTTACTTTCATAGAGAAGTACCAGAGAAAGATGCAAAGGATTATGCAGACTCCATCCATGCGGTCTTCGTGGAAACCAGTGCCAAAAACGCCATTAACATCAATGAGGTGTTTATAGAGATAAGTGAGTGTCTTTAACCTCCTGGACCCACTGGCCTTAAGATCCCCAGGTTAACATTAGGCTGCCACTGTTTTGACAGATGAGCTAAATAAACGTGTATATACATGCAGACAGTTTAGCTTAGCTCTGTGGGCTGGTGTAGGAGCGTGATCACTGTAACATTAGCATTATTTCAACCTGTAGAGACTCAGACAGACACAAAGAGATGTATCAGCAAGCTTTATTGAATGAGTTAACTGTAGCGCTCAGACCACAGCAGAAGACGTTGTGATGAAGGGCGTGGCCGGTTAGATGGCGTTTAGGAGAGGTCTTCCCCCGGGGCCTGGACACTGGAGATGGTAGAGGTGAGGATGAGGAGAGTGAAGGGGATGATGAGAGGATGAGGAGAGTGAAGGGGACAATGAGAGGACATGGAGAGGATGAGGAGAGTGAGGGGGACGAAGAGATGATGAGGAGAGTGAAGGGGGCAATGAGATGATGAAGAGAGTGAAGGGGACGATGAGATGATGAGAGTGAAGGGGATGATGAGGAGAGGACGTGGAGAGTGAAGGGGACGATGAGATGATGTGAGGATGAGGAGAGTGAAGGGGACGATGAGATGAGGAGAGGATGAGGAGAGTGAAGGGGATGATGAGGTGAGGACGAGGAGAGTGAAGGGGACGATGAGATGAGAGTAAAGGACGATGAGATAATGAGGTGAGGATGAGGAGAGTGTAGGGGACGATGAGAGGATGAGGAGAGTGAAGGGGACCATGAAGACGCGACGAGTGATGGGGACGATGATATGATGAGGTGAGGATGAGGAGAGTGAAGGGGACGATGAGATGGTGAGGATGAGGAGAGTGAAGGGACGAGGAGAGTGAAGGGGACGATGAGAGGATGAGGAGAATGAATGGGACGATGAGATGATGAGGTGTGGATGAGGAGAGTGAATGGGACGATGAGATGATGAGGTGAGGATGAGGAGAGTGAAAGGACGATGAGATGATGAGGAGAGTGAAAGGACGATGAGATGATGAGGTGAGGATGAGGAGAGTGAAGGGGACGATGAGATGATGAGGAGAGTGAAGGGGACGATGAGATGATGAGGAGAGTGAATGGGACGATGAGATGATGAGGTGAGGATGAGAGTGAAGGGGACGATGGGATGAGGAGAGTGAAGGGGACGATGAGGTGAGGATGAGGAGAGTGAAGGGGACGATGAGATGATGAGGAGAGTGAAGGGGACGATGAGATGATGAGGAGAGTGAATGGGACGATGAGATGATGAGGAGAGTGAAGGGGACGATGAGAGGACGAGGAGAGTGAAGGGGACGATGAGAGGATGAGGAGAGTGAAGGGGACGATGAGAGGATGAGGAGAGTGAAGGGACAATGAGATGATGAGGAGAATGAATGGGATGATGAGATGAGGTGTGGATGAGGAGAGTGAAGGGGACGATGGGATGATGAGGGGAGGACGAGGAGAGTGAATGGGACGATGAGATGATGAGGTGAGGATGAGGAGAGTGAAGGGGACGATGGGATGAGGAGAGTGAAGGGGACGATGAGGTGAGGATGAGGAGAGTGAAGGGGACGATGAGATGATGAGGTAAGGATGAGAAGAGCGAAGGGGACAATGAGAGGATGAGGAGAGTGAAGAAATGAAATAGTCAAAATCAATAATAGTGCAGTGTACAGCGTGGCAAATATACCCCCCCCCCCCCTTTATTTATTCATTCATTTATTTACTTAAACTCACTATTTTAAGTCACACCAATATTTTATTATTTTTTTCTGTTTATTTTTTCTTCCTTCCTTTATAATATACTTAACGTTCTTAAAGGTCCCATGGCATGAAATTTTAACTTTCTGAGGTTTTTGAACGTTAATGTGAGCTCCCCTACCGTGTTTAGGGCCCCGCCCCCCATGGCTAAAAGTTGCGAAATGTGTAAACTGAGCATTTGCGGTCCTTTTCTGCGTTTGAAAAAAAGACAGCTCAAACAGGCGATTCTGAACAAGGAAACTATGTGACGTCACATTGAAGAAAAAATGCAAATGCAGTTCCACCTCCCGTCTGGATATCTACCCACCGTCACGGCCAGAGTTTGGACCGCAAACGAGCTACGCAATGCGAAATGCGTTTTTTTATTTGCCTGGAGGCACGTGAGAATGTTTCCAGGCTCGGATGTCCTTTATCCAAGCCTCTGGACCTCTGAAACAGCAGTGGTTTAATTTTATTTTCTGTGAAAATTTGTTTTTTTTTTCATTGAAATGCCTCTCCTTTCTTCCTTCGCACATAAAACGTGGAGGTGGAGCCAGCGCACCGCTAAAACGAGGAAAGAGCGGAGAGTTTGCCCCCTCACCCCCACCCGCTGCTCTGGCCTGTCTCTGTCCTTCTCATTTGCATTCAAGCAACGACGCCCATAAGGAGGTGTTCAGAGACATATTTTTTGACTCTACCTGTGTTCATGGGTCTTTCTCATGCACTGAGTCTTGATTTTGAAGAAGGATTCATTTACAGTATTAGGGAACCATTAAGGCACCATATAAAAGCATCAAGAAGTACCATGTCATGGGACCTTTAACAATTGATTTTATGTAATTATTACGTGACTGTGTTTGAGAATAAAACTGTATTCATTTGTATAAACTCTCCATATCATGTTACACAATTCAGCTGACTTTTATGTAGTTTTATCACCCACACTTGGCATTATTTTCTTTCATAGTAGTGTACTGTATTACATGCACAATATCTAGGTTATCAAAATATTTTACATGTAACTTGAACTTTATTGTATTTTTGTTGCATTATGTCTGATGTTCTGCTTTTCTTCTCCAGGTAAGCGTATCCCTGCCGCAGACGCCGCTGGAGGGAGCCCGGGAAAGAGTTTTAAAATCGGACGGCAGGCCTCAGAGTCTCAGAGGACGTGTTGCTGATGGGGCCAGATACGAACCATGTGACCCGGCGTGACCTTTCACCCCAAAACGCCACATACCAGCGGCCGATGTAAAACTCAGTGCAAACATTACAAATCACATAACTTTAATTACAGCATTAATCATGGCATTTGAACTACTTGTAAATGTGTGTACAGGTGTAAGATACGTCACCTAAATATTTTGATATTACTTAAGTTAAGATTATGCAACTTGTATTTTCCAGTGTAATGAGTTTTCTATAAATAGCATGCTGGTGTAAAGACATGTCCACTATTACTCTAATCAAACATGCGTAGTTGTCTTGCTGTAATTACTGGTGTGTTAGCTGTTGGATATTATTATACGACCTCCAGCAAGGGCAAGTAACACTGCGTAGTCTACTAGCTTTCAAGTACGCCCCTTGGGAAAAGTCAACAAGGCTCCCAACACCTGGCTTTACAAGTTCAACAACAAGATTAATGTTTTCACATGTTTTTTGCAAATAAAACTAATTTTGTAGAGATTTTCAAACTTTACACATCATTAAGCTCTGAAAAAAAATAAGAGACAACTGCAAAATGATCAGATTTTCTGATTTTACTACTTATAGGTATGTGTTTGGGCAAAAGGAACATTTTTGTTTGAGTCTATAAACTACTGACAACATTTCCCCCAAATTCCAAATAAAAATATTATCATTTAGAGCATTTATTCGCAGAAAATGACAAATGGTAAAAATAACAAAAAAGATACATGTTTTCAGACCTCAAACAATGCAAAGAAACAAGATAATTTTAAATTCATTTTAAAACAACATAATACTAATATTTAAGAAGAGTTCAGAAATCAATATTTGGTGCAATAACCCTTATTTTTAATCACAGCTTTCATGCGTCTTGGCATGCTCTCCACAAGTCTTTCACATTGTTCTTGGGTGACTTTATTCCACTCCTGGTGCAAGAACTGAAGTAGCTCAGCTTTGTGTTTGTGTTGGAATTCAACAGACACTGGAATGGAATGGCTGTACTACATGTAGAGATGCTGATTTCAGAAAAAAATGCAGTGGTCTCTTATTTTTTTACAGAACTGTATATTTATCTTTCAAAATCCAATTTTAAAGGTGCACTGTGTAACTTTTCTGCTGGAAGACCCACTATTGGCTTGTTGTCTTCATGGAGATGTCATTGCTTTGCCTGGAATGATCTACAGCAGTGTTTCCCAACCTTTTTTGTCTTGTGTATTCCCTGAGCCTTTTTGTCATACCTCGAGTACCCCCTCACTCATACGTGATAATTCTCCAAAAGTAGAACGTGACACAACAGATTATTAAATGAAAATCATTTTATTTCATCTCCTTAATTTGAAAATTTAAATCTCAGGCATTTTCTCTCTTTTCTTTAACTCAAATTTATTCAAATTACAATAAAAAAAATAAAAAAAATCTCCCCCCTGTGCCTGGCAGCGACACTGCCGAGTACCCCCTGCAGTGTGCTTGCGTACCCCTAGGGGTACTTGTACCCCTGGTTGGGAAACACTGATCTACAGTATGTCATTAAACTTATCCAATGCCATAGAAACAAGATGATGCCATCAGGTCATGTTACAGGTCAGATCTGTGGAGCGGTGACTTCTTAAACACATCTAATTGAATAAAAGCAGGATAGATAAGATTCATGTCAACATTAGTGTGTAACAAAGCAATTACATCTCCATGGAGAGGAGTATTATGGGCACCCCATACTCCAAAGTTGCATGGTGCACATATAGCTAATCAAAAAATAGTCCTAAATATGCCTAAAACTGAAAGATACTCTAATACTGGTTTAGTATGGGTCTTGTCCAGATTTGGTTCCATGTGTGCCCAAAAAGCACTTGCTGAATGTTGACTTTCAAAGAGGGGGTATTATACAAAATTGACTTTTTGGAGCTTTCTACCATGTTATAATATTGTTCCCTCATCAAAAAACATTCCTGAAGAGGTTTTAGGCGTCATTATGCATCATGCGTGCATCATGCGTGCGTCATGCGTGCGTCATGCGTGCGTCATGCGTGCGTCATGCGTGCGTCATGCGTGCGTCATGCGTGCGTCATGCGTGCGTCATGCGTGCATCATGCATGTTTGAGTAATCTAGCGATCTTTACTCCTTTTTCGAACCCTCCTTACGGCTAGCCTATGTCACCCATGCTCTCATACGAAATTTTATACAAAAGCACAATACAAAACAATACACTACAACTTCACAAGCCTGGAGTGATGTGCCGTACTCTCACTATCGAAATGCACGTAGATTTTTTGCAATGTGATAGCGCTCTGAAGGGGGACTGACTTAGAGCGGAGAGCAAAGGGAGTGCGGACTCGAAACTGAAAATTATAAAACATGTTAATATGTTGTTTTTGGCAAATATAGCATTTTCAAAACAATAAAACATAACACAGTGATCTAAATATGTTATGTGTTAGCAGTTAATACCCCATAGAAGTAAAATACTCCCTCTTTAACTGTCAGCAGGAGGAGCCCTAGTTACTGCATGTACATTGTCAATACTTTGTGTGGTGGGACAAGATACTGGTCTCTAGATGAACCATTTCCCATATAATTCCCCATATACTTCCCCATGTGTTTTTCTTCCACTTTTCCTTCACATGAACCTAAGAATCCTAACTGAGACCTTTTTTTTAATTTTATTTTGTGAGTATGGAAAAATATGCTGCAGTCTTTAAATTACATCATGCAGTTTAACACTCATAAAAGACTTTCTGGGTGATGTAGTTTCCCACTTTTTAATTCTCGCCCACAGTTATTATATTTTACAAGCACTAATAGCACCACAATGCTTAGGTAGCTGAAAACGCTTCATCCAACTGTAAATCTCAGTGTCGTATGCCATTTTGTATTTACAGACTTGAAATTTTAATTTATGTAATAAGTAATAGATTCTTTTCAAATACTGGACAATACAAATGAAGTTGCATCCAATTACAAGGATTTATTTTACAATACAAAACTTTAAAGGTGCATTGTGTAACTTCTGCTGGAGGGTCCGTCAAATGCTTTTTCCCATGGAGATGTTATTGCTTTGTCTCACCATAGAGACCAAACCAGACCAAGTTACAGGTCAGATCTGTGGAGAGGCAACCCCGCTCACATTCAGAATGCTTGTTTTCTAGGTATTTTTGAGTTAAAAAAAAAAAAAAACACATGTAATTGAATAAATGTAAAGTACAGCTGTTTAATGTAATACTGTGGAACATTACAAGTAAACCAATGACATATCCATAGAAACAAGCAGGTGATGAACCCCTAGTTACAACCGATTACACTGGTCTACAAGCAAAATGCTTCTGGAACAAAAGTAGTTAAATTTTTCTTGGTTTAGGTCACTAATAAAGAAAAAGTAAGTCAGAAGTGCTGATTGGCTATAGTTTCCAAGATATAGTATTGGGTCAAAATAGGAAATTTATGCAAAATAAGGCAAACCTGTAGTTTATCAGAAGGTACAGTGTGTCTACAAGCAACCAGTTCTATTTGAAAGTCTGTCTGCACATTTCAATACATTCATTTTAATATGTTTAGAGTTTTAACATCAAATATTTTTTGATTTCACATAAGAGAGATGCCTCGAAATTGTGTGCACCTGATGTCTTAAGATATTTGTTGTTTATTTCTTGATGGATAAAAAAGTGCAAGTTAAATATTTTCAAAATATAAATGTTATTTTTAAGCAAAAATGCCTAAATCTATTGTATAAACAGATGTGATTTTGATGTAAAACAATTTCATTAAATATCTTGAATACATTAGCTAACCAGCACAGTTATCAATTGATTTTCAGTTCATCTTGTCAATATAAATGTGATTTAGCCTAGCCTGGGAATTCCCAGGAAGGCGGCCTGGAAACTCGTCCAAGCGAGAGTCCCTGACTTAGGGCCCCAATCAGAGAGCGGGGGAGGTGTGGCAAGACGGTGACGCGTACTACATGACAAACGGAAGCTTGTAGTTTGAACTGACAACTGACATGATTGGCTATGGACTTACGTATACGCTCAATGATAGACATTCATAACGCCCAATAAACGGCCATTGGCAATCGCTAACCACACCTCCGCTACGGGATTTTTCGAAGCGAGTTTCCAGTTGTTTTTAATGCATCATTTCTTAGTCAGGGCAAGCTGAATACCTACACCTAGGCTGCAGGACAATGTCCTCCTTCTTTTAATGCATCATTTCTTAGTGAGGGCTGAACACCTACACTTAGGTTTGCAGGACAATGTCCTCCTTCTTTTAATGCATTTAGACACATTATAAATAGCATACACATTATACACAATATAGGGCAACATAGGATATGAAGAAATGTTCGGAGAGGGGGGAGAAGTGGATTTTAAAGTGGGGCGACAGCGGTGATGGTGATGGACGGAAGGTGTGCTTGGGTGCTCGTCCCTCTCTAGGTGCTGTCCCTGTGTGGTCCTCTGGAGGATTCCTGGGTGCTGGCGGTGGTCCGGTTTACGCTCTGGGTCTGGCCGGTCATCCCTTTGTGCCGTCTGGGGCGGGTCCTGGGGGTTTTTCCGCTCGGGTTCGCTGGCTGCCTTCTCGGTTGTCCAGTGCATGGATGGGGGGTGGGTGGACGCCAGTGTGGGAAGAGAGTGGTGATGGTGATGAGGAAAGGACGCTGGTACAAACGAAGGGAAAAAAAAAAAAAAAAAAAAAAAAAGTCACGGAAGGAGGGTTTGGGGAAAGGAAGGAAGGAGGGAAAGGAACAAAAATGTATGCCCTGTCTAGGCTACCCCACTATGGTGGGACACAGCCTTTGTATATAGATAGATAGATAGAGTTTCCAGACCCATATCTCACTTGTGATATGGTCAGGTGTTAACCAGACTAGATTTAGCCACTTTTATCTCGGAAGCAGATCGAGTCCAAAAATTTGTAGACCAGTGTTACAAGGATTTTTTTTTTTTTAATGATACAAAACTTTACCTGACTAAAATGAGGTTTCTGTGCTGGTATACACACCTTTGCATAGCTTGCATTTTTGACTCCTTATTGCTTATTAAATTGTTCAGTTGCCAAAGTGCAAAATCAGCGTAGGTCAAAATGTGTATTTTTTTCCTTTTTACTGTCAAAAACGCATTTTTATCTTCACAAATCCAACTTCTCCAAATAAATCAGCAGAAATGTGAGTTGTGCATTAAAACTATAGTCTTGGGCTGGCCCTAGGAACTTAATTAATCTATAGCATTATTGTTACTATAATGTATATATCTGTGTAGATACCATTTGCACATCAGTCACTATTATAATGCGTTTCTGACCACAGTCGCCTTTTGCTGAGTTTTTGCAGTAATCCTCTTAAGCACTAGTTAACCCTTTCTTAGCTTTTTATTGTTATTATTCATTTCGTATGTAACAAGTGCTTGAAAACACATGTGCAATGTAATCCCACTGTGTCAAAAGGGACTTGTCAATTTGTTTAATAATAAAAGATTGACAAAATGATGTTACATGTGTATGTTGCCATTTGTTCTATCTGTCGTTTGAATGTAAGTGTGAGTTTATGGGACATTACGTGCTCCTTGTGGGATACAGTGACAGTGTTGTTAGCGACTGGTCACTGGTGTTCACTCGCGTAGCTATATATACAGATATGACACCTGAGACGCATTTTTCACATATTTGCCATTAGCGACCGGCTTTATGTGGTGTGTTAAATGCGAGGAGGACAGGATATACTGCTTACCAAGTAACAGCATTGGATTTAGACATGGCAGAAGTTACATAAGTTATAGTGTTTATGTAATGAGAGCGTTAAAGGAGCACTCTGTAACTTTTCTGATGGAGGGTCTGTCAGCTTCTTCACGGAGATGTGCATACTTTGGGATTTTCAACTAGATGGCATTAAACTTTTCTACCTTGTATTCATCCAGGTTGCATAAAGAAAACTATCTTGCCTTTTCATAGATCTGGCTTGTAACTTGGCCTAGTGGAGTTGCCTACTTGTCTCCGTGGAGATGTTATTACTTTGCCTGGGATTTCCAACTAAATGACATTAAACGTTTCTACCTTCTTTTCATCCAAGTTTTATAAAAAAAAATACCTTGCCTCTTCGTAGATCTTCGCATTCTCTGGCCTGTAACGTGGGCTGGTGGAGTTGCCTACTGTCTCCATGGAGATAGAGTAATTAAATACCATATTATGCGAAACAATACCATCTCTATGGAGACAAGCAAGTATCAGACTCTCCACAAGAAAAAATAAATTATATAGCGCCTACCCAGAGCTTAAATTAGCTTTCCTATTTTCATTCTAACAGGTGCATGTGTAACTTTTCTCGTGGAGAGTCCGTTAAATGCTTTATTCCGTGGAGATGCTATTGCTTTGCCTGGAATG
Organism: Paratrypauchen microcephalus; assembly: GCA_036785185.1. Taxonomy (NCBI): domain Eukaryota; kingdom Metazoa; phylum Chordata; class Actinopteri; order Gobiiformes; family Gobiidae; genus Paratrypauchen; species Paratrypauchen microcephalus. Next base: position 784,948 of record JAVJIX010000005.1, on the reverse strand, counting down.
CTTCACAGTACGGTTTTAAACCTTTCTATCACCATGGAGACCAAACCAGACCAAATGACCGATCGAGAGGCCTTGCTCACAGCCAGAATTGGCATTTTTGACCGATAAACACAATTACAATTTAATAAAAAATGAAAGGTACAGCTGTTTAATGTCATACTGTGGAACATTAATTACGTATCTATAGAAACAAGCGGGTGACAAACCCTCCACCAAGTTACATAGGGCGCCTTTAAGATTGTTGACAATAATTCTGAAAGTTCACATTTCTCTGAGCAATAACTGGTCTGTTGACTCCTGTTCCCACCAGTTTCAGACTATTAAACAAAATACTCGATTCTTTGATCTGGTAGGCGACTTTGCCTCGGGCAGACAACGAAATAAGTTCTGTCATAGTCTGTTTGACTATAAATGATTACTTATTTTTTATAAGTAATTGTAGACTTGCTTGGCTGAATGCGTAATGTGGAATTGCCCGTGGCTGTGAGCTATATTATTTTGGCTTGGGATTACCAAAACAGACTGACAGGTTTATGCTTAGACTTACACAATCTTTATTGGTCTACAAGGGAAATTATTTGTACAGAGCTGCTCAAACATCACAATATATTATAATTATAACAACTCACACATCACAATATATTACAATTATAACAACTCAACCTTATGTAACAGATAACCCTATGTCCTGTTCATCATTATATCATTTGTGCAGTTTTTTCTCACCAGCTCTTGTATACAGCTGAGAAATATTTGCATTACTATATTTCTATATTTTATTTATACTTGTATAGATAAATTTACAATTATGCCTTATTTGATACCGGTCTCTTGCTATTTTTGCTACTTATTTTGATTTTAATTCATTCATTCATTAAAAATATATTTTTGGTCTTTGCTATTATAATGTATTGTGATGTGTGAGATAGTGTCCAAATAATTTCACTTCTGGAGCAATAAAGTTTGTCTAAGTCTAACAAAGAGCAAAATATAAATGATAACATAAATTCAAAATAAGTAGAGTAGCTCAGGGCTGCTGGAGCTGACTGGTTTATGCTCAGACTCAGACATAGACAAACATTATTGATCCACAAGGGAAATGATTTGGACAGTAGCTCCCACATCACAATATATTATCAGAACAAAGAATAAAATATAAATGGTAATAATTTATATTACTGTTGTTTACTACTGTTATTGCACTGGGATGACTACTGTTGCACATTTATTTTAATCTTTACTTTCAATGCACATTCTATTGCACATTACATCTCACCGCAGTATCTTCCATTGCACATTTTTGATGCACACTGCACATTTTTGGACATCTGTAAATAGGTATCTATTCTGTTGCACTGCTTTTCAGATTTTAGATTTTTAAAGCTGACTTTGATCTTTGATCTTAAATAAGTAGCAAATAACTGAGGAGTGATTGTGCACATTGTTAGATCTCTGGTTTAGTGGTGTTAGTGTAGGATTTGTGAAGGATTTGAGTAGGACTTGAGTAGGATTTGAGAAGGACTTGAGTAGGTCTTGTGTAGGACTTGTGTAGGTGCCCGTCGCTGGCTCTCTGTAGTGGTGGGTGCCTCTGGGTGCTCTGCAGAGGCAGTGACGTCAGCCGCCTGCCTCTCACTCCCTTCCTGCTGCATCACAACAGCCCAGCGCATAGCTCCGTACTAGCTCCAGTGACCAGCGCACTCAGCTAATTCATTCATTAAACACATCTCCTCACTGACGGCGCTATACTTCACCCACGACAGCGTCCCGACACGGGGGAGGAGACCGACAGGACTTGGTTGCAGCGCGTTCGCCCCGCTCCAGCTGCTGTTGGGATATGGCCAGGCCGGAACAGGTTCTGCTCTTGGAGCCGCAGCACGAACTCAAATTCAGAGGTATGAGCCCGAGAGAGAGGGAGGGCCTGGCTCGGGCTGGAGGAGGGGGAACTGCGTGTCCCTACGGGGTTAGGAGCGGGGGCATTCCAGTGTTATCATGACGGGGACGTACGGAGATTGTGGGTCCCACCGGGAGCCAAAAGCACCTCATCAAAAGCAGATACTTCTTCTAATAAGGACGGCAGGTCAAGTGACAGCTAGCTGGCTAGTTAGCTCCCTGGATTAGCTTCTAAAGGCTAAGCTAGCCAGGCCCAGAACAGTCACTCCCCGATTTGCGTCGCTCCCTGGTGTCTGCCCGATTTGTCTCGAAAAGCACAATGCGCATGCGTGAGCCGGTGTTCCTTCTTTGGTACAACAGGCCAACTTGGACAAATAATACTGAAAATTGTGTCAATTTCTGTTATATTCGGTTTATATTAACGATTTATTGATGTAGAATGTTATTATAGTTAGCGGAGAAACACATTTACGTTTGCTGAAAGATTTGCACCTAAGCATTATCAAAATGAAAAAGGAAACGGCAAAGAATCAATGATTTATGATAAATGACTGCAATATTTCTTTTAAATTATATGCATGTGTGTATTAGCTTTTAAGAAAAGAGACTTCTGCTGTGTACTGAGGCTTCAATTGTATGTTTATTCAAATGAGGAAAGGTCTGACCCAAATCAGGTAGCGACACAAATCTGGCACTAGCATAGCGTATTCCCAACGCAGCTACTGTCCAATAAACGTTCCTTTTTTATAACATAACTGTGTCAAATTGGAAGTTTGGTGGTGTTTTAGTCTATAACCCCTTCTATTATGAAATATTATATTGAATCTAAGCTGGCAGATCTTTAGCAGGTGTACTGTAGCTAGGGGCTAACATTAGCTCATTGGCTCATTGGTTGACTCGCTTTGTTGGCCGCCCAGCTGTCAAGTAAAAACGTGACAGTTCACAGCACAGACACACCGGACAACCTCTGCTTGTTTTTATGTGTTTACCTACAGGTCATCAGCATATCTGCTGCTCTTATCGACATCAAAGAACAGCTCGACATTTGGCTGCAAGATGTTATGCTGCAAGGCCCAATTTTGTTACATAAACTCACATTCTATAACTCAAACTTGGATTATTAAACACATCACGCCACATATTAAACAATGCACATGATGCTTGAGAAATTAAACAAAAAACAATTCATTACAAACAGGAGCAGTATTTTATCATTTATTATTGATAAATCCTAGATTATTCTGGATTATTTATGTTGTGGGTGCATCCTGACACATCAAATTTGTGCTCTTCTTTAAATATAGGTTGTAAAACTTGAAGCATTGGAAAAAGTTTAAATTGCCAATAAATGTACATTAAAAAATATATAAATTGTGCATGTTTTATATAGCAGGCAGGTAATATCAATAGATATTACACAGATGGATTAAACAGTGAACATTGAACAGTGTTTTGTGATCTGCCCTTTTTGTGCGTCCATTGTTCATAACAGATCAGAAATGGGTCATATGTAGAGGGCATGATAATTAACCTACTGGGGTCATATTGCAAATACATAAACCTAAAATTTGTAGTATTTTGTGTTACATATAACATTGTAAAACAGTAGTTGTTCCATTAACAATTTAAAACTGTTTGCAGTATGTATCATAACACAGAAGGGCTTTTGACTGCATACTCAAATCACATGTGTTATGTTAGGCTGAAACTATATGAACACATGCATTGTACTAGAGCATCAATGGACCATGCTGTAGAAAATATGCTGTGTCAAACCATTTATAATTCATTTGCCATCTATTTTTAAAGATGCTTGGTTGTCTTTTTTATTTTTTTTTTATTAAATTACTATTGTTGTTTTAACTGCAGTATGGCATTCAACTGGGCTTGTCACAATAATTATATTGATCAATGTATGACAGCTGGAACAATATATTTTAGGACAAAATATTTATCATGTGTAGATTTTCTTTGCAATAGTGGAGAGATTTTTGCTGTTTTTATGTGATACAATAAGGTTTGAGCTGTAGAAGTTTGAATAACCAACGTCTATCTCTATTAGTTAATTCTGACATTTATTTGTTGCAGCGCAGGCTTTTTAATGATGCAGTGTATTTAAAAATGTGTTTACTTGCATGATCCTGCTTTGTGTCAGTAGTATCAGTGTTATTGTTGTAGCAATATATCGTGCTTCAATATCTGTTATCGTGACAGACCTACATTCTACATATTTTATTTTCAGATTTTTCTTTTGATCAGGTGTTTTCTTTTCTATTGACCTTTTAGCGAAGCCCTGACTTCCCTCACTGTCATTGCAGAGAATAGGAAGTGTCAGGAGCTTGGGCCATTCACTGAAACCTTATCTTTTGCTGTGAGCTAATTCAAAAATAGCTCAATGCCTCCACTACAAATGCTGTAGTAGCTGAAACAGATCGTCAGGGAAGTCATAAAAAAGACTGGTGTTTTTTTTTTACTTCTAACATAGCATTTCTTGTAACAATTTGAGCTAGTAGTACAATTACAGTAGAGCCTCCCTAACCTTGTAATTTTAAAGGTGCGTTGTGTAACTTTTCTGGTGGAGGGTCCATCAAACGCTCTTTTCCATGGAGATGTTATTGCTTCATCTGCAATGTGTGAAAAATCCCTCAGTCGTCCAGGTAGAATCCATGGTAATGTTTCATATTATGGCATTAAACCTTTCTATCTTCATGGAGACCAAACCAGACCAAGTTGCAGGTCAGATCTGTGGAGAAGCAACTTCGCTCACAGTCAGAAGGCCTGTTTTTCTAGATATTTTTGAGCTATAAAACTAATTTAATAAATCTAAGGTAGAACTGTTTAATGTCATACTGTGGAACATTAAAAGTAGAGCAGTGATGTATCCATAGAAACGAGCAGGTGACGGACCCTCAACCAAAAAGTTGCACTGTGTACCTTTTAATGTTATCTCATGTTGTGTATAAAAAGAAGCTCATAGTGACTCAATTTCCAGTTTGAATGGTCACAATTACCAAATTGCAAAGGCTGCAAATTCTTGGTAACTGACATTATCGTGACCTTCTATCTGTAAAAGGATCCTGTGATATTTGTTGTTTTATTATATTGTAATGTTTGGGCAGCCCTACTTTGGCTCCAGCTCTACGGTTAAGAATAACTGGGTTAGATTACGTCTGCTGAAGAGCACAACAATTATTATAATAATTTGCCATGGAACTAATGCTTTTACCAAATATAATGCATGAGAAATATGTTATGATAAAACAACTTAGACTTAGATAAAGTTTATTGATCCACAAGGGAAATTATTTGTACACAGTAGCTCACAGATCATAACATAATAAAGGAGAAATTCAATTCTGTTGACTGGACAAAAGTTGTTTTTTTTTTTTCTTTTTAATCTAATATGATCCGCAGCTCTTTCGATCAAAAAACTTGACTTAACATGAATTTCTCCTTTGCCATGGATCCTACCTGGATGACTGAGGGATTAGACAAACATCACAATATATTAAAATTACAAAGAGAAAAACTATAAATGTTATAATAAAAAAGCTCAATACATTAGATAAAAAATACTGAGGCATTCTAATCTTCTAGTCTTCTGTGGTTTTTGGGGTTTACATGCCCCACCCCTATGACAGGCCTTTGTAAAACATGCACTGATGTATTTGCCGGTTACCACTACATTACAGCGCAAAACACTGGCTATGCTTCTTGTGTTGATAGGTTTTATCTTGTAACACGCCCATAAACAGAAATTTGGGGGCCTGAGGCAAGAAGCCTCACATGGGCCCCCATTTCATCTAAATTCATATGAAGATGGTTCAATTTTGGGCCCTTAAAACCCTGGGGCCCAGAATTGAACCCTCTTCTAATAGGAATGTTACAATATCCAAATTTCTCTGTACAATATTTTCATGATATGCATCTCACAGTATGATATTTATTGCAATATTTTGTAGAGGCTAACAAAATTGTGAATATACTACTTTGTCCTTTAAAATGCCTTGACAACTTTTTTGTTCTGTCATAAACCAAAGAGTTAAGATTTAAAAGTGCTTAATAAGTTATTTCATTGTATAAATTGGACTGAGACAGAGCAAATGATCATGGTCAATGTAGTTCCCTCAGTAGATTAAATATGGCCCATGATATTTTGGTTTTTGTTACATCCCTGCTGTCTGCTGCCCTGCTTGTATGCTAATAACGTCTGTTACATGTTGTGTGCAGGTCCCTTCTCAGACGTGGTCACCACAAACCTCAAGCTCTCCAACCCCACAGACAGGAATGTGTGCTTTAAGGTGAAGACGACAGCGCCGCGTCGATACTGTGTGCGACCAAACAGCGGAATCATCGATGCGGGCACCTCCATCAATGTCTCAGGTAAGACATAAGATAGGGCTCCTGAGTAAGTCTTCATAAACAAAATGAAATTGCAGTTTGATTGATTGCAATAAAGGGTGAGTCAGAAAAGCTTGTCTGTGAACAAAATTCTCAGACTACGAAAAGTGTAACAAAAATATATTTTAAAAAGTTAAAGTAAGGTGTAACAGGTAGAATATACATTAAAACTAAACACAAACTATCTATGGTTACCTAATTATGATTATGTTACTGTTTTGTCCAGTGTCTTTCTTATTTATTTATTCATTTAATACTACAAATTATCATAAATAAAACAAACTATTGACAGAATAACAAAAACAGTGCAAAATTAGCAATGCAAATAAATCAAGGTATGTAATAAATAATGTCCTCTTCTTTGTAAACAGCAAAATATCTGTTCTCTATGTAAGGTTTTATATATACAACTGTTATCCCTGTTCTAAAATATAGTCATTGTGTTATTTATTTATTTATTTTTTTGTTATAATCATGATTTCATTGTTTCTAAACTATGTGCGTTGCTATGTGCGCTGCGCGGCGCAGTTGTGTGCGCCGGAGGAGCTGCTACGACGGACGCGCAGAGGCGGACGTTACTTTTTTGTGCTGTGCAACACTGGAATTTCCCCACTGAGGGACTAATAAAGGCATATCTTATCTTATCTTATCTTAAGTCCAAAATTCTTCCGCCGAACTCAATCAAAATTTAAAATTTAGAAACCAGTGGCAGTACAGTAATAAAAACATGATTAATATTGACATTGATATATTGATATTGATATTAATATTTTGCTTTGCTTTTTTTTTTTTTTTTTTTTTATATAATAAGAAGAAGAATAGGTTAACTTAACATTAGCTCTCATTACCACTCTATTTTCTAACATTACGTCTGGCCTATATCAGGTTAATTATGTCCAATCACTTTCTCAAATTACTGCCCATTTAGCTATTTAGGCGAGAGCTTTTCTCAACACTATTTTGAACCAGGCTTATTCTCAGTGCATTTTGAGTGAGTCGCGTACAGTAGTCAGTGTATAGTATTTCTCGTGTGTGCCACCTTTGCCATTTCTGCAGTGGACTCGTTTTACGTCTGCTCGATCTTATGTCAACAGCTCCTGTGAAGTGTGTCAGTGGGACCTGTGCTTAGCGGGCCATGACAAATCTGCCCTGTCCACTTTGTTCAGTGCCAACATTTTTCACCCCTATTAGGCTACAGGCTGCCCCTAATGAAAACCATAATGTGGGGCTTTTAGCTGGACCAGACTGTTGTTCTGGTGGCAGTGATCGTGGGGTTGTATCAGGTACTTCCCAACTGCCCCTATTAAAGGACAGACGGAGCACAGTACATCCAGACAGATGATGGTACCAGATAACTGCGTTGACTTTGGGCTTAATAGGATTTGGCTTATTACGCACTTTTGTTTGACTTTAAATATTCTGTTGTATTAAACTTGAACCAAACAATGTGGTCCCTGCTTAAAATCACAAGGTAGGACAAAGCATTTTGAGTTTTGGAGATGTAGACAGAAAGACAGAATAAAAGGTTACTCAAACGTTTGGATACAACAAAACACAATTGCATTTTTGGCTTAATAGGATTTAACTTATTACGTAATTCTATTTGACTTGAAATATACCAAAAGATGTGGTCTCTTGCTTGTCTCCATAAAGATGTGTTTTGCTTTACCTGGAATGTTCCACTGTATAAGGATGCACCAATCCAGCTTTATCTGTTCTAATACCGATGTTGATACTTTGGGTTTAAGTATTGATTCCCTATATTAAGCGATACTAGGGCAGAAACACTGAAACTATCATTTATTTCCTTTACACACAACCAGCGTTTTGTAATTGGAGAACAGCTTTGTAAAAAATAAGTTTAATATTCTGAGATGTTATGGGCTAACATTGACTAGTAAATCTTATTATTACACCAATTTAAAGACCAAAATGGGATATCGACTGAACTGATATCTTGGGGCCAATATTCTATCTTCCAAAATTTTCAATATCGGCCTGATGGCAACACCTGCTCTTCTCCATGGAAATAGATTAAGTTTAATACCGTACTTGGCAGACCTGGCCTCCACCAAAAATGTAACATCTTAAATGGTTTCAGTAGGCAAATTTTGTGGGGAGGGGAAAAAAATCTTGATGACTGACTAAACAGAAAAGAAAAATTGAAATGCTTACTCCAAGTTTGACCTCGCCTTACCCTACCATGCTGATGAGAATGCCACTGCTTCAGAAAATCGCCCAATGAAAAACAATATCTAAAATAAAACTATACGGCTGTCTCTCTGAACTTCCGTCAAGATGGGGATAACGAGCCAGTACTGCATGGGATCGGATCAAATTGAATAAGAAATGTCAGCAGGGAGATCTGGAATAAAATCATTGCCTTAAAGGGATATGCCACCCCCAGGTCAAATTTGGGCATCTCCCCACAGTCCAGAGACTAAAATAAGTGGTGGAAAGCGTTTTCCTGCTCACCCAGCCATTGTCCGAGTCTGTCAGCACTGACCGCCGCGGTATCTGGTGCTCCTCCGCCTTAGACTGGAGTCTAACGTCGCCAGAGAAAGATTTCGGCCAAAAGGAATTAATTTGCTCGATGCGTTTCCCAATTACTTTGTGTGTAGTGCGCATTCATATCGAGTGCAAATAAATGTGCAAATCAACACGGAGAGCTTGCCTTGGTCATTTTGGGTGGGAACTATTTTCCAGTGCGGAAGAATACAGCCGTATCACGCAGCACGCTGCCAGGGGAATCCCAGTTACGCACCGGGAAGGGAGTTCCCCTGTTGCACAACGTGGTGCGTGATACGGCTGTATTCTTACGCACGCAAAATAGTTCCCACCCAAAATGACCAAGGCAAGCTCTCCGTGTTGATTTGCACATTTATTTGCACTCGATATGAATGCGCACTACACACAAAGTAATTTGGGAACGCATCGAGCAAATTAATTCCTTTTGGCCGAAATCTTTCTCTGGCGACGTTAGACTCCAGTCTAAGGCGGAGGAGCACCAGATACCGCGGCGGTCAGTGGCGACAGACTCGGACAATGGCTGGGTGAGCAGGAAAACGCTTTCCACCACTTATTTTAGTCTCTGGACTGTGGGGAGATGCCCAAATTTGACCTGGGGGTGGCATATCCCTTTAAAGGTCCCACTTGATGTACTACTTGATGCTTTTATATGGCTCCTTAATGGTTCCGTAATACTGTAAATGAATCCTTCTTCAAAATCAAGACTCAGTGCATGAGAAACAGAGATAAGATGAGAAAGAGTAATTTTTCTCTCTCTGAACAGTCCATTATGGGAGTTGTTGATTGAATGCAATTGAGGAGGACAGAGATGGCCTATAGTAGAGGGTGGGGGCGTGGCCAAACTCTCCGCTCTCAGCTGTCCGCTCTGATCCATTTCCGCGTTTTTGCGCGGAGAAGAGATGAGAAGTGTTCCATTGAAAAATAAACACATTTCCACAGAAAATAAAATTAAACCACTGCTGTTCAAAGGTCCAGAGGCTCAGATAAAGGACTTCCGAGCCTAGAAACACTCGGACGTGCCTCCAGGCAAATAAAAAAACGCATTTTGCATTGCCTAGCGCATTCGCGGTCCAAACTCTCTGGGCGTGATTTACAGAGACGCTGAGTAGACACAGACGGGGGGTGGAGCTGCATTTTTCGAGCTGACGTCAATAAGGTTGTTGCTCACATTAACGTTCAAAAACCTCAGAAAGTGAAAATTTCATGCCATGGGACCTTTAAAATATCTTGTATTAAAGATCCCGTATTACGCTATTTTCTGATTTATGTTATAAAGCTGTTACCTTATCAAAAACATACCTGGAGTTGTATTTTGTTTCATTCACACATGTTTAACACTCAAATTCTGCAAATATTGGCTGATTTCTCAAACAGGAAGCACTCTGTTTCACCTTGTGATGTCATGTGGTAATACAGGAAGTGCTCCATTGTGTTTTAAACTCCATAAACCTTCAGAACCAAGAATCATTTGGATTATTTCAGCCCGGGAATTGCCAGTATCTACTTAATTCAGACTAAAAGGAAGCTGTTAACTTGAGAACTACCACTTAATGACATCACAAGGTGGAAAAGAGCATTCTGACCTTTGGAGATGTAGACCGACTAATAATAAAGGGTGACTCAAATATGAATGAAACAAAACGCAACTCCAGGTATGTTTTTGAGGAGGTAACAACATTATAACATGGCTTAAAGCTCACAAAAGTCAGTTCTGCGCAATATAGGACCTTTTAATTCTTAACTCCATGCAACTTTCCTCTGGACTTGGAGAAGAAGTGTCGTGTTTTGAAGGTAAACCCAGCTGTAAGTGTATACATCAGTGTTGCCATGATTACAGGAATGTAGAGGGACCCACTGGTGCTGTAGAATGGAAAATATGTGGCATGGATGTTCCAAAAATCCACGAAAAGTAGCACGGAGAGGTGAAGCATTTTTACATGTTTTGAGGAGGAAGCGAGCTATGGCCTGTCCTGGTCCAAAGCCAATTCAAGTATAGGGTAGAAATGTATAGAATTTAGTCAAAGGGAATAATTAAAGATCATGAAGTTTTAAGAGTATTTTGCATTCAAATCAGAGACTGTATAAAGAAGTGGACTAAGTGAGTCTGACATCACCCATAGCATTTGGCTCCAGTCAAATGAATCTTACCGAGGCTAGCAGTCAGGGGGTGAATTTGGAGATGAGATTCATATTAGGAATAGGAATTGATTTAGGGATAAATAGAGAAATAAAAAACACCAGGACATTATAGAGCATACAAGCATTGTTAGACCAGAATGATGAGAGAGGGCAATGTTTTTTCAGTACAAAATGAATTGGAAATGGAGTTGATAGAGCCAGAAGCATGTAATATGTCCAGAATCTGTATGATATTTTCATAATATGCATTTCACGGGAGAGCTGGGCGGTATGACCAAAAATTGATATCAGTATTTTAAAAAATTATGTCGATGTCACGGTATTTGACGGTATTTTTTTTCATGTACTAAGTGGTACCATGTCTTTGGCGAAGTGGACAGTAACAGCGTTGGTAATATCGTTCCACCGTTTGCTTTTCTTGTCGTAGGCGGTCCCCTTAGCAAACGCGTCTTTGAGTGACGTCCGAGTGACGTTTTGTGTTGCGGCGCCAGCTCGAACGTTCCCTGCCGACGTGGAAGAGGATGCAGATCTTAGTTTCGTGCATTCTTCATATTCCAGGACATATTTGTGACAGAGGTGGTGAAGCAGATCGCTCGTGTTGTCTCCTGCAGCGACAACTTTAGACTGACAACATTTACAGAATACGATTGTTTGATCAGTGCCAGATTTTTTTAAAGCCAAAGTACTTCCACACAAGTGACACGGCTCCTCTTTTCAGGAGAAGTTCCTCTGTGTCTGTAACATTTTCTCTGTCCATGTATGAAGCAGTATACCGCCCAGCCCTATTTCACGGTACAATATTTATTGCGATATTTTTTGCGAATATGGTAGTTTTTCCTTTTAAAATGCTTTGGCAAATCTTTGGTTCTGTCATAATCCAAATAATCAAGATCAAGTAATGAAGTGTGAAGAATCCCTCAGTCGTCCAGGTAGAATCCATGGCAAAAAGAGGAATTAAATTTGTCAACTGGACAAAGTTTGTTTGGTCGAAAACGTTTCGCCGCTCATCCGAGTGGCTTCGTCAGTTCTGGTTAGAGTGCTGAAGGACACTGCTTATATCTCGCTGCAGGGAGGAGCTAACTGCAATGAAATTATTCTGAAACTATCTCGCGTCTTTGTTTTGAGTTTCTGTCTTTTGTTTTTTCCAGTTTCTCTGGCGTCTAGTTTAGCATACCTATTCAACCCCTAAATGACTGTTTTCACACCTCTGGCCCCGACCTGTCTGCCCTATTGTTTCCTTTGTTTGTTTTGATTTAGGTTTGAGAATGGAATTATATTTGTCTCCCATTTGTCTCCCATCTATAATTATGCATTATTTCTTCATGTAGTTTGCACGAAAATGGAGCAAAAGACCAAAACAACAAATTTAAATAAAGAGACTTGTAATTTGATGTATTGTCTCCATGGAGATAAGCAGGTGACAGACCAGAAAAGTAACACAACGCACCTTTATCTTGGATAGATACACAAATATTACTAATACTGTTTCAGATCCCACCATGTGTAAATACACTCTGAGGACAGCATGATAGTGCCAAAAATGTGCTTCCTTTTTTGGGCACAGTTTGGGCTCAGAGGGACAGCGCCACTGAATATAAACACAGAGAAACTATAACACAGAATGCAATTGTTTTTAATGGGGATGGAACCAGATCTGTGCACGGATGAGGAAAATTATTTCGTGAACAAAGCTGTACTGTATTTATTAGTGTTGTCACAATACTAAAATGTCAAACTCGATTTCGATACAAAGGAAAAGACATGATACTCAACGTTGCTGTCCTATATATCTGTGTAATCCTCAAAATCAGCTCAAATTAGTATCTAGTTTCAATACTCATTTTGTCTGATTTTCAAAATTAAATGAAGTCAAAATCTTCTATTCTCTTGTTCACCTGGGCCCAATACAGTCTCTCAACTCGTCCAATCATAATTTCTAAAGATGATGATTCAACATTTATAAAAAAGATTAACCAGAAATTAGCTTTAATATTTAATATTTAATTTTTTATTTTATTTTTACATTCACCAAATAAATCTAGGAAGTGAAATATTAAAGGGATAGTGCGTTTTTATTTTTATTTTTATTTTTTATGTGACTGTATGGGTTCCCCTCTAACAGTGTCGTGCATTAACACTGGCTTACCGCTGACCGCGTCGTTCTGCTCCGGTTCTGGTGCTCACAGAAGTAGGTCCGGTAAGTTCGCGGGGACATTTAATAAAGCTTGTTTTTCTTCTCAAAACATTTGTCCAAAAAGTGGTATATTTGCGTCACAAATAGTTGTCCGCGAAAAATTCAGCAGCCTAATTCGCATTGGTGCTATTTTCTCTCGAGTCGTATCACTGCGCACGTATTACTTATTATTAGCCTGTTCACTTGTAAACATCCGCTTATGGTGGATGTCGTCGTACCACATCCGCCGTAAACATCCGCTTACACTATCCCTTTAAAATTAGTTGTAGATAAACAAGGGCTGTGAATATATATTTTTATGGAAATGCATTTGATTCTGATGTGTGATTTTCCCAAAATTTAGCCATAACCACCTTAAAACCTTAATACCACCTTAACCACCTTAGAAATTAAACCTGTTGACCTAATATAATTTGTTAGTAATGTTTTGTAACACTTGACTTTCAAAGTGATTATTGATTCTTAACATAAGGTTATTAATTTATTTTTTTTATTTTTTTTTGGTAATTTAATAGAAACTGAAATCACAATTATAATCTGATTAACTGCTCTGGCCTATTTTCCTCTAATATCCTTGAGCTAGACCTTTCTATGCCTCTGCGTAAATTTGCAGATTCGGAAACAATTGAATTGGATTCAATGAGAGAATCAAATACAAACAAGGAACAAACAGGTATTGAAGGTCATTGTCTGGGCCCATTCATTAGCTCCACTGCCCTTTGACCAGTTTGGTGTGTTAGATAATAGTGACCAGGGCGGGGCTCCTGCATGTCTCTCTTCTGTGTCACAGACTGTGGGCTGTGTCATTTTTTCTTTTTACCTGAAGTTGAATTTAAAACAGACGCATACATCAAACACATAAACACACAGTACATACTTATAGCAAATTCCTGTGGTATTGTATCATAGGGGAAACTAGTGGGTGTTTGATGAATCATAATAGAACGGGCTGGTTGTTAGAGTTGGACAGTTGTAGGTCTGTCGCGATAATAATATTTTCAACAATATTTTCGTGCATGAGAGATGGAACAAAAAGTTTTCGGGTCAGTATTTATCATGTAGAATGTTTTTTTAGGGTTCTGCTTTAGGGTTCTTGTGTCAGTGACATAATTAGGCCCGAGCGCTGAAGAGCGCATAGGGCCTATTGTAACTGTTCTGCGGTGCGAAGCACTGCAGAACCAGCGTGGAACGTGTGTAACGCGCTGGTAGGTGTCAATGGACCCCACGGGTGGGTTACTGGACGCGCGCCCTTTCCATTGATTATATATAGTGCCACCATTCGTGGCACTATATTGTTACTGTTCTGGTTTTTCTTACTATTATTATTTTCCCGACCACTTTTTCAGGTTTCGGGTACTTCCCACTGACGAAAACTCACGAAATTTTGCGCAAAATTCAAGAACGCCAAAAAAGGAATTTACAAATAATCTGTATTAAAAAATCTTTAAAAATGGCTCCACAGCGCCACCTCAAAAATCAAAATACATTGCGCCTATGGCTATACCCGATAAATGAACTTTGTCGTAGATAAACGAAATTCGGGTGGTGGATAGGTCATGTCGTTACGAACCAAAAAATATATTACGGCGTTGCTAGGCGACCAACAGGAAGTCAGCTATATTGGGCCGAGCACGCGACCCGGCGCCGAGGGTGCATTTTCCTGTCTTCGTATTTTAACGAACTCCTCCTAGGGTTTTTGACCCAGACTCACCAGAATCGTGCTGTATCATCTAGACAAGTGGGACATTAAAAGTTGTTAAAAGCGTTCTAAAAGAGTGAACGGTGTTTCCGTGACAATGCCACAAATTTCGTGTTCGTTTTTGCGGCTCGCCATCAAATTTCAATGAGCGATAATTCGCGCATACTTTGGCCGATATCACTCAAACTTTAATCGTTGGTGGACACCCCGGCCCTGAACAGATTGATATAAGAAAATCTGAAATGGGTGCTATAGCGCCACCTAGGGAGATTGCATGGAAGCGCAAAATTTTACTTTGTCGTAGACATACCAAATTTGGTACACATATTCGTGACGGGGTATCGATCAAAAAACTTAATGACGTCAACACGCCATGTCCCATCGTGTTGCCATGGCAACAGGCCAAACATCTGTCGTCGCCAATGGGACACCCGGCATAAACTTTGTCGTAGCCAAACCAAATTTGGTACACAGATGCATCATGGGATAAGGAACAAAAAAGTATATTATGCGGTTGCTAAGCGACCAACAGGAAGTCGGCCATTTTGGACCGAGCACGTGACCTGGCACCGAGGGCGCATTTTCCTGTCCTTGTATTTTAACGAACTCCTCCTAGGGTTTTTGACCCAGACTCACCAGAATCGTGCTGTATCATCTAGACAAGTGGGACATTAAAAGTTGTTAAAAGCGTTCTAAAAGAGTGAACGGTGTTTCCGTGACAACGCCACAAATTTCAGGTTTGTTTTTGTGGCTCGCCATCAAATTCGACGAGTGATAATTCGCACATACTTTGGCCGATTTCACTGAAACTTCAATCGTTGGTGGACACCCCGGCCCTGAACAGATTTCTATAAGAAAATCTGAAATGGACACTATAGCGCCTCCTAGGGAGATTGCATGGAAGTGCACAATTTTATTTTATCGTAGACATACCAAATTTGGTACACACATTTGTGACAGGGTCTCGATCAAAAATCTCAACGATGACCCCGTGCATCTCCCATCGTGTTGCCATGGCAACAGGCCAAACATCTGTCCTTGTCATTAGGATTCTCTGGAAAAACTTTGGTGTAGTCAAACAAAATTTGGTACATAGATGCATCATGGGAACATAAACAAAAAAGTATATTATACCATTGCTAGGAAACCAACCAGCCATTTTGGATAGATCATGTGACCTGGTGGCGAAGGCGCCATTTCCTGTCAAACTTCGACGAGTGATAATTCGCACATACTTTGGCCGATTTTACTCAAACTTGAATCGTTGGTGGACACCCCGGCCCTACACAGATTGATATAAGAAACTCTCAATTGGCCGTAATAGCGCCCCCTAGGGAGATTGCATGGAACAGAAAAATTTTACTTTGCCGTAGACACACCAAATTTGGACCACACATTCGTGACATGGTCTCGATCAAAAAACACAGTGACACCCCCACTCCATCTCACATCATGTTGCCATGGTAACAGGTCAAACATCTGTCCCTGCCATTAGGATGCCCGGCAAAAACTTTGGTGTAGCCACACCTAATTTGGTACATAGGTGGTTCATGGGAATAGGAAAATGGCGCGTTAGCAGGGGGCTGCGAGTGCAAGCGAGGGCCGATCATCGCCGCTTGCGGCTATATTGGCATTTGATATTGACGTTTATATCCTTCTGTATTTTCTTCAGTAATATATCCTACCTTCAAATTTGTTTTTCTGGCCCAGACCGTTGTGATCTTTTTGGCACCATAACACATACGCCTATAAGGTAAATGAGTTGTCAGAAGCATCGGTTGTCGGCATCAGCAAGTTATTTTGTACAAAAAAATAAGGATGCACTAATCTGATATCAGCACCGATACTGAAAAATTGGTTGGATCGAATATTGACTTCCAAATATCGGTTCAGTCGATATCCTGTTTGGTCACATTGATGTAATAAAACTGCTCACTGGTCGTAGTCGCCCAGAAAGTCTCAGAATGATAGAATTTTTATTGATACAAATCTGTTCTGTAGTATAAATTACAGGTCCATAACACATGTGGATCTGTTTGGTCTCATTTTATAAGGAAAATAAATGGGTCATTCCAGAATTGGAGGACATTTTGGCTTTAAAATTCTTGGAAAAATAAACCTTCACTTTTCTGATTTTCTGCTACATATTCATCAATAATAGGTAATAAACTACCAAATGCTTGATTAGCTCAGCTTACGGTCAATGGTAAATTTTTATTATATGATTTATTTGGTTTATTTATTTACTCTAATCACAGTAACAGGGTTGCAGGTAACAGGGTTGCAAAATCGCACTAATGTTCGCTTTATCTCAGGAATAGAAGCTAGCTGTTTAGCTAGCTGTTATTACTAATCAAGAGGAAAAACTTATTTATGCAAATACGTAAAGGAAAAAAAAATTGTCTTATTCTGATCATTTGCATAACAGGGTTGCATGAGGCAGAGAGAGACATTCAATCAATTCAATCAAGGTTAACTGTTTTATAAAAATATGAAAAATAGAAGAGAAGATAAACCTTTGCTCTACCCATTCTTTTGGAACACTGTTTGATGATGTCAAGTTCAGGGGATCATGTGGTTCTGTTTTCTTCTTCTTCTACCAGGCTAAAAATGTTCTGGTAACAGGGTTGCTTGCATGTTGTGGGACACATGTTCCATGAATAATAATTATTATTTGAAATATTATGCCTATTAAAACAAATGTTCCCACAGTTACAAGAGATGGCAATGAAACAAATTATAGAAAAAACAAGAAATTTCAATTCAATTTTAACTGTTTTATTTGAGATTCAGTTTGGCCATTAGAGGGGTGGGACAAGAGGAAAATGGCATTTTGGGGGTATTCCAGACTTATTTGGTATTATAAAAGTATTTTCAAGCATTCTTTTCTCTTAGATTTGGTCTCAGGACAAGTAAATTCACTCAGAAACTGTATGTTTTAGTATTTTGTATGTGGATTATTTAAAGGGATATGCCACCCCCAGGTCAAATTTGGGCATCTCCCCACAGTCCAGAGACTAAAATAAGTGGTGGAAAGCGTTTTCCTGCTCACCCAGCCATTGTCCGAGTCTGTCACCACTGACCGCCGCGGTATCGTACAGTCGAATCACGCACCACGTTGTGCAACAGGGGAACTCCCTTCCCGGTGCGTAACTGGGATTCCCCTGGCAGCGTGCTGCGTGATTCGACTGTATTCTTCCGCACTGGAAAATAGTTCCCACCCAAAATGACCAAGGCAAGCTCTCCGTGTTGATTTGCACATTTATTTGCACTCGATATGAATGCGCACTACACATAAAGTAATTGGGAAACGCATCGAGCAAATTAATTCCTTTTGGCCGAAATCTTTCTCTGGCGACGTTAGACTCCAGTCTAAGGCGGAGGAGCTGCAGATACCGCGGCGGTCAGTGGCGACAGACTCGGACAATGGCTGGGTGAGCAGGAAAACGCTTTTCATCACTTATTTTAGTCTCTGGACTGTGGGGAGATGCCCAAATTTGTCCTGGGGGTGGCATATCCCTTTAATATTTGATGGGTGGGACGTAAAATGTCCTCCAATTCTGGAATGACCCAAATGCTGTTTTCAATCTTTACACTGGTATCGGTTGATATCGGGCATCGGCAGAATTTTGAAAAAGCTAGATCCCTACTGAAAAAAAAAAAGGATTTTAAATGATATTTACTCTTCTTTACTCAATAATAACAGTAGTAAAAAAAAAAAAGTAGTAAATTAACACCATAAGCAGTTGCCATACATGGACAATGACCTTTGGGACATTAGAAGAATGTATTATAATTTCCTGTAATGGCACAAGGAGCCAAGATTTAAATATTTACTGACCATAAAAATGCTCTGCCTATTCTCGGCGTGCTCAAAAGAGTCTCAATTTCCTTCTAAAAATAATTACCATAATGTTAAACAATTAGCGTTTCCTGGTTTCGGAAATAACTGCCAGTTTTAATGCAAGACCCCTATATCACACCACTGGATAAAACAGACTTTGTTGATGACGATTGAAAAATATTTTGACTAGGTCTGGGTCGAGGCATTTCATGGTCATTAGCGTATCTCAGAGATGTAAAATATTTTGCGGCCTCCCTCTCCCATGTCGTCCTTTGGGATGGGCGTGCAAATTGCCTGGGACTTAAACAGGACATTCCCAATCTGTTTCTGGTTTGAGATCTTATTGAACTGACCTGATTGCACCAACGCTGAAGTGCATTTCAGAGGTTTCCCTTAGAACTGCGACCAGTGCCAAACTTTAGCTTTGATTTGCTTCAGAAAAAGTAATTGACCCAATATATTTTTACATACATTTATACATTTTTGCATTTTTTGGCATATAGTTGTTTTTTTTATGATATTTTCATCATCAAACTCGCTGTAACTGCTGCACTTAGCAAATGTTTGTATTAACCTGCTCTACATGATCCTGGTGTTTTTATTGCACTATTTTGTCTGTAAATCAATTCCTATTCCTAATATGGAACACTGGTCCAAATTTGCTCCTATTACTAAAGCATCATGAGCTTTATTTGACTGGAACCAAACGCTATGGGTGATATTACACTCCAATACAGTGGTACCTCACCTTACGAAAGACTCTACAAACGAAAAATCCAAGTTACGAAACGCCTTCACGTTAAATTTTGGTCTCTAGATACGAAAGAAAATTCAAGTTACGAAACGCGAAATCTCAAAAATTCAATTAATGCGCGCTCAGATGCACGCTCAGATGCACGCCCCGAAACGTAAATACACTTTATCAACACACACGGGGTTAGGTTCCAGAGGTGGCCCGCGGTGGGAGAGGTCCACAAGGTAGGACAACTTTGTATTTTGCAATTGTTCTACATGTTTTAGGGCTGTAAATGCCTCACCACACACATTCTACACTTTTCTCAGACAGTAGTTGGGCTTTTCTCGCATTTCTCTCTCATTTGAACACTCGAACTTTCATAGATTTTCAAAGGAATGTGTTGATAGTGAAGTGTGTGGGGGGGGGGGCACGGGATGGAGCCGCGGCGCCCGGGCCGTGCCTTCCCCTCGGGGCCGAGCACGCGCGGGCGAGCACGGGGTGATTTAATCCTCGTCTGGTCCCGGTTTGGTCCGAGTCTGGACCTGGTCTGGACCTGGTCCGGTCCTGGTTTAGACCTGGCTTAGACCTGGCTTAGACCTGGCTTAGACCTGGTCTAGACCTGGTTTAGACCTGGTCTAGACCTGGAAGTCACATAGAACCAGAGCCCGCCCCGCCCCGCCCCACTCTTATTCCCGCTGAAAGAGCGTCTTTCTCGGCCTCTTAGCTCTAGCGCGGAACGCACAAGGAGCACAGAGACACGAGCAACGCGCTCATCCAATGGCACTGCCATGTCCCGGGATAATCCTGGTTTAGTCCAGGTCCAGTCCAGGTCTAGACCTGGTTTATTCCACGTTTAGTCCTGGGTCTACAGTCTCTTAGCCAATCAGGACGCAGAACACAAATGTTACACTATAAAAAAAAAAAAAACTTGGAACGGATCAGGCCTTTTCCATTGAAATAGCTACTCAACTTACGGAAAATTCACGTTACGAAACCACTTCTGGAACGAATTAATTTCGTAAGGTGAGGTACCACTGTAGTTCAATTCTTTATACAATCTATGCTATATGCTAATGACCCATACACTTGTTATATAGTTACACAAAATTACACAAATTTGCATTTTACCTGTGCCTTTTTCCCATTCAACATAGGCCTATTAGATGTAAATCAACAATAGAAATAAAAGCAGTATTAGCAACAAGTATTTATTGTTGAAACCTGACTACTTAAGGCAGACCTATTATGCTAAATTGGCTTTTTGAAGCTTTTAACCATGCTATACCATGTTAAAGATCCCATGACATGGTACTTCTTGACGCTTTTATATGGCGCCTTAGTGGTTCCCTAATACTGTATATGAATCCTTCTCCAGTTCTATTCAGAAATGTGTCTCTGAAACACTGTATTCTGGGCGTGTTGCTTGAATGCAAATGAGGAGGACAGAGACGGGCCAGTGCAGGCAGGTGGGGTTGTGGCCAAATACGCCACTGTTTCCTGGATTAGCGGTGCAATGTGCGCTGCTCCTACTTCCTTGTTTTAAGCGAAGAAAGATAGGAGAAAAAAAACACTCTTATACAAATTTCCACAGAAAATAACTCTCTCTTGCCTGGAGAGACTCTCGCGTCTCTCCAGGCAAAAACAAAACAAAACGTAGTTCGTTTGCGGTCCAAATTCTCTGGCCGTGATTTCCAGAGACGGGGTGGACATCCAGATGGGGGGTGGACACCTTTCCCGAGTGTGACATCAGAAAACTCCCTTGTCCAAACTCGCCCGTTTGGGCTGTATTTTTTTCAAACGTGGAAAAGGATCGCAATTGCTCAGTTTACACATTCCGCAACTTTTAGCCATGGGGGGGAGGGGCCAAACAGGGTAGGGCAGCTCACATTAATGTTCAAAAACCTCAGAAAGTGAAAGTTTCATGCCATGGGACCTTTAAAAACTGCCGAAGTTTGGAGTTTTATCTGCACCGCATTCCAAACTATTATGCAAATTGTGTTAAAGTGTCATAAAGGTAAATGTTTAGTTTGCCTGGTGCGTCCGATTAAAGGAAAAAACGATTTAAGAAGGACATTCCACATTATTAAGCAGAGCACCATTTTCAAGCAATATGGGAAAGAAAAAGGATTTATCTAATGCTGAAAGGCGTGAAATAGTTGAATACCTTGGACAAGGTATGAAAACCTTAGATATTTCACAAAAATTTAAGCGTGATCATCACACTATTTTTAGCTGATTCAGAGCACACATGGATTTGTGCAGATAAAGGCACAATGAGTAAGGTTTCTGCCAGACAAATACATCAGATTTAGAGAACAGCTGCTAAAATGCCATTACAAAGCAGCAAACAGGTATTAAAGCAGCTGGTGCCTCTGGAGTCCCGCCAACATCAAGGTCCTCCAGAGGCTTGCAGTTGTGCATAAACTTTCTATTCAGCCACCCTTGAACAATGCTCACAAGCAGAAATGGCTCCAGTGGGCCCAGAAATACATGAAGACTCATTTTCAAACAGTCTTGTTCACTGACGACTGCCCAACAAGGAGGTGGTGGAGTCTTGTTTTGGGCCGGAATCATGGGGAGAGAGCTGGTCGGCCCATGACCTCTCTAAAGTATAAAGTATGTAGAGTTTCTGAATGACCACTTTCTTCTGTGGTACAAAAAGAAAAATTGTGCTTTCCATAGCAAAATCATCTTCATGCATGACAACGCACCATCTCATGCTGCAAGATGCCTCTGCATCATTGGCTGCTATGGCCATAAAAGAAGGAAAAACTCATGGGGTGGCCCCCATCCTCCCCTGACCTCAACCCTATTGAGAACCTTTGGAGCTCCTCAAGTGAAAGATCTATGAGGGCAGGAGGCAGTTCACATCCAAACAGCAGCACTGGGGGGGTATTCTGGCAAAGAAATTCAAGCAGAAACTCCACAAACTCACAAGTTCAATGATGCAAGAATTGTGAATCTCCTGTCAAAAGGGGTCCTATGTTAAAATCTAACTTGACCTGTTAAGATGTTTTTATTGAAATAGCTTTTGATTTCAGTAATATGCTAATGCTTCTAATTGAAAAATAAACAAATGACCATTTTCAGTTCTTTAAAAACTCGGATACTCTCTTGTGCATAATAATTTGGAACATTTTTTTTTTTTTTTTTTTTGGGGGGGGTCGGAGAAAAATATAATTTGCCTAATAATTTGGAACGCAGTGTATAATGCAACTATATGGGCAAAATGCAAACAGTATTTTTGAGTGCTGAGAGAAGACAACTTTAGATTAATGAGTAAATGAAACAAGTGTAAATGAAAGAAAACATGACTCCAGCTATATTTGATGAGGAAACATTATAAAAGATCAGAAAAATAGTGTAATACTGTATAGGCCCTTTAAGTACCCACATACATTTGCTCAGGTGTTTATTACAGTTTAGTCGTTGAGTTCTATTGCAATAACAGATTATTTACATGAGAAAAATATGATCTGCTTCTTCTTCTTCCACTTCTCATCCCCTAGCATAAGAAAGCATTCGTCCAATTGGTCCACAAATCATAGTTATGGCCATAAAATACTGTTGAAGTCATTGGAATTACTTCAAATGGACCACTTCGCTTGGTTGAGTACTATTCCATGCACACACCTGCGTTCTGTTAGCACAATATGTAACGTTCATATGAAGAACTAGAGTGATTGGACTGAGCTGTTAGAAAGATTACCCCCCTGAGGCAATGGCACATCCGTCACTGTGGCTGCGTCATGGCAACGTACGTGGAAATAAATCACATACAAGACACTTTTTCCTATAGAGAAGGCGAGGGCCTGGGCTGCAGCTGGAGCCATTTGTGTAAATGTGTGGAACAGAGCAATGACATATGAGGGTAAATTATACAGTACATGTTTTCTGTTCTCTTATTGAGCCCATATTACCCTGTTTTCTGTTCAGTTATAATATTGTTTCCTCATCACAAACATACCTGGCATTGTGTTTTGTTTCATTCACACATTAACACAGAAACCCTGCATATTTAGGCTGTGTTCTTCTCATACTATTTATGGTAGTATATTTCTAAGGGTGTGCTAAAATTTGGAAAAATTAACATATACTAAATTTGGTGACAGTACTGTTTCTCTGGGCCACTTTATCGATATATTGCCATATGTATTTTTGGCATAATGTACAAAACTAACGTGCGACAGTGCTACGATTTTGTGGCTTGTTAAGAGAAAGGAAACTTGTTTATGCAGGACATTTGACATATTCATAGTTTTGATGATAAAAATGTGTGTATTTCATATTAACTGTGCAGGTAGTAGTTTAACAAAGATTAATTTGGTTCTTTAAAAATAGTGACATATTGCAGAATATCACGCTATATATATATATTGATTACCACATGTACATACTAGAGTTATAACTTTTTGAACTTTTTTTTTCCAAAATCAAAGTCCTGCATCGTGATTGGATGAACTTTTTGGTATAATTGAAGAAACCAAACTCCATTTTCAACACTTTAAACAAGTCCCCCCGAAACAAAACGTATTAAATACACATTACAGCCAATGTATAAGAAATGCGAAACCGTGCTAAGTTATCAAAAGGGCCATTACAAGTCAATTTGACTGAAAATGGATCAATGATAAATTGTACTGCCATCAAAATATACTGTACTGGAGTTTCAGTTTCTATTCTTGCGTTCACTTTATAAGCCATGTAAATTTGGGGAAATCTGTCTTGTTTAGTAGTGATATATTGTAGCCTACAGCTTTCCCAGAATCCTGGAGTTTCAGTTTCTCTTTCACTGTATAAGCCATGTAGACTGTAGAATTGGGGAAATCTGTTTTGTTCAACTCGTGATAGATTAAGATTAAGCCTTTATTTGGTCTCACACACAATGACGCACAGTGACACACGGGAGAAATTTGACTTCTGCATTTGACCCATCCTTTTCAGGAGCAGTGGGCAGCCATCTTTCAGCGCCCGGGGGGCAGTACCGTGAAGGGCCTTGCCCAACGACCCACACTGGCTTGCTCATTGCCGCTTGCTCTTTACCCTGATTATGTGTTTTGTTCCTGTGTTATTAAAGAGAAAATTGCCTTTCGTTGATTTTTTATGATTGAACAGATATTAACCATCTAACAGTATTATTCTGGTTGTTGGTAGGCTTTATGAAAACTTCATTTTGAGTCCGGGGGGACTTTTTTCAAAAATATGACCAAATGAAGGTGAATTCCTTTCATTACTAGCAAAAGTTCATCAAAATATGATACAGGGTATAGAGGTTGTAAAAAAGTTATAACCCTAGTACATACACAATTCAAGGCTCAAAATACAATCCGATTATCATGAACCTGGCGATAAGATAAGACTTTATTGATCTCACACAGGAGAATTTCACTTGTCAGTGAATTTCTCCTGTGTGAGATCAATAAAGTCTTATCTTATTTTATCTTATCTTATCACCAGGTCATGATAATCGGATTGTATTTTGCGCCATTTATTGTGTATCATATCAGAACACGAGGAACCCTGTGATTCCCAGCCCTAATTATTTGAGCAACAATAATCTCAGAATATTTTTGAAATACATACAAAATATACAAAAGAAAATGTTAAATAAAAAACTTGTAAGTAATTGTTAATACTGACTGCAGACTGCTGCATTTTGGATGGTTTCTAAAACAAAATAATCTTGTTTTGTCTTAAAGGGACAGTGTGTAAGATTTTTACCTGTTAATTACTGAAATTGAAGATACCCATTCAAAAATACATTGTTTTCCAAGCCTTTTCACTTCCATCATGAAATCAAAGTATTCTTTTGGACTTAGATATAGTCACATAAAAGGGGGATCTTCCCCATATAGAGGCAGCCATTTTGAATACGAGAGCCGCAGAAGGACATTTGGGCTCATCCTTCGCCTCGGCTCCTGCTAACAGCTGCACAGCCGCGCTGCTTATGGGTCCCCCCTTCCCCCCTCCCCTTCCCCTTCTCTCCTTCGGTCCTCTGCTCCCATATGCAGCCAGGAGCGAAGGAAGGAGAGAAGGGGAAGGGGAGGGGGGGGGGGGAGCATGCTGCCGGATCACACATCGTAATGGATATAACACGTATTTTGGACTAAATTGTTTTACTGGATTTTATTCGCTGGATCCTTATGGACAGATTGAGACCAAGTTTATGATGAAATACAGAGTTTGACCTGTGCAAAGCCTTCAAAGGTAAGCTAAGTAAGCTAAGTTTTGTGCTTTTCTGTATAAAAGCCCCATGTGCTCGGGGAGTGATTGTTTTGCAGGGAAATGAATTGCATAGTCAAAAAGAGGAGACTGTAAGGTTTCATTTGATGTGTAGATTGTCATGAATCATGATCGGGATTGTGTGTTTTCATGCGAAAAGAAAAAAAAAAAGTGAACGGGGGACCGCGGTTTATGTATACAGCGGTGCGCGGTTCGTGCGCGGGCACGCGAGATTTCGGCGCTACGTCGCGTTCGGGTGACCCTCGAGGTCTGCCATAGCCAAAAGAGGAAGTGGAATAGCTAGTAACCACCTATGCGCCACGAATCCTACACACTGTCCCTTTAAAAACAATTTGACATTTTGACATTAAAATTGTTTTGTTGTTCCATGAAGATGTAAATTGGAGATGGGTGATTCAGTATTTCCAAGTATGAGCTGATCCTGATTTAAACCAATACCAGAAACTTCATATTTTTCTTTATTTTTAAACACCAAATAAGTAAAATACACGACTAAATAAACTGTGTGATTATGTGTAAATAAACTATAGAACAGCAATGTTTATATGAAGACAAGTTCAAACATTCACTTTCTGGGTATTGTTATAATAACTTCATATATCAGTACACAAGTATCAGTGCATACCAAAGTAATACTTGATTTTTTATGCCCTTATGCTTATCTGACAGTTAGGCCTGTATGATTGTGATTAGATTTGCAATATTTAAAAAGTAACTCCAGTTAACATTTGAAAGAAGTAGGTCTGTCACGATAATGCATTTTGAAGTACGAAATATTGCTGAGGAAGATATAGATTTATAAATATAAACAATAATATTGCCATTAATCTCACTGACATAAACAAAATGCAGGATTCTCCAAAAAATACAGTTCTAAATGTACAATATTGGTAAAAAAATCTATCCTTTTCAGATGAAATTTAATCACAGAATGGAAAAAGAACAAAAGGTCTTCACTAGTACAAAGAAAAAGTACCCGTGATAAATATTGACCTCAAAAGTAATTGTTCCTTGAAGGGTAAGTCGATATAGTAATTATTGTGACAGGCCTAGAAAGAAGACTGAAATATGAATTTAGGACAAATAAAAGAATCCCATGCATTTCAGAACATGTTTATAGACCTCTAAAACAACTACAGGCACAGCAAACTCTTTTTTTATATGACAAGACATTCAGTTCTTTGCAGAGGACGTTCTATATTATCTAGAATATATCTAAATTAGTCATTGTCAACCTGGGGCTTGGGACCACAGGGGTTCTTAAAAAAGAGGGTCAAACTAGATTGTGTGAATTTAAAGGAGGTATGGCATCTTAGGCTGTGTCCCATTACTCTGTCTTACCCTTTCCCTACCCCTTTATCTATGTCTTTGTCTTGCCCCTCGATACCGAGCTGAGAGGGCTCGGGGTACGATTATTCCCCTAAGAAATGGGACGCCACTCGATTACCGTTTGCGTCATCATCCCTTACCTCTACCTGGCTGCTATGTCTACAGAGGCGAGAAAAATTGACGCAAACAAACGTAAACAAATGTCAAAGATTATCGGGTACCTCAGCTCAACAAAAAAACTAGCTTGTTTATACATGAAAGTTCGATGAAAACGATAACGTCGGCTAAACAGACATCACTATAATTAAAACCACAACAACAGTTCACTAAAAGTAAGATAGAACATAAGCGTCATAATTGTAAACCATGCTAAACTGTTAATTGATAATTACAACTGCTGAAAATACATTTATGAGACTCCTTGGCTGCTCGATGTGACGCTGCCATCCTGATCCCAAAACAAAACATGCCTGAGCTTGTAGGCGTACCCCTTCGTTTCAAGTCTGGTCGAGAGCTTACTTCGTTTCAAGGGGTATGTAGCCCGAGGTCGTGGCCCGAGCCCTTGATCAAAATTAGAATCGGGACACCCCTTGCCCTCACATGAACACACTAAACCACGGGGTAGGGGTAAGACGACGGGGTAAGACAGAGAAATGGGATGCAGCCTTAATTCCTTCTATAAAGTGTTCTATAACATCTTTATTAACCAGAAAATAATAATAATTTTCCAGTACAGTACAGTAGCTTATTAAAGGTACATTGTGTTACTTTTCCGGTGGAGGGTCCGTCAAATACTTTTCTTCATTGCTTCATCTGGAATGTTTCACAGTATGGCATTAAACCTTTCTATTTTCATGCAGACCAATCCAGGCCAGGTTACAGATCTGTGAAGAGGCAACCAGTCAGAATACCTGTTTTTCTAGGCCTTTTTTGAGCTATAAAACTACCTGCAATTGAATACATGTAAGACAGATCTGTTTAATGTCATACTGTGGAACATTCCAGGCATATCCACAGAAACAAGCAGATGATGTACAGTGGTGCCTCACCTTACGAAAGACCCAACAAACGAAAATTTCAAGTTACGAAATGCCTTCACGTTAAATTTTGGTCTCTAGGTATGAAAGAAAATTCAAGTTAAACGCGAAATCTCAAAAATTCAAATAATGCGCGCTCAGCCACACACATACGCTTTTCTCAGACTGGATTTAAACTTTTCTTACATTTCTCTCTCGTTTAAACACTCAAACTTTCATAGATTTTCAACAAAATGTATTCATAGTGAAGCGTAGGGGGAAGGGGGAGGGCGATGTGTGTGCGCGCGGACACATGTGTGATAGCGCAGCATGACCCGGCGCGGGGCTGCGAGCACTAGACCCGTGCTCAAACCGTGCCAGGTCTGAACCAGGTCTGAACCAGGTCTGAACCAGGATTAGACCACCGCGGCTCTTGCATGCGTTCGTTCATGCACTCAGACTGCGTGCGGTCCCGAGGGGAGTCCTCGCTGCTCGCCTCAGCCGTGACTCGAAACGAAACCAGGAAATAGACCCGCACGCGGCGCTTTAATCCACCTGGTTTAGTCCAGGTTTAGTCCTGATCCAGTCCTGGTTTAGTCCAGGTCTAGACCTGGTCCAGTCCAGGTCTAGACCTGGTCCAGTCCAGGTTTAGACCTTGGTCTAGACCTGGTATAGTCCACGTTTAGTCCTGGGTCTACAGTCTCTACGCAGGACAGTGTTACACTATAAAAAATGTTACATTATAAAAAAATAAAAAAACTTGGAACGAATCAGGCCTTTTCCATTGAAATAGCTACTCAACTTATGAAAAATTCACGTTACGAAACCACTTCTGGAACGAATTAATTTTGTAAGGTGAGGTACCACTGTACCTTCAACAAAAAAGTTACGTAGTGGACCTTTAAGTAGAACGATATTTGGGTCGCAAACGTATCAACAGGTAACGTAGAGATCACTGTAAGAAACAGATCGGGAACCAACCAACCTTTGTGTTTTGATAATTGCACCAACTCAAACTGTGATTTCGATTAGAGGTTTATACAGTGCACAGCCCTGTTAACAGTATATTTTCTTTTTTCCAGTTATGCTACAGCCCTTTGACTATGACCCCAACGAGAAGAGCAAACACAAGTTCATGGTGCAGTCCATGCTAGCACCTCCGGACATGACTGACATGGAGGGAGTGGTAAGTAGTCCCTCAAAACCTCATTAAAACACAAGGAGCACACATACACAAAATTACCTGGAGTTGTGTTTTGTTTCATTCACATGTTTGAGAAATCCTGCTCAAAATGCTCTGTTCCACCTTGTGATGTCATGAAGTTTTCAAGTTAGCAACTACTTTTACCTTCAGTTCAGTAATGATTGACAATTCCAGGGCTGAAATTATCTAAATGATTCTACTGAAGGTGAATGGAGTTTAAAAACACAGTGAAGCACTTCTTGTAATCCCTCATGACATCACAAGGTGGACTGTTTTCTGTTTGAGCAAAGAACTCTAAATATGCAGGCTTTCTGTGTTAAGCACCTGCAAATGAAACAAAACACAACTCTGGTATGTTTTTGATCAGGAAACGACATAACATAGATCAGATAGTAGCGTAATATGGGCCCTTTAAGTTCTGCTAGCATGTGTGGTTTTGGCTACCAACACAAATGATGATGATTTATGGACAGACCAACCAAAGCAGAGACCTAATCTGAACCTTGGTGGTACAGTGTTCAGCCCGCAGTTCTATCGGAGGGAGATTTGAGGTTGGGGAAGTGTGTGGAGATTGGGAGAGAGGTGTAAATATTTCTTCTCTGTGACCACGGTACATTTGGAGCTAGCAAACCAAGATCGACTCTGATAAGGACCATTAAAAAACATCCAAAAGCCCTACTTACCCGATATCTAAACATTAAAGAGCCTGTACTCGATTTAACTTCTGTGTATTTGAGTAAAATTTGTCTCACCTCAGACAGTACATATAATATTGCATGAGAAACTCTGGAGGTCAAAATAACTCTGTCTGCATCAAATAAAAAAGCATTTTGTTGTCAGAGAATTAGGAAGTACAGGACTACATTCATACATACTTCATACAACTATACTACAACTCACACTTGCGTAACAGATAGCCTTATGTCCTGTCAATCATTAAATCATCTGTGCCACACGACCATTTGTATATAACTGTGATATACTGTATTTATATTACTATTTTTTACTTTACTTGTACATATACCATCACCACGGGTAAACAAATGCTCAATTGCAATCATTTAAAACATTAAAATAACTGATATAACTGATGTTTTGGACATTTACAGACAGGAAGCTTTTTAACATTTACAAACTTAAATATTTGTTTTCTTATTTAAAGTGGATTCGGACTTAGTCAGATTTAGTTTAGTTTCTCAAAACTTCACCAAAAAAATAATATTA
Source organism: Paratrypauchen microcephalus (assembly GCA_036785185.1). Classification (NCBI taxonomy): domain Eukaryota; kingdom Metazoa; phylum Chordata; class Actinopteri; order Gobiiformes; family Gobiidae; genus Paratrypauchen; species Paratrypauchen microcephalus. Next base: position 754,500 of record JAVJIX010000005.1, on the reverse strand, counting down.
CATTTACAGTCCTGTTCATCTCATCATCTTGATACATTCTCGTACATATTGTTTACTTTACGTATATTACACAGCATGACTTCGTAGCCAATAAAACACTTGTCATTACCTATAGCGCATAGTTTATTATATTTTACCTCACAAATAATTCTTCTTCTGTTGTGTTGTGCAGTGGAAGGAGGCCAAACCAGAGGAGCTGATGGACTCCAAACTGCGGTGTGTTTTTGAACTGCCGGCGGAGAACGAGAAAACGGTGAGACCTCCCAATCCTTCACCCTGATGTTACACAGCGGGGCCGGATACTGTTCCACTTCTCCTCCACTTGCCACTGCGTGCTAATTGGAAACAAACCGTGAAGTACCACATCATGCTGATTGGTTGATTCGATTGTTCGCATTAGGTCCCACATGGGGGAAAAAAAGATATCTCTTGTGCAAAAACATGTCCTACTTTCCCACAATTAGGATCTAAACTCTTGCCATTTCCCCTTGTTTATTGTTACGGATCTTCCAGGACCCCACACAGCAGAGTGCAGTGAATTTCATAAACAGATGGGGCTGATATGAGACTGAAGAGACTAGATTCCCCCTACAGCTATTTCGAGCTGAGTACTTAAACGTGCAAGATGTAACTTTTCTGGTGGAGGATATGCATACCTGCTTGTTTCCATGGGGAGGTTTATTGCTTTGCCTAGAATGTTCTATAGTATGGGATTTAACATATTCATCTTAATGGAGACAAGCAGACTACACATCTAGGCCAAGTTACAGGTCAGCTCTGTGGAGATGTGACCTAGTTGACAGTAAGAATTCATGTTTTTCAAGATATTTTGATCAATTAAAACAACCTGAATAAAAGCGAGATACATAACTTTAATGCTATACAGTTGAACATTTAAGACAGAACAATAGCATCTCCAATTTGAAGACAATTTCCAGCTGCAGATCTTTCACCTGGAAAGTCACATAGAGAATGGGTTTCCAAACTTTTCAGGCTAGGGCCCTGAAACTAACAATCCTGGGACCCCCACTGTGAAATTAAATCGTCAATTCAACCTGGAGAGACTCAAACATACACTAAGGCTACGTTCAGGCTGCAGGGCTTAAAGCGCAATTCCGATTTTTTGGTGAAATCAGATTTTTTTTTGCGAGGTCGTTCACATTTCCAATTAAATGTGACTTGTATATGTGATCTCCTGTGTGAACTTTAAACACCCCCAAAGTGCCCCGCATGCGCTTTGGAGGACACGAAGACCTCACACTCAGCTGTTGTGTTCAGTGTTAACGGAAGTAGCCTAAAGTTGTTGTCGTACCTGAGTCAGAACATGTACAACTTATTTGTTTTGAGGAGGAGACGGAGAAAGAGAAGGACAAGGTTTTTGGCCACGGCGTTTTGTAACCTGGGAAATCCCAGGCTGCTTTCGTTCGTTCTGATCTAAAAGACAGCCTGGCGACTATGGCAAGCGAGCTCTCCAGATTCTGGGAGCCAATCAGAGAGCAGGGAGGGGTGGCAAGACGGTGACGCGTACTACGTTACAAACGGAAGCTTGTAGTTTGAACTGACAACTGACATGATTGGCTATGGGCTACGTATACGCCAAATGATAGATATTCGTAACGCCCAATAAACGGCCGTTGGCGATCGTAAACCACACCTCCGGTACGAGATATTTCGAAGGTGGCTCCCAGACCATATATCACTTGTGATATGGTCAAGTGTAAACCAGCCAAGGCGTTTTGTGGGGCATTGGCAGCAACGTCCGTAGAAATGAACGTGTGGGTGCGGCGTCGCAGCCAAGAGTGGTGGGATTGCCATGTGCTTCGCCGCTTCACCGACACAGAGTTCATATACTATTTTTGCATAAAGAGAAGAACGTTTCCTCTCCCTGGAGGAAACACGCCCAGTTCGGATGAATGGTCAGACTGAAGTCACATGCCAAAAGATCGGATATGTATCGGTTTTAGGACCACATATCCAAGTGGCCTGGGTCGCATTTGAAAAAATCGGATCTGTGTCATTCAGAATGTCAATAGAAGATCAGGTACAGGTTGCATAGGGGCAAAAGAAACGGATTTGGGTCACTTCAGGCTGCAGTCTGAACGTAGCCAAAGAGAAAGTATTAGTAGTTTTATTGAATTACTTTCTTTGGTGCTCAGATCCTGATAATACATTGCGATGGGGAGCGTGGCCAGTTAGATGATGTTTAGGAGATGTCTTCCTCTTGGGACCTGGATACTGGAGTTGGTAGAGGTGAGGATGAGGAGAGTGAGGGGAATGATTAGAGGATGAGGAGTGAGAGGGACGAATGAGGTGATGAAGGCTGAGACAGGTAAACTCTGGAGAAGCAGTGAGGTAGTTGGGAGCGAAGTTGGGTTTTCCAGGCTTTACACTAGCTCCTTTAGATGGAAAGAGTGTGTTGAAAACATAGCAGTAGAGTACTATAATACGACGGAGAGTCCATAACCAAGCTCATTCCTCATTTGCCTTTTCTGCTCCATGGCATATTTGGTGTGAATCAGCCATTAGATCACTCTTAGTCATTCCCATGTTATTCACCAGTCCTGCTTACCAGCCAGGACTTTGGTCAGGAAAACCTCGGAAACTTTTACATACTTTTTCAAAAACAAATGTATAAAACCTATCCTGGTATAAACTCTTTACTACAGCATGACCTGGATAACAAGATCACGGCCAGTTTGCTGAAGTCCGAGTCCTCCGCGCTGCCCCAGAAGCTCATGAGCTCCACCCTGGACGACGGAGAGGTGAAGAAGATCATGGAGGAGTGCAAGAGGCTGCAGATGGAGGCACAGCGACTACGAGAAGAAAACAAACAGATCCGGGTGAGAACTTCACAGAGAACTGTTACTTTGTTAGTGTAGTGTGTGGGGAACTTTATTGTTAAAGGTCCCATGGCATGAAATTTTCACTTTCTGAGGTTTTTGAACGTTAATGTGAGCTCCCCTACCCTGTTTAGGCCCCCCCCCCATGGCTAAAAGTTGCGAAATGTCTAAACTGAGCATTTGCAGTCCTTTTCTGCGTTACAAAAAACCAGTGTTCAAACAGGCGAGTTCGGACAAGGCACCTTATTGACGTCAGATCGGCAAATGCAGCTCCAGCCCCTCCCTCTGTCTCCGCTCAGCGTCCCTGTATATCCCGCCCATAGAGTTTGGACTGTGAATGCACTACGCAATGCGAAATGCGTTTTTTTATTTGCTTGGAGGCACGTCCGAGTGTTTCTAGGCTCGCAAGTCCCTTACCCAACCCTCTGGACCTCTGAAATACCAGTGGTTTAATTTTATTTTCTGTGTAAATATGCTTTTTTTCATTGCAAAGTCTCTCATCTGTCTTGGTGTGTAAAACACGGAAGAGAGCAGACAGTGGTGCCGAGCTGCGGGGGAAACCCGCCCTCCCCCGCTCCTTAGCCAATCTTTCTGTCCTTCTCATTTGCAATGAAGCAGCAACACTCAGAATAAAGCATTTTAGACACATATCTAGCCTCATGAAGACTGTCAGAGTCATATCTCATGCAGTGAGTGTTGATTTTGAAGAAGGATTCATTTACAATATTAGGGAACCATTAAGGAGCCATATAAAAGCATCAAGAAGTACCATGTCATGGGACCTTTAAATATATGAAAAGGCTTTTTTTAGTGGTCAGTATTTATCGTGGGTACTTTTTCTTTGAACTACTGGGACATTGTTGATTTTTTTTTTTTTGGCTATATGATAAGATTTGGGCCGTAGAAGGTTAAATCAATCAATAACTTCTAAGACTCCAGCTGCACACTAAGTACCACTGTTTCTGCTGTGTATTTATTGCGGCTCATGAATTTTTAACAATATCGTACATTTAGAAGTTTAAATCTGCTCTTCGGTTATTTTGTCAGTGGCATAAATTCTGTTCAATATTATCGTTTATTGTCTATATTTTCTTTAGCATTAAACCTTCCTTCATATTTCTTATCGTGACTGGGCTACCCAACTCTCTGAAATCACACTGTTTTTGCCTTCAGCACCTCTCCTCTCTCCTTTTTCCTCTCCTCTGTCGTCTCTCCTCTCTTCTTCTATCTTGTGAGCGTTGTGGCCCGAGGCTCTGACACGGGGCTGCTCCTGTGGCTAAGATTAAACTAACAGGGGTCCCTCCCGCTGATGGGAAATGATGTGTGTTCCAGTCTGGCGCCTTTCACACTCCTCGGGGGGACGGGCTCTTGTGAGCACTTTAGCAGATCCTCCTCGTCTCAGCTCATAAATAAAGCCCGTCTCGTCGTATTGACTGACATGAGCACCATGTTGTGTTCAGATGAGTCACAAATGATGCGGCGGGGTCAGGGTGAGGGACTGTGATGGTGGAGAAAGTATGGCGACGGCAAAGCTATTGCCTTGAGTCTGGCGATGTGCATGTCACGATAATTACTTCTAATAATATTGTCTAGTACCTTCACCAGAACAAAATTACATAAAATACATAAAATATAATTGATTACATTTTTTAAATAACACTTGTCTACAAGCAAAATGCTTCCGGAACAAAAGTAGTAAAATTTGTCTTGGTTTAAGTCACTAATAAAGAAAAAGTAAGTCAGAAATGCTGATTGGCTATAGTTTCCAAGATATAGTATTGGGTCAAAATAGGACATTTATGCAAAATAAGGTAAAAAGGATAGTTTATCAGAAGGTACAGTGTGTCTACAAGCAACCAGTTCTATCTGAAAGCCTGTCTGCACATTCACATACATTCATTTTAATATGTCTAGAGTTTCAACATCAAATATTTTTTTTATTTCACATAAGAGAGATGCCTCGAAATTGTGTGCACCTGATCAGCTCTTGTCACAGTCACAGGTAATGTGAGAAACATGAGAGCAGTACACACTTCTCCGACTGTGGATGTAACACTGTCATAATCGACCACTAGCATTTTGGCAAGTTGTAAAACTCATGACTTTTGTGCAATCTCTGATTTAAAACAAGATCTAAAGGAGAGGAGTTGTGTTGGGAATGTCGGTGCGATGTCCCTGTCGTAATAGACAAACGTTTCGCTTTTTGAAACCGTTCATCATCATCAGCTTGTTGAAAGTGATAGGATAGTGAAGTGTCCGGGACACAACTTCCACATCCCGTGCGTCAAAACCACGTTCATCGCCAGTCCAAAGCGCACAGTTTGTCCCACAATAACCAGCATCATCACAACTCGATAAAATAAAATAATAACTGCACGAGAGCGCACGGAACTTACCCAAGTAGAGCGGGACGAGCGTAGAGACTTGAGAACGAGACATCGTCCCAGAATCCAACAAGAAGGGTGCAAATCCCACGTTTTCGCTCCTGCCGCTTCTTGCAGCCGCTCTTGTGTTTGAAGGTGGGCATGCTACTTGTTTCGGTCGGATGATTGAAATATGCAGCCACCATTCATTCGAAAAATCAGCCTACCCAGAATTCATTGTTGTATCTCAGTAGAAAAAAAGATACTGGCGTAAGATGACGGCAAAAAACGAACAGAAATAATTTATTTAGCTTTTTATTTGATTGTTGGATTATTAATAGTGAGGTTACAAGGTCACAAGATGTGAGACGGGCCGCTACTTTGACAATATTTAAATCCAGGCTAAAACAGTTCTGTTTAGCTGAAAGATTTTTATTCCGCACTCTTCTCTTTTAGTGTTAATTTTATAATGATTATTTATGCTTTGATTTGTTTGTATGGTGATTTTAATGTATTTCTTATTCTGTGAATCACTTTGAATTACTTTATGTTCAAATTGTGCTATACAAATAAACTTGCCTTCCCCTCTCTTACCTTCTGTTCTTTGTGAACTTCTCATTAGTAGAAAATAATCAACAATTCTTGGAATGCTCACTTCTGCAGTCTCAGTTCTCTAAACAGGGATGAAAGAGTTCAATTTTTTAGCGGATCTCCGCTTTTTTTTTTCAGCCGCGGGGTATTTTTTTTCAATTCTGTATTCTGTGCAAATTCGTTGAGAAAGATTTTGGGTGTATATATATGTATAGTTGTGTTTAGGGTCGCCAACCATCCCTTGAAAAACAGAATCGTCCCGTATTCAGAACAAAAGTACTGGAGCGGCAGACCGAGCGAGTGAGTGAGCGAGCGCAGCTCTTTCGCAACAGCATGTACCATTGCGTGTACACAGGTTGAACTTTATAAAACATCCTATACATCATCCTACCTGCCCGTGCCTCACTTAACGCGTCGCTCCTCGCTTTTTCACCTGCGCCTTTTAGCGCGCATAAGCTTCTCCTCAATGCGGCCTGATTAGTGCGAAGCAAAAACAAATCCAATATATACTACTAGTAGGCCTACCTGTTAATAAAATGTGTTTTTGTACTTTTATGTACAGTTTTACTTTATTGCTAACATATAGCATATAGAAATCCAAATTTCAGAAATTTAAAATTTCTGAAATTTCTGGGGGGGGCGTTGACTTTCAGCTTTTTTCATGATTGGCCATTTTCATCCCTGTCTAAAACAGTGTTTCACAACCTTTTTTGTATTGTGTACCCCCTGAGCCTTTTTGTCATACCTCGAGTACCCCCTCACTCATACGTGTTGATAATTCTCCAAAAGTGGAACATGACACAACGGATTATTAAATGAAAATCATTTTATTTCATCTCAATTTGAAAATTTAATTCTTAGATATTTTCTATCTTTTCCTTAACTCAAATGTACTCAAATTAGAATTTAAAAAATTCAAAAAAATCTCCCCCTGCGCCTGGCAGCGACACTGCCGATTACCCCCTGCAGTGTGCTCGTGTACCCCTAGGGGTACTAGTACCCCTGGTTGGGAAACACTGCTCTAAAACATGGTCAGCCCATTTGAGTTTTCCTAGAATAAACATTGGACAATGAAATAAAAATGTCTTGGTCAGCTTTTTTATGGAGGAACTAAACATTCTTCTGAATTATTGTGCTCACAGATGTTTCTCTAAGTTGGTAAGTTTAAAATAAAACATTTTAAAAAAAGAAAAGAAAAAAGGAAACTTAGCTAAGGGCCCCCTGGTGGCCACGGGCTCCGGTGCAGCTGCACCTGCTGAACCTGCTATAATTACGCGTGTGAGTCCTACTTGACAATGTCTCTGATTTATCCCGTCATAACATGAACTCCCTTTGTTTATTCTCAAATAAAACGTGTAAATATTGTTTCAAATTTCATCAATACTCTACATATCCCTCTCTCTACATGTCTCACGTTTTTTCTCCATCTCTTTCTCTTTCCAGGAGGATGACGGCCTGCGAATGAGGAAGAGCAACATGATGTCCCAGCATGCATCAGTGGGCATGAAGCGGGAGGAGGGGCTTAGCGCTCGCACCATCGCCCTCATCGTCCTGTTTTTCGTGCTCGGGGTCATCGTCGGCAAACTGGTCTTGTAGAGTGTACGCATGCTAAAAACTACCAACATCGACACAAAAATAAACACAGGATCTGGGTTTCACTCTCTTTTTGGAATCGGAAATGCCATATCGATCTGGGTGGGGGCGGTAACGATTTTGATCTGTTTCTGTTAAAAAATAAATAAAAAAGATAATTCAAAAGGTTATGCGAATACATGAAGAAATCTGATACAGTCTTGCTTCGAAGTAACGTAATTATAATTTTGGCCCGATTTTCCAAAGTGGTATGTATAAAAACGTTTGGATGGTCATGATTTTGGATTTTCTAACACTGGCGAGGTAGTGGTGGTGCGATTGTGTGCGAATGTTGATTTCAGTGTAATGTCATTTGTTTTTCTAAATGACGGCCAGAGGCTATGTGTGTGTATTAATGCCCCTTACCCCCAGCCCACTGTACAGAATATCCTACCAGCTACTTCCCCCTTTAAAACGATGGGATCTAACCAGAGAGATGATCACTACTATTGATAACACTCGCATAGGGCTAGGTCAAACTGACTCCACCAATCAGAGGGAAAAATCTACTTTTATTAAGCCCATTCAACCTGCGAATTTTAAGTGCAAGCTAGTTAATGTACTGGGTTTATATCGGTTTACGTTAAATATTTCCAGGTTTGTTGCAGTGTATTGTATTGTTATAAGGTGAAATTGATAGTTTTATGGTCATTTCAGTTCCTCGATTTAATAAAAGCTTTGTGTTTCTCAAGTTGTTGGTCTGGACACTTAACTGGGTGGACTTGTGATACCAAAGTTGAAATGAATTGGCTATAATTAAACCAGAATACAAATACTTTATCACTAGGACAGTTAATTCAAACTTTAATATACATTTAGGAATAATTATGGCTATGGAATTTCTAATTTTGAAGATATTCTAGATGGCTATAAATTAAATTGTTCAACCTAGGTTTTAATTTGGTTCACTAAGTATTCGCATCACGGTATACATTATACATTTTCCGTATTCTGCTATATTACAGATTTTGCACTGCTTTTAACAGCAGGTTGTGGGGTTGATTCCCATTCTTGCCATCAATATTTCCTTGCAATGTAAGCATTGTACTGTCTGCCACTGTCTTTAACTAAATTATATTAACTTTTACTAATTATAAAGTTACTGTAAGGTGTCTTTTCTCTAAATCTGGCTTGTAAGGAATTTGGTTGCGTTGCCAGCACATGCTGAAGTTAACTTAAAGGTGTAACTTTTCTGGTGGGATGGTCTGCCACTTGTTGTTGCTTTGTCTAGAATGTTCCACAGTATAGACTAGCCTATCAATCACGAGGGAGACGAGCAGTTTACAGCGCTACGCTACATTACAACTCAGATCTGTGGAGAGTCGCCCCTATTCACAGAAGGAATTATTGTATTTTTGAGCAATAGAAACCCCCGTAATGAATAAACGCTAGATGGATTTGTTTAATGTCACACCTTGGAACATTCCAGGCAAAGCAATAAGATCTCCATGGAGACAAGCAGTACACTACTAAAGTTGTCTTTAAGCTTTTACAGATTGCATTTCCTTTTGCGTACACTTTTTTTATGTTAATTATGTTATAATACAGTATAGTAACTAGTTTGCACCGTTTTCCAGGACTTAATGGGCCTATGTATCAAACACTACCTTAATATTTCCTTATCTCGTGTCCTTTTTCCACTCAACTGTCACTCACGGCGCCCAAGCATTTCTGGGGCCCGTTTAACTGCATGTATTCACAATGAAGAGTGTTGCATCTGGACTTTTTCGATCTAATTTAATGGCTTTTATAATACGGTGATAATAATAAATAAATACACGTGTCATTTTGGCTGTAGGTTTGCACAATTACACTTCTGATTTTGTTTCTTTTTGTGTTTTGTTGCGTTTTTATGATTTTAAGTAATTTAATTTTTTTTTTTTTGTCTGTCGTTAGGGTCTGAAGCATTTAAGGAAATAGCAGCTATGTGAAATTAACTAGTTTACCTTTTCGAGTCTTGCCTTGTGACCTGTTTCAGCGAGTTATTCTCAATCCAAAATGGTGGTATTTCAAACAAAAAGTTGGATTTCAAACAAAAAGTAAATTAAGTTATAGATAAATCACAATTTGTACAATAAAGAGAGACCACTACAAATGTATTTTTATGCGATCTGCGAATTTCACAGATTTAACAATGTACAAAAATTGTTGCCCAGTAAGTCTAGAATGATGTCTTTGTATTTTTTATACAGAGTTGGATCTGTCTGGTCACCGTCCATCGGGTCTCAAGCCAGAATCAAAAATATAATTGCTCAAGCGTCATAAAGTGCAATGATGTGAAACAAAAGAGCTCATTGGCCACTTATTTTGAACAATACGAAATCTCTTTTACGTCAGAGTAACAGATTTTAGTGGTTCGCTCATTGATTCTGCAGAAATCCAAGTTTTTGAGTCCCCTGATATTTTTTTTCTCCTCGTAAGCAGCCGTATTTGTTTTGATATGGGAGAATTTGACTGGAGAGATTCATCGGTGACCAGACTCACATCTTCATAAAATACTGGAGAAATGTGTCTTCTGGATCCCAGGCAACATAAATTATCAGGTCGCCAAGTGGTCTCTTCTTCCTTCCTAAACTAGACTAATCTTTTTACCTCCTATCCATCACATCATCTATTTTTGTTCATTTGTTCATTTCTTCCTCATTCAGCCATACTTTAAATGGGGGCTAATGTGCTTTAAGCTAAAGTCTAAAGTCTTAAGCCATATTTTTACATTTTATCCATAGATCCTCCATGTTCATTCAAATTCACTTTAATCTGCTCCTCTTTAGATCTTCCAGCACCATTTTAAACTCTTAAGGGACCATATCAGCACATGAATAAAATTTTACCACCAAGAACACATTTTTAAATACAATAAAAGTATGATTTCCACATTTTAAATGGGCATTGTGTCACTTTTTTGGTGAAGGGCCCATCAAATGCTTGATGTTATTGTTTTGTCTGGAATGTTTCACAGTATGCTATTAAACCTTTCTATCTTCATGAAGACTAAATCAAACCAAGTTACAGGTCAGATCTGTGAAGCGACCCCGCTCACAGTCAGAATGCCTGTTTTTCTAGGTATTTTTGAGCTATAAAACCACCTGTAATTGAATAAATATAAGGTAGAGCTGTTTAATGTCATACTGTGGAACATTCCAGGGAGAGCAATGACATCCAAAGAAATAAGCAAGCGATGGACCCTCCACCAGAAAAGTTACACAATGCACCTTTAATGTGAATTGAATCTGAGGCGATTGATTGAGGATGACTTGCTGTTTAGAGGGAGGGCAGAGCAGTCCTGAGGATATGCATATGAAACTTTCAAGTACTTTCGGAGTACTTTAACATATAAAAATACCACAAATATACAGTTAATTAGGATTCGCATTGAATTTTCATACTTGATACAGCCAACCCCAGCAGTCTGGTACTCACACCAAGGAACACAATTGTAAGGATTTGTAACATAAATTGCTAACAGTTATGGTTTCAAGCTGGTTGTATAATTCTCGCCATCTCTCTGACCATCACCGTGACCAGTGTCAAAGCAGTGGAGAGAGAAACTGTTTTGTATGTAAATAAATAAATAAATAAATGAGTCTATCTGAAAGAAAGAAGATGAATATTCCTAGTCAAGTAGTCTCTCTGGTGTATAAAAACAACCCAACGACCTGGTTGGACTATGTAGCATCTTAATAAATTAAATGAATAAAGCCCCTTATCAACTGTGTCTGGTCATTTTATAATTATGTGCAAATGCAAATATTAGTTTTTTTGTTCTCAGTAGCCATGTTTTAATAGTAGAATTGGCTACAAGTTCAAATCTCATGTATTTGTATGGTACAGAATGCTAACTTTAAACTATATTGTATGGACGGCCTTGCAAAGTGGTGAATTCTATAATGAGTCTTATCGATGTTGATGTTTTGACCAAGATCCAGTGCCTATTTCAAGTTACTATTCTCACCAGCAGGAGTAAAGTGCAATAGATAAGCAAAAAAAAAATCATTGTGAGGTTATTTTACTGTGATGTATCAGACCATCTGTACGATAGTAGATGCCTATTGTTTTGAAAATGCTATATTTGCTAAAAATACCTTATTAACATGTTTAGTAAGTTTCATTTTTGACGTCGCCCCTCTCTTTACTCCCCATGCTAAGTCTCTCCCCCTTCAGAGTGCTATTACAACACAATCCACATGCATCCTGCTAATGAAACTGCTGCACAACACATCAGGCTTGTGAGTTGAGTATTGGACAGACTCTTACAGCTAACCGTAAAGAGAGTTTGAAATCGTACCCGGGACAGATGGCTAGATTAGAATGTTACAACATGGTAGAGAGCTCAGAAAAATCAATTAAAACTCTTAAAACTCAGGCATGATCAGTTCTTCCAAGTGCTCTGGTGAAATGATTGTGCTAGTATGATATTTGTTAGCACTTTGTTGTTCCAGTATAAGACTTAAATACCGTAAAGTGGTTGCTTCATGGTTATTGTATTTCTTCATAGCTCTAACAATGAGCGCCTGGCCCTCGTCTGTTTCACTTGGCTCATACACCAGACAGCTGCACCCGGATAAACCAACAAATGGAACTAGTGTAATTCAGCCTGGAAGACCTAACTTCGCTCCAGTCTACCTCACCCCTTCTCCAGAGTTCCTCAGCCTTCATCACCTTACTTGAAATACTCCTCTCCGCTGCTCGCCACACCATCTCTTGGTCTAATCACCTTCGGTTTGTGCCACGCCCCAGCTCCTCCCCAGCACCACCTCGGCTTCTCATCATCTCATCGTCCCCATCACTCTCCTCATTTTCTCATTGTCCCTTTCACTCTCCTCGGCCTCTCCTCTACCACCTCCTGTGTCCTGGCCCCTGAGGGAAGACATCTCCTAAACATCATCTAATCATAACCATGCCTTTCACTGTAATATCGTCTACCAGGTGTATTCCCAATCTCCCCCCGAACACAGCCAGGAATGTTGTTGGAGTAAGTCAAAATTAACCTCTGGTCCTGCGGTGATGTGGGCCCTTGGAGGAGGTCAATAAGCCAAAAGGGTAGGCTGCCTCATACTATTTACTGACTGGAATACTTGGCTCAGGTTTCCAATAAATATACACAAGTTGAGGTTGTGTAACTTGAGGTTCATGAACCAAATATGGACCCCCAGCCACTATTTTCAGCCCCTTGAGATTATTTTGAAAAATATTATTTGGATACAATGTTCACAGTTATTTAAGGAGATTCATAATGGCCACCACATGTACTGTTATTGTTGCCATGTTTTTTGTTATATTTTGTATACTTTTTATAGTAGTAGACTAGAGTAATCCTGCCATCTTAATTCCCATGAATCCAGTTAAAGACTGTTTTTCGGTTAGTGGTTAGTGCACATGTCTATGAATGTGTAATAGTATGCAGGGAGGGACTGAATACTGTGGAGAAATTGGTGTGGGGTGTGGAGAAACTGCCAGGTCAGTTGGTCTGTTTTGTGACACCTGCCCTGTACTGACCACACACTAATGAGAAAGTGTGTGGTTTTATTGCTGTTGATTATGGCAGTCATTGGGCAAAATACTTCACAAGAGAATGACAGCTCTGATTGGGATAATAAGTTCTACAGAAGTCCAGTCCATTATTAGTGTGAAGGGGCATTATGTGACAGGAGGGTCCCGCGACCTGCTGTTGTTGCTGTGTCTAGAATGTTCTACAGTTTGGCATTAGTTACTTATCTACCATGTAGGATCAAGGAACATGTCATATTTAGAAAAACACATGACATTTTTAGAGCTTTTAACCATGTAAGAATGGAATATTCTTATGTTATGCATAACATCCCTAGAGTGGTATTCATTGATTTATTTCAGTAGTCCTTTGTAAAAAAAAAAAAGTCCTTTGCCTTTGAGCAATTCTGTTTGAATTTTCCCAGGATTGTGATGTCATAGGCAGAGACCTTGTGCAGTTTCCATAAATCACACACAGATGTTTTATGTTTCTGTTTTAAGCATTTCTGTACTACGGTGTGTAGTACTGCATGCTTATATTTTCATGCCTGAGCATGTTCCTCAATCTCAATCTAGTTTAATTGTTGTCTCCATGGCAATTCTCTCTGTTGCCAGTAGATGGCAAGTTGCACTAGATCACAGTATGTGGAGCAGTGAAGCTGTCATAATGTATACTTCTTTAACTAGCCATTATTTTAAGTTCTCTTTAACATACACTATACAAAAGATGTCTCCAAAAATCTATTTTTTCCCACCACCCTGAACTCACTTTACCCTCTGACCTCATGTTTTCATATTTCTACCACACATTTTTCCCATCATCTCCTGTGACACCAGACTCATGTCTGGTCTATGTTTTTATAATAATCATAAATGTTTAATCTGATCCATTCTGCACAATTACTATTTTGATGTTCCTACTTTTTGCCTTATTTAACTCCTTTGGTGTTAACTTTGATATAATTACATTTGGCAAGCGGATACGTATTATTTTACCCTCTTATTAAAATGTGCAGAAAAACAAACTTTCCCATGCCTTCATCAACCCTTTTTCAAACCCCATTTCAGTGTACAATGTCCTTATGGTGTAACTTAATACATTTCGGAGCATAGTTGTTTGGCATACAGATAAGGATTGCTGTTACTATACGGTCAGGCCAAGGCGTCTGCTCTTCCAGTTGTGGGGCCGTAAATGTTTGAATAAGATTTGAAGCAGGCCAGAAATCTTGGATTAGAGACAATTGGCTGAACATAGTGGAAGCGAAGTGAGTCCAGGAATAACCTTTTCAATCATTTGTGTAACCTTAACCTCTACAAGGCAATCTGACCTGATTTTACAGGCTATCCCAGCTCACAAGAGTTCAAGAAATTGTTTTGGAGAATATACAAGTCCCATGTGGCCTGTTTGCTAAAAAGATTGTATCATTTTGGACAGTGGAGCTAGAATATACAGTAATTTATGTGGTAAAGAGGAAAAGGTCTTAATCTGAAGTAGTGTGAGAGGTATCCCAGACAGCTTAATGGATAAAAAGGGATAAAGATAATGTTGAAATGATTGATATCAGAGGCTTAATGGGCTCCAAAGACTTACAAAATGTGCTATAGATATATTAGGATTTTTGGTTATTTTTGTACTTTTGTTTCTGAAATTTTACAGGTGCACTATGCCATTTTTCCATCTGGTAGTCTCCATGGAGATGCTATTGCCTTGATAAGAATGTGCCACAGTATGGTATTACTATCTATCTCCATGGAAACAAGCAGGTGAAGTCCCCCGGCCAAGTTACACTCCATTGCATTTGAGGCAGCTGGAACAACCAGGAGGAGTTCCCATGGACCTATCTCCAGATCTTGCACTACAGCTTGCTCATGTCTCAGCTGGAGTGTTCGAAGAAAACCCACCCAGACACAGGGAGGAACATGCAGACCCGGAACCTTTTTGCTGTGAGCCGTGAGTCCCAGCCACTCAGCTCAGGTGATCCAGTTCACTGTTTATATAAATTGATTTATTGAATTTATTTTTATTTATTTATTTGAATTAGGACAATGCATATGAATCAACAGGACAACAAACAGCATCAATGTAAATATGCCGGAATTAGCGCAATAACTACTTTACATCCTTTGTCCTAAGGCAGGTCAGAACAGAAGAACATTTAGAGGAACCCACAGAAGAGACAGAAGTGCACATAGACATAATACAAGTTCACCACAATAGACCATTCTCTGAGTTTAAGAGGCCCCAAGAAGAAGAAAATCTACCTGTGTGAGCATGTTTGATTATTTTTCAACCAATGTTTCAGAGTGTTCTTGAAGGTTGAGACTTGAGAAGGACCCACAGTTCCTGACACGAGCAGGTAATGCGTTCCAAAGTTTCAGAGTGTTCTTGAAGGTTGAGAAGGACCCACAGTTCCTGACATGGGCAGGTCATGTGTTCCATGACTGTGATCCTCTGATAGACATCACCATTTAGGCCAAATTTGGTCCTGCGTCTCTGTATGTTACAGTCTCCTCTGGTCAGTGCTCTCGTGTTAACTCGGTTAGCCAACCCAAAACATGCACCATAGGTACCTCCATCTTAGGTCCTGACCAAACCGAAGCAAGAAGATCATGGAGATGGTCCCCGGGCGCCCTAATGTGTGTGCTGCCCACTGCTCCTAATATATATACAGTATATATAGGATGGGTTAAAATGCAGAGAAGAATTTCTCCAGTGTGAGATCAATAAAGTTCGCTTCTTCTTCTTCTTCTAGTCGTTTTTTTTACTTATAAAATCCATCAGTGGTGGAGGAGCGAGTCCATTTAAAACAAGGCAAGCATCCATAAATATCTGATAACTTTCAAGATCCAAAATATTACTTTCTTACGTTACGTTGCGTGAAAAGTCCCTCAGTCGTCCAGGTAGAATCCATGATAACAGGAGAAGTTCAATTTGTCAACTGGACAAAGTTTGTTTGGTTGAAAACGTTTCGCCGCTCATCCGAGAGGCTTCGTCAGCTCTAATAAGAATACTGGTAAGACACTTGCTTATATCTTGCTGCAGGGAGGAGCTACCTAGCTAACTACTTTCCGGAACTATCTCATTGGTTTCCGTCTTTTGTTTCTCTGGCGTCTAGCTAACGATCCCTATTCATCCCTACACGCCTGTTTTTCACACCTCTGGCCCTGACCTGGCTAGCCCTATTGTTTCCCTGTTTGCTTGATCTAGGCTTAAGAATGGAATTGGAGATGGGATGCAAATTATGTCTGACTCCACCATTTCTGTTCAGAGAAGGATTCTCTTTTTTGACAAAAATAGCCTCTTTAACTCCCCTCTCAAACCAATTCTTTTCCCTGGCTAAGATCTGAACCTCACTGTCCTCAAATGAATGACCCGTGGCTTCTAGGTGAAGATATACGGCAGAAGACGGTCCACTCTGGCACGCCCGTCTGTGTTGGTACATCCTCTTGTGAAGTGGCTGTTTGGTTTCTCCAATATAGCGCTCACTGCAGTTTTCACTACACTGAATGGAGTAGACCACATTGCTTTGTTTGTGGCTCGGTGTTTTGTCCTTTGGGTGGACGATTGTGGGTGTTTTTGTCTTAAAGTGTTTGTGGGTTTGAAATAAACTGGGATTTCATATTGTCTGAAAATCCTCTGTAGTTTTTCCGACACGCCGGCCAGGTACGGAATCGCTACCCCTTTCCTCCTGGGTTCGGATTCTCTATTATCTTGTTTCTTGCCCTTGTCTCTCTTGGTTTTGTTAACAGCCCATTTGGGATAACCACAAACAGAGAGGGCTTCCTGCACATGTTGTTCTTCTTTTTCCTTACCCTCTGTGCTTGTGGGAACCACTTGGGCCCTGTGTTGTAATGTCCGAATAACACCCAGTTTGTGCTGCAGTGGGTGGTGTGAATCAAAAAGCAGGTATTGGTCTGTGTGTGTGGGCTTCCTGAAGACTTCTACTTGGAGTCCCCGGTCTCCTCCTATCGTTACTGCACAATCTAAGAACGCCAATGTGTTGTCCTTGGCATCTTCACGGGTGAATTTGATACTAGGATCTACAGAATTGATATGTGCAGTAAAAGGTTCCAAATCTTGAATTTTGATTTTTGTAAAATTATCATCAACATAACGAAACCAGTGTGTGGGCGGAGAGCCTGGATATGAAGCTAAGGCACTCTGTTCAAATTGTTCCATGTATAAATTAGCCATGATAGGGGAGACCGGTGAGCCCATCGCACAGCCATGAATTTGCCTGTAGAAGTTCCCTCTGAACTGGAAATAGGTGGTATTTAGACAAATTTCCAGCAGTTGGCAGATTTGGTCAGGAGAAAGTTTGGTTCTCTCTTCTAGCTTGGAATCCTGTAGTAAACTCCTTCTCGCTGCTTCGACCGCTACAGCTGTGGGGATACAAGTGAAAAGAGAGGTTACATCAAAGGAAACCATTGTCTCATCCTGACCAAACTGGAGAAACTTAACTTTGTTTACAAATTCGGCTGTGTTCTCAATGTGGTGCTCCGTGTTGCCCACCAATGGAGCCAAGATGGTTTTTAGGTGTTTGGCCAAATTATATGTGATAGAGTCAACACTACACACAATGGGTCTGAGTGGTACTCCTTGTTTGTGAATCTTCGGGAGGCCATAGATGCACGGGTGAAGTTTACATATAAACTTCACCAAAAACAAATTGTACACTGTCTAAAGCAGACCTATCCATGTGTTTTTATTTTTATTTTACTGTGACAGCTGCAGTACATCCAGAACACTGCAGCTGGGGTCCTGACTCTAACGAGAAAGTCCAAGCACATAAGTCAGGTCTCTCCACTGGCTCCTGTGTGTTATTATTATCACTCTCAATATAACTCTGTGTAACCTTCAGTCTTCAGGGTGGTTTCTATTGCAAAAGAAGGGAAAATTCAGGATTCATTCAAGTGGACGACGTTATTAGAATATCACCCAAGGGTCTTCATCTGGTTAGAGAGAAGGAGTTATCTTACACACATACTAACCTTTTATGAAGCTTTTTAAACCAGTCTCTTCCAGAACTGTGTCAAACCTGATGAAGCCCCTCATTTCTCTAGCTTTGTATATTTTGTATTATTGACTAAACTGAATTCTTTTGTTGTACACGACCTCCAGGTTTGTCAAATCCAATGAGCTATAATAAGGGACTAGCACCGTGGTGATATATAGCAGAGAATGTCCAGTTCCAGCAGGCATGTTATGAGTATAGAAATCTACTCAAGAACTAACAGGGAGATGGACTTCTTAATTTTAATGTTCCCTTTCAACATTAACATTAAAACAGTACAGGATACACAACACAGTATAGAAATGCTTGACTCTTTCATTTAAAAGCCTGTTTAGAGGTCTTTCCTGATGCAAGGATGCAGACCAACCAAAATGAAAAATGGTAAATGATCATATTATATAGTGCGTTTCTACCTTCAAGACACTCAAAACGCTTTACAACCTGGAACCACTCGCCGATTCACAGACACATCCATACACCAGTGTACGCAGACACTGGGGGCGAGGTGCGTTAAGTGTCTTGCCCAAGGACACAACGACAGCATTGATCTGTGGGAGCGAGAGGGATCTGGCTCCAGCGTGGGACCTCTTCCTGTGCAGGCTCCAGTGTCAGGTGTACCTCCAGTGTGATGCCCGGAAATAACAAACTTTTTCACACCACCAGTGAGAGTCCGGCCAACTCAACAGGGAAGAGTGGTAAAAAATTGTTTATTTCGCTTCTCCGCTGTTTTGCTGTTCCTGGTCATGTGCATTATCTAGCCGTTGATAAATCAGTTATGATGTTTATATTTGTGTAGTGGTATTAAGTTTTACGAGGCGTGTTTGTGCTGTGGTGTTACTGAGATGACACATTTTGCCAAGTTAGTGTACCAGGGTTAAATATTTTCTCTGAATTTCCCTACTCATGTTGATTTCAACATGAGTTATTTACATGTATACAGTAATCCCTTGTTTATCGTGGGGGTTAGGTTCCAGAAATAACCCGCAATAAGAGAAACCCGCGAAGTAGGACAACTTTATATTTTACAATTATTCTACATGTTTTAAGGCTGTAAATGCCTCACCACACACATTATACACTTTTCTCAGACTGGAATTAACGTTTTCTCACATTTGTTCTCGTTTAAACACTCAAACTTTCATAGATTTTCCACAAAATGTATTAATAGTGACGCGTGGGGGGAGACACGGCTCTGGAAGCCCCGCCGGACGCGCGAGCAGCACTGCCACGTCCCAGGACGCGATGTGACGCGCACCAACCTCTTGGAGAAGCTCCACACGTGCACCCCTCATCGTGGACAAATCCGTGACAGAGAAACGCGACCGGCGTGACGCCGCGCGTACACCGGGGCTGCGAGCACGAGATAGAACCGCCGCGCCTGGCTTTGTGGCTCTCAGCCCGAGCCACAAAACAGCCGCACGAAACCAGCAAAGAGCGGTTTAATCCTGGTTTAGACCTGGTCTAGTCCCGGTTTAGTCCAGGGCCAGTCCAGGTTAAGACCTGGTTTAGTTCTGGTCTAGACCTGATTTAGTCCACGTTTAGTCCTGGTCTAGTCTCTTAGCCAATCAGGACGCAGAACACAACGTTACACTATAAAAAAAAAAATCCGCGAAACAGCGAGGGCGCGAACAGTGAACCGCGATAGAGTGAGGGATCACTACTATTTGCTCCTGAGATTACTTTTTTCGTCATTTATAAAACAAAGATTATAAATGGATGCAGCAGCTTAAAGGTTTATTTGAAATTACTTCAGAGCATATGGAGTTTACCCCATTAGAACAAATATGTTGCTGGCATAATCATGGTAAATGCCACAAATGAAGGATTGACAACATCAAAAGTAAGATAAGATAAGATAAGACTTTATTGATCTCACACAGGAGAAATTTACTTGCCACAGTAGCTCCAGGACAGTTTGAACAAGAAAGAAAAGTGCAGTGAAAAGGCAATGATGGAAAAAAGTAATTAATAATAAAGAAATACATAGTAATAATAATAATAATAATAATAATAATAATAATAATAATAATAATAATAATAATAATACAAGCATCAACAAGGAGAGCATGGGAAAGAGGATATTGCACATCTGCCCTATATAGTAGAAAATATAGAAAAGTGTTATATATTTAAGAAACTAATATCTTTCATGTTAAAAGTTGATTAATTAAATATAAATGCACAAAGTTTTCTCTTTGTTAACTTGATTTTATTTCAAAGTTTGTTGTCCACACCTCCGGTCCCAATCGGCCTCACGCTGGAGGTATGATTGACACTGGAGCCTGCACAGGAAGAGGTCCCACACTCGAGGTCTGCAGCCAAACCCTCTTGGTGGGAGCTGGAATTGCACCGCCAACCTGTGGGTCAGTGGATCTGACTGCTCGACCAATGATATTTATGTCGACAGCGGGATTCAAACCGCCAACTTTCGGATAAGTGGACAAACGCTCTTCAACTCTCATCTTTTAAGTCTTTTTTTGTTGTTGTTTTTTATTGAGTCCACATTCTTTTTCTCCTGCATTGTTGTGGCTGGGGTGGCCTGATTTTGGATTAATCCCGTCGCCTGGAACATCTCACGTTTTCTCTGACTGATGGAATCTTGGCCCTTCTCCTCTGCGCTGCTCAGATATTTGGTGTTACCGTAAAACATGGATCACTTATTTCCCATGTTGATTTTGGTCACAACTGAAAAGCTATGCAAAATATCTGTCAGTGGCTCCTGGCCCTCGCATCCAAGAACCACAGTCTAACAGTGACCAACACCAGCAAAACAAAACAGTTACTAAGACTGTGGCGCGCTAATGGGACATTTAATACTGCCTTATCCTGATGTTGAGGGGAAGTCAAGGCCAAAATGAATATGCAATGATAGTTTTCTGTAAAGCAGGCCTGTTGTTCCTTTATATTACTCAAATATAAACTACTCCAGTAAGGTTAAAATGTAAGAGGTAGACTTTGACAAACTTTATTGATCCACAAGGGACATTATTGGGACACAGTAGCTCACACATCACAATATATTATAATAACCAAGAGCAAAAATATACATGGTAATAATAAATTCAAAGAAACTGCTGTCAAATGAGGCATAATTATATAAATGTACATGTACGAGTAAAAACAAAATAAATAATATCTAAATAAAATATAGAAATACAGTAATATAAATATATATCAGCAATATACAAGAGATACAAGTGCAAAGATGAAATAGTGATTGACAGGACATAGGGTTATCTGTTTCATGAGGGTGAGTTCTTGGACAGTTGTAGGGAATATTATCTGTTGCATAAAGGTGAGTTGTTGTACAGTTGTATGGAGTATGGTATGAATGTAGTCCTGTATCTCTCACTGTTTGAGTGTAGCTGTATCCCTCTATTTGCGGAAACTATTACTTATGAAATATTTTAGGAGTAATTCTCTGGACGCAGAATCTGATTTATAATTTTAAAATTCCAGGAGTAAGTCTAAGGCTGCGTCCCATTTCTCTGTCTTACTCCTTCGTCTTACCCCTACCCCTTGGTTTTGCACGTTCATGTGAGGACAAGGGCTGTCCTGATTCTAATTTTGATCAAGGGCTAGGGCCATGACCGAGGGCTACATACCCCTTGAAACAAAGAGGTACGCCTACAAGCTCAGGCAGGTTTTGGGATCAGGATGGCAGCGTCACATTGTTACTTTTAGTGAACTGCTGTTGCAGTTTTAATTGTAGTCATGTCTGTATAGCCGACGTTAACGTTTTCATCAAACTTTCATGTATAAACAAGCTAGTTTTTTTGTCGAGCTGAAGTACCCGATAATCCTTAACCGTGTCTCAATTCTCAGAGTGCACAGTTCGGAGAGTGGTTTTAAGAGCATGTACGTCACATCCGGCGTGACGACTGCTGTCCCATTTCTTTTTTGTCCCATGCACAGTTAAAATGCGGAGTTGTTTCCATGGAAATTGGGGTGTGGACCAACTGCGTGAAAAAGCACACTTCGCGCAGTCATATTTCCCAGCATGCACTGCGCGCTACTTCTTCTACGGGAGAAAATGGAGTCGGCGGCTGCATCTGGTAGTTGCGAGACCTGTCGCATTTCGCCGACACCCATGCGGTCTGCAGACTGCACTCAAGTATGTACAGTCTTGACTGCAGTCTGAGCCCCCTTAAAACCACGCTTGACATTTGTTTACGTTTGTTAGTGTCAACTGTTGTCGCCGCTGTAGATGAAGCAGCCAGGTAGAGGCAAGGGATGATGACGCAAACGGTAATCGAGTGGTGTCCCATTTCTTAGGGGAACATTCGTACTCCAAGCCCTCTCAGCTCAATATCGAGGGGCCAGTCATGATGTAGATAAAGGGGTAGGGGTAAGACAAAGGGGTAAGACAGAGAAAAGGGACGCAGTCTAAGTCGAACTATTTTCCATTGCATTTATATAGCGCCTTTCATGACATGCCTTGTCATCCCAAAGCGCTCCATAGTTCACCGTTCATTCACTCCACACTTGGTGGTGGTAAGCTACCTTCTGTAGCCACAGCTGCCCTGGGGCAGACTGATGGAAGAGAGGCTGCCAATCTGCGCCGACCACCTCCAACACTCACGCACACTCCACTTTCATACTAGGCAATGTGGGTGAAGTGTCTTGCCTAAGGACACAGCGACAGTTTTTTGCAACTGGCGCTCCCTGTGGCACCTGGAATTCCCAGCGGTCTCCCATCCAAGTACTAACCAGGCCCTGCCTTGCTTAGCTTCTGAGATCTGACGGGATCAGGCTTTGACAGGCAGCTATGGCCAACTATATGAGGTAATAACTGCCAATACATAACATATTTACATTAGCATTTTATTTTTTATTTCGACAATGCTATATTCACCAGAAACAACGTATTGATATGTTTTTTTAAGATTCACTTTCATTTTTGATGCTCTAAGTCCCCCCTCCCTTTGCACTCCATGCTAAGTCACTCCCCCTTCAGAGCGCTATCACAATCAAGATGCATCACACTAATGAAACTACTGCACATCGCATCAGGCTTATGAAGCTTTTGTGTACAGTTTTGTGTCATGTTTTTTTTATTTATTTATGGAGAACTGTCATGACGGAGCATGGGTGACCAGAGAGAGATCACTAAATTACTGAAACATGCAATACCTCTTCAGGCATATTTTTAATGAGGGAACAAGCGTTGGTAGAAAGATTTTAAATAATACTCCCTCTTTAAGGAGACCTTAAACCAGCGAATAATTGGAAAATCAATCAACGTAAACTGTCTCAAAATTGAACTAAACATGTAAAATGTAAAACGAAATAAATCCAAATGTAATTCTCTGCAGTTTCTCATGGTAACCCTTACATGCCCCCACACTGTGTCGACATCTGGTGTCATTACATACCAAACTACAGTTTAACTACCCATAATCCCTTTCATTACGATGTCATATATTTCATGCTAACATTATACAGTGCTTGACATGAGCCTGTTAGTATGTTCATGGCAGCTCAGTGGCCCAACAGTCCACATTCAATATATTTTCACTAATTTCTTTCTTTCGCTTATTTTTATGTTAAATTATGCTATTGTTTGATGTTATGATGTTGTTTTCTCGTCACAAACAGACCTAGAGTTGTGTTTTGTTTCATTCACACATGTTTAACACACAAATCTTCCATATTTAGACTGTGTTCTTCTCTCAAACAGAAACACTTGCACTGCACTCATGTGGTAATACAGGAAGTGCTCCACTGTGTTTTTAAACTCTGTACACCTTCACTAGAATCATTTGGATAATTTCAGCCCTGGAATTTCCAATCTCTACTGCACTAAAGGTAAAAAGTAGCTGTTAACTTGAAAACTGCCGCCAGTTTTCAGAGCATTTTAAAATAAACAGACTAATAATAAAGGATTACTCAAACATATGAAACAAAACACAACTCCGGGTATGTTTTTCAGGAGGTAACAACATTATAACATGGCTTAAATCTCCCAAGAGTCTCGTTTGTCAAATATAGGACCTTTAATTGGTGCATTCAAACAGCCACCAGTCTGCTAACATGGTTTTTCAACTTTTTGGCACGGTGCAGAAACCACGAAGCAAGATGAAAAACAGTCCACTGTTGTTCATCTCTGAACCTGCATACACGCTGTGCTACTGCCCTTATTATTGCATAAACTCATTTTCTGACAGCTCCTGCTTACTATCCACCTATAAGTGCCACTCATTGCTCACCACACGACTTGTTTCACTCATGTGGGGTTTGGGTGAGTGGATTTTGGGGTTACAGTCTGCATTCTCCATTCTCCAGGCTCCAAGGATGACCTCATGGGCCAAACAACCGCCATCACTGCAGTTACAGTAATAGGAACAACATGTATCCCGTTTGAGGTAGGATCGGCCTGGTTTATTTGTATGTATTTTGAGGTATGTATTTTAAGCTTCTAATGACTCTTATGTAGGCTGCGACGAAAATTGTTGTAATTACTGAAATTATGATGGAAATTTCACATAATGCTATTGATAGGTACATTGTCTGTCTTTGTTTGTAAAAGGATTTAAATATGTATTATTAAACTGTCCTATATTACACAAACTTGACTTGTGAGTTTCAAACCATGTTATAATGCTATTACCTCCTCAAAAACATTCCAGGAGTTGTATTTTCTTTCATTCACACGTGTTTGATTTAATCCTTTATTATTAGTCTGTCTACATCTCCAAAACTCAAAATGCTCTACTCCAAATTAATAATTTTACATTTTAATTATTAGCGTTTGGCAATTCCCGGGCTGAAATCATCCAAATGAATCTAGTGAAGGTATGTGTATGGAGTTTAAAAACACAGTGGAGCACTTCCTGTATTACCACATGACATCACAAAGTGGAACAGAGTGTTTTCCGTTTGAGAGAAGAGCTCAGCCTAAATATGCAGGATTTGTGTGTTAAACATGAAATAAAACACAACTCCAGGTATGTTGAGTAATGTGATGAGGAAACAACATAACAGAGATCAGAAAATAGTGTAATTTTTAGCCATTAGTAATTGCATATTTTCCGTTGTAGGGATCTTTATGTTTGAGCTGCAGACTTTGTTGCATATGACCTTAGATAATGACAATAAAGGCATTGTAGCTGTTCTAATGTAATGTTGTTCTAATCTTACAAAATATCCAATAGGCCTACTTAAGAGCCGCCAAGAGCGCCTATTGAGTCTTACAGCCTGTGTAAATCATCTTAGCAATAATCCGCTTAACTGTATTATCCAATCACAGCCTTGACTATGGACCTTTCCAGTGTTTGTAAACAGAACGTCTGCATTGCAAAAGCTGATAGTCTTACACAGACATGGGGACTTGAGACTTAGTGACTTGGACTCGAGTCGACTCGAGTCGCTGTTTTTATGACTTGTGACTTGACTCGACAAAAAATGAAATACTTGAGACTTGACTCGGACTTGGAAGTCTAGGACTCGGGACTTGACTTGACTTGAGACACGATGACTTGAATGACTTGCGTGGTCACATAATGTTTTCGTGCTCATTCAACGGCACTGCCATGTCCTGGGACGCAACGCGTGCACCACGTGCACCACCACCGGCACGAGGCCGCGCGTACACCGGGGCTGCGAGCACGAAAACGATCCGCGGCGCCCGGACCGCGTACTCTCAGCCCCAGCCACAAACCAGCCGCACGAAATCAGCAAAGGGTGGCCCATGGTGGTTTAATCCCGGTTTAGTCCAGGTCTAGACCTGGTCCAGTCCTGGTTTCGTCCCCTCAGATGTGAGAGTTGCGCTGTGTTTGCGCTTGTGGTGGAGGGCTGTGGCGTTAATGTACTGTCTCTTGGCGTTGCTCAGATCAGTTGTTGGCTTGGTTTTATGGAATGCAGGAGATCACTTGACCGAGGGTCTACGTTCAAATAATAATAATAAACAAAACTCTCATCACTTTTTACTCTTAGTCAGTCTCTTACAAAGGTGTAGTCTAAATACACGAGCTCTCGAGGAGCGCGCCTGACCCATTACGTACGTGAAGAGTGGTGTGTGTGTGTGTGTGTGTGCGCGCGCGCGTGTGTGTGTACGTGTGTGTGTGTGCGTGTGTGTGTGTGTGGGACAGAGTGAGTTAGGGAGTGTAACAAAGTTTAATACAAGTTTGTTTTAGCTGTTACTGGTTTCAGCTCAATGTTGAAAACATGTGAAACAGTTTGGTTTTCGATGTACAGATCACTTTTGCCAATAAATAATCAATAATTACATTATCACTGTTTTGTTTGAGTCTATGATGTACACTCAACACAAATATAAACGCAACACTTTTGTTTTTGCTCCCATTTTTCCTGAGATGGACCCAAAGATCCAAAATTCACTCCAGATACACAACACTACCATTTCTCTCAAACATTGTTCACAAATCTGTCCAAATGTGTGACAGCGAGCACCTCTGCCCCGCCGAGACAATCCACCCCACCTCACAGGTGCGCCACATCAAGATGCCGATCCGACATCATGACCAGTGCACAGGTGCGCCCCAGACTGCCCACAATAAAAGAACACCCCGAAATGTGCATTTGTTTTGCTTTATTGGGGGTCTGGGGACTCAGAACCAGTCAGTATCTGGTGTGACCACCATTTGCCTCATGCAGTGCAACACATCTTCTTCACATAGAGTTTATCAGATTGTCAGTTGTGGCCTGTGGAATGTTGGTCCACTCCTCTTCAATGGCTGTTATGGACGAAGAACACAGGTGCATTTTATTGATGGCATTTTGAATGCACAGAGATACCGTGATGAGATCCTGAGGCCCATTGTTGTGCCATACATCCATGAACATCACCTCATGTTTCAGCAAGATAATGCACGGCCCCATGTTGCAAGGATCTGTACACAATTCTTGGAAGCTGAAGATGTCCCAGTTCTTGCATGGCCAGCATACTCACCGGACATGTCACCCATTGAGCATGTTTGGGATGTGCTTGACCGGCGTATACGACAGCGTGTACCAGCTCCCACTAATATCCAGCAACTTCGCACAGCCATTGAAGAGGAGTGGACCAACATTCCACAGGCCACAATTGACAATCTGATAAACTCTATGTGAAGAAGAAGATGTGTTGCACTGCATGAGGCAAATGGTGGTCACACCAGATACTGACTGGTTCTGAGTCCCCAGACCCCCAATAAAGCAAAAAAAAAATGCACATTTCGGGGTGGCCTTTATTGTGGGCAGTCTGGGGCACACCTGTGCACTGGTCATGATGTCTGATCGGCATCTTGATGTGGCGCACCTGTGAGGTGGGAGTGGATTGTCTCGGCGGGGCAGAGGTGCTCGCTGTCACACATTTGGACAGATTTGTGAACAATGTTTGAGAGAAATGGTAGTGTTGTGTATCTGGAGTGAATTTTGGATCTTTAGGTCCATCTCAGGAAAAATGGGAGCAAAAAACAAAAGTGTTGCGTTTATATTTTTGTTGAGTATATTTTACTGAACATGAGTATTTACAATACAAATATTTTATAACAGGTTGGGCACATTAGCCAGTGATGATTACTTACACTGTCTTATATATTGCCTTTCACTTTATTAAGATCAGATTCTGCAGCTAAAATTACAACAATACGCCAAAGGTGACTTGACTTGGACTTGACTTGACCTATTACAGGACTTGACTTGACTTGACTTGACATAGCCTGTGACTTGACTTGACTTGACTTGCCCAAGAAAAAAAAACTTGGGACTTACTTGGGACTTGAAGGTGAAGACTTGAGACTTACTTGAGACTTGCACATGTGTGACTTGGTCCCATGTCTGGTCTTACATTCGTTAGCACCAATGTATTTTCAATAGGAGAATTAGAAATCGCTTCCAAACATCACAAACTGTGAAAAAAACCGACAACCACATCAAAGCCTTGTTCAAAAGCATTACCATATTAGCACTGTTTAATATAGATTTCGATTATTAACCTTAGCTTTCATAACAACCCCCTTTCTTGCTCCTGCCCTCGGGGAGAAGGTACCGGAGTCTCCGGGCCCACTCCACCACCCTGTCAAACAGCTTCATCCACCAGGCTGTCAGGAAGCTGAACTTCCACTTTACCCATCTCCCATAAAAAAAACATATCACTCTAAACACTTTAAAAACTTCTGCTAAGAAATTACTACTGTTGCACATTTATTTTTATCTTTATTTTTCAATGCACATTCTATTGCACATTTGATGCACACTGCACATTTTTGGACATCTGTAAATCGGTATTTATTCTTTGCACTGCTCTTAGATTTTGTCTTAGATAGTTTTTGTATTGTCTTATCTTGTATTTTGTACACTGTCTTTTTGCATTACTTGGACAGAATTTCGATTCTGTCATATGTTGAACACATATGACAGAATTGACAATAAAGTTGACTTTGACTTTGACTTCTTAAATCTAATGTTATGCTGGACAATGATGACCTAAAATATAAGAGGGGTCTAAATATGCAAACTTAATACTGAATAATATGTAATTAATATGGAAAATTATTATGTACAGTGCATATTGAATTTGTTTTTGCCTTAAAGGTCCTATATTATGCAAAAAATGTAGTTATGTTAGAATGTTGTTACCTCATCAAAAACATACCTGTTGTGTACATGTTTGAGTCTGTCTACATCTCCAACACTCAAAATGCTCTTTTCCACCTTGTGATGTCATGATGTCAATAGTTTTCAAGTCACCTTACCTTTTGTTTAGTAGACATTGGCAATTCCAAGGCTGAAATCATCCAAATGATTCAAGTGAAGGTGTATTACCACATGACATCACAAAGTGGAACAAGGTGTGTTTTCTGTTTGAGAGAAGAACTCATCTTAAATATGCAGGGTTTGTGTGTTAAACATGCGTGAATGAAACAAAACACAACTCCAGGTCTGTTTGTGAGGAAACATTATAACATAGATAACTGTGTAATATGAGCCCTTTAAATATTCAGCAGTATCTTATCTTTATTAAAGGTGGGTGAGAATAGTGCAGTGTGGTGGAAGACCCTCTTCAAGAAAAGTTACTGTACATCCTCCTTAATTCTGGAAGGAGATTCAGGCTTCCTCTGTCCAAGCACAACCGTTATAAGCACTCCTTTGTCCCCATATCACCTAAGCTACTTAACAACCAGAGAAGATAAGTGGTTGCCTGGAATGATATGGACCCTTGTAGTTAGCATTTGGGGGGGGGGGGGGGGTATTTTAGAGTGAATGTGTTTGGCTTGGTGATCTTATATTTAATTATGACAGGATGAATGTGTATATGTGACCGGCCACAGGAAAAGCAGACTCAAGCCGTCCCAGAGGCCTTTTTGAGTTATTCACAGATTCTTTCGGCAGGTAAAGTATTCTGTACATAGGCTTCGGAGAAATGGACATGTCCCAAACGTGTCCCGAACGTGTCCCATGTTCCGAGGAGAGACTCATTCCTTCTTATGTAGTATTTACAGTCAAAGTTATGGATTTTTAAAGTTATGGATCCTGTTGAAATACTGCTACATATTCACGAGCTGTTCACAGCTGATAGGCAGAAAAAGAAAACAAAAGAGCGCTAATGTCACGTGATTGGTTCACAGCGGTAGGATGGTAATTTATGCACACCTCGATTCTTTCTGAAAAACAAGCCAATTTCACAGAGAAAATGTATGCGTTTAAAGCAACCAATGCTGTTATCTGAAACATGGAGTGGCTTCTTTATGATCTCAACTAGCACATTTTGCAAAAAAAAACAAATTCACACATTTTGAAAAAAATTACTTAAAATCCGATTATCTGAGTTTCATCAATGCCAACATCTGGCGGCTTTCCACGTGGCCGGTCACGTATGTATTTTTATAGAGTGATGGTGCTTGGTTTGGGAGATGTGGAGAAGTGGAGTGGAGAAGTGGTTTGGGAGTAATGATGATGGGGATGGGGAATGATGTGGATGTTAGCGGGAATGCTGGAGTGGGTGATGGTTTGGGGGAATGGTCAAGGGCGGGGGTAGGAACACCCAATACGTCAACACCAACACCGCTATCTTTTTATCTGATGTCTTGTATGTGTATTGTATGTCTTTCTGTCTGTACTGCAACCATCCCTTACCTCTAAGTCAAATTTCTGCCTGGTGGAGACTAATAAAGAAACCTAACCTAACCTAACATAGTGCCTCTTCAAATGTCATGGATCCCACACTGCTCATCTTAGGCCCTCTGTCTGGAGTTGTCCTGGTATTGTCAAAATAAACCCGGGGAAATTGTACAGACCTGCATGAATGAAACAAGATACTACTTAAGATCCTTTTTAAATAAGAAAAAACTAAACTAAACTAAACTAACTCATATATTTGTCTACTTTAATTTAAAAAACACATAAACATAAACCATTGGCTGAACAGCTACATCCAAATACTCTTTTATGTTAACTATGAGATGTATTGTATTCTGAACAGTACAGCTAACACTTCATATCCTTGTTCATTTCTGGTTCAGGAAGCTCTTAAGTAATGCACAAGCCATATGAGGCCGATTTATCAAAACCCATCCCAGTATCTGGACCCTACATCTAACCACAGTGTTTGAACCCAAGAGACTGGAGAAAATCCTGTCTCCAGTCAGGCCTTTCACAACCACTACAACAACACAAATATTATGAAAAGTACTTTTATTACACATAATAGATCACTGCTCCAAAGTGTGACTGAGGAAAACATAAGACCAGAAAGTTTTCTTCCAAAAAGTACAGTTTAAAATGGCTAAAATAAATAATTGGTTTGTTTACAGGTAATAGCTTTGTGTAACTTGTGTAACTTTTTTTGCTGGGGGTCCGTCACATGCTTGTTTCTATGGATATATCATTGCTCTGCCTGGAATGTTCCACAGTATGACATTAAACAGCTCTGCCTTACATTTATTCAATTACAGGTGATTTTATAGCTCAAAAATACCTAGATAAACAGGCATTCTGACTGTGAGCAGGGTTGCCTTTCCACAGATCTGACGTGTAACATGGTCTGGTTTAGTTTCCATGAAGTTAGAAAGATTTAATACCATACTTTGAAAGGTTCCAGAGAAAGCAATAACAAAAAAGAAAAGCATTTGGCAGATCCTTCACCAGAAAAGTTACACAATGCATCTTTAACATGAAAAAAACAAACAAAACAAAACACACACACGATCAAAGTAAAAAATATATACAAAGTGCCTATAGTGAATTGGACATTTTGGCAATATTTGGTTGTCAACTGTGGGTACGTAACCCAAAAGTGGACAACAGAAAAAAAAATCTGTTTATAATGGTAAACCTGTTGATTAAAAAATAATAAATAAATAATAAGAAGTTTTGTTGGGGTTTTTTGGGTACATTTTTAGTAGCATTAGATTTTGGTTGGGGTATTGGGAGTACTTCTGTATATAATTGGAAATGCATACTTACTTAAGTCATTCTTAAAGCTGCATTGTGTAACTTTTCTGGTGGAGGATTCGTCAAATGCTTATCTCCATGGCTCTTTATGGAGACCAAACCAGACCAAGTGGAGAGGTAACCCCACTCAGAATGCCTTTTTGTAGGTATTTTTGAGGTATAAAACCACCTGTAACCCAATCAAAAAGTTACATAGTGCACATTTAAGACATATGTAAGTTCCAATAATTATTCTGTTATAAAATAAACTGTAGTAGCCAGAGAGTTGGAAAAAGAGGCATGATGGTGGAGTTCTAATGCAGGAGAAAATAAGTTTAATTATTTGTACCTGCATCACCAGTACAGATAAAAGCATCTCTTAAGGTCAAAATCATCCAATTCTGAAACATTTTACTGTGAAAGAATCAGGAAGTGCACTGCAAGTTTGCTAGTTGTTTTCAGTACAGATCAGTGTCCATTCCAGTTCAGTATAGTCAAGCCGGGCTAATGTTTTCATTGTAGGGAGTATTATACCTCTGATAACTCAGCCCAATATAACAAAGACTGAGCTGGCAGTATAAAAGCCCTAGATACAACACCAAAACACAATTTCTCATACATATTCTGCCTTGCTGATTTTTGCCATATTTTGTTGTGGTGGCACTATTCCGCTAATTTAAATGGAGAATTTGAGAAAAGTTTTGGTTCTAAAACTGCACTGATTTTCTGAAAGGCGTTAAAACAGCTTTGTAGTCTGTATAGAACTTGTTTGCTGTTAAGGTGCACTGTGTAACTTTTCGGTTTGGGGGGTCCGTCACCTGCTTGTTCCTATGGATATGTCATTGCTCTGCTTCGAATGTTCCGCAGTATGACATTAAACAGATCTGCCTTACATGTATTCAAATACAGATGGTTTGATTGCTCTAAAATAGCTAGAAAAACAGGCATTCTGACTGTGAGCGGGGCTGCCTCTCCATAGATCTGGCCATTAACTTGGTCTGGTTTGGTCTCCATGAAGATAGAAAGGATTAATGCCATACTGTGAGACATTTCAGTCAAAGCAAAAAACAACGCTCCACCAGAAAAGTTACACAATGCACCTTTAAGATCAGCCCCATGCAAAATAAGACAACCAGAATAACAATGGAGGCAACTTCTGGATTAAGGTGAATAAACAGAATTGTAATATGAAAACTTTTAACCAATCAGTAATGCTGATCTCTCCATAAAGCCCGCCTCCACAGTTTTGATTGGTCCGTGAGATTGAAGGTCTGAAATTCTAGACCCTTGTACAAAATTAGGGAATGGATACGACTGGCCAAGCTAGTTTTATTCAACAGTGGCAAAAAAAAAAAAAACGTTATGTGATACCAGACTTCCTCTTTCTACCGCTATGAACAATTTCTCATCGTAAAAACCTGTTTAAAAATACAGTTTATTAACTCGTAGAAGGTGGCATTGCTATAAAAAAAACACATATGTAGTTTTATTGAAAAGTCAAAACAACAAAATTGAAACTTTCCTTGTATTTTTTTACAAACATGATGGTTTAAAATAACATATCTTACATAATGAATCCATATTGGTGGTCTATATACATATTAGTCTTAGGTAGCAATAAAGCAGTCCACAGCTGGAGTTGGTAGTCATTTAAAGTGAAGTCTTGTGGGGCAGCTCGTGAAGGCCGGTTGGGATGTTAACAGACCGTGGAAATATAAAGTTCAGTACGCTCTCCTCAATGTCTCGTGAATTTCTCTGGGCGTATTACTACTGTGGCCTGTATCACGTGGAGAGAGAGGGGAAAGCTGCCAGGAAAACAGTGTCCGTCAACATGTGGACTTGTGTTTAATCATGAAAAAGTAGTTCCCGGATTCAGGAGAAAGAAAAAAGCAGCAGATGACCCCAGCCTTGTGTTGGGATTGGAGTTGTGGGGGGAGTGTATTGCCCAAGGATATGTTGGTGTT
Organism: Paratrypauchen microcephalus; assembly: GCA_036785185.1. Lineage (NCBI taxonomy): Eukaryota > Metazoa > Chordata > Actinopteri > Gobiiformes > Gobiidae > Paratrypauchen > Paratrypauchen microcephalus. The sequence goes on along the minus strand of JAVJIX010000005.1, from coordinate 721,234 downwards.
GGTTTGAGTGTGGTTTGAACTGGCAACTCTCTGGTTGGTGGGAAAATACATAGCCTACTGCACCACTGGATGATTTGAAAGGTGAAAACTGATAATGAATGAAAAACTTGACAACTAGATGTTTATGAAAGCAAGTCCAATCATTAGGGTAGTTGTTGAGAACAATATAGAAGAGACTTTATTTAGTCAAAAAAAATCTATGTAAAATGTAAGAATTCTCAACAGTTGTTTACTTCCAATTGAATTTTGTCCTATAAAGTCCTATCTATCAAATTCAACTCTCCAAAATTCACAGTTTTAAAATTTTTGCTTTTCCAATTTTATCTTTACACTGGTCTACACATTTTTGGACTCGATCTGCTTCCGAGATAAAAGTGGCTAAATCTCATTTATATTGATAAGATGAACTGAAAATCAGTTGATAACTGTGCTGGTTAGCTAATGTATTCAAGATATTTAATGATATTGTTTTACATCAAAATCGCATCTGTTTATACAATAGATTTAGGCATTTTTGCTTAAAAATAATATTTATATTTTGAAAATATTTAACTTGCACTTTTTTGTCCATCAAGAAATAAACAAGAAATATCTTAAGACATCAGGTGCACACAATTTCGAGGCGTCTCTCTTATGTGAAATAAAAAAATATTTGATGTTAAAACTCTAGACATATTAAAATGAATGTATTGGAATGTGCAGACAGACTTTCAGATAGAACTGGTTGCTTGTAGACACACTGTACCTTCTGATAAACTACCGTTTTTGCCTTATTTTGCATAAATTTCCTATTTTGACCCAATACTATATCTTGGAAACTATAGCCAATCAGTAGTCTGGTTAACACCTGACCATATCACAAGTGAGATATGGGTCTGGAAACTCGCTTCGAAAAATCCCGTAGCGGAGGTGTGGTTAGCGATTGCCAACGGCCGTTTATTGGGCGTTATGAATGTCTATCATTGAGCGTATACGTAAGTCCATAGCCAATCATGTCAGTTGTCAGTTCAAACTACAAGCTTCCGTTTGTCATGTAGTACGCGTCACCGTCTTGCCACACCTCCCCCGCTCTCTGATTGGGGCCCTAAATCTGGGACTCTCGCTTGGACGAGTTTCCAGGCCGCCTTCCAGTTCGAAACGAACGGAAGCGGCCTGGGAATTCCCAGGCTAGCCAATCAGCACTTCTGACTTACTTTTTCTTTATTAGTGACCTAAACCAAGACAAATTTCACTACTTTTGTTCCGGAAGCATTTTGCTTGTAGACCAGTGTTATGGATTTCATGTAAAACATACATTTATATTGCATTACATTTTTTAGCAATTTCAGGGGTATATGTAATTCAAATCAATCCAAACTACTTAGAATACAGACTGAACCTTAAAATTCAAAAGGCTCAATATATAGCAAGTTTTGACCATTGAAATTGCAAAAATGAAATGGATAATTTAACTATACCGCTCGTCAACATCAATTTACCACCAATACTTTCTATTTTTCAGACTGGGAGACACATGTGACGGGTATCACATGGACAGAGAGGGTAGAGCAGCTTGCGAGAAAAAAAGGGGGGTAAGAAGCTGCCAGGAAACAATGTCCATCAGCACCTGGAATTTACCGACCTAATAAACACATCCCCAGGTGTACAGTACCAAACCCAGCGCTAGCAGCATCACATGTCCTCTCTTCCGCTCTCCTCCACTTATTTGTAGTTGAATTTGCTTGCTATGGGAACCCAATCTTTCCTTGTGGGGTAGTCTCTCCTCTTGCCCCGCTCCCCCACCCCCACTGCACTGCACCAGGGGTGTCTGGAAGGAAGTGGGCCTCTTTTGTGGTCGGTCCGGGCTTGATCCATCTGTAGGTCTCTCTCCGATGAACAGCAGCGCTTGTTTTCTATGGTCCAGCTCAGTTTTAAAGAGCTCATATTCCTTATGGGGCAGCTTGATACCCAACGCAGTGCACCCGTGTGTAGTTGTAATGTCTTGCTCGATTCCAACTTGCCAATTCCCAGTCAAACCGCACTTCCCTGCTCGTGTGGAGTTGAGTAGTTTCGCGGTTGCTAGGTCATACGGTGTTATTTTCACTTGGGTAACCTTGAAGACAAACTCGGTTGCCATGAAGATTTTGGCCGATGGGTTGCCTTGTGCGTAGTGCCCAGAAGCTGTTAAAGTGAAAGTGGGTTGCGTGCAGAATGGGTCGGAGTAGTGCCGGTAAACGCCCCCCCATTGGTGAGAGTCGGGGTCAAAGGTGAAGTCGCGGGTGAGGAAGAGGGCGGAGGGGTGGGTCTCACAGCGCTGGCTCACCCATCGCCCCAATAGAGACAGAGGAGCGGTGGGGCCATGAGGAAGGGCGGGAGGGCGGAGCTCGGAGGAACGGTAAACCAGGGCGCAAACTGGGCACGGGTGGATGTGGTGCTGAAATGACAAAGAAAAAAATCTGTTAAATTGACTGGATTTCCATGTAGATAAGCAAAAATGATCTTCCAGTACAGATACATTGTAAAAGGAGCTCTTAGAAGCAAAATAAGGCTGCGTCCCATTACTTTGTCTTACCCCTTCCCCTACCCCTTCATCTATGTCTTTGTCCTGCCCCTCAATAACGAGCTGAGAGGGCTTGGGGTACGAATGTTCCCCTATGAAATGGGATGCCACTCGATTACCGTTTGCGTCAACATCCCTTGCCTCTACCTGGCTGCTACGTCTACAGAGGTGACAACAATTGACGCAAACAAACGTAAACAAATGTCAAGGATTGTCGGGTACCTCAGCTCGACAAAAAACTAGCTTGTTTATACATGAAAGTTTGATGAAAATGATAACGTCGGCTAAACAGACATCACTACAATTAAAACCAAGCAACAACAGTTCACTAAAAGTAACGTAGAACATAAACGTCATAATTGTAAACCTGCTAAACTGTTAATCGATTACAACTGCTGAAAATACATTTATGAGACTCCTTGGCTGGTCAATGTGACGCTGCCATCCTGATCCCAAAACCTGCCTGAGCTTGTAGACGTACCCCTTCGTTTCAAGTCTGGTCGAGAGCTTACTTCGTTTCAAGGGGTATGTAGCCCTCGGTCGTCGCCCTAGCCCTTGATCAAAATTAGAATCAGGACACCCCTTGCCCTCACATGAATGCGGAAAACCAACAGGTAGGGATAAGATGAAGGGGTAAAACAGAGAAATGGGATGCAGCCTAAAACCGCTGTGTGTTTTGTTGTCCAAGAATCAGGAAGTGTGCTGTTAGCATGTGAGTTGTTTTTAGCTTAACTCGATTCTGGCCTGCTCTGAAAGTTGTGAAAAGTACTTATAAACTCATCATGGAGAATAATTAAAATGTTACGGATGCATAAGGAATAGAGTTCTCTCAAAGTTCTTCTCTCAAACAGAAAACACACTGTTCCACCTTGTGATGTCACGTGGTAATACAGGAAGTGTGTTTTTAAACTCCATACACCTTCACTATAATCATTTGGTTGATTTCAGCCCTGGAATTGCTTATATCTACTGAACTAAAGGTAAAAGGTAGCTGTTAACTTGAAAACTAACCCTTCACGATGTCACAAGGTGGAACAAAGCAGCTTTGGAAATGTAGACAGACTAATAATAAAAGATTTCTCAAACATGTGTGAATGAAACAAAGCACAACTTCAAGCGCTATATGTTTTTGATGAGGTAACAGCATTATAACATGGCTTAAAGCTCACAAGAATCAATTTTGTGTAATGTAGGACCTTTAAAATCCAGGCATGTATATGAAATGGCTGATTTTTATGCTGGTCTATAGTCGGGGTTGAAACAATGGAAGGTGGGTTGTGATAAGAATTCTGGAATAATTTATTTCAAAGCTTTTTAATGGAGCCAAAATATCGGTGTAGCCCCTTTTGCCAGCGAGTTTTTGGCTCTGATTTCCTTTAAGACATAAATCATTATATCAACTCTAACCTTGTCCTCAGACTAATCCTGCAGTCTCAGATCCAGGCTTTCATGAGTTTGGACCCAGAGCCACAGATTCATCATGTTTCCACTTGTACAGAAACTGGGTCCAGCTCTCAGCCACTAACAGTAAAAGATCTATTAACATTAATATCCTCATCATAGCATCAGTTCTGGGAAGGCCAGATTTTAACATGGTGGAATTCCTTGCCCCATTACTTCCTTCACTCACATGGCTTTTACTAGTCATGGTACTGAGGCATATTTGTGGAATATTAAAAAAGCTACTGTGGCCAAATTACAGTATAATTTTCAAGGCTTAAAACAACTTTTGTACACTTTCTCACTTTTTCTCTTTTGGCTGTGTAGTCCAAGTTGACTAACTGCATGGTAGCATCCATTTGAGAACTGCATTGATGAGTCTGGTGAAGGGTTACTGTCTTTAAAAACACAGAGGAGCTTCAAGGTGACTTAACCTCCTGAGACCCTGCGCATTCATTTGTGTCCTTTATAGTGGACATGGAGTTAACAATCTTTTAAGTGTTTTAAGATAAACTCTAGTTTGTGGCTGCACTATGATAAAAAAAAACAACAACAAAAAAAACAATAATACTAATAATAATAATAATAATAATAATAATAATAAAATAATAAAATAATTATAAATTTAAAAATAATACATAATACATAAAAATAGATGAATAAGTAAATAAATAAGTAAATAAAAAAATATATAAATAAAAATAAAAAAAATACATAAAAATACATAAATAAATACATAGATAATTAAGTAAGTAAATAAATAAATAAATAAATAAGAATGAAATTTTCACTTTCTGAGGTTTTTGAACGTTAATGTGAGCTCCCCTACCCTGTTTAGGCCCCCCCCATGGCTAAAAGTTGTGAAATGTGTAAACTGAGCATTTGCGATCCTTTTCTGTGTTTGAAAAAAAGACAGTCCAAACGGGCGATTCTGAACAAGGGAAGTGTTTGACGTCACACTCCAGGAAAAATGTAAATGCAGTTCCACTGCCCTGGATTTCTACCCACACTCTCTGAACTCACGCCCAGAGAGTTTGGACTGCGAACGAGCTACGCAATGCGAGATGCGTTTTTTAATTTGCCTGGAGGCACGTGAGAGTGTTTCCAGGCTCGGATGTCCTTTATCCAAGCCTCCGAACCTCTGAAACAGCAGTGGTTTAATTTTATTTTCTGTGAAAATGTGTTTTTTTCATTGGAACGCGCCTCCTATCTTCCTTCGCACATAAAACACGGAAGTGGGGCTAGCGCACAGCGCACCGCTAATCCAGGAAAAAGCAGCGCATTTGGCCCCCCCCACTCGCTGCACTGGCCTGTCTCTGTCCTCCTCATTTGCATTCAAGCAACAACGCCCATAATAAAGTATTCCAGAGACATATTTATGACTCTGACTGTGTTCATGGGGCTATCTCATACACTGAGTCTTGATTTTTGAAGAAGGATTCATTTACAGTATTAGGGAACCATTGAGGCGCCATATAAAAGCATATAAAAGCAAGTACCATGTCATGGGATCTTTAATGTTTTTTTTTAAGACAATAAAAATCAGGTACAGTATCTTGAGGAAAATATTCAGGAATGCTACATAGTTTTGATGTAAAGTGCAATGCCAAAGAAAAACCTGATCAAAGTCACCCCAACGTCCAACAGAAACTCAATAAAAACCCAAAAAAACTCTTACCATCACATTCTGCAGGGGCGTCTGGTACCCCGTGGGCCTGTGGTACGTCCTCTGTGTCCACTCTGTGTGAATATCGCCCAGCAACAGCTCCTGGACCCTCCCTCCATGTCCGAAATTATGCGTCTCCACCCTCACAAGCCCGAGCTCCGCCATCGAAAACCCCATAGCAGAGAGGCACAATCTTCCTGCCCTGGTATTGTACAGCTCCAGCACCTTCCCTGGCACCGCTTTGCTCAGTGCCACCCCCACGCAGGAGGGGGGCAGGCGGGAGGCCAGTCTTTGCTTGGCGGAGCTGCTGTGGATCACGATGCCCACTTTGTTGACGTGATGGTCGGACTCTGTGGCCCCAAGGGTGATCCAGGAGGCTTGGCGTAGACGGAGCTTGCCCCGGACTAGGAGGGAGTAAGCAGGCTCCCCACACACACTGTCGGTGTAGTAGTGCTGGATGGCCTGTAGGTGGCGCGTAGGGTGGAAGGTGTAGGAACGCAGGAGGAATTCTGGGCCGGGTCGGACTTCACATCTGGAATTAGAGAGGTGTTTAGTTGTGTTGGTTTTGTTACATGGACTAGGTAAAACCATTGGATTCTTTGTGGTTTTGGGTCAAACAGCATGGGCCAGTTATTGATCCCCTTGTTCAACACTTGTTTACTAGTTGCTGGTTCAATTCTGTTTCGTCATTGGATCATTTTTGAGGGATATTGACCTGACACTGTAAAAAATGCTTTGAGCCACTTATGTTATTTTACTTCTACTTATTATAAAGGTTCTAGTTCAGGGAAATGCTCTTTGTACCATGCTGTGAGTTATAAATGCAGCTATAAGGACTAAACCGGGACTAAACCGGGACTAAATCAGGACTAAAACACAACATACAAATAATTGATAGAATGTATATAAATACACAGGCATTTGTAAATATATTTTCGAGATTTATAAATATATTTTCGAGATTTGAAGACTTTCTATATGGAGTCTGCATTTGTGGATCCATTTATTGCTTTCGTGTCGATGACGTAATTGTGAGACAGTCCTACCGCAAACCACGATTCGCAAATAAATGTCACCGGATTTGAATACAAATAGCCTTCACTGGACATCCAGCAGATGGCAGTGTTGAGCAGCTTGTGTACCTGGTCAGGTGGTGAGGGCTGGTGCTCAGAGGCGTTTTGCGTAGTCAGTCAGTTCGGCACTGTTAGCGGTGGCCTGAGTTTTGCCCAAAATGATATCCAGGTCGCTTTCCCCTCGACTTTCCACTCGAGCAAGGGCCCACTGTAGTCTCATTTACTAAAGAGCAACTATGATAAAAGTAGAAATTCACTCAATCACGTATCTAAAGAGCAACTACCGACAAGCTGCTCAACACTGCCATCTGCTGGATGTCCAGTGAAGGCTATTTGTATTCAAATCCGGTGACATTTATTTGCGAATCGTGGTTTGCGGTAGAACTGTCTCACAATTACGTCATCGACACGAAAGCAATAAATGGATCCACAAATGCAGACTCCACATACATTTGTTTTCAAATCTCGAAAATATATTTACAAATGCCTGTGTATTTATATACATTCTATCATTTATTTGTATGTCGCGTTTTTGTATTTGTATTTTGTGTTTGAATATTTATAAATGTATTTATATTTATATATATCTTTTTTTATTTATACAAATCGTGGTTTGCGCTAGGACTGTCTCACAATTGCGTCATCGACAAGAAAGCAAAAAATGGATCCACAAATGCAGACTCCACATAGAAAGTCAACTACATTTGTTTTCAAATCTCAAAAATATATTTATAAATCTTGAAAATATATTTACAAATCTCGAAAATATATTTATAAATCTTGAAAATATATTTACAAATCTCGAAAATATATTTACAAATGCCTGTATATTTATATACATTCTATCAATTATTTGTATGTCGCGTTTTTGTATTTGTATTTTGTGTTTGAATATTTATAAATATATTTATATTTATATATATCTTTTTTTATTTATACAAATCTTTATGAGACAAAATTATCTCCATATTTGAGCCACTTATGTTATTTTACTTCTACTTATTATAAAGGTTCTAGTTCAGGGAAATGCTCTTTGTACCATGCTGTGAGTTATAAATGCAGCTATAAGGACTAAACCGGGACTAAATCAGGACTAAACCAGGACTAAAACAGGACTAAAACAGGACTAAACCAGAACTAAATCAGGACTAAAACAGGACTAATTTTGACTTGTCCTGAAACACCACACCACAGTGATGTCAGTGATGATCTGCAGGGGAAGGGCTTAGCTTAATGTCATGCAAATGAGCTCTGAAGGCCTAGACTTAGAGAATCTTTAACACCGCTTTTCTCAGCTCGTTGTTTTCAGATGTGCTGCTTTCAAATGGCCACAAATTCTTCAAATGCTGTCAGATTTCCATGTGTAAGGCATCGTTGGAAAGCTTAGAATCTACACTTTCAGAATCTGTGAATAACTCAAAACACATCCGGGACGATTTGTTACTGTTTTTTCCGTGGCCAGTCACATATGTAACAATACATTTTAACTTGACAACCAGTTAAGACAACCTACATTGGCCAATTAAGCATGATCAGGGTAAAAACCATATGGAAACAACTGTTTGTGACTACTCAGTTGTTTCTATATCTAATGACGCATCATTAGAATGAGAGAAAATGTTAATCACTCAACATTTGGCATTCCCCATTCTGCTGTGGTATCTTGCACAACTGCAGCATGTGTAGTGGACAACTGTTTTTGAAAATACATCCTGATCTTGAATTGTTAATCATCTGCACAATATATAATTCATATTTACCTTGTAGACACCCAGGTCCCGTCCAGACTTGGAGGTACGTTTGCTGTGATCTTTGCCTTGTCCTGATGGTGCTGACAGTGTGGCTCCCATTGAAGACTGTGACTCACATTTGGAGATGACAGAGGCACTTCCCAAAGTTTACTCCCGGACGCAGCCACTAACACAACTGTGGACACAACAGAAACAGGAAATTTCAGTTGGAGGGTGGATCACCAGTTTCTCTCCATGCCTATAGTGCCCATGACCAGGTAAACTACTTATTTTACTTACCACAGATATCAATTTTGTATTATAATAACTGCTACTTGTTTGGTGGAACTCAAGTAGCAGGGGGGGGGGGCACTCTAAACTAAACTCTAAACTCTATTGTGACGAGTATGTGACAACTGTGACCCAAAGTATACTGTATACTGTAACAGAGAGGTCAGCAATAATAACTGTTAAGTAAGTTTGCTAAATAATGCTATACTCTGGAACAATTCAATCAAAGGAAGACAAGTCCTATATATACAGTACTTTTAAGTTTTATAACAGAATTTTGACTTCATTTCATTTCAGTTACTGTGCTGAATACGACTATCAACCAAAAGTGAAGGCATTTTCCGTCACGTCTTGCGTTATATATGTAAACACACTTTGACTGAGCTGTAATTTTGGTTGATTTTCCATGTAATAAGCGGTGGGAGAGAGGTTTAAAGTGACCATACACAGACCATCAGCAGACGCTTTGGTTTGTCTCTGTAATCAACAGCCAACGGCAACACAGAGATACGGACTGGTGCAAAGAATATTCACTTATACACAGCTAAGTTACTAAATATATACTAGAAAATGAAAATATATTCTCAAGTTTTATTATATTTATTTTAAAAGTAGTAGGGCTGTCAAACGATTAATTTTCTTGATCGCAACTAATCTCAGAAATTTCATAGTTAATCGCAATTAATCGTGATTTATTTTGCATGTTTAAAATTGATATCTTGCAGTAAGACCGTTCGAATCTAAAGTTAAACTCACAATGCAAAGTATTTCTCACCATTTTTTTTATTTCAAAAAAGTGCAGAGAAAGGAAAAAGTAACAATGAACCAGTAATAGTGCTTACTTTGAGAAATTGTAAATAAATGATTGAAGCCCCCTCGAGCTGCCTACGGATGCGTAGAAGGAACAAAATACTAGCAAACTCAAAATAGCGCGTTTAACCGACAATGAGTTTAATTAATACAACCAAATGAGCTGCATATGGATGGTAGAATTGCGGAAAATGCTGGCAAACTCTGATCGCGATTAAAAAAATTGTTCGCGATCATAACTTACATTAATCTAATCGCGATTAATGCGTTAATATTCCCAGCCCTAAAAAGTAGACATTTGAGAGAAAAAATAGGTCAATACTGAGTCTGTTTCTAAATAACTTGGTGTTTTTAAATAACATGGTCCATCTCGGGGTCCATCTCCCTGATCTTGTGGCTTGGTCAGGACTACCTTAGTTGGAGGATGTTTTTTGGGTTGATGGGGGAAACCAGAGTGACCCAAGGAAACCCGCCCAGACACGGGGGGAACAGGCAAACTCCACATAGAAAGACTAGATTTTTTCTACTTTTACATGAGTAATCTTTTGCCCGTTATCTCAAGATTCAAGATTCAAGATTCAAGATTGTTTATTTGTCATATGCAGGATCAACACAAGGTCAGAAGGATCAGAAGAACCCGTTGACTCGCTAAGATAGCCGAGAAGTACTAATGCCATGCAATAAAAATACAAGGGAAAAAAGTAAACAATATAATAATTAAAAAAAAAAATACAAAGGTACAGGTAGGATTAAATAAGGTGAAGTAGAGTATTTCACAGGTGGTAATACTGCTCAAATGAATTTCGTATTGCACATAATAAATAGTATAAATATTTCATGTGGGTTTTTGCACAGGTTATTGCACAGGTAACAGTAGCATTTACAGTGAGGTGGTGACATACTGTATATGATACATTCATATAGACCAGCAGCAGTAAACATCTGCATTTTACTTAAAAATGCATTGTGTAATTTCTTGGTTGGGGGCCCGTCCACTGCTTGTTTCTATGGATATGTCATTGCTCTGCCTGGAATGTTCCACAGTATGACATTAAACAACTCTACATTGAATGTATTAAATTACAGGTGGTTTTATAGCTCAAAAATACCTAGAAAAACAGCAATTCTGACTGTGAATTGGGTTGCCTCTACACAGATTTGTCCTGTAACTTGGTCTAGTTTGGTCTCCATGCAGATAGAAAGGTTTAATGCCATACTGTGAAACATTCCAGACAAAGCAATAACATCTCAGTGAAGAAAAGCATCTGACGGACCCTCCACCAGTAGAGTTACACAATGCACAGTAAAGAAATTGAGCACTATATTTACAGTTACATATCTGTTTTCAACCATATTGTATTTATTTCAAAAGTACATGCAGGTCAACAGCAGGTCTCCCAGTCCCCAAACATCTGGCGATAATATGACTCAATAGGCTCTTATGATGATGAATGGGCTTGCCTGGAACCAAACATTGACAGTTACGTTAATTCAGATAAAAACTTTATTCATCACGTAACGTTTACAAATCTGACACATTCACATCTGCATTCTTTCTTCCTATCATTAACCATAACAGCGATCTTTATTCCGTCATACAAATATGTCAGTTGTTGTTGTGCATTACGGTGGATACGAGAGTAAGAGTGTTCTGATCGGACCCTCATACACCAGGCCTGCGTAATGTAAAAGCTACAGTAGTGTCCCCAAAGTAAAGTCCAAAAAACAACAGTGGTGGATGAAGTACTCAATTTTGTTATTTAAGTAAAGTACAAATACAGGGTCAAAAGCTTACTTACGTAAAAATAAAAGTATCACATGAAAAAATCTACTTAAAGGTGCACTAAGTAACATTGGTTGGGGGTCCATCACCTGCTTGTTTCTAATGATATGTTATTACTCTGCCTGGAATGTTCCACAGTATGACATTAAACAGTTCGATTCAATTACAGGTGGTTTTGCAGCTCAAAAATACCTTAAAAAAAACAGGCATTCTGACTGTGAGCGAGGTCGCCTCTCCACAAATCTGACCTGTAACTTGGTCTGGTTTGGTCTCCATGGAGATAGAAAGGTTTAATGCAACACTGTGAAAAGCAATAGCATTGACGGACCTTCACCAGAACAGAACTTTGAGTATCCAAATAAGAAAGACAATAGCCGTGTCCCAATTCTCAGCGTGCACAGTTCAGAGTGTGGTTTTAAGGGCGCATATATCACTTCCGGCGCAACAACTGCTGTCCCATTTCTTTTTTGTCCCATGCACACTTAAAATGCACCCTGAAAACCATAGTTGTTTCCATGGAAATCGGGGTGTGAACCAACTGTGCATCCATGCACACCTCGCGCACTCATATATCCCACCGCTACTTCTTCTATAGGAGAAAATCGAGTCGAGGAGAGTCGGCGGCTGCATCTGGTAAGCCGTGTCCCAGTTCTCAGTGTGCACAGTCCAGAGTGCACTCCGGAGTGCCCTTAAAACCACACTCCGGACTGTGCACACTGAGAATTGGGACACGGCTAATGAATCCGAAAATTGCAGTGGTAATGGTATTCATATCCAAAATGGCGCTAGTTGGTAAGCATGAAGTTAATAAGTTTTTGTTTTGTGTCTGTGAGCAAGACACTTCACCACACTGCCAATGTAGTTGGTTGTGACAGCAAGTACATTCAGTGTATAGATCTGCCTGTGTAGATATTAATAAAACCTATAGCATTGATACTGGTGAATGTCCCTTTTATGGCAGATTAAAGGTCAAAGTTAAACTCACATTTTGAGCTTGTAAACAATATATATATATATATATATTTTTTCGAAAGCCAAGAAAAAAGCTCGTAAAGTTTGCTCTCTTCAGCCTAATTTTCATGACATTAAGCTAAGCCCTCCCCCATCATGACTATCACTGTGGTATTTGAAGAAGTAATTTAATTCACTGCAATTTAAACGTACTGTACTTATGTGCTGTCTAAAAAGTGAAAAACAGAATGCGCACCTTGGCCACTGACTGATTCTTGGACAATACAACGTTTTTATTAAGACTTATTTGACCTCAAGAGCTGTTTATACAAATATCTGTACTGGGGCAAGACAAACTTTGCTGAAATACATGGGAAACAAACTGGGTACAGGGACTTGGAATATTTAACCAACAGAGATGCCAAGACGATCAAATAGCAAGTAAAAGCAATTAAGGCATAAAATGTAACTACAGAGGTATTTGATAACTACAATAATAGCCTAATTATTTTATTTTAGCTTGCGTTATATTATTTTTAAGCACCCAACCCTGCATATCACTTTCTCAAACCCACATTCCTGCCTATATTGTTATATTCCCTCTAGTCCTGTTTCTTTCTCATATCAAATTCTGCTCATTTTGTACTAAGACACTTTTACAACTGCAACTTCAAACTTACATTCTCCACACTCCACTTTAGCTGCACGCTGGGACACTCTAACCTGTAGCCTTGACTATTTTATTGTTTTTCTATGGCCGGGCAAATGTAGGAAAGAGTGGCTTTTTGTGGAAATTTGTCCGAAAGAGATGGATACCGGAGGATTTTATAAGCTTGTTAGTGTCAGACGAAGGATATTTTTTGTGTTTTTATGATTGGATTTTAGAATGGCTGCCATATGGTGAGCAGGATCGCAAAAGTATGAGGTATTCCCAAATATCTCCTCACCTGCACAGCCCACAGACCACAAAACCAGAGTAAAGAGGAAAGATGAGGGTGGAAAGTTTGCAAAGTTTGGTATTCGATGTATAACTATCATAACTTCAGTCTGGAAAAATATATAGACTCTGGGGGTTGTATATTTGCATTAGCATCTTTATTTTTACGTACTAAACCTTTAAAGTGCACTATGCAACTTTTCTGGAATGTCCATCACTATATAGATGTTAAAGAGCCCATATTACAGTACTTTCGGATCTGTTGTAATGTTTTTTTCCTCATCAAAAAAATGCCTGGAGTTGTGTTTTTCTTTGTTCACACATTTTTAACACACAAACTCTGCATATTTAAACTGAGTCCTTCTCTCTTTTTCTAGAATTTGGATCATTTCAGCCTTGGAATTGCCGATTTTTACTGAACTAAAGGTAAAATGTTACTGTTAACTTGAAAACTACCGCTTCATGACATCACAAGGTGAAACAGAGCATTTTGAGCTTTGAGGATGTAGTCGGACTCATAATAAAATCCATCAATCCATCCATCCATTTTCTTCCGCTTATCCGGGGCCGGGTCGCGGGGGCAACAGTCTAAGCAGGGACTCCCAGACTTCCTTCACACCGGACACTTCCTCCAGCTCCTCCGGGGGGACCCCAAGGCGTTCCCAGGCCAGCTGGGAGACATAGTCCCTCCAGCGGGTCCTGGGTCTTCCCCAGGGCCTCCTTGCGGTGGGACATGCCCGGAACACCTCCCGATGGAGGCGACCAGGAGGCATCCGGAACAGATGCCCGAGCCACCTCAGCTGCTCCTCTCAACGTGGAGAAGCAGTGGCTCTACTCCGAGCCCCTCCTGTGTGACTGAGCTCCTCACCCTATCTTTTTCAAGATTCAAGATTCAAGATTCAAGATTGTTTATTTGTCATATGCAGGATCAACACAAGGTCAACAATGCAATGAAATGCTTAGGATCAGAAGAACCGTTGACTCGCTAAGATAGTCAAGAAGTACTAATAACATGCAATAATAGTACATGGTAAAAAAAGTGTTGCAAAGTGCAGGGGAAGAAGTAAACAATATAATAAACAATATAATAAACAATATAATAAAATATGTAATAAAATAAAAAAGCAAGGTACAATGTACAAGGTGCAGGTAGGATTAAATCAAGATCAAATAAGGTGTAAGTATTTCACAGATTGCACATAATATGGTGTGGTGTAGGTGTTGCATGTGGATTTCGTATTGCACATAGTATGATATAAATATTGCACATAGGTTATTGCACTGATTATTGCACATGTAACAGTAATTTACAGTGAGGTAGTGACAGACATGATATATTCATATAGAGCAGCAGCAGTAAACATAATTATGCATAATGAAAGGTAGTTTAGTGCAGTATTATTGAGAGTTCAGTATTATTTAGAGTATTACCCAGAGTTCAGTAGTCTGACAGCTTGGGGGTAATAGCTGTCTTTGAGTCTTTTTGTGCGTGCTGGCAGGCTCCTGTATCGTCTACCAGAGGGTAGCAGACGGAAGAGTCCTTGTGCCGGATGAGTAAGGGTGCGTCCAGCCACTCTGCGGAGGAAACTCATTTCGGCCGCTTGTATTCGCGATCTCGTCCTTTCGGTCATTAGCCAGAGCTCATGACCATAGGTGAGGGTAGGAACGTAGACTGACCGGTAAATTGAGAGCTTCGCCTTTTGGCTCAGCTCCCTCTTCACCACAACGGTCCGGTACAACGACCGCATCACTGCCAACGCTGCACCGATCCGCCTGTCAATCTCACGCTCCATCCTCCCCTCACTCGTGAACAAGACCCCAAGATACTTGAACTCCTCCACTTGAGGCAAGGACTCCCCACCCACCCGGAGAGGGCAAGCCACCTTTTTCCGGTCGAGAACCATGGCCTCGGATTTGGAGGAGCTGATCCTCATCCCAGCCACTTCACACTCAGTTGCAAACCGCCCCAGTGCACATTGGAGGTCCCGGTTTGATGAAGCCATCAGGACAACATCATCTGCAAACAGCAGAGATGAGATCCTGTGGTTCCCAAACCGGATCCCCTCCGGCCCCTGACTGCGCCTAGAAATTCTGTCCATAAATATAATGAACAGAACCGGTGACAAAGGGCAGCCCTGGCGGAGTCCAACATGCACCGGGAACAGGTCCGACTTACTACCGGCAATGCGAACACAGCTCCTGCTCCGGTCATACAGGGATCAAACAGCCCTTAGCAAAGGGCCCCGAACCCCGTACTCCCAGAGCACTCTCCACAGGACCCCACGAGGGACACGGTTGAATGCCTTCTCCAGATCCACAAAGCACATGTGGACTGGTTGGGCAAACCCCCATGCACCCTCGAGCACCCGATGGAGAGTATAGAGCTGGTCCAGTGTTCCCCGGCCAGGACGAAGACCACACTGCTCCTCCTGAATCCGAGGTTCGACTATCAGTCGAATTCTCCTCTCCAGCACCCTGGAATAGACCTTACCGGGAAGGCTGAGGAGTGTGATTCCCCAATAGTTGGAACACACCCTCCGGTCCCCCTTCTTAAACAGAGGGACCACCACCCCGGTCTGCCAGTCCAGAGGTACTGTCCCCGACCGCCACGCGATGTTGCAGAGACGTGTTAGCCAAGACAGCCCTACAACATCCAGAGACTTGAGATACTCAGGGCGGATCTCATCCACCCCCGGGGCCTTGCCACCGAGGAGCTTACCAACCACCTTAGTGACTTCAGCCAGGGTGATGAGTGAGTCCGCCCCCGAGTCCCCAGCCTCTGCTTCCTCCTCGGAAGACGTGACGGCGGGATTGAGGAGATCCTCAAAGTATTCCTTCCACCGTCCGATAACATCCCCCTCCTTGAAGGGGGTTATCATAATAAAATGTTACTCAAATATGTGTGAATGAAACAAAACATTTTAACATGGCTAAAATCTCACAAGAGCCAATTTAGCGTAATATAGAACCTTTAAAGAGGAACCAAACACTAAATCAACCTTTTTTTTTACTGTGTATAGTGTGTATTGTGTGTTGTTGCTAATAATTATATGTGTGCAAACTAGCTAAATTTGCCGCTTGGTTGAAAAAATAGTCAAAAGGTTTGTCCTGCCTTCAGTTGTCACTTCAAAAAAGTCCTGCTTGACATCACACTGTTCCTCATATATCCAGATTCTGCTTCTCTTTCCCCTTTACTCCGTCAGGTACTGCCCCAGTTTAGCAGCTCTATTTGAAATGTGGTTGTGGGCAAAGTTGAAGTGTTTAGCCCCACCAATTTAATAATTTCCCTGTAATTTTCCACCGTATAAAATAACACATATTTATTCCCATGGAGACAAGCAGGAGATGCCACTAGTTAACAGTAACAGTGGGAATGCATGATCTACAGCTTTGGGAAAAAAAAAAAAAGAGACCACTGCAAAATAGTTTTTCTGATTTTACTACTTATAGGTATGTGTTTGGGCAAAATGAACATTTTTGTTTTAGTCTATAAACTACTGACAACATTTCCCCCAAATTCCAAATAAAAATATTATCGTTTAGAGCATTTATTTGTAGAAAATGGTCAAAATAACAAAAAAGATACATGTTTTCAGACCTCAAACAATGCAAAGAAACAAGATCAAATTGATTTTAAAACAACATAATACTAATGTTTACACTTAAGAAGAGTTCCGAAATCAATATTTGGTGCAATAACCCTTATATAGTCATAGTTCATAGTCATGGGTGACTTTATTCCACTACTAGTACTAAAATAACTGTATGTGTGAACTATGGGTGCCTGAGAGGTTCATATACTGTATATTACACACACCTCTTCTCTTTCCTTACCCCCTCCTGGTCCTTCATTTCCTGCCTGTCTCCTGCTCTTATCAAACGCAGGTGAAATGGCGAGAAAACTGGTTTATGGGCTAAAGATGTTTGTACTGGACTGAGCATGAAGGGATTCTGACCCCTCTGGAACATTTTCAAACCAACTTTTTTTTTTCCCAGAAATTATTCGAGACAACTCAGTCTCCGGACACACACTCATGCTTTGTCATACATTCCTGGTCTTATATTTTCCACATTTACAGCTAAAGTTACATGTTGTAGAGTAAATTGAAATAGTAGTAGTTGAAAAAAGTTGCTTGATACTGGAGTTCTAACGTAGGAAAAATTTATATATGGGACCCAGAGGAGACATGAATCTTCAAAACATCATGATACTATTGTCCATTCCAGTCTATTTTGGCTATGCTTCACTTGTAGGGAGTATTATACCTCAGATGAAGCAGACCAAGATAACAAGGAAGGAGCTGGCAGTGTGGGGATAGCACAGTACAGAACTGTAATGTCACTAAAATCATTACTGAACTGTATGACCAAAAATCTGTAGCTGTTTATCTTTACAGTATATTTTACAATGCACAACTTTGGAAACCTTTTATACAAGGTTAGAGCAATGCAATTAGTAGACCTTTCCAAAATTAAACAAATTACACAAACACAACACAACACAAACATTTATGGTTGGTGGTTAACATGTATCCTTCTTTAATCATTGCTCTTACACTCAGGAAACGTACAATACAACTATCAGAATAGCTCTATTGTTAAAATGTGGCAAAGCTTGAGCTAAACTAAGCAGGGCTGGGGTTGGTTAATACTTGGATGGAGACCACAGGAAAACCACTGGGAAGATCAGGAGCTACAGTGGAGCCAGAAGTAAACAAAAACAACAGCTGTGTCCTTAGGCAAGACACATCACCCACATTGGCTTGCATGAATGTCTCATATAGTTTTTGTATTGTCTTTATATAGTATTTTTTTTTTGTGTTGTCTTTTTCTGCACTGCTTGGCCAGGAAGACACGGAATTTCGATTCACTGTATGTCGAACACATATGGCAGAATTGACAATAAAGCTGACTTTGACTTTGATTTGTTGGAGGTGGTTGAAGGCGCTCATAGTTCAAAGTTCAAGGTCAGCTTTATTGTCAATTCTGCCATATGTGTTCGACATACAGTAAATCGAAATTTTGTTTCTCTCTGGCCAAGCAGTGCAAAAAAGACAGTGTACAAAATACAATATAAAGACAATACAAAAGCTATCTAAGACTAAAATCTAAAAGCAGTGCGACGAATAAATAAAACCTATTTACAGATGTCCAAAATATGCAGTGTGCATCAAAAATGTGCAATGGAAGATGCAGCAGTGAAATGTGCAGTAAAATGATAAAAGGAGAAATTCAATTTGTCAACTGGACAAAGTTTGTTTGGTCGAAAACGTTTCGCCGCTCATCCGAGAGGCTTTGTCAGTTCTGGTTCTAGTGCTGGTTAGACCCTGTTTATATCTAGCTGTAGGGAGGAGCTCACTACACTGAAATAGCTCCGAAACTATCTCAACTAATCTGTCTCTTTTGTTTTTCGAATTTTTCGGCGTCTAGTTTTAGCATATCTATTCAGCCCTAGGAGGAGCTCACTACACTGAAATAGCTCTGAAACTATCTCAACTAATCTGTCTCTTTTGTTTTTCGAATTTTTTGGGCGTCTAGTTTAGCATCCCTATTCAAGCCTAACGACCCTCTCCACCCCTCTGCCCTGGCTTGTCTGCCCTAATGTTTCCTTGTCTGTTTTTGACTTGGTTTCAGAATCGAATTATAAATGGGAGACAAATTATGGCTAACTCCCCCATTTCTGTTTAACGACGAATTCTCTTTTTTGACAAAAATTGCCTCTTTAACTCCCCTCTCAAACCAGTTCTTTTCTCTGGCCAAGATCTGAACCTCACTGTCCTCAAACGAATGGCCCGTGGCTTCTAGGTGAAGATGTACGGCAGATGACGGTCCACTCTGGCATGCCCGTCTGTGTTGGTACATCCTCTTGTGAAGTGGCTGTTTTGTTTCTCCAATGTAGCGCTCACTGCAGTCTTCACTACACTGAATGGAGTAGACCACATTGCTTTGTTTGTGGCTCGGTGTTTTGTCCTTAGGGTGGACCAGTTTTTGTCTTAAAGTGTTTGTGGGTTTGAAATAATGAATAATGTTCTGTAAAGCATCTTGACTGTAAAAAGAAAAGCTATACAAATTGAATGCATTATTATTATAAAATGCATACACTCCAAGTTTATATATTTCGATTTTCTGCTTTGTAAAGTACTTAAATTGGGCCGGGAATAGTACAATTTGTAATATAAACTATCAAATTCTTACTCCTAAATCTCTCCCACTTGGCTGACATGATTAATTCCCCTTTTCACCACCTTTGACAGCAAAACATGTTTGCAATTTTCGTATTTTTGTTTATGAATATCCCCACTCCATCTGGACTATTCAAAATGAACCCATCTGGCTTCTCAGTGAACCAAACCAACTCCCAAACCTGAAATCCCATTCATTTCTAGACATGTCATATGCCTGCGCAATGTTACATCTTTTTCTGTGCTTTCTTGAGGTCACTTGTCATTCTGCTTTCTCTTCTCCTTCCAGTACATATGGTAACACTTACAAAACAGGACTTATAAAAGAGTAGCTTAGTAAAACAAAATTGCTCATAGCTGGGTTAGAGTCTTCTCCAAAGCCAGTTTATTCTGACCACGATGTTGTAATGTTGATGATAATGTCCAAACCCTGGCCATGTTGACTTGGTGCACTTCTCATATGCAGCAGTCATGTCTCATTAGTTTAGCCTTGATTTATTCTTTCCATTCGTCTAATACAGTCAAGTTCATTGTGGTTTCTTGAAGTTTTGGGACACTTGTGTAAAAATATGTTTCACGGACCAATTCAAACACGGGTGCTTTCTTTGGATGTGGATTGTGTGGTCCTACAGTTTTGTCTAGCAGCTATTGCGCAGAACAAATAAAAAATAAATAAAATAAATGTTTAAAAGTACTGATATCGGCTATTTTCATTTAGATGGATGATGATGCATTAGTCGTATATCGTGCTTTTCCAATTGCTCACACTCAAAGTCACTTTACAATTCATTCTCTAACCTTTTATTATTAGTCTGTCTACATCTCCAAAGCTCAAAATGCTCCGTTCTACCTTGTGATGTCATGTAGTGGTAGTTTTCAAGTTAACTGCTGCCTTTTATCTTTAAGTCAGTAGAGATTTGCAACTCCAGGGCTGAAATTATCCAAAATATTTAATGCAAATTCAAGGGAGCGCTTCCTGCATTACCACATGACATCACAAAGTGGAACAGTGTTTCCTGTTTGCTTAACTTATGCTATCCAACTTTCCAGTGTGCTAATTTTTATTCTGTAAAATGTAAAATAAGCCACAACACATGTCAACACGAACACTATATTATATTTGATTTGATTTTCTACTTTTAGTTAGAAACATTCCTCATGTAATACCTGCATGTCTCCACCGGGTGTCACTGTTGCTTCTGTGCGTGTGGTCTATATACGGTATGTTCCTATAGACTGCACACATGAATGGGACCACATTGAGCAGAAGACCTCCTGGCTGTAACTACCAGTTTATTTGCAATGGTGATTAGCATTTGATTTGGCTCACTCCCACATGTCTCGTCCCTCCTATGTGAATATATGCAGTTTTATGTAAAGCTTTATATACTGGATGTGGACTCTGCTGAGAAAACAAGATTCAAATACACCTCTTTTGAGTTGGGATTTGCAGCACACTGAGCGTGAAGTCCACCTTGTGCCTCTTTCATTATAGAGAGGAGCTCATGCCAAACTACAGGCTTCTACACCTTTTATTTGACTGAAAATGTGGACAGAGAACTCATATTGTAATATTTATTAATGGGTTTCAGTTACAGGTACCGGGTCATTTACTGGCTCTCAATTTACCGGTCAATCTACGTTCCTGCCCTCACCTATGGTAATGACTGAAAGGACAAGATCACGGATACAAGCGGCCGAAATTAGTTTCCTCCGCAGAGTGGCTGGGCGCACCCTTAGGTATAGGGTGAGGGGCTCAGTCACACAGGAGGGACTCGGAGTAGAGCCACTGCTCCTCCATGTCGACAGGAGCAGCTGAGGTGGCTCAGGCATCTGTCCCGGATGCCTCCTGGACGCCTCCATCGGGAGGTGTTCTGGGCATGTCCCACCAGGAGGAGGCCCGGGGAAAACCCAGGACACGCTGGAGGGACTATGTCTCTCGGCTGGCCTGGGAACGCCTTGGGATCCCCCCGGAGGAGCTGGAGGAAGTGTCCGGGGTGAGGGAGTCCCTGGGAGTCCCTTCTTAGACTGTTGCCCCCATGACCCGGCCCCGGATAAGTGGAAGAAAATATAGATGGATTGATGGGTTTCAGTTACTAGTTAGTCAATTGTTGTAGATAATTTTTACCGTCTTAAAATTGTAACAAAAGAATTTGTTCATTTTAAACATTTGCAGTGGTTCAAAGTTGTTCCCCATTTACCGCATACATTCAGAGCACCATCCTCATTAATCAATGTGATGAATTTTCATAACTTTCAGAGACAAGAGCGGAAGATCACATCACAAGTAAAGCTAACCACAGCTAGCATGCTAATACGTACATCCTGATTATTGGAGAATAAAGCACAGACAGTACACAACTGGCTTATTCTGACCTCAAAATGATTATACAATATACTCTATCTGTACTGGGGCAAGAAGAATTTTGCTCAAATAAAAGGGCAGAAGCAGGGTTTGGGGCCTTTACTGGTGTTTTGTAAGTGGTGCATTCACCTGTCATTCACGTGTCATTCACCTGTCATTCACCTGTCATTCACCTGTCATTCACGTGTCATTCACCTGTCAGTTTAACAGTCCTATTATCTAAGAGCATGCAAGACACCCATGTACCTTATCTAATTACAAAGCTGCTAGTTGCTTTTACTTTGAATGTAATCCAATTTACTCTCTGACCATTTAACTAATAGAAACCAAATGACTGCTACTTTGGAAACCGTCTTGAAGAACAAATTGTTCATATGGGGCTTGTTTAAATATGTCAAACTATTGTTATCAATATTGTCAAGCCTTGCAGGAGAATACAGGGTTACTCAAGCATGTATAAATCAAGCAGCTCTGTGTAAGTTAATAATGGGGGACCTGTTATAACAAATCTTATTAAGTTTATAAAATGTCTTCTTTAATCAGTGGTGGAAGGTAAGAAAGTACAAGTAGTAAAGTACTGTACTTACTTAATCTTTACTTTTCTGTATTGTTCTGTACTATTTGTACTTTATTTAAGCAGATTTTTACTTTTATCTGAAAGCATGTATCTGTACTTTCTACTCCACTAGATTTTTGAACAGAACGGAAAAGTAAAAGGACATTTCATATGATTTTAGGGATTTTACCATGTTCAAGATAACAGCCTGACTAAAGTTTTCAAGTTCAACTTTTGGCTTTGAGTAAACATAAATAAATATACAAAACAAAACATCCGAAATTGCAAAATGTTGACCAAAATCTGTATAATTTTATCATCAATAACATAACAAATTAACAACACATGCATGAAATACTTTTAGTTTTTTATTTACTGTTAAAGGACATTTTTTCTCAAGGTACTTAAATACTTTTACTTAAGTTGATTTTTTTACAGGTGCAGATGACTGTGAGACAACTATACATGTCGTCTTCGAGCTTGGATCAGGTCAACAGCTGAGCTAATGTATGTTTATAATTGGATAATGGAGAAGAGGTTAAAGCTGAATATAATAAAAAACAAGTGTATGTTATTGGAATCAAAATTCTGTCAGTGAAACCCCAAAGTCAATCAATAACCAATTATTGTAACAACTCACAGAGGTTAAACTTTTGGGTGTCACATTAGACCAAACTCTGTCATGGACAAATCATATAAATAATGTTAATAAGAAAAGAAAAAATACTGAAATAATTAGAAGAAATGCTCAATTTATGCTAACTGAAACAAGAAAACTGCAATACATTCTTTTGTTTTATCTCACCTGGATTATTGTCCTGTTGTGTGGTCTAGTGCTACCAGCAAAGACCGGGAGATCGTTCAGAATCAAGCTGCAAGACTCGCTCTCAGATGCCCTTTCAGATCTAGTGTTATTCATGAAAGATTGTCATGGATGAAAGTCAAAGAGAGACTGACATGTACTTTGGTTCTGTCCTTGCACAAAGTCTGGATGACACAGACTTCGGCGCCTGTTCTAACACGAGACGAACCTCCTGTGCTACCTTTACTTTACCTAAACCAAGAACTAATGCACTGAAAAAAAACTTTTATATACAGAGCCATTTCTCACTGGAATAAGCTGCTTCAAGAAATGATGCTGATACACAATCTTGCTTTTAAAAAACATCTCAAGAAATCAAGAAATGCCTCTTTCCCTCATGATAGAAGTTGCTGATGGCTGTATTTTAAAATATTCTCATCTCATTTACAAATTACCAACTCAATTACAACAAGGCCATAAAACTAACATTGAGAAACCATAAAATTGT
Organism: Paratrypauchen microcephalus; assembly: GCA_036785185.1. Taxonomy (NCBI): domain Eukaryota; kingdom Metazoa; phylum Chordata; class Actinopteri; order Gobiiformes; family Gobiidae; genus Paratrypauchen; species Paratrypauchen microcephalus. The sequence continues at coordinate 697,601 of JAVJIX010000005.1, read as the reverse complement.
CAAATCAGTTTCGTCAGTGTCTCTAAACCTGTATTCTCCCACAGAACACTGTATTTTATTGTATTATCGCTGACAAATAAATACATTTCAAAAAACTGCTACCATTTAACCCTCAATTCACAAACAGACCCCAAAGTTCTGCATCTGAGCTGAATGCCGCACCCATCTCCTCCATGAACGAGCTCCAAACTGAACGCCTCATTTGCCCTGATGGATTCCACATTCACATTCTCTCTTTTCTGCATTTATTCTCAATTGTACATGACATGACTTCAGTTGAATGGACTTTAGTGGAGGATGCGGGCCACGGGGGGATATGGGCTCATACTGTGCGACAAAGAGTCCACAGGTGAAAAGAGCACAGATCTCCCTCATAGCTCTTTGCCAACCATTATTCATAGTTTACGGCTGTTGATTTTCACCAGGCACATTTTTGGAAAGCGTTTTTAAGATACCGGGACTGATTTTTAATGTGGAAATTTTTCAGAATGCGCCCAAGTTGATTTTGCGTTCATGTTTTTGGCACAGCTGAGGATAAAAAAATACCACCATGGAGAGAGATTAGTTGACTGTCTCTAAAAACCTCTCCATCTCTATTTGTTATGTGAAACGACTCCCTGATCTATTTAGAATTGATAATTAATGATAATACCTTGCAGTTTTAAAGCTTCTTACAGAGCTCCACTGTGGTCATTATTCATCTACAGTATTAATCTATCCCACATTCACAGATAAGATATTGGTAGTTTTCAGATTCTATAATGTAATGTCATACTCTCAGATGGGGGGCAAGAGCCAGATTGTCCTTTTAATTACATTGTACTTTGTCAAGAAATATTGGAAAGGTAAATTCCCAAGTATAAACCCTGAAATTTTCTGTACTGACTAGATCAGACCTGGGCCATCTTCGGTCCTTTGGTTGACTCTGACCGGCCTGTTTAAGCTAATTTGGAATTACAAAATAAACGTATTTTATAATTTTACATCTTGCATAAACTAAAGCTGCATTGCTTTTATTTTAGAGGTGTTTCAATGAGATTTTTGGTAAGGCAACCTCACTTTTTCATTGCTTAGTCATTGCTTAGCTCAGTTTTTTATATAAAGAAGAAGATTGAAGATTGACTTTATTGATCTCACACAGGAGAAATTGTCCTCTGCATTTAACCCATCCTGTTACTGTATTAGGAGCAGTGGGCAGCACAGGACTGCACCCGGGGACCATCTCCATGATGTTATTGCTTAGGTTTGGTCAGGACCTAAGATGGAGGATTTTACCTATGGAGCATGTTTTTGGGTTGATGGGGGAAACCGGAGTGCCTGGAGAAAACCCACCGAGACACGGGGAGAACATGCAAACTCCACACAGAAAGGCCAGGGCGACCCGAATAAAGAAATACAATTCATATGATCAGAATTGAGTTAAGCATTTTGGTCCGGCCCTCCATAATATTTTCTGTTTCTCGGAAAAAAATAATTGCCTATCCCTGGATTAGACCCAAGACCATGCTACATTGCAACAAAAATCTGCAGTTGAACATTAATTTTACCTGTCCTCCATCTGTATTAAATAATAATTGGCCTGTTTTGATGTAATTTGAAACCCAGTAGTAGATTCTATTGTACTTCGCCCTGTAATATCTAAAAGATAAATGCAGAAATGTGGAACCCGACCATTACTATTAGTGACTAGACCCAAGAAGTTACTGTATTACAACAGAAAGCATCATGTTAAAGGTCCCATGGCATGAAAATTTCATTTTCCCCCCCATGGCTAAAAGTTGTGAAATGTGTAAACTGAGCATTTGTGATCCTTTTCTGCGTTTGAAAAAAAGACAGCCCAAACGGGCAATTCTGAACAAGGGAAATTTCTGATGTCACACTCCAGGAAAAATGCAAATGAATTTCCACCGCCCGTCTGGATTTCTACCCACACTCTCTGAAATCATGCGCAGAGAGTTTGGACTGCGAACGAACTACGCAATGCGAAATGCGTTTTTTTATTTGCCTGGAGACACATGAGAGTGTTTCCAGGCTCGGATGTCCTTTATCCGAGCCTCCAAACCTCTGAAACAGCAGTGGTTTAATTTTATTTTCTGTGAAAATGTGTTTTTTTCATTGAAACACCTCTCATATCTTCCTTCGCGCATAAAACGTGGAAGTGGGGCCAGCACACAGGGCACCGCTAATCCAGGAAAAAGCGGTGCATTTGGTCCCCCCCACCCGCTGCACTGGCCTGTCTCTGTCCTCCTCATTTGCATTCAAGCAACAACGCCCAGAATAAAGTGTTCCAGAGACATATTTATGACTCTGACTGTGTTCATGGGGCTATCTCATGCACTGAGTCTTGATTTTGAAGAAGGATTCATTTACAGTATTAGGGAACCATTAAGGCACCATATAAAAGCATCAAGAAGTACCATGTCATGGGATCTTTAAGAATAGACAAGTCTCAAGGTTAAAAGTTTGTGAGTTTGAAAAATCCAAACTTTGCGCGAAGCTTGCTGCGTGTCAACGAGTTTCAGAAGAGTTTGATGCTGTTTTGACCGCCACCAACACTCACACCACATTCAGACATAAACCAGGTGGATGAAGTGTCATGCATAAGGACACAACAAAAGAATCTCATCCAAGCAGGAATTTATAGAAGACAATAACTTAGTTGTAAGCTACTTTTATAGTTACAGCTTCACTAAACTGTGAAAAGGGTGCCCCCCATAGAGGATATAGCTAACGATGCTTCCGGCTCCATTGACTCTGTTTCCAATTGATTTGACAATGAAAAAAATGATCACCCTCTGATGATCACTCTGTAGAGCCTCATCGTCTTAAAATGTTTGTATTAACCCACTCTACATGATCTGGTGTTTTGTTTGTTTTTTGCTATTTTGTCTGAAATTAATTCCTATTCCTAATATGGAACTTGGCTCAAAATTTGTCCTTGTAACTGCTAGCCTCGATGAGCTTCATTTAACTGAAGCTGAACGCTGTTAGTCCACTTCTTTCTACGGTCTGTGCGGCCATCGTACACCCTCCCCGACCACCACCAAACATTCTTTCATAGGCAAGGTGGTGAAGTGTCTTGACACAATGACAGTATGCGCTGGTCAGAGTTGAGACTGAACCACCAACCTTGGGCTTCGAACTCTTTAACTCAAACATATAGAAGGAAAATTGATAATAATAATACTGCATTGGATCTTAATTGCACTTTTTAATACACCCAAAGCTGTTATAGTGCATTATTTGTCCACTCCTCACTCAGCGGTGGCAAAATACACTTTAAAAACCAAAATCTAGCCAAGTTAAGATTACTTGAATTAAGAAAGTTCTATCATGAGTCGAGAAAAGTTTACTTGACAAGTAAAATGATCTATCAATGGAACAAGACTTTTTGTATTTAAAACATGAAACTACATCTTGCTCTACTTAATAAGTCAAATCTACTCAAATAAACTAAAATATTCCTAAATTAAGTCATTTTAATGACATAATATTGTTTGGGCAGTGTGCTATTGTAGCCACAGCTGCCTTGGAATACGCAGATGGTTTGAGACTGGCAATCTGTGCCATCAACTTCTTCTATCAACACACACACACACACACACACACACACACACGGCAGACATTACAACTCCCCAAATCCTCCTAGCCAACTATTTCAGCTTGATTTAACGCCGTCCCGTTACTTCACTCTCTCCCTCCTCGATCATTCACCCGGTCGCCAAAGTCAGGTGAAGGTCAGCATGATTTAAGGAGCTTTTCAAAGAACAAGAAGCGTGCCGTGTTGTTTTAACCGAGCGGCGCCCCCTGTCTCTGGAGTCATGAACCCCAGATCCAGCGCTCTGCCCGGGACTATTCCCCGTGTCCTGGGGCAGTGTGCGGAGGGCTACTGTTGTCTTTTCATCACAAAGTAAAGCTGCTTAAGCCCAGAGCCTCGTTTATTTACAGAGGGGATCATACGCAGGTTTGCCCAGTGGACGCTGCTGCCAAAAGAGAAAGAGAAAGGAGGGGGACTGTGAAGAAAGCAATATGGGACAAGGCAACAGGTTTAATATTTACTTTTACTGTTGTGAAAAAAAAAAAAAAAATCCAAAGTAAAGGTGCACTACATTCAGACTGCCGGGCTTAAAGCTCAATTTGGATTTTTTTGTGTGAAATCGGATTTTTTTGCAAGGTAGTTCACATTTCCAATTAAATGCGACTTGTATGTGATCTCCAATGTGAACTTTAAACGCCCCAAACACGACGACGTCACGTGCAACAAGTGTGCTCAGTGTTTATGGAAGTCACCTAAACATGGACACTAGCATTGACCACCTGGAGATTTTAAAGTTGCTGTCGTACCGGAGCCAGAACATGTACAGCTTATTTGTTTTAAGGAGGAGATTGAGAAGGTGAAGGACAAGGCTTTTGGCCTTGGCTTTTTTTGGGTTCCTCTTCAGTAACGCAGCTATCCAGCAATTCTATCAGCGTTGGCCTTGCCTCCTAAAATACTGTCCAGTTCTGTTCAGCTTCCGCCTACTTCAGTGCAGTATAGTGGTGTTTGTCGCTTGTTGATGACGTGTAGATCGGATGAATGCAACCTGGTCGTCCAGACTGAAGTTGCATTTCAAAAGATCGGATATATATCGGTTTTAAGACCACATATCCAAGTGACCTGGGTTGCATTTGAAAAAATTGGATCTGTGTTGTTCAGATTGCCATTAAAAGATCAGATACAGGTCGCATAGGGGCAAAAAAAATCAGATTTGGGTCACTTCAGGCTGCAGTCTGAACGTAATCTATGTAACATTTTGGTTGGGGTCCTTCACCTCCATAATATGACATTAAATACATCTTCCTTACATTTCTTTTTTCCCCCAATTATGGTGGTTTTATAGCTTAGAAATACCTAGATAAACAGGCATTCTGACTGTGAGTGGGGTTGCCTCTTCACAGATCTGACCTGTAACTTGGTTTGTTTGGTCTCCATGAAGATAGAACGGTTTAATTCCATACGGTGAAACGTTCCGAAGCAAGCAATAACATCTCGATGGAGACAAGCAGGTGACGAAACCTCCACCAGAAAAATTACACAATGCACCTTTAGTTCTTCTTTGTAAGTTGCATCGTTGACCATGTTTTAAAAATAAAAATGAAAATAATATACTCATTCATTCATTCAGATCTGCCGCCCAGATCTCAATGCACCGGCCCCATAAACTGCTACTGACACTAAATAAACCCTGCATTTGTAATGTAATTGTGTATTTTTGCACTAAAATAATATACCTTTTTTCATATTGGGTGACTGTGAAGGACATTTGTTGCACAGAGTTGAGAAATTGTAATAATTGGTCACATTTTTATATCGCGCTTTTCCACCTTCTAGTGCTTTACATCAAGGAACATTCACCCAATTCGCCCATTCACAAACACATTCATACACCAGTGTACGCAGACACTGGGGGCGCGGTGAGTTAAGTGTCTTGCCCAAGGGCACAACGGTAACAATGGGTCTGACAGTTCTACCAATGATGTTTATGTCAAGAGTGGGATTCGAACAGCCAACGCTCTACCAACTGAGCTACTGTTTTTTAAGAGGAAAAAAAATGTTTGTTAGTTACCTCATATTTTTGTATTTCCTGGTGACCCGAATGGCAGCCACAACTTTGCCATTTCGCCCTAAGGCAGCTGTAGCTTGGGCGTCTATAGTACAGGAAAGTATGCTATAATGTGTGCTAGTTTTTTTGTTGTTGTTGTTTTTTTTGGAAGCTCCTCCACCTGCTTGTCTCCATTAACTTATTTTTCTCTGCCTGGAATGTTCCACAGTATTGCTTTAAACGCTACAGATGTTTTTATGGATTCTTCTGGGACTCTCCGCAGATACGACTTGTAACTTGACCACTTGACCTACTGATGTCACCCACTTGTCTCTACGAAAATAAATATGTTTAACGCCATACCGAGGAACATTCCAGGCGTAGCAAGAAGATCTAAATTACTGATTTTAGTTTTTTTTTTTTCATACGAACATGTACAACAAAACTCAGTGAACTCAAATGAACTAAAGTGTACAGCCAAGAAGTACTTTGGAGAAGTTCATACCGCTGCGCTAACCTCATCTATTATGTTGCGGATGATATGGTCGATTCAAAGGCCCATTTCTTTAAAAACACTGCGCTATCTCTCCAACGTGAAAACCAAAGTCAAAACCTAGCCCTGATAAGAGACAAGCAGAGTTGATGGTCCATTGATGTCTTTAAGTCGAGATTACATCAACCTTACCTTTATCCAAAATTCTGGTTTGGACTTAAGATTTATGGTGAGTTTTTCAAAATGCGCAAAAAGTTCAACTCCGAGCAAGATCGAGTCAAATGGTACAACATCCAAAATGACCAGATTATCGTGGGTTTTATGTTTATGAAACAGAGTTAGCTGTGGCTTGAGTTGCTAACCGTTTCCAGCTATTGTGTCCAATTGGGTCGTACACATAATGTTCGCGAAATTGGCTGAAGTTAGATTGTCTTCACTTGGTAGCATTTTAGGGCGGATGCAGCAGCAAAAGCGTGAGTCATTACTGGATATTGGAATAACCATGTGTTTACCTTCCTGTTCGCAGTTCCAAGTAAACTTTCCGAGTGGGAATACATTCATTTGTAATTAGCCAAACTGCTTTAGCGAGGATTGGGGGAAAAAACGCCAATCCACTACAGATCGGGGATGAATGTTTTACTTTGAATGCATGTTGGAAGGTATTTTTTTAAGCAATGAAACATCTGCTTTGAGTCAACATTCTCAACATACTAACATGCTAACTGTAGGCTCTGCTCTGTCTGAGGCTTTATTATTAGACTTTAATCTGTTTTATTTTGACACAATCTGACCTTAAAGAACTGACTCAGTAGCAACAGCAGTTTTGTAAAAGCAGCTCTTAAGATTATTATTGTTTGTGAATCGGGAAGTGTATCGGGTAGCATGCTAGTTGTTGTTAGCATTACGGTGACTGCATTACTCTGATCTCCTAAAGTGGTGGTTATAAAATCATTGGTGCAGGCTAAAATAATTAGGATAGGAAGATGTTTTTTGTTTTTTTTAGTACTCAGGTACTAAGGGTACGTTTATATGATGACGGTCTGAACAGAAGACGCAAAAGTGACGCCGCATTTTCACTTTTTATTTCGCATTTAGACCAGCGTTTTCGGGAGGAAATCTGCGTGCATACGGTGACACAAAAATGTGTGGAATTCGATTGGGTATGCATGCCAGGCGGCTAGGTGGTGCTGTGATACATTATCACTATGTCCGTGCGCATGCGTAGAATCTTCCTATTTATTTATTTATTTACATTTAATCTAATTTACTTAACTTTTTGATTCAATTTTTAAATTTAATTTATTTAACTTAATTTACTTTATAAATATAAATATCCAGAAATGGTGACATAAACGCGTATGAGACGTCAACAGATTTGACCAGAGTTTTGAGTCTTGGGCAGTGTAGACAAAAACGCTACGGCGGAGCGTATTCAAGTTTTCCACTTTGGAGGGCGGTTTTAGTTTTTTTTGCATTTTTAAGCCTCCAAAAGGCCATCACGGTCTAAACGAAAGGCACTTCCGATAAAATATTTTGTTGTTTTTACCTGTAAGCGTTCTTATGTAAACAGGCCCTAAGAATCAGGCAGAACTTGAGTATTTTTGTGTGTTTTTGTTGTGTAAAAATGTGTCCCTAAGTCTATAATTCAATAAGGAAAAGAGAGACGATCCAATAAACAAAAAAATGTCATATTCAGGAAAATGACACGTTCTGACACCACAAAACTGCTTTTTAAGACCAAAAATTTAATAGCCCTTCTTCACTTAAAATTCTTCCTCTCTCTCACTCTGAACCACAATTTAACCACAGCTCAGCCCCAATGGGACACCAGCTGAAGCCTTCCACTACAGAACCTTTTGTTTTGTCCTTTCAGCCGATTCAAGATGTTTTTGTTTCAGGTTGAATGGCCACTTAAGAAAACCAAGTGACCTGTGAACTGGGGTTAAACAGCCCACAACAGTCTTCATAACCTATACATACTTAATTGGGGCCAAGCAGCGGTAGCTGCAAGGCACCTATAGTGTTTCTATTGATTCCTATTAAACAATATTCTTCCGCCTCTGGGAGTCTATGGCAACCCCTAGAACCGTCTGGTAAAAAGTTGTGAAATTTGGCATGCACATTCCAGCCAGTCTCCTCATTACCCACAGCAATTTATAGGCCCCCACCCCCAACCCTCTAGCACCACCAGCTGCTCAAAGTTGCAGGAATTTTCAGGTACATTTCTGCGTGTAACTTTTGAACTGTATGTCCAATTTTCAAAAACTTGGTATCCCTGGACTCCTTGGGCCAAGCCGAATCCAACGCACCCTGTGACGTCATTTTCCGTCAGGGTAGATTTTCCGCCATTTTGAATTTTATGAAAAACACTCAAAATGCTTCTCCTCCCTCAATTTTGGACCAATTTAGCTAAAATTTGGTACATAGCATCTATGGACTGAGCCGCATCAGAAACTTACCCGGTTTTTTGATATCTCTTATCGTTTTGTCGTGACAGCCAATTAAACGCGTCCTAAAAGTCGCCAAACAGGAAGTGAGCTCATATCTCGGGAACCCTTCATAGAATTATTTTCACACTTTTCTGACGTATTCTAGTCTGTCCCAGGATTCCCGACAAAAAATTACAGGTCCCCACCTCAAACCCTCTAGCGCCACCAACAGGTCAAAATTTAGGCACATTTCTGCTTGTAACTTTGGAACCGTAAGTCCGATTTTCAAAAAATTGGTATCCCTGGGATCCTTGGGCGAAGACTGATCCAACGCATCCTATGACGTCATGTCTGCCGGAATAGAATGTCCGCCATCTTGGATTTTGTGAAAATCAATAAAATTCTTCTGTTTCTACAACTTAACTTGTAATTTCCACAACAAATGGTGTGCACCCACATTCTAGACAGTCTCATGATGCCCTTCAACAAATTTTACGTCCCCACCCCCAACCCTCTAGCGCCACCAGCAGGTCAAAGTTGCAGGTACATTTCGGCTTGTAAGTTTTGAACCGTACCTCCGATTTTCTAAAACTTGGCTTCCCAGGACTCCTTGGGGCAAGCCGAATCCAACGCATTCTGTGACGTCATTTTCGGCGGGTAAGATTTTCCGCCATTTTGAATTTTATGAAAAACATTCAAAATGCTTCTCCTCCCTCAATTTTGGAGCAATTTTGCTCTAATTTGGTACATAGCATCTTTAGACTGATCTGCATCAGAAACTTACCCGGCGTTTTGATATCTTTTATCGTTTTGTCGTGATAGCCAATCAAACGCGTCTTAACAGTTGCCAAACAGGAAGTGAGTTCATATCTCGGGAACCCTTCATAGAATTATTTTCAAACTTTTCACATGTATTCTAGTCTGTCCCAGGATTCCCCACAAAAAATTACAGGGCCCCAGCTCAAACCCTCTAGCGCCACCAACAGGTCAGAATTTGAGGGACATTTCTGCTTGTAACTTTTGAACCGTTAGTCAGATTTTCAAAAACTTGGTATCCCTGGGATCCTTGGGCCAAGTCGAATCAAATGCACCCCATGACGTCATGTCCGCTGGAATAGAATGTCCGCCATTTTGAATTTTATGAAAAACACTCAAAATGCTTCTCCTCACTCAATTTTGGACCAATTTTGCTCTAATTTGGTACAGAGCATCTTTGGACTGAGCCTCATCAGAAACATGCCTGGAGTTTTGATATCTCTTATCGTTTTGTCGTGAGAGCCAATCAAATGCGTCCTAAAAGTCGCCAAACAGGAAGTGAGCTCATATCTCGGGATCCCTTCATAGGATTATTTTCAAACTTTTCACACTTATTCTAGTCTGTCCCAGGATTCCACACAAAAAATGACAGGGCCTCAGCTCAAATCCTCTAGCGCCACCAACGGGTCAAAATTTGAGGGACATTTCTGCTTGTAACTTTTAAACCGTAAGTCCGATTTTCAGAAACTTGGTATCCCTGGGATCCTCGGGCGAAGACTGATCTAACGCATGTCATCAAATTAGGCTGGGTCGCTGCTTGGCCCCACATTGCTGCTTGCAGCTATATTTATGAAGTATTTTTAAATAGAAAATATGGATGCTAAAAGTTGACCTGACAGTCCCAGCAGAAAATGAATTGTTGTTTAGATCGGAAAAAATTATTAGTTTATTAAATCTTGTAGATAGAGATAGTAGAGTTTATTTTTTATAGATTTTCAAGCTGTGGTGCAGTTGTCTTTTGAAAGTACCATTTTTAGTTTAGTTCTGAAATTTGTCTGAAATTTGAGATACAGTGGTCCCTCGCTCTATCGCGGTTCACTGTTCGCTGTTTTTATTTTTTATAGTGTAACATTTTTTTTAATAGTGTAACATTGTGTTCTGCATCCTGATTGGCTAAGAGACCTTTGTCGATTGATAGTTGGGGGACGCGGGGGGGGACCAGACACAGACTGGAACTAAACCAGGACCAGACCGGGACTAGACCAGGACTAGACCAGGATTAAACCACCACGTACCGCTCTTTGCTGGTTTTGTGTGGCTGGTTTGTGCCTTGGGCTGAGAGGACGCGGTCCGGGCACCGCGGTTCGATCTCGTGCTCGCAGCCCCGGTGTACGCGCAGCCTCGCGCCGGTCACGCTGCTCTGTGACGGATTTGACCACGATGAGGGGTGCACACGTCGTGCACTTCTCCAAGGGGTTGCTGCGCGTCGCGTCCCGGGACGTGGCAGTGCTGTTGTTGGATAAGCGCGATGCTTCCTGCGGATCCAGTGACTCATGTCTCTGCGCTCCTTGCGCGTCCGGCGAGGCTCCCGGTGGAGCCCCCAAGCTTCACTATTAATTTTTTTTTTTTTTTAATCTATGAAAGTTTGAGTGTTTAAACGAGAGAAATATGAGAAAATGTTAATTCCAGTCTGAGAAAAGCGTATAATGTGTGTGGTGAGGCGTTTACAGCCTTATAACATGTAGAATAATTGTAAAATATAAAGTTGTCCTACTTTGCGGATTTCTCTTATTGCGGGTTATTTCTGGAACCTAACCCCCGCGATAAACGAGGGATTACTGTAGTCCTCATTTAAAACCTGATTTCACTCCTTCATATAAAGTATTATGTTGATTTGTCTAATTCTGATGCAATAATGATAAAATTCAAGAAAAACATTATAGAAAAAACATAAATTGAAAAACTATATTATAAAGACTAATGTGCACAAATAAAAAGGCACCACTTCAGAATAACTACACTTTAATCAGTCTTAAGCATGAATAAAAAACAAATTCATAAAGATTTTTTTTTTTTTTTAATGAGCTTGAAAACACAAAAAACAGAACTTCATAGTGGTCCAGACTTCAGAGGCTAGAGAAAAGTTTTGCAACTAGCATGCTAATCCACATCCTAATTCTATCATCAGAAAACACTTTATAATTAGATGCAGACAGTACACGGTGTCCTTATTTTGCTCAAATTCATCGAGAAAAAGTACAGTAGTTACAGTATGGCACTAAACCTTGAAATCTTCATGGAGACCAAACCAGACCAAGTTACAGGTCAGATCTGTGGAGAGGCGACCCGCTCACGGTCAGAATGCCTGTTTTTCTAGGTATTTTTAAGATATAAAACCACCTGTAATTGAGTAAGTGTAAGGTAGAGTTTAAAGGTGTTTAATGTCATATTATGGAACATTCTAAGCAGCGGACATAGCCATAGAAACAAGAAGGTGACGGACCCCAACCGAAAAGTTACACAGTGCACCTTTAAGGCTAATTAAGGTAGTTATTATAATATATAAACGATATTAAATCAAATCTTCATATGGCTCAAACTCTGTAGCACAATTTCCTTTAATGTCGCACAATAATATTTAACCACAGACAGATGTTCTTTCTTATGCCCATCACCTTAATCAGCTGTGACCGTCCAAACTGGTCTTATTTCCTGCTCAGAGGGACACATCGCCTCTATAATCACGTCTTTGCTCTGTATACCAAGCCTAAGTCATGTCTGTGTCCTGTTTTTACAACCATTTACCGTAATCACAACATTAGTTCCAGGGCCGTGCTTTCTTGCACCCTTTCAAGCATTGTCCTCTCGACTCCTCCACTGATCTGCGATGTGTTTGAAGATGAAGGGACAATCCGGGCTTTTCACGAAAACCAGCGTCAGCTAAATGTTTTTACTGCTCCAATAGTGACAAATGACATAATGGCTTCCAGACAATTTGTAGGTTTGTTGGCGCTAATCTTTGTTATTGTGTGAGCCTTGAGAGCATGTGGTACTGGGCGAGTCAAAAAGCTACGTTGTTTTTGGAGTTCAAATATGGTGGTGATTATGTGGAAAGGTAATCGCTATTAAATGATGATTATTTTTGTCTATGTATCTATTATTGATCATCTATTCTACTTGTCAACAGTGGTGGAACGTAACAAAGTAAAAGTAGTAAAGGTGCATTGTGTTACTTTTCTGGTGGAGGGTTTGTCAAATGCTTTTCTTCATGGAGATTGTTATTGCTTTGTCTGGAATGTTTCACAGTATGGCATTAAACCTTTCTATCTTCATGGAGACCAAACCTGACCAAGTTACAGGTCAGAGGCAACCACTCACAGTCAGAATGAATGTTTTTCAAGGTAATTTTGTGTCATAAAACCACTTGTAATTTAATACATGTAAAGTAGAGCTTTATATAACTACACATTATACATTAGTAGAGTTAATGCCATACTGTGGAACATTCCAGGTAGCACAATGATATATCCATAGAAACAAGCATGGACAGAACCCCCAATCAAAAAGTTACATATTGAACCTTTAAGTATACATTTTAAGTATCTGTACTTTACTTTAGTATATTTTAGTGGATATTTTTTTATAACTTTTACTACTTTTTCCTTTTACTTCACTACATTTGAGAGCAGATATCTGTACTTTCTACTCCATTACATTTTTGAAAAGTTTGTTTTTTGTTTTATCATAGTTTGACTGGTCTGTGCTACTTGCTAACCCTGCACAAAATTAACCTCATAGTATAAATTACGTAAATGTTTCTGCATTGTTCAGGGGCCATTTTCATTTTAGAAATCTTAATTGTAGCTTTCAACAAACTTTCACAACTCATCTACATAGTCCACTGCTACTACTATACAACAACTACTACTATTATTACTGTTACTACTACTGCTACTACATACATTTACCCGTCACTGGCATCTTAGCACTTTGTATTTAAAAACGCAAAAGTACCTGAGAAAACTACTAACCTTTAGTAGACAACAACAGGAACAAGTCTTACCACTACTACTACTACTACTACTACTACTACTACTACTACTACTACTACTACTACTACTACTACTACTACGACTATGACTACAACTATCAGAACACATTTGAAGACAACTTCTAAACACAATAGTTACATTACTATTTTAATACTGCTATACTACCACTGCTACTACTACTACTACTACTACTACTACTACATTAAAGTGGCTCTGCTTGTTTACAAGTCCGTGGCCATACACCAAAGTACATCTCTGACATGTTTGTGCCATATGAACCATCTCGTACTCGGAGAACCTCAGGGACCGGCCTCCTATTGGTGCCCAGAGTCCGGACTAAAAACGGGGAGTCAGAGTTTCAGATTCAAGCGGCTAAAACCTGGAACAGTCTTCCTGAACATGTGAGACAGGCCGCTACTTTAACTCTGTTTAAATCCAGGCTCAAAACAGTTTAGCTGTGCATATGACTGAAAAGTTTTCATTCTGCAAAACTCTCTGCAAAAGTCTCGTACTCTCTCATTTAATGTCTCTTTTTCTTTTTTAATTTAATGATCATTATTTACATTTTGGTTTGTTTGTATTGTGATTTTTATGTATTTTTTATTCTGTAAAGCACTTTGAATTACTTTGTGTATGAATTGTGCTATACAAATAAACTATTACTGCTGCAAATACTACTACTACTACTACTACTTCTACTACTGCTACATTTGAATGTCTATGACTACTATCACCACAACCACCATAAATACTACTAGCACTGCACATTTTAAAATAAATAAAAAACACTCAATTAAAAGTGGGACCATTTCTAAACACAGTAGTTGCAATACTATTTTAATACTTTTTTGATTTCTATTTACTACTACTGCTACTATTACTACTACTACTACTTTTAGATCTTAGACTTTAGTTTAACTTTAGATCTCTGTCTTAGATAGTTTTGGTTGTGTTTTGTCTTTGTATTGTATTTTGTACACTGTCTTTTTGCACTACCTGGCCAGAGAGAAACGTAATTTCGATTCACTGTATGTTGAACACATATGGCAGCATTGACAATAAAGCTGACTTTGATCTTTGAATCTTGACTACTACTACTACCATATACATATAACTACCATAATTAGTACTATCAGAACACACCTGAAGATAACTTTATTAAAAAGTGGGACAATTAGAGGATAGTTACATTACTATTTTAATACAGTCACTATACACCACTGTAGATACTACTATATATACTATTACTACTACTACTACTACCACTGCTACTTATTTAATCAACTTTTGTTAATGCAGTCTATACATTTATCGCAGAGTAGCACGAGGAAAAATAACACAAATTCATTCATTTCAAACCCAATTATTATTATTTTTTTATTATTTAAATACATTCAAATTTTCATTTTGGATTTGCACCCACCTTGGCAGAGGCAGAGCAGCCAGGCGCCCCTCAACAGGTGACTGCAGTCTCCAGCGGACATGCTTCCCCCTCCCCTTCTCTTCATTCACACTCTGCTCCGAATAAAAACAACTTTGATCCCACGCAAATCCAACACAGGGACTTCTTCTGTCAACACGCAAGCACCATGACCAAAAAGGCGTTCAGAAGTCCTTAAAAAAATCAGATAATCCCAAAAAATGCACCTACTAATGAGATGTTTTGAGCCCCGGATTCACAGGTCCATGCTTGGGTAGACAGCTCAGAAACTTCAGTTCAATGTTCTAACAAAAAAAAAATACTATGACTCTGTATGTTTTCTTGTGCAAGTCTAGAGGAGGACTGTCCCGGGTAAAGCATGCGGGTCTGCTTCTTATAGCTGAAAAGAAGGGAGGAGAGAAAGGAGAGAGAGGGAGGGGAGGAGAAGGAGAGGGAGGAGGGAGGACTTCCTAAACTAAAAGCCCAAGGGAGCTTTTAGAGCAAGGTGCAAAAGGGCAGTGATGAATGAGAGCCAGCGGCCACATGTAGGGCTGGCTAACTGCACTTATCGCCGAGGAGGTTTACAGTATAGACACATTAAGCTGAAGAGTGTTTAGTCTCACTGTAGCTTTGTGGTAAATTTAAAATTGCGTAGGGATTTTCAGGTGTATATGTAAAATGGATGTTTACAGATGTTAAATTAATGGGTTAAAGAGTTTTAATGGGTTAAAGACTGCTTGATTCTAGTCTAGAGGGAGTTTATTTTAAGAGAACTTGTCAAGTAAAATTATCTTGCTGCGTGGACAGATAATTTCACTACTTTTAAGTCATTTTCTGATAGATTTAAATGTTTATGTCTTCAATTTTGGACAAGCTTTTTGCAGTGAAGTGGGTGGAGATAAGGGTAGGTGAAACGAAACATTTCTTTGTGGATTTAGGCCTCAAATTTAGGACAATACAGGATTACTTAAAGGTGCACTGTATAACTTTGTGGTTGTGGGTCCGTCGCCTGCTTGTTTCTATGGATATGGTTATGCCATTGCTCTGAACTGGATTTTCCACAGAATGACTAATGTTTAGACAGCTCTGCCTTACATTTATTAAATAACAGATGGATTTATACCTCAAAAATACCTAGAAAAAGCGGGGTTGCCTCTAGAAAGATTTGATACTATGCTGTGAATCATCCCAGACAAAGCAATAACAATCTCCATGGAGAAAAACCTTACACAATGCACCTTTAAACATGCATCAATAAAAAATGTAACTTAAAAAAGACCTGTTGTACTTATATCGATAACCTATGACAGCCATGGATCATTTTGTTATAATTTACACATTTTAAATAACAATATTGATCTAAAACTGTGTCCACTGATGTCCACGTTATAAAACTGTGGTGCCCAGTGGGAGCTGAAGTTACCATAAACGTCATTACAACAAAGACTCACAAAGTTGTCATCACCAACGATGGATAGCTGTAGATCCGACTTGAAAACCATATATATTTTTAATTTATTCATTTATTATCACCGGCGGTGCTGAAAACAGGGCTGATCTGCAATATGGTGTCATGAAAATAATTAAAGATTATTCAAACATGCACAAATCACTCCAAATACAACTTCGAGAGGGTAAATGAGAAGAGGAAACAACTAGAACGTGGGTAATTTTTACCCGATATAATATACCCAACAAAAATGATCAAAATATGACAACACATGATACATTAGAGTGGGTTTCTTTTATTTTCAACAGTGGTATGTGTAACATACAAAAACATGCTCCAAAATTACTGAAAAATTAGGAATTTGAGAACAAAAAATTCAAAAATAAACAAATAAATAAATAAATACATTATGATACTGGAAACTTGATGTTTGGTCCACCCATTCCTGGGACATGTGAGACTTCCCTGGTGAAGCACAGACTCCTTGACACACGAAAAGTTGCAGGAGAGAGGAACAAAAAATAGTATTTTTTCAGTGGGTAAAAATGACCAGTTGACTAAAATATTGTTTTCACCCTAAAAATTCCCTTTGAACTCACCACTTTGTGATATTTATTAGTAACCACTGCACTAAATAAGGATAGATACACATTCCAGGACCACTCTTACTTACTTATTTTTACATCCTTTTACATTAAATTCATTACATTCTTATATTCCTCTTTCACTATCACCAGGTGAAAATCACCCAAAAGCCTGTAGGAAAAAGTGGGCTTTGGGGTAGGGAAACACCTACACCTTCAAAGATATCAAAAACAATCACCCGGCGATTGTACTCTAGGGTTAAAAGCTAAGAAAAGTTTATTTTTCATAAAAGGTCTGCTTTAACCTTGTTTTGGCTAATGTATCTCTATGGACATCTTACACTGCTGTTATAAAAATGGTGGAATATGTCAATAACGGTCACTTTTAGAAGCTTAATCCCTAACTCTGTGGGCTATTTTTTCAGATAGACACTCATAAACACTAACCTAGCTGACAGCTGATTTGACAGTATTGAGGATGTGAAATCAAGGAACAATGTTAACAACCAACAGATGGACTCAAACTATTCATCTGGTGAAAACAGTGCCAGAACACTACTTTAAAGTAATCTCCCTTCACTGTGTGGTCACGCCATCCTTCTCTTGCTACACTTAGCGATAATAATTTCTACTTTTCTTTGTCTAACCTGTTATTCTCTTCATTTTTCAAAGTTGACGCCGGGTGAAATATTCCAACCTGTGTTTTTGCAGCTCCACCGCTCCCCTATCCATCATCATTTCATGCGCAGACATGAGGAGCCCCTGACATCTTTGGTATCTCTAAATAGACTGTGGTCCGTGAAACGCAGCATGAGTGTTTGTGTTTGTGTCAAGGCTTCGGCGGGAGGTCAAAAATGTTGTCAAAAATGTTCCATCTTTTCAGGATAGTTCTTTGTGCAAGGCCTGTAAGTTTGTATTGGACCAGAGGAGATGTTCCCAGTCAAAACTGTTGACAGTCAGTACCAGAAGGCATACGGCGTTCGGGGAAAAAGATGCTTCTGTTGGATGAGCTGAGGGAGTTTTTTCAAAGTAGACACAAATAAACAAAAGTCAGACTTGGAAAGCTTTTATTTTAGTGAGGATGAAATACACACGTCAAATGTGTTCACCACATGATGTCTGAAGAAGATCAGGGGTAAGTGGATTTGTCATTTGTTAAACTTTGGATGTGTTAAACAGTTAGAGATTTCGAGAAAATGGCATGGAACTGAACGCAGACACTGAAATCCACCTTAATGCATGCAGATTTAAAAGTTTGTTGATTTTTTGGATTGCCACGGTGAATAAATTTGGCATCTTTTTCTTGGCTGACCTTCTTGACCAATCATCAGTAACAGTATTATACAATGCAAGGAGGTTTCAAACTTATCTTCAAATTGGTAGAGACAGGCTTATGGAAAATATGTAAAAAATAAAATAAATTTACATGAAGAGATTACAGTGAATTGCAACACCACATTTAACACCAATGGTCAAACACGTTGTGTAACACTTTGTACATCAATAGGACCTACATGTTTCAGAATTACAGGAGACCACAGGAAATACCAGGTGCCACAGTGGGGCACTAGTCTGTCTGAATGTGGTGTGTGAATGAGGCTACGTCCACACGACAACGCTCCTGGATTTTTTTTATGCGGGTTGAAAAAAATTTGCGTCCACACATATGTCGGATCAGTAAATATTCGGGTCCATATAAAAACGGTGCGCTGAGTGAAAACGATGTAATACATATGCCACACCGATATGTGGTGCTGTAAACAGGAAACAGCCAAAGCCACCGGAAACACAATACTACAAAGAGCACATGCGCATAAAGTCCTTTCTCTTCCGCAAGCATCGCAACGTCATTGTTTTCCAAAAGCTGCGTTTTGCTCATCCACATTACAATGTGACCCCAGCATTCTCAGATTTCTCCACTCTGGAACCCAGTTTCAAAAAACACAGTTTTCGCCCACCAAAAATGTCAGCGCCGTGTGGACGAGAGGCCAAAACGAATAAAAGCTTCTCCGTTTCCACCAAAAAACGTTGTTGTGTGGACGGGCCCTGAGTGTTGGTGATGGTCGGAGGGACCAATGGTGCAGTTTCGCAGACTCAGTCCTGTCAGTCTGTCCCAGGACAGCTCTGGCTACAATAGCTTACCACCTCCAAGTGTGGAGTGAATGAATAATGCACAAAATTGCAAAGCAGCTTGAGCTCTTGGAAAAGCGCTATATAAGACTAATGCATTACATGAATTCAGTTGAAGTTCTTTCAATTTCTCATTGAAAAAGTGTTTGTTCATTGACCTTATTTTGAAAGTTTCTACAAGCTCAAAAACAAATATTTTATATACAGGGTAGAAGAGTGTTTTGTGGCGTGTGTATTGCTGTCTTGCTATTGCGTCTGAACTTTGAACATTTTATTCAAATCAACCTATTTTAGCAGTGAGACTTTTCTCTTGTCCTCCACTAAAATGAATGAAC
The DNA here is from genome assembly GCA_036785185.1 of Paratrypauchen microcephalus. Taxonomy (NCBI): domain Eukaryota; kingdom Metazoa; phylum Chordata; class Actinopteri; order Gobiiformes; family Gobiidae; genus Paratrypauchen; species Paratrypauchen microcephalus. Next base: position 678,370 of record JAVJIX010000005.1, on the reverse strand, counting down.
AAATCACAACCAAGTACATGTTAGTATTAGTCAGAAATAAAAGTGTACGGGGCTTGGAATAAGATGGATATTACTAATGACAAGAGATAGTAAAAGTCCTATATTCTGCAAAACGGATTGTTGTTTTAGCTTTAAACCATGTAATAATGCTTTTACCTGGAGTTGTGTTTTGTTTCATTCAGACATGTTTGCGTACTCTTTTATTATTAGTCTGTCCCCATCTCTAAAAATCAAAATACACTGTTCCACCTTGTGATGTCATGTAGTGATAATTGTAAAGTTAACAGTTACTTTTGTTCAGTAGAGATTGGTACAGTAATCCATATGATTCTGAAGTAATTCATATGATTCTAGTGAAGGTGCATGGAGTTTAAAAACACAGTGGAGCTGTGTGGAGCTAAACATGCAGGATTTGTGTGTTCAACGTGCGTGAATGAAACAAAACAACTCTATGTGTGTTTGTGATGAGGAAACAACATTATAACAGATCAGAAATGAGTGACGAAAGAAAGTACTTAAGTATTGATTCACACTACTACTACTAATACTACTACTACTACTACTACTACTACTACTACTACTACTTGAGTATATGCAAGCAAAGCAAAGATAGCCATTGGGCTTCTGAGCTCTTCCAACAGTAACTGAGCTCTATAGAGTAAAAAAAATAACAGTAAAAAAACAAGAGAGGCAATTTTCTTTAATTGCCATAAAAAATTACAAAATCTACATCCCAATTACACACTATATCCTGGGACTTTTGGGAATTATATCCTATTCAAAACTGACTTACACAATTGCGGACATTAAAAGACCATCAAAATAAATTGCTTTTCTTATTGTGCGTAAATGAACTGTGACGTGGAGCTGCCTGGTTTGCAAATTGACCCCAAAACTGTGTTCAATCTGTTTTTTCTACACAAACGTATATCTCAGACCATTATAAAGGCCCATGCAGTTGCTCCAGCCATCTGGTCAGCCTGAGTCATCGGCTGTACATGTGCTTGGCCTGGCTCGTTGTTGATATTGTTGACCGCGGCAGAGGTAAAGGGCGGGATAGGAGGGCGGGTTGCCAGGTCTGGGTTGGCAGGAATCCTCCTCTCGTGCGGTGGGTCGAGCATACACTGCAAAAACGTCAAAAAAATCTAGCCAAGTTAAGATTACTTGAGTTTTATCACGATAGAAATAAATTTCACTTGACAAGTCAAACGATCTACCAATGGAATGAGACTTTTTGTATAGTTAAAGATGCAATGTGTAACTTTTCTGGTAGCGGGTCCATTGGGGGTGTGAATGTTTTGAATATTCCACAGTACGCTATTAAACTTGTCTGTTTTACTTTTATTCCATTATAGATGTTTTTATTGATTAAAAGTACCATAAAAACAGGCATTCTTACAATACACTGAGACGGATCTCCACAGATCTGACATGTATCTTGGCCTAGTTAGGTTTTTGCTTATCTTCATGGATATAGATTAGTTTAATACTTCACTGTGGAACATTTCTGTCAAAGCAATTACAGCTCCATGGAGACAAGCAGGTGACGGATCCCCAACTAAAAAGTTACACAGTGCACCTTTAAAATATGAAATCTTGCTACAAAATCTAATATTCCTTGTTCCATTGGTAGATCATTTTACTTGTGAAGTTGAATCTACTCAAATAAAGTAATATCCTTAATTTAAAGGTGCAGTGTGTAACTTTTCTGGATTGGATCAGTGACCTGTTTGTCTCCATGGAGATGTAAATGCTTTGGTTTAAATTGTCCACAGTATGACATTAAACAAATCTGTCTTGCATTTATTCAACTACAGGTGTTATTTTATTGCTCAAAAATACAAAACATTAATTCTAACTGTTGCCTCAAATATCTCGGGGTCTTGTTCACGAGTGAGAGGAGGATGGAGCGTGACAGTGACAGGCGGATCGATGCAGCGTCGGCAGTGATGCAGTCGCTGTATCGGACTGTTGTGGTGAAGAGGGAGCTGAGCCAAAAGGCAAAGCTCTCGATTTACCGTCAGTCTACGTTCGTCCCCTTACCGATGGTCATGAGCTCTGGGTAATGACCGAAAGGACAAGAACGTGGATACAAGTGGGCAAAATGAGTTTCCTCCGCAGAGTGGCTGGGCGCACCCTTAGAGATGGAGTGAGGAGCTCAATCACATGGTCACATGGTCACATCTTTATATAGCGCTTTTCCACCTTCAAGGCACCCAAAGCGCTTTACAACAAGGAACCAATAACCCATTCACACACGCATTCACACACCAGTGTACGCAGACACGCAGGCCCCGGGGAAGACCCAGGACACGCTGTAGGAATTATGTCTCTCGGCTGGCCTGGGAATGCCTTGGGGTCCCCCCGGAGGAGCTGGAGGAAGTGTCCAGGGTGAAGGAAGTCTGGGAGTCCCTGCTTAGACTGTTGCCCCCGCAAATCGGCCCCGGATAAGTGGAAGAAAATGGATGGATTCTAACTGTGAATGGGGTCGCCTCTCCACAAATCTAACCTGTAATTTGGCGTTCAAGTCTCCATGGAGATTCATACATTTATGGCTATACTGTGGAACATTCTAGACATACTGTATCTCCATGGAGACAAGCAGATGATGTACCCTCTTGCAGACAAGTTACACATTTTAACTTACCTGGATATTGCTTTTTGCAGTGTAGACCTGGCACCCGGCAGAGGTTAGCGGCCTTCGTATGTGAGTCATCATTCGCCCCTTCGCAGTGTTTTATATGGCTCACCAGCACTGCACGATTCTGCTTATATTAACAGCGTAGAGCCAAATGGTCAAGGCCTGAGCTGTGCAAGATGTGAGAATAACTGACTTTCTCATACGATTTTGGGGAGTTTCCTTGGTTTTCCTTTTCAGCTTGGCAAACCAGTTCCTCCTAGTTAAAGATGCACTATGTAACCTTTCTCGTGGAGGGTCCACCAAGTTTTTTTCTCCATGGGGATGTCATTGCTCTGCCTGAAATGTTCCACAGTATGACATTAAAGGTCTTGTGAGCTTTAAGACATGTCGTAATGGTGTGACCACCTCAAAAACAAACCCAGAGTTGTGTTTTGTCTCATTCACATGTGTTTGAGTAACTCTTTTTAATTAGTCTGTCTACATCATCAAAGCTCAAAATGCTCTTTTTCCACCTTGTGATGTCATGAAGCTTCTTTTTAACAGCTACTTTTTACCTTTTATTTAGTAGAAATTGGCAATTGCAGTGCTGAAATCATCCAAATGATTCAAGTGAAGGGTGTATTGAGTTTAAAAACACAGTGGAATACTTTCTCTATTACCACATGACATCACAAAACACAAGTCCAGGTATGTTTGTGATGAGGAAACATTATAACTTGTATCAAAAATAAAGGATCTACATTTATTCAATAACAGGTGGATTTATAGCTAAATACCTAGAAAAACAGGCATTCTGACTGTGTGCCTCTCCACAGATCTGACCTGTAACTTGGTTAGGTTTAATACCATACTGTGAAACATTCCAGATAAAGCAACATGTCCATGGAAAAAAGCATTTGATGGACCCTCCACCAGAAAAGTCACACAATGCACCTTTAAGTTTTGAACACATGTGAATCTGGAACTGTATTCACAGTAAACCCTGTTTCATTAAGTTTGCAGATGACCACTCACCACCGTTTATCTACAGCTCATAAATAAAACAGGAAAGGAAACAGGAAGTGAGGAGAGAGTCTCGTAGGGGTCTTTGAAGAAGTGACATTGATGATTTCCGACATTTTATCCTTTCCTGACTTAGACATTGATCCACAAGGGAAATTATTTGGACACAGTAGCTCGCACATTGCAATATATTATAATAACAAAGGGCAAAAATATAAATGGTAATAATAAACTGAAATTAAAGGTTGTATAGAGGATTTACGCTGCTTACGTTTACACTGCTTGTTTATAGCCGGTGCATGTTCAGAATCACTGTTGCTGCTGTAACTATACTGTACGTTTTCAAATGATAAGCTGAAATTTCCTGTTCAGAAGTAATTTAGCAACCAACGTGTCAGTCTTTAGACCCTCTGCTTCAGTGCACCCCATCGCTAGAAGGAATCTTCGAGAATTGTTTGGCTGAGAAATTACTTTGGCTTCACTCCTTATCCCCATCTCTTCTTCTTTCAGCGACCTCAAAAACGGACTTTCTTTTGCGGCTAACCGGTAGTGGATTCTTGTCTGCCATCTCAACAAATTTTGCATTAACTGTGAGGAAGCTACAGTTGAAAAAATCAGCTGCGTTGGTTGAGTAAATAGCGTCTTGCATCTGGGGAATGCGTGAGAGGCGAACGTAAACCACGTGATGCCAGCATAAGTCAGTTACACTAGAAGGACAGGAAGTTTGACGGACAACCTCACAGCCAATAGATAATGAGGTAGCCTCGTTTTCTTTTGGCTGATGTTTACTACGTCCACAGCCGATGGATTTGGCTGCTGCATAATGTTATTGTTGACAATCTGAAACAAAAAAACTCTATACAACCTTTAAGTAGCAAAAATAACAAGAGACTGGTGTCAAGGCATAATTATGTAAATATATGTACAAGTAAAAATAAAATATAGAAATATAGTAATACAAATATATCTTGGTTATACAAAAGATCATAAGGGAAAACAGCGCAAAGATGAAATAGTGATTGACGTGACAAAAGGTTATCTATTACATAAGGGTGAGTTGTTGTACAGTTGTATGGAGTATGGTATAAGTATTTATGATTATAATTTATAATAAACTGTTTTGATTTATACATTTATAGTGTGTCTCACAGTCCCAAGATTTTTAATGCAGGTCCACATGTTTGAAACAAATGCAAAATGTTTTAACTAATAATGGGGATGAGTTTTTTGAATGGATTTTTCCTAATTGTCTGTGTGTTTATCCAATTTGTATTTGTGTGTGTGTTATGGAAGAATATGTGCTGTGTTTTTTCAATTTGTTTGATTGATTTGACCAGGCCACCTTAACATTATAATTCAGCCATAAAAAGATTATTGCAGCTGCCGTATAAGCATGCAAGACATCCATAATAAAGCTTTGGCCAAAACAATATTGAGAAGAACAAAAGAGTCATAAAACATCCTATACGTGGCTATGTTCCTTCTGGTAAATTACTTTGGAGCTTCCAATATTGATTTTAATAACACCACACAATGTGACGTTTCGGGGTCAAGCCCTTCTTCAGACTTTCTTTTTCCTTTTCTACAGTTTTGGTCTTTGGATCCAGCACGCAGTCTCAACTATTGGACGTGCATGTCTCTATCTACCAGTATTATTTCTGGTGAAGTGTCAGAACATAATCCCAATAGACCTACTACTGTACTTAAGAAAAAAATCTCTGTAGTGCAATCATTCAAGAATTTAAGAGAAATTCAAGAAAACAATAACAACATTTTTGATATGGCCATTTTGTACCTATTTCCAAGATCATTACACCCCTCACAGACAAAAAGGCTATGTTTATATGATGACGGTCTGAAAAGAAGACGCAAAAGTAGCGTCGCATCTTCACTTTTTATTCCACGTTTAGACGCGCGTTTTCGGGAGGAAATCTGTGTGCATAAGGTGACGCAAAAGTGTGTGGAATTCGATTGGGTATGCATGCCAGGCGGCTAGGTGGTGCTGTGATACATTATTACTATGTCCACACGCATGCGTAGAATCTTCCTTCTTCTCATCTGCGCATGTATGTGACGTAAACGCGTACGCAACGTCAGCAGATTTTACCAGAGTTTTGCGCTACGTTTTCCACTTTGGAGGGCGGTTTCAGTTTTTGGCGTTTTTAAGTCCCCAAAACGTCGTCACCGTCTAAACGAAGGGCACTTCTGATAAAATATTTTGTCGTTTTTACCCGTAAGCATTTAAGCTCTTATATAAAGGCACATGTTATTAATTATTAGGGCCATTATCACGCTCATCAAAACATACCTGGAGTTGTGTTTTGTATCACTCACACAAGTTTAATAGACAAACCTGCATATTGAAGCTATGCTCTTGCCTCAAACAAAACAAAACACCAGCTATATTTGCGAAGAGGATCAGAGAACATAGATCAGAGAACAGTGTAATATGGGCCCAAAATATTTAGTAAATCTTCCAGTCCTCTCTGATTGACATACTGAAGATATCTAGGAGACACTACTTCCTTATTATCACTCGATTCAGTGCTTGTGTTTGCTCTATGCCCTGAGATAAGATATATATAGTCTGTAGACATGTGTTCAGTGCTGGTACGTAGTCAGTGCATTCCTCAGAGGAGCCTGCCTGGATCAAAGACTGTGGCCCCCAGGCTCTGTCCTCTATGGGGCCTCCATCTTTAGCCCCTGTCTGTCCCATCTCCTCTCCCGCACCGTGGGGTATGTCCCAGCAGAGCTCATGCCCACAGGCTCTGATCAAACATGAGATTAAGCAGAGAAACTACCGGCGAAAGTCATTATGAGAAATGGTTTAGGGCCAGTTTGGTGTGTTGACATGTAAACTTTCACCTGGAAATGGATACATACTAATGCCATTTTGCCGTTTTTTTGTTTTTGTTTTTGTTTTTTTCTGAAATCAGCATCTCTACATGTATTACAGCCATTCCATTCCAGCGTCTGTTGAATTCCAACACAAACACAAAGCTGAGCTACTTCAGTTCTTGCACCAGGAGTGGAATAAAGTCACCCAAGAACAATGTGAAAGACTTGTGGAGAGCATGCCAAGACGCATGAAAGCTGTGATTAAAAAATAAGGGTTTTTGCACCAAATATTGATTTCTGAACTCTTCTTAAGTGTAAACATTAGTATTATGTTGTTTTAAAATGAATTAGATCTTGTTTCTTTGCATTGTTTGACCTCTGAAAACATGTATCTTTTTTGTTATTTTGACTATTTGTCATTTTCTGCAAATAAATTCTCTAAACGATAATATTTTTATTTGGAATTTGGGGGAAATGTTGTCAGTAGTTTATAGACTCAAACAAAAATGTTCCTTTTGCCCAAACACACACCTATAAGTAGTAAAATCAGACAAACTGATAATTTTGCAGTGGTCTCTTATTTTTTCCAGAGCTGTACATAAAAAAAATAAAAATCATGGAAAAACTTGCAATATATTTTTGTGTACATTTATAGAACTTATATACAGAAAATGTTTCAGTTTGATCCAGATAAATGTTTTTGTTCTTATTCACCTACAGTGTCTCATTTTAAGAATAGCTGGTTTTAGCCTGGATAAGAATGGAACTGTCCCAAATAGAGATCTAGAGAAAGGGCAGAGGTCCTGTGGTTCTGAGGCTGTAATTTGGGCCCGTGTGACAGAGTGAGACGGAGCTGACAAGTGTTAATCAAAGTCAGCCATCTTAAACTGCTCCATTATCAACAGCTAATCCTTCATCCAGAGACACAGGGGGCTGGAGCCTGTCCTGTCCCAGCCAGGAGGAGGCGGAGGTGGGGGGAGGGTGGTTCTAATTAGGCTACTGTGGTGGACAAATTCATTCACCCTCAAGTTAAAGGTCCTATATTACACAAAATTGACTCTTGTGAACTTTAAACCATGTTACAATGTTGTTACCTCCTCATAAACATATCTGGAGTTGTGTTTTGTTTCATTCACATGTTTGAGTAATCCTTTTTTAGTCTTTGTGATCTCTACTAGTGGTAGATTTCAAGTTAACAGCTCCTTTTACCTTTAGTTCAGTAGAGATGGGTAATTCCAGGGTTGAAAGAAGTGTCCAAATGATTCTAGTGAAGGTGTATGGAGTTTAAAAACACAGTGGGGCACTTTCTGTATTACCACATTACATCGAAAGGTGGAACAGAGTGTTTTCTGTTTGAGGGAAGAACTTAGTGTATCATATATCAGAAAATAATGTAATATAGGCCCTTTAATGTTGATAAAAAAAACATTAATTATCAAATTATTTATGGATATTTATTGGCCTCCATTACTGTAGAGACTCTTCTACATTTTAAACACACTGAATACCAGTTTTCAGTTAAACAAATCATGTATTTTTGTAACAATTTTCAGTATGAGCCCACTAACAATTACTACACTGCAGAAACTAAAATCTAGCCAAGTTAAGATTACTTGTTGAGTTGAATCGACTCAAATGAAATCAAATGCTCTTAACGTAAGTCATTTTAAAGGTGGAACTTTTCTGGTGGAGGGTCCGTCAAATGCTTTTCTCCATGGAGATGTTATTGTTTTGTCTGGAATGTTTCAGAGTATGGCATTAAACCTTTCTATTTTCATGGAGCCCAAACCAGACCTGTGATCTGGATCAGATCTGTGGAGAGGCAACCCCTACGCACAGTTAGAATGCCTGTTTTTCTAGTTATTTTTGAGCCTGTAATTTAATTTTTTAATTTTTTAATTTTACCACCTGTAATTTAAAGGTGCATTGTGCAACATTTCTTTAAGAGGGTCCATTACTTGCTTGTCTCCATGGAGATGTTCTTGCTTTACCTGGAATGTTCCATGGTGTGACATTAAACACATCTATCTAGCATTTATTCATTACTGTTTTTTTCTGTAGCTCAAAAATACAATAATTCTCTCTGTGAATAAGACTGCCTCTAAACAGATCTGACCTGTAATGTAGCCTACAGGTTTAATCTGTACTCTGGAACATTCTGGACAAAGCAACAAAAGTTAAGAAAAGTTGCGCAATGCACCTTTAATAAATGTGAGGCAGAGCTGTTTAATGTTTTCACTGTGGAAAATTCCAGGCAGAGCAATGACATATCCATAGAAACAAGCATGTGACGGACCCTCCCGCTAGAAATGTTACACAATGCACCTTTAACTTCAACTAGATGTTACGTTTTGTGGTGAACCTCTTCTGTATCCTCTCTCATCTTCTCTCCCGTTTTACAGAATTACCGTTCCAGCTCAGCCTTGTTCTGTTGGGTTTTGGCTGCAGCTCAGAGCACCTGGCACCACTTTTACGCTGTTTCATTTGATTAATCTAATAATTCCTCATTGGCGTATAAATGATGGTTCTGTAGAGCAGGAGTTATCATCGACGGTGGGCCTGAGTGTGTGGTGTATTTGAACAGGCACTGCTCCCACACAGCAGCATGTGAACCCTTGACTTAGTCTGAACTGCTCCAGAAGGTCAACTCTACATGCAATTATTTCTGCTATATTGCTCTAACTTGTGAATGGGTATAGTGCTAGTAAGGAAGCACGTTTTTCAATGCAATAAAGCAGCTAAAATGAAAATATGTATGTTTGTTTTGTAGGAGCCATAGCAACTGGACAAAGGTTTTTGATTGAAGACGTTTCACAGCTCATCCAAGCTGCTTCTTCAGTTCTGATTCCAGCAGTCTAAACAGTTGCATGCTGTGGCTTTAAACAGTGTTCTAGTTGGTGAAGAAGTTGCCATTTAACTGGAAGGTTTCTCGTTCAATACCAGGTCTGACCATTGCCCATGTTGTTGGAGAGGCCTTGACATCTTTGACTGTAGGAGACAAGGCTGGTTTGTATGGTCTAATCCAACATATTATCCAACATTTAAAGCTCAAATCCCAATCTGTTTAGTTCCCTTATTTCTTTTTACGGTTGTTAACCACTGTTTTCACCAAAAAGCATATGCACTAATCCATTACACTCTTAAATCTTGTTTGCACAAATAAACATCGTACAATATATCATGGAGCTTAACAGTGACTGCCACCATTGAGAAGTGAATTTCCCATTTTCCCATATAATTCAATAAATAAAATGGGGCTAATTAGCTCTGTGCTAATTAAACTAGAGTTAGGTTGCGTCCCATTTCTCTGTCTTACCCCGTCGTCTTAGCCCTACCCCTTGGTTTTGCGTGTTCATGTGAGGGCAAGGGGTGTCCCGATTCTAATTTTGATCAAGGGCTTGGGCCACGACCGAGGGCTACATACTCCTTGAAATGAAGTAAGCTCTTGACCAGACTTGGAACGAAGTGGTACGCCTACAAGCTCAGACAGGTTTTGGGATCAGGATGGCAGCGTCACATCCACCAGCCAAGAAGTCTCATAAATGTATTTTCAGTAGTTGTAATTATCGATTAACAGTTTAGCAGGTTTACAATTATGACGCTTATGTTCTACGTTACTTTTAGTGAACTGTTGTTACGGTTTTAATTGTAGTGATGTCTGTTTAGCCGACGTTATCGTTTTCATCGAACTTTCATGTATAAACAAGCTATTTTTTTTTGTCGAGCTGAGGTACCCGATAATCCTTGACATTTGTTTACGTTTGTTTGCGTCAATTGTTGTCGCCTCTGTAGACGTAGCAGCTCAGGTACAGGCAAGGGATGATGACGCAAACGGAAATCGAGTGGTGTCCCATTTCTTAGGGGAACATTCGTACCCCGAGACCTCTCAGCTCAGTATCGAGGGGCAAGACAAAGACGTAGATAAAGGGGTAGGGGAAGGGCAAGGGGTAAGACAGAGTAAGGGGACACAGCCTTAGACTTAGACAAACTTTATTGATCCACAAGGGAAATTATTTAGATACAGTAGCTCACTTATAATATAATATATAACAGAGAGTAACAAAAATAGATGGTATAGCAAAAAAGACAGCAAGGGACAGGTGTCAAATAAGACATAGTTATAAAAATGATAAAAATGTATATGTACAAGTCAAAATAAAATTGAAAAATAAGTAATAAAATATAAAATATAAAATCAGCTATAAACAGGAGACAAGAACGGCAGTGAAATAATACTGATTGAAACACCAAGACAACTTCTCTTAAATGTGTTTTTTATGGAGTGAAAGCAACTGTGTTAAGGACATTAGTTACCACTAGTGGTAATAGTGGCTAACCAAAAGGTATGTGGGAAAAATAAATGGAAAATTTAGTAACAGACTTACAGCGGGCAAATCTGTTAAAGTTAAGCAGGGAATAAGTTTAGACCACTGCAAACAAATTTTATTTATTATTATTATTATTTATTATTATTATGTATTATTTAAATACAGACTAGTTTGGCTTTTCCTGTTCTTAAGACAGAAAAATATCTGATCCAGCACCTTCACGCTCCATAACAAGGTAATCTAAACCATAATAGAGTACAGTGGTCCCTCGCTCTATCGTGGTTCACTATTCACGGCCTCGCTGTTTCGCAGATTTTTTATTTTAATTTTTTTAAATTTCAATTTTTTTTAATAGTGTATCAACATTGTGTTCTGCGGGACGCAGCAGGGCGCACCGCGCTCATCCAACGGCATTTTGTTGAAAATCTACGAAAGTTTAAGTGTTTAAACAAGAGAGAAATGTGAGAAAATGTTAATACCAATCTGAGAAAAGTGTACAATGTGTGTGGTGAGGCATTTACAGCCTTAAAACATGTATAATAATTTTAAAATATAAAGTTGTCCTACTTTGCGGATTTCACTTATTACGGGTTATTTCTGGAACCTAACCTAACCTGGAACCTAAACGAGGGACCACTGTAGACCCTTTTAAAGTTGTCACCTTTAACAACTCGCCTTACCTTCTGTTTCCTGTCAAACCTCCGCTGAGCCCTTCTTCTGATCTGACCGACCCTTTAATCATCACACATTCACATCCTCATTTTATCTACTGCCTCACCTGACTCCAAACCCAGTCCGAACACAAGGCACCCGTATACTCCCAGATCTGTGCGCCCATCCCGTGTCACTGACAAACCGACTGTCAGTGCATTCTGGGTGGTGCATCCAGGTGAGGGCTGATAACTGCTGTTTTGATGTTTCGTAAATGAGATGAGGAGATATGGTGTAATCCGGGGCTCCTGTACACTGTTGGAACACGTTGCAAAGACGGAAGCAGGAATGCCATCAGGTCTAGCATCAAGACTCCCAACTGTGGACACACACATACTACGGGTATGAAGTAATGTGTACTGACATCATAGAACCAAGCTTTCATCTCTGTATGTGGTACGACTAAGTGTGATTTATGGTAAGTGAATCTGGCCCTGTGCAGTAAAAATAAATAGCTGACAAATGGTAAAAAAAAAAAAAAGTGATGTTTAATCTTAGATTTTTATAGGGGCTCTATACCAGAGGTGTCAAACATGCGGCCCGGGGGCCATATCCGGCCCTATAAGACCTTTAATCTGGCCCTTGGCTGTTTTTCTATTAAAATATTGTAATCATACAGTAAAATATTGCAAATTTTCTGCCTCTTTTCTGTGGAGTTTAGCATAGCAGCATCTCCAGCGCCTCTGTGCGTGGCCCATCCCACCAGAGCAGCACAAATGAAGATTTGCCTCTTCCCCTGTTTCTCTTAGCCCTTGTGCCCAGTGGTGTTTATTCCCGTGCCCACATCCCCCGATGTGTCTTCTGAGTGCTTTGCGAATGTTGTTGTGGTGTTAATATATGTACCTTGTAATAATAAAAGATTTAAAAAAAAAAAGAAAAAAGATTTGCCTCTTTCCAAACGCTCTTAAAGGACCATCGTTTTACTGTTGACTGTGACATCCTCATCAGCAAAATGTCAAAAATTAGAAAAGTGGACTCTGAGTGCAGGATTTTCCAAGGAAAATTGATTAATTCCTATTTGTTCACGGAGGTGAATGGGAAACCTGTATGCCTTGTATTGAAATTGCATTTTTCTTCAAGTTTCAGGTTGTTCAGAATATTATAATATTTTGTAAAAGAAAGAGTTCATCAAATAAAAAGACTTCTGTCATAGATTTGCGTTTCTCTGCACAAATTTGGACTTATTGCTATTTTTGGAGTGGAATAAAGTCACCCAAGAACAATGTGAAGGACTTGTGGAGAGCATGCCAAGACGCATGAAAGCTGTGATTAAAAATAAGGGTTATTGCACCAAATATTGATTTCTGAACTCTTCTTAAGTGTAAACATTAGTATTATGTTGTTTTAAAATGAATTTGATCTTGTTTCTTTGCATTGTTTGAGGTCTGAAAACATGTCTCTTTTTTGTTATTTTGACCATTTGTCATTTTCTGCAAATAAATGCTCTAAATGATAATATTTTATTTGTAATTTGTGGGAAATGTTGTCAGTAGTTTATAGACTCAAACAAAAATGTTCCTTTTGCCCAAACACATACATATAAGTAGCAAAATCAGAAAAACTAATGATTTTGCAGTGGTCTCTTATTTTTTTTCCAAAGCTATATGGAAATGTGTTTCTTTTGACTTGGATGTTCCATAGTCTGCCATTAAACATACTGTATTCAATTCCATAGAGGCAAGCAAGTGGATCTAGGCCAGTTTGCAGGTCAGATCAGTAGAGTGGGCAATTTATCAGTGTATGTATTTTATTCTCAGTGTGTATATACGCTATGTTTAATGTCACACTGTGGAAGATTTCAGGCAAAAAGCAATAACACGGACTCAAAATGTATGCTCTGCCACTTCTGTCTGATTCACTTCCTAACATTACACATTTGAAATCTTCTGGTCTGGTAGCTGCACACAGAGCGGAGTGTAGTGTGTATGTTGGTTTTACTCTCTTGTCTGTCATCATAGAGATTTGGGGGGAAGCTACCCTCAGCGCGATGCTAACAGGAATCCTCACACACATGTTTAGAGCTCTGTGGGCCCGTGACGTCTCAGGCCGTGTGTACACAAAAGACCAGAGGACGTACAGACACATGCATTCATACCTCTTCATCTCCGTTTGGGTCAGTTTAAAATATGTGTGTAGCTATTTCCACTAAACCACTCAACAGCTTTTTGGATGTAGAATCCAATTATATGTGACATGTTAGTTTCCCTTGATTTATTAAAGATGCACTGCAACTTTTCTGGTTGAGGGTCCGTCACTTAGACTTAGACTTAGACTTAGACTTAGACAGACTTTATTGATCCACAAGGTAAATTGTTTTGGGTACGGTAGCTCACTCATCAAATATAATGTATAATATATAACAGAATGTAGGAAGGAAAAAAAGGGGGGGGGGGGATAGATGGAATAGCAACCAAAGAGCAATAGACCAGTGTTAGATAAGACATAATTATATACATACAAATAATGATAATAAATGTATATGTACAAATCAGATTTAAATAGAAAAGTAGTAATAAAATATAAAATACAATATCAAATAAGATGTACAATACCAGCTATATACAGTTGTAAGGAGTATTGTCTAGTATTATATTATCTATTGCATAAGGGTGAGTTGTTGTACCTGCTTGTTTCCATGGAAATGTTATTGCTTTGTCTGGAATGTTTCATGGTGTGACTTTAAACATTTCCATCTAGTATTTATTCATTACAAGTGTTTCTATTGCTCAAAAATACAATATTTCCTTGTAGCGTAGTGCTGTAACCTACTTGTCTCTAAGTTTAATCTATACTGTGGAACATTCTAGACAAAACAACAACATTTCCATCACCAGAAATGTTACATAGTGCACCTTTAAGCCTATATTTTTTACTTGTAATTCTTAAAATATATACCTTTTTGACACATTTGACTTAACATTTTATATTTTTAAGGGATTGCATTATCTAAAATCATCTTGTTTAACAATTATGATTTCCCTAATCATTAATTTACTGCTCTATTTTGATTGATCTATGCATGTGAGTAATACTGCATGGTCCTCAAATCAAGGCTTGAGTGTTCACAAAATTTCAGTTTACTTTCCCTCAACTCTACTTACTTTTCTGTACTTAAAGGTGCACTGTGCGATTTTTCTAGTGGAGGGTCCGCTACTTGCTTGTCACCATGGAATTGTCATTGCTTTGTCTAGAATGTTCCACAGTACAGATTAAACCTAGAGACAAGCAGGTTATAGCACTACTGTACATTACAGTTCAAATCTGTGGAGAGTTGCCCCTATTTGCATAAGGAATAATTGTACTTTTGTGCAATAGAAACACATGTAATGAATTAAGGCTAGATGGATATGTTTAAAGTCATACCATGGAACATTTCAGGGAAAGCAATAACTTCTCCATACAAGCAGGGAGCAGACTCTGTACCAGAAAAGTTATGCAGTCCAATTATTTAAGAATAATCAAACTCTAGATCATGCATATAGGGTTCAAATTCAACAATAAAAACACATAAATGCTAAAGTGGATGGAATAGGCGGGGTCTAGTCTGCCCACTTTACTCACAGTTCTGCAGTTTTAAACAGGAAGCACTTTCTATTATTAAGCTGTATATTGTAATTTGCAATGAACAAAATGTAAAAATAATACTAAATACCCCCAAAATGATCTGGGACCATAACATCATAGTGGGGGACTACAAAAATGACAAAATATTATAAAGTACTATACAAACAAAACAGAATTTTATCATATAAATTAATATAATACAGTGGTCCCTCGTTTATTGCGGAGGTCACGTTCTAAAAATAACCCGCAATAAGCAAAATCTACAAAGTAGGAGAACTTTATATTTTACAATTATTCTACATGTTTTAAGGCTGTAAACGCCTCACCACACACATTCTACACTTTTCTCAGACTGGAATTAACTTCTCACATTTCTCTTTCGTTTAAACACTCAAACTTTCGTAGATTTTCAACAAAAAAATGTATTAATAGTGACACGTATATTTCACAGTTCCTCCCGGGCCTCTTCGTCCTGGCGCCGCTCTGCCTTGGAGCAGGTGTCTTTTTCCGCGTGTGCTCTTTTTTTCTTTTGGGTGAGAAGATTCTTATAAACAGACATGCCACCAGTGACGGACTGAGCGGTCTGGCATTTGGGCACATGCTAGAGGAGCCGCGGCCCTGCGCCTCACCTGGGGCTCCGAGCACGAGACCGAGGCTGGCAGCAGCCGGACTGTGCCTCCCCTCAGGGCCGCGTCCACGGCCCATGCAAATACTCAGCGGGTGGGTCGCGGCAATGAGGCCCATCCGCCAGGCACCCGGCCGTCAGCCGCGGACGGGGCCCCGATAAGAAAAACGGTCCAGACACCACTGGCCCCGGTCCCACACCCACGGCCCCAGGTGAGACGCACCACACACAGATTTGACCAGGATGAGCAGGTGCACGTGTCCATGCGCACACTTCTCCGGGAGGTTAATGCGCATCGGGAAGTGTTTCACGACCTGTTCTGGGTTCGATCCCTGGGTCACTCAGGCCTTTCTGTGTGTGTTCTGTGTGGAGTTTGCATGCATGGTCTGGGTTCGATCCCCGGGTCGCCTGGGCCTTTCTGTATGGAGTTTGCATGTTCTCCCCGTGTCTGGGTGGGTTTCCTCCGGGCACTCCAGTTTCCCCCATCAACCCAAAACATGCATGATAGGTATCCTCCAGCTTAGGTCCTGACCAAGCCGAAGCAAGAAGATCATGGAGATGGTCCCCGGGCGCAGTAATGTGCTGCCCGCTGCTCCTAATAACAGGATGGGTTAAATGCAGAGAAGAATTTCTCCAGTGTGAGATCAATAAAGTTGCTTCTGCTTCTTCTTCTTCTTCTTCTCTGTGGGTCCCTCTGTGCTCACACTGTGCTTGAATGAGAAGCAGTCCGAGCCGCACCAAACTTGCAAACATACAGCATTTCAGAGTCACACTGCGAGCAATCGAACATCTACGTATATAAATCTGGCAAACTGAACACATTCTGTATTGTACAGGAGACACGGAGGAGAATGACGGACAAATCGGCAAAGGTCTACAGTCCCTTAGCCAATCAGGACGCAGAACACAATGCGGGTTGATAAAATATTTTAAAAAACTGAAATTTAAAAAAAAATCTGCGAAACAGCAAGACCGCGAAAAGTGAACCGTGATATAGCGAGAGACCACTGTTTTGTATTTCATTTAGCACAAATAATAGAGATTTTAAGCAGACCTAAACAGAGGAGTTCTGATCAGTATCCAGCTCCCCCAGAACCACTGATCAGGAGCATATGACTAAAAACTGCCATATTATTTGGATAAAACAAGTTCATCTTTGTCTATTTACAATTATGAATTTTTAAAACCGCTTTTTGTAACTTAAAATAATGTATGTGTCAGTAATGTTGTCTTTTAAACATACTTTGCTCACCTTAGGATTAGTATTTCATATTTTCTTCAAAACTACATTTGAAAAACAAAAAAAAAAAAAACAGACAAAAAACAAAAAAACTAATCTTCCATTTCTAGTGAGGCATTTGGATAATAGAGCTCCCACTGCTGTCAGCGATGGGATTGAACACGAAGAAGTGAAGCCATTAGGGAATATTACTGCTAGGTTAATAGAGCCATGCATTCATTGTGAACCTATTTTTTACCGCAGAACAAGTCCGCTGATGGTTTATGGACTTAAAAACTATGTAGAGAAGTCTGCCGTTTTATCTGTGACATAACAATCCACGCAAAATGCAAACAGAGTATTTTTGAGTGCTGAAAGAAGACAACTTTGGATTAATGAAACAAGCATAAGTGAAGCAAAATACAACTCCAGGTATGTTTTGATGATGGGACAACAGTAGTTTAGCTCAAGAAAGGATTTTGCATAATGTGTCCTAATCTAATTTACTATGCGGCTTAATGGAGGCTCTTTGAGGATACACTCCCTAATATGATCATGTTTTAAATCTTAAATGATTAAATACAGCCTCGACAAAGTTACAGTTAAAGTCCAGGCTTCAGATATAGTAGCTTGCCTCCAGCCTGTTAATATGTGATCCTGTCATCAGATCCACTGCTGAGCTGGTCCTCGTAGTTCCTGATAAGTGAGTTGAAAACGATCTAAACATTTTTATGTTACAGACATTGCACAGACTCCAGTCAAACTCATTGTTGTTGGTATAACCCTGGTTTAGTTACATCATGCTGTTGCCTCATTTTTCTATTTACTCAAAGCTACAAAACACTAATCACACCCACCCAACCCAAACCACAAAGACAGAAGGAATATTTCTAAACAATATAGCGGAATATAAGAGTCACCGGGCAGAGTAAATATGGAAATACATATGGCATAATATGTACTGAATCATTTAAATGTGCACTATGCAACTTTTCTGGTGGAATATCTGGTACCTGCTTCCCTTTATGGAGATGTTATTACTTTCTGGAATGCACCAGAGTATAGCATTATCTTAACCTGTAACTTGGTCTAGTGGTGTTACCTCCTTGTATGTTTAATGCAGCACTGTGGAACATTCCAGGTAAAGCAATCACTATGGCTACAAGCAGGAGGTGTGGACTTTTTACCAATAAAGTTATAATTACCGTATGAATATAATATGAGTAGAATGGTGGTGGTCCAGTATATTATTTTTTTCCAGTATATAAAAACTGGACGACTATTTTTTATGAGAATCACATTATGCGAATAAACACAAGGAACTGTTGGATTGTGTGAGATGAAATGTTTATTTTCCCATATCCATGGAGACAAGTGCAAGAGGCTAAGACTATGGACATTTGCGATGCTACAGGCTTTTTACACCATATGTGGCAGAAGACCTTCAGAGGAAATACTTTGAGGGCATGAAGCATTTCATCACCGCCTAAAACAATAGTTTCAGGCGGTGTTCACTTTTAAACATCACCACTTACAAGTGAACAGGCTAATGATAATAATAGGCGTGCAGTGATACGACTCGAGAGAATAGCACCAAGCGATTATGACTTCTGACTTTTTCGTGTGCAACTGTTTTCTTTTTGGACAAATATTGTTTTGAGAAGAAAAACTTTATTAACTGTCCCCGCTAACTTGCCGGACCTATTTTCGTCAGCGCCAGAACCGGGGCAGAACTCGGCTCAGAGGACACTGTCAGGGGTAAGTCAGTGTTAATGCACGACACTGCTGAAGGGGATGCCATACAGATTCACATAAAAAAAAACCGAACTATCCCTTTAAACTGCACTGAGATCTTTGACTGAGACACAAAAGACAGAGATGTGCAGTGTAAATGTTGCTGCAGGAAAACTTGAATTTCCCTCAGGATCTCTCATTATGGAACAGTACTAGTACGCATCCTCCTAATCCCTCCTAGGCCCTGACTGACACTGTTTTTCTGTGTATATCATCATATATCACACTGCTATAAACCTCGGTGAAATGCTCTACCATGTGTCCGTATGATCACATGTGTTTGCCCTCGCTAACCTGGAAAGTGTCCTTAAGGGGCCCATATCTCACCATTTTCTGATCTATGTTATAATGTTGTTTCCTCATCACAAACATACTTGGAGTTGTGTTTTGTTTCATTCACATATGTTTAACACGCAAACCCTGTATATTTAAGATGAGTTCTTCCCTCAAAAACACTCTGTTCCACCTTGTGATGTCATGTGGTAGTATGTGTATGTGCTCCACTGTGTTTTTAAACTCCATATATCTTCACTGCAATCATTTAGGTGATTTTCAGCTCTGAAATTACCTTCAGTTTCTCTTCTCTTCTGAACTGGTAAAAGTGAAGACAACTGAAGGTAAAAAGGGAGCTTTTTTAAAAATTAATTAATTTATTTATTTATTTTTGTTTTATTTCAAAAATGCAATGTAATATACAACGGTATGAACAATAACAATGCTTGAGGCTTAAGAGTTCATATTCAGAGGGCTCAGCATGTGCAATTTCTGCATTATGCATTACTGTATACAAATATAGTATAGTAATTATCAATACATTTAAAATTTATATTTCAAATTCCACACAAAGTGCTTTTGTTTTCATGGCTTTTGGATTTGTGCAATATTTTAGAGACTTTATACAAATACAAATTTGGGTTTCTGGCTAGAAAATTTACAGCAATGGATATGAAATTGTGATAAGATGAGGAGCAAGTTTAACAAATTTTTTTTTTTTTCCCCCCCGCAGGAATACCTTTCTCAAAAACACCAAAAAGTACATGTTTTACATTCAATTGTAGGTTTGTATCAAGCTTTCTATGCACAAACAGACATATCCAAAAGATTTGAGCGTATGAGCGATCCCAAAACATATGTGTGATTGTTTCTTCAACACTGTGACAGAATGAGCAAAGATGATCTATGTTTAAGCCAAATTTTGAAATTACAGCATTAACAGGGTAACATCTATGTAGGATTTTCAGGCAGACCTCACGAGTCTTATTAGTTGTAAAAGGTAGCTGTTAACCTTAAAACTACTACTAGATGACATCACAAAGTGGAACAGAGCATTTTGAGCTTTGGAGGTGTAGACAGACTAATAATAAAAGCTCACACAAACATTTGTGAATGAAACATAAACACAACTCCAGGTATGTTTTTGAGGAGGTAACAACATTCTAATGTGCCTAAAACCTCACAAGAGTCAACTTTAACGATGAGACCGTCTGCAGACCGGTGGGCAGATGTCAGCGTTATTGACATAGCTGCCATTTTAGGTCTTCTTTTCATCCCCCAGCTCTGGATATGGGCGAGCATCCCCACCGCTTTGTAATCCGAGCCAGATGATGGGTCTCCACGGCGACCACAAGAGACACAAAACACTTGAAATAACACAGACCGCTGCACGCACATTTACATACATGTCATCCACTACAGCCATCAATATCGGCTGTCTGTCCCAAATCTGGCCACATATTATTTTACTTGACCTCAGAAAGGAGATGAAGAGCAAGGGTTTCAGGGTCCCGCACTGCAAATGGGAGCTTGACATGCAAAAGGCAGCTCCCACCCACACACCCAGATGATTTATGGCCAATGTGACATGCAATCAGACTGTCTTTGATCATAAACCGCCCATAAAAAGAGGCATTATATAACACTCCAAGGATATCTTTAATCCACGTGAAATAATAACACCATTCCTGGGCTTGAGTTGTTATGAACAAGTCTGCTTTGGCTGGGAAAATATGGGATGAGTCGCTCAAAACAACTCCTTGATTTGAATGTTTTTCTGTTTTATGGTATTAAAAACTATGCTTTCAATATCAATACTCAATCTCTATATGTAAAAGTAAAAAATTTTAAAAGTTTCAATACAATGCAATCTATGTTATTATGTTTCCTCATCACAAACAAACCTGGAGTTGTATTTAGTTTTGTTCACACATTTTTAAACACACAAATCCTGCATATTTAGACTCCATTTTGTGATGCAATGCTGTAATACAGGAAGTGCTCCACTGTGATTTTAAACTCCATACACCTTCACTAAAATCATTTGAATCATTTCAGCCATGGTATTTCCCATCTCTGCTGAACAAAATGTAAAAGGACAAGATAGTCATGTTATGATGTTGTTACCTCCTCCTTTATGTAATCCATTGGATTTTTTTTAATTTTTATTTTCTTCTGCTTTCTCTGTTTTTTTCAGGTCGCAGTGGCAACAGCCCAGGTCCGCTGCCCAGATCACAGTTCACCGGCCCCCATGAATCCCCCTCACGGATGATGGGTCCACCTCCCCCGTGATAATTTACTATTAATAATTAGTAATCATTTAGTATTAATCTGTTTACATCTCCAAAGCTCAAAATGTGACCTTGTGATGTCATGTAGTGATAGTTTTCAGGTTAACAGCTACCTTTTACCCTTCGGTACAGATTGGCAAGTACAGGGCATTGTCCAGATGTTTCTAGTGAAGGTTTATGGACTTTAAAAACACAGTGGAGCACTTCCTGTATGCCACATGACAGCACAAGTTGGAACAGAGTGTTTTCCATTTGAGAAAAGAAATATGCAGGGTTTGTGTGTCAAACGTTTGTGTGTGAATGAAACAAAATAAAACAAAACTCCAGGTATGTTTGTGATGAGGAAACATTATAACATACAGCTCTGGAAAAAAAATAAGAGACCACTGCAAAATGATCAGTTTTTCTGATTTTACTACTGTGTTTTACTATGTGTTTGGGCAAAAGGAACATTTTTGTTTGAGTCTATAAACTACTCAAGTTCAAAGTTCAAAGTCAGCTTTATTGTCAATTCTGCCATATGTGTTCAACATACAGTGAATCGAAATTTCGTTTCTCTCTGGCCAGGTAGTGCAAAAAGACAGTGTACAAAATACAATATGAAGACAAAACACAACAAAAACTATCTAAGACAGAGATCTAAGTTAAAACTAAAGTCTACGGTCTAAAATCTTAAAACAGTGCAACATAATAAATAACAAATAACCTATACTATATACAGATTTCCAAAGTGTGCAGTGTGCATCAAAATGTGCAATGGAAGATACAGCAGTGAATTGGTCATGTGCAGTAGAATGTGCATTGGAGTTAAGATAAATAAAAATAAGTGTGCAACAGTAGTAATTCTAGTGCAACAGGAGTAAACAACAGTACTAAAAATTCCAGTAGTAAATGTGCAATAACAGTAGTAAACAGCAGTGCAACGGGGGTAAAAATCAATAACAGGAGTAAACAACAGTACTAAGAATTCCAGTAGTAAATGTAAGTGTGCAATAACAGTAGTAAACAACAGTGCAACAGGAGTAAAATCCAGTAGTAAATGTAAATGTGCAACAGTGCAACAGTCGTCCTTAGCAGCAGTTTTTTAAAGTGTCTAGAGTGATATGTCTTTTATGGAATACAGGTTATGCCAATATGGGGGGTGGGGGGTGGGAGATGGGTAAGGTGGGAGTTCGGGTGTGAGTTCAGCCTCCTGACAGCCTGGTGGATGAAGCTGTTTGAAAGCCTGGTGGGAGTGGGCCCGGAGACTCCGGTACCTTCTCCCCGAGGGCAGGAGGCTGAACAGGCTATGTGCGGGGTGGCTTGGGTCACCCACAATGCTGGACGCTCTGCGGGTGAGCCGGGTGTTAAAAATGTCTAGGAGGGAGGGGAGAGAGACACCAGCGATCCTCCCAGCTGCATTCACTATGCGCTGCAGAGCTTTCCTGTTCTGTTCAGTGCAGCTCCCGTACCACACAGTGATGCAGCTGGTCAGGACGCTCTCAATGGTGCCTCGGTAGAAGGTGGTCATAATGGGTGGAGGGGCTCCAGCTCTCCTCAGTTTGCGGAGGAAATAGAGGCGCTTCTGAGCCCTCTTTGCCAGTGATACAGTATTCACTGTCCAGGAGAGGTCCTCACTGATGTGCACCCCCAGGAATTTGGTGCTGCTCACCCTCTCTACAGCAGCACCATTGATGGACAGTGGGGGGTGCTGGGTGGGGCCTCTCCGGAAGTCAATAAAAATCTCCTTGGTCTTTTCAACATTAAGAAGGAGATTGTTATTGCTGCACCACTGGGTCAGAAGGCTCACCTCACTCCTGTAGTTTGTCTCATCGTTATTAGAGATGAGACCCACCACAGTCGTATCGTCCGCAAACTTCACTATGTGATTGGTGCTGAACGCTGGTGAGCAGTCGTGGGTCAGCAGAGTGAAGAGCATCGGACTGAGCACACAGCCCTGGGGGGCTCCTGTGCTCAGTCTAATGCAGCTTGAGGTGTTTCTGCCGACCCGCACTGCCTGTGGCCTCTCACTGAGGAAGTCCAGCAGCCAATCACAGAGTGAGGTCTGAAGCCCCAGGTGGTCTAGTTTAGTGATGAGCTGCTGTGGGATTATAGTGTTGAATGCTGAACTGAAATCTATGAACAGCATTCTCACATATGAGTCTTTATTGTCTAGGTGGGTGAGAGCCGGGTGAAGTGCAGAACAGATTGCATCCTCGGTAGAGCGGTTGGCCCGGTATGCAAACTGGTATGGGTCTAGGGTGGGGGGGAGGATGGATTTGATGTGTGCCATGACTAGCCGTTCAAAGCACTTCAGTGCAACAGGGCGATAGTCATTAAAAGTGGCCGGAGTGGGCTTCTTTGGCACGGGAACGATGGTAGTGGTTTTGAGGCAGGAGGGAACGACAGCCTGGCTCAGAGAAGCATTAAAGATGTCTGTGAGGACATCCTTGAGCTCCTCTGCACAGTCTTTCAACACACGACCAGGAATGTTGTCCGGGCCTGCAGCCTTGCGGGTGTTGATCCTGGAGAGTGTCCTCTTCACGCTGGCTGCAGACACACACAGGGGCTGGTCGTGGGGAGGTGGTGGAGTTTTTTGGGGCCGGGTGTCATTTCCTGCCTCAAACCGTGCAAAGAAGCTGTTGAGGTCATTGAGCAGGGTGATATTATTGTCACAGGTCTGTGGCAAGGGTTTATAATCCGTGATGTTCTGGATGCCCTGCCACAGACTCCGTGTGTCCCTGCTGTCTCTAAAGTGTCCGGTTATTTTCTGTGTGTATCTGTGTTTGGCTTTCCTGATGCCACGGGACAGGTTGGCTCTTGCTGCCCTCAGATGGGGGACATCCCCAGCTCTGAAGGCAGCGTTCCTGGCTCTCAACAGCCTGTGAACCTCCCCTGTCAGCCATGGCTTCTGGTTAGCCCTGGTGGTGATGGTTTTTGTGTGTGTGACATCACCAATGCATTTGGTGATGTAGGAGGTCACAGTGTCTGCGTACTCCTCAATGTCAGTGTGATTGTTGTATGTGGCGGCCTGTTTGAACACTGCCCAGTCTGTTGTACCGAGGCAGTGCTGTAGTGCAGACGAGGCCCCCTCTGGCCACACCTGGATCTGCTTCAGAGCCGGCCTGGAGACCCTTACACGGGGTCTGTATGCTGGTCTGAGCACAACAGAGATGTGGTCAGAGAGGCCTATGTGGGGGAGGGGGTAAGCCTTGTATGCTCCCTTGTGTGTAGTGTAAACCATGTCCAAAATGTTGTTTCCCCTGGTTGGGAAATCAACATGCTGATGCATTTGTGGCATGACAGTTTTGAGGTCTGCATGGTTGAAATCCCCGGCAAGGATAAAAAATCCGTCCGGGTGAGCAGTCTGTTGCTCGCTAATAGAGTTATACAGCTCATACAGTGCCTCCCTTCTATCAGCGCTGTTCGGTGATGGGGGGACATAAACAACCACTAGCAATATTGCCGTGATTTCACGCGGGAGATAAAAACATTACCCCCAAATACCAAATCAAATATTGTTTAGAGTATTTATGATCAAAATAACAAAAAAGATACATGTTTTCAGACCTCAAACAATGCAAAGAAGCAAGATCAAATTCATTTCAAAACAACATAATACTAATGTTTACACTTAAGAAGAGTTCAGAAATCAATATTTGGTGCAATAACCCTTATTTTTATCACAGCTTTCATGCGTCTTGGCATGCTCTCCACAAGTCTTTCACATTGTTATTGGGTGACTTTATTCCTCTCCTGGTGCAAGAACTGAAGTAGCTCAACTACGTTGTGTTGGAATTCAACAAACGCTGGAATGGAATGGCTGTAATACATGTAGAGATGCTGATTTCAGAAAAAAATGCAGTGGTCTCATATTTTTTTTCCAGAGCTGTAAATAAAACAAAAACAAAAAACAAACAAACATAATATGGACCCTTTAAATGTTACTTTTTACTCAAACGTAACTCAGTAACTTTAAAAATGCAATACAATTCAAATCTTGTATTCTTACTACACTATAATACTATAATTCATACCATCATCTCCATGCGATGCTATGACACAGCGGCAGTTCCCGTGGTCCCTCAAACACACCTGCAGTATTCGCTGTGACCCGGGCGCCCTGTATTGTGTCTCATATCCTCCTCTTTATGGCACTATCCAGTCGAAACCAGGGCGGACTTGTGTGGGTCCCGTGACTTGTCACATTCCTCCAGAGGTCTCAGAGAGGGACCTGGAGGAGAGAGGGGGAGGAGAGGGGGAGGAGAGCGTGGTTGAGGTGAGGGCTGATCCCAAACACAGATAGCACCTTCAGTCCCAGGATGGTGGTCTGGTCTGGCTGCAGGCTTCAAGGACTTCTAAATCACCAGGTTTATTGGGACAGCCAGACGTTTTCAAATATGGGTAAAGACAACACTGCAGATGTTCAAATGTCTGAGGCTGGAGAGAGTTCTACAGTGATGATGTAGTGGAAATATAGATATGTATGGGCACAATTTGGTCCTAAAAAGAGAACAATAAATTAAAGCAGCAAGCGGCATTGAACGGTCCTTGTGTCTTTGGGCTGTGCTTGTCACTACACAGATAAAGTCAACTCACCATGGCAACACTACAAAAAATATTACACTGGAACCCGGACTTTTTTGACAGGGAGGACTTGAAGAGTGGCTGTGTCATGGTTTATGTTTTGCTGTTATTGTATCATATTTTGTGTATCTTATTCCTTTGGTGTGCCCTTAGTGTCTTATTATATTGGTCAGCTTGTTACGTTTAGTTTTACTTCCTGTCTGTTGATTGTTTTCCTCGCCCTAATGTGCTACACCTGTGTCTGTCTGCATTTATATCCCCGTGTTCTCCTCTGCCCTTTGTTGGTCCATTGTCAATAGGCGTGTCTCAATTCCAAGTGTGCACAATTCGGAGTGTAGTTTTAAGGGTGCGTACGCCACTTCCGGCGTGACAACTGCTGTCCCATTTCGTTTTTGTCCCATGCACAATTAAATTAAATTAAAACCGCAGTCGTTTCCATGGAAATTGGGGCGTAGACCAACTGTGGATCCATGCACACTTTGCGCAGTCATATATCCCAGCATGCACCGCGCGCTACTTCTTCTACGGGAGAAAATTGAGTCAGCAGCTGCATCTGGTAGTTGGGGGACCTGTCCCATTTTGCTGACGCCCATGCGGTCCGCGGAGTGCCCTTAAAACCACACTCCGAACTGTGCACACTGTGAATTGAGACACGGCTAATGTCTCTTCATGTTTTTGTCTTTATTAGTCATGTCTTGATTTTTGGATTTTAGTCAATCTTTGGTTGTTATTAAAGATCTTTAACAGTAGTCCTGCATTTTGGGCCCTCCCTCTGTTCCTACATGACAGGCTGTCCCAACTTACACATCCTTCATTTAAAATAATAAGCTGTTTTATTATTTTGAAATTTAAGCAAATGGGAAAATTTTGCCATTAGGATAACATGCGTGCTAAGTGATGTTAGCCCTGCCCCCATGCACAGAAAGGTTTCTGTTGACCACACGCTCATTCATATAATTCAACTGTAGTAAAGTAAATTATTTGGAAATTTAGTTTAGTTTGTGAACAATGAACGTTTTTGGTCAAACATTGTCATTCTTTGATTACTGTCCATGCTTCAAATTAACCCCCAAAAAACAGTTCATTAGGTTTTCTGCAGGTTGCATGAAGTAGTCACATATTTCCCTTCTGACAAGTTTATGGGGCGATAAAACATCAGTGTTGTGTTTATAGCTTGTTCATTTGGCCCCATGAGAAGAACAACGCCATTTTTGGAACAGTCCTTAACTCCATTTCACTACAGTTTAATTACTTGATAAAGTCCCCACACAGCCAACTTTGGAGCGGTGAAATTGGCACATTAATCAGTTTAACGCAGCCCATAAAAAGTTGTTAATGCATATAAATTGCTGCCGTACATCATCATAGCAGGTCGGGTTAGCTCGAGGGCTCCCGGGTGGTTACATAAGTGGAGAATCGCAAATGATTGCCTGAGTGTAATTATAGCTGTCGTGAAATGAATGTTAAGTTCTTGATGGATGAACAAATCAAAAGTCTATTCAAATGGAGTGTTATGGGCGTTACCAGTGATTTTTGTTTTGATCCAGTAACAGTGCTATGACAGGTTTAGCTATATCGATCCACTACCAATTTATATTAAAATGCATAAAAACTCTTACTTGACAAGTTCAGGATGATATCTCTCTGTATTTTTTATGCAGAGAGGTGTGAGTCTGCATTCAAACTAGTTTATTTAACTATATTTCAGTGATAGGTGTGGATTGATGGATCTGGGTAATGGCTGAATATTGTATGATGTACAGTGTATATTATATAGTATTGTATGAACACCTCTTGTGGCTCACTCTTGGATTGGCCCAAAAAATCAAGTATATGTGGGAGTGGTACACAGAAAGAACCATGATCTGAAGAAAATCTACTGATCGAAACGTCATCGTCATTCATTATTTGTGGTTTGGGAGTAAGTGTGCAGGCTTGGTCTCGTTTCCCATCTATCATTTTGAACAAAATTGAACTGACCAAAAAAATGTATTCGATAACTTGTCAGTGTCAATATAGCTATATCTTGGTACTGATCCATCCATCATTATGTTTTTTGTAATCCTGCATGTCAACCCAGTCTCCCTCTCCAAACCTGTTCTTTTTTTTAGCATGAATAAACAGTTTGTATCTTTTTACTGTATTCTTTTTTTTAATTATTATTTCTATGTGCAGCACTTTGGAAACCGTCTTTGTTTATGAAATGTGCCACAGAAATAAAGTGGATTGGATTTTCCTAATAGCTTTACTCATTGCCGTAACTTTTTATATTTGTCATGAGGTTCAAGTTCCTGATGTGAATAGAGTTTGCATATTTCTCTGTGATTCTGGGTGGGTTTCCTCCCCATCAACCCAAAACAGGCACGATAAAGCTGAGTGGCTAGCACTCATGCTTCACAGCAAGAAGGTTCCGGGTTCAATCCCTGGGCCGCCCAGGCCTTTCTGTGTGTGTTCTGTGTGGAGTTTGCATGCATGCTCCGGGTTCGATCCCCGGGTCGCCCGGGCCTTTCTGTGTGGAGTTTGCATGTTCTCCCCGTGTCTGGGTGGGTTTCTTCCGGGCACTCCGGTTTCCCCCCATCAACCCAAAACATGCACCATAGGTAAAATCCTCCATCTTAGGTCTTGACCAAGCCTAAGCAATAAAACAGGCATGTCCAAACTATGGCCCGTGGGCCAAATGCGGCCCTTAGACAATTTTTTCTTGGCCCTCAGGCTTCCAGGTGAATTGGCCCAAATTACCTTGAGCAGAACTTTTGGCTTTTTTTTTGAAAATCTACCTTACTGTGTGGTTTTGAGGATCTTAGCATGAATAAAAGCTGATAGATCATTCTAACGTGTTAAACATGCATATATTTAAATTACTGACTGTCCTGAGCACCAGTCTATGGCCCTCGATTGGCCCTCTGCTTCATCTGTGTTTAGCTATGTGGCCCTTGATGAAAAAAGTTTGGACACCCCTGCAATAAAATCATGAAGATGGTCCCCAGGCGCAGTCATGTGCTGCCCACTGCTTCTAATAATAAAGATGGGTCAAATGACGAGGACAATTTCTCCTGTGTGCGATCAATAAAGTCAATAAAGTCAAAAGTAAAAACCTGCAGCTAATGTAGTCCGGACCGAGCCAGGCTCAAGATCTGGAGATGAGTCCCCAAGCGCTGTACTCCTCCTCCCCCAGTGGCATAGATGGGTCACCTGTGGAGGACCTGTTTCCTCATATGAGTTAAATAAAGTTTACCTTAGGTAACCTATAACAAAAGTCAAAGTCAACTTTATTGTCAATTCTGCCACATGTGTCATATGTGCCATATATCAACATACAGTGAATCGAAAATTCAGTTTCTCTCTGGCCAAGCAGTGCAAAAAGACAGTTTACAAAATACAATATAAGACAATACAAAAACTATCTAAGACTAAATCTAAAAGTAGTGCAAAGAATAAATACTATTTACAGATTTAGTAAATCAGGAAAACAAATCAGGAAGTATGAAAGTGCTGGAAAATAAAATGGTAAATTGTCCCTCAAAGCTCTTTACATCAAGAAACGACTCACCCATTCACACAAATTCATACACCAGTGTACAACATGAGACGGTGTTAAGTGTCTTGTCTCCCAAGGACACAACTACAGTATTCATTTGTGAGAGTGGGAATCAGGCCGCTCAACCAATGATTTTTATGTCAAAAGCGGGATTCAACACACCAACCTTCTCATCAGTGAATAAACGCTCTACCAAGTGAGCTACTAGCCATCACCAGGCCTCGCCAGACACACAGGAAGTCAAACTCCACCTCCACCTCTGCTCAAAACATAAAACAGGTTCAAAGCGTCTGAATTACAGATTGCACGTCTGATTGTAATTACCATTGTGCAGAATAAGTGCCACTCCATGTCTTTAATTTGTTTGGATGATGAAGGATGTGGAGCAGGAGATAAGCAGCCTCGTCTTATTCCATATGTGCCGACAGGTGCTTGGCAGGAGACACAGGAGGTCCCTGACAAGCAGAGCGAGAGGAGGGGGGAGTGACGAGACGGGGTTTGAAGAGAAGACCTTCAGACAGGATCAAGGAGGGCACAAATCAGTCACTCCTCCAACTGTCTGACAACCAAACTCTGACTCATGCTGTAATATATGAAGAGAAAACAGCTGTGATTTTAACATAGTATTTTAAGCTAGATCAGAATTTTAGAAAACAGTAAAAAAAAATACCACAAAGCATCCACTGTTTGGCCAATAAAACTTCATTGACCACAAACCTCTGAACTGTGAAACTATTGTACTATTGTTTCACAGTACACCACACTGTTTAGGCATAAACCTTGACAAATATAATGAATAATATTGACCATAATATATACAGAGTTATAGTTGTTTTGGGTCCATTTACATTTAAAACTACAATGAACCCTCACTCTATCGCGGTTCACTGTTCGCGGCCTTGCTGTTTCGCGGATTTTTCAAATCAAATTTCAAATTTTTTTTTCATTTTAAAAAAAAAATAGTGTAACGTTTTTTTAATAGTGTAACAATGTGTTCTGCGTCCTGATTGGCTAAGAGACTAGACCAGGACTAAACGTAGACTAAACCAGGTCTAGACCAGAACTAAACCAGGTCTAGACCAGGTCTAAACCAGGTCTAAACCTGGACTGGCCCTGGACTAAACCAGAACTAAACCAGGTCTAGACCAGGTCTAAACTAGGTCTAAACCTGGACTGGCCCTGGACTAAACCAGGACTGGACCAGGTCTAGACCTGGACTAAACCGGGACTAGGCCAGGTCAGAACCAGGATTAAATCACTCCGTGCGGCTTTTGCGTTCGTTTGTGCGTGTTCGGTTTGTGGCTCGGGCTGAGAGGACCGGGCGGTCCGGGCGCCGCAGTTCTATCTCGTGCTCGCAGCCCCGGTGTACGCGCGGCCTCGCGCTGCTTTTTCTCATATTTGTCACTAGTTTAAACACTCAAACTTTCATAGATTTTCAACAAAATGTATTAATAGTGATGCGTGGGGGGAGACACGGCTCCGGAAGCCCCTCCGGAAGCCAACGCGTGCAGAGCACTGCCACGTCCCGGAACGAGACGCGCACCAACCCCTTTGGTCGTCTGGCGGGGCTTCCGGGGCCGTGTCTCCCCCACGCGTCACTATTAATACATTTGCTGAAAATCTATGAAAGTTTGAGTGTTTAAACTAGCAACAAATGTGAGAAAATGTTAATTCCAGTCTGAGAAAAGCGTATAATGTGTGTGGTGAGGCATTTACAGCCTTAAAACATGTAGAATAATTGTAAAATATAAAGTTGTCCTAATTTCTCTTATTGCGGGTTATTTCTGGAACCTAGCCCCCGTGATAAACGAGGGATTACTGTATACAGAAGTTGACAAGAGAGACGAGGGACTTTGCACAACAGTGGTCCTTGTAAAGTTGCTGTTTGACATTGTTAAGTGTGTTATATTTCTCCCCCATGGTTATAAGCTGTTGGACGCATACAGTATATGACATTGCTGGTGTCGATTTTTCGAACAGTTAATATTAAAAGCAATTCCTCTACTTCTCTTGCTACTGTAAATTGGGGGTTACACAAGGGGGCAAAAAGGAGAAATTCACAACTGTACAAAGTTTATTTGGTCGAATAGAAGAAGAAGAAGAAGAAGTGACTTTATTGATCTCACACTGGAGAAATTCCTCTCTGCATTTTAACCCATCCTATATATATATATATACATATATTAGGAGCAGTGGGCAGCACACATTAGGGCGCCCGGGACCAACTCCATGATCTTCTTGCTTCGGCTTGGTCATGACCTAAGCTGGAGGTACCTATTGTGCATGTTTTGGGTTGGTGGGGGAAACCAGAGTGCCCGGAGGAAACCCACCCAGACACAGGGAGAACATGCAAACTCCACACAGAAAGGCTCGGGCGACCCGGGGATCGAACCTAGACCATGCATGCAAACTCCACACAGAACACACACAGAAAGGCCTGGGCGACCCGGGGATCGAACCCGGAACCTTCTTGCTGTGAAGCAAGAGCGCTAACCACTCAGCTAACGTGCCGCCGAATACATTTTGCAGCTCTTCCAAGCTGCTTCTTCAGTTCTGAACACAACAGGGGCTGTAGGAAGTACGTGGAGATGGAAGTCTGGGCAGTAGTCAGGGGGATGCAAAGGGGTCTGTTGTCCCGGGCCCCATGGTTTTAGGGGCAGAGAATTGGACTCTCTTCCTATTAATTTATAGGGGACCCATGTGAGGCTTCTTGCCCCAGGCCCCAAATTTCTGCCTGCCTCCCGTGACCCTGCCCTTGATAAAGTGGAAGAAACTGGATGGATGTAACAACTTACCACAACAATCTGTTACTGCTCACAAAAGATTGGCCTTCAACAACTTTATGGCAAAAGGATAAATTCAATTTGTCAACTGCACAAAAGTTTATTTGGTTGAATACGTTTCACAGATCATCCAAGCTGCTTCTTCAGTTCTGGTCAGACGCTGGTGGACACTGCCTTATATCTGCCTGAAGGGAGGAGCTAACTACAATGAAATTACTCTGAGACTAACACACCTATTTGTTTACCTATTTTTTTTTACATGTTGAGGACAGTGAGGTACAGATCTTGGCCAGAGAAAAGAACTGGTTTGAGAGGGGAGTTAAAGAGGCTATTTTTGTCAAGAAAGAGAATCCTTCCTTGAACAGAAATTGAGGTCTCAGACATCATTTGTCTCACATCTATAACTCTATCCTCAAACCTAAATCAAAACAAAGAAAACAATAGGGCAGCAGGTCAGGTCCAGAAATGTGAAAATACCCATTATGGCCCTGAATGGCTATGCTAACAAGACTCCACACTCCACTCCCACTGCATATTGAATAGGCTTACCTAACTAACAGAACCTGTAAACAAATGGTAAATGGTCACATATTTATACAACGCTTTTCCACCTTCAAGGCACTCAAAGCGCTTTACAACAAGGAACCACTCACCCATTCAGACACCAGGGTACGCAGACACCGGGGGCAAGGTGGGTTAAGTGTCTTGCCCAAGGACACAATGGCAGCATTCATCTGTGGAACCTGGAATCATACCAACCAAGTGGATCTGACCGCTCAACCACTGATGTTTCTTATGTCAAGAGTGGGATTTGACCCGCCAACCTTTGGATCAGTGGACAAACGCTCTACCAACTGAGCTACTGCTGCCCAAATAGGTGTGGTAGTTTCAAAGTAATTTCATTGTATTTAGCTCCTCCCTTCAGGCAGATATAAGGCAGTGTCCACCAGCATCTTACCAGAACTGAAGAAGCAGCTTGGATGAGCTGCGAAACATATTCGACTTAAGGATTCTACACACATATACAACTTATATTTTAACTTATATATACTTATAATAATTTTTCTGCCACTCAAAACAAAAACAAATTACATCAAACCAACAAGCACTAAACTGAAAGTGAAATCAGATGTTATAAGTAGTTATACTGTATGTTTCATCCTGAATTCAGATCATGGAAAATTGCAGTGATGTTTGTTTTGTAAGGAGTGCCAACAAAACAAGGAACAAAACATTGGCGGCTACAATAGCGCAACATCAGGACAATAGAAAGAACAGTTGCCAATTCGCTGTTGTTTTTAATGTCTACTCACTTACTCCATAGTTCAACCCAGTCCCAGTGCACCCATACCGCAAAGTACAACCTGCTACAAATAAGCATCTTCTTACCGTGTTAAATTTATATCCATGCCTCTGCTGGCCCATAACTCCCCTCTGTCCTCTCCATGGAGCCAGTGGAGGTTACATGTTTTACCCCAGTCCCGCTGCACGGTGGCTGGGGTGTAGTAGAGGAATGATGGCCGGGCAGGTGGAGGTCCAGACCCCTGATATTATTTACTGTGGTGTGGGACCCTGGAGACGCACGGCCACGATACGGGACAGGAGTGAGGAGGGGGTAAAGTTACAGCTGAAATTTAGTGAAGTTTCAAAGAATAGACTCCCTTGTTGGATAGGCTGCAATGGAGTCGCCCCATTGGACCGAACTGTGGGTGTAAATGATAATAACAGTGACGTTTGATGAAATATTTTCTGCAAGTTAGAAATTTACAGCAACATGAATATGAATCCATACATGAAGTAGTAAATTGTAACTAGCCAATGAACTGTGAAATTCGTGAAATATTTTATTTCAAACTAATTTTGAATTCAGTACTTTTGAACCCAGTTTTTTGTGACAGTCATAAACAAACACTGCCACTACTCCTTAACATGATTCATTTAAAACGTTTGATTTTCCACAGTATGGCATTAAACTAATCTATTTTGCATTTCACTAACAAGGACCACGTCACAACACTGGTATCCAATAAAGATATTTATTGATGTTTTGGATGGAGTGCGTGGAGACAGACAGTGTTGTCAGGATAGGCCTGTATAAATAGGGCTTCTGGGTAAATGAAGATGTGGTTGAGCCGAGCTGTGGTTCGTTGGAGAGGAGCAGGGTGAGGTGGAGGCCCGGTCCTGCTCCTGAATCTCAGTTCATATTAACTCCATTTATTGATTGACATGTCTTTTTATCAGGGCTGCAAGATTCATTGAAATTTAAATGAACACTTTTACCTCATCGGCTTCATAACACGGCTCTTGCCAGACTTTAGTTAAATCAAGGTCAGGCAAAAGCATAAATGCTCAAAGAGCTTATATCTGCTTGTTATTTAAAAGTAAAATAGTCTGTATTTCCACTAAAATAGACTTCAGTCTGCGTTGTTTGTTTTGATTCATTTGGCCAAACCACAGCGCTGTCGTGTGACTGGTCAGTTTCAAATCACATGCAAACAATTAAACTGAAACTGTTCAAGACAGATCTCAAGAGTTTGTGAACTCACAAAAATCAGGAGATGTCATTTTGCTGGCAAGGCTAATAATTACCTCCACAAACAAGAAAATATAAAACAATTTTATTCTGCGTAAAAACTGTTAACCCTGAAATGTGATTCTTGTACTTTGTCAATTCATATTTAAGTATTTATGTCAATTCGTCTGGACACATTTAAAATGTGAACTTTGAACAGAATGCTATCATTAACACAAATGCAATGCAAATTGCTGTTTGTCCAAATAAATTGCAATTACATATTTTTACCAGATTGTGCAGTCCTAGTTTCTTTTGTTGCAAAATATACATTCAGGGTCGCCTCTCCACAGAACTCACCTGTACCTTGGCCTGTCTCTATCTGCAGAAAGTTAAGTTTAATGCCGTACTGTGGAATTCCAGGCAAAGCAACATCTCCATGGAGCAAAGCAGGTGAATGAATGCTAAAAACATTGAAACATGAAGTGTAGCAGACCTCTTGAGAGCAGATTTAGCCATCGAGAACTGAGTGAAGTTTAATTACCTTTAGAGCTGTGGTTTGGATCATGTCACCACTAAGCGAGGCACCTGATGAGGAAATTACAGTGCGCAGACAGTTCTTTCTCTCCTGATTTGCATGCTAAAGTCTTCACCTGTTTTGAGTGATGAGATGGGAGGGTGGAAATTTGTTTTAAGTTGGCTTAAAAAACTCTGAGAACTCCGAGAAGTGTTTTGATAGTATTTGATAATTATAGTTCCTCACATGCTCTGTAAAATAAGTTATGGGTCTGTGTGAATTAGAGAAACACACTGTTAGATTCATAACAAATCTATGTTGTGTCTGTCACCATTGCAACCTGTACTAATGTGGAGGACTACAGGATTCAGTTTTAAAATGAGACGGTGTTTTGTAGCTTAGGCTGTTCCTTTTACATACCTGCATGAAGGGCCCGTATCCAATGAGTGAAGAATATGTTTCAGAATTAGGTGTAGGCCCTATACCCACTTAAATCTGCTGCATACCAGGGGTTTTTAACATCTGCAGTGATTTTAAGACATGACACAAAGTCCACAGACCGCAGACATAAGGACATTTGGAGATGATTATTTGTCTCACACTCAAGGACAGAGACACAACACACCGTTTTCAAGGAAAATTTTATGTCAAAAATGGCCAGAGGACTGTGCAGTGGGTTGTTGCTAGTCTTGGCCAGGACTACCTGAGCTGGAGGATTGTACCTATGGTGCAGGGGAAAACCTGTTCCCGGAGGAAACCCACTCAAACACAGGGAGAACATGCAAACTCCACAAAAAAGGCCCAGGCAACCTGGGAATTTAACCTGGAACCTTCTTACTGTGAAGTGTGAGTGCTTTCCACTCCGTCACCGTGCCGGCACAGGAGTGATTCAGTCACTCCACAGAGTGATCTGAAGGTGAGGAGTCTGTTACAGTCATCACTGCATCAGTGATGATAAATGAAAGTTTGCACAAACTCCACAGTGGTGTCCTCCACTATTTTTACAGTTTAAAAGCAGTCACTATGCAGTGGGACCTGGCACAGACTGGCTGCTCTGATTGGCTGTTGTAAAGTAGATTGCAAGCCCCAATTCAGGCTAATGAATTAGGGCTAATGACTTAAAGTATTTTGTCCCAAACTATGGAGAAACAGCCAAACACGCAGGATTACTCAAACCTTTCTGTTTGTAGAGCAACTTTTTCTAAGCTCAGATATGTGCAGTGGGCCATTTGTCCTATTCTCTTCAGTAAAGTAAAATGCTCCATAATGGAGGTCTCTGTTCTTCTTTTTTTCTGTTATTGTTTTACAGGTTTGCTCAGTTGAATAATGTGTTTTCAACTGTGATAAAGTGTGAAAAAATATTTTATAGTGCAAATAAAATACACCATCACTCTCTCTGTCTGTCTGCTCTGCGTACTTCACTGACAACAATTCATCTTTGGAATTTTTCCTCCAGCCGACCCCCATAAAGCACTAACCCTCGCTGTGGCCGCTGTTAGCATTAGCAACGGGGGCTGTGGAGTTGACATTTATGGATGAGTTTCTGCACTATCCTCACTATCAGATTTGGGGGTTGGTTCAGACGGGACTCCTCTCTCCTCAGGCAGAGTTTTGGGACTGTGTGGACAGGAGGGGTGCAGGGTGTGCTGGACTCACTTATGCCTCTGTGTGGTTCTGAAAAGCTCATCTATCACAGAACAGGAGCATGCTGTGAGTCCAGATTCGACTGTTAAAGCTGCATTAGTCTTGGTCGGTTGTCTTGGGCCTGAGTTTGTGCTGCACAGTGTTGTAAACAGAACAAAATCACAATTTAATTTAGCGCATTTATCAAATCATAAAGCTGTAATTATTTAGATCAGTGGTTCTCGATAAAAGGAGAAGTTCAATTTGTCAACTGGACAAAGATTGTTTGGTTGAAAACGTTTCGCCGCTCATCCGAGAGGCTTCGTCAGCTCTGGTTATTGTGCTGGTTAGATACTGCTTATATCTGACAGATATATATCCAGTTGACAAATTGAACTTCTCCTTTTATCATGGATTCTACCTGGATGACTGAGGGACTTTTCACGCATCAGTGGTTCTCAAACTTTTCACACCCACCACCACCTTAAAAAATATGTAGCCTTCTGAGTACCAGTAAAAAAGGACTACACCGTTGCTAGAAAAGTTCAAAATAAGGACTACCACAAAGGAGGATGAAAACCTCCTACCTTCCTCAAATTAAAAACACACTGCGTCACAGTTTGACAACCACTGACTTAGATAATAGAATGTCCTTGGCTAAGAACACGTTTTCATGTCTTCATAGAAAAATATTGTACCTGAAGTTTAGACCTCTACGAACATGTTTTGAAAGTGAAAGGCATGTACTTCTATTAGTTTATCTGTTACAATGTGCACTTTGAACAGATTCCAATTTTGAAAACATATATCACAAAATTTGAGGTCATTTGGCAGAAAATAAATGTCACAATACTTCATCTGTATTGGATTTTCTAAAATAAAAAATCATGCAGTACTGTCTTTTTGCCTGACCAGCCAGTCAGTCCTGTACATCCTGTTGGTATCGAACCATAGAGCGTGAAAAACCTTGGTCCAAACTTGAGACGGCTCAACCACAACCACTAATTTGTAGCACATGTCTTTCGACTGCGGACGACGTCTCCTCTTGAAATTCTCGTATCATTCAGAACAATAATATATTACTTTTAACCTGAGATAAGTAACAGTTTGGAGCTTCCATTGTTTTTGACGTGACTGGAGCATGCGTCTCCCTGATCGGTTAATCCGCCTGTCAATCACACCCTTTGAAATCAGGGAGACAGGAAAGAGCTCCAGATCCACTCGTCTTTTTAAAGTTTTGTCAAAGCGTGTGGTTCTGGGTGGTCAGGCAACAGTTTCATTGACATCATATCGTTACCTTCTAGTCTAGGTGAGTTTATGTTTTGGTACTGAAGAGTTTTCATCAAGTTGTGCAGTAGCTGAACTTCATTAGATTAGATTAGATTAGATTAGATTCAACTTTATTGTGATTACACATGTATAAATACAGGTAACGGAATGTGGTTTAGCATCTAATCAGAAGTGCAAGGAGCAGCAAGTGTGATATATACAGTATATACAACATAAACAGTGTGGTTGTAATGAATTATGTACAAATAAACAGGGCAATATGAACATGTGGGAGTACTTTGTTGTTAATCTGTGTAGTGGATATAAACAGATGTATTATAAATAAGTATACAGTAGAGTTATTGGTATATATGATGAGCTATGAATAAGTATACAGGTATGTTATAAATATATAAGTGAATAAATATAATAATTATGATTGAATGAATTACACGGGTTTGTTGATTTTAACTTGCAAAACAAACTATTTTAAGGTTTTACTCACGTCTGTTTGAGTACCGTATTTTCCGCACTTTGAGTACCGTATTTTCCGCACTTTGAGTACCGTATTTTCCGCACTTTTAGGCGCACCTAAAAGCCTTCAATTTTCTCAAAAGCCGATAGTGCGCCTTATAATCCGATGCGCCTTATATATGGATCAATATTGGTTAATCATGGCTACCGTAGTCAGCCACTACTGTAGCTTCTATTCTATGCGCCTTATAATGCGTTGCGCCCTATATATGAAAACAGTTTTAAAATAGGCCATTCATTGAAGGTGCGCCTTATAGTGCGGAAAACACGGTAATCCTTCATTAGTCTGTCTACATCTCCAAATACCAAAATGCTCTGTTCCACCTTGTGATGTCATGCAGTGGTAGTTTTGAAGTGAACAGGTTTTGAAGTGAACAGGTGAGCAATGCCGCAGTATAACAGAGTTTATTCAAAGCAGCAATTCCTCTGCTCCATTGTGATTTGTTTCATGTACATTCCGAACGCTTCGAACGTGTAACTGTGATCTGCAGTTTTCCATCACAATAACAGAGTTTATATTGCAACACTGCTCCTTCTGTTCAGACTTATAACAATATTAGACTGAGACAAACTTTATTGATCCACAAGGGAAATTATTTGGACACAGGAGCTCCAGCATCACAATATAATATAATAATAATAAACAGTAAAAAATATAAATTGTAATAAAACATAATACATTCTAAATAAGTAGACATGTGTCAAATAAGACATAATTATATAAATGTAAACGTACAAGTCAAAATAAAATAGAAAAATAACTAATAAAATATAAAATCTCAGCTGTTTTCATAAGAAGACAGTGGAACAATGATATGATTGACACACAGGGTTATCTGTTACATAACGGTGAGTTGTTGTACAGTTGTAGGGAGTATTACCTTCCATTAAAATCATTTGGAAATCATCCAAATGATTCTAATGGAAGGTGTATGGAGTTTAAATAACAGTAGCACTTCCTGTATTATCACATGACATCACCAGGTGGAACAAATTGTTTTCAGTCTGAGAGAAAAACTCCAGAGTTTGTGTGTTAAACAGGTGTGAATGAAACAAAACACAACTCCAGGTATGTTTATGACTTAAAACAGCAACGACAGACTTTTTACAAACTGGTCAATTTGAACAAAAAACTCAAATTTGAATAATCTCAAAATGAAAGCGAGGAGGCTGCCTGAGAGAAGAGGTCAGACGTCAAATGCAGTAAAGGTTATGGTGGAGGTGTGAGGGACAGGGGAGAGCCTGGTCCAGTTCCAGATAAGCAGATTGGGACGGATTTAGGGGGTCTCACAGGGTCCACAGTAGCAGCCTGTATCATTACCAGTGGATTTAAGACAGAGGCTTACGAAGGCCAACGGGGGCCAGAAGAACAAGGATCAGGAAATGGAAAAAAATTTAGAGGAGATGCAACTCTAAATAGTTAATATCACATTTTTAAGAGTTACTGGAAATGTTGTTATCATAGGTTTCAGAGGAAATAACTTCAGGAAAATAATGTGACACTGGGGGTTAGTTTCACACTAAAATAAGAAGCAGCAGGTCCTGTATTATACAAAATTGACTCTTCAAAGTGTTAAGCCATGTTATAATGTTGTTATCTTTTCAAAAAATATACCTGGAGTTGTTTTGTTTCATTCGCACATGTTTGAGTAATCCTTTTTTATTAGTCTGTCTACATCTGCAAAGCTCAAAATGCTCCGTTCCACCTTGTGATGCCATGTTGTGGTAGTTAGCAGCTACCTGTTACCTTTATTTCAGTAGAGTTTGGGAGTTTTGGTGGTGAAATCGTCAAATGATTCTAGTAAAGGTGTGTCGAGTTTAGAAACACAGTGGAGCACTTTATACCACATGATATCACAAGGTGGAACAGAGTGTTTTCAGTTTGTGAGGAGAACTCACTAAATATGCAGGATTTTTTTCCCTGACTCCTTGCTGAAGGCAGATGCTTTTTTTCCTCACTCCCTTATCTGCCACTCTGTGCCGTCTCCCATCTCGTCTCTTTTTCTCCTGTTGGTGTAGTTTTTCGAATCCTGAATTATGGAATTGATAAGCTGGCCCCTCAACACAATTGGCACGTTTTTTTCCACAAAGAAACGTGGGTTCGGGAGAGCCGACTTGTCCGGAAGGAACTATCTGCTTATTTGGATTTTTGATGGCAGGACATCTGATGATAGGCTTGGGGATGTTTCTGATCTATCGGAAAACTGGCAGCAAATAAAGAGCCCCCGAAGCTGTCGGCTGTCATTTTACACCACAGCGGAGCCGTTGCAGACCTGGTGAAGGTACTACATCAGAAGGTGACACAGATTGAGGAACTGTACCATCTCCAATCTGTGGATACCCCCCGACGCTTGGATGCCATCACGAATATGCTTGTGGAACTGTGCAGAAACAAGCAGCTCAGTCTGCAATCGTCGCTATGCGCCAGGAGGAGAGTTTCACAGCCTGCATGGTGACATGAAGTTGGGGACTTTGCAGTACCAGAGTTTGGATCAACTGTCCATTCACCTGAGTTCTAAAGTGTGTTGATTATGCGCATTTTCCCCCTGGTTAATTACTCTCCCAGAGAATCTACAGTAAACAGGACTGCTGTGTTTTGTCTGTATTTCTGCTGCACTGGACACTCCAAGGACACAGCTGTGAGAACACACCTCACCATGCATCAAAAGGACATAATATCAATTTGGCTAGAACACAATGACACGTATTTATAAACACTTTGCCCTTCTTACATAGCCTTCTGCCTCAGTTTGTCAATATTTCTCTGTATTCTCTCTGTATTCTTCAAAAAGACGCCTCATGTAAAACTGTTCCACTGTATTGTCGTATGTGTATGTGATTGATTGTATCTCCATTTTCTATTCTGTTCATGTTCTGCTATCGCTGATGAGAACGGTGGGATGTTAGCGCTGCACATCGGCTGCTTTAAGGTCCGTCTTTGTCCCGACAGGGGGAAGATGTGACCCGTCCATTTCCAATCTCATCTCGTTGTATAACAATGACAAATAAAGCTTCCATTCCATTCCATTAAACATGAGTGAGTGAAACAAAAAACAACTCCAGATGTGTTTGATGAGGAAACAACCTTATAACATAGATCACAAAATAGCGTAACATGAGCTCTTTAATACTTAAAAAAATCTACTTTGTTCCAATAAAGGCAAAATTTGAAATCTGTTCAGTGATATTGGCCAAACTGAGGCTCAGACTGTTGCGTTAACGACAACTGGACTAATGATTGTTTTGCATTTCTTTTGTACAGGACTCCACCCTGAGTTTGTTTTTGAGGCGACGGGGTGGTGCTGACGAAGAACAAAGTCCCCGACAGAAGGGGTGTGGAGGTGAGAGAGGGGAGTGAGAGAGAGAGAGAAAGACAGAGAGGGAAAGAAAGAGCGAGAAAGAGGTCAGAAGTGAAGGGAAAGTGCAGGTCAGAGAAGTGTATGTGAA
Source organism: Paratrypauchen microcephalus (assembly GCA_036785185.1). NCBI lineage: Eukaryota > Metazoa > Chordata > Actinopteri > Gobiiformes > Gobiidae > Paratrypauchen > Paratrypauchen microcephalus. Next base: position 636,295 of record JAVJIX010000005.1, on the reverse strand, counting down.
GAACGTGACATGAAAACAACAGGCTTTCAGATAACTATGTTGTTTTTAGACCTTATCAAACCAATGCATGGGAGACTCACACTGTTCGGACCACGAGAAATAAGGCTCCAATGCAACTTTTAAATAAATATATTGGTAATTATGTATATATTATTTTATTTGATGGTTGTATTGCAGAAGAAACATTGATTTCAACAAAATTCTGGCTGCAGCTTTACAGTGTTACAGTGCTTTGACATATAACAGTATATGTACTTAAAAAACACAGTGATTGTCTAATGTAATTCTTTTTAAATATATCTTGTAAGCTATTATATTCTAGCCCTAGCCAAGATCTATGATTTTTAAAGGGCCTATATTACATTATTTTCTGAGCTATGTTATAATGTTAAAGGTCCCATGGCATGAAATTTTCACTTTCTGAGGTTTTTGAACGTTAATGTGAGCTCCCCTACCCTGTTTAGGCTCCCCCCCAATGGCTAAAAGTTGCGAAATGTCTAAACTGAGCATTTGCGATCCTTTTCTGCGTTTGAAAATTCTGGACAAGGCACCTTATTGACGTCAGATCGAAAAAAGAAATGCAAATTCAGTTCCACCACCGTCTGGATCTCCACCTCCTGTCTCTGGAAATCACGCCCAGAGAATTTGGACTGCGGAGGAGCTACGCAATGCGAAATGCGTTTTTTTTTATTTGCCTGGAGGCACATGTGAGTGTTTCTAGACTCGGAAGTCCTTTACCCAACCCTCTGGACCTCTGAAACAGCAGTGGTTTAATTTTATTTTCTGTGAAAATGTGTTTTTTTTTCATTGAAAAGCCTCTCCTTTCCTGCTTCGCGCTTACACACGCGGAAGTGGGGCCAGGCAGAGCGCACCGCTAAAACAAGGAACCAGCGGCGCATTTGCCCCCCCCCCCACTCCTCTAACCAATCTGTGTCCTTCTCATTTGCATTCAAGCAACAAGGCCCAGAATGAGTTGTTCAGACAGAGAGATTATGACTCTGACTCTGTACATGTGTCTTTCTCATGCACTAAGTGTTGATTTTGAAGAAGGATTCATTTACAGTATTAGGGACCCATTAAGGCACCATATAAAAGCATCAAGAAGTACCATGTCATGGGATCTTTAAGTTACCTGGAGTTGCGTTTTGTTTCATTCACACACTTTTAACACACTAAGACTGCATATTTAGGCTGAGTTCTTCTCTCAAACTGAAAAAAAAACTCAATACAATACAGGAAATGATTTTAAACTCTATACCTTCATTATAATCATTTGTGTAATTTCAGCCCTGGAATTGCCAATCTCTACTGAATAAAATGTAACTATCGGGCTATTACAGTTTATTCTATGACAGTGATGTCTACCTTGTGATCATTTTCTTATAAAACCTTGGCACAAATTCCATCTGAAAGTTGTCCAGCTCAATATCTTCTGTGTATATAACTTGGGGCCAAAATTACAGTCACAATGATCCAGCTGGCATCCACAGAAAACTTACAAATAATCCTCTGCCCTCAAAACCCTTCCCACAATGCAATGCTAAGTGCTTCAGTGTTTTTATTGTTGCTGGACAGAACCAAAATACATCTGTGTGTAGTGTGGAGAAGTCCCCAAAACACTATCACATCCGGTTCTTTGACAACAAAAGGGACATGGAAGTAACAAGTTTTCCAGTTTTTTAAAAAGTCAGTTTAAAAGCTTTGCATATAATTTTATTTGTGTTATGTATTTTACTCAAACGCCAAAACCACAGTAATAGAATTTCCTGTTTCATGTTACTACTTTTTGCATTTAGATACTATTTCATGTCTCAAATACAAAGTTCCAGTCCGGCTGGGTTTCCTCTGATTAAAGGGCTTATTTTACTGATTGCTGATACTGATCTCTGTTATAATGTTGTTTCCTCATCACAAACATAGCTGGAGTTGTGTTTCTTTTCTTTCTTTCTTTCTTTTTTTTCCGCACATGTTTCACAAAGAAATCCTGCATATTTAGGCTGAGCTCTTCTCTCAAACAGAAAACACTGTTCCACCTTGTGATGTCATGTGGTAATACAAAAAAACTCCCTACACTTTCACCAGAATCATTTGGATGATTCCAGCCCTTGAATTGCAGATCTCAAGAAGACAACAAGTTTTTGAGGAGGTAACAGCATTATAGCGTGGCTTAAAGCTCATATTCTAAAACTTGTATAATAGTATAAAACTCCCAGCTCTAGACAGGTGTTTTTTAGTGACCTTGAAGATCATTTTGGTATTTGGCAAGAATTGTTGCCCGTTATCACCATGGAACAGTTGGTAAGCCAAAGATGTCAAAAACATTTGAAAATCCCTGATATGAGTAACCAGCTTGATTATAACCGATTAATAATTATGGTTCTCTGAAATGGACAGAAATACTTTATTAAAGGGCCCATGTTATGCTTTTTCTGATCTATGGTATAATGTTGTTTCTTCATTACAAACATACCTGGAGTTGTGTTTTGTTTCATTCACATGTTTAACACATAAATCCTGCATATTTATGCTAAGTTGTTCTTTCAGACTGAATACACTCTGTTTCACTTTGTGATGTCATGTTGTAATAGAGGAAGTGCTCCACTGTATTTTTAAACTCCATACACCTTCACTATAATCTTTGGATTATTTCAGCTCTGGAATTGCCAGTTTCTACTAAGGTAAAAGGAGCTGTTAACTTGAAAACTACCACTAAGTGACATCATATGGTGGAACAAAGTTGTTTGAGCTTTGGAGATGCAGACAGACTAATAATAAAGGATTACTCAAACATGAGTGAATGAAACAAAACACAACTCCAGGTATGTTTTTGTGGCAGTAACAGCATTTTAGCATGACTTAAAGCTTATAACAGTCAATTTTGCGTAATATAGGACCTTTAATCTTAATAATATATCAATAATATTAATATAATAATATACAATATAATATATTAATATATTATATTATATATAATATATCAGAATCTCACTACAGTTTTATCCAATCACAGCAGCCACACTTCAGTATAAAAATATTATAGTAGTTTTTTGGCTAAATTATTATTATTATTGGTGCCTTGTTAGCCAGTGTTAATACAATGTTTTGGTTGGAAAATATACACTTTCTACTCCTCACCAAACATAGACAAGATGGATTATCAAATGTTTCAAAACTGTCATTACAATCCAGCTTGCAGTTCATTTATAATACAAGTGGACAATGACTAAAAACGTTTCCCACTAATCTCAAAATATTTCTCTCGCCTCCCCTCACAAACTATTTAATTCATTTACATTTTACATATTGTTGACCCGGGAGGAGAGAGAGCATATGTGCTCAGAGATAGCGGAGTACCAGTGTCCATGAGAAGTGCCTGGCCTGCCTCGCCAAAATAAGAGGAACTTTTTATTATATATTATATATTATTATTATATATTTTCTTTCAACATCACAGTTTAAATGAAATGTGTGGTTAATATGGATCATTTCTGGGCTGTTTCAGAGATGAGCTCACACACACACATTACCTTTAACAAAATGGAGGCTCCAATTCATATTTTATAGACACACCAAGGTCAGAAAATGAGAGTGGAGTCCAGGGAAAATATTTTGAAAAGAGCTTAAATGGGACTTGTGAAATGTTTTGTATATCATTCTGCTGAGAATAATTGCGAATGTCAGAACTAATTTCCTGGTTAGGCAAAATAAATCTATTAAAAACTATTTTACTGTAACTATGAAATGACGGCTTGAGAGATGTCAGAGTGGAGCAGTCAGGCGTATTGGTTAGTAATGGGAATTTCAGCTATTTTTGGAGAGCCAGTTCTTTTAGCTCTGCTTACTATAAAGAGCTGGCTCGTTTGGCTCCCCAATGGCTCGTCTGATTTTCTGCTTCTTAAATTATAATCATAATAATACATTTTATTTATTAGGCGCCTTTCTGGACACTCAAGGTCGCCTTACAACAAGTACAATATACATTATAGGCAGTTAAAAGCAGTTAAAAGCAACAGTTAAAATACAAACAGTTAAAAACAAACAGTTAAACTAAATTATCACTAAAAATAATGCAAAACTGTGTGTAAAATGAATTACTAATATAAAAAAAAACATACATGACATCAAATGTTTATCCTTTATATGGCTTTATTTTCTGAACACACTCAAACTTGAAGAGTGTTACAAAATAAATTATAAAGTAGAAAAAAGTATAAAAAGACCCATCTCAATTAGACAAACTTTTAACTATTTACATTAAAGCAACCTGCACAAACTCACAGAATGACAACAAAATGCAGATGCCGCTACACATCTTGACCAATCATGTGCGGTTTTCACAAAAAAAGCAGAGAAAAAAAAACTAATTCGGTTTACAACGAGAAGCCGGAATGTTCGCGACCGACAGTTACTCAGAGATGGAAGATTTAAAAATGTTACAGTATTATGATTTTTCTTTCTTTTTTTTCTCTTTTTTAAAAATTTGTGCTCATTTAATTGCCTGCCAAGTCCACAGTGATATCTCTATATTTTTTATACAACGAGAGATGGCGGCTGAAGAAAATGGTTGGATGGAATGGATTCTTATGGTGACATGTGAGTACTAGGCAGCCCTAAAACGAAAGTCTTTGAAAGTTATTATCTCATGATAGCAAAACAAGTGTGAATTCTTTCAACTGAACAATGTTTTTAGAATAAATATATTTCACCACTCAATCAAGTAGCTTCTTCATTTCTGTCACAGCTCTGATAAAGGATTGGCTTTTTAAGAAATGTTTTCGAAATGAGAGAGCAGACTGGAATACAGCACATTCATTACTCAATGCTTAGTGCAACCGCAGAATCACCAGAGAATACAGGTGTAAGAGCTCCACTTGAAACCAAACACAACTTTAGGCATGTCTTTCTTCACAAGGGAACATTATGTCACAGTGCCAAACTTTCCAAAACAGAACTGCTACAAAGCTCACACCTACCTGAAAAATACCCCAAACATACAACCACCAGCCACCAAACCATGTGCTTTGTGTAATATCTGCACTGGTGGAAGCAGTACTCAATTTTGTTACTTAAGTAAAAGATACCGGAGAAAAGAAATACTAAAAGAATCACATGGCAAAATCGACTTAAAAGTAAAAGTATTGTACTGCACTGAAGAGTAAAAAGTAAAAGTATTTCAAACAGATCTAATGACGCTTCAGATTAAGTGATTTTGATAAAGATTTTTTCAAGTGAAACAGTTGAATCACACAGTTTATATCTGTATATTTTTGTTTGCTCAAACTACAGATCTCACGCAGTAATGGGAAATACTGTCTGAAAAAATGTAGTGGAGTAGAAAGTACAGATACCTTCTCTCAAATGTACTAAAAGTAAAAGGTATCCACTTTTAAAATGTATTTGAATGCAGTACATATACCAACAATTTGTACTTAGATGCACCATGTGATATTCAGGTGGAGGATTCACCATCAGCTTGACTTCATTGACATGTTATTGCTTTGTCTAGAATGTCCCATAGTATGGCGTTAAACATATCTATTTCCATGGAGACAAGCCCACAATGATCTGAACTGTAATGCAGTATAGTACTGTAACCTGCTTGTGATAGTCTATACTGTGGAACATTCAGAAAAGTTACACCATGCACCTTCATGTACAGTACTTTAGTACTTTTACTTCATTACATTCCACCAGTGAATATCTGCAGCAGGTAAGGTAGCTGAGCCCTGAGGAATTTGACATTGTGGCCCGGGACTGAGTGTGAGGGGAAGGGATCCAGCCTGTGTCAGTCAGGCCTGTCCAAAAAGCCCTCGAGCACCAGCTGGACTCCACAAAGTGTACAGTTTCAACAGAGCACGTAGTTTGAACTGGCACTACTTTATCGGTGGAATCAGTAAATAATGAACAGATATGATGAGATGTTTCACAAGCAACTGGCAGATTGGGTAACAACACTGATATTTACAATGTGAAGTAATAAATTAGTACCGTATTTATGTAGTGTTGGTTCCAAAAAGTGTTGTAAGGTGTATAAAGGGCACATATTACACTACCTGATCTATGTTATAATGTTGTTTCCTCGTCTCAAGCATACATGGAGTTGTGCTTTCTTTCATTCTCACATACATGAGAATGCTTACGGGTAAAAACAACAAAACATTTTATCGGAAGTGCCTTTCGTTTAGTCGGCGATGGTGTTTTGGGGGCTTAAAAACACAAAAAACTTACACTGCCCTCCAAAGGGGAAAACTTGAATACGCCGTAGTGTTTTCTTCTACACTGCCCAAGATGCAAAACTCTGGTCAAATCTGCTGACGTCACGTACGCGTTTACCTCACATCGGTCCATATATCAGTCACTGCGTGCACATGGTAGGATCGGATTGGATTTCTCCAAATCTGATCCCGTTACTCGGCAGGTGGTCTGTCCTCCAATTCGAGAGCACATGAAAGGCATGTAATCGGATAATGGGCAGTGACCTGGCTGGCTCTGCTACGCTATGTGGCGCTGTAGTCCAACTACTTTCCGGGTGATGGCTACTCAGTAAAAACACAACAAACTACGTGGCGGTGTACAAAGATGGCGCTAGAGGTGTTTAATGGAGCAGAATTGGTGTACGTGTTGTGAATTCTTTCTTCGCAGCCATGATTTTTTCGGACTTTTCTGGCAACAATCGCTACTTATGATGGCGTCGGCGCCTCCTGCCACTTCCGGGTGAAATCCCTGGCGAAAATTCCCGCGCATGCGCAGTATGCCAATCCGATTCGATATCGTGCACAAGGCGGCACCAAGTGGATTACTATCGGCCTAAGCCAGGGGTTCCAATCGAATTCGGGAAACCAATCCCTATACAATCCTTAGCCTGTGCACATGAATCCGATACGATCTCAATCCGTTTGCAATCGGATTACACTCGTCCATGTGCACGCAGTGTAGTTTGTTTGGCAGGACTCCCAGTCCACACCTTGTTGCGCCTTCGTTGCTTTGTAGTCTAACGTGGTCTGGAGCAATAGTTGAACTTCTTTGTCTGACCACACAAATTGTTATTTTGCTACCGGTAGCCATGTTTTGTTTTGCTTTTTGCGGTGCAGATGAGAAGAAAAAGATTCTACGCACACCTACCCACATCACAGCACCACCTAGCCGGCATACATACCCAATCGAATTCCACACACTTTTGCGTCACCGTATGCATGCAGATTTCCTCCCGAAAATGCTCGTCTAAACATGGAATAAAAAGTGAAGGCGTGACGCCACTTTTGCGTCTTCTGTTCAGACCGTCATTATGTAAGCGTAACCTTAGGCTGAGTTCTTTTCTCAAAAGCAAAACACTCTCTTCCACCTTGTGATGTCATTTGGTAATAAAGGAAGTCCTCCACTGTGTAGACTGTATATATAATTGAACATAGCTAACCTGCTAGCTGTGACATTCCAAATAGGAAGTGAACATGGGAGTGCTTCCGGCTCCATTGACTCTGGCAGGGGCGGCCCAAGGCATAAGCGAACTAAGCGGCCGCTTATCTATATAGTTTGCACTGAAATGCTGTTAAGCAATTACAAGATAACACCACATCCTTTCTACAACATTTTAAAACCACAAATCGAGTCCACAACTAATCCATCTCGCATATGGACAATTTTACTGACTTCCGCTCCACCAAAACAAACACACACCACAGAAAACCATTGTCCCAGTTATCTGCCCGACCTAACAACTCCGCTCACGTTTTTTCTCTATCTCCTTCCCTCTCCTCACAGATAAACCTCTCACAAAGCCTGAAGTATGTAAGTGGGCACATAGTTTGGGCTGCTACACGTCACTCCCCTGGTCTGGTCCGACAAAAGCTAAAATGTAGCTGTTAATTTGAAAACTACCTCTTCATGACCTCATGAGGTGGAACAGAGCATTTTGAGACCGATAATGACAATAAAGGATTACTCAAACGTGTGAATGAAACAAAAAATAACCCCAGGTATGTTTTTGAGGAGGTAACAGCATTCTAACATGACTTAATGCTCACAAGAGTAAATTTTGCGTAATTTATTTTGAAGTAACTTGTTTTAACTTTTTTCAGCATTAACAATACTTTTCTGATGAATTGTCCCCTACACACTTGTCTCCATGGAGATGTCATTGCTTCCCCAATATGGCAATAAAAACACCAATCTCCTTGGAGACAAGCAGCTGATTCCACCAGGCCAAGTTACAGGTCATATCTGTGGAGAGGTGATCCCGCTCATTGAAAAAATACATGTATATCAAGGTTTGGCAATAAAAACACCTTTACTTTAATTGAGTAAATGCAAAATAGTTAAGTTTAATACCATTGTTCCAGTTATCTACAGTATCTAACCACTCCACACGTTTCTCCTCTATCTCCTTCCCTCTCTTTGTTTATAAAACTCTAAAAAATACATGTATATTAAGGTTTTGCAATAAAAACACCTTTAATGTAATTGAGTAAATGCAAAATACGCAAGTTTATTACCATTGTTCCAGTTATCTAACCAACCTGACCGCTTCACACATGCTTCTCCTCTATTTCCTTCCCTCTCTCTGCTTATAAACCTCTCAAAAACACATGTATATCAAGGTTTGGCAATAAAAACACCTGTATTTTAATTGAGTAAATACAAACTAGTTAAGTTTAATGCCATTTATCTATCTAACCACTCCACACGTTTCTCCTCTATCTCCGTCCCTCTCTTTGCTTATAAAACTCTGAAAAACATATGTATATCAAGGTTTATTTACTCAATTAAAGGTGTTTTTATTTCTAAGACAGGTAAGTTTATAGCCATTGTTCCAGTTATCTACCCCACCTGACCGCTTCACACATGTTTCTCCTCTATCTCCTTCCCTCTCCTCACAGATAAACCTCTCACAAAGCCTGTACTATGTAAGCGGCGCACATAGTTTGGGCGGCTACACCTCTCTCCCCTGATCTCGTCCCATCCGCCTTGAGGTCATGGGTGAGGGGGGGACGGAGTCAGCCTGATTCATGAGTGTGTTTAGACGCAGGAATGTGGCTAAGCTCCGCGTGTGTCTGCACTTTCACAGGCTGCGCTCACTCCCACACAGCCCAGGACAGGTGCACCGTCGGCGGGCGCGGACAGCTCAAAGAGGCCCTTGTTACGGTGGAGGGGGAACATAGCGTGGAAGATAATTTTAAACATACACTAATCCACGCAAGATGATATTTTGTACTAGTGCCGTTAGTGGTGTTGATCATTTGAAGTGACATCACGCTGGGGGTGTTCTACATGTATGTGTGTGGCAGAATGTTAATTAGCGATACAATGCATGCATTATAGCAAACACTGACAAAAAAAAAAAAAAAGGATTTAAACCACACATTTATGATCAGTACGAGCGTTCATGGTGCTGTTTAGGTGTTTGATTTTCAACAAAAAGGTGAGAGTGAGAGCTCCAAAGTATCAGTTGGTGGACCTTGTAAATACTATTTTACCTACACCATCTACCAAGAAGAGCTACCCTGAACTTTCCTTCTTGTTGGAAGGGTATATGTTTACCTGTGTCTTATGCAGTGTTGTATAGTAACGAAGTAATAATACTTCACTACTGTACTTAAGTACATTTTGGGAGACTCTGTACTTTACTTGAGTTTTTAAAAAAATGATTACTTTTACTTTTACTTCACTACATTTCCGAATTTAATTGCATACTTTTACTCTGATACATTTTCAATGTGCCATTTAGTTACTCGTTACAAAAAAACCCTCTACTGACTGAAGGAAGTCAGGACGTGCCTGGGCTTGTTCGCTACTTGCGCATGACAATCAGCCTACACCTGTTGGTTTCATGCAGCTAGTTTAATCAATCAACATCCCTGATGGAAGAGGAGACAGCATCCACGTCGGCTACAAATGAAGGGGGAGCTGACGATGAGCATCCCTGGCCGTACTTAAACACAATGTTCTCTTACGCTGATATGAAGGATTCGTCCTATCGAATGAAGTGCCTCTTGTGCCTTCCAAGAAACGTGGAAATCCTATCTTACAGAAACTCCCCGTCCAACCTCAAGAAACACATCGAGGTACACTGCCTGACAAAAGTATTAGGACAATTGTGTATTTCTGAACTTTCATAAATAATGATAAAAATATGTATTGGTAATGACAACAAATCAATTTATTGATATATTAAAGCACATTTCATCATGTGTAAAGGCATATTATTGCAAAAATGGGGGCTCATCGCAGTGTAGCTCTAACTCAACCTGGTCTAAACCAGGACTAGACTAGGACTATCGTCCTAATACTTTTGTCAGGCAGTGTAAGTTCTAGATTAATGAAATTGTTAGTGTCTATTCCAATTTCAGTAACCATAGCATGGACATTCTAGACACCGTTGTGAAACCTTGAGCATAACATGTAGAAATTAACTTTGTGTGACATTGTTTCGATTACACAAAGCGTATTTGACGATGTTGGAGCTAACAGGCTACCTAGCTTTTTCGGCTCAAGGGAAGGCATAGCTGTAGGCGAAGTGTAACGAATGAGAAAGGACACACAAGTTCAAAAGGACAAAAAATAACATTAACATGTGCCTACTTTTAAAAATGTAAACAAGCGCTGTGTGTTTGTGCTATTTAAGTATCAAAGCGAGGGTTAGCTTCAGACTGCCTTTGCTTGATACTTTTACTTGTACTTTTAATTACATTACTTGAGTACATTTATTTTTACATTACTTCTCATACTTAAGTACAAGAAGTTCCAGATACTTTAAGACTTTTACTCAAGTAACATTTCAGTCAGTGACTTCGACTTTTACCCAAGTCATTTTTGGGAGGGGTACCTATACTTTTACTTGAGTTTGATTTTCCAGTACTTTATACAACACTGGTCTTATGTCTATTTATTGTTGATGTCTGTGTACACTTCATGTCCATGAGTGTAGCTGTGTGTTTGTGTGTGTGTGCGTGTGTGTTTTTAGTTTAAATTGCACATTTGGTGTCTGGTGAAACGCAATTTCAGTCCTCTGTGTAATGCCTGTTACATAGCGAATTGACAATAAAGTACTGTACACTTTGACTTTGACTTTATTATTAGTGGTCAGGACAGTGCATATAGTGAATAAACTAGACACGTGCATTTAAAGGTGCACTGCGGAACTTGTCTGGTAGCCGGTATATGCCCCCTGCTTGTCTCACTAGAGATGTTATGGATACTTTGCAGTGACATCATGCTGGGGGTTTTCTAAATGTATGTGTATGGTCCATTAAAGTTATAACCAGTAACCAATAATACGACTGCTCAGGAAAAAAAAATATAAATTCACTTGTTTATTTTATGAATAATAGACTGGTTTTGGAGGACGTTGAGAAACGTTTCAAAGGTTCAAAGTCAGCTTTATTGTCAAAAAACATATGTACAGGTTGCACACACAGGATTTGAAATTGCAGCATTCCCCAGGCCCACAGTGAACATAAAACATCTGATAAACAAGACAATAAACACCATGACTAAACCATCACATATAGGGTTGCAAAGGGGTGGAAAATTTCCAGAAAGTTTCTGGAAAATTTCCATGGAAACTTTGGCGTGGGAATTTGGGGAATTTTCAAATTGGTAACTTTGCACAGAAGTTTTGGGAATTTATGGGAATTATTGTGAGTTATATACCAACATAAACATTTTTATTTTGTCATCAGCAGGCATTATTGTAAAAGGAGACAATTAAAACACATGACTCACATGATTTATTTGTAAGAAGAACTTTATCAATCTCCTTCACTGAACAACAAAACATGAACATTGGCTAAAATGTGTCTTATAATTCAAAATTTAAAATGAAAGGAACTCTCCTGTCCAAAAACTTGAATTCAAAATGTAAAATGAAAGCAACTTTCCCCTCTGAAAAGTCTTGAATGTCAAATAAAGTCTTTTGTCAATCAAAATATTTACCCAAAGCTTCTCAAGCCTGGTTTTTGCATGATCTCCATTTTGCCAAATACTTTCAAGCTTCTTCCTCAATGTCCACACAAGTGTGTTCACTTCCTCAACATCTGACTCCTCATCCTCTTCAGTGTCTGTGTCTCTGTCTGTGTCCAATCTTGTGGAGGATGGCTCTGTGTCAGGCTCAAAGAGCCTGAGGTTTGCACGTATGGCCACTAATTTCTCCACTCGCTCATTCGTGAGCCTGTTCCGAACTTCTGAGTGTGTGTTCCCAAATAGTGACCAGTTGCGCTCAGAGGCAGCTGATGTTGGAGGGATTTGGAAAAGGATGGAGGCTACAGGTGCAAGGGCCTCAGATCCACAAAGTCCCTTCCACCAGGTGGATGGAGAAATATGTTGGCTTGACTGCCAGATCCCATCCCCTTGCCAAAGGCCATGTTTTGTACGGTATTTTGCCAAAATGCCAAGAACTTTACCTACATCAAGACTCAGTTAGTGAGATAAGGCAGTGATAATCTGATCCATCGCAAAATTTGTAAGCTGGCAGCAAGTAAAGAGTCCCCCAAGCTGTCTGCAGCAATTTCGAGCCACTGTGAAGACATGGGAGTTCTTGTGAAAGGATTACATCAGAAAGTGGGACAGGTTGAGGACCTTTTGGAAGGATTTCAACTGAAGGAAACATCTCGACATTTGGATATCATTATGGGCATGGTTACAGAACTGTGTAAAGCCAACGCAGCGCAGTCTGTGCGCCAAGAGGAACTAATGAGATCTCTCATGAATCTTCATGGTGATGTGAAGATGGGGGTCTGGCAAAACCCAAGCTCAATCTAAATTGTTCACCTGGGTCTCTAAAAATGTATTTTATCATGCTAAATTAATCCCTTTGCAAATTATGTCTCCCTGTGAAAATCTGTCTCCAACAGTTATCTGTATTTTGACTTCCCTGACACTCTCCCTGCAAGAACACGCCAAGGCCACAGATGTGGTTTTGTTATCATGAACTCTACATAAACAGTGGCACACACATTTTGGACTATTCACAACACTGACACGATTGTAAAATGTTCCCTGTCTTTTAGAAAGGTCTGATCTCTGCTCTCGGTTCAATCAATTTCATTGATTTCCAATCTGATCCCCCCACACCCCTTCCTTATGTTGCCAAAAAAAAAAAAGATCACTGTATGTTATATCTCCAATTGTTTTTCTGTCATTACATGTTGTTAAATTGTCACTGATTGTATTGCATCTTTTCTATTCTGCATCTCCCAGTTGGTGGCGCGCGCATGCACAGCGGCCCCTCCCCTAGCCACTCTATCACTGTCCTGCCTGGTTAGTGCGGAAACGAAATTTCGAATTCACTCTATGTACATGTACATGATTGTTTTCGACAATAAAGCAAACTATGACTATGATGACTATGACTATAACAGTGTAAGCACTGACAAAATGTTGAAAATAGCTTACATTTAGCATATGTAGTTTACCAGTAAGCTAGCACTAAATTTAGTTTTCTTTAATGAAATGTTCCTAGATAGCTCACATTTAGTATATCCAGTTTCCCAATAAGCTAGCTCTAGCACATTTTGCGGTAGCTAGCAATGCTAGCTACCGCATGCTAGTAGCATCATAAGATACAGTAACTTGTCTCTGTGCTGATGCTGCCTCTTGGCCAGGACACTCTTGTAAAAGAGATTTTTAATCTCAATGAGTTTTTTATCCTGGTTAAATAAAGGTTAAATAAAAAAATAAAATAAAATAAACTTCTTCAGTGAAATGGAGCAAATCTAGTTTACCAGTAAGCTAGCACTATATTTATTTTTTCTACTTTTCTACTTTAATATTCTTTAATATATAGATCTTTAATATATAGATCAAATATAATCTACTTCATGATATCCTCAAAACTTACTTGACTGCATGTCGTCCTCTTGTCCTCTTACTGGCCTCAGTAGTCTGTATTTGCTGTGAGCTCAGAAAAGTAGCTTTAGCTCTTCAGAATTCTAGAAGTGATTGTGCGTGTGATAAAGGAACGCAAAATGCATGTAGAGGGTGTGGCTCGATGGCTCTGCACAAAATAGTGTCCTACTTTATTCACAGAAATTTGATTATTTTAGCCAAGATTATGCTACAATATTTTTCTACCAAATATATTGATGCCCCTAACCTTCAACTTTGATAATTCTCAGTTTATTCCCGTTAATTCCCGAAAATTCTAGAAAATTCCCATGGAAAGTTTCCAGCTTCCCAGAATTTTGCAACCCTAATCACATATACCCATAGCAAAAATACCGTAAACGTGTATATAATACAAATACTGTAGGTAAAACACACAATGTGTAGTGTAATACAGCTTAAATGGTATCATTTAAGCAGCAGCCGTGTCAGTGTCATTTAAGAGTAATTTAAGCAGCAGTGTCAGTAAAAGTTGTGAAATTGTGTGAATAACTCAATTATAGTGTGATTTAGAGTATAGTAAATATTTATTGTACATAAACTGTTCACATTAATACATTGTGACATGTATAACGTTGCCTCCTCCCTCCGCAAACAGGATTTATTTCAATTTGTCCCGAGCAAAAGTTCATTGTCATATCAGCACCTCCCCAGTGATTATGCAGAGTAAACTCCGTGGGTTTCAATGGGACTGTTTCTTCACTGAATCCTCTGTCCAACATAAACCAACACAGTGTGGTCTGGAGGGGACCCAGCGCTGTCTGAAAACACTCTACACCAAAAGCATTTCTTTATTGTTGTAAATTCAATTATACAAGTGCAGAGGTTCATCCAGCTGATCCAATAATAATACGGATATTTCAACAGGCTATCAGTGTACTTTTGATTAATGCAACTAAAACACTAATGGAATTAACAGCAGCCGCGCATTATATTCAATTTGTGAGAGTGTTAGCACCTAGTGAGCGTATTTTATTTGGGAAATAATATACCCCAAACCCCAAAGCTACACAAACACAAAATCAGGTTGTAGTTCATTTTCCATTCTATATTGTATATATTTTCTTTTTTGATTAATATTTTTGTGCATATAGTATGACTGTAGTTAAAGGGCCTATATTACGCTATTTTCGGATCTATTCTATACTATTTTAATAGAAAATCAGACGAGGGCCAGATTAAAGGTCCCCGGGCCGCATGTTTAACACCCCTGGTAGAGATGCAGTAGTATTATTTATTCAGCCAACAAAATTAAAACAGGAAGTCTCTCTCAGATAAATCAGTATCCACCTGTGAAGTGGCCCATTTAAATATTTCACAGACATATGGTCCTGTTTCCGTCCAGGCTTTGTCAGGACTTAGTTTTGAGTGATTCATATCATTATTTAAAGTTCAAAGCAGTTCTGTGCTTCGTTCAGAGAGGGAGGATAGTACTGTCGGTTTGCATGTTCTCCCTGTGTCTGGGTGGGTTTCCTCCGGGCACTCCGGTTTCCCCCAACACAAAACCTGCACCATAGGTCAAATCCTTCAGCGATGAATATCAACAAGATCACAGAGACGAGCTGCTCCTGACAGGTTGACCAGCAGCATTAAAGGATGGGTCAAATGCACAAATTAACAAATGTAACTACAGCGACAATAAAGCGTAAGAAAGTCACTACAATGTAAAAGACATTCATTTTACTCTTTACATTATTGGCTATAAAAATAAAAAAATATCATTAACTAAACAACAATGGTAAAGGATACCATTGTTGGTATCCTTGTAATTATTATTAAATTATTTTTATTGATTTTTAAGCAATATTTAAACATACATAGACAATTACACAGAAGACAACAGGACAGGACAGCAGGCCAAATAAATAGAAAAGTAAACAAGTAAATAAAAATAAATAAAAATAAAAATTCTTAAAATATTTAAAACATTGAATTAAATTTAGAAAGAGACATTTAAAGAGACATTTAAGGGGGCTTTAGCGTGTGGAGTAAGTGAGATAGTTACTGACTGGTTCAGATTCGAAATAGAGTATGAATGGGTTCCAGGTTTTGTAATAGTTTTAAATTGATCCATTTACAGTATGTCTTAAGTGTTCAAGCTTTAAATGGGAGAAGACTTCTTCCACCCAACGCCTGAAAGATGGTGGGGCTGCCTTCTTCCAGTTAAGCAGTATTAAACGTCTTGCAAGCAGCGTGATGAATGCTACTGCATCTGCCTGATGAAGGTTCGCTGAAATGTTCGGAGGGACAACCCCAAACAAAGCTGTTCCACTATTTGCTGCAATGTTCGTTTTGCATATGAATGAAATTGTTTTGAATATTTTCTCCCAGAAGTAGTTTAGACGGGGACATAGCCAGAACATGTGGCTCAGGTCGGCGGGGCTATGACCACACCTCAGACAGGAGGCATCCGCCCCAGGGTATCCTTGTAATGTTTTTAGTTCAATCCTAATGTAAAATGAAGATTGCAAAAAAAAAAAAAAAAGCTCATTATGCTAAATTAGAAGAGGGGGTGGGATTAAATAAATTTTCTTCCTCCCACTCCTTTTTGGGCAAAAGTTTTATGTTGTTTTTTGTTGTTATTCCTGTTTATTGTTATTTCTGTTAAAATAATGTTAGTTGCTTATTTGCCTAAAAATAAATAAATAAATAAATAAAAAATAAACACTATGAACAAATATTGATACTTTGCAGTGAGGGTGTTCTATCTGTATGTGTGTTGGTGGAATGTTCACCAGTTACCATGGAGACACATTAGCATACATTAGTAGCCAAACAAGTTTTAAGATCGTCTGAAAACTCAAGAAAAAATAAATAAATTTGGATTTTAACAACACATTTTTCAAAAGCCTGATCACTATGATGTTATCTAAAGCTCACTAGTTTATGACTGTAATTTTATGTGCGTGAGACTTGTTTAAGTGCACACATCATCTCACCAGCTCTAGTCAGAATAAAGATCAGATTAAAGTCTAACTTGAGTAACAGAGCTTCTAACAGAGTAGTGCTTTCAGTTAGCTTCACACCACCAGGGAATGTTGATGACATCAGCTGCAAAGTATTGATCAAATACAAATAATCTGAAGGTTCAATCATTGTTTTAGGAGCCATTATCTCCTAAAAAAACATATCTGAAATCATGTTTTGTTTCATTCACACACGTTTGAGTAACACTGTCTACTTCTCCAAAGCTCAAAATGCTCCGGTCCACCTTGTGATGTCATGTAGTGGTAGTTTTCAAGTTAACAGCTACCTTTTACCTTTTGTTCAGCAGAGATTGGCAATTCCAGAGCTGAAATGATCCATTTTCATGATTCTAGTTAAGGTGTATGGACTTTAAAAACACAGTGGAGCACTTCCTGTATTACCACATATGTGATATTTTAGTCGTTGTGTTTATTGTCTTGTTTATCAGATGTTTAATGTGCACTGTGGGCCTAGGGAGCGCTGCAATTTCAAATCCTATGTGTGCAACCTGTACATATGTTTTTTGACAATAAAGCTGAGTTTGAACTTTGAACATGACATCACAAGGTGGAACAGGGTGTTTTCCTAAATATGCAGGGTGTGTGAATGAAACAGAACACAACTCCAGGCCTGTTTGTGATGATGAAACATTATAACAAAAAAATAGGCCCTTATTCCCTGCAGTATATGAGATTAATAAGGAAATAAGGATATCTACGTATGCTCCATGTCAATAAAAACAACTGTTACTCTCCCTTTACACCAGCTCCATAAATCAGAGCTCTCCCTCTGCCAGCTCCTCTGTCTCACTCTGTTTGTAAAGCTAATTCCTAATGAAAACTTGGGATAAACCAGGCAGCCGAATCGCCAAGGTGGGCCTGGGAACTCTGTGTCAATAATCAAACGCAACCGGCTAAAGAGGAGGTCACCGGTGTGGGAGACGAGATCACGGCGTGGATAGATGTCGTAGAGGCGTTTGTGTATCTCCGCATCCATCTGTCAGTATACTGGGATAAACAGGGGAAACTACAGCGACGTAAACTGCCACGCGTTAGTCTGGGGTAAGACGGATGTGTCCTCTGGGAGCCTGTGTGCTAATAGAGCTATAAAAACATCAGCAGCTAATTAATGTCAGCTGAAGACTTGGAGGCAGAGGAACTTCGGTTACATGTTCAGTTTCTTCTGGGACCGGCTTTCTTACATTCAGGTGCTGCTTAGTGAGGTTATTTGTAAAGTATTTTGTGTCTTCCTTGAGCAGACTTTATTTCAGACTTTTACAAAATTCAAAACATATATTATCTTATCTAAAATCCCCACTGGATACAGTTTAAAGGTGCACCTTTTCCACTAGCTTTTTGGTTGGGGGTCTGTGTCCTGTTGGTTTCTATGGATATTAAGACAAAAAAAGCTCTACTTTACATTTATTTAATTACAGGTGGTTTTACCGCTCAAAAATACAGGCGTTCTGACTGTGAGCAGGGTTGCGTCTCCACAGATCTGACCTGTAACTTGGCCTGGTTTGGTCTCCATGAAGATACAAAGGTTTAATGCCATACTGTGAAACATTCCAGACAAAGCCATGACATCTTTATGGAGAAAAGCATTTGATGGACCCTCCACCAGAAATGTTACACAATGCACCTTTAAGCTATAGATACTTTTATATAAAGAAAATCTGCTCCAGACTAGGGGTATACAAAAATATCAAAATATCGATATGTCGTATTGTTTAATGTGATGATAAAATATCTATATCGTGGGCTGCTCTATTGATGTATCACCAAAAGTATTTTTGGTAGATTTTGCTAAAGTATTTTGTTACAGCGCTCCAGTTTTGTTGTTTGTTTAGAGGAAGGAAACTTTTATGCACCTCATTTGTTTCCCATCTATAACTCTATCCTCAAACCTAAATCAAAACAAACAAAGAAAACAATAGGGCAGTAGGTCAGGTACAGAGGTGTGAAAACACCCATTATGGTACTGAATGGTTCTGCCCACACTCCACTATTGAATAGGCTTACCTAACTAATAGAAACTGTAAACAAATAGGTGTGATAGTTAGCTTGGATGAGCTAACTACCAAATAAATACGGTAGCTGAGTGGTTAGCGCTCTTGCTTCACAGCAAGAAGGTTCCGGGTTCGATCCCCGGGTCGCCCAGGCCTTTCTGTGTGTGTTCTGTGAGGAGTTTGCATGCATGGCCTGGGTTCGATCCCCGGGTCGCCTGGGCCTTTCTGTGTGGAGTTTGCATGTTTCTCCCCGTGTCTGGATGGGTTTTCTCCGGGCACTCCGGTTTCCCCCATCAACCCAAAACATGCACAATAGGTACCTCCAGCTTAGGTCCTGACCAAACCGAAGCAAGAAGATCATGGAGATGGTCCCCGGGCGCCCTAATGTGTGTGCTGCCCACTGCTCCTAATATATGTATATATATATATAGGATGGGTTAAAATGCAGAGAAGAATTTCTCCAGTGTGAGATCAATAAAGTCACTTCTTCTTCTTCTAAACTTTTGTCCAGTTGACAAATTGAATTTCTCCTTTTCAAAAGTTCAAAACTCCATGCACCGCTTCCAGGTGCTGGTAACAGCAGGAACATTGAATAATTCCAGAAAAAAAGAAGTTTACCGCACACTTGTTTGACTTTCCGATTACTCCTTTATTAAGTGAGAGTGAACGTGTTTCACTTCTACAGCGTCATCAGGTTCGCCCGAGTAGTGCCAGGGCTGACTAAATACCAGTACCAGTATTTAGCTCTCACTTAATCAAGGAATAATCTGAAAGTCAAACAAGTGTGCGGTAAACTTCTTTTTTTCTGAATTTCTCCTTTTGCCATAAAATGGGTGTTTCATATGAACTTTGCACAAGAAGTGGCTCAACAAAGACTTTTAGTATCACAGCCATGATTTAGTCTTTATTTTTTACTGAACCTTATCGAATTGATTTGAAATATATCGTATGGAATCGAAAGCTCACTGTATTGGGATACTGTATGCATCGTATTGTAGCCGATATATCGAGGTATGTATCGTTTCTACAACTTCTTAATGATACCGAGCTCTACTACAGACACATCCTGAAGATCCCATTGACTATGAGTCAGTCTTTAAAGGGCCCATATTAAGCCACTTTCTGATCCAAGTTAAAATGTTGTTTGCTCATCAAAACCATTTCACTAACAAGGACCACGCCAACAACGTAATGCGATGAAGATGTTTTTTAATGAATAGCAGTGAATGTCTGGATGAATAAGGTAGAGATGGCTGGATTGAGATTCAGGGTGGGGGCTCCATCTCAGTTGTCCCCCTCCCCTTTGGAGATGTCTTATGGCTGAAAGACAAACGAGATAGGGGGTGGGAGGGAGGGGTCGAGTTAACCGAGATGAACTGGAATGAAGGGATGAGCAGCTGTAAATGGCTTCTGGGAAATTAAAGGTGTGGTTATGGTGAGGTGTGGAGGAGAAGGCGGTTGAGGCGTGGTCTTGCTCCTGGTCCTGAGTTCTTCTCTCAAACGGAAAATACTCTGTTCCACATTGTGATGTCATGTGGTGATACAGGAAGTACTCCACTGTGTTTTAAAACTCCATACATCTTCACTAGAATCATTTGGATCATTTCAGCCCTGGAATTGCCCATCTGAACAAAAGGTAAAGGGAGCTGTTAAAACTACCACTTCATGACATCACAAGGTGGAACAGAGAATTTTGAGCTTTGGAGATGTAGACAGACTAATATACTGTCAATCGGTATATTAGTGCACTGCCGTTCTTGTCTCTTAGATTTAGACTTAGACAAACTTTATTGATCCACAGGGGAATTAGTTTTTTTGTTTTGTTTTGTTTTTTAGACTTTTTTAGAACCAGAATATATCTCCTGTATATAGCTGTGATTTGATATTTTATTTGAATATCAAATTCACCCGTGAAGATGCCAAGGACAACACATTGGCGTTCTTAGATTGTGCAGTAACGATAGGAGGAGACCGGGGACTCCAAGTAGAAGTCTTCAGGAAGCCCACACACACAGACCAATACCTGCTTTTTGATTCACACCACCCACTGCAGCACAAACTGGGTGTTATTCGGACATTACGACACAGGGCCCAAGTGGTTCCCACAAGCACAGAGGGAAAGGAGAAAGAAGAACAACATGTGCAGGAAGCCCTCTCTGTTTGTGGATATCCTAAATGGGCGTTCAACAAAACCAAGAGAGACAAGGACAAGAAACAAGACAACAGAGAATCCAAACCCAGGAGAAAGGGTGTAACTATTCCTTACCTGGCCGGTGTTTCTGAAAAACTACAGAGGATTTTCAGACAGTAGGAATTCCCAGTTTATTTTAAACCCACAAACACTTTAAGACAAAAACTCGTCCACCCAAAGGACAAAACACCAAGCCACAAACAAAGCAATGTGGTCTACTCCATTCAGTGTAGTGAAGACTGCAGTGAGCGCTACATTGGAGAAACAAAACAACCACTTCACAAGAGGATGTACCAACACAGGCGGGCGTGCCAGAGTGGACCTTCATCTGCCGTACATCTTCACCTAGAAGCCACGGGCCATTCATTTGAGGACAGTGAGGTACAGATCTAGGCCAGAGAAAAGAACTGGTTTGAGAGGGGAGTTAAAGAGGCAATTTTTGTCAAAAAAGAGAATCCTTCTTTTAACAGGAATGGGGGTTCAGACACAATCTGTCCCCCATCTATAATTCCATTCTAAAACCTAAATCAAAACAAACAAAGGAAACGAGAGGGCTAGCCAGATCAGGTCCAGAGGTGTGAAAACACCATTAGGGTTTCAATGGGTATGCTAAACTAGACGCCAGAGAGAAACTGAAAACAAAAGACAGAAACTGAAAACAAAGATGTGGGATAGTTTCAGAATAAATTCAGTGTAGTTAGCTCCTCCCTGCAGCTAGATATAAGCAGTGTCCATCAGCACTCTAACCAGAACTGACGAAGCATCTCGGATGAGCTGTAAACTTTGTCCAGTTGACATATTGAATTTCTACTTTTACCATTTTATTTGATATTTTATTTGATATGTTATTACTTATTTATTTTACCTATCTTACTTATTTTATTTTGACTTGTACATATACATTTATTATTTTTATTTTTAGAATCATGTCTCATTTGACACCGGTCTCTTGCTATTTTTTTTGCTATTCCATCTATTTTTTATTACCCTGTGTTATATATTATATTATGATGAGTGAGCTACTGTACCCAAATAATTTCCCTTGTGGATCAATAAAGTTTGTCTAAGTCTAAGTCTAATAATAAAGGATTACTCAAACATGTGAATGAAACAAAACACAACTCCATATGTTTTGACGAGGTTTGGCAAGGCAAGCCAGAAGTTAGAGTAATGTTTTCGTATTATTCAGTCAGTATATTCTGTGTATTAGTTGAGTTTACCTTCTGAAGAACTGACAAATGTGTCCCTCGGGAGCCCATTTACAGATTTAATTCACATCTGATGGAGAGACTTACGTAGGTTAGTCAAAAGTAGGTCATGGTAGACCTACTGGGCTCTGTAGTGTCTGTCTAATATTAGCAGAAGTGGCGTGTTCACCTTGAGGATGGCCCTGAGTCTGTCTCCGTGGCTCAGTGGTTAGCTTTGAGCACATGCTAACATTTATGTGAAACTGGAGGAGACAGGCTGGGACTAAAAAGGACTAAAAAATCTAAAGAGCAATAAAGCTAAAGGTGCACTATGTAACTTTTCTGGTAGAGCGTCTTCATGTTTTTTCTTCTTCTTCTTATTTCTTCTTTTGCAAGTTTCGGGTACTTTCCACTGACAAAAACTCACGAAATTTTGCACAAAAGAATGCCAAAAAAGGAATTTACAAATAATCTGTATTAAAAAATCTTTTAAAATGGCTCAACAGCTCCCCATGGAAAATCAAAATACATTGCGCCTATGGCTATACCCCTGTTGCCATGGCAACAGGCCAAACATCTGTCCTCGCCAATGGGACGCCCGGCAAAAGCGTTTTCACGGAAACACCGTTCAGTCTTTTAGAACGCTTTTAATAACTTTTAATGTCCCACTTGTTAAGATGTTCCAGCACGATTCTGGTGAGTCTGGGTCAAAAACCTGAGGAGGAGTTCGTTAAAATACGAGGACAGGAAAATTTGCCTTCGGCGCCGGGTCACGTGCTCGGCCCAATATGGCTGACTTCCTGTTGGTCGCCTAGCAACGATGTTTCTGTGTACCAATTTTGGTTTGGCTACGACAAAGTTTTTGCCGGGCGTCCCATTGGCGAGGACAAGCAAGCGAGGGCCGATTTGTATGAAAAGCACCTTATAAATATTTGATTGATTGATTGATTGATCATCGCCGCTTGAGGCTATATTTATTATTATTATTATTATTATTATTATTATTATTATTATTATTATTATTATTATTATTATTATTATTATTATTATTATTATTATTATTATTATTATTATTATTATATCATATTGTATACTGAATATTTGGCATACTTTTACTTTGGGTTGCAATAGATTATAGTGTAAAAACATGATAATTACAAACAACTTTAAAGACAAAAAAAAATTGCACATGCACTCCAAAATCAGTTTTTTTTTGTTTGTTTTTTGTTTTGTTTTGTTTTTTTTACATGAATTCTGTGCAGTTCAAAACCAGAATTGCATGATGAAGTACCACCATGTATTTGTTTTAATTTAGGAAAGTAACTATATTCTGAATACAAATGAAAAAGTTAAATAAAAGGTGCATTGTGTAACTTCACGGAGATGCTATTCCTTTGTCTGGAATGTGTCACAGTTTGGCATTGAACCTTTAAATCTTCATGGAGGCCAAACCAGACCAAGTTACAGGTCAGCTCTGTGGAGAGGCAGCCACGCTCACAGTCAGAATGTTTGTTTTTCTATGTATTTTTGAGCAGCAAAACCATCTGTAGTTGAATAAATGTAAGATAGAGCTGTTTAATGTCATACTGTGGAACATTCCAGGCAGAGCCCCAGACGGACCCCCAACCAAAAAGTTACACAGAGCACCTTTAATATTCAAGAACATGTATTTTCAACACTGTAGAGGGAAATTGTGTAATAATTTGACAGTTGCATTTGTTGTTATTGTTATTACGAAATGTGGTTGTGTACAGTACATGTTATTTTATTGCATTTGAAAACCCAGTCTTCCTCACTCAAACTCAGTATCTTCTCTGCTTTGGGTCTGCGCTGTGGGCTTTTTGATGAATGAGCCAACGGAGACTGAAGTGTGTGACGAATGGGCCAATAGAGTCTGATGGATCACCCAGAGGAGCAGCCAGAGGAGCGTTCAGTCTGAGAGAGGCCCCGACGTCAATGTGAAAGCAAGATGTAGAGAGGAGAAGACAGGAAGTACAGACGGCACAAGTTAGCATGTGGTAGAAGAAGGCGTATTCTCTTTCACTGTTTTGTTAATAACTTTTTTGTACCTTTCTAGTGTGTCATATCAGTGGCTCAGTATTAGATAGATAGATTAAGCCTTTATTGGTCTCACACACAATGACACACAGTGACACACGGGAGAAATTTGACTTCTGCATTTAAAGGGCCCATATAACGCTATTTTCTGATTTATTATAATGTTGTTTCTACTGCTGTGAGGTGCTTAAAAAATCAAATTATTTACGGGATTTGTAATTAATTAATCTAATTAATCACATTTTAATCTCATGAGAGAGAGATTGAGAGACTTTGCGATTGAGTTTGTCAGTTTTTCTGTGGTCACTTTGCTCATTCGTTTCCCAAATTCTGCTAGGGTGGTCTGGTGGTTTGTTGAAGTGCGCTCTATCACTGGTAACAAAGGAACTTGTCCGGACGTGTTTCGCGTTCAAATGATCCGTCAGGCTGGAGCAGCTTCGGTGATCGGAAAACTCTTTTTGACAAAAGCTACAAATCACCGCGTTCTTGTTGATCGTCCCGTCTTCGTTCTTTTTATAAATAAACTTGCCATTTAAAGGCCCTGGCAGTGATTTGCTCACCACACGCCAAATTTAAAATGCGTGTGCATTGAATTGCCACTCATAATTAATTGCGTTATTTTTTATAAGGCGTTAATTTGCAGTGTAATTAATTAATTACCATATTTTCCGCACTATAAGACGCTTATAAGGATTATAAGGCGCACCTTCAGTGAATGGCCTATTTTAAAATTGTTTTCATATATAAGGCGCATAGAATAGAAGCTACAGTAGTGGCTGACTACGGTAGCCATGATTAACCAATATTGATCCATATATAAGGCACATCGGATTATAAGGCGCACTGTCGGCTTTTGAGAAAATTGAAGGCTTTTAGGTGCGCCTTATAGTGCGGAAAATACGGTAATCCAATTAATGTGTTAAACTGACAGACCTAGGTGTTTCCTAATCAAAAACATTATGAGCATTTTGAGCTTTGGAGATGTAGACAGACTAATAATAAAAGATTACTCAGACATGTGTGAATGAAACAAAACAGAACTCAATGTATGTTTTGATGATTTAACTACAGTTGCATTAGGTAACAAAAATGTATGATATAATATATTATTCACTAAATCAACATAATAGGAGGACTAAAAGTAATGCCGTATTGTATAGAATCCATATTGCAACATACATTTAAAAACATCTTACACATTCCTATCCCAAGGGGGAAAAAAAAAAAAACACACACACATTATACCAAATTACTGCACTCTTTTGTAAATGATTGAGTTGGTATTTTCACATCAGATGCCCTTCCTGACACCATTTGTCCAAACTTGGAGCCGGACCAAAAACTACACTTGTTTGCGACCTTGAGCGTGTCCGCTCTGACTTCACTCCCTGTTAGCGTTCAACGTCTCAACAGCGTTTAGACCAAGGTATATTTCGAAAGCATCGCTGTAAATCCCCTTTATGGCCTCCCACACCAGGGGCCCGGCGCAGACCCTCTCCGTTATGTGGCCGAGGAGGAGGAATGGGGAGTGAAAATGGAAAAGCTCAAATGTTATAGACGAGAGCAGACAAAAGGGAGGATTTATGGATTGTAATTTGGACAAATGAAGAGGAACACAACAGAGGAAAATGCCATTGGGAAAACATGGCACGACAATGCAGCGTGCAGTTCACATGTGGGACTTATTGTCTATGTAAAAATAACTTTTTATGTAGTGGAATAAAACTGGCTTTGCCCTAGTGGAATATATATCCTGTAAAGTTCAGAATCAATGAATTGTAAACCCGGAAGAAACGCCTGGTATGCCTTTAGTGGGTTTAACCCCTGAAAGTTCTATAACATGCTCATTGTCCTTATCCTTAAAGGTATATTGTGTAACTTTTCTGGTGGAGAGTCCAACAAATGCTTTTCTCCATGGAGATGTTATTGCTTTGCCTGGAATGTTTCACAGTATGGTATAAAAACATCAGAACATCTTGAGAATCTTGAAAAATAAAAAATAAACCAAGAAAAAAAAAAAAAAAAGGTGCACACAATTTCGTGGCATCTCTCTTATGTGAAATCAAAAACTATTTTCTGTAAAACCTCTAGACATATTAAAATGAATGTATTGGAATGTGCAGACAGGCTTTCAGATAGAACTGGTTGCTTGGAGGCACACTGTACCTTTTGATAAACTACCGTTTTTGCCTTATTTTGCATTAATTTCCTATTTGACCCAATATTATATCTTGGAAACTATAGCCAATCAGCACTTCTGACTTATTTTTTCTTTATTAGTGACCTAAACCAAGAAAAATTTCACATTTTGCTTGTAGACCAGTGTATTTCTGCCTTCCGTAGCAACCTCAAACGTCTAGTCTATATATATATACCCCAAACATGAAAGGAGACGTCTGCCTAGCAACACACCGCATTATCGCAAACAAACTTCCATAACCAAGGTGATGTTGTGAGATACACTTTACACCGCAACTGATAAAATCTTCTCTTCTTTCAACATCAAAACACCCGTATCAAAACTGTCCCGTATACAAGTCAGGGCCTGGTCTGAGGTGTGTGTTTTTTCCCCTTCGTCCCTCCGAAGAGACTTAATATCAGTTAAACAGTGAAAAAAACTTCATGGAACAATGAGCCCTGAACCTGCGGAGACTTGGCGAAGAAACTCAATCCTCTGTCGTCGACGTGCAGCAACGATTCACAGCAAAAGAGTGAGTCAAGTCTGCACACCTGCTGAGTTTTGATAGCAGATATAAATACACTCTTATGACGTCTCACTTCAAACAAACTGGCGCTGATCATGTTTTGGAAGCTATTTTCTGATTTATGTTTTAATGAGCATATCTGGGAGTTGTGTTTTGTTTCATTCACACATGTTGGACACACAAATCCTGCATATTTAAGCTGGGTTTGTCTCTCAAACTGAAAACACTCCATGATACACCTTCACTAGAATCATTTGAATGATTTCAGACCTGGAATTGCTAATTGCTACTGAAAAAAACTTAGCTGTTAACTTGAAAACTAACATTTCATGACATCATAAGGTGGAACACAGCATTTTGAGCTTTGGAGATGTAGACAGATACATAATAAAGGATTACTCAAACATGTGTGAATGAAACAAAACACAACTTCAGGTCTGTTTTTGAGGTAACAACATTCTCACATGGCTTAAAGCTCACAAGAGTCAATTTTGCATAATATAAGATTTTTAAAGTAAGTTTGGAAGATTTGCATTATACCCCCAGGTGAGTCAGGCCTTCAGTTTAGTTTTTAGTTTCCTTTTTGTCAGTTATTGCCTAACTTGCATAATTATTTTTCTGTGTATTTTAGTGTTTAAACCTTGTTTCATGAGAAGCTAGCATCCAGTGTGCAAAAGACAATGACTAATTTGCAAACAAAGTTAACCAGTCAAAAGTTTGGACTCACCCTCTCATTTAATATTTACATTTTTTTTTTACTACTTTCTACATTTGATATACATGAAATGAAGTATACAAGACATGAAGTATAATATATGAAGTAAGATATATAATTATGTAGCGACGAAAGAAAAAGCCCAAAAATACTCGACTAAATATTTTTTTTTTTATACTTTAGAATAATAAAGGAGAATAAAGGAGAATAATAATAGGAGAATAAAGGAGAATAATAATAGAGAATCCGTCATTAAACAGAAATGGGGGAGTTAGACATAACTTGTCTCCCATTTATAATTCGATTCTTAAACCAAGTCAAAACAGACAAAAAAACACGATCCAGGGCAGAGGGGTGGAGATGGTCGTTAGACGTTGAATAGGGGGGCGAAACTAGTCGCCAGAGTAATTTGAAAAACAAAAAGACAGATTAGTGGGGATCGTTTTCAGAGCTTTTTCAGTGTAGGGAGCGCCTCCCGGCAGCTAGATATAAGCAGTGTCTAACCAGCACAATAACCAGAGCTCACGAAGCCTCTCGGATGAGCGGCGAAACGTTTTCAACCAAACAAACTTTGTCCAGTTGACAAATTGAACTTCTCCTTTTATCATGGATTCTACCTGGACGACTGAGGGACTTTTCACGCATCTTTAGAATAGAATAGAATGCCTTTTATTGTCACTATTCATATGTAGAATTTAGATCGTACAAACTCATAATGAGATTGAAAGCATGTCACTACAGTGCGGAAATTTAGGCAGGATATTTACAACACAGCAGGATATTTACAACACAGTACAGAAAAAAATAGTGCAAAAAGATTAAAATAAAATCGTGCAAAAAAAGAAAATTTGTGCAAAAAAAAAAGTCCTCTACGAGCTGGTACTACACTTCATATTCAAATCCTCAAATTAGGCACTCTTTGCTTTGTCAAAAAACATTTAAAAAAAAAAAAAGTTATTTAACTAATTCCTAATTCCTATTGACTTCTGTATGTATATAAAATGTAGAAAGTAGTAATTGAATGAGAGGATGTGTCCAAACGTTTGACTGCTTGTCTATTCACTTTTAGCTTTTTTTCTGTGCTATATAATCCTCTTTTGTATGATCTTACTTCATGTATTTGATGTCTTCTGTGTGTATTTAACATGCAGAAAGCGGTAAACCTGTAGAAAAATATTGAATGAGCTGCATGCCCAAACTCTGGTAGTGTATACAGTATATTTGGCAAATTATGGACCCCTGAAACAACATTACACATTGTCCAAATAGTATTCCACCTAAACCTGGGCCCATCCTCCGTGCCGTCTGTCCGTGGGCCTGTTGGAGTCATTAGCCCAGTCCCAGAGCAGCAGAGGAAAGGATCTTGTCTTGTGTTTGAAGTGCGCTGCTCAGGGGGAACAGAAGGATTAGTTTAAGAGAAGAAGAAGAAAAAACAGGTCATGTTGCTTATATCTTCACTGTGATCTTATAATAACGGACTGTGTAATGTAATAACAGGTGCAGCGCCCTCTATAGACAAAAGTGATAAGTACAAAAACAATGGAGTAAAATGTCTGCATCTGTGGGCTTAAAAGGGTTCATATTATGCTGTTTTTGTAGGTGTTTTTTCTGTTACCATGCGTCAGTCCTGTATATTGGAAACACTCTGTTCCACCTTGTGATGTCATGTGGGTACAACACTAAGTTCTCCACTGTGTTTTTAATCCAGAATCATTTGAATAATTTCAGACCTGGAATTTCCAGTCTCTACTGAACAAAAGGCAAAAGCTGTTAACTTGAAAACTACAGCTTCATGACATCACAAGGTGGAACGGAGCATTTTGAGTTTTGGAGATGCCGATAGACTAATAATAAAGAGTCAATTTTGTATAATATCGGACCTTTAATTGAGGTTAAAGGTAAACTGCAGACCTTTTCTGATGAATAGGCCACATTACCTGCTTGTCATCACGGAACTGTTATATCATTGCCTATAATATTCCACAGTATGGCATTACATAGGCCTATCTAGTATTGATACTTTGCAGCTGATGTCATCAACATTCCCTAGGGCTATGATGCTAGCTGCAGGCACTGCTCTGTCTGAAGCTCTGTTATTCAAGTTAAACTTTGATCTGAGTTTTATTATAACAAAATCTGAGCAGAAAGAGCAGATTTAGCTGGTGATACAACAGATTATCTGATTTGTACTGTTAATCAAAACATCAAATTACAGGATTAGCCAACAGGATTAGGATTAGGCAACAGTTTTTCACTTATCTTGTCACTCTCATCTTTTTGTTGAAAATCAAACACCTAAACATAACCATGAACACTCCTATTGAGCACAGGCTTCTGAAAATATGTAAATCCCTTTTGTATTTTTTTTTCAGACAATCTTAAAACTTTTTGTTGGTTGTGTTTGCTAATGTCTGTCACCATGGTAACAGAAAAACTACACTTTCCACTACATAGAAATACGTGTAGAACATCCCCAGCAAAATGTCACTGCAAAGTATCAGTTCATTGCTCAAATACCTTGGAAAAACTGCCATTCTAACCCTACAGAGCCACCTGCTTGCTGCTTACTTAAGTGTAATGCCATATTGTGGAACCTTCTCTGCCATTCTAACCCTACAGAGCCACCTGCTTGCTGCTTACTTAAGTGTAATGCCATATTGTGGAACCTTCTTGTCTAGGCACCATAATAACGCCCCATTATCCTACCGTAATAACATCCCATTATCATGTCCCCGTTTATGCCTCTTTGGTTTGACTGGGAGTTTAGTGTTTGAACAGATGGAAATGAGACATGCCTGAGATAAATGAGATGCACTTACTGTACAAGGGGAAAACACCACACACACGGAGTGCTGTCAGCAGAGACAATAGGGCCAGCAGAGCATTCCTCCGTCTGCTCGGGCTTCATCTGAGATCTCATCCCCACATGTGCGGAGCAGAAGGGAAAGCTACTGTCGTTTAAATCAGCCTTGCTTGGACTGGTAACTCCAACTGTTTGCATTTTTGCATATCATTATAACGTCTGCATGGCATGAACTTAAACCTGTTTTTGCAGCTGATGTCATCAACATTCCCTGAGGGTGTGATGTTAACGCTAGACACTGCTCTGTCTGTGGCTTTGTTAGACTTGAATCTGATCTTTATTTAATAAAATCTGACCATAAAGAACTGGATTAGTTATAAAGCTACACCAGGCTGCCCTGATTTGTGCTGTTAGTCCTTCCTAAATAACATTAATTGCAGTCATAATCTAGCATTTGCAACAGTCATTTTCACCTTCTTTTTTTTTATTGAAAATCAAACACCTAAACAAGACCATGCATTGTGTCACCATGGAAACTTACTTAGACTTTGACTTAGATAAACTTTATTGATCCACAAGGGAAATTATTTGAGTACAGTAGTTCATTCATCAAGAGAGGGTAACAAAAAATAGATGGAACAGCAAAAAAAAAAAAAAAAGAGCAATAGACCGGTGTCAAATGAGACATAATTATAAAAATAAAAAATAATAATAAATGTATATGCACAAATCAGAATAAAATAGAAAAATAAGTAATAAAAAGGGGTGGCAGTAGTTCAGTTGGTGATCTGATCCAAAGGCTGGCAATTCGAATCCCGCTCACAACATAAAAAACATCATTGGTTGAGCGGTCAGATCCACTGACCTACAGGTTGGTGGTACGATCCCAGCTCCCACAGATGAATGCTGCCGTTGTGTCCTTGGGCAAGACACTTAACCCCACCTCGCCCTCAGTGTCTGCGTACACTGATAGCCCCCATGACAGAAGATACTTCAAGGCCGGTTGTGTCAAGCGACGTGGGGCCGTCCTCCTGTGGACCCACCACCCGCAGGAGGATCCATGGGGGCTGGTGCACTGAGATCTGGGCTGAGATCTGTCTGGACTGCTGCCCCTGCGACCCGAAGACTCTGGAAAAGGCGGATGAAAATGAATGATTGAATGAATAAGTAATAAAATATAAAATACAATATCAAATAAAATATCCAATCACAGCTGTATAAAGTTGTAGGGAGTATTATCTTCTAAAAACTTCTAAGCATTCTGTACATACACATACACGCAGAACACCCCTCGGATGATGTCACTGCCAAGTATCAATATTGCATTTCAATTGCTAAAGGTCCCATGGCATGAAATTTTCACTTTCTGAGGTTTTTGAATGTTAATGTGAGCTCCCCTACCCTGTTTAGGTCCCCCCCCATGGTTAAAAGTTGCGGAATGTCTTAACTGAGCATTTGCGATCTTTTTCTGCGTTACAAAAAATCGGAGCTCAAACGGGCGATTTTGAACAAGGCACCTTATTGACGTCAGATCGAAAAAAGAAATGCAAATGCAGTTCCACCCCCGTCTGCCTGAACTCAGCGTCTCTGTAAATCACGCCCAGAGAGTTTGGACTGCGAATGCGCTAGGCAATGCGAAATGCATTTTTTTATTTGCCTGGAGGCACGTCCGAGTGTTTCTAGGCTCGGAAGTCCTTTATCTGAGCCTCTGGACCTTTGAACAGCAGTGGTTTAATTTTATTTTATGTGGAAATGTGTTTATTTTTCAATGGAACGCTTCTAATCTCTCCCCCCGTGCAAAAACAAGGAAATGGATCAGAGAGCGCACGGAGCGAGAGCGGAGCGTTTGGCCACGCCCCCACCCTCTACACTTTTCAGCTCTTTTCTCCTCATTTGCATTCAAGCAACAACACCCATTATGGAGTGTTCAGAGAGACAAAAATTACTCTTTCTCATCTTATCTCTGTTTCTCATGCACTGAGTGTTGATTTTGAAGAAGGATTCATTTACAGTATTAGGGAACCATTAAGGAGCCATATAAAAGCATCAAGAAGTACCATGTCATGGGATCTTAAGGAAAACAAACTTGACCTGATAGCGCCGTCTTCTCAGATATACTGTATATAGATAAGTTTAATGCAGTACTGTGGAATAATTAAATATGGAGGCGGTCACTGCATGTTTGAGTAACTTTTTATTATTAATCTGTCTACATTTCCAAAGTTTAAAATGCTTTTTTCCTTCTTGTGATGGCATGAAGTGGAAGTTTTCAAGTTTACAGCTACTTTTTAAGGTTAGTTTAGTAGAGCTTGGGGATTCTAGGGCTGAAATAATCCAAATGATTCTAGTGAAGGTGTGTGGAGTTTAAAAACACTGTGGAGCACTTCCTGTATTACCACATTACAAGTGTGTTTTCAGTTTGAGAGAAGAACTCAGCCTTGTGTGTTAAACATGTGTGAATGAAACAAAACACAACTCCAGGTATGTTTTTTGGTGAGGAAATAACAATAGATCCAAAAATAATACAGTCCCATTAACCTATGTAATGTAATAGGGAATGTTCAATGCAAAGGAAGTGTATCAATGGCCTTTCCTCATTAGTGGAGAAACGTGCGCTGCTGATTGGCTCCTCGTGGCTCTGATTTAAATCAATAAAAACTCATCTGTGTTTGATTAGTGAGAGTCGTGCTGATAGAGGGACCGCAGGGGAGGAGGGAATACGTTTAACCCGGGTCCAGAGCCAAACGGGGTTAACCCAGAGCCATCCATCCGACTGTCTGAGCGAGAGGCACGGGTTAATGTGGTCAAGAGGCCGGTCACTGCGGCAGGTGGAGGCGCAATCTGCCGCCCCACGGACCTGACTATGCGGCTGAGCAACAGTGCCCTCTGGTGGTGAAACAGGAGTCAGGGGTAAAAACAAACACAGGGTTCAGCTGGAGTTTACTGGAATGGTTGTCTATGTATCACTATTGTAATTAGTTTAGTTTAGTCTAGTTAAGTTAAGTTAAGTTTAGTTTAGTTTAGTTTAGTCTAGTTTAGTTTAGTTTAGTTATTTGGCAGGGACAATGTACATTATTTTCTTTCCTCAAACTCCACTGTGCTGCCTCTTGTGTCTCTGCTGTCTTGTTGTGTCTTGTTGTGATGTGTGTGGGATTTTTTAACTGTCGATCATTTTAAAGTTTTATGTACACTGTATTTATCAATTGGATTTATAGTTTTAGCAAAAATTTACTACTTGTTAATAGTTGTATATTGTTCACTGTGTAATCTTATTTTGTCATCATTGTTTTTAGGGAGACCATTTTAAGATCTGTCCAGGGACAACAGATGAAAAATAGCCTTTTGCCTAATTCTGGTACATTTACAGATATGTTAATTAATGTACACTGTCCCTGTCAAACCAATAAGTAAAAATAAATACAGGAGAATTAATCACAAAAAAATAAAATTAACATTTTTTATTGTTTAAATGTTTAACTGTTTGTTTTTAACTCTTTGTATTTTAACTGTTGCTTTTGACTGCTTTTAACTGTCTATAATGTATATTATACTTGTTGTAAGGCGACCTTGAGTGTCCAGAAAGGCGCCTAATAAATAAAATGTATTATTATTATTATTATTATTATTATTAGTATTATTATTATTATTATTATTATTATTATTATTATTATTATTATTATTATTATTATTAAAATGAAAAGATGCTTTGTACCAGACTCAGAGCTAATTTCCATCTGCAGTCCCTGAGACATTACAACCAACATTACAAACAATGAACATAAAGCATAAAAACAATTCAATTCATAATATTTACAGTGGCGGTGATACATTTCATCAATTTGTAAAAAAAAAAAAAATTCAAACTCTTTTCGCGATACCTGTACTCCCTTCTCATGTCTAGTCTTTAATGCTGACACGTATGCACTCTTAGAAATTGTTGTTTGATTTCCAGGCTAAATTGTTTTTAAGCATTTGCATAATTTTAGCTCAGTTGGAAGTTTGTTTTAAATGAAAATGCAGATTGTCCTAATGGTGTTTTCCGTTTTGGTATTACACATTGGCCATTGACTGTTGACCTGGTTGTTCTGACCATCTGATCAGATGTTAAATGAATAAACCTTTTCAATGGCGGTGTTGCCACATTATTGATAATCTTGAATAATAGATTGGCCAGTTTAATTGTATTATCAAAGTTGAGCATTTAATGTTTAGTTAATATCTGCCAGTGATGGTATTTCCATGGTTTCCGATCTTGAATCTTAAGTGCTTGCATTCAAAAATAATAATAATAATAAATAAAAAAGTGAAATATGTACTGAAATGTATGTTTACAGGGTGAGCAGCTGTAAAATATGAGTCTGAATTAATTACCCAATGGTGTTAGTTGTGTTAGTTAATTGAGTAGTTAGTCAGTGTTAGTTAATTGTTAATTGTGTTAAGTGAATTAGGTAATTGAGTAGAAGTACAAATACTGGTGCAAAAAAAATAAATAAAGTAAAAGTATCACATGAAAAACATCTACTTAAAAATTCCTGTACTTAAAGAGTAAAAAGTTAAAGTATTTTGTACTGATTTTGAGGTTATAAGTGCTTCAAATGTATTCATTTCGATAATGATGTGTGCTGTATATTGTTCAATAGAAAAAATAGAATCAATCTTTTTTTTTTCTAGCTGTTTTAATTTCCAGGTCTCAAACAATAATAAAAATTAGTTTTACTTTTCAGTCCAATTTTTCGGGAGTAGAAAATATTAGAGTAGAAGATCTCTCTAAAATGCAGTATAAGTAAAAAAAAACATCCTTTCTAAAATGTACTTAAGTCAAGTACAGATACCTAAAATGTAAAAGTACAGTACTTTACTACCTTTACTTTGTTACCTTCTTCCACTGTGTATAGTCTAGCTCAACCACCACAAGTTAGGCTATTTACTGTAATTATTGTACTTTTTTATTATTAAAACGTAAAATGGTTTTGCTTGTGTATTTTCTCCTATAGACCTATTGTAATTTGTGGCTCCTAACTTAAAATGATTTAGTTGAATAGATCAAAATAATCAAGGGACAAAAAATACCTTGAGGCCTGTACAGACAGTGGCAGGTGTGGACTTCAATCTTTCACAGATGACCGTCCCCACCTGTTGCAGTGGCCCAAAGTGGAGGAACATTTGGATTTTCACTTTGAAGCTGCAGCCCCATTATGATCACTGTTATGGCTGGATGGTCGGCAAGGTCAAAGCTCAGAGGTCAGAGGCTGGTACCAGAAAGGATGTGGTCATGTGCTGCACAGAAGGCTTATCCACAGGGGCCAGACTTCCTCCTGCAGGGTCTGTGTCATGGTACCACATTACACCAGCAAAAAAAGAGAAAGAGCTGTTTCATATGAGCTACTTAGCGGACATAACAGAGGAGGACAGAAGCTCCCTGTGGGGCAGAAGGGCCAAAGCTCATGTCTCTTTTCTCGCTTCCTTTTCCTTGATTCCTCTCTTCGATTCTGCAGTAAGTTGGGGAGGAAATCTTGGCCACAGCAGAGGAGAGAGGAGCAGAGAAGAGAGGCAGGAAGAGACACAAGCTGAGGGTGTTTACTTGAAAACTACCACTACATGACATCACAAGGTGGAACAGAGCGTTTTGAGCTTTGGAGATGTAGATGTAGACTAATAAACAAGGGTTACTCAAACATGTGTGAATGAAAGAAAACACACCCCTAGTTTTATTTTTGAGGAGGTAACAGCATTATAAAATGGCTTAAAGCTCACAAGAGTACATTTTGCGTAGGACCTTTAAACTGGACCTCAGTGATGTTTTATTTGTGACACCTGGGGCATAGCCTCGGGCCTTAGTCTCCCCACAGGATGCCAATCCTTTAATCCCAGTGATATGAGCAGCCGACCCCTGGTACACGTCTCCAGATTTTTCTTTTTGATGGTTTGGCATTTGTATTGTCCCCAGCATTGGGAAGTAACTGAATACAGGGAATCTATTTATTTATTTATTTCTCTAAAAAGGGACAATGCACATTAATCAACAACAAAACAATGTAAATGTGCCCGAGTTAGCTGATAAGAGCTAATTTGCA
Source organism: Paratrypauchen microcephalus (assembly GCA_036785185.1). NCBI lineage: Eukaryota > Metazoa > Chordata > Actinopteri > Gobiiformes > Gobiidae > Paratrypauchen > Paratrypauchen microcephalus. Next base: position 599,712 of record JAVJIX010000005.1, on the reverse strand, counting down.
TCAGTTGTCCCTTTGCCAGATGTCAAAAAGGCATCCTAAAAGAAAATACACTTGAAAAGTTACACATTAAAAATTACAGAAATGTACAATAACATTTCAGAAATACAATTAAAGTTTTAGTGTTCACACATTTGCGTTTCTAAAAGCCACTTTTTAGCATTCTTTTTAAAAGCAGAGAATGAGGGAGTTGTTCTGATGGCTTCAGGCACGGAGTTCCACTGATGGGACGCTCTGACGGAGAAAACAGACTGACCAAATACAGTTTTTCTATGAGGAATAATGCAGTCTTCCCTCACTGCTTCTCTGGTCACTCTGCCCTCACTAGATCTAAAATTAACAAAGTACCATACATATTCAAAATACTAATTTTGAGTAACTGTATTTTGGTACAATTATTTTTTCATTTGGCGGTATTCAGAATACAGCTAGTTTTCTATAATCAAAGGAATACATGGCAGTCTTTAAACTGCATAAACTCAGTGAGAAAAATATAAAACACTGCTCTTGTGGTGAGGCATGTGTGACTTTTCCTTCTCTGATCAGTGATAAATAAATGTAAACAGTGAAACAAATAAAGCTATTTTTAATCCTATGTTGCATCTTAACTCCATCCATCTTCTTCCGCTTCTCCATTTCTGGGTCACGGGGGTAACAGCCCAAGCAGATCTGCTGCCCAGAACACAGTGCACCAGCCCCCATGAATCCTCCCACGGGTGGTGGGTCCACGTCACAACTGGCCTTGATGTATCTTCTGTCATGGGGGCTACCAGTGTCCGCAGACACTGGGGGCGAGGTGGGTTTAAGTGTCTTGCCCAAGGACACAACAGCAGCAAACATCTGTGGGAGCTGGGATCACACACGGCCAACCCATCGAGAACGGGATACGAACCCCTGGATCAGTAGACAAACGCTCTACCAACTGAGCTTCTGCCGCCCCCTCTTAACTCTATTATTTAAATGCAACTCAATGAAAAAGTATTCTAAGTATTGAGAATACAGTGCTCCGATTGACCCATATTGGAATACATTACAAAATACTATTTAATGTAGGTATTCAGTATTCTGTAACTAAATAAATTTTCTTTGAAGTATCCCATCACTGATTGTCTCCACTATATGGGCCTATACATATATGTAGACAGACTAATAAAGGCTTTGATACAAAACATGACTCCAGGTATGTTTTTGATGAGGCAACTACATTCTAACTTGGCTTAAAGCTCACAAGAGTCAATTTTGAGTAATAGAGGACCTTTAAGTTGGCTTCATGCATTATGGTCAGCAGGAGCGGACAGGGTTAGCATGTCCAGTTAGATAAATTTAATATGCAAAATGGATAATAAAAGGCAATTAAAACTAAAACTGGCAGCACGGTGGCTGAGTGGCTAGCACTCACACTTCACAGCAAGAAGGTTCCGATCCCCAGGTCGCCCAGGCTTTTCTGTGTGTGTTCTGTGTGGAGTTTGCATGCATGGTCCGGGTTCAATCCCCGTTCTCCCCGTGTCTGGGTGGTTTCCTCTGGGCACTCCGTTTTCCCCCATCAACCCAAAACATGCTCCTCCAGCTAACGTCCTGACCAAGACTAGCAATAAGATCATGGAGATGAGTCTCGGGGCGCCTGAAAGATGAGCCCACTGCTCCTGAAGGATGGGTCAAATGCAGAGAAATAATTTCCCTACGGGGATAAATAAAGGATGTCTTCTTCTCTTCTTCTTAAACTACCTCATGGACAATATATAAAGCACTGTACCCCTCTGTTTTTTTAATGTATTTTGCTTATGGAGTCTGGACTAGAATGTATGTGTTTTAATTTATTTAAAATAAAAATAAAAATAAAAGCCTGTGGGCCTTTTGATATGTATAGCCTGCTATTTGTTTTGTCCCCACTAGTTGGAGCTAAAGCACAAAGCCAAATTAAACAGTAGCAGCTTCTATTAAAATTCCAATCACAAGCCAGACTTCCCCAACCCTCTCTCTCGTGAATCAGCACTGCACATGATGAACGCTTTTACCGAGTTCAAGGACAGGAGCCACACCAGCACTCACTCTTATCAAAACACCGTTCAAATATAATTTATTGCACATTTAAAGATCAACATAAAGTGGCACAATACCCATTTTCAGTCCTGTTACACCAAAACCGAAGACGAAAATAAGAAATCCTTACAAAATGCTTCAACACACACCATCTTTAGAATTGTGTTTTTTTGAACAAAATGGCCTTAACGTTGCAGGAATGCCAGAGCGAAACTGCATAGATTTCCAAAAAACACTTCCTAAAAAATGTTAAAAAATTAAAAAATAAGTAGTTTTTTATGGCACGGAAAACCAAATCAGCATTACTCATAGTTATGAGTATAGCCACTTCCACTTTAACCCAGTGATTTACAGTGTGTAGAACAAAAAGGGTATTCCCCAAGTGAACAAGGAACAAAAGTGAGTAACATTTTCTGAAATAAACCAGTGTTGAGCCTGATTTGGAAAAGACTATTTGCAAGAGTTTAAATTTCAAAGTTGAGGTTTAAAAATAAAATCACATTAGCCCTAAATTATTCTTAGCATCTAAAATAATGTTACTGCTTTACAATATAGGATCACTCAAAACTATGTGAAAATACAGTTTGTAAGTTATTAAAAAAGTCCTTCTATGTTGTAATCCAGAATTTGTCTTTCATTTGTTTGTATGCATATCGATCAGGGGTGTGCAAAAATATCAAAATAGTGATATTTTGATAATAAATTATCATCATACGAATTATGATACTAAAATTGGTGATACAGTATTGTCATCATGGGCCGCTATATCGATATATCATCAAGATCATTTTTTGGTATCTTTTAGCAATTTTTTTTTTTTGTCTGTGACCACATTACAATATTGTTGCTTATTTAGTGGAAGGAAACTTGCTCGTGCGATACACTTGACATATTTTTTGACATGTTTTGATGATTAAAATTCATTAAAATTATTATCACATGAACTTTACACAGGTAGTGGTTTAATAAAGAACTATTGTTGCTAAAATGTATTTGGTTCTTAAAAAGCAGCAGTATATCACAGAGTATCATGTACAATCAGGGCTCTCAAGTCTCACGCATTGAGAGTGTGACACACGCAATTCGACGTGTTCACGCGCTCACACGCCACACATGGCATTTCTCACGCTGATTTCTTTTTCTTTTTTTTTGTGCCCAGAAAATTGGTCTGTGTGGCTTAGTTTATGCAGGCTCCGCGCATTTTCAGCGAAAAAAACTCAAGACGCGCAGACGAGCAGACGAGCAGACGCGCAGACGAGCAGACGCGCCGTCCCCCGGGCACGTCCTGAGCCTCAGTCCCGGTGCCACGTCTCCTCTGAGACGCACCGACTCCGGTCCCGGTGTCTCCGTCTGTGCGTAACGTGTCCCCCCCTGACGGCATACGCGCGGCCCAGAGCTGAACTGCCCATGGTGAGCCGCGGGCCCGGTGCATTAACCAGACTCTTACATGAATCCTTTAAAAATGTCCCGCTCCCCCCCGCCCCGGTCCCTCTTCCCCGCCTCTCAGCGCGCACTGACAAAGTGCGGTGATGATAAAACAAACTGAGAACCATCAGGTAATAACTTCATTCATATAACTCTCATTAGTTGCTTTGTACTTTAAGTTTGCTCTTTAGACAAACAGGGCTCTCAACACGCAATTCGACGTGTTCACGTACGACCCCGCTCAAAACTTGAGAGCCCTGTGTACAATATATCGATCATCACATGTATCGCCATATCGTGATAATATCGTGAACCATGTATTGAGTATTGGATCGTGAGAACCCCTTTAATTTGTTAACCATGGTACCAACTGCCAATTACTGCTGATTTAGCTAGATGTGGGTCAAAGGCATGTAAATCTATTTATTTTTATTTATTCATTCATTCATTTTGGCTTTATTTCTATACACAGGTTGCTAAACATTTGCACTTTTCTGTAAATCTTTTGAATAACTCAATAAAATAAAAATTATAAGTAGTGACTAAACAAAAATCTAAAAAAAATTCTAAATTTTGGCTATTAGCATTGCAAACTGGCTAGCAACCTTACCAGTCTAGTCACAGTGGTAGTTTTAGGCCTACATTATATTGATCCCTATATTGAAAAGCAGTATCCAGTGTGCACTTAGTTGTGGTGGTATTTGAGAAAAAAATAATAAAAATAAAATGACAAAAACATGATCGTCACAGTCATATCTCCATAATACTATTTACATCTTTGTCCTTTATCTTTTCAAAGCCCCATCAGAAAACCTCTTTGCATCCATATTAGTACTTAATTAGTCAGCATGTTTCAGATTGTGTGGCTAAATACTATTATGTATTGCTGCATGGCTCGTTTGTGTCAAAAAAAATGTAGTTTTTTTGTGTGGAAAATCTACTTTGTGTGTGTGTGTGTGTGTGTATTCAACTAAACCTATGAATTTGTTGATCCTAGTAAACAAAAAACTTCTCCCATTGAAAAGCATGGTGTAACCTAGCTTGATAAATGACCATTATGTACAGTGATAAGTGATGGAAGTGCAAAACCTAAACTCTACAGTGAACGTTACGATATGTTGCTTGCCGTCTTCGCTCTTCGCACTATGAAAACGCATGGATGTAAAAAAAGCACAGCATAATACAGAGTTGGCCAACGGCTAACGGCACAATTAGCATGCTAACTGGCTAATAACATCTCTCCTAGACACAGTATATTAGGGTTACCTGATTCGGACGTTTTACAGTTTCACTGGGACAGCCTGGTTGCACAATATTTGCGTATAAATATTAACCAGTGGGTCTGTTGGTACCGTGTTAAAGAAAGTCTACTCATATGAACAACTTCAAATCGAATTTTGGTGAACGGGCCCTTCCAACTGTGGCCCGTTCACCAAATTCGGGTTTCCAACTGTGGACTGTGATTTAGAAAACAGTTTATTAAAATACACGTGGGAAATGGCTGCCAATATAAAAGCATTAGCGTTTTTGTGTAACTTCATAATCGTAAATCTTTATCATTTGATTCAATTCAACAAGTTCCATTTTCAGTTCCAAGTTCCAGTCTATAGTCTTTAAAATCTCATAAACTAAAGATGTATTGTAGTATTAAAGGAGAAGCACTTTGGTGTCATTTGGAGCAGTTTCATAGATGTTGTGGTGTAGCGGTATCCGTGAAGTTCTCGGGGCATATGTTTGCGGTCTCCAAATAACACAAACTTTAGCACTTTTCAAATCACAGAAGATCGCTGTGTCAGCGTAGACTCTAAGTGGATTCCAAAGCAGCTTGAAACCCGATATCCAGCTATAGTTTCATCTGATGACGTCACAGATGCCACAGCTGATGCCAAGTCACAGCTGTTTAGCAGATAAACATCGCTAGTCCGAAAGAAGCCAACACCGCTCTGAACTTTTCTGTTGCGAGACATGGCTGAAGATTCAGACTTTGAGATTGAAGAGGACTTATTTGAGTATGATGCCCGTCCCTATCGTTTTGAGCCTGAGTATACGGAGGAAGAGATATTAGAAAGAAGGAAGCGGAGACAGTATGAGGAGCAGCGCACAAGAGAACAGCGAGCGACGGCCCGTCTACGAAAAGACAGTACCTTGTGGTGTTTATGTGGACATTGTATGTCAATGGCCACAGAGGAAGAATGCCTTTGCTGTCTCGAGTGGGATATCGGGTTTCAGGCCGCTTTTGACTCCACTTAAAGTCTACGCTGACACAGCGATCTTCTGTGATGTGAAAAGTGCTAAAGTTTGCGCAAACATATGCCCCGAGCACTCACGTTAACGGATACCACTACACCGCAACATCTACGAAACTGCTCCAAATGACACCAAAGTGCTATGGGTGAGTAAAACAACTTGTTTTATTACCGAAATAAGGCTCAGATTGTAAAAAAACGTTAATTCTCCTTTAACTAGGGATGCATCAATCCAATACTGGTATCAGATATCAGATATCGGCTGCCAAATATCAATAGGCCTACGTGATATTTTTGCTTGGTCGTATAAATCTATGTAATAAGACTATTTACTGGTCATACAAGTCTCAGTGTTTGAACTTTTATCTACACAAAGTTGTTCTGTAGTTACTTGACGGATAAATATGAGCCACATAACACATTTGGAGCAGTTTTTTCTCATTTTATTTTTATATAAAGGAAGTAGATGTCATTTTGAGTCTCTGATACCGGCTGATATTGATATTAGCGTATACTTCAAGCTATAGTATTGAAATCAGTACCGGGACTGAAAAAGATTGATCGGTGCATCTCTTACTAACAATGGCATCGTTCACAAGGCCCAAGAAGTTCAGAATTCTAACAAACTTATACATATCAAAAAATACACTGAATATTTTCTAAATTATTCATATGGGTAGACTTATTTTCAAATGGCACCAGTTCAAATCCCACAATAAACAAAATAACACATTGTGAGACATTGGACCTCTGCCTGAAACTGACCAGAAAATATGAAAACAATATATACATGAACAATTGTAAAAAAAAAAAAAAAAAAAAAAAAAGGAGAATGTAATTGGCACAAAAACAAACAAAATATGCTTCTTAGTAGAGCTTAAATCAAAATGAATAACTTAACTACTCATCCCATTACCACTGCAGTGCCATTTTCAGTGTTAAAAAATGAAAATAAAAAAGCAGTACAAAGAATACCTGCTCAAAATGTTTAATTTCTGATCCAGCATAATTTCATTTATGGAGTTACAAGCTGGGAATAGCAGATAGGAAAGACCTCAAAAGTATCCAGCCTTAGATTAAAGATGGTTGGTCGTCATGCCTGTGTTAATACCACAAAAATAAGAACTGTTGTCATGATGCAGTTAGTTAAAAAGCAGCACTTGAGAAAAAATGATTGAGAAATGCTTAAAAATGTGAATTTGGATAGGCTTGTACCATTGTGGCAGTGTTTTCTTTTCATTTTTTAATGGAAATCGACCATGAATTTGACTCGTCTCGTCTTCTCTTCTTCATCCTGATTTGGTTTGCTTCGGAAAAATATAACCGCAAACGTAATCTTTTCCCCCCCAACACGAGTTTCCTTTTTTAAAGCCACAGTATTTGCAGCATCCCCAAAATTCCTGGACAAGATGGAGGTGCTTCGATAAATGCTAAATAGTTTGTTTTGTATGGCACAGAGAGGAATCAGTGACTCGATTCAGTTCTTCGAGGTTCCTCTGAGGTTAGTTAGTGCACATCGTTCTTGTGTGTGGGTTTGGATGGAGATGGAGATGGAGATGGGGTAGGCTGGGATAGTATGGGGTAGGATGGTGCGGGATGGGGTAGAATGGGGCATGTTGGGTTGTGGTGGTCTATAGGTTCTCCCCCGGTTGGTACTGAGGCTCGGTGGAGGTGAAGTAGTCCTCTAGGAAGCCCTGTAGGTACTCGAACGTGGGTCTCTCCTCTGGGTCCTTCCTCCAGCAGGACAGCATGAGCTCGTGCAGGGAGCTGGGGCATTCAGACGGGCAGGGCATCCGGTACCCCCGCTCCACCTGGTCCAGCACCTCGCGGTTCACCATCCCTGTGGAGAAGATCATTTGAAGACAACAATATTAGTGAGGAGACAGTGATGCAGCGAGTTAAATGGTCAGGTTTTCAACTCTTCCAACTATTGATTGGTTTAACTAAAAAAAAAAAATACAACTCAGGCTTGGTTTAATTCATTTGTTACAAAGAGTAAAAGCATCAGAAATGTATTTAAACTGTGTTTTTCTGGAAATAATACCGTAATTTCCGGTGAATATAAGCCGCAACAACTAAATTTTCAAAGAATTTTATTTTTGTACATATATAGGCTGCATCTATCTATAAGCCGCAGGTATCCACGTCTTCAACAAGTTTTCAAGTTCCGAACATCTGCTTTTATTGCCTCTGAAAGCTTTTGTCGTCTTTTTGCATTGAGTCAGTTCGTCACGCTGCTGTCGCCAACGTCTCACCATCGACTCATCAATGCCATACTCACCTGCAGCAGCTCTATTTCCTTCTTTAACAGCCAGATTGATTGCCTTTAGCTTAAAAGCTGCATCATATGCGTTTCTCCATGTGTTTTCCATGAAGAGGGTGTGTGCATGAAGCATAACTGCACAAAATCAAACTAGTATCTTCCACAGCACATCGTCTCTTCACCTGTCTGTCTCGCTCTTGCACCCCGTCACTTCTCGCTCTACTGCGCATGTCTCCTGCAGAAACAGCTGCTGTCTGTGTCTGGGATCATGTCGGTGTCTGGCTCTCCCGGGGGGCGGGGATAGGTATATCGATCAGGTATGAGTGGATGTCCGACTACTGAAGTTTGAGACGGTTCTTCTCGTCATTTATGCACTCATTTGCATTTAATGCATACGGGGTCATTAAGAAGTGTCCCACTTGCTAATGTTTATTTAGCATCATAACTTATTTTATTGAGATAATCACATGGAGATAAATAATCCCTCGCAACAGAAAAGTTATTAGCGTCTTCTTATCTGCAAAACAGCTGTGACTGCGCACATGTGCACTGGCCTCCTCATCTACTCGAAACTATGTCTAAATCTCGGATTAGAGGCCACTTTTGACTCAAACGAAAGTGTATACTAAGACACTGAGCTTCTATGATTTGAAAAGTGCTAAAGTTTGTGTTATTTTGGTGACTGCACCGTTGTGCCCCGATCACTCACGTTAACGGATATCGCTAATCTAAAACATCTCCGGAAACGCTCCAAATGACACCAAAGTGCTATGGGTGAGTAAAACAGCTTGTTTTATTACCGAAATAAGATTGTAAAAAACGTTAATTCTCCTTTAATCGCACAGACAGCGGCGCTTTCTGCACTCAGGCTGCGCACACACATCTGCCGTGTTGATAAACAAATAATCCGTCCATATTATTAGCCGCATCGTTGTATAAGCTGCAGGGTTCAAAGTGTGAGGAATAAATTAGTGGCTTAGTCTGGAAATGACGGTATAATATACTCCAGATTCATTTTCATTTCTGCTTAAATTAATCAAACTAATTTGAATCAACTGTTCAAAAGGACTGACTGTAAATGAGATATATAGTTTATGCCATATTGGAAAAGAACAAGTTGGCCTATAAATAAATGAGGCTGCATTGTTAAGGTATTCTCAGTTCATTACCTGGATATGGAACTCTGCCTTTTGTTGCCAGTTCGGTCAGGAGAACTCCAAAAGACCACACATCTGACTTTATGGTGAAGCGTCCATAAAGAGCTGCTTCTGGAGCGGTCCATTTGATCGGGAACTTGGCTCCTACACAGAAAGTATTGGTTGGTTCAAAAGTATTCACATTATCCACAGTTAAAAACATCTATGAGACCGTGAGTGGTTCAGTGTAGAGAAGGTTTCATCGGTGGTCATCTGGACTTTGTTTTTGCAATCAAGACAATAACAAGTCAGTCACATGCAAATCAGGTACTTAATAATGCTGAAGATGAGACAGCCACCCGGGAGCGAAAGAAGTACTCAATTTTGTTACTTACAGTAAAGTAAAAGTAAAAGTACAGATACCGGACCAAAGTAAAAGTATCATGAAAAAAATCAACTAAAGTAAACGTATTAAAGTTCCTGTTTAAAAATGCACTGAAAGAGTACAAAGTAAAAAGTAATCCACGCAGATTTTGAGCTCCAATAAAGTTTCTTCTAAAGTTTTTCCCCCATCTTTTTATATTTGTATATCCTCCTGAGACCCGGCCCATTTATTTGTGTCCCTTATAGTGGACATCGAGTTAAACAGTCTATCTTTTTAGTGTTTTGAGACTCTGTGGCTTTTGTTTGTGGCTGCACTATGATTAAAAAATAAATACATATATACATAAATGCATATATAAGTAAATACACAAGCGCATAAATACATAACTGCATAAATAAATACATACATACACAAATACGTAAACGCATAAATACATAAAGAAATACATAAATAAATACGAAATTTAAAGGGAGTCTAAAAACGTTTTGAGTCGACTGTAGAAGCTTGTCAGAGATGTTGGTCATTAGGTTAACTTCACATGGATTTAGCACTGTTACAGTCCATTACAGAGGACATGTTACAACATTATGAATAAAAATAAAATGAACAAAATGTAAAGGCTAAGGTGTTCATTTACCTCCAAATAGAAAAATAATAATAATAATTTAAATACACTTTTTCTTCGGGTCCCGGGAGGATTCAAAGACAGACTTACTTTTACTTTTCAGTCCATTTAATAAATATAGTTGAGTAGAAAGTACAGATACCTGCTCTCAAATGTAGTAAAGTGAAAGTAAAACTCTCTATAACGATCCATAATGATGTTAGCAGTAAACAAAGGCAGGGCGGTTTCCCTCTAAAACCGATGAAACCTTCTCTGTATCATCACCATCTTGTTGTAGGTGTTGTTTTGGGCACCGTTTTAAACTCAAGTATAAATATCTGGTTGATGACTCACCCTGCCTGGCTGTGTACTCATTGTCCTCTATGAGCCTGGCCAGTCCAAAGTCGGCAACCTTACACACCAGGCTGTCCCCCACCAGGATGTTGGCGGCACGCAGGTCCCGGTGCACGTAGTTCATCCGCTCCACGTAGGCCATTCCGGCGGCAATCTGGACACGACCAGGGAGGTACACAGGGACTTTATTAAAAACACGCCATTATGTAATATTCAGGATTTATTATATGACCCCCTGTGTGTTCGGACATAATTAAAACTCTAAATATAATGCATTAGAAAGGCTAAGTACACATTGGTCTTGGTATTTTTCAATGTATAAATTAAACTGGAACTAAATAACTGTGTATATCGGGTATTTTGTACTGCTCCTAGTCCTTTTTGGGAATTTTTGCCAGATAAAGGCCTAGTGATGAAACGTTGTATGTCTTAATAAATCTTACATTTTGCAAGTAAGACGGACTGCGGGATTATTTTCTTCTCGTATGTTCTGGGGCTGCTCCCTCTCCTCCAACGCACCCGTTTGAAGAAATTGAAGTGTGAAGTTCTCATTCTTGGGAATTTTAGTGCAAATTAAGTGAATTTTCTATTTTATTATGATTATTTTATTCTTTTCTTTAGTCCTTCAACTAGGGGTGTGCAAAATAATCGTCATGACAATGCATCGCGATACTAACGCGATACAATATACTGCATCGATTCTTGATGCCAAAAATCGATTATTATTATTCATTAATAATTTATTAATTTATTATTAATAAATTAATTAATTATTAGTTGTTTTTTTTTAATAAATCCTATGCACTTTTTTCTTCTGTGAAAAGGGTATTGTTTGTTATGATGGTAGCTACCTCCAAAATGGCAAATGTTTGAACATCATTTTTTGTTTTAAATCCTATGCACTTTTTTGTTATTGGTTTAGTTTATTTGTTTTTGTTATTCAGTAAATTCAGTTATGAATTGAGTTGCTCAGAGTTATGTATCAATTGAAGACACTACCCAGATACACAGACACTGATATTTAAGTTATCCTCTTTTTTTTTTGGTACATTTTCACTGAAGTATGTCGAATATATTGCAATGCATCGCAATAATTCAAGTATCGTGATGCATCGTGATAGTATCACATCGTGGCATATGAATCGTGATTCTAATTGAATTGTGACTTCTTTGCCAATACCCTCCCCTACCAACTACTGCCCACTTTAGCAGCTCTTATGTGAAATGTGGTTGTAGGAGGCGTTTAGGTGTTTAGTCTCACAAATAAGTAAATAATTTCAAGCTTGATAAAAAAAAAAGAAGCCTCAGCTGGAGGAGTGAAGCAGTGAAAAGTTAATTTTAAAATCTATGTGCGTTTCTGATGACGAAACATTACAGCAGAGTTAAAAACACTTTCGTTCTGGGGTCACTTTCAAAAAAGCAGACTGTAGACCACATGCAGTTTTGGAGAGGCTCTGATGTGGTCATACTGGCATCAAAAAATCTAGTCCAACAGCTCAAAGTCATGACTGTCAGAGCTCACAATGTTAGACCTGATAATGTCGTCTTACCTGAGCAGCCATGTCGACTAACTGTGGCAGACGGAGCATCTTCCCAGCATCACCTTTGAGGAAGTCTAATAAACTGCCTGTAAAAAAAAAATAAAAATAAAAAATAAAAAAATAAATAAATCAGTGCAGCCACCAAACATAACACACATAAGAACAAATAAAAACATTAAAACATAATTTTAATTCAAAAGGAAAATCTAGCCACATCATTTCATAAGCCTGGCATGGTAAGAATTGGTATGAATAATTATCCATCTATTCATCTATCTAAGGAGCAAGCCAAGGAGCTATGGACGTTTGAGATGCTACAGCTGTTTTACATCATATGTGGTAGCAAATGTGACAGAAAACCTTCCAGAGGAAATAATTTGAGGGAATGAACAATGACTGTTGGTTTGTGTGAAATGAACAGTCTCCATGGAGACCTTGCAAGAGGCCAAGGACAGGCTTTTTACACCATATGGGGCAGCAAATGTGGCAGAAGAAACACTTTGAGGGAATTAGCCATTTCACCACCAACCAACCACCAACAAAACAACGCAGCTAAGAATGAGGCCTTTCCTTTTATGTTCACCTGGCTTCCCCTGGAGGCTGCTGTGATGCTGCAGGACACAGACACTCTTATTTTATTTTTGTTTAAAGGAAATAAATGCTGTTTTCAGTTTCTGCACTGGCATTGGTTAATATCAGGAATCGGCGGATACTTAAAACCATAGAAAAATTGGTATTGAAACCGAACGTCTTATCCCTATCCATTAGAATAGTCTTTGTCTCTGACCTTGGCTCATGAACTCAGTGACGATGTAGATTGGCTCCTCTGACACCACTGCGTACAGCTGCACTAACTTCTCATGACGGAGCTTCTTCATGACCTGCGCTTCCTGCAGGAAGGCCTCAGGAGACATGGTCCCAGGCTTCAGGGTCTTGATGGCCACTCGCGTCGTACCGTTCCAAGTACCTGGACAGACAAGGAAGCGTTTTATTACCCATGTGTCTTATTAAGTGTTTTTGTGCAAACACATTAACATGTAAAGTACATTTATTTGTGTCTTACAAAATGCCTGATGATAAAATAAAAGAATTGTAGCAGCAGAACAGTGCAATGGAAGAGATAATATGTTAATCTTTTCTAATTGTATAATCCAGTGTTGTGAATTCTGTCCAGATTGAAGTGTGGTGGCCAACCAGAATTCTCCTCTCGACCACTGCATCCATAAACTGTACGGTGCCTTACCCAAAAACACAACAGTATGACATGCCCCAAAACTTGGGTATATACACAACAGAATATACAAAAAAAAAATCCTAAACATATGGGGTTTGTGTTCATTTTGTGCACATATACTGTAAAATACTGTACACCTTATATACATTATATATATTTTCCGAGATTACAGACTAACCTGCTAAACTAGCTTTTGTTTGTTAAATGGTTATATTTGATCTAGAGTGGTTTTGGCATGTCCCTGTCCCTATAAACATAATGATCTTTTGTGTTGCTTTTAGTGATTATTTATTATGATAATTTTTCTTAAAACATGCACAGAAATGTAAAGAAATTAGTGAAAAAACAGCAGCAGCAGCCCTTACCCATCCAGACCTCTCCGAAGCAGCCCTGCCCCAGCTTGAGGTCCAGCCTGAGGGACTCTCGGGGGATCTCCCAGGCGTCTCTGGCCAGGCCCTGGGTCTGAGGTTTGGACACAGGGCACACATCTGTGAGGGCATGGCACAGGCCGTCCGAGTGCTCTGGAGGAGGAAGGAGAAGAGGAAGAGAATGAGCTTAGTCATAATAAAACATCAGCCAATTTACAATAATGTCACAACCTTAGACAAACAAACCAGCACCTGACACCCATTCTGCATGTATGATAAAAGGAGAAGTTCAATTTGTCAACTGGACAAACTTTGTCCAGTTGACAAATTGAACTTCTCCTTTTATCATGGATTCTACCTGGACGACTGAGGGACTTTTCACGCATTCTGCATTTAAACACCCGTATGAAAAAAAAGATAATGTTACAGAATGTTAGAATTGGAAATGAGGAGAATGTTTGATGGAGGAGGACATACGAGCTTTTCTTTAGAGGGAGTATTCCATATTGCTTTCCAATGTGATGTCACTATCTACTTTTAGCAACTGTTGTCATATGTAATCAATTTGAGCATAGAACTTAAATGATTAAGAGTGCAATTTTTATCTATTTCAGTTCTGCCATGATTTTTTGAACATTGAGACACTTTTTGATTTGGAAGTCTGAAAAATAACTGTACTTTCAGATCTGAATAGAAGGCTGTGTGTCCAAACTAGGGCTGCACAAAATGAGAAGAGGGGATTCTCACCAATTATGCTGAATATCGATTTGTTTTTTAATACAAAATAAAAAACAGAAATCTTGATACACCTTACATTACAAGTCAAACTGTGTGGGATAGAGTACACACATTTTTATCCTCTGACATACACAAAGATTAAATATGTGGTTCCTCGCTCTATCGCGGTTCACTGTTCGCGGCCTCGCTGTTTCACAGATTTAAAAAAAAATCTTTTTTATAATGTAACATTGTGTTCTGCATCCTGATTGGCAAAGAGACTGTAGACCTTTGCCGATTGATAGATGGGGGATGCAGGGGGGGACCGGGTCTAAACCTGGACTGGTCCTGAACTAAACCAGGACTGGACCAGGTCTAGCCCTGGACTAAACCGGGACTAGACCAGGTCTAAACAAGGATTAAATCACCCAGTGCGGCTCTTGCGTTCGTTTGTGCGTGTTCGGTTTGTGGCTCGGGCTGCGAGGACACGGTCCTGAGGGGGAGGCATGGTCCGGGCGTCGCGGTTCGATCTCGTGCTCGCAGCCCCGGCCTTGCGCCGGTCGTGCTGCTCTGTCACGGATTTGACCACGCGCACTTCTCTAAGGGGTTGGTGCGCGACGGGGATGTGGCAGTGCCGTTGGATGAACGCAGTGCTTCCTGCGGATCCAGTGACTCATGTCGCCGCTCCCCTCGCGGAGCCCCCATGCTTCACTATTAATACATTTTGTTGAAAATCTACAAAAGTTTGAGTGTTTAAACGAGAGAGAACTGTGAGAAAATGTTAATTCCAGTGTTTTAAGGTGTTTACAGCCTTAAAACATGCATAATAATTGTAAAATATAAAGTTGTCCTACTTCACGGATTTCACTCATTACCTAAACGAGGGACCACTGTAATTAAAAGGAAACCATTTGAATATTTTAAGTAATTTCTTTGTTAAAGGAAAAGTAACGTTATTTTACAATCTGAGCCTTCTTTCGGTAATAAAACAAGTCGTTTGACTCACCCATAGCACGTTGGTGTCATTTGGAGCTTTGGAGCAAACTTTAGCACTTTTCAAATCATAGAAGCCCGATGTCTTAATGTAAGATTTAGTTTGAAGCAAAAGTGGCCTGTAATCCGAGATTTATCCATAGTTTTCAGCTTTGCGTTTCGTGTTTGGGTCCCGGGAGCTGAGAGGCACAGTCCGCGCATGCGCACTGGCCTCCTCATCTACTCGAAACTATGGATAAATCTCGGATTACAGGCCACTTTTGCTTCAAACAAAATCGTAGATTAAGACATCGGGCTTCTATGATTTGAAAACTGCTAAAGTTTGTGTTATTTGGAGACCGCAAAGTAATGCCCCGAGTACTCAGGCTAACGGATACGCTACAACATAACTTTTACCAAACAGCTCCAAATGACACCAACGTGCTATGGGTGAGTCAAACGACTTGTTTTATTACCGAAAGAAGGCTCAGATTGTAAAATAACGTTACTTTTCCTTTAAGGTTGGCTGTAAGAAATGTCAATGTATAACATCTTCTAAATCAATACAGTGGTTCAGATGTGTGTTGTGCAGTCCTAGTTCATTTTACCTCGCACTTTGTATACGCTGTACATTAAATATATGTTTCAAACGTGGTACTGACTTCGGTAGTGGAAGACGAGCTGTTGCAGGCTGGTGAACTGCGTACGAGAGGTGATGTAAAAACCCCCACTGTCCAGTTTCCTGATCTTATAGTGTTTGACGTTCAGGCCTTTGGTGTTGTCATAGTCGAGCACGGAGAGACAGTACGCCCCTGGAAAAAGGAGAGAGGAGAAAAACACATGTCAAAGACTGAGGATCGGATCAGAGAGGGGGCCGTGAACCAGGGCTCATCCCGGAGGAGACAGCTGCTCGGTGGGATGTCCAGACACAGACAGCTGGGACAGAAAAGCCTCAGTGACCTCGGTAATTGACACCATGGCGACAGGACCTGCTCTGAGAGGGGAGAGTGGTGACAGGCTAAACAGGTGACAGGGAAAGTGAGAGCAAAGTGGATGTCCGTGTTTTAGTTTTTTTAGTTTTTAGCTCAATTCAGTTAACCCAATGATACTACATAGATTTGTAATAAAGTGTCTGTAATAAAAATGTCTCAGTGTAGCATGATTAGCAGTGGAGATTGGCTCATTACAAGTCTATTATCATTATGAGTTTTTAATTAATGAAAAATTCTGTCAGTTTGATGTGTAAACTGACACTAAAAAAATCTTTATTATTTTAACTTCAATCAAATTAGATATTCTTCCTTTATTGCACTGTAAATTGATATTTTTACTGGTTTGAAATCACTTTCTTTTGTGTTTTGTGTTTTATTTATTAGTCAGTGATACTACGTAGATCTGCATGGTTAGCAGGGCTTGACATCAACGGTAGCCAAATTTAACAGCAGGTAGATATCCATTTTGGCAACTAATACGTTTACCTATAGCTAGTGGGATATAATTCATAAATATTTTGTAATAATATTCTAGTAATTTATCCTGATAAGACAAAGAAACATAATGACAAAAACAAAAATATAGTCCTGAAAAGCAAAGTTTATGCTTGTTAAAGGGCCCATATTGTGCTATTTTCTGATCCATGTTACAACGTTTCCTCATCAAAAACATTCCCGGAATTATGTTTTCGTTTCACTCACAAATGTTTAACACATAAATCCTGCATATTTAGGCTGTGGACCCTTTTCCACCTTGTAATGTCATGTGTTAATTTAGGAAGTGCTCCACTGTGTTTTTAAACTCCATACACCTTCACGAGAATCATTTGGATGACTTCAGACCTGGAATTGCCAATCACTACTGAACTAAAGGGTAAAGGTAATTATAGTACAATTATCATGTAATCTCTGTAAAAAAAAATAAAAATGTAAATTTATAAATTCTCACTAGTTTAAAGGTGCATTATGTAACTTTTTCATTGGGCCACCGTCTCCTGCTTGTTTCTCATACTGTCTAAAATAGCATGACAGTATGATATTAAACACCTCTACCTTACATTTATTACATCGCCTGGCTACAGATCTGACCTGTAACTTGGTCTGATTTGGTATCCATGAAGATAGAAGATAGGTTAAATGCCATACGGTACAAACATTCCAAACAAGGCAGTAACAACTCTACGGAGAAACGCATTTGACAGACTGCCAAAAAAGTTACACAGTGCGCTCTTAATGTACCGTTTTTAAAAAAATCACTATAATCTACTGTATAATCCAAAATGAAGAACCAACATAGTCTGAGTTGAAATAGGTCAAACACATGCTCCTCACACAGATCATACAGTCTCCCTGCTCGGCTCATCTCTCATATCTATTACAGATGGCACCCTAGGGCCCCACGGACCTGCTGCCAAAGCTCCGCCCACTTTTCCCACTTTCCTTTCCACGGAGCCACGCAGAGACAGCACCCTACCGACTCGACCTAGTTACTCACCACCATCTTCCAGAGTTGGAAAAAAAAGTTCGACTCAATACCATTTTGATGAAAAGCAGAGTCTAATGTTATAAATTCTGTTTGATGCACTGACATAAATTTAATTATACTTGATTTGAGTACCGGGAATTGGGAAAACACAAAAGAAAATTATTTGAAACCAGTAAAAATATTTATATACACAATACAAAAATTAAGAATATAAAATTGTATTTAAGTAGTTAAAATAATCAATATTTTTTTTAAGGTTTACTCATTAAACCCAAATTTACTGACAAAATTTTCCATTTAAAAAATAAATAAGACAAAGAAACATAATGACAAATACAAACAAAAATATAGACCTGAAAAGCAAAGTTTATGCTTGTTAAAAGGGCCCATATTATCCCATTTTCTGATCTATATAATAATGAAAACATTCCCAGAATTGTGTTTTGTTTCATTCACAAATGTTTAACACACAAATCCTGCATATTTAGGCTGTGGACTCTGTTCCACCTTGTGATGTCATGTGGCAACACAGGAAGTGCTCCACTGCATTTTTTAATGTCCATTCACCTTCACTAGAATCATTTAAATAATTTCAGACCTGGAATTGCCAATCTTTACTGAACTAAAGGTAAAAAGTAGCTGTTAACTTGACAACTACTGCTTCATGACATCACAAGGTGGAACAGAGCATTTTGAGCTTTGGAGATGTAGACAGACTAATAATTAAGGATTTCTCAAACTTGTACCAACTCCAGGTACATTTTTGAGGAGGCAACAACATTCTAGCATGGCTTAAAACTCACATAGAGTAAATTTTGCATAATATAGGACTGTTAATAAACCTAAACTAACAATTTTACTTAAAGGAAAAGTAACTTTTTTTTTTTTAACAATCTGAGCCTTTTTTCGGCAATAAAACAAGTAGTTTTACTCACCCATAGCACTTTGGTGTCAATTGGAGCAGTATCGCAGAAGTTATGTTGTAGCCATTCTGTTGTACTAATGATCCCGTATCTGTTAACATGGTGCTCGGGGCATTACTTTGTGGTCTCCAAATAACACAAATTTTAGCACTTTTCAAATCACAGAAGATCGCTGTGTCAGGGTAGACTTTTAGTGGATTCCAAAACGGCCTGAAACCTGATATGCAGCTATAGTTTCATTTGATGACGTAATCAGAGAGGACAGTGCGCATGTGTGAACTCAGCTGTTTTGTAAACACCGCTAGTCAGAAAGAAGCTAACACCGCTCTGAACTTTACTTTTCTGTTGCGATATCGGGTTTCAGGCCGTTTTGGAATCTACTAAAAGTCTACGCTGACACAGCGATCTTCTGTGATTTGAAAAGTGCTAAAGTTTGTGTTATTTGGAGACCGCAAAGCAGTGCCCCGAGCACTCACGCTAACGGATACGGGATCATTAGTAGAACAGAACGGCTACAACATAACTTCTACAAAACTGCTCCAATTGACACCAAAGTGCTACGGGTGAGTAAAACTACTTGTTTTATTGCCGAAAAAAGGCTCAGATTGTTAAAAAAACGTTACTTTTCCTTTAAGGTCAAAGCCAAAAAACCCAACTGGCAGATCATTTGGCTTGATAAAAGAGACACAAAAAACAGTAAAAACAGAACATCTTGTAAGTAAATAAATGTAAACTAGTCAAATATCATGAACATTTTGAATTCCAACTACCTTTTTTTTAGACTATTCTTTTTTCACTCTTCATTATATTCCTCAGAGACATTTAAAAAAGTTAAGACCTCGTTTTTGTTCGAAAAGACAAGCCCGAAACATAAAGTGCTAAAGACGTGTGTCAGAAACAGCAAAGCACTTAATTAGCACATTCTCCCTCTTTCTTATCCTCTCCCTTAAGAGACACTTGGTTTGAAGTACTTCTGCTGCTCGGAGGACACTCAGGGGATTATGGGTAGTTGCATCACTTCCGCCATTCGCACATTGACTGATTTTGTACTTGTTAATATGAAGTACAATGCCCTCACATGTCTTAGATAGAAAGAACTTATTCAGTGCGATTCGAAAGCCTGGATACAGAAAAGGATGCAATAATAATAATAATCATAATAATAATAATAATAATAATAATAATAATAATGGCTGTCAGTTTAACACTTTAATTAGATTAATTAATTACACTGCAAATTAATGTGTTATAAAAATTTACTCAATTAATTATGAGCCGCAATTCAATGCTCGTGCATTTTAAATTTGGTGTACGGCGAGCAAAACGCTGCTCGGGCCTTTGAACGGCAAGTTTATTTATAAAAAGAACGAAGACGGGACTGTCCACAAGAACGCTGTGATTTGTAGCTTTTGTCAAAAAGAATTTACCAATCACCAAAGTTTCTCCAGCCTGAAGGATCATTTGAACGATAAACACGTCCGGACAAGTTCCATTGTTACCGGTAATAGAGCGAGCGTGAGCGCACTTCACCAAACCAGCAAACCAACAAACCACGCTCGCAGAATTTGGGAAACGAACGAGCAAAGCGACCACATGAAAACTGACAAACTCAATCGCAAAGTGGGTTCGTTCACTCACAATCTCTCTCCCTCTCACTCACACACTCTTAAAATGTGATTAATTAGATTAATTAATTATAAATCCTGTAATTAATTAGATTTTTTTTTTTATCGCCTGACAGCACTAATAATAATAATAATAATGATGATAAGTTTTATATAGTGCTTTTCTGGACACTCAAAGACACTTTACGGAGCATTATTGATTCTCTCTACACTCTTTGGTCATAAGATATTATTGTAGCCACAGCTAACGGAAGCGAGGCTGCAAATCTGCTCCATCAGCCCCTCCGACCACCACCATCAATTGCCTCTCCACAGATCTGACCTGTAACTTGGTTTGGATTTGATCTCCATGAAGATACAAAGGTTTAATTGTGTGAAACATTCCAGACAAAGCATTAAGATCTCTATGGAGAAAAGCATTTGACGGACCCTCCATCAGAACAGTTACACAATGCACTAGTCTACATTCTTGGATTACAAATAAATGTTTAGGATGGAAGTCCCTATTGTCTATCAGAATATTATTCCAGATGCCCATCCTAATTAAACCATATACATTTATTTAGTCTTGGGGAAAATCAAAATCTGTTTCAGTGTAGTTCGTTCCTCCCTTCAAACAGATCTAAGGTAGTCACATTCAGAACCCTGTCAGGACTGAAGAAACCTCTTAGTTCTAGTAAAACATACAATTCAATTCACTTTTTTGATCCATTCACCAGCTTCATCACATTTTCTACATATTAAATCATCATCTTACCCCACATGAAATCAACACATCTCAATACTGTTGTAATTTCTGAAATGGTTACCATGGTTACCTTTAGTGGTCTCGCTCTCCCGGACCAGAAAAGTCCCTCTCCGATTCTGTAGGTTTAGGAGCAGCCGTTCGGAGTCCCGCCGAGTGATCTTCCCAAAGTACCACCTGCCAAAGACAGACAGACAGGCCACTATTGAGCTCAAAGCCGGTATTTAGACTACAGCTCTGGACAAAAATAAGAGCCCACTGCAATTTTTTTTCTGAAAAGTATTAGGACGATTGAACTTTCATAATGATAACAAGACGTATTGGTAATGACAACAAATCAATTTATTGATATATTAAAGCAAATTTCATCATGTGTAAGGCATATTATTGCAAAAATGTAACAATATCAAGTTAAAAAGCTTTTTCATCAAAATAACCACCTTGGGCCTTAATCACAGCTTTACAAATTCGAGGCATTCTGTCCAACAATTTTTCAAGATATCCATCCTCTATAGTTTCCCACTCATCATGAAGACATTTCCACAGGTGTTTAACATTAGTCGGATTCCTGGAGCGCACTTTAATATGCAAATAATCCCACACTTTTTTGATGGGTGACAGGTCAGGAGACTGGGGCGGCCATGTCATAACCTGCAGTCGATGACGCTGTTCACACATCTCCAAATGACCCTTACACAGTTTGGATGAGTGTTTTGGGTCATTATCTTGTTGGAACCAGAAGTTTTGTCCAGAGTTCAGAAATACACAATCGTCCTAATACTTTTGTCAGCCAGTGTACCTGTATTACAGCCATTCCATTCCAGCGTCTGTTGAATTCCAACACAAACACAAAGCTGAGCTACTTCAGTTCTTGCACCAGGAGTGGAATAAAGTCACTCAAGAACAATGTGAAAGACTTGTGGAGAGCGTGCCAAAACGCATGAAAGCTGTGATTAAAAATAAGGTTTATTGCACCAAATATTGATTGTGTGAACTCTTCTTCAGTGTAAACATTAGTATTATGTTGTTTTAAAATGAATTTGATCTTGTTTCTTCATTTCTTCATTGTTTGAGGTCTGGAAACATGCATCTTTTTTTGTTATTGTGACCATTTATCATTTTCTGCAAATAAATGCTCTAAACGATAATATTTTATACAAAATGTTCCTTTTGCCCAAACACATACCTATAAGTAGTAAAATCAGAAAAACTGATAATTTTGCAGTGGTCTCTTATTTCTTCCAGAGCTGTAGAAGAAGGGCTCTCACGCTGCTTATAACATGTACAAGTTTAAAGTAGAACTAAACACTAAAGCTGTATCCGAATATCCACCCTGGTCCCAAATCCCTCACACCAACGCAATAATCATCTTTTCACCAAAACACTTTAAGAGAATCAGGATCAACAGTGTGATAAACCAGCACTTCTATCTGCTTCATTCACAAGTGTCCAGTTCAAGATCTCGCTCTGTCCGCTGGTGTTTTTCCAGCTCTTGCAATACAGTTTAGTGATCAGCGCTGGACATTTCTTCTCAAGGTGCACTGTGGGAAATTTTGAGTGCACTACAATTTCTCCTGCAAGTCATTCAGACACTCCCTAAGAGTGAGACACAACCTAAATCTGCTTTTTGCTGCTAAACTAGATACACTACTGGATCTACTAGCAGCTCTGTTTAAAATGTGGTTGTGGAGTTTAGATGTTTAGGCTGCATCCCATTTCTCTATCTTACCCCTTCGTCTTACCCCTTCCCCTTGGTTTTGCGCATTCATGTGAGGGCAAGGGGTGTCCCGATTCTAATTTTGATCAAGGGCTAGGGTCACGACCGAGGGCTACATCCTTGAAATGAAGTAAGCTCTCGACCAGACTTGGAACGAAGGGGTACACCTACAAGCTCAGGAAGGTTTTGGGATCAGGATGGCAGCGTCACATTGACCAGCCAAGGAGTCTCATAAATGTATTTTCAGCAGTTGTAATTTTCGATTAACAGTTAAGTAGGTTTACAATTGTGACGCTAATGTTCTACATTACTTTTAGTGAACTGTTGTTGCGGTTTTAATTGTAGTGGTCTGTTTAGCCGACGTTATCGTTTTCATCGAACTTTCATGTATAAACAAGCTAGTTTTTTGTCGAGCTGAGGTACCCGATAATCCTTGACATTTGTTTACGTTTGTTTGCATCAATTGTTGTCGCCTCTGTAGACGTGGCAGCCAGGTAGAGGCAAGGGATGATGACGCAAATGGTAATCGAGTGGCGTCCCATTTCTTAGGGGAACATTCGTACCCCGAGCCCTCTCAGCTCGTTATCGAGGGACAAAGACGTAGATAAAGGGGTAGGGGAAGGGGTAAGACAAGAGTAATGGGACGCAGGCTTAATCTCACTTAAAGATGATTTGAATAGATGGCCTTATGGTTCGGGTAGATCGAGAGCAGTACTACAGCAGGATAATACAAGGGCAAGCCAGTTCTAAACCGGGACTATACCAGATCAATGGCTGTAAGGGTAAGCAATATTAAAGCAATGCTAAACTTATATTTGGACTATATCAGGTAGGCTTGTTCGTGGGTTTCAGCTTCTTGTTTTCTTTTCAACAAAGATATAATAGAATCCAAAGATATAATACTTAGTCTGAAATTGTTTGTCTTCAATTTTCATCATGCTGAAACCAATGGATAGCCAAGAGTTCTCCGAGGACACAGCGCGTTCACTTGACCTGTGTGCGCTCATGTCCTTTTGTTGAGACGCTGCGATCACTCCGTCTTACTGTGACTCAATATTTTGAACCAAAACCATTTCAGACTTTGCTTACTGTTCTTCTCCCAAACTTAATGTTCTCTTGATACTCAATCTAATTTGTAATGAGCTCTTTTTGACTCCCGCTAATCAAATGTCCTTGAGGTCAAAGATGGAACATTCCTGCTGCTTCCAGAATTTCCATTTCCTCTGATTGAGCACAAGCTTGGTGCAGTGTCAGAAAGTTATAATTATTTATCCACTTTATTTAACCAGCAAAAAATAAGACTAAACTAGGACAAAGTCAGCACTAAAACGAGCACTAAACCAGGTCCAGGTCAGGATAAAACTGGGACAAAATCAGTATTAAACCCATACTAAAATAGGGTTCTAGATCTAAACCAGGACAAAACCAAGACTAAACCAGCTCTAAACCAGGACAAAACTGTGATAAAACCAGTATTAAACCCATACTAAACTAGGGTTCTAAATCTAAACCAGGAGTACTAGTAAACCAGGTGTTAACCAGGTGTAAACCAGGACTAAACCAGGACAAAACTGTGATAAAACCAGTGCTAAACTACTGTAGGTCTAAATCATAAGTAAACTAAACAATATGACCTAACCAAGGTCTGAACCAACAATAAACCAGGTGTAAACCAGGACAAAACTGTGATCAAACCAGTATTAAACCCATACTAAACTAGGGTTCTAGATCTAAACCAGGACTAAAACAGGTCTAAACCAGGAGTACTAGTAAACCAGGTGTTAACCAGGTGTAAACCAGACTAAACCAGCTCTAAACCAGGACAAAACTGATCAAACCAGTATTAAACCCATACTAAACTAGGGTTCTAGATCTAAACCAGGACTAAAACAGGTCTAAACCAGGAGTACTGGTAGTAAACCAGGTGTCACCTGGTGTAAACCAGGACTAAACAAGACTAAACCAGCTCTAAACTAGGACAAAACTGTGATAAAACCAGTATTAAACCCATACTAAACTAGGGCTCTAGATCTAAACCAGGTCTAAACCAGGAGTACTAGTATACCAGGTGTTAACCAGGTGTAAACCAGGACTAAACCAGCTCTAAGCCAGGACAAAACTGTGATAAAACCAGTGCTAAACTACTGTAGGTCTAAATTATAAGTAAACTAAACAATATGACCTAACCATGGTCTGCACCAACAATAAACCAGGACTAAACCAGGACAAAACTGTGATAAAACCAGTGCTAAACTAGGTCTAAATCATAAGTAAACTAAACCATATGACCTAACCAAGGTCCGAACCAACAGTAAACCAGGACTAAACTACAGTAGGACTACTCTAGGATCCAAACCAGTCAAAACCACAGCAGTTCAGATTCACAAGTGATGGTCACCAAACCGCTGACCAAAACCAATGAACTAAACCATATTACTAATCTGCATATCAAATCAGCGCTTGTATAGTGTTTTAATAGAAAATGAAATGATATACTCTTCAGCTTGTATGGAGTCCGACGGGGCCACGTAGTTGCTGGGGATGTATCCGCTCTGACCGGAGGTGAGGGAGCGGGCCAGCCACCAGTCTCCTTCTCTGTGAGGAAAACACAATTATTTAAATACACTCATAACATACTGTGCAATGTCCAGAGGTAGAAGAAGTTACCACCAATTCTGTTACTTAAAGGGACAGTGTGTAAGATTTTTACCCGTTAATTACTGAAATTGAAGATACCCATTCAAAAATAGATGTTTTCCAAGCCTTTTCACTTCCATCATGAAATCAAAGTATTCTTTTGGACTTAGATATAGTCACATAAAAGGGGGATCTTCCCCATGTAGAGGCAGCCATTTTGAATACGAGAGCCGCAGAAGGACATTTGGGCTCCGCCTTTGCCTTCGGCAAGGCTCGTGGTTTTGGGTAAACAACACAAGCATGCTGCCGGATCAGACGTCGTAATGGATCTAACACGTGTTTTGGACTAAATTGTTTTACTGGGTTTTATTCGCTGGATCCTAACGGACAAATTGAGAGCAAGTTTATGGTGAAATACAGAGTTTGACCTGTGCAAAGCATTCTAAGGTAAGCTAACCTCGTTTTGTGCTTTTCCGTATAAAAGCCCCATGTGCTCGGGGAGTGTTTGTTGTGCAGGGAAATGAATTGCATAGTCAAAAAGAGGAGACTGTAAGGTTTCATTTCATGTGTAGATTGTTATGATACATGATCGGGAATGTGTGTTTTCATGTGAAAAGAAAAAAAAACAGTGAGCGGGACCGCGTTTTATTTATACAGTAGCGGCACGCGGTTCGTGCGCGGGTACGCGAGCTGTCTGCGTTACGGCGCGCCCGGGTGACCCTCGAGGTCTGCCGTAGCTAAAACAGAAAGTGCAATAGCACCATCCACCTATGCGCCACGAATCCTACACACTGGGGCTTTAAGTAAAGTACAGATACCGGAGCAAAGTAAAAGCATCACATGAAAAAATCTACTTAAGTAAAAGTACAAGTAAACGTTGAAATATGTACTTAAAGAGTAAAACGTAAAAGTATTCTGCGCAGATTTTGAGATCTAATAAAGCTTTAATAAAAATTTGTGTTGAGTTTTTGTTTGTATATTTTTTGTTTCCTCAGACTATGAACGTGTTAAAAATAAACTCAGCCTTTTCTCAAGGTCTCAAACAATAATAAAAAAGTACTTTCTCTTTTCAGTCCTGTTCAAAAATGTAGTGTAATAAAACACAGTGCAGACACTCTCAAATGTATTGAAGTAAAAGTAAAACGTATCCACTTTGAAATGCACTTAAAATACAGATACCGAAAATGTATATTTAAAGGTGCACTATGCAACTTTTTGGTTGGGAGTCCGTCACCTGCTTGTTTCTATGGATATGTCCTTGCTCTGTCTGGAATGTTCTACTGTATGACATTAAACAGTTCTAACATACATTTACTCAATTCAAAACAGATGATTTTATAGCTCGAAAAGACCTGGAAAAACAGGTATTTTGACTGTGAGCGGTGTTGCCTCTCCACAGATCTGACCTGGAACTTGGTCCGATTTGGTCTCCATGAAGATAGAAAGGTTTAATGCCATACTGTGAAACATTCCAAACAAAGCAATAATAACTCCATGAAGAAAAGCATTTGATGGACCCTCCACGAGAAAAGTTGGACAATGTACCTTTAAATACTGTACTTTACTACTTTACTGTGTTATGTTCCACCACTCTAAAATAGGCTTAGAAAGAACATGTCTGCTTATTTGAAATGCTATACTATAAATACAGAGATCAGATCGACACAGAAGCACTAGTCCACCTTCTGGCAGTTCATCATTTATTAACAGTGGTTCGATTTGTTTTATGAGTCACAGTTTACATCGTGACTCATAAAATCTATAACACAAGTCTAGTTCATGACCGCCAAATACAGCTCCAAAAATTATGAATAAATAATTGATGTTTACTCAATTTTCCAAATATTGATTCAAAAACTGACCCGAAGTTAAAATGTGAAGTAAAAAAAAAAATTATAAACCATCTGTTGTATTAAAGGAAAAGTAACATTTTTTACAATCTGAGCCTTATTTCGGTAATAAAACAAGTTGTTTTACTCACCCATAGCACTTTGGTGTCATATGGAGCACTTCCAGAGATGTTTTAGATTTGCGATCTCCATAATGTGAGTTCTCAAGGCACATGTTTGCGGTCTCCAAATAACACAAACTTTAGCACTTTTCAAATCATAGAAGCTCGATGTCTTAGTCTACGATTTCGTTTGGCCAAAAGTGGCCTGTAATCTGAGGTTTAGCCATAGTTTCGAGTAGATGAGGACGCCAGTGCGCATGTGCGGAGTGTGCTCTCAGCTCCCGGGACCCAAACATGAAACGCAAAGCTGTAAACTATGGCTAAATCTCGGATTACAGGCCACTTTTGGCCAAACAAAATCGTAGACTAAGACATCGAGCTTCTATGATTTGAAAAGTGCTAAAGTTTGTGTTATTTGGAGACCGCACGGGGCATATTACATGCACGGGGAATATATTATATGCCCCGAGCCATGGCTAGAAGTCGCGCTAGGCTAACCGCAAATCTAAAACATCTCTGGAAGTGCTCCATATGACACCAAAGTGCTATGGGTGAGTAAAACAACTTGTTTTATTACCGAAATAAGGCTCAAATTGTAAAAAACTTTACTTTTCCTTTAAATATTGTAGTTTGTTCTTACACCTTTTCTAAAAAGCATGCCAAAAGCGCACTTCCTGGTTCTTTGACATTAATAAGCTTTCCTTGGTTTTAAACGTTACAGTTTGTGTTTCTTCCACCTTATCTAAAAAATTATCTAAATAAAATGTACTTTTTTACTTATTTGTCTATTCTCTTCTATAAACTTTGCAAATTATGTTGTTTTTTTTCATCATATCACCATTACATAATTTGCAAAATTTAAATTAAAGGTTGTATAGAGGATTTTCCAAGGAACAAGAAATCCAGCAACTGTTTGTCCTTTTTCAGATGTTGCATATGCGTGACCCCACCCCCACCCCACGCTGCTTGTTTATAGCCGGTGCACGTTCAGAATCGCTGTTGCTGCTGTAACTATACTGTACATTTTCAAATGATAAGCAGAAGTTTCCTGTCCAGAAGTAATTTAGCGACCAACATGTGAGTCTTTAGGAATCTCCAAGAATCATCTTAGTTTGCCTTCATTCCTTATCCTCTTGTCTTCTTTCAGCGAACTCAAAATTGACTTTTGCGGCTAACTGGTAGTGGATTCTTGTTTGCCATCGCAACAAACTGCGAGGAAGCTACAGTTGGAAAAAGCCGCTAAGAACCGCTGCGTTGGTTGAGTAAACAGCGTCTTGCGTCTGTGGAATGTGTGAGAGGCGACCGTAAACCACGTGATCCCAGCGCGCCGTTAATTCAGTTACACTAGAAGCGCAGGGAGTTTGATTGACAACCTAACAGCCAATAGAAAACGAGGCTACCTTGTTATCTATTGGCTGATGTTTATCTGGTCCCACCACTTCCACAGTTGATGGATTTTCATTCTTTTTTTTCTTTTTTTTGGGCATCATAATTACAAGGCTGCTGCATCTCTATAATGCTATTACTGACAATTTGAAACCCAAAAAATCCTCGTTACAATCTTTAATTTAAATTAAATTAACTTAAATTAAATTAGTATTCACAAATTTTACTTTTAATTAGGGATGTCCCGATCAGGTTTTTTTTATTCCAATCATTTGATTTTGAGTATCTGCCCATACCGAGCCCCGATCCAATACTTACACAATACATAAAAAAGTACACTTATATTTATTGATCGAAACATGGGGTACATCTGATAACAGGACATGTATGTTTGTCAGAAATCTTATAACAAGCTGCAGAGCTTTCTCTGTGAAATAGTGGGGAGATGGCACTTCAAATCGAGGTTCGACGTGCTCCATAAGCATAAGAAATCCAGGGTCACTCATTGCGATCATTTGTGCTACCCTGGCTGTGGTCTCCTGTGCCTTCATGCTGTCATGGGGCATTTTTTCTCTCCTATTCAAACTCTCCTGCAGCGTGAGCTGACTCGTCTTTGGCTGGGTTCCGATCCTGATTGGGAGGCAACATCCGATTCCGATCGAGTCCGAAACCACGTGATCGGGCCCGATTTCCGATCACGTGATCGGGCCCGATTTCCGATCACGTGATCGGATCGGGACATCCCTACTTTTAATTACTATTTTTTTTTATTACTACTTGACCTGATTTTTTTTTAATGTACGTTTACTCTTAATGGAATTCAAAAATAGTGGGTTGCAAGTTCAAACTCCACAGCCCTGAATTCATTTTTATCTCCATATTCAATGATATCTATCTTATAGTTATTCCAAATAGCATGCCACTTATTTTTCTATACGCCCGATAAACACCATTAGTTTTACAAATTTGAATCCCCAGATCCCAGACACATGCAGACAGAAAACTTATGTCACATCTAAAGTGCACACAAGGACTAGACAAACTCAGAGGAGATGGGGAAATTCTGCAAACACAACCTTTTGTTTCACCATACACAATATAAGTTCACTGCTATATTTCAAAATAAGAAAAAAACACTCTGTAAACAAAAGGTTGTGCGTTTGTTTATTGTGGGGAGTGTTACTGACCTGAAGCTGTACTTTTTCCTGAGAGATACCAAACCATGGCGCAGGAGGAGGAGGAAGAGGAAGAAGAGAGGAAAGAGAAAGAGAGACAAGACAGAGCCACACATCAAAACACTGCAGCGGTAGCAAGCAACGGCAAAACCAAAGCTGACATGGCACTGAGACGTGAGCGCTGTAGTGTGGGGCCAGGCAGCAGGGACCATTGGGCACATTATATACTCGAATGGGTTTGTTTGAAAGGAGGAATCAATACATCTCTGGGCACAGAAATAATACGAAGCTAAAGTGAATTAGCGCTGAAGTAAATCAGGATACAGAAGCTATTTAAAGGGTCCATACTACGCCATTTTCTGATGTGTTATATTATAATGCTTTTCCTCATCACAAACATGCCTGAAGCTGTGTTTTGTTTCATTCACACATGTTTAACACACAAACCCTGGCTTCTGTCAAATGGAAAACACTTTCTTCCACCTTGTGATGTCATGTGGTGATACAGGAAGTGTTTTTGAACTACATACACCTTCACTTGAATCATTTTGGATGATTTCAGCACTAGAATTTACAATCTCTACTACCGCTTCACGACATCACAAGGTGCAACAGAGGACTTTGAGCTGTACACAGACTAATAATGCAGGATAATTCAAACATGCGTGAATAAAAAAAAAATACACAACTCAAAAATTATAATGATGCAGGCTATATGCTAAATATTTTAAGTACTAAAACTTATTAAATAATTATAGAAAATCAAATAGAATACATAAATAATTACAATAATGATGCATAAATCTATATTAATAATAAATAATCCAATAGAATACATAAAATAATTATAGAAAATCATATAGAATACATAATGTGATTTTTTTTTTTTTTTTTTTTTTTAAAGAAAAAATGTAAAATGTTGAAAATCTTCTGTTCTATTTAGGTCTTTGCTTCATTTCACATATGGAAAAGAAGTCAGTATTGGTAGCCTTTGTTTTTTTTGTTTTTTTTTTTTTATATCAACATGAACTTCAGAAATCTGCAGCCACATGTACTATATTTTACTCAATATTTCCTCAAATCAATCAAGGAAGATCAATAATTTGTAATATAATACAATAAAGTACCAAAACTTTACCAGCCCCCGTACATGGCCCCACACTCAGCACTAGCAGCAGACATCATGGCAGAAGATATGGAAAAAGATCATAGAAAAACACATAGGAAATCACTTCTATTGATCCGAATCTACCACCTCCGCAAACCTTTTCAATAACTCTTTTTCAAATTAATCCAAAAATTACATCCTCTTTGTTTCCGTAGTTCTCTGGCATCTTAAGTTGTTTTCATATCACAGCGCAGAGGAGGTAATTTAGGTGTTTGGGCGTAATTGCTGTCAAGAAGACTATGACAAATCTGGCTAAATAAAGCAGTTGGATCATGAGAAGACACTGAGTAATACAGCAGATGGAGGGTTTTTGTGTCTGGGGACTTCTCATTCACTTACTCTGACATGTTGTTGTTGACAATGCTAAATTAGCCTGCTGGCGTACTATTTGGGAATGTTACGAAAAGGATTTAGCTTACGTGTTGTTGACAATTTGCAGACGGTCGCCTTTCCTGAACGTCAGATCGGAGGCAGTGCGTGATTCGTAGTCGTACAGGGCCACGAATGTAGTGACTCCCCCTGCAACAATGCACATGGGAAGAAAATATTAGCTCAGAGGTTCTTAGCATTGTTCTGAAGATGAAGCTCTTATTTTAAGGTTTGTGGAATGTAATGTAGCCTAATGTATGCAGAGAAACATTGGCTGATTTCCCCCTTGTTTTTTGTTTTCCATAAAATAATTCCACTGAGAGCACAAACAAAAAAGACTAAAAACAGTAGCTCTAAACATTAGTGAGACTTTTGGTTTTCATAGTTTTTGCCAACATTACACTGACATACTACTTGATCCTAACCTTTACCTAAACTCTCACCATAACCTAATTTAGCCCATGTATTAACTTTAAATTAGGGGTGTCCAAACTTTTTTCATCAAGGGCCACATATCTAAACACTGACGAAGCAGAGGGCCAATCGTGGGCCATAGACCGGTGCTCAGTACAGTCAATAATTGAAATATATGCATTTTTAATACGTCAGAATGAGCTATCAGTCCTTTATTCGTGCTAAGATCCTCAAAACCACACAATAAATATAAAATATTGTCTTATCAAGGTAGATTTTCAAAAAACTTGCAGTCAAAAGTTCTGCTCAAGGTAATTTGGGCCAATTAACCTGAAAGTTAAAAGAAAAAGAAAAAGAAAATTTGTCTGAGGGCCACATTTGACCCAGGGGCCACAGTTTGGACATGCCTGCTATAAATTGATGTTGTTGATCGTTGATAAAATGTTTACATTATGGGAGGCAGGTCCCTAAATTGAGTGCGTATCCTACACTGTATATATAAATGCATATAATTGGTGGTAAGCTGCCATTGTAGCCACAGCTGCCCTGGGGCAGACCGACAAAAGTGGAGGCTGCCAATCCGTGGCATTGCCCCCTCCATCCACCACCAACACTCACGCACACACCACATTCATACTGGGCAATGTGGATGAAGTGAATTACTTGTATGCTAAGTGCTGCTGCTGTTTGTTTTATTCTGTTTTTATTGAAGATTTGTTGTTTTTTACCGGTCAAACATACGTATTTTATTTTATTTTATTTTATCTGTGATACACCTGCAGAGAGCCTTTCCCAATTTCGTTATGTTTTTACCTGACATAATGACAATAACGATTATTTTATTCTATTCTCTATGCTAAGTGTCTTGCCTAAGGACACAACAGGACAGCTTGGTGCCATGAGCGCCCCTGTGTGGGATTCCCAGTGATCTCCCATCCATGTACTGACTAGGTCCTGCCTTCTGAGATCTGACGAGTTCAGGCTTTGACAAGCCGGTATGGCTACACAAACAGGGAGTATGGGGGTGCTTCCAGCTCCATCGACTGCATCTCCAATTCACTTTGTACTGAGAAACTGTCGCCCTTCTCTCTGAAACTGCTGCTGTGAGGCTCCTCATTTTGGTCTTCCCATGTTCAGATTAACCCGCTTCATTTTCAGATCTGTTATAATGTCGTTTCCTCATCACAAACAGACCTGGAGTTTTGTTTTGTTTCTCAGTTATCAGGCGCCGTGCCCTTTTCAGCCAATCAGAAAATAGATTGTTCTCTTGTTGGGCAGACTGTAGAGTGTAGTTTCAGCTGCTAAGCGCACACAGCGACTGAACACGAGGAACGACAAAACGGTGATGATAAAACAAACTGAGAACCATCAGGTAATAACTTCATTTATATAACTCTCATTAGTTGCTTTGTAGTTTAAGTTTGCTCTTTAGACAAATTCAACGCAATTCGACGTGACACACACGGCATTTCTCACGCAATTCAAGCCCCCCCCCCCCCTTCTCTCTGCAACTGCTGCTGTGAGGCTCCTCATTTTGGTCTTCCCATGTTCAGATTAACCCGCTTCATTTTCAGATCTGTTATAATGTCGTTTCCTCATCACAAACAGACCTGGAGTTTTGTTTTGTTTCATTCACATGTTTAACACACAAACCCTGCATATTTAGGACTTCTTTTCTCAAACATAAAATATTAATACTATTTCCACCTTGTGATATCATGTGGTAATACAGGAAGGGCACCACTGTGTTTTTAAACTCCATACACATTCACTGGAATCATCTGCATCATTTCAGACCAGGAATTGCCCATCTCTCGTAAACAAAAGATAAAAGGCAGCTGTTAATTTGTTAACTACCGCTTCATGACATCACAAGATGGAAAAGAGCAATTGGAGTTTTGGAGATGTAGATAGAATAATAATGCAGGATTACGCAAACTCAAAAAAATGTGACTGAAACAGAACACAACTCTGGATATGTTTCTGACGAGGTAACATTCCAACATGTCTTAAAACTCACAACAGTCAATTTTGCGTAATACCGGACTGTCAACATTCAAACCACCAGCACCTGCCCACCCGGTCTGTAATGAAGCCTGCAAACCTGATTTAACTCACACTAAATATTGATCGTGGTTCCCCCAACAGCTGCAGCCCCATATATTCAGAGCGGAGTGAGCTTAGCCATCTGCCCCGTCCAGACATATTACGACCTAATGAGAAGAGAGTCCTGGACACACCTTAACTTGCACTGACAGTGGATAAACAGTTTTTAATTAAGATCCTCCCCTCGTCGTGAATATTTAAACAGTCCCAGAGTAAATTGTGTCAAATGGGATGTTGGAAATCTTCCGAGGAAAGCCGAATGTTGGGATAATTAAAACAGGTGGACTAGGCTCAATGCAAACTAATTTGACAGTGTGAAAGAAGGAAAATGAAGCCAACAGTGAAAAATGCAGGTGTTTACAACATGTTTGGTGGTTACGGGCTAAATATTTATCTAAAAGGGAGTCACAAAAACATGAAATTAATTAACCACTTTTTCAATGTTATGTCTATTTTTTAAGAAATCAGTTACATGAAAATACATTTGAAATTAAAATAATTAAAATAGAACAAAATGTTGTAAAAGTGCACTGGTTGTCATCGTCAACAAAGCAAATCAAGCAAAGAGTAAAATGTTGCTACTACTACTAATGGTGCTACTGCTACTACTAATGATGCTACTGCTACTACTAATGATGCTACTGCTACTACTACTACTACTACTGCTACTGCTGCTACTGATGCTACTGCTACTACTACTGCTACTACTACTAATGCTACTGCTGCTACTACTCAAGTCTCACGCATTGAGAGTGTGACACACGCAATTCGACGTGTTCACACGCTCACACGCCACACATGGCATTTCTCACGCTGATTTTTTTTTTTTTTTTTTTTGTGCCCAGAAAATCGGTCTGTGTGGCTCAGTTTATGCAGGCACCGCGCGTTTTCAGTGAACCCCCCCCTCCCCGCCCTGCTCCCCGGAAAAAAATCTCAGTTATCAGGCGCCGCGCCTTTTTCAGCCAATCAGAAAATAGATTGTTCTGTTGTTGGGCAGACTGTAGAGTGTAGTTTCAGCTGCTAAGCGCGCACAGCGACTGAACACGAGGAACGACAAAACGGTGATGATAAAACAAACTGAGAACCATCAGGTAATAACTTCATTTATACAACTCTCATTAGTTGCTTTGTAGTTTAAGTTTGCTCTTTAGACAAATTCAACGCAATTCGACGTGACACACACGGCATTTCTCACGCAATTCAAGCCCCTCCTCGTGAAAAATTGTTCACTCGCACCGTACCTCCCCGCTACTCGGAAATTACGCAGTCTCACGCACGACCCCACTCAAAACTTGAGAGCCCTGACTACTGCTACTACTGATACTACTACTGATACTACTACTGATACTACTACTGATACTACTGATACTTCAGCTATTACTAGGCCTAATTCTCTATTACTTTTGCAACTTCTACTATGATGGGTGAAATGCAGAATTCCCCTACAGGGATAATAAAAGTACTACCAAAAAACCCCCCAAAAAAAGTAAGTAGTTAACTATGCATATTTAAACAGCCCCAGAGTAAATGGTGTCAAGAAAATAAAGTTAACTACAGTATTATAACTTGAAGACAAAATGAACGTTAGAAAAATACTACTACTGCTTCTACTACTGTTACTACAACTACTACTGTTCATCAACTTATTTTTTAAGTCAGTCAAGATGATAAGTTTGTCAAGTTAACTATGAATATGTCAAGAAAATAAGAGGTTAACTATCATAACTAGACAAGACAACATTAACATTACAAAATACTATTACTGCTACTACTACTACTACTACTTTTACTGCCACTGTTACTACTACAACTACTACTATTGATCATTAACTTCTTATATATTTTAGTCAGACAAAAAAGAAGCTAAGAACTATGAATATTTAAACAGCTGCAGAGTAAATGGTGTCAAGAAAATAAAAAGTTAACCATTATAACTTAAAGACAAAACAAACAAAAACCTTAAAACAAATACTACTACTACTGCTGCTACTACCACTGCTTTTACTACTACTGTTACTAGTACTACTGCAACTACTATAACTATTGCTACAAGTCAAGGAAAAACACATCTTCCCACACCAGGGGACTTGATGTTGTCCTGGGGCCCAAAAGGTCTCAGGGGCCCAGAAGTGGAACCTCTGCCTATAATATTAGAGGGGGGGCCCGTGTGAGGCTTTTTGCCCTGGGACTCAAATATCGATTAACGGGCCTGTCTCCACACAGTAACATCCGACTTGTTGTATCCTCACCTGACAGTGGCCCGCGGTGTGGCGACGTGATGGTGCCCGTGTGGTCCACTCCTCCGAACAGGGCGAGCTCAGGGGTGTTGGTGGGCACGTGCTGGTTCTGCCCCTGGTGCCCCCTCCGCCCCGTGCCCACCGCGGGGCTCCGGTTTGGGGTCTGCGTCTGCTTGGCCGGGCCCAGGTGGTGGAAGTGCCCGCTGTCCGAGCCGGTGCCGATGGTCCCGTCCAGACTCATGGACCTCTGCCCGGGCTCCTTCGGCTTGCTCTTGCCCGCCCCCATGAGGAGACCTGGGGTAGAAGCGAGAGAGGGGTAAGTAAGGTTTACAATGGATTTCTTTTTTTCATTACATGGGAAATTTGAAATATTTAGAATTTTAATTTGTAATTTAAATTGTAATTAATTTGCTACTGGGGCGGCAGTAGCTCAGTTGGTAGAACGTTTCTCTAGTGATCCAGGGGTTGGCGGTTCGAATCCCGCTCTTGACGGGTTGCTCTCGCCCTCAGTGTCTGCGGACACTGGTAGCCCCCATGGCAGAAGATACATCAAGGCCTGTTGTGACGTGAGCCATCCTCCTGTGGACCCACCACCCGCGGGTGGATTCATGGGGGCTGGTGCATTGTGTTCTGGGGAGCAGAACACTGCTTGGACTGCTGCTCCCGCGACCCAGAAAATGGAAAAGCGGAAGATGATGAATGAAAAATGAATGAATTATTTGTAAGTAAGGATGTAACAATAAGTGAATTTCCGTGATATCGTCAAAGCGCTCACGATAATTTTGTGGGATGTCACAATATATCAAATATAAGCTTCTTTCCTTTAAGGGCCTATATTACACTATTTCCTGTCATGTGTCATAACGTTTCCTCATCACAAACAGACCTGCAGTTGTGTTTTATTTCATTCTCATGTTTAATACACAAACCCTGCATATGACCTTGTGATGTCATGTGGTAATGTGTAAAGTCCTCCACTGTGTTTTTCAAAGGTTCAAAGTCAGCTTTATTGTCAAAAAACATATGTACAGGTTGTACACACAGGATTTGAAATTGCAGCGCCCCCTAGGCCCACAGTGAACATGAAACATCTGATAAACAAGACAATAAACATCATGACTAAAACATCACGTATACCCGTAGCAAAAGAACAGTAAACTTGTATATAATACAAACACAGGGGTGGGATTCAAGTTTTCTTCATCCCACTCCTTTTCGAGTAAAAAAAACAAAAAAACAACAAATGTATTTGACTATGTATTGGTTACATGTACTTATTTCCTTGTGTTGACCTGCTCGAAAAGAATAAATGAATATGAAATGGGTAAAACACACAACGTGCAGCGTAATAAGGCTCAAATTGTGTCATTTAAGCATCAGTGTCATTTTAAGTGTCATTTAAACCCTTCATACACCTTCACTAATAATTTGGATAATTTCAGACCTGGAATTGCCAATCTCCTGAACAAAGGGTAAAAGGTAGCTGTTAACTTGAAAACTGCTAAGGTAGCGCAAAGCATTTTTAGCAGTTCCAGAATTATCCAAGTGCAGATGTATGGAGTTTGAAAAACACAAAAACACACTTTTACCACATCACAAGATGGAACAGAGTGTTTTCTGTTTGAGAGAAGAAATGAACCTGAATATGCTGGATTTGTATGTTAAACATGAGTGAATGTAACAAAACACAGCTGTGGGTGTGTTTGTGATGAGGAAACAACATTATAAACAGATCAGAAAATAGTGTAACACTCTATAAATGTACCATAACGGCATATATAGATTGTACAGATTTTCACATGGTGGTAGTAGAGTCTAATAGCCCATATGGAGCTCATCTCAGGTCAAGGTTTCGTTAGCAGCACTTAGTAAACAAGCTGTCCACACACACGCGCGCACACTACACACACAAGGTCACTTCAGCCTTCTGTTGATTCAATCTGCTGGAATCAATAAGAGAAACCAGGCCCTAGACAAAGCACGTGTAGATAGTAAATTGTACACTGGTGATATGAAGGACAGCTCCTTTCTGCAGGTGACCACCACTTCCTCATTATGGGAAACTCAATGAAAATACTGCAATGAGCAAGGTACAAAGTGTGCTAGCTTTGAGAAAATGTGTCTAAATTAAACTAAAATCTTCCATGTACCTTCATACAAAAAAAAAATGCTGTAGATGTCAGACAAATGTGGATTTTTTTGTGTGTATTCCTGTGTCTGTGTGTGTTTAGGGAAGGTTTTGTTTATGTTTTACGTTCGGTCAAAAATAAAATTGTAAAAAGAGATACGGTTTTGTTTCCTTTCATCATAGTCGAGCAGTCAAAGTACTGTTTTAAAGCCAGATGCCCTTCCTTTACAAATCAATCAAGTGCAATCAATGAGGCTGAAATGTCTTGCCTTGTTGCTATGAGACAAGACAACCACTTTGCCACTGTGCTTGAAACAAAAGAGACTCCTGCTCGTCTCCATGGAGATTTAATACTGTAGTGTGGCACATTCCAAACAGAGCAATAAAATATCCACGAAGGCAGTGACCCATCATCAGAAAAGTTTCCCGAACGAAGGACACAGAGAAATTGGGACATACGCCTTTGTAAGAAGCATGTTGCTGTTCTCTTAAAGTGCCCATGACAGGTCAGACTACTAATTTTATTAAAACACACTCAGGATAAAGAAAAAATAAATTAATAAATCAATTAATAAAAAAAAATAAAAAAAAACATTGACCATTTTTTAAAGTTTCACATTTTACTTCCTGGTTCAACATCAAGCTTGGAAATTCCTGTTACCTAGCAACCACAAGGCAGAAACTTCTCTAATGTGCCCAGACAGTCTTATCTGACAAAATAAAAATAGAAGAAACACCTTTATTTTGTTTAAATCATGTTTAAAATAACAGAAAAACAGGTTTCTTGCACGTAAATTGTGCTGAATGTTTGGACAGAATTCTCCCTAGTGTCATTACAGAAATCTACCATTTTCTTCTTCCTGTAATTTCACATTTCTTTCAGTTTTCTTTCCGCACAAACTGCTTGATTGGTGTAAAACTATAATTTATATTTACAATAGGTATTCTCCAACCAAATTAAGTAGAAATGAGAGAAAACCGGTGTTTTGTTATGAGGTAAAAATGTGCTACAAGAATGCACATTATTTTAAAATACAAGATTTAAAGGTCTTATATTATCCAAAATTGACCCCTGTGAGGCTTAACACACATTAGAATGTTGTTACCTCATAAAAATTTACCTGGAGTTGTGTTTTGCTCCATTCGCACATGTTTGAGTAACTCTTTATTATTAGTCTTACTACATTTTCAAAGCTAAAAATGTTACCTTTTACTTGAGTTCAGTGAAGATTGGAAATTCTGGGGCTGAGGCATCACAAGTGTTTTCAGTTTGAGAGAAAAACTCAAGCTCAATATGCAGGATTTGTGTGTTAAACATGAGTGATGGAAACAAAACACAACTCCAGGTCTGTTTGTGATGAGGAAACATTATAACATAGATCAGAAAATAGCGTAATATGAGAACTTTAAATGTATTTGGAGTAGCACTATTTATTTCAAAACAACATCCTGAAATGTTCTTAATAAGTGAATAGACTTCCGCTCATTTACCCTCTCTTCATCCTTCTCTCTCAAAACAGTTGCTGGACAGCCTCCACTGATCTAACATGTGTCGGAAAAAGGATGTGAGATAGAGATTTGATCCCAGAGCCAGGGGAACAGCTGCTCCTACACACACTACACACAAGTACACACAAGTACACGCCAAGTATTACCCACTGGTGTCTGGGAAGTACTGCGTTCACAGAGGAACAGGGCTGTTTCATGTGTCTATGACTGTCTCTGCTGCAGACTGAAATAACTGCTCTCGCTGTGAGTCACTGTGACCTGAGGCAAGCGCTGGACTGGACCAACTATTGTTCAGATGATAAACTGTGTGATCATTTATACAGCGTTTAATTGATGTTGTTTAAAAGGCGTGTTATGTAACTTCTCTGCTCGTTTACATGGAGATGTTGTCACTTTGCCTGGAATGTGCTGCAATATGGCATTAAGTTATTTAATTTGATTACAATGGTCTACAAATTTGGACTCGATCTGCTTCCGAGATAAAAGTGGCTAAATCTCATTTATACGGATAAGATGAACTGAAAATCAATTGATAACTGTGCTGGTTAGCTAAGGTATTCAAGATATTTAAAGATCCCATGACATGGTACTTCTTGATGCTTTTATATGGCTCCTTAATGGTTCCCTAATACTGTAAATGAATCCTTCTTCAAAATCAACACTCAGTGC
The DNA here is from genome assembly GCA_036785185.1 of Paratrypauchen microcephalus. NCBI lineage: Eukaryota > Metazoa > Chordata > Actinopteri > Gobiiformes > Gobiidae > Paratrypauchen > Paratrypauchen microcephalus. The sequence goes on along the minus strand of JAVJIX010000005.1, from coordinate 559,193 downwards.
ATGAGAAACAGAGATAAGCTGAGAAAGAGTAATTTTTCTCACACAGAACACTCTATAATGGGCGTTGTTGCTTGAATGCAAATGAGGAGAAAAAAGCTGGCCAATAGTAGAAGGTGGGGGCGTGGCTAAACGCTCCGCTGTCTGCTCTGAGCGCTCTCTGATCCATTTCCTTGTTTTTGCACGGGGGGAGAGAGTTGAAGAGTTCCATTGAAAAATAAACACATTTCCACATAAAATAAAATTAAACCACTGCTGTTCAAAGGTCCAGAGGCTCAGATAAAGGACTTCCGAGCCTAGAAACACTCGGACATGCCTCCAGGCAAATAAAAAAACGCATTTCGCATTGCGTAGCGCATTCACAGTCCAAACTCTATGGGTGGGATATACAGGGACGCTGAGCGGAGACAGAGGGAGGGGCTGGAGCTGCATTTGCCGATCTGACGTCAATAAGGTGCCTTGTCCGAACTCGCCCGTTTGAACACTGGTTTTGTGTAACGCAGAAAAGGACCGCAAATGCTCACTTTAGACATTTCGCAACTTTTAGCCATGAGGGGGGGCCTAAACAGGGTAGGGGAACTCACATTAACGTTCAAAAACCTCAGAAAGTGAAAATATCATGCCATGGGACCTTTAAAGGTCCAGTGTGTAGGATTCGTGGCGCATAGGTGGATAGTGGCTATGCACTTCCTGTTTTAGCTACGGCAAACCTCGAGGGTCACCCGGACGCGCCGTAGCGGAGAGCTCGCTCCCGTGCGCGCACCCGCCGCGCACCCGGCCGCCAACAACGGTATTAATAAAACGCGGTCTCCCGTTCAGTTTTTTTTTTTCTTTTCGCATGAAAGCACACATTCCCGATCGTGAACCATGATAATCTACATATCAAATGAAACCTTACAGTCTCCTCTTTTTGACTATGCAATTCATTTCCCAGCACAACAATCACTCCCTGAGCACATGGGGCTTTTATACGAAAAGCACAAACCGGTTTGTTACTTAGCTTACCTTTGAAGGCTCTGCACAGGTCAAACTCTGTATTTCACCACAAGCTTGGTATCAATAGGTCCGTAAGGATCCAGCGAATAAAATCCAGTAAAACAATTTAGTCCAAAACATGTGTTAGATCCAATACGATGTGTGATACAGCAGCATGCTTGTTGTTTACCCAAAAACCACGAGCCTCCCCCCACCCCACCCGCACCTCTCTCCTTCTCTCCTTCTCTCTTGCGCAGCGCGCCGGAGCCGCCTGCTGCTTTGCCTCCGGTGCTACCACGAGCCTTGCCGAAGGCGAAGGCGGAGCCCAAATGTCCTTCTGCGGCTCTCGTATTCAAAATGGCTGCCTCTATATGGGGAAGATCCCCCTTTTATGTGACTATATCTAAGTCCAAAAGAATACTTTGATTTCATGATGGAAGTGAAAAGGCTTGAAAAACAATGTATTTTTGAATGGGTATCTTCAATTTCAGTAATTAATGGGTAAAAATCTTACACACTGTCCCTTTAATGATATTGTTTTACATCAAAATCGGATCTGTTTATACAATAGATTTAGGCATTTTTGCTTAAAAATAATATTTATATTTTGAAAATATTTAACTTGCACCTCTTTTTCTATCAAGAAATAAACAAGAAATATCTTAAAACATCAGGTGCACACAATTTTGAGGCATCTCTTATGTGAAATCAAAAAATATTTGATGTTAAAACTCTAGACATATTAAAATGAATGTATTGGAATGTGCAGACAGACTTTCAGATAGAACTGGTTGCTTGTAGACACACTGTACCTTCTGATAAACTACCGATTTTGCCTTATTTTGCATAAATTTCCTATTTTGACCCAATACTATATCTTGGAAACTATAGCCAGTCAGCACTTCTGACTTACTTTTTCTTTATTAGTGACCTAAACCAAGAAAAATGTCACTACTTTTGTTCCGGAAGCATTTTGCTTGTACACCAGTGTGTTTTCTTTGCTCAAAAATACCTTGAAAAATATACAGTGTGAGCATTATGGGTTCACACAGATCTGACCTGTAACTTGGCCTTATGGTGTCACCTGCTTATCTTAATGGAGATAGCGGACATACCGCAGAAGCAATTACATCTCCATGAGACAAGCAGATGGACAAAAAGGTCACATAGTGCATCTTTAAAAAGATCACAGTGCATCTTTAAAGGACTTGTATTACACAAAATGGACTCTAATGTTGTTACCTCCTCCTGTTTTGTTTCATTCACACAAAACCCTTTATTATTAGTCAAAAGTGCACTATGCTCTTTTCCACTTTGTGATGTCATGCTGTGGTAGTTCAGGTTAACAGCTAATAACTGTTAACACTTCAATAAAAATTTTCTGTATCAGTTTTGTGCTTTGGTTTCTGCTGTTGTGTTACCATCGTTGGTATTATGTATGTGTGTTACTGTAGTTGTGTTACCATTGTTGGTATTTTTTGTGCTACCATTGCTGGTGTGTTTACTTGTTTTGCGGTCGTAAGGTGTTTCTATAAGGAACATTTAAAGTGTAATTTATTGTTTTTTTGTATTCTACTTACACCTCATTTAATACTTCCTGCACCTTTGGCGCGGTGCCTGCATTTACTAACCGATTTTCTGGGCACAGAAGCGCTGTGCGCTGCGCTTGAATTGCGTAAATAAATTTCAGCGTGAGAAATACCATGTGTGGCGTGTGAGCGTGTGAACACGTCGAATTGCGTGTGTTACACTCTCAAAGCGTGAGACTTGAGAGCCCTGTATCAAGTCAATGGTTCTTCTGATCCTAAGCATTTCATTGCATTGTTGACCCTGTGTTGATTCTGCATATGACAAATAAACAATCTTGAATGGAATTTGCCTTTGATTTGTTTTTGTGTTTTTCAACTGAACTGACAAGGAAGCTAGATCAATAATTTAAGTTATGTTTTGGAAGACAGGGGTGGGATTCGATAAGTTTTCTTCTTCCCACTCCTTTTCAAGCAAAAAAGTGAATGTATTTGACTGTATATTGGTAGCATGTATTTATTTCCTTGTGTTGACCTGCTTGAAATGAATAAATAAATGAATAAATGAATGAATGAAAATGAATGAAAAGATTGGCAATTCCAGGGCTGAAATCATCCAAATACATCACAATCACAACACATTTTCCATCCCACTATATCTGCAATGATGAACAAATGATATGGTTACACATTTACCAAAATATTGTTCCTTTAAAATGGTAAAGTCATTGTGATATATATATATATTTTTGTTTATTTCATTCAAAAAGTATAAAAACATCAACAGTGTGCTAACAATACAAAAAAATGAATGAAAGGGAGCAGAAAGAAGAGTAATCTTATGTTATCTGCCCCTCTTCCCTTTTCCAGACAATAACACCGATAGTGACGATAAAACATTTCATCAATACATTCCATTTCAATCACAATTATTAATCAATTGTAAACAGAAAGCTTAATTTTTTATGCGCAACAACTTTTCTTTTTCATACCTATATATTACACTGGATTTTATGTATTTTTAAATGCCATTATTGTACTTGATCCTATTTATATTCATTTAAATAAGTGCAACAGCTGGAGGAGGTGGACATTTGGACATTAGCATTTTCATAGAGTAAATGGGACTAAATGGAGGCGAATGGAAATTAGAGTTTTTAATCACTATACAGTAATCCCAAATGTACCATATGGTCATTTGTTGTAGTAGTAACACAAGTTAATATATGTAGTAGCAGTACTGTAGGTGTAGAAAATATCAGTGGTTGTAGCAGTAATGCTGAAAATCATAGTAGTAGTTGTAGTTCAGTAGTCCCAGTACTTTCTACTACTTCTACTACTACTTTCAAATGTACAGAATGTAGCTTCAGCACATACATTCGCATTAAAGGGATATGCCACCCCCAGGTCAAATTTGGGCATCTCCCCACAGTCCAGAGACTAAAATAAGTGGTGGAAAGCGTTTTCCTGCTCACCCAGCCGTTGTCTGAGCCTGTCGCCACTGACCGCCGCGGTATCTGCAGCTACTCCGCCTTAGACTGGAGTCTAACGTCGCCAGAGAAAGATTTCGGCCAAAAGGAATTAATTTGCTTGATGCGTTTCCCAATTACTTTGTGTGTAGTGCGCATTCATATCGAGTGCAAATAAATGTGCAAATCAACACGGAGAGCTTGCCTTGGTCATTTTGGGTGGGAACTATTTTCCAGTGCGGAAGAATACAGTCGAATCACGCACCACGTTGTGCAACAGGGGAACTCCCTTCCTGGTGCGTAACTGGGATTCCCCTGGCAGCGTGCTGCGTGATTCGACTGTATTCTTCCGCACTGGAAAATAGTTCCCACCCAAAATGACCAAGTCAAGCTCTCCGTGTTGATTTGCACATTTATTTGCACTCGATATGAATGCGCACTACACAGAAAGTAATTGGGAAACGCATCGAGCAAATTAATTCCTTTTGGCCGAAATCTTTCTCTGGCGACGTTAGACTCCAGTCTAAGGCGGAGGAGCTGCAGATACCGCGGCGGTCAGTGGCGACAGACTCGGACAATGGCTGGGTGAGCAGGAAAACGCTTTCCACCACTTATTTTAGTCTCTGGACTGTGGGGAGATGCCCAAATTTGCCCTGGGGGTGGCATATCCCTTTAACACTGGTACCTTCTACTTTTCACTATATTTGTCTACTATATTCTTATTTTTTCCTACTTTTGGTCATGAAACACTGCACCACTCACTACAAGGAAGGGTGTCAGGAAGGGCATCTGGTATAAAACGGCAAATTAATGTCTAGCTCACTGCACAATATTGGAGAGAAATATGTAATAGCATTTATTTTATTATTTTTTATGTATTTTTTGTTCTTTAAGTAAATTGTGTTTGTAAATTACATGAAAACTGAAAGAAAAATATTACTGAATGTGTGGAATGTGGAAAATGTGAAAAAATTCTGAGCATTTACATTTTTAAAAAAAATGATAAGGAAGTAATATGAGGTAACAGATTTTTTAATTTCCATAAAATCAGATACAAAACAGTTCAAGCCTACATATTGTAATTTTCCTATGTCCAGCCACGGTGTGCATTTTTCATGTAATCCCAGTATGTTTTCTCTACACTGGTACTATAATACAAACACTTTTCACAATTGAGTTCTTCCCAGTGAAGAGGGAAGTGTGCGTAGCGTCGGTTTGTGTAGGCGGCTGTTGTGGTCGGGCGGACAGCTGTGGCTCTGTGGGTGTTTTAAGTGTAATAGGCAGGGATAACATAATTACACAGGTATGGGACTCCTCGCTGTGGAGATGTGTGGGGGAACGCATAGCTAATCAGGCACGCACAAATACAAAGGCATATATACACGCACAAAGATATGGGCGCACACAGACGCACACAAAAACATACACACATACAGACTTACAAACACGCGTACACTCTTATGGGGTTTCACAAACATACACATACACTTATACAAACGCATATATACACGCACATACACACATTATACGCACAGAGACACTTAAGGTTTCGCTCACACATACAAAGACATACAAACACATACACATACACATACAGGCTCTTATGGGGTTTCACAAACATACACACGCACATACTTATACAAACGCATATACTATACATGCACATACACACACTTATACAAAGGCATACACACACACACATATATGCACACGGACACTTAAGGTTTCACTCACACATATACATACCTACAAACACAAACATATACAGGCTCTTATGGGGTTTCACAAACAGACACACACATACACAAACACACTTCAAATCACAATTTTATTTATAAAAGCACTTTTCATACAAAAAATGTAACACAAAGTGCTTTACAGTGATTAAAAACAACCCACATTTCCTTCCACCCACCCAACCAGCCCCCACAGCTGCCTGACACCTCACAACCGCACAACCCAAACAGTAACACACGCACGCATACACACACATACTTACATGCTAAAATACATAAAACTACACACAGTAAAAAAAATTAAAAAAAAGCATATATACACGCACATACATACACTCACACATACAGAGACATACAAACACACACATGCTGTATACAGGCTCTTATGGGGTTTCCCACGCACACACGTACACACACACTTATACAAACGCACACATGCACATATATGTACACACACACACGCTCTTATGGGGTTTCCGATTCAACTCGTGCCAGGATGTAATCTCTCACAGCAGGGGGCAGCGCTTCCGACCGAGCAGCACTGAGTCACAGGGACCCACGGCTGACAGAACAGAAGAAGAAGAGCGTTTGATACGGCGATAAAGAGCGTGTGGAGCAGAGGGTTTTTCGCATGGCTGATCAGAATTAGAAATATGGACGTTTTAGATTGGCAGGCGAGAGAATAAGCGGAGAAGATCTAATGGCACTATAGTAAAATGAGACTTTGACTATATAGAAATGTAGTACATGTATGAGGACTTGTATGGTCTTATGAGCTGGAGGTTCAAATCCCGCACTATAGTTTATCACTTGGTTAAGAAAAAATAGATATGAGGAGCGTGTCACTTGCTACACAAATTTTACCTATTGGCAGTTTTCAGATTCCTACAATATGATGAGGGGCAGAGGAAGTTTTACCAGAGCTTAAATAATAAATCCATGAATATCCAAGAGAAAAATGTACAGATTTTGAACCTGATCAATTCTTTCAGCGACAAAAATGCAGTAATATTATGACAAAAATCTGCATTTTAACAATAAAACATGTACCTGATGAGGGGGCTTGGTTCAGACCCAAATGCTCATCGTTAAAGGGTCAATGTTTCTGATCTTTATAGTGTTTCCTCATTACAAAGAAACCAGAAGTTGTGTTTTGTTTCATTCACACACAAACTATATATGCAAACAGAAACATTTTATTCCAGTGATAAAAGGAGAAATTCAATTTGTCAACTGGACAGTTTGTTTGTTTACAAACTTTGTCCAGTTGAGAAATTGAATTTCTCCTTTTATCATGGATTCTACCTGGATGACTGAGGGACTCTTCATGCATTCTATTCCAGTGTTTCCCAACCAGGGGTACAAGTACCCCTAGGGGTACACGAGCACACTGTAGGGGGTATTCGGCAGTGTCGCTGCCAGGCGCAGGGGGAGATTTTTTTGAAAATTTTAATTGGGAGTAAATTTGAGTTAAAGAAAAGAGAAAATGTCTGAGAATAAAATTTTCAAATTAAGGGAGATGAAATGAAATGATTTTCATTTAATAATCTGTTGTGTCACGTTCTACTTTAGGAGAATTATCAACACGTATGAGTGAGGGGGTACTCGAGGTATGACAAAAAGGCTCAGGGGGTACACAAGACAAAAAAGGTTGGGAAACACTGCTCTATTCCACCTTGTGATGTGGTAATACAGGAAGTGCTCTACTGTGTTTTTAAACGCCATACACCTTTTCTAGAATAACTTGAAATTACTGATCTCTACAGGACTAAGGCCCTGTTTACATGTACACTGGTATTTTTAAAAAACTGAGACATTTCTCTCCGTTTGTACCCATCTTTTACACGCAAAGAGCAAATAGAATAGTCTTTATTGTCATTGTCAGGTAAAAAAAATAACGAAATTGGGAAAGATAAAGATAAGACTTTATTGATCTCACAAAGGAGAAATTCACCTGCCACATTAGCTCCAGGCAGTTTAGTACAAAAGAAAGTTCGAACAAAAAAGTGCATGCAGACAAGATAAGTAATAATAATAAAATAAGTAAATGAGAGAATGTAGAAAAAACTGCACATTTAGACTATATAGTGGAGATATACAGTCTGATAGCGGTGGGGATGAAGGATCTGCGGTAGCGAGGCTTCTTCGCCTCTGAAAACAAATCTTTCTAAAAACTCCGGCTAGAGTGGAGATTCTGGAAAAGTACAGTTTCGCGTTTGCGTATAAAGTGAGATAAACAGAGTTTTAGGCAGCTGAGGCACCAAAAGTGCAATTCTGATTGGCTTGCAGAGCGTTCTTTGTTTTCAGAGGTTTCAGAGGTTTCAGAGTTTGCGTGTAAAAGATGGATACATGAAGGGAAATGTCTCCGTTTTTACAATACCAGTGTACGTGTAAACGGGGCCTTATTTTGGAAAACAGATGGAGAGAAATATAGACTTAGACAAACTATTGATCCCCAAGGGAAATTGTTTTGAATAAAATCTTAAAGTGCAAACAAACAAGATTAACTAAAAAGGTAGTTGTTTAGAAAAAAAGCAAGAGCCACCGTACCCATCTGCCACTCTCTCAGGCGCTCGGGTGTGAATAAAATATTCATTTCTCAACATACCCTAAACCCTACTAAAGGTAAAGGGTAGCTGCCATGATATCACAAGGTGGAACAGAGCATTTAGAGCTTTGGAGATGCAAACAGACTCATAATAAAGGATTACTCAAACATGTGAATGAAAAAAACAACTCCAGGTATGTTTTTGATAATGTAACAACACTGACACATGACTCAATTTTGCGTAATATAAGACCTTTAAATATTTAAATCAAAGTCAACCTGAGGAGTATAGCTTACGCATTTGTCACAGGCTGTTATTTTAATACCGAATCATTTTAAACCCGTCTGGACACAAATGCCTGTTATTAGGATTCTTGCTGCGTCATGTCTGGACGCTCTCTGCTTATCTCAATGCTAAGTGCTCACGCCACAGTATCCTTGAGAGAGTCTGCTAATGTAAACAAGGAGCCAAGACATCGCACCCTTTTCCTAATATGGTCCGTTTGAAAACAGGAAATCAAACAGTGTTAAAAGGAACGTGAGACTGCATAATGGGGGAGAGATTAGATTACTAGAGCTATGTGAGAACATTATGGAGAAGTGAATATGGGAGGCGTGCAGGTTTTAGTTCTGTAAGAACTGTAAAATAAAAGTGAAAGGTGCTCAGGAGAAAGTGGAATGGCAATTTTCAACTATTTGACTTAAAGGGCCCGTGTTACGCTTTGTTCTGATCTACAACATGTTATAATGTTGTTTCCTCATCACAAACACACCTGGAATTGTGTTTTGTTTCATTCACACATGTTTACCACACAAATCCTGCATATTTAAGCTCTCAAACACCCTGTTCCACCTTTTGATGTCATGTGGAAATATAGAAAGTCACCACTGTGTTTTTAAACTCCATACACCTTCACTAGAATCATTTGAATAATTTCAGACCTGGAATTACCAATCTCTACTAAACTAAAGGTAAAATGTAGCTGTTAACTTGAAAACTACCGCTTCATGACATCACAAGGTACAACAAAGCAGTTTGCGCTTTGGCGACAGACTAATAGCACTGGTCTACAAATTTTTAGACTTGATCTGCTTCCGAGATAAAAGTGGCTAAATCACATTTATATTGATAAGATGAACTGAAAATCAATTGATAACTGTGCTGGTTAGCTAATGTATTCAAGATATTTAATGATATTGTTTTACATCAAAATCGCATTTTATACAAAATCGCTGTTTATACAATAGATTTAGGCATTTTTGCTTAAAAATATTTTTTTTTTGCTTAAAAATAATTTATATTTTGAAAATATTTAACTTGCACTTCTTGCCTGGAAGAATCCATGACTCATCGCTGTACCAGCGGCGAGTCTGGTAACGCTTGGTCCAGAATGTGCTGCCGCTGCGCTTAGACAGACAGCTAAGTGAACCAATCAGAGAACAGTTAACGCGACGTGACAGCGACGTGAACCAAGCCGGTAGGAAGCAATGCAAAAACATCTTTTTTGAAAAGAAAGGCCTCTAGAGCTGTCAGCTGCTGTGGTTTTAAGGAATCAATGTGTTTTAGGTCATTTAAGACCAATTTTACAGCTGTATGTAAGGGACGTTGCAGGCAAAGGCGGGTGCACTGACGTCACCATCTTTGAACGAATCAGAATCGCGGAGTCCGTTGTTAACCGGGGGAGCGAGGGTGGAGCGAGGGTGTCCAAATGGTATCGCGCTGTATAGGAAATACAGAGAGATATCGTTTGGCTGGCCAGGTAATTGCACTTCTTTATCCGTCAAAAAATAAACAAGAAATATCTTAATACGGCAGGCGCACACAATTTCGAGGCATCTCTCTTGTGTGAACTTGTGTGAACTGAAAAAAATATTTGATGTTAAAACTCTAGACATATTAAAATTAATTTATTGGAATGTGCAGACAGGCTTTCAGATAGAACTGGTTGCTTGTAGACACACTGTACCTTCTGATAAACTACCGTTTTTGCCTTATTTTGCATAAATTTCCTATTTTGACCCAATACTATATCTTGGAAACAATAGCCAATCAGCACTTCTGACTTACTTTTTCTTTATTAGTGACCAAAACCAAGAAAAATTTCACTACTTTTGTTCCGGAAGCATTTTGCTTGTAGACCAGTGTAATAAAAGATGAATCATACACGTGTGAATGAAACAAAACACAACTCCAGGCATGTTTTTGAGGAAGTAACAGCATTCTAACATGGCTAAAATGTCACAAGAGTCAATTTTGTGTAATATAGGACCTTCAAACTCCGCTAACAGCCCCTCCTCAACCTAAACTAAACTGACAGGAGCCAATACAGATTGACATCACTGAGTTAACCTTATTAAAGCTGTACTCTGGCTTTTTCCAGGTTCGTTTGGGTCAGGATTAGGGCTTGATAATGTAGTTTGCCTAAAGATTCAACTCTAACCCAGATTGCGGATAATAGAGCTAAAACCGTTAAGCTTTCTGTAAGTCGGCAAACTCAATTGAATTATTGTTCCAGCCATTTGTTGGTTCACACTCAGAAATCTGTGCCTTTTTTAGAATTATGAGTTCAGAACATGTTTCAGAAAGAACAGTTAGAACCCAGACTCTTCTTTCATTCTGCTGCTGGATCATAACATAACTGAAGGCTGCAATTTACAATTATTTTAGTGGTGGATTGCAAATGTTTAATTAGCTCACTTCTTTTTATTGTCCACTGAGATTTTTTTTGTTTTTTATACATTTTAAAAGGTGCACTGTGTCACTTTTCTAGTATAAGGTCCACGACTTGCTCATCTCCATGTTGTTTTTTCCTGAAATGTTCTACAGTATGGCTTTTAATTGAGACGAGCACCGCACATCACCAGGCCAAGTTACAGGTCAAATCTGTGGAGAGGTAGACCTGCTCAGAGTAATAATGCCTGTTTTTTTGCTGTAGTTTTGAGAAATAAAAACAAATGTAATTGAAAAAATGCAATATATATTTGTTTAATGCCATACTGTTGAACATCACAAGCAAAGCGATAACATCACCATGGAGACAAACACATGGCAGACCCTCCACCAGAAAAGTTGCACAATGCACCTTTAAAGTGTATTATTAATGAAAATCAGAAATTGTGTAATTTTGTTTTACTTTTTCAGTTATATTTTTGTTATAAAAGATCTTTCGGCATGTGTTTGAGTCTGCATAGTCTAGATAACAATTACAACGATCAAAATACGATAAAAAGATCGATTAAAAAAACAAAAACATCACTCTAAACACTTTAAAAAACTGCTGCTAAGAAACTACTGTTGCACATTTATTTTTATCTTTATTTTTCAATGCACATTCTATTGCACATTTTACTACATCTGTAAATAGATATTTACTCTTTGCACCGCTTTCAGATTTTGTCTTAGATATTGTAAATTGTATTTTGTACACTGTCTTTTTTGAGAAACAGAATTTTGATTCACTGTATGTCGAACACGTATGGCAGAATTGACAATAAGATAATCCTTTATTTGTCCCACAATGGGGAAATTGCAGTGTCACAACGCAAGTTTCAGAAAATATGAGCATGCATCAAAATTAAGATAAATAATAATAATAAGTATGTACAATCAACTAAAAAAACACAACACTGTAAGGTTAAAAGGCACAGGAACGCTGCACAATAAATGTCTTTGATTCTGAAAGCTGACTTTGACTCTTTGACTTTGACTCTATCGCGATTATTCCAATGCCAAGATGTTACTGTCCCTACTCCCTTTGGGCCATACAAGCAACCCCTGTGACTAACGCTCAGAATTGTGGGAAAAGAAGCCCGAGGAGTGACTCACACCTAACACTGGCGTTCATTCACTGGTGGCTCTCAATAGACTTTAGCCATGTGTTACAATGGACTCCAGGCACTGCTCAGTCCACAGTGGAGTATTCATCACGGGGCCTGTTGACCGAGACTTACCCAGTCCATAAAACTGCTCAAATACAAAGTGTGGAAGGACAGACAGTGGGTACATAGGACAGACAATGTAACAGAAAATGGTGAGGGGTCTTGTATAGTTAAGGGGTTTGTGGTTTAAGAATTGCGTATGTGGTTGCGTAGTACCGGATGTGAAAGACGTAGCTTATACGGGAGAGTAAAAAAGCAATTTGAAACTGAAATTGAGAGCTTATGTAATTCTAGTACGAAGGCCTGTCTCGATAACACATTTTGAAGTTCAGAATATTGCTGAAGTAAGTATAAATGATAAAGGGATAACACTGAAACTAATTTATGACGCGACAAAACAACAGAGCATATTTAAAAATACCACAAAAACTGTTCGAAAATGTACAATATTGTTGAAAATCTCGAGTTGCAATAAACAAACAGTGGAATAAAATGCTGTAGTACTTAGTTTGCATCTGTAACGAGTCATAGAAAATATTAATTCAACCTTTTACAGCTTAAATCTTATCATGGCCAAAAATAACAAAAGAAATGTAGGGAAAGAGAGAGATAAAGGGGTGAAGAGGGAGAGAGGTAGGCAGAAGAAAGGTAGAGAGGGAGAGAGGAATAATATACAGTGGTACCTGACCTTACGAAATTAATTCGTTCCAGAAGTGGTTTCGTAACGTGAATTTTTCGTAAGTTGAGTAGCTATTTCAATGGAAAAAGCCTGATTCGTTCCAAGGCCCCGATCCAAGTTTTTTTTTTTATAGTGTAACTTTTTTTTATAGTGTAACATTGTGTTCTGCGTAGAGACTGTAGACCCAGGACTAAACGTGGACTATACCAGGTCTAGACCAAGGTCTAAACCTGGACTAAACCAGGACTAGACCAGGTGGATTAAAGCGCCGCGTGCGGGTCTATTTCCTGGTTTCGTTTCGAGTCACGGCTGAGGCGAGCAGCGAGGGGGACCGCACGCAGTCTGAGCGCATGAACGAGACCCGTGCTCAAACCGTGCCTCCTCTAGACCTCCTCTAGACCTGGTCTAGAGCACCGCGGCTCTTGCATGCGTTCGTTATATGCGCATCGACCTCAGCTTTATTATTTATTTTGTACTGTATGGGAAAAAAACCTCACGCTTCTCTCTGTAACCGCTGCTATCAGGTTCCTCATTTTGGTCTTAAAATGTCAGAATTAACCTTTTCTACATGATCCTGGTGTTTGTATTTCAGCATTTTGTCCATAAATCGATTCCTTTTCCTAATATGGAACTCCAAATTCACTCCTATAACTGCTAGCCTCAGTGAGCTTCCTTTGACTGGAGCTGAACACTCTGGGTGACGTCTCATTCCCTCAGTCCACTTCTTTATACAGTCTATGTATGTGACCCTATCTTTAACTAGTGAAAAAAAAAAAATCCACTTGTTTTTGTATTTTTTTTTTTATTCTATTCAAAATGGCTGACTGGACATGATTTAACTTCTTATGCTATTACCACATTTGAAATTCTGATTAAACCAACAGTTTGAATGAGATTTTCCAGTGCACTCTGATCTCCAGGATCTTCCAGGAACACCACCTCCTCCTCGCTCCCGTTTAATCCCCAGGAGCCTGAAGCTGCTCATTTCTGCTCCAAACCATAAGCTCGCCTGGCCCTAAGACGAATCCGTGAGTCATATTATAGAGGACAGTACAGGCTGGTTCCCACGGCGAACGGCAAACAGAGAGAAAGAGGGAGAGAAGGAAGGAGGGAGACAGGTAGAACAGTAGAGAAAGACACGAAGAGAAGAAGAGAGGGAAAGGAGTAGAGATGGAGCGGGAGAGAGGAGAGGGATGGGGCCAGAGACTACTGTGCATTCAAAGTGGGAAAATTACAGAGGGATGGAGGTATAGAAAGAGAGATAGAGAGGTAGAGGAAGAGGGGGATGGGGCCAGAGGGATAGAGGTATAGAAAGAGAGAGAGAGGGATAGAGAGATAGAGGAAGAGAGGAGGAGAGGAGGAGAGGGATGGGGCCAGAGACTACTATGGATTCAAACTGGGAAAATTGGAGAGGGATAGAGGTATAGAAAGAGGGATAGAGAGGTAGAGGAAGAGAGAGAGGGATAGAGGTATAGAAAGAGGGATATAGAGGTAGCGGAAGAGAGAGGGATAGAGTTATAGAAAGAGGGAAAGGGATAGAGAGGTAGAAAGGTGAAGAGGGAAAGAAGGAGTGATGGAGAGAGGAAAGAGGCAGACAGGTAGAACAGTAGAGAGAAAGACAGGAAGAGAGAAGAAGAGAGGGAAAGTAGAGATGGAGCGGGAGAGAGGAGGAGAGGGATGAAGCCAGAGACTACTGTGAATACAAACTGGGAAAATTAGAGAGTAGAGAGGTATAGAAGGAGAGAGAGTAGAGAGGTAGAGGAAGAGAGGAGGGGGGGGATGGGACAAGGGGATAGAGGTATCGAAAGAGGAATAGAGAGGTAGAAAGGTAGAGAGGAAGAGAGGGATTGGACCAGAGGGATAGAGGTATAGAAAGAGAGAGAGAGAGAGGAAGAGAGAAGGAGAGGGGTGGGACCAGAGGGATAGAGGTATAGAAAGAGAGAGAGAGAGAGAGAGGAAGAGAGGGATGGGGCCAGAGACTACTGCACATTCAAACTGGGAACATTAGAGAGGGATAGATAGAAAGAGGAAGAGGGATAGAGGTAGAAAGGTAGAGAGGGAGAGAGGGAGAGAAGGAGTGAGGGAGAGAGGAAAGACAGAGGGGAGAGGGAGAGATGGAGCAAGGTAGTGAGGGCCAGGTGGGAGTTAGTGAGAAAGGGAGAGGTAGAGAGATAGAAAGGGAGAGAGGAAGGGAGCGATAGAGAGGTAGAGAAGGGGAACGGGAGGGAGAGATGTAGAGAGGTAGGTGGGGAGAGAGGGAGAAATGGAGAGAGGAAGAGAGGTAGCGAGAAACAGGTAGAGGGAGATGAGAGAGGTAGAAAGGGAGTGAGGTACAGAGGAGAGTGGGAGAGAGGGATGAGGCCAGAGACTACTGTGCATTCAAACTGGGGAAATTAAAGAGGGATAGAGGTAGATGGGAGAGAGGGAGAAATGGAGAGAGCAAGAGAGAGGTAGAGGAGAGAGGGAGAGAAGGAGTGAGGGACAGAGGAGAGAGGGAGAGAAAGGAGGGGTAGAGATGGAGCAAGGTAGTGAGGGCAAGGTGGAGAGAGGGAGGGAGCGATAGACAGAGAAAGGTAGAGAGGAAGAGAGGAAGAGAGGTAGCGAGAGAGAGGTAGAAAGGGAGTGAGGTACAGAGGAGAGTGGGAGAGAGGGATGAGGCCAGATATTGTGCATTCAAACTGGGAAAAAAGACAGTTTACAGGGGGGGCGGAGAAGATGAAGAGAAAGACAGAGAAGGGGGAAGAGGAGGAGAAAAAGAAGGATGAAGGATGGAGGAGGAGAGCCAAGACGCTTCCTGGAGATCAAAACAAAGAGGAAACGTGCCGTGTAGCATCACCATCTCCTCCACTGTAAGGAGGAATGCTCGAGGAATATACTTCAAAGTACGCAGCAGTCGCCCGCATGCAGTTCAGCTCCAGTATAAACAGTACTGAACCTGAGGGGACATTTCCAGTGCTGTTATAAGATGTTTAAAATCAATCAAGGGAAGCTGAAGTGTTGTGTAATCTCACGGCAGTGGGATTAGAGACATCCTGCAGTGTTCACTTCACAGGCTCAGAGTAAATGAGTGCGTCCTTTAGCGAGATACACAATATACAGCTCTGGAAAAAATAAGAGACCACTGCAAAATTATCAGTTTTTCTGATTTTACCACTTATAGGTATGTGTTTGGGCAAAAGGAACATTTTTGTTTGAGTCTATAAACTGACATCATTTCCCCCAAATTCCAAATAAAAATATTATCGTTTAGAGCATTTATTTGCAGAAAATGACAAATGGTTGAAATAACAAAAAAGATACATGTTTTCAGACCTCAAACAATGCAAAGAAGCAAGATCAAATTCATTTTAAAACAACATAATACTAATGTTTACGCTTAAGAAAAGATCAGAAATCAATATTTGGTGCAATAACCCTCATCTTTAATCACAGTTTTCATGCATCTTGGCATGCTCTCCACAAGTCTTTCACATTGTTCTTGGGTCCTAGTTTAGACCTGGTTTAGCCCTGGTTCAGTCCAAGTTTAGGTCTGATTTAATCCTAGTTTAGTCCTGGTTTAGTCCCATTTTTAACCTGGTTTAATCTTGGTTCAGACTGGGTTTAGTCCCATTTTTAACCTGGTTTAATCCTGGTTCAGACCTAGTTTAGTCCCAGGCTTGTGCTCTCCACAAGTCTTTCACATTGTTCTTGGGTGACTTTAATCCACTCCTGGTGCAAGAACTGAAGTAGCTCAGCTTTGTGTTTGTGTTGGAATTCAACAGACGCTGGAATGGAATGGCTGTAATAAATGTAGAGATGCTGATTTCAGAAAAAAATGCAGTGGTCTCTTATTTTTTCCAGAGCTGTATGTTGGAGAAGTTGCCCTCTAACCCAAAAGTCGACAGTTTCCTCCTACCTCCCACCTGTTTTGACTGCTGCGGTGTCCTTGGGCAGAGTTGGGAAGGATCTGAATACATGCACTGAGAAAATGTACTCAGGATAATAATTTTGAGTAAATGTATTCCAGTACAATTGTTGTTTTTTTATTTAGTGATATTCAGAACAGTTACTTTTTGAAAATAACAAGGAATACATGAAGGGACTTGATCACACAAACTGCAGATTTCATCCCTCCCATAGTGTGTGCATGTGTGATTTTTACTCTAATTGGTGATAGAAAATCCACAGCAAACAGAGAAACAAACAAAGCTGCTTTTAACTCTACAGCTCTGGAAAAAAAATAATAAGAGCCCACTGCATTTTTTTTCTCAATTCAGCATCTCTACATGTATTACAGCCATTCCATTCCAGTGTCTGTTGGATTCCAACACAAACACAAAGCTGAGCTACTTCAGTTCTTGCACCAGGAGTGGAATAAAGTGTAAACATTAGTATTATGTTGTTTTAAAATGAATTTGATCTTGTTTCTTTGCATTGTTTGAGGTCTGAAAACATGTATCTTTTTTGTTATTTTGACCATTTGTCATTTTCTGCAAATAAATGCTCTAAACGATAATATTTTTATTTGGAATTTAGGGGAAATGTTGTCAGTAGTTTATAGACTCAAACAAAAATGTTCCTTTTGCCCAAACACATACCTAATAAGTAGCAAAATCAGAAAAACAGTGGTTTCTTATTTTTTTCCAGAGATGTATGTTATGTTTTTATTGTAATTTAAATGCAACTCTGTGTAAAAGTATTCCAAGTATTCAGAATGCAGTACTCTGATTGGACCATGTATCAGAATATGTTACTAAATACATTTTAATACATGTATTCAGTATTGTGCAACTAAATACACTTGGACAAGACACTTCACCCACCTATGCAGCCTATTGCCTATTCATAGGTTTCAGCTTTCCGGTTATATGCAACATTTGGAGAATAATATTTTGTTATCGCTATGGCAACAGTCCCAATGTTTTCATCATTCTGGGACATAGACTGTGGACTAGAGGGAGTGCGACTTCACCCACAGTGTTTGGCTCCAGACAAATGAAGCTCACAGAGTGTTACTCCTCTCAAGTCGAAATCACGAAACCAAGTCGTTCTTTTCTGTTTATTGGCCTTTAATCAGACAAATGTGTAATGGTGTGCCGTGAGAACTGGACATACAAAAACAGAAATACATAAAAACATTATAATTACCTCTTCATAAAGATCAAATACATAATGTAACGTGAACCAACAGAACTTAAGCACGTTGAATTCAACATCTGCCAACACACCGTAACAAGATAGCAACTGTACCTCATTGACCGCTTCACTTGAGAGAAATAAAAACATTGATTCTTCAGTTCTTCATTAAACACCAATCCTTCAATGTACATCCAGCTTTCTCGCACAAAGCGCCCTTGAACTGAGGTAATCTACATCAGTAACAGCAGCACGGTCCAATAGCAGTAGCAATCCTTCAAAAAACCCTGTCTCCACCTGTAACGGCAAAACTTTGGTTCCGACCTGAGTTGACACTCGTAACTCCAGAGCAAAAGAAATAAACACATGAAAGAGTAGTTTTTTTAACATTAAATTATTCTTATTTCTTACTATGTATTATTGTATGTGTATTCATGAACTCATTAAATTCATATATTTATTAACCTATTTATTTATTCATTCTGACTCTGAGGTTGGCAGTTATATGAGCGAATTTGGAGCCAGTTCCATATTAGAAAAGAAATGTATTTACGGAAAATAATAACGAAATAAAAACACCAGAAGCATGTCGGTCAATACGAACATTTTAAGACCAAAATGACAAGGCTCACTGCAGCAGTTAGACAGAGGAGTGACAATTTTCCAATATAAAGTCACTTGGAAACAAGGTTGATGGAGCCGGAAGTGCCCCTTGAACACTTGCAGCTAGCGGGTTAGCCATCTATTTATATACAGTATAGTATGTATGTTATGGATATGTTGTATGTAATGTGTGAGGTATTTGTGTTTGGGGAGAACGTTGCTGGGTGTGGACTGGAAGACGTGCGTAGTTAAATCACAAAGTATAGAAAGCAGTAAATAAATAATGCAAAATATAGCAGCTTTGAGTGTCAAAAAGAATTATTGTGATTAAAATGCATGCATGCTTACAAGCACATCTGTGACCTCTGAACTTTACTGATTAAGTTGCACTCAAAACGACAAAAACACTATACATATGTGCCCATAGTAAAATTGTTCCTATAAATATGAATACATTCTGCCAACTTTGTTGTTTATATTTTTTGATTGTACATCTTATTTGATATTGTATTTTATATTTTATTACTTCTTTTCTATTTAAATCTGATGTGTACATATACACTTATTATCACTATTTTTATTTGTATAATTATGTCTCATCTGACACTGGTCTATTGCTCTTTGGTTGCTATTTCCATCTATTTTTTTTTTACCCTCTGTTATACATTATATTTAATGAGTGAGCTACTGTACCCAAGTGTTATAATATTGCAACATGCACTGGGAGAACTTATGTGTGTGCTTTAATAAAAATGTACTGAGAGAAGAATTGCTTTTTCAAAATTTAAATTAATTGAAACTTTGAATTCATATTTTCCGAAATTGCTACAAGGTACATCTCTTCAGACCATCAGTAAAGTCTACGTCTTTGTTACTCAACATAATATTGCAGTCTATACAAAGATCCGGTACAGTTCCATCAGAGAAACAGCCCGATTCAATTTGCAAAGTGAATTTTATATTGAGCCCAATCTGGTCATAGTAGTAAACAAACCAACTGCGCCTAAATCATTTAACTAAAACATAAAAATGAGTCAAACTGCAGCTACATAAAAAGCATTACGTACAGTCTGAGTCTAGAGGTGTATAAAAGTTAGTTCTGTTTTTATAAATACTGCTTTTATTATTATTATATTTGCAGTTTTCAAATTAACATTCAGTTCACAGTGCACATTTTGAGTTTATGAACTGCTAAACTAACGCATTTCAGATCTTGTTTGTAGAGGTTTAAATTACAAGGGTATTCTGTAAAAAACTAATTATGATTATTTGGATTAAGAAAGTTTGATCGTGATGTGAAGTAAAATTATCTACCAATGGAATAACACTTTTTGTAGTTAAAATAAGAAAATACATTTTGCTATACTTAAAAATAATATAAAAAAAACAAACTCTAATGTTGCTTGAATTAAGAAAAACACTTATTTCCCTGATAGATAATTTCATTTCATCTACTCAAATAAAGTCAAATGTTCTTAATTTAAGTCATTTTAATGTACCTACATATTTAAAGACAGGATATTTTGTAGATTCTATTAACTGGACTATGGCATTTGATAACTGCACCAGTTGAAGCTGTAATTTCTGTTTTATTGCAATAGATTGCGCAGTGTGCAGCCCTGACTTGCCTCACAGCACCAAGGTTCCAGGTTCAAAAGGTTGTTACCATGGCATCGGAACAGTGGTGTTGTTATTCAGAGATACCGCTGTCAGTCGAAATGACTTTATACAAGATTATACGGTACATTTGTGATTCCCTAACTTAAAGGAAAAGTAATGTTTTTTTACAATCTGAGCCTTCTTTCGGCAATAAAACAAGTAGTTTTACTCACCCATAGCAGTTTGGTGTCAATTGGAGCAGTATCGCAGAACTTATGTTGAGCCGTTCTGTTCTACCAATGATCCCGTATCCGTTAGCGTGAGTGCTCGGGGCACTGATTTGCGGTGTCCAAATAACACAAACTTTAGCACTTTTCAAATCACAGAGGATCACTGTGTCAGGGTAGACTTTTAGTAGATTCCAAAACGGCCTGAAACCCGATATCGCAACAGAAAAGTAAAGTTCAGAGCGGTGTTAGCTTCTTTCGGACTAGCGGTGTTTACAAAACAGCTGAGTTCACGCATGCGCACTGTCCTCTCTGATGACGTCATCAAATGAAACTATAGCTGGATATCGGGTTTCAGGCCGTTTTGGAATCCACTAAAAGTCTACCCTGACACAGCGATCTTCTGTGATTTGAAAAGTGCTAAAATTTGTGTTATTTGGACATCGCAAAGTAATGCCCCAAGCACCATGTTAACGGATACGGGATCATTAGTACAACAGAATGGCTACAACATAAGTTCTGCGATACTGCTCCAATTGACACCAAACTGCTATGGGTGAGTAAAACTACTTGTTTTATTGCCGAAAGAAGGCTCAGATTGTTAAAGGGATATGCCACCCCCAGGTCAAATTTGGGCATCTCCCCACAGTCCAGAGACTAAAATAAGTGGTGGAAAGCGTTTTCCTGCTCACCCAGCCATTGTCCGAGTCTGTCGCCACTGACCGCCGCGGTATCTGGTGCTCCTCCGCCTTAGAATGGAGTCTAACGTAGCCAGAGAAAGATTTCGGCCAAAAGGAATTAATTTGCTCGATGCGTTTCCCAATTACTTTGTGTGTAGTGCGCATTCATATCGAGTGCAAATAAATGTGCAAATCAACACGGAGAGCTTGCCTTGGTCATTTTGGGTGGGAACTATTTTCCAGTGCGTAAGAATACAGCCGTATCACGCACCACGTTGTGCAACAGGGGAACTCCCTTCCCGGTGCGTAACTGGGATTCCCCTGGTAGCGTGCTGCGTGATACGGCTGTATTCTTACGCACTGGAAAATAGTTCCCACCACTTATTTTAGTCTCTGGACTGTGGGGAGATGCCCAAATTTGACCTGGGGGTGGCATATCCCTTTTAAAAAAAATGTTGATTTTCCTTTAAAAATATCAGGTTGGACATTGGTGGATTTAATATTTGGATATTTAGATCTTTCCACTTTCAAAAACAGAGGAGGTACAGACTGACCCAAAGTAGCTTCTGTCTGATCTGCACAATGTCAGTCTACAAATGTGTACAAATTCCATAAAGGGCCCATATTATGGTAATAATATAATATTTCTGCTCTATTCGTCTGTTAGAATGTTTCCTCATCACAAAGTTGTGTTTCATTTCATTCACACATGTTTAACGCACAAAACCTGCATTTTTCGATTAGATTAGATTAGATTAGATTAGATGAAAGGAGAAATTCAATTTGTCAACTGTCAACTGTTCTGACTGAACTGACGAAGCAGCGCGGATGAGCTGCGAAACGTTTTCGACCAAATAAACTTTGTCCAGTTGACAAATTGAATTTCTCCTTTTATCATGGATTCTACCTGGACGACTGAGGGATTCTTCACGCAGATTAGATTCAACTTTATCATCATTACACAGGTAACGAAATGTGGTTTAGCATCTAATCAGAAGTGCAAGGAGCAGCAAGTGTGATATATACAGTATATACAATATAGACAGTATGGTTGTAGTGAATTATGTACAAATAAATAAATACATGAACATGTGGGAGTACTTTGTTGTTAAGCTGTGTAGGGGATATAAACAGATATATTATAAACAAGTATACAGTAAAGCTATTTTTTTTCCCATACTCTACTAATTACTGTTTTTACTAGTATTACTTATTTTATTATTACTTATTTTATTTTATTCTTGCCTGCATGCACTTTCTTTCTTGTTCAAACTGTCTCTGCCTGGAGCTACTGTGGCAAGTAAATTTCTCCTATGTGAGATCAATAAAGTCTTATCTTATCTTAATATGATACTATACTATATACCAGAGGTCTTCAACAGGGGGGTCGCGACCCCTAGGGGGGTCGCGGAGGTACTGCAGGGGGGGTCGCGAAATCTTTTGATTTCACTTTAAAATAATATAATTTTATATTTTATAGTGTAAAATACAGTATTAGCCTGTGTATTATTTCCTTGTATTGGATGTACCATAACAGAGTAGCAATGTTTATACATGACACTAAGCTCAATTTAATATAAAACACAATTCTATGCCGTATATATAGTAGGGGGTCCCTGGCCCAGTTCGCCATCTGTTTGGGGGTACCTGGCCTGAAAAACGTTGAAGACCTCTGCTATATACTATGGTTACTATACTATATTATGTGCAATACGAAATTCATTTGAGCAGTATTACCACCTGTGAAATACTCTACTTACACCTTATTTAATCCTACCTGTACCTTTGTATTGTATGATATTTTATTATATATTTTTATAATATTTTTTCCCTTGTATTTTTATTGCTGCTATTAGTTCTTCTTGACTATCTTAGCGAGTCAATGGTTCTTCTGATCCTAAGCATTTCATTGCATTGTTGTCCTTGTGTTGATCCTGCATATGACAAATAAACAATCTTGAAAAATCTTGAAAAATGATGAGCTATGAACAAGTATACAGGTGTACTATAAATATACAGTATAATTGAATAAATATAATATGTATGAACAATATGTAAAAGATATGTACCGGATGATTTTTAGCAGTTCTCTCAAACAGAAAATATTGATGTCGCGTGCTCCACTGTGTTTTTATAGTCATACGCTTTCACTAGAATCCTTTGAACAATTTCAGCCCTGGAATTGCCACTCTCAGCTGAACAAAAGGTAAAAGGTAACTGTTAAATTGGTGGAAAAGAGCCTTTTCAGCTTTGGAGATGTAGACAGACGAATAATAAATGATTACTCAAACATGTGAATGAAACAAAACACAACTCCAGGTATGTTTTTGATGAGGTAACAACATTATAACGCGGCTAAAAGCTCACAAGTGTCTTGTAATGACACTTCCCGTGCAATTTTCCTATCTCCGCTACATGAGGAAGCACATATAGTCACTGTCACCTGATAAGACCAGCTTCCTTTTTGTCCATCTCTTCCTGCCGTATTGAACTGTTGGCTGTGCTGTGAGCTATGGCTATCCTGTCATGATTAATTTACCCAAGGCAGGGCCAGGGCGGGGCCAGGGGGCGGAGCTAAGTGCCATTTCATTCCACTGGTGCCATACGCCGGGCCAATGATTAACTCTACTAATCCATGACGCTCTCTTAAACTAATGACAAATGCATATTTTATACACCACTCACTGCTACAGGGATAATAAATTAAACTGGAGCACGGTGACATGCTTCATACCGGAAATGTGGGGTTTTGATAGCATATGGACAGGCACGCGCACACTATTTCTCTATAATGCTCTAAGCTGAAGCAATTATGATTTCTACAGGAATAAGGATTAGTTAGAATGAGAATGCATTTGAATCCATATATCTGTACAGTGGCATGCCTATATTGTACAGAAATCAGTTTTATATTTACATTTTTCTCATTATTTTCACTCACCACTTTGGTTTCTGTGAAAGTAATGTAAAGGTGCACTGTGTAACTTTTCGTTTGGAGGGTCTGCCACCTGCTTGTTTCCATGGAGATGTAATTGCTTTGACTAGAATGTCTTACAGTATGGCATTAAACATGTTTATCTTGCCTTTATTCAATTACAGGTGTTTTTATTGCTACGAGACACTTCAAAAAGCGTGTCAGCGGTCTTGCCTGTCCATAGATCTGACTTGTAACCTGCTTGGCTCCATAGAAATAGGAATGTGTAAAACATTCTGGGCAAAGTGTTAACATCGCCACAAGAAAGGTTACATAGTGAATCTATAAATACTGAAAACTAGAGTATCTATAACAGCAAAGAATCCTCCTTATATGCAGCAATTTGCATTTGTGTTATATTTTTCACAATTGGAAATCATTCTTGAATTCAGTATTTCCTTAAATCTCAGCGCACAAAAATAACCTCTTGTATGTATATATTGTATTGTATATTTCTACGTTTCATTTTTACTTGTACACATTTATATAATTATAATATTATGCCTTTTTTCACACCAGTCTCTTGTTATTTTGGCTACTAATTTTGAATGCATTATTACCATTTATATTGTTTTACTCTTGGTTATTATAATATATTGTAATGTGTGAGCTACTGTGTCCAAATCATTTCCTTTGCGGATCAATAAAGTTTGTCTAAGTCTGAGTCGAAGGAGCATATAGGTGGAAAAAAGCCATTGCAACATTTACCAACCCCATTCCAAACTAATGAATAAATGCTTACTTTGAGTCTCTTTGCACAGCGAGGAATCGATGTTCTACAAAAGCTCACTGCCAATGGTTCACCTCCATCTAAAAACCGAACAGTCCTCTTTATTAATTAACTCCACTGAATTCTTATTGACCACATATCGACCAAAGTAGTAAAAAACATATCTGAGTCTTGATAATACATACAGCATAACCCAACAAAAGATGCACTATGTAACTTTTGTGGTGCTTGTTTTCCTCTTGGAGATGCAACTGCTTTGCCTTGATTATTTCACAGTATGGAAATAAACTTGGTAATCACAATGGAAACACATCAATAGTCAGATCTGTGGAGAAGCAAGCCTGCACATGGGAAGAATTCATGTTTTTCAAGGTATTTTGGAGCTATGAAACACCTGTATGAATAAAAACAGATAAGTCATCGGAGGCTTGTAGCTTACTCTTAGTGTAGTAATATTTTCAAAAAGCTGCTATAAAAATATTATTCCACCTCCTCTTTATCAAATCCACTATACATTATTGTCTTTGATAATCTCTCTAGAAGATGGTAACAAAGCGGGAAAAAACAAAACAAAAACATTTTCTGGCAATTCTTCAAAATGGAAATACCTATTTTTGCTATTAAACTCTTTGTATGTTTCATATCCTACTGTGGAACATTCCACGCAAAGAAATAACATCACCATGGAGACAAGCAAATAGTGGACCCTACACCTCTGAAGTTACATAGTGCAACTTTTAACATGGGGAAATAATTTTAAATACCAGTGTAATTTTTAGGAACAAATGGGCAAATAGAAAAGCTAATGTTTAACTAAGCCATTTTGTTGACATATTTATATCACATACAGTATTGGGAAGTAACTGAATACATACTCCATACAACTGTACAACAACTCACACTTATGTAACAGATAATACTCCCTACAACTGCAACTACCGTCAAGTTAATCATGTTTGTTTGCACTTTTAGATTTTATTTTATTTTTACTTACTCTACTTTACTTTAGCCGTCCAATAAACACTAGCCATGTTTTTTGGGCATTTGTTTTTGATTTCGGCTTGCCTCTTTGTGTATCATTATTTTTATGTAAATAATTATGTCTCATCTGACACTGGTCTATTGCTCTTTGGTTGCTATTCCATCTATATTTTTTTTCCCCCTCATTTCCTTTTACTTCTTTTCCTTTCTTTCATTTTTACCCTCTGCTATATATCATATATTTGATGAGTGAGCTACCGTACCCAAAACAATTTCCCTTGTGGATCAATAAAGTTTGTCTAAGTCTAAGTCTAACTGTACAACAGCTCAATCTTAAGTAATGGATAATCTTATGCGCCGTCAATCAGTATATTATTGCACTGCCGTTCTGTGATTTTATATTCTATTTCATTACTTATTTTTCTTCTTTATTTTGACTTGTACACATTATTTTTATTTTATAATTATGTCTCATTTGGCATCTTTTTTGCTATACCATCTATTTTTTTGGTTACCCTCCGTTATATTATATTATCATTTATTATCCAAATAATTTCCCTTGTGGATCAATACAATTTGTCTAAGTCTAAGAAAACATGTACTGAGAATAGTCATTTTAATTCCAGTATTCTGCATCTTCTTCCGTTGCCCTACATTAGACCCTTGTTTGACAAGGTGTACTTTCCCAGGCTATATCCACAGGTATTTCCCATCACGGGGTTTCCCATAACACACATCGGTTTCGCTCTTTGGTCTCATTCACAGCGAAAATGAACCAACTGCTTTATGGAAATGAGTTGGCACGCGTTCAAATCCTCAAAAAAAAATAATTAAAAAAAAACACCGTAGCTGCACGTAGGTTGGATTTACACAGTTAAAATGCAGTTATTTTGTCTTATTTCAGCGTCCTTTTGTATTGGCTTTCCAGGGATCAATGGGGAGGGTGGGGTGGTCGCTGCTTGTGGGGAAAACAGCAGCTGTCTGTCATGAAACATCTTACTACGGGGGGAACGCGTGGACAAAAACTAGGCCTTTCTTCGGTTAAATCGGTCCCGCATTTCTGTCGTAAACACGGATTTGTGAATGGAAACACGGGGGTGCCATGTCGTGTGTTTTTTCTTTTTCCTATGCAGCCCTGACGGATCAAAACAGGTGCTTGTACAGCTCCATTTTGAACGTCGAGTATGGATTTATTTTACGATCCTTTTGCGCAGCCCCTTTCCGCGCGTCTTTATCGGATGCAAGCTGACGTAAATGAGGCAAAACGTGCGAATTTCCAGGACGTTTTCCCCCTTTCTCTGCTCGTAATCCCTGACAGACCAAATCTCCAAGCTCCATTGACAGAAAGACTGGCCGCACAACAATGAAAACACAAGTCACTCTAATGGACACTGTGCGTAACGCTTGGCGCTTGGAATTACGCACGGGCGAAATCCAGCGTGAAATAAAGTGGGGTTCTATTTTGGACTTCCGTATGATTGAATGGACTCACCTTTGGACGGGTTTGGAGTTCCGAGCCCAGAAATCAGAGACGACGGGCAGCAGAAGCAGCAGCAGCAGCAGCAGCAGCGAGGAACCGCGTTGTTAAATCCTCACGGCTGTCCTCATTAGAGAAGTGAGAGAAGTGGATGGCCAGTTGCTGTGGAAACCTCGGCCCAGCCACGAAGCCCATTTAGAGGATTTCGGGGAAAGGGTACCGCGATTTGGAGGCGGTCATTCCCGGGAGAGAGCGAGCGCGCACTGGGGAGGAGAGGGACAAGCTGCGCCGGGGACGAACAGCCTGTCCGCGGGGAAAGCCAGCGGACAACAGCCGATGTGGAGGAGGAGGAGGAGGAGGAGTGTGGAGTAGAGAAGATACGGCTCGTCGTGAGGGGGAAAGGCACCACCACGGCGTATCGCATCACTCGCGAGCGCAGCGGTGATGGGTTTACGCCGTTTACGCAGCAGCGGCACGCGCCGGGATTCGTTCTCGCGCTGATGGCGTAAAAAGGCACGGCAGAGGTGTCAGCGCACACAACAACACAAACACGGGATTCACGTTTTATGTAACAGCCCAAGCACTCAAGTGTGCTACTAATTTTGTATGCATTATTACCATTTATATTTTTTTTACTCTTTGTTATTATAATATATTGTAATGTGTGAGCTAATGTGTCCAAATAATTTCCTCTGTGGATCAGTAAAGTTTGTCTAAGTCTGAGTCTAAGGAGTTTAACCTCCTGGGACCTGAAGAAAAAAAATTTATCTAAAAGTGTATCTAAATTATTATTATTATTATTGTTTACAATTTCTTAATTTTATTTTTTATTCATAATGTTCTAACAAGTCCTCTGTAAAGGACGTCGTGGACATTTTGGTGTTAAATCCATGTGAAGTTAACAACCTAGCAATTTTATTTTATTTATTTTTTTGGATAACCAACAAGCTTCGACAGCCACCTCAAAAAGTTTTTAGACTCCCTTTTTTTTAAAATTGATTTTGTATTTTTTGTTTTGTTTTATTTTAGTATTTATTTACGTATTTATTTTTAATTTTTATGTATTATTTATTTATTTATTTTTAATCATAATGCAGCCACAAACTAGAGTCTATCTCAAAACAATTCAATGTCCACTATAAAGGACACAAATAAAGGTCTCAGGAGGATATAGGTGGAAAAAAAGCTATTGCAACATTTACCAACCCCATTCCAAACTAATGAATAAATGCTTACTTTGAGTCTCTTTGCACAGTGAGGAATCGATGTTCTACAAAAGCTCACTGCCAATGGTTCACCTCCATCCAAAAACCGAACAGTCCTCTTTATTAATTAACTCCATTGAATTCTTATTGACCACACATTGACCAAAGTAGTAAAAAACATATCTGAGTCTTGATAATACATGGATTTTCAAAAAACAAACAAAACAAATCATACAACTTAACCCAACAAAAGATGCACTGCGTAACATTTCTGGTGCTTGTCTCCTTGGAGATGCAACTGCTTTGCCTTGATTATTTCACAGTATGGAAGTAAATTTGATAATCAAAATGGAAAAAAGTTAACAGTCAGATCTGTGGAGAAGCATAGCCCAAATACTCAAGTGTGCTGTTTCCGACAAGAATATGCAAACATTATTGCAGTGAGCTGTTCTAGTTAGGTTATTATTATTACACCTTTTTGTGGGCGCTTTAAGCCATTTTACCTCATCAAAAACATACCTGAAGTTAGGTTTTGTTTCATTCACATGTTTGAGTAAATCTTTTTATCATTATTAGTCTGTCCACATGTAAAAATTCTCTGTTCCACCTTGTGATGTCATTGAAGTTCAAAGTCAGCTTTATTGTCAAAAACCATGCAGCTCTGGAAAAAAAATAAGAGACCACTGCAAAATGATATTTTTTTTCTGATTTTACTACTTATAGGTTTGTGTTTGGGCACAAGGAACATTTTTGTTTGAGTCTATAAACCCCCAAATCCAAATAAAAATCAAGATCAAATTCATTTTAAATCAACATAATACTAATGTTTACACTTAAGAAGAGTTCAGAAATCAATATTTGGTGCAATAACCCTTATTTCTAATCACAGCTTACATGCGTCTACATATACCTGTAGCAAAAGTACTGTAAACTTGTATATAACACAAATAGGTAAAACACACAATGTGCAGCGTAATACAGCTCAAATGGTGTTTAGTGGTAGTTTTCAGGTTAACAGCTATCCTTTTACTTTCAGTTCAGTACAGGTGGGTAATCCCAGGGCTGAAATTATCCAAATGATAATAGTGAAAGTGTATGGACTTTAAAAACGCACTGGAGAACTTGCTATTCCATTACCACATGACATCACAAGGTGGAACCTAGTGTGTTCTGTTTGAGAAAAGAACTCAGCCCAAATATGCAGGGTTTGTGTCTTAAACATGTGAATGAAACAAAACACAACTCCAGGTTTGTTTGTGATGAGGAAACATTATAACAGAGGAGAAAATAGTTTAATATCGTCCCTTTAAGAAGTGCACTCTGCAGTAATACCAAAACATTCCTTACAGCCTATATACTTAACCAGTGTCACACAAAATATATGTTTAGAAATGAAATTGCTAGGATAACTTATCATAAATCATTTTTGTTTGTTTATTTCAAATAGAAAGGGCATTGTTGTAAATGTGTACACACAAAACTGACAAAGTCCTCGGGAACAGTAAACAATGGTTAAGTTTGAAATGAGTGTTTGATGTTATCGTAGTGGCAACAGTAATAACAGGCCCACACGGTCATGATGACGCACAAACGCACCTCTTATGCTCACACCTTTATTTCTCTCTTCACACACATACATACAAACACACTTTTTCTCTCTTTTTGCTCACATTTTTTTTCTTTCTCTTTTTCTTTCTTACACACATACATACAAACACACACACAGGACAGTCTATCTCTTCTTTTTACTCTCCTTCTTTGGTTTCTGCCTGATCTGGGGCGCTGCTCCTTTAGACTTCTTCATTTGTTCTGCAGCAGTTTTGTTTTCTGTGGCCTCTGTCTCCTCCTGCAGAGAAAGTACAGATGAAATTAAATTTATTGATCGTGAATGTTTTAGTGGTTCCAGAGGTACGTAGAGACTTTTCCACTTAAATTGTATAAAAAAAGAATAAAGAATACACATATAGAGAGCGACAGTGCTTCAAAGGTGGGAGCAGTGGTCCCCAACCCGAAGGTTCCCGCTCGGACTAAATTCTGCTGTTGTGTCCTTAGGCAAGGCACTTCACCCACATTGCCTAATATGAAAGCGGTGTGTGCGTGAATGGTGGTCGGAGGGGCCGATGGTGCAGATTGGCAGGTTCGCTTCTGTTTTTATTTTCATTTTTAATATTCATATTATTTGTTTTGATGAGCCCATTTCAATATGAATATTTTGGGTGTCCGTGTGGAGTTCAGTTCTGGTCTGGTTCTGGAAGTAAATTTCCCGTTAGTTTTTCTCATAGACTTTCTGGAAACTTTCTTGCTCAGGGCTAATCAGCTTAACTAATGACCACCACGAGACCTATAATAAGCCGTGAAGTTATTAAAATGTATAAACATTTTGCAGATTCTTCTGTTTTTAAGAGCCTTTTTGGACTTTAAAACAACCACATTATGAATATTAGTAGACACGTAGCTGCTTAGCCTCCGCAGTACCTTGGAACCCTTACTGTATCTTTTCGAATCTTATCGTTTCAGATTTTTCAAAAGTCTGTGAGTAAAAGCGCTGACTCCAGCTTACTTAAGTTTCATTATACTGCTGCTGCTGCTTTAGAGCTACGACTTTGCAACAGTGCAGTTTTCCTGTTGTGGGACTAAGAAAAGTGTTCTTATTGAATTATGGTAATATCAATAAATACACTGGTGCCAAATAATTGTGTATATTTATAAATAATGATGACTCAAACTGATATCATGGACATGTTGAGCAATAATAACTACATGCAGATAAGGAGGTGGCTCATATTCATTGAATGATACATTATTACTTGGATCTTTTCAGGTTAAGGTGCAGCTAATATATGCAAGAATAAATCACAGACATGAGTGAGAAGAAATGAGTGAAAATAGAATAATTACACAGTGGATTAACAGGCTGGTGTCTATAATAGGAGTCTCCTGACAGCTGTTATTATAGACACTGTGACAGTAACCTCTTAACGGCTCTTCAGTCGCACAGCCTACACTTACCACTAAATTAATGTCTCCAACTCTCTTTCTTTGTATTACAGATGCAGACTGAGAAGAACTCTACACAAATCATTCAAAACAGAAAAAACACAAATTCTCTACGCTTGAAGTCTAGAATACATTTGGATTTGAATACAGAGATTTGAAGATTCAGCTACACTAATTGACATGATTATTTTGCTAATTTATTGTTGTCATGTTGCAATTACTACAAAGTGAGAGTAAGGTAACTGTTAACCAGTTACAAATTAGCTATTCTTTTGTCCAATGTTTTTTTTTTCCCCAAGACGCATTTAGCAAAAGACTACACAAATCTGGTCATCTGGTTACCCAATAAGGCGACAGCACTTCAAACCGTTCGACCAGTGCATACTGTGCATACAGATGTGTGTCACTCTGAGTGGAGTTCTCTTTGTGAACGAGAGCTGTTCAATCAGGAACAGCTCTCGTTGAAAGAGATCAGAAAACACAGAGCATCAGGACGAATCTGAAGTTCATCTCTTAGCATTGCCATGTTTGTTTGGGTGATTGTTCGCCCTCCACCTCTCAGGCCCAATCACACCAGCGAGCACCAAAGATGGATTCTCATGAGTTTGTGAACCCACAAATATCATGAGAATTCATCTTGCTGTATAAGGTTGTTCTGCAGAAAAATAATGCACCTGAAGTCCTGTTACAATTAAACATGCAAAGCCCATGAAAATCTGGTGTGACAATGTGTACCTCTATTGCATAATTTAATACTACATTTTCATTCATTCAGTGTCTCCTCAGACTGACCTGCTCATGACCTTTAGACGAGGGGATGATGATGGCGAGGATGCAGATGAGCTGGAAGATGGCCCCCAGGAACAGGCCGTACTTCAGCACACTCTCCAGAAAGGTGGGCTCTGGGACCTCCGGGGGGGACAGGTCCAGCTCTGACATCCTGCTGCTCTGGGGTGGAAGTAAAAAAGCATGAGAGAGAGGGAGGGGGAAAAAAGGAAATAAGTATACCACTGCCTTTGTTTAATAAAAGAAATGTCTTTGGAAGTCAGTCTTTGTAAACAAGAGAATAGACATGTTTGTGCTTCCAATGTATGTATGTATGTATGTATGTATGTATGTATGTATGTATGTATGTATGTATGTATGTATGTATGTATATATATATATATATATATATATATACATACATACATACATACATACATACATACATTTTCAAATTCTATAAATTAAGACTTAGACTTTATTGATCCACAAGGGAAACGGTTTTGGTAGCTCGCCTCGCTCATCAAATATATAACAGAGGGTAACAAAAAATACACGGAATAGAGTCAAGTTGATCACACTAATCTAGGGCTAATCTAGTAAAAGCATGCGGTTATGAGCAAAGGTTAGTCATTGCAGGAAGACATTTGACTATTTTTGTTCAACAGAAATGATTAAAAGTCAGGAAATTAATATTATTGAAAGCGGTTTTAATTTCTTAGAATAGAACATGGCGAACATTCAATATAAGGGAACAAATGTGATTAACTGTATTGGCATTATATCCCACAACACTAACCTTTCAAAAATTTGAGTATAACAGTATAAAGTATTTGTCATAAATTAAATTACATTGTCAATTTTGCATTCTAATTAATCAACTATTAAAAAAACAAAACAAAAAACTGTTCTACTGTTTTTGCCAGCCCCAACAACTATCCAAGATGCAATAAAAGTTTAGGCAAGGCGTTTTAGTTTTAACACATTTTAAACAAAATGGAAAACATACATAACTACACATGACTGAATTAATTTACGAATAAAGCAATCAGTAAAGTAAATGTAATGAAACTCTTAACTTAGATAGGAGTCCTTCCTTGATAATGTCACCAATAATGGTTTGCGTGTTATCTTTAATACTTTACTGTTAATTTCTTAACAGATCAGGTTTATAAGTTGATATAACAGATTTATAATTAATAATAATGATTTAGCACAGATCTTGTATTACATTTAACACCACCAATGCTGCAATGTTACACAAATACGCAAACAAATATGCAATCGAAGATAAATGCATACTTACAAATGGCAGAAAAACTTCGCACTTTGTCTTTTTAATAAAAATGATACAAATCTAGTCAGAAATATGAAGAATATTTAGAAAAAAGATGCAGCGGATGTGGGAGTCTGTTACAAAGGAAAATCCTGTCCCGGAAGTGACGTATGCAGTGAACAACACGGAAAAGAAAACAGCGCCTCCAAGTGGACAGAAAATAAACTCCACGAAAATGTACAGAAAAAGATTTATTTATTTCAAATATTTATTCTAGTTTACGGAATATGAGATGATATAAGAGATACTGATACGACTGTAAAAATAATCATTGAAATACTGATAAAGAATATAGTTTATTCATGAAAAGGAAGGGAAATGTGTACAGGAATTCAATCTCATAATCAGTGACGCGCACAGGGGGGTTGCTCAGGTTGCCCGGGCAACTGCCCCTATGCCCTCCTGGACTGGCGTTGCCCTAACAAGTCAGAATTAAAATAAAATAAAATAAAATAAATAATAATAATAATAAATCGTTCAATGGATACAGAATTTCATGTAGGCTTAGGCCAGGAATGTCCAAACTATGGCCTGTGGGCAAAATGCGGCCTTCAGACAAATTTTTCTTGGCCCTCAGGCTTCCAGGTGAATTGGCCCAAATTACCTTGAGCAGAACCTTTGACTGCAAGTTTTTTGAAAATCTACCTTACTGTGTGGTTTTGAGGATCTTAGCGTGAATAAAAAACTGAAGCTCATTCTAACGTGTTAAACATGCAGATATTTAAATTACTGATTGTCCTGAGCACCAGTCTATGGCCCTCGATCGGCCCTCTGCTTCGTCTGTGTTTAGATATGTGGCCCTTGATGAAAAAAGTTTGGACACCCCTGGCTTAGGCCTAGATTTGAAAATGAAAACAAAAAAATTGCCACTCAAAACATTTTTCATAAAATAAAAACAGCCTCATTCACTTCCATTCGGACACCGAGAGTGAAAGTCAGAAGAGGGAGTGGGCGGCTTCTCTTTTGAAAGCTTAGTGACTTGATGGGATAGCATATAGGATATTGTGTTTGATTATGTTTCAGTTGTTTGTATCAATATATTAATAAAAACCCTGTCCTTCTTATAGCCTGTGATTTTTTTTCTTGCGGGTGGGGCGGTTGGTTTGCCCTTTCTTCAGGTCAGAGCAACTGCCCCTCAAAATTCCTGTGCACGTCCCCTGCTAGTAATTAATCTAAGTTGGGGTCTGTCAGGTCTCTTCTTATGATGTCATTCACTGAAAAATAAATAAATAAATACAAATTATACATAAGGTTATGGTAGTGGATAGACAAAATTTAATTTAGCTTAAAGGGGCTATATTACGCTATTTTCTGATCTATGTCATAATGTTGTTTCCTCATCACAAACAAACCAAGAGTGCTGCCTTGTTTCATTCACACGTTTAGCACACACTTCCTGCATCTTTAGGCCGTGTTCTTACCTCAAACAGAAAACACTCTGTTCCTCCTTGTGATGTCAATACAAGAAGTGCTCCACTGTGTTTTTATACTCCATACACCTTCACTAGAATCATTCATTTCAGCCTTAGAACTGCCAATCTCTAATGAACTAAAGGTAAAACTTGAAAACGACTACTGTACTACATGACATCACAAGGTGGAACAGAGCGTTTTGAGCTTTGGAGATACACACAGACTAATAATAAAGGTGAATGAAACAACTCTGGATATGTGTTTGATAAGGAAACAACATTATAACACTGCTACAAGCTCAAAAGAGTCATCATTAATGTTAATTGGTATTGCATTTCACATTTATCTCCACTAGAGGTCTGTCTTTTATAAATAAACACAATTCTGGTTTGCAAAAATGGAAAAAAATAAGTTTATATTTTTATCAGGAATCAAGAAAATTAAGTGTAAAAACTGACAACTCACTGTATTTATTGCAAAAATTGTAATTATTAGTGTGGCATGAGGAAATATTTTTTAAAAAGCTGTAGTGCTGTCTAGTCTGTCTATTTTTGTAAGCAGGACAAAGACCAGCATTGCCTCATTTGCCTACACAATGTGCTTCCTGTTTGACTTGTTACTCTAGTAAAAAAAAAAAAAAAAAGTTTAAATTGTTGTAATTCTGTTTGTGTTTGATCACCATCTAATATTGTAATCTATACCCTATGCATTCATTCACGTGGTTAATGTATTTAATCAGAAAAGCGATGCAAAGATCAACAAAAGCTTCTGTACTAACAAATGGTTTTTAGACAGGAAGTTGCAGGAGTGTGCAGAGAGTGGGAGCACAGGCCTCCGTCTTTAACCACTAATGTCTAAAAGTAAAACCAAAGCATAAAAACTGTACTGTGCCCACGTACACCCTTTACTGTACTGTCAGTAAACCACGCTTTGAAAATGTCTTTAGTTTGGAAAAAAACAAAAAAAAACTCTAAAATATACAAAGATAGTGTACGGTTGTCAGAAGTATTTGAAAGTAATTGACTAGTAAATTAAACTAGTATTGAAACTAGATACTTATTTGAGCAGGTATCGATACCGAAAAAAAGTCACATTCACAAGACAGAAATGAACCTTTCCTGAATACTTTTAGACAAATCTTGAGCTGTATCAGAACAAGTATAAGAGAACTCTTATTTAATGTTGAAAATAACATTCCTTTGTCTAAATAAAGAGCATTTTTATGATCATCGTGATATTGGAATCTGTATTGATTAATAATTGTGATTGAAATGGAATCTATTGATGAAATGTTTTACAGTCACTATTGGTGTTATTGTCTGGAAGAGGGGCAGATAACATAAGGATTTCTCCCTTTCATTACATTTTTTGTATTGTTATCCCACTGTTGATGTCTTTTTATATTTTATGAATGAAATAAACAAACAAACAAACAAATAAACAACAACACTAGCATAGACAAATAAAGTTATTTTGATTAAATGTGATTGCAGCCAAGTCTATGGTTTGATTACAACGTAGGGCCCAGACACTCATTCTTTTTATGGGGTAAATGCTTTTTCCACCAAGCCAATGAAACTAAGATATATTTTTTATGGATTAATTTACATCCACGTGTCATGAATCTAAAAAGTATCTTGTACTTAGAAATGCATTACATTTCCAGTTGTCAGTAATTACCATAGACTGTTTAAAGAAGTGGACTAAAGGAATGTGATGTCACCAGTTCGGCTCCAGTCAAATGAAGCTCACCGAGATTAGCAGTGATAGGAGCGAATTTACAGACAAAATAGTGAAATAAAAAACACCAGGATCATGCAGAGTAAATATAATTTAATAGGAAAATTTTAAGACCAAAATGAGGAGGCTCACTGCAGCAGTTACAGAGAGAGGGGGGCGACAATTTTTCAATGTTAAGTCAATTGGAAATAGAGCTGACGGAGCCGGAAGCGCTTTCATGTTCACTTCCTATTTGGAATGTGGCGGCCAGAGGGTTAGCTCTGTCCATTTATATAAACAGTCTATGGTAATTACTAATAGGGGTGTGCAAAAATATCAAAATATCGATATATTGTATAATTTAATGTGATGATAGTATTGATATTGTGTGCTACTATATCTATCTACCTCTATAGCTATACAGCTCTGGAAAAAATAAGAGACCAATGCATTTTTTTTTTAAATCAGCATCTCTACATGTATTACAGCCATTCCATTCCAGTGTCTGTTGAATTCCAACACAAACACAAAGCTGAGCTACTTCAGTTCTTGCACCAGGAGTGGAATAAAGTCACCCAAGAACAATGTGAAAGACTTGTGGAGAGCATGCCAAGACACATGAAAGCTGTGATTAAAAATAAGGGTTATTGCACCAAATATTGATTTCTGAACTCTTGTTGAACTCTTGAAGTGTAAACATTAGTATTATGTTGTTTTAAAATGAATTTGATCTTGTTTCTTTGCATTGTTTGAGCTCTGAAAACATGTATCTTTTTTGTTATTTTGACCATTTGTCATTTTCTGCAAATAAATGCTCTAAATGATCATATTTTTATTTGGAATTTGGGGGAAATGTTGTCAGTAGTTTATAGACTCAAACAAAAATGTTCCTTTTGCCAAAACACATACCTATAAGTAGTAAAATCAGAAAAACTGATAATTTTGCAGTGGTCTCTTTTTTTTTTTTTCCAGAGCTGTATATATCTATCTATATATCTATATATTGTATATCTTACTAAATTATATTGTTACAGCGCTACAGTTTTGTTGCTTGTTTAGAGGAAGGAAACTCTTTTATGCAACACATTTGACATAGTCACTCTTTTGAGAATTAAAATGGGCATGTTTCATATGAACTTTGCACAAGAAGTGGTTTAACAAAGACTTTTAATATCACAGCCATGATTTAGCCTTTTTTAGCCTTTAAATATATCATATAGAATCAAAAACTCACTGTATCTAAACACGTATGATACCCAGCCATGATTACTAATACTTCTGAAACCGTTTTACCCCATATATTTTACTCTTTAGAGAATACTTTTTGTGTTTTTATGTCTTTATTACTCACCATCCTCCAGATAGGCATAGCTGATTTGCTCTTGTTTGACGGCGGCCCTCTCTGGCTCTTCCTGGTCACATCTTCCTGAGTTTCCCTGATTGGGCGATTCACTGCTCGGCTTCGGTCTACAAACTTGGGTCAATCTTGAAGGTGGTGACTTCCCCAACAACGTCTGGTATGAACTTTGTTGGCTAGCTTCACACTGATTATTAAATGCTGTTTTTTGTTGAGTGGTGGAGGGAGAATTGTTGTTATATCGTTGCTTATGGTACAGCAAAGGACTGGACAGGTATTGGTGATAAGAAGTGTCCAGTGGGTCCGTTAGTAGTCCGTGTATTCTGGGGTCTACAGTAGAAAGATGGCTGTACAGAGTCGGTGAGACCCCCAGAGCTTGGAGGGTGCTGTCCTGGTCTGTGTGGTGGTAAAGGGACTTCATGGAGAGGCCAGACATTGTGAGGTTTTCTTGGTAGCTGTAGTTCACCTGGTAGTCGTCGACTGGCTCATCTTTAATGGCTGGTGAGAGGAGAGTATGAATTAAGTAAAATACATTAGAAAGATTCATATTAAAGTGGCTTTGTCTTGATTGAATATAGACATTAGTATCTCCAAAAGTATCTCCAGAGCTCAAAATGCTCTGTTCCACCTCGTGATATTATGAAGCAATAGTTAGACCCACCACACCACGGCCACAAAGATCACCAGGACTCCTCAACCCTCTCTGCAGAGCATCTACCACCGCAGAGTCCGCAAGAGAGCTGCCTCCATCATCAAAGACCCCACCAACCCACAACATAGACTATTCACACTCCTACCTTCAGGCCGGAGGTAGAGGAGTGTGAAAAGCAAGACTACTAGACTTAAGAACTCTTTCTTCTCAACTGCCATCAGACTCTTGAACCGCTGAGCAATAGCCCCCCCTCCTGGACATTGATTGACCTATACTTTGCACATGAGTAATTTGCACTATTATTGGCCAACTGTTAAGATAATCTGTCAGATTACAGCTGTACATGTAACTGCTCGAATGTTTACACTTCCTGTTTGCACGATATCAACAATGTTTACACTTCCTGTTTGCACTATATCAACAATGTTTACACTTCCTGTTTGCACGATATCAACAATGTTTACACTTCCTGTTTGCACTATATCAACAATGTTTACAC
The DNA here is from genome assembly GCA_036785185.1 of Paratrypauchen microcephalus. Lineage (NCBI taxonomy): Eukaryota > Metazoa > Chordata > Actinopteri > Gobiiformes > Gobiidae > Paratrypauchen > Paratrypauchen microcephalus. Next base: position 520,055 of record JAVJIX010000005.1, on the reverse strand, counting down.
TTCCTGTTTGCGCGATATCAACAATGTTTACACTTCCTGTTTGCACAATATCAACCATGTTTACACTTCCCGTTTGCACAATATCAACCATGTTTACACTTCCTGTTTGCACTATATCAACAATGTTTACACGTTTTTACTACTGACAGTTGCACATAAAACCAATGTTGCACATTATCTGTAAATATGTACATAGCACCTAGTCTATATTTTTCATAGTGTATATTCGGTAAAGATTGTTCTATTTGATTATACTTTTTTACATGCTTCTCTTTATCTTATTTATCTATTTTAATTTTTTGCTCTTGGCATTCAGGGTGGGCAGCTATGTAAGAATTTCATTGTACAGGGAAATGTGTTTCTTTACTGTGCACATGACAATAAAAGCTTTGAATCTTGAATCTTGAATCTAACTAACAGAAAATGAAAACAAGTAGCGATAGTTTCAAAGTAATTTCTTTGTAGTTAGCTCCTCCCTTCAGGTGGATATAGGCAGTGTCCACCAGCGTCTGACCAGAACTAAAGAAGCAGCTTGGATGAGCTGCGAAATGTATTGGGCCAAATACACTTTTGTCCAGTTGACAAATTGAATTTCTCCTTTTGCCAATAGTTTTCAAGTTAACAGCTACCTCTTACTTTTTGTTAAGTAAAGATTGGAATTTAGCAGGGCTGAAATTATCCAAATGATTCTAGTGAAGATATATGTAGTTTAAAAACACAGTGGAGCACTTTCTGCATTACCACATGGCATCACAAGGAGGAACAGAACATTTTGAGCATCTCCAAAGCTCAAAATGTGTTCCATCCTCTGTTATAGTGGTAGGTTTCAAGTTACAGCAACAGCTACTTTTTACGTTTAGTTCAATAGAGAATGGCTGAAAATATCCAAATAACTGCAATGAAGGTGCATGGAGTTTAAAAACACAGTGGAGCACTTTCTGCATTACTACATGACCAAGGAGGTACAAAGCATTTTGAGTTTTCTGTTTGAGAGAAGAACTCAGCCTAAATATGCAGGATTTGTGTGTTAAAGTGCTATATTACGCAAAATTGACTCTTGCGAGTAATGTTATAATGCTGATACATCATTAAAAACAGACCTGGAGTTGTGTTTTGTTTCATTCACACGTTTTTTTTGTTTTTGTTTTTTGTTTTGCTTGTTTGTTTGTTTTTTCAAAAGAGCAAGGTTTTATTTATCCTTTTTTTTTTTTTTTTTTTTTTTTACAGTTTTAAACCTAAATGAAATGAAACAATGAACTTCAATGAAAACAATGTAAAGTGATTTCAGGAAGTTTATGATATCAACTTTTTTTTCTTCCCCTTTTTCCCTTTTTTTACCCCCTCCCCCCCCCAACTTAAACCCCCACCCAGGTCCTACACAGACATGGATATACAGTAGACTTACATTACTACAATATTGTTACAAAGACTTTTCAACTACAGTACTTAATAAAGAAAGCTATAGAACAGCAGTTTAAAACACTTGGATTAAGTTTCTACTTTTACAGATTATTTATGAGTAACAATCTGTGTTGTACAAATTTTGTTTTTTGTTTTTTTTGCCCCTCTTTTGTACCGGTGGAAGCATCCAAAGCTAAAAAAAAAATCCTGTGACACCTTCTTGAGAAAGTTATACATTTATATTGACTTGAGAGTTTTTCTATATTTGATTATATTCATTCACACACGTTTGAGTAATCCTGCAATATTAGTCTGTCTACATCTCCAAAGCTCAAAATGCTCTGCTCCATCTTGTAGTGGTAGTTTTCAAATACAGCAACAGCTACTTTTTACCTTTAGTTCAACAGAGATTGACAATTCCAGAGCTGAAAATATTCAAATAACTCTAGTGAAGGCGTGTGGGGTTTAAAAACACAGTGGAGTACTTTCTGTATTATCACATGACATCATAAAGTTTGAGAACTCGGCGTAAATATGCAGGATTTGTGTGTGAATGAAACAAAACACAAGTCTGGTTTAGTTTTGATGAGGAAACAACATTATAATATACAGCTCTGTATAAGAGACCACTGCATTTTTTTTCTGAAATCAGCATCTCTACATGTATTACAGCCATTCCATTCCAGAGTCTGTTGAATTCCAACACAAACACAAAGCTGAGCTACATCAGTTCTTGCACCAGGAGTGGAATAAAGTCACCCAAGAACAATGTGAAAGACTTGTGGAGAGCATGCCAAGACGCATGAAAGCCGTGATTAAAAATAAGGGTTATTGCACCAAATATTGATTTGTGAACTCTTCTTAAGTGTAAACATTAGTATTATGTTGTTTTAAAATGAATTTGATCTTGTTTCTTTGCATTGTTTGAGGTCTGAAAACATGTATCTTTTTTATTATTTTGACCATTTGTCATTTTCTGGAAATAAATGCTCTAAACGATAATATTTTATTTGGAATTTGGGGGAAATGTTGTCATTAGTTTACAGACTCAAACAAAAATGTTCCTTTTGCTCAAACACATACCTATAAGTAGTAAAATCTGAAAAACTGATAATTTTACAGTGGTCTCTTATTTTTTCCAGAGCTGTATATCATAAAATAGGGTAATATGGGCCCTTTAAAAATAAGACTTCAAGTGTCTACCTTCTGGTTAGAGGGCAAACCCTGAACATCACACCCATTGTCACCCCCGTGTTCTCAGTTTTACTTGGGAGCTTTTCATTTTGTGAGAAACAGAAATGAAACAAATCTGATAAATATCTGTGGGTGGCCAGTGGGACTAAATGAGTGATAACGTTAAGTGAAAAATGTGTTGTAACGATTCAGTGACTTGAAATATCCTAATCAAAATAAGTAAAAGTTTTAACGTGTTTGTAAAAGTTAGCTGAAATGTTTGTGTCGTAGCTGACTGGATGTCAAAATAAATTGGTTAATTAATATTATATAGATTATGCAGGTCAGAATCACAATATAAGTGTAAAAACTAAACAAAACAAAAAATAACAATTGTAAAAGCAAATATTTAAATTTCATTCAGTTTATACTGAATATGATTATAGCTAAATATGTATCTCAAAAATTCCTTGAAAAACAGATCTGACATGTAAACTATCCAGGTGGTATCATCTGCCACAGTAGACATGTTTAATGGTATACTGTGGAACATCTGAGGCACAGTGATAATAAAGTAATAATTAAAAAAGTACAAAAATAAATATTAATAAAAATAATACAACTAAAATAATAATAATAATAATAATAATAATAATAATAATAATAATAATTAAAATAATAATAATAATAATAATAATAATAATAATAATAATACATTAACAAAAATAAAAATAAATATTAAAATAAAATACATAATAAAGTGACGTAATATTCAATAATCAGTAAATATATTACAGGTAAGTAAGAGACAGTACCTATGAGAGGAGTGTAGGTGAAGTGCTGCAGCTGGCTCATGTTCTTTTTCCCATTGATCACATAGAAGTGGACTTTAACAAGACGACAAATCCTCAGATCTCGATATGGTGGGACCTCTACAAACAACATGTTCTGGAAAATTCAAAGGATTTTCAGTTGTAAAAGCAAAGTAAATTTTGTGACAGAGACTGAACTTAACTCACAAATTGTGTTTTGTCCCTGTCAACTGTTGCATCAGCCTCCCAGATCTGCTCTCCCTCTGAAAAAAAAGTTAGATAAAGAATATTTAATAGTTATGTTTAATATAAGTGTAATAGGTGCACTGTGTAACTTTTCTGGTAGCGGTCCGTCACCTGCTTCTCTGCCTAGAATGTTCTACAGTATGGCATTACACTTACAGCTCTGGAAAAAAATAAGAGAACATTGCATTTTTTTCTGAAATCAGCATCTCTACATGTATCACAGCCATTCCATTCCAGCGTCTGTTGAATTCCAACACAAACACAAAGCTGAGCTACTTCAGTTCTTGCACCAGGAGTGGAGTAAAGTCACCCAAGAACAATGTGAAAGACTTGTGGAGAGCATGAAAGCTGTGATAAAGCTGTGAAAATAAGGGTTATTGCACCAAATATTGATTTGTGAACTCTTCTTAAGTGTAAACATTAGTATTATGTTGTTTTAAAATGAATTTGATCTTGTTTCTTTGCATTGTTTGAAGTCTGAAAACATGTATCTTTTTTGTTATTTTGACCATTTGTCATTTTCTGCAAATAAATGCTCTAAACAATAATATTTTTATTTGGAATTTGTAGAATCAGTAGTTTATGGACTCAAACAAAAATGTTCCTTTTGCCCAAACACATACCTATAAGTAGTAAAATCAGAAAAACAGATCATTTTGGAGTGGTCTCTTATTTTTTTCCAGAGCTGTACTTATCTCTATGATAGGGCCTATTTTCATGTTAGGTCTGTGGAGAGGCAAGCCCACTCACTAAAGTTTTTAGGTCAATATTAACCCATGTTGCTGAGTAAATGCAAGATGGATACATTTAATAACGTACTGGGACATTCCAGACAAAAACAGTAATGGTGGACATCTGGTAGCTGACCCTCCACCAGAAAAGTTACAGAGTGCACCTACTACACTTAAACATAATTATTCAATATTCTTTTTTTTAATCTTCATAAAATCTTTTAGTTAATATTAATATACTATAGAGGAAAGAAAATCATTTGACCAGTCAACTAATAATAAAATAATGATTGAAAATGTAAGAAAATTTAACATGACCTACATAAACCTCGTCTGTGTGCGATTTGCAGCTCACTCATATTCACCAGATGTCAATGTTTATGTTTTGGAGATTTTGGATGGGGGTCAGACCATAAAAAATAAACAAAACAAAAGGAAAAAAACACGAACTGAACCAGGGTAAAGCCTTGTGTTATGACAAGCGGAAAAGCTCTTAGCCCAGATCTGTGTTTCACTCCTTTTCTCTTTTTAACTTTTTAATGTTACAACCCACTCGACAAAAACTTCATCTCTCAAACTTGATCTGTTTCACCACATCCTGTTACATCTAACCGAGACCATGCTATCCTCCTCTAACAACACGTGGCCTGGTAGCAGTACACGCTACAGGCTGCTGATGGTGATCAAGTACTCTGGAGCTGTTAAAAGTACAGCTACAGAAGTAAAAACTTGCTCAAGTAAAAGTAAGACTTGAAAAAAATCTTAACCCTAGAGCACTATCGCCAGGTGATTTTCACCCGAGCAAAAGTATTTACATAATTTTCAATATGTTACATTTTTTGAGTGTCATGAGTCTCTGGGGAGCTTCACCATTGTTTTTGAATCTTTGAAGGTGTAGGTGTTTCTCTACCCCAAAGCCCATTTGATTTTGATTTTCAATAGTGAAAGAGGAATGTAAGAATGTAATGAATTTAATGTAAAAGGATGTAAAAAAAAAATAGGTAAGTAAGAGTGGTCCTGGAATGTGTATCTATCCTTATTTAGTGCAGTGGTTATGAATAAATATCACAAAGTGGTGATTTCAAAGGGAATTCTTATGGTGAAAACAATATTTTAGTCAACTGGTCATTTTTACCCACTGAAAAAATACTATTTTTTGTTCCTCTCTCCTGCAACTGTTCGTGTGTCAAGGAGTTTCCAGTATCATTGTTATTATTTTGTTTTAGGGATTTTTTGTTCTCAAATTACACATTTTTCAGTAATTTTGGAGCATGTTTTTAGGGTCTTCCTATGTTTTTGTTTCCCATTTTCTTACACATACCACAGTTGAAAATAAAAGAAAACCACTCTTATTTATCATGTGTTGTCATATTTTGATCTATTTTTCATGACAAGTACTTTTTGTTGGGTATATGGAGTAAAAATTATCCGGCAAAAGTGATGGTGTTACTTTTTATAGCAAACGTGTTCTAGGGTTAAGCGTCCATCACCCGCTTGCCTGCGATGATGTTATTGCTTTGTCTAAAGTATTCCACAGTATGGCATTAAACGTATCCATCTTGCATTCATTCAATTTAAGACATTTTTTCTGCTCAAAATTACCTTGAAAAACCTCCATTCTTACTGTGAGTGGGGGTCACCTCTCCATAGATCTGGCCCGTAACTTAGCTTGGTGGGATCATGTGCTTGTTTTTATGGAAATAGACAAGGCTAATACCATACTGTGGCACTTTCTAGGTAAAGCAATAACATCTCCATGGAGAAAAATTGCACAGAGCACCTTTAAGTAAAAGTATTAAAGTACTATAGGACTAAAAATAATACTTTAAATTTGATTCTTTTTATATTTTATTGACTTTTATTTATTTATATTTATTCATTTTCAACTTGAGCAGTATTGTTTTGAAGTAACAGCACTTTTTAGTTATATTTTTAGCTCCTCTGCCCACCTCTGTACTGTATTTATGCCGTTCAGACTCTCATATCTGCGTCAGTGAAAGTGACGGCTGCGATGCAAATAACCTGACGATATCTGTACTGTCTGAGGGGGAGTTTGTGCACTGAAGCTTGAGAAAATATCTAAATATTTATCAGCGAAATCTATAGATATACTGTGTAACCACACTGTAGGTTTGTATTCAGCAAGGACCAAGTCAGGATTTTACTGTTGTATTTAAGAATATTCAGTAATTATTATTATTATTATTATTATTATTATTATTATTATTATTATTATTATTATTATTATTATTATTATTATTGTTATTATTATTATTATTATTATTATTTTATTTATTTACTGTTTTGTTTTTTGTTTTTTCTTGTCTGCAGACTGTCAGGTTATGTCTTCTGTCTTATCATCTGAATTAGTATTAGATTTAGACTTAGACAAACTTTATTGATCCACACGGGAAATTGTTTTGGGTACAGTAGCTCACTCATCAAATATAATATATAACAGAAAGTAACAAAAAATAGATGGAATAGCAACCAAAAAGGAATAGACTGGTGTCAGATGAGAGATAATTATCAAAATAAAAAAATATATAAATAAATGTATATGTACAAATCAGAATTAAATAGAAAAGTAGTAATAAAGTACAAAAAAAAAAATACAATATCAAATAAGATGTCCAATCCCAGCTATATATAGTTGTAGGGAGTATTATCTGTTACATAAGGGTGAGTTGTTGTAGTATGCCTTGTTATTAATGTTTCGGACCAATAATCTTGCATTTACAAATGTTTAAAATGTATGTATGCTTTAAATGAATGAATAAATAAATACATAAATAAAAGAAAATTAAATACCAATACCAATACTGCTTACCGACAGTGGTAGAAAAACGTACTCACGTAAAATTAAAAGTATCACATGAAAAATCTACTTAAGTAAAATGATTAAAGTACCCGTTTAAAAATGTACTTAAAGAGTAAAATGTAAAAGGTCTGATAAAACTTTAAATGTAGTGATGGAATTTTTATTTGTATAATTTTTTTCCCATCATTTGTCTCCATTGAGCTGTTATTGCTTTGACTTTAATGTTCCACAGTATGGCAATAACTTTACCAGTCACCACGGAGACAAAAAGCTGACACCATCAGGCTAAGTCACAGGTCTGATCAGTGGAGAGGAGAGCTCGTTCACAGTAGGAACGCCCGTTTTGGAAGGAATTATTTTAGCACTAACGATGTGTGAGAAATCGGATTGCAGCGTAGATAATGCCATACTGTGGAACATTCCCGTAAAGCAATATCATCTATACTAAGCCTATGATAATTACTATACTTATCATCAGTATGTATGAAAAATAAAACTATATACTTTTGGGGTTATTTGTGTACATTTTTTAACAATATTGTACATTTCAAATTGTTTTTTTGTTCGTTGTTTGTTTTTATTAGTTTCAATATTATTGTCTATCATCTATATTTACTTCAGGCCTAATCTCCTCCTTTAATATTTATCTAAAACTAAAGCAGGTTCATTAGTTTATATCATTTATTTATGTTGGAAGTGCCCGGTAACGTTCAATAACGCAGTCTGAGGGCCAGCTGTCTGATACGCCTCACCTTGTGTTTTCTCTGTGAACACGACCCTGGAGTCAGAGGTGAAGTTGAGTCCAGTCAGAACCATCTGTTGTCCCCCAAGAACCGAACATCTGTCCAGGTCGTGTCTCTCCACTGTGGGCATCTCCTGGGCTCTCTGGGCTGGAGACAAAAACACATTTTAACTGGGAAGAAGAAGCCACGTCAGGTACAACTATAGTTAAAGGGCTCATATTACACTATTTTCTGATCTATGTTCAAAGTTCAAAGTCAACTTTATTGTCAAAAGCCATATGTACAGGTTGCACACAGGATTTGAAATTGCAGCGCTCCCTAGGCCCACAGTGAACATAAAACATCTGATAAACAAGACAATAAACACCATGACTAAATCGTCACATATACCCGTAGCAGAGGTACAGTAAACTTGTATATAATACAAATACCGTATTTTCCGCACTATAAGGTGCACCTAAATGCCTTCAATTTTCTCAAAAGCCGACAGTGCGCCTTATAATCCGATGCGCCTTATATATGGATCAATATTGGTTAATCATGGTTAATCATGGCTACCGCAGTCAGCCACTACTGTAGCTTCTATTCTATGCGCCTTATAATGCGATGCGCCCTATATATGAAAACAGTTTTAAAAAGGCCATTCATTGAAGGTGCGCCTTATAATCTGATGTGCCTTATAGTCCGGAAAATACGGTAAGTAAAACACAATGTGTAGCGTAATAAAGCTCAAATGGTGTCATTTAAGCAGCAGTGTCAGTGTTATTATGTTTTTTCCTCATCACAAACACACCTGGAGTTGTGTTTTGTTTCATTCATACGTTTAACACACAAACCCTGCATATTTAAGATGAATTCTTCTCTCAAACAGAAAACACTCAGTTCCACCTTGTGATGTCATGCGGTAATCCAGGAAATGCTCCACTATGTTTTAAAACTCCATACACCTTCACTAGAATCATTTGGATAATTTCAGCCCTGGAATTGAAAACTACTACTTCATGACATCACAAGGTGGAACAGAGCATTTTGAGGATGAATAATAAAGGATTTCTCAAACATGTGTGAAATGTTTTTGATGAGGTAACAACATTATAATCAATTGGGTGTAATAGGACCTTTAAATACTGATGGTGCGGTTGGACAAAAAGGCGAGCTCAATCATCAAAACACAAAACTACAATTGTGAAACACCTCCCACCTCTAAGTTGATCTTAAAAATCCAAGAAACTAATCGCCTTGAGAACTTAACTAATGATGTCACTCTATTACTTGACTATTTCCTTTTATATTTTCATCTGAACATAAATGCCCTTCCAAAGAGTAGTTGGGTAATTAAAGGTACTAAGGATGAGACGAGACAAAATACGAGATTGGGTCCACGAGAACAAGACAAGACGAGATTTTAACATAATTCCTAATATATAAAATTTCACGATTCAGTTTCCAATTTTGGCCTCACAAGTTTGTATTTATTTGATTTCATATTTTTGTTTCCATTCTGCTACTTGTTAAAGAGATGTAACTCACCAACACGTAACCCTCTAAATTAGTGCTGTCAGGCAAATAAAAAAAAATCTAATTAATTACAGGACTTGTAATTAATTAATCTAATTAATCACATTTTAAAAGTGTGTGATAGAGAGAGAGACACAGAGGGAGTGAGAGATTGAGAGAGAGGGAGAGATAGAGAGGGACTGTGAGTGAGTGAGCGTGCGATCGCTTTGCTCATTCGTTTCCCAAATTCTGCGAGCGTGGTTTGGTGGTTTGTTGAAGTGCGCTCACGCTCGCTCTATCACGGATAGTGATGGAACTTGTCCGGACGTGTTTGGCGTTCAAATGATCTGTCAGGCTTGAACAGCTTCGGTGATCAGAAAATTATTTTTGACAAAAGCTACAAATCACCGCATTCTTGTTGATAGTCTCGTCTTTGTTCTTTTTATAAATAAACTTGTCGATGAAAGGCCCTGGCAGCGATTTGCTCACCGCACGCCAAATTTAAAATGTGCGCGCATTGAATCGCCGCTCATAATTAATTGCGTTAATTTTTATAACGTGTTAATTTGCAGTGTAATTAATTCATGTAATTAACACATTAAACTGACAGCTCTAATCTAAATGTAAACACAATTTCCTCATGTGTGCACGATCTTGTGGCAATTTTATTTCACGATTTTATAGCACGAGATCTTGTACCATCCCTAAAAGGTACAGTATGTAAATAGTACTGTATGTCCATGGAAACAGAGAGTTAAAACTGTATTTTCACTCTCCATGAAGATATGTGACATGTTTTCTGCCATTCTATGGAAGATTATAACCAAAGGAACAACATTTCCATAAAAACAAACCAAAAACTAAGCATGCTTTTATTATTTCTTATTTTTCATCAAAAAAGTTATAAAAAGTCCCTTACAGCACTCGATGGGCTGGGAGCAGACTTGCAGTGACACCAGTTGTCCACCAGGTTCAGGGATGTGCACTCGGAACACCAGACGCACACGTGTGTTTTTACGTCCGATGTCCGTCTCCCCGTTTCGAAGCTCAATGTCAGCGTTTCTCAGCTTCAGAATCCCCACACAGTCAATCCTAGAAATATGCATCAGCATCATACAAGTGTGAAAGAAAACTACAGAAAGACAAAGTGAAGTTTCATTATTTACATTAAGTTGAGCTTGTTACTACATAATTTCTGCATGTAAGAAAATGTAGTTACGAATGTTAGCTTCTGGAGCATTATGATGTAGTGCTTGTATTCACACAGCAGAAGGTGTAGTAGTGATAGAAGTACACAGTATAGTAGGAAATGTATGTCTTACCACTTGCCCTTCCCCTACCCCTTTATCTACATCTTTGTCTTGTCCCTCGATACTGAGCTGAGAGGGCTCGGGGTACGAATGTTCCCCTAAGAAATGGGACACCACTCGATTAACGTTTGCGTCATCATCCCTTGTCTCTACCTGAGCTGCTACGTCAGAGGCGACAACAACTGACGCAAACAAACGTAAACAAATGTCAAGGATTATCGGGTAATAATTCATAGCATTTATATAGCACCTTTCATGACACCCAAAGCGCTTTACAGCTGTATTACTAGGAGTATTACTCAAGATTGAAAATTATTGCTGTATTACTTTGAATGGGTCGCATTCATGTGACATAACATTCTGGAATAGGGTTGTCAAAGATGATGAAAATCGGATATTAATCAATACTAAAATAGTTTTAGAATGATCTTGAGCTGTGTCAAAACAAGTACAAGAGCATATAGACTAGTATACGCCCATGGACCACTATGGAACCTACCTGTACTACTGAGGGATTACACAGATATAAGACCAGATGAGAAAAGAAAAGTACCATGTAAAAGTACTATGGGTACTTCAGCTCGACAAAAAACTAGCTTGTTTATACATGAAAGTTCGATGAAAACGATAATGTCAGCTAAACAGACATCACTACAATTAAAACCGCAACAACAGTTCACTAAAAGTAACGTAGAACATGAGCGTCATAATTGTAAACCTGCTAAACTATTAATTGATAATTACAACTGCGGAAAATACATTTATGAGACTCCTTGGCTGATTGATGTGATGCTGCCATCCTGATCCCAAAACCTGCCTGAGCTTGTAGGCGTACCCCTTCGTTTCAAGTCTGGTCGAGAGCTTACTTCGTTTCAAGGGGTATGTAGCCCTCGGTCGTGGCCCGAGCCCTTGATCAAAATTAGAATCGGGACCCCCCTTGACCTCACATGAACGCGCAAAACCAAGGGGTAGAGGGGTAAGACGACGGGGTAAGACAGAGAAATGGAACGCAGCCTTAGTATCTTCAGACAGCTACTACTGAAACCTGTATGCGTTTGTATTTAGAATACAAGTCCACATGAAATACATGCTGGAAATATTCATCCATACACCCATCAGTATCAGTAAGAGGAGATCCCCAGAAATTCCCTTTTCCCACACACTTCCTCCACCAAAGGAGCAGCGACTCTAGTGTGAGCTCAAATTTCAGTAAAAGTGAAAGTGTTGTATTGTCTTGACTGTAAAACATGTCTACTTACACAACTCTCATGTTATTCTTGGGCTCCAGGGTGAGTTCTAGTACTTTGGTGCCGTTGATCACCCTCTCCAGGCTGGGTGTAGTCACGGTTTTCCCCGTGACTCTGTGGACCTGGTAAAACGAGTGGGGCTTCAGCAGTCTCTCGTCTGCAGTACCAATGAACACCTGTAGGCTGAGCGGAGAGGCGCCGTGGTACCCCAAGAGCTGGTGGAGGTGAGGAAGACATTGTAAATTCTACTCAAGTCAACTGTGACGTACATTAGGAATTTAGTCATGTGATCATAGAAAAAAACAAAAACTAATTTAAAGGTGCACTGTGTAACTTGGGGGAGGAGGCCCCGGGGAAGACCCAGGATGCGCTGGAAGGACTATATCTCCCGGCAGGCCTGGGAACGCCTTGGGGTCCCCATGGAGGAGCTGGACGAAGTGTCCGGGGTGAAGGAAGTCTGGGAGTCCCTGCATAGACTGTTGCACCCATCAGTCTGGACAATTTTAACCAAAGTATTCAGTAACATCTCCATGGTTACTTACTTACAAAAAGGTTGTGGACCCCCTAAAGTTACACAGTGCACCTTAAAGGAGAAGTAACGTTTTTTACAATCTGAGCCTTATTTTGGTAATAAAACAAGTTGTTTTACTCACCCATAGCACTTTGGTGTCATATGGAGCACTTCCAGAGATGTTTTAGATTTGCGATCTCCATAATGTGAGTTCTTGGGGCACATGTTTGCGGTCTCCAAATAACACAAACTTTAGCACTTTTCAAATCATAGAAGCTCGATGTCTTAGTCTACGATTTCATTTGGTCAAAAGTGGCCTGTAATCCGAGATTTAGCCATAGTTTCGAGTAGATGAGGACGCCAGTGCACATGTGCGGAGTGTGCTCTCAGCTCCCGGGACCCAAACATGAAACTATGGCTAAATCTCGGATTACAGGCCACTTTTGACTCAAACGAAATCATAGACTAAGACATCGAGCTTCTATGATTTGAAAAGTGCTAAAGTTTGAGTTATTTGGAGACCGCACGGGGCATATTACATGCTCAGGGAATATATTATATGCCCCGAGCTATGGCTAGAAGTCGCGCTAGGCTAACGCAAATCTAAAACATCTCTGGAAGTGCTCCATATGACACCAAAGTGCTATGGTTCAAAGTTCAAAGTTCAAGGCTCAAAGTTCAAGGCTCAAATTGTAAAAAAAAAACTTTACTTCTCCTTTAAGGAGACATATTGTGTAATTGACTTTTATCAGCTTTTAACCTTGTTAGACTGTTTCTCCCTCTTAGGCTAGATGTATTGTAATTGCTTGATGTTACCCCTGCCCACAGTTAGATGTATTTGGAAATTATGTAAAAAGTAAGACTATTATTATTATTATTATTATTATTATTATTAGTATCTGTTATTCATAAATACAAACATGTACAAGGAAATCTGCTTCTTGCTACAATTAAATTCCACTAGAGAAACAGTTTGGTTGTTTTACACTTTAAGCCAATGCACCCATGTCTATGGTACAGCTCTGAAAAAAAATAAGAGATCACTGCATTTTTTTTCTGAAATCAGCATCTCTTCATGTATTACAGCCATTCCATTCCAGCGTCTGTTGAATTCCAACACAAACACAAAGCTGAGCTACTTCAGTTCTTGAACCAGGAGTGAAGTAAAGTCACCCAAGAACAATGTGAAAGACTTGTGGAGAGCATGCCAAGACACATGAAAGCTGTGATTAAAAATAAGGGTTATTGCACCAAATATTGATTTCTGAACTCTTCTTGAGTGTAAACATTAGTATTATGTTGATTTAAAATGAATTTGATCTTGTTTCTTTGCATTGTTTGAGGTCTGAAAACATGTATCTTTTTTGTTATTTTGACCATTTGTCATTTTCTGCAAATAAATGCTTTAAACGATAATATTTTTATTTGGAATTTGGGGGAAATGTTGTCAGTAGTTTATAGACTCAAACAAAAATGTTCCTTTTGCCCAAACACATACATATAAGTAGTAAAATCAGAAAAAAATGATCATTTTGCAGTGGTCTCTTATTTTTTTTTCCAGAGCTGTATTTCTGAGTTGTTTCATATCAACATTGTGATTTGCAGTGAACAAAATTAACATTATTTTCTTTAACAATACAACATTATGATTGGTAAAGGGTATTGCAATTTCCCATATTATGCTATTTTCTAATCTATGTTATAATGTTGTTTCCTCATTAAAAACAAGTGTTTTTGTTTCATTCACACACCCACTGCATAGAGTTCTACTCTGAAACTGTTCCACCCTGTGACACCATGTGTTAATACAGGAAGTGCACTGTGTTTTTCAACTTCATACACCTTCACGAGAATCATTTGGATGCTTTCAACCTTGTAAACGCCAAGCTCTACTGTACAAAAGGTAAAAGGGCCTGATGACTTGAAAACTGCAGCTTCATGACATCACAAGGTGGAACAGAGGATTTTGACCTTTGGAGATGTAGACAGACTATGTTGTAAGTGCAGTAACAACATTATGACATTGTTTAAAGATTCAACTGTGCCTTTAACAATACAACATTAGGAGTGTCAAATGATATTGTGAATTAAAGTGTAAAAATTACAAAAGAGTAAAGGTTATAACTATATAGCAGACACAAGTACAATATATCTTTAACACACTTGTTGTATTGTTGTATCCTGACCTGTACTTCTGGGTGCCCCCCGCTGGCTGTCTTCACCGCTCCTCTGCTCCCCTCGGTCTCGTAGTGGGCCCGGTGGTATGCTCTGGGGTGCTGTTGGATCTGAAGCTTGTACTGCCCCAGCTCAGAGGGCAACTGCCACTCCAGGGAGGGCAGGGGGGCCATGGACACACTGGAGCACAAGAGAGAAGAACAGGATGATGACGATAAGGTTTTAGAATCACAGTTTAGGTACAGTACTTTGCAGGTGACTGTGTTCGCAAATGTGGGCACTGCGTCACCATGGTAACTGCTGAACACTCCGCCAATAGAGACACACGTATAACACCCCCAGCATGATATCACAGCAAAGTATCAATGCATATCAATAACAGCCTGTGATGGTGTGGAGTCACAAACCTAAATGCTCCATGGTGAGTGGGATGAGGTGTTGGCCACACTGTTGGAACCATATAGAAGGTTTCAGACTTCCCCTACAAAACAGAAACACATGATCAACTCATTACAATATTTAAATCAAAAGGTTATAAAAATCCCAGGGTTAATAATTAGCATTTAGACCAGGGTGTCAAAAATGCGGCCCTTCAAGACCTTTAATCTGGCCCTCAACTGATTTTCTATTAAAATATTTTAATATATTTTAATTATATTTTCATTTTGTATTAAAATATTGGTCATTTTCTGCGCCTCTCCCACCAGAGCAGCACAAATGAAGACTTGCTTCTTTCCAAACGCTCTTAAAGGACCATCGTTTTGACTGTTGACCGTGACACCCTCATCAGAAAAATGTCAAAAATGAGAAAAGTGGACACCGAGTGCAAGATTTTCCAAGAAAAATTGACTAATTCCTATTTGATCACAGAGGTGAATGGGAAACCTGTATGTTTGTATGTTTGTGCAACAAGTGGCGGTGCTCAAGGAATATAATCTTAAACACCACTACGAGACACTGCATTTCGAACAATACAATAACTTGAACAGAGAATTGAGAAGACAGAAGATAAACAAATTATTGCTGGGACTGAAGAAACAGCAGTCTGTAATAGTAATTTGTGTTTCTCTGGACAAATATTTGGACTTAATGCTATTTTTGGGGTATATATGCCATGAGTTTTCTGATCCAGCCCCTTTGAGATCAATGTAGGTTGGATACGGCCCATGCACCAAAATGAGTTTGACACCCCTGATTTAGACAGATAAAACATTAATATAGAGATAGAAACTGTTGCTATAGTGACAGTACTTAACATGCTGCGACGCATTGATGTTTTGACATTATTGTAATTAATCAAATCCTTTTAAAATTAATTTTGAGGTCAGGCAAGAAATAGTATATTATGATTTGCTTTATAAGGTGGACATATGTTGGATATTTCATTAAAATTCCTATTGTGACTTTTCAATTATTTCCTCCTATCAGAAAGCAGAATGGGCCTCACACAAGTCTCTCATTTGGGTTGCCAGTTTGGAAAAAAAGTCATGATAAATTATTAAAATCTGGTGTCACTATTATCATGGTTAAAATAATTGCGATTAACAATTATATTGCAGTTTCTGACGGTTTAAAAATGTTATGCATATGTTTAGTTATATGTTTAATATTATGAATAAGATCCATATTGAAACAACTCTTTTAGACTTGCACTTTGTTATGAGTGAAAACAGCAAAGATCTAGAAGAAAACATCAAGGATAAGTAGTTTTTTTCCTCCACATTCTCTGAATAAAATGGCGATTATCTTTGTTTGCAATTATCACAGTTATATAAAATGTCCAACGAACGACTGTCTACCCTTTTTATCACAATAAATGAGATTATTGTTTATTGTTCAATCCCTTCTGGTAACCTAGGTTCAGTTTTGATTGTAATACAT
Source organism: Paratrypauchen microcephalus (assembly GCA_036785185.1). Taxonomy (NCBI): domain Eukaryota; kingdom Metazoa; phylum Chordata; class Actinopteri; order Gobiiformes; family Gobiidae; genus Paratrypauchen; species Paratrypauchen microcephalus. Next base: position 503,507 of record JAVJIX010000005.1, on the reverse strand, counting down.
TTTTTAAAACGTTAACAGCACAGGCTACATACAGTTCCTTTACAACAGCTAATTACTGTTATTTGCATATTGCATATCTTTCAGCAATATTTTTTATTGAACATCTGAATACTACTATGTATATGATATTAATAAAACATATACCTAAACAACATGATTTTTATTTATACACATACTATTGTTAATTAATTATGCCTTATTTGACACCAGTCTATTTTTGCCTTTTTTTTATTATTACCTACTATTACCTGCTATATATATTGTTTTATTTAAAAGGGATAGTGCATATTCATGAACATATACTTGTAAATATGCCAGAATTAGCCCGAAGGTACTTTATATCTGTAGTCCATATACCAGGTCAGAGAGACAGAAGCAACATAAGACAACTTCCCACATTGAACAAAGTGTCAGTGACAATTCATAGGACAAACATGATAGAAACAACACAATAAGACACAATCATGACATACAACACTGACATTTACATAGAAGCACAACATTAGTGATCCCATATCTGATTTCTCCTAAGCCATCCTTTCAGATTTCTTTTAAATATACTGAATATGGATTTTGCTCTTTGTTATTAAATTATATTATATTATATTATATTATATTATATTATATTATATTATATTATATTATTATTATTATTATTATTATTATTATTATTATTATTATTATTATTATTATTATTATTATTATTATTATTATTATATTATACTGTGATGGGTGAGCTACTGAGTCTGAGTCATTTCCATTGTGGATCAATAAAGTTGAAATCTAACTCTAGCAATATTTATGGTAGTTTTCATCAGGATTATAACTTATTTGAAGATGCAAATGAACTCACCTCCGTCCTAACTGCCCTGTCCCTCTCCACCCCGCCCCACTCGTACCCCTCCCCGTACAGGCAGTCATGTCTCTGTACGGGCCTGTGTGGGGTGTGATGAGCCACCATGGAGGGCATCACTACAGAACTCCCGGTACTGCTCAGCATCTCCTTCAGTACGGGGGTGGGGCTCTGGTGCTGGTGGAGGTAATAGGACCCCTCGTTGGGAGAAGGCACCGGGCTGGGGCTCCTGGAGCGCTGTTTGATGGGAGTGGGCCCGGGGCAGGAGTTGAGGTGGTGGTTGGAGCGTTTGCCCTGGGGGGAGAGGGAGCGGGAGCGGTGGTGTGGGCGGGGCTGTTGCTGGGGCAGGTTGGGAAGGTGGTGGGGCAAAAGGAAGCTCTCGTCTGGGATGCTGCTGTGGGGGGAGCCGCCTGGAGTGGAGTGGGCGGATGACGTGTGGATAGACTGAAATCCAGGGCAGAGGTCCAAAGCCGCTAAGCCATAACCTGCAACAGTAATTCAACTTGTGTATTGATCGGGTACTATATTAAAAGGTGCATTATGTAACTTTTTGGTTGGTGGTCCGTCACCTGCTTGTTTCTATGGATACAGTGTCATTGCTGTGCCTGGAATGTTCCACAATATGACATTAAACAGCTCTACTTTACATTTATTCAATTTCAGATGGTTTTATAGCCCAAAAATACCTAGAAAAACAGACATTCTGACGCTGAGCAATACCGTGGAACAGTTCAACATCTCCATGAAGAAAAGCACTTGACCCTTCACCAGAAAAGTTACACAATGCACCTTTAAAGGGCTCATATTACAGTACATAATTTCTCATCTGTCATAATGTTTCCTCATCATAAAACATTCCTTGTATTGTGTTTTGTTTCATTCACATGTTTAACACACAAATCCTGCACATTTAGCCCACAGAAAACACCGTTCCACCTTGTGATGTCATGTGGTAATACAGAAAGTGCTCCACTGTGTTTTTAAACTCCACACACCTTCACTAAATTTGGATAATTTCAGCCCCTGGAATTGCCAATCTCGACTGAACAAAAGGTAAAAGGTAGATGTTAACTTGAAAACTACCACTCCATGACATCACAAAGTGGAACAGGGCTGTTTTTGAGGATGTAACAATGTTCTAAATTGGCTTAAAACTCACAAGAGTCAATTTTGTGTAAAACAGGACCTTAAATCGAGTAACGCAATAATTAGATCAGATTATAGCAGTGGTGACATGAGTGAACTTTTAGAGTAACTGTTGTAGGGTATTTTGAATATACCATTAAAAATAACTCTTGTGATCTTTAACATATTTTTGCATATTTTACTTCTCGAAATCGGCACAGCTGCAAACAATCAGAAATGAAAGTTAAAACAGCAGATCCTCACATCAGATTTAACTGTTCAACAGACATTTCAAAAATTTAATAACGCCAGAAATCAGATAATTAATATTACAATGTATACATGTCTACATGATGAAGTAAAAATGGACTTATTTGAATTATGACAGAAAAGGATCACAATTCTGTTAGCTTCCACAAAATATTCCAATAAAAATCGTACCGGGAGAAGCATATTGTGAAAATATTTCGATTTCGATTTAGATATCATTACATCCTTAGTGAATAAAATATAATCAAACTTAAAATGCTTCCCAACCTTTTTTGAAACTTTTGAAAAGTCTCACAATAAATAATCAGAGGCCATCACAATATATCGAATTACACGTATCTTTTCTTAAATTAATAGTTATGGTGATTTTAATGTCTTTCTTGTAATTTTATTGTATTTCTTATTATGTAAACCACTTTGTGTATGAACTGTGCAATACAAATAAACTTGCCTTGCCGTGGTGCTGCAGTAGCTAAAAAATCAGAGGAAACTACTGTACATAGACCATGATCCTTTGGTGCTGTCAGTGCAGACTACATGAAGAAATAACAGTTATTAAGTACTTTTAACCCTAGAGCACTATCGCTTTGATTTTCAACCGAGCAAATGTATTTACATGATTTTCAATATGTTGCATTTTTCTGAGTGTCATGGGTCCCTGGGGAGCTTCACCATTGTTGCCCACTTTTTCCTACAGGCTTTGGGTGATTTTCACCCGGCAATAGTGAAAGAGGAATGTAAGAATGCAATGAAATTCATGTAAAAGGATGTAAAAAAAATAGGTAAGTAAGAGAGGTCCTGGAATGTGTATCTGTCCTTATTTAGTGCAGTTGTTATGAATAAATATCACAAAGTGGTGATTTCAAAGGGAATTCTTAGGGTGAAAACAATATTTTAGTCAACTGGTCATTTTTACCCACTGAAAAAATACTATTTTCTGGTCCTCTCTCCTGCAACTGTTCATGTGTCAAGGAGTCTGTGCTTCACCAGGGAAGTGTCACATGTCCCAGGAATGGGTGGACCAAAGACCAAGTTTCCATTATTATTATTATTATTATTATTATTATTATTATTATTATTATTATTATTATTATTATTATTATTATTATTATTATTATTATTATTATTATTATTATTATTATTATTATTATTATTATTATATTTTTGGAATTTTTTTGTTCTTAAATTTTTAATTTGTCACAAATTTTGGAGCATGTTTTTAGGGTCTTCCTATGTTTCCATTTTGTTACACATACCATAATTGAAAATAAAAGAAAAACACTCAATTTATCATGTCTTGTCATATTTTGATCTATTTTTCATGACAAGTACTTTTTGTTGGGTGTATTATATCGGGTAAAAATTACCCTGCAAAAGTGATGGTGTTACTTTTTATAGCGAAAGTGTTCTAGGGTTAAGTCGTAATTCCTCATATTATAACAGTACCAAGGGCTTGTTAAGGCTTTTACAAGGAAAAGTAGCATATTCACAATTGTGTAAGCCTTAAAGGAAAAGTAACGTTTTTTACAATTTGAGCCTTATTTCGGTAGTAAAACAAGTTGTTTTACTCACCCATATCACTTTGGTGTCATATGGAGCATTTCCGGAGATGTTTTAGATTAGCGTTAGGCTAACGCCGTTAGCCTAGCGCGACTTATAGCCATAGCTCGGGGCATTCCCCGAGCATGTAATATGCCCCGTGCGGGCTCCAAATAACACAAACTTTAGCACTTTTCAAATCATAGAAGCTTGATGTCTTACTCTACGATTTTGTTTGGTCAAAAGTGGCCTGTAATCCGAGATTTAGCCATAGTTTCGAGTAGATGAGGACGCCAGTGCGCATGCGCGGAGTGTGCTCTCAGCTCCCGGGACCCAAACATGGAACCCATAGCTGTAAACTATGGATAAATCTCGGATTACAGGCCACTTTTGATTCAAACGAAATCGTAGACTAAAGACATCGAGCTTCTATGATTTGAAAAGTGCTAAAGTTTGTGTTATTTGGAGCCCGCACGGGGCATATTACATGCTCGGGGAATGCCCCGAGCTATGGCTATAAGTCGCGCTAGGCTAACGGCGTTAGCCTAACGCTAATCTAAAACATCTCCGGAAATGCTCCATATGACACCCAAGTGATATGGGTGAGTAAAACAACTTGTTTTATTACCGAAATAAGGCTCAAATTGTAAAAAACATTACTTTTCCTTTAAATATTGTTTGTGTAAGCAATAAATATCGAACTGTGAGATGCAAATCATGAAAATAATTATCGTACCGAGGGATATTGATATAATTATTGTTTCATGTTTGTTGATATGATTATTGTTTCTCTCTGGGCACAAACATGAAATAAAAACAAGTCAATCAATCAAAAATATGAATGAATCTTGACATACCTGCCCCATTGGACGGGGAGGGGCAGGGCGAGGCCACAGGGGAGCAGTTTTCCGTGGGCCATCCTGAAGAAGAATTACTGCTGGCGGGGCTGGCACAGTCCCTGTACGCACCCAGAGCAGCAGAGTCCGGGTTCTGGGGGTTCTGGGGGTGCGACTGGGAGTTGAGGGAGTCTCCCGATGGTGTGATCTCAATCCTGGGGCTAGGGGCTGGGATGGTGGAGGGACGAGAGGAGAGACCCGTGGGCGACGTGAACTGGGCGGGTTGTTCAGCTGTGGGGTCCTGACTTGGCTCCAGTTGGGGTGAGGAGGAGAGGTGATACGCAGTGGTACAGTCCACCGCCAACAGAGGGGCGTGGGAGTGGTTTGGGAGAAGGTCGTGAGGGTCATCTGTCAATCAAATCAAGAAAATTATAAGCAGATAAAATCTGTGCTATTTAACTGAATAAACGAAAAGCCACTGTCACCCAGTGGTATTTTTAGACATTTTTAGTGGTTTACCCATGGAAAAAACTAAAAATTAATTAATTAATTCATAGATAACAGGAGAAGTTCAATTTGTCAACTGGACAAAGTTTGTTTGGTTGAAAACGTTTCGCCGCTCATCCGAGAGGCTTCGTCAGCTCTAATAAGAATACTGGTAAGACACTTGCTTATATCTTGCTGTAGGGAGGAGCTACCTAGCTAACTACTTTCCGGAACTATCTCATTGGTTTCCGTCTTTTGTTTCTCTGGCGTCTAGCTGACGATCTCTATTCATCCCTACACGCCTGTTTTTCACACCTCTGGCCCTGTCCTGGCTAACCCTATTGTTTCCCTGTTTGTTTGATCTAGGCTTAATAATGGAATTGTAGATGGGATGCAAATTATGTCTTACTCCACCATTTCTGTTCAGAGAAGGATTCTCTTTTTTGACAAAAATAGCCTCTTTAACTCCCCTCTCAAACCAATTCTTTTCCCTGGCTAAGATCTGAACCTCACTGTCCTCAAATGAATGACCCGTGGCTTCTAGGTGAAGATATACGGCAGAAGACGGTCCACTCTGGCACGCCCGTCTGTGTTGGTACATCCTCTTGTGAAGTGGCTGCTTGGTTTCTCCAATATAGCGCTCACTGCAGTCTTCACTACACTGAATGGAGTAGACCACATTGCTTTGTTTGTGGCTCGGTGTTTTGTCCTTTGGGTGGACGAGTTTTTGTCTTAACGTGTTTGTGGGTTTGAAATAAACTGGGATTTCATATTGTCTGAAAATCCTCTGTAGTTTTTCCGACACGCCGGCCAGGTACGGAATCGCTACCCCTTTCCTCCTGGGTTCGGATTCTCTATTATCTTGTTTCTTGCCCTTGTCTCTCTTGGTTTTGTTAACAGCCCATTTGGGATAACCACAAACAGAGAGGGCTTCCTGCACATGTTGTTCTTCTTTTTCCTTACCCTCTGTGCTTGTGGGAACCACTTGGGCCCTGTGTTGTAATGTCCGAATAACACCCAGTTTGTGCTGCAGTGGGTGGTGTGAATCAAAAAGCAGGTATTGGTCTGTGTGTGTGGGCTTCCTGAAGACTTCTACTTGGAGTCCCCGGTCTCCTCCTATCGTTACTGCACAATCTAACGCCTGAAAAACAGGCGTGTAGGGATGAATAGAGATCGTCAGCTAGACGCCAGAGAAACAAAAGACGGAAACCAATGAGATAGTTCCGGAAAGTAGTTAGCTAGGTAGCTCCTCCCTACAGCAAGATATAAGCAAGTGTCTTACCAGTATTCTTATTAGAGCTGACGAAGCCTCTCGGATGAGCGGCGAAACGTTTTCAACCAAACAAACTTTGTCCAGTTGACAAATTGAACTTCTCCTGTTATCATGGATTCTACCTGGACGACTGAGGGACTTTTCACGTAATTAATTCATAGCATTTATATAGCACCTTTCATGACAACCAAAGCACTTTACAGTTCATTGTTCATTCACTCCACACTTGGTGGTGGGAAGCTACTTTCTGTAGCCACAGCTGCCCTGGGCAGACTGGCGGAAGCGAGGCTGCCAATCTGCGCCATCGGCCCCTCTGAAAAACTGAAAAATTAAAAGGTAATGATGATGTTTTTATGGATCTTTTTATGGATTATGCTTGATTACTTGCCCAACGATACAGCTCTAGAAAAAAATAAGAGACCACTGCAAAATTATCAGTTTTTCTGATTTTACTACTTATAGGTATGTAAATGTTTGATTGAATCTATAAACTACTGACATTTCCTCCAAATTCCAAATATTTATTTGCAGAAAATTACAAATGGTCAAAATAACAAAAAAGATACATGTTTTCAGACCTCAAACAATGCAAAGAAACAAGATCAAATTCATTTTAGAATAACATAATATTAATGTTTACGCTTAAGAAGAGTTCAGAAATCAATATTTGGTGCAATAAGCCTTATTTTTAATCACAGCTTTCATGCGTCTTGGCATGCTCTCCACAAGTCTTTCACATTGTTCTTGGGTGACTTTATTCCACTCCTGGTGCAAGAAATGAAGTAGCTCAGCTTTGTGTTTGTGTTGGAATTTAACAGACGCTATAGAATGGCTGTAATACATGGAGAGATGCTGATTTCAGAAAAAAAATGCAGTGGTCTCTTATTTCTTTCCAGAGCTGTATGTGATATTGTGATAGTGATATTATACAGTATATTACATAGTGATATTATACAGAAAAGTACAGGTTCAATGCAATGACGGGCTGTAGTTTGACCAAATTAATAAATAATACTACTAATAATTATTTATTTTATTTTATTTACCTTTATTTAACCAGGAAAAAAGTCCCATTGAGATTCAAAGATCATTGAGATTCAAAGATAATAATACTACTTAACCAGGTGATGTCTGTGTAATGCTCAGGCTGTGTGTTTGCTGCTGTGTTTTGTGTGTTGTATAAGTATTTTAAAATATGTTAAAAAAAAAAAAAAAAAAATATATATATATATATATATATATATATATATATATATATATATATATATATTATAATCAGAGAGAAATTATTTTTTATATCGCAAGTCTACAGGACAATTAAAACCTAAACATTCTTAAAGGTCCGCCACCTCTCTACAGGGTGATGTTTATTGCTTTGCCTATTATGTTCCATAGTATGACATTAAACATGCATCCAAGTTACAGGTCAGATCTGTGAAGAGGTGGCTCACAGTAAGAATATTTGGTGCTAAAATACCCTAAAAGTAATTGAATAAATATGAGATTGATACGTTTAATGCTATACTGTGGAATAGAGACGAACCATTATATCAGTTGGCCGATATTTTTTAGTAAATTTTAGTAAATTTCTCCTGTGTGAGATCAATAAAGTCTTATCGTATCTCTTATCTTATATTTGGACTTTTTGGTGTATTGTTGCCTAGAAAATACACACACAGCTTGTTTCTATGGATATGTCATGTTGCTCTGCCTGGAATGTTCCACAGTGTGACATTAAACAGCTCTAACTTACATTTATTTAATTACAGGTGGTTTTATAGCTCAAAACTACCTAGAAAAACAGGCATTCTGACTGTGAATGGGTTTGCCTCTACACAGATCTGATCTGTAACTCGGTCTGGTTTGGTCTCCATGGAGATAGAAAGGTTTAATGCCATACTGTGGAAAATTCCAGACAAAGCAATAACATTTCCATGGACAACAGCATTTGACGGACCGTTAGGAAAAGTTACAGAATGCAAACGGGGGCTCTGGATGAGTCAGTAATACATTTAAATGACAGAATTTGAGAAAAATAAACAAAATTGGCCCTGTATCAAACATATCAACCCAAACATATCGTCATATCTTATTGTCTCTGTCGCTCTGTATTTCAAACAAAGGGTACCGGCAATGACAAAACCCATATTGTTTAATCTCTACTGTGGAACAAAAGAAAAGTTACACAGTGATCCATCCCTTAGCAAATAATAAGAGTTGATAGACAACCCAGATAGCCCATAAAACTCTGATCTTCCGACCTACTTATCGTATGAGTATTTTAGTGTAGTGAGAAAGGTCATAATGACTTGTGTTAATATATAAAAGCCCCGATCAAATGTTCACGACCAGTCAACAGCTTTGACTCTCCCTCTCATTCAGCGTTTTGTTTCTTTTTTCACACTACTTTACACATTTTAGATACACACAGAATCATCAAATACAGGAAGCAAGATATATGGAATTATTCAGTAAAGAAAAAAAAAAAACTAAAATAATTCTTCTTTATATTTTTCCACAAAGCAAATGGTGGATTTGGTTAGAAAATATATTGTAAAAAATACATTTTTTCTTATTACAGTACATTTGATTCCTTTCGTATGTATATCAAATGTAGAAGAAGTGAACATATAGATTAAAAAAAACTACTCACAGAAGGAATTACTGTATTTTTAAGCAATAGACAGAAGAATTATTGCATTTTTGAGTAATAGACAGAAGGAATTATTGTATTTTTGAGCAATAGACAGAAGGAATTATTGTATTTTTGAGAAAAAGACAGAAGGAATTACTATATTTTTGAGCAATAAACAGAATAACTGTATTTTTGAGCAATAAACAGAATAACTGTATTTTTGAGCAATAGACAGAAGGAATTACTGTATTTTTGAGCAATAGACAGAATAATTATTGTATTTTTGAGCAATAGACAGAAGGAATTATTGTATTTTTGAGAAAAAGACAGAAGGAATTACTATATTTTTGAGCAATAAACAGAATAACTGTATTTTTGAGCAATAAACAGAATAACTGTATTTTTGAGCAATAGACAGAAGGAATTACTGTATTTTTGAGCAATAGACAGAATAATTATTGTATTTTTGAGCAATAGACAGAAGGAATTATTGTATTTTTGAGAAAAAGACAGAAGGAATTACTATATTTTTGAGCAATAAACAGAATTACTGTATTTCTGAGCAATATAAACATACGTGATGAATAAATGCTTGCTGTATCTGTTTAAAGTCATACTGAGGAACATTGAATGAGATTGTGAGTCCAAACTTTTAACTGGTATTGTACATTTGTGAATAAGCCACTTTCACAGTTACCTTAGTGCATTTAAAAAAAAAAAAAAAAGAGCTGCTGAACAAGACCCATCTAACTACAGTTTAAAATCAAATCTCAAAATAAATAGCCAAAACTAATAAACAAATACCAAAATATTCCCCATAATTTATTGAAAAGTAGTTATGGAGGCTTCTATACTCCGTCTTTTACTTTACTGGTGCTATTTTGATCATGAAAACGCAGCTCAGTCCAGTAAAGTTGCTGGACTTTCAATTAAAGATGCACTGTGTCACATTTTCTAGTGGGGCGTCTCCATGGAAACAGTATTGCTTTGTCTAGAATACGGCACTACGCTACATTACAAGCCAGATCTGTGGAGAGTCGCGCCTAATCCCTGAAGGAATTACTGTATTTTTGCGCAATAGAAACATAAGTGATGAATAAACGTTGGATGTATCTGTTTAAAGTCATACCCAGGAACATTTCAGGCAATGCAATAACATCTCCATGGACACGAGTAAAGTCATTAAGATAAAATGTCAACAAACTGCTAAAATTGGTCTTACCATTGTCGTGACCAACAGAAAAATCTTCTGGTGGGTTGTACAGAAACAGGTCTGAAAAGTCCAGCTCCTCTTGGTTTATATCATGGTCCAGTCCTTCAGAGAGACCCAAGCCTCTGGAAGCCATCTCTGCAAGATTGAATAAGTTCTGTTTTATTCTCCTACAGCCCTGGTGTGGCTCTGATCACTGCGTAAAAACACAAAGCAAGAACATGTAGAGAAGAAACGCGCGCTTCCTGTGTGTCTACAGAAGTCTGAACCACACGTACCTGTCTCTGTACCAGTCCAGGTCACTGTATTTGAGGCTCTTTTTAGACAGATCTTAAGGAAATAAACCTACATTTCTCATTGACAGTCAGCCTTCAAGAAAGATACATGTATTTTTTAACAGGGCAAAGGCTTAAATAAAAACTCTGTAAATATACGTGGACTCCAACACATTCAAATCAGAAAGAATCGAATAAAACACAAGAGCAGGAGCGTGCGTAAAGTTCAGGCCGTACGGCTCTACTGTGTGTGCGTAAAGAGCGCCACCTGCTGGTATTTAAGATTCAAAGATTCAAAGTTTTTATTGTCATATGCACAGTAAAGAAACACGTTTCCCTGTACAATAAAATTCTTACTTTGCTGCCCACCCTGGATGCCAAGAGTAGCCTATACAAAAAAAAAAATTAAATAGATAAATAAGATAAAGAGAAGCATGTCAAAAAATATATATATATAATCAATAGAAACAATCTTTACAGAATATACACAATGAAAAATATAGGCTAGGTGCTGTGTACATATTCAAGATTCAAAATTGTTTTTTACATCAGGGGTCACCAAACTTTTTTCTCTGGGGGCCACATTTTCTCTCCTGACTGTGATGGGGGGCTGAGTAGTCCGTATAACAGAATTGTATGACCCGGACCAAAATTACCACCAGCAGGCCTCATGACTAGCCTGGTACAGCCATCCACAAAACTATATCAACACAGAATTCCTGGCACATATTTGTTTATCGTTACTAGTTGTTTGCAAAAGTACTTCACACTTTGTTTTAAACTTAAATACCTCAGATATTCCATTTATTTATTTTCTAACAATAACATCCAAGGTAAGAAATATCAAGGAAAGAAACATCTGCTGAATGACACTGGCAAAGAAGAGTAAAAATGTACAAATTATAGGTAGGCCTGTTGATATTAACAATAATAATATTGATAACAATTGTATTAATAATAATTGTGTGCAGCACTTAATAAAAGTGAAATAAATAGGCCTATAAAATAAACGCATTTTAAAAAAAACTGACGGCCAATTCAGTGGCAAATACGTCTTGTAATTATTTAAATATAAATATAATTTATAACCAACCTAAACATGCGCCATAGGTAAAATCCTCCAGCTTAGGGCCTGACCAAAGCATAAATAACAAAACAAAATCATGGGGATGGTCCCCGGGTCAAATATAGAAACAACTTCTCCTGTGCGAGATCAATAAAGGTCAATCTTCTAATCCTTGACCACTGTAAGGCGCTTTGTGCTACAATTTTGTATGAAAAGCGCCTTATAAATGTTTGATTGATTGATTGATTGATAAATACTTCATATAAATAAATATATAAATTATAACAACAGAATACAAGATGCACTACAAAAAGTAATTTAAAACAAATAGGCCATGACAACTTTTGCGAATTGCCTCATAGGGCCAGTTCAAGTGGTGGGAGGCAGAGGGGCTGGGGGGCCGGTCAAAAGGGCGTGGTGGGCCAGAGTCGGCCCGCGGGCCTTAGTTTGATGACCCCTGATTTATATGCAGGATCAACACAAGGTCAACAATGCAATGAAATGCTTCGGATCAGAGGAACCCGTTGACTCGCTAAGATATTCGAGAAGTACTAATAACATGCAATAATAGTACATGGTAAAAAAGTGATAGCGATAGGGTGAGGAGCTCAGTCACACGGGAGGAGCTCGGAGTAGAGCCACTGCTTCTCCACGTTGAGAGGAGCCAGCTGAGGTGGCTCGGGTATCTGTTCCGGATGCCTCCTGGTCGCCTCGTGTCGTGTTCTGGGCATGTCCCACCGGAAGGGGAAGACCCAGGACCCGCTGGAGGGACTATGTGTCCCGGCTGGCCTGGGAACGCCTTGGGGTCCCCCCGGAGGAGCTGGAGGAAGTGTCCGGGGTGAAGGAAGTCTGGGAGTCCCTGCTTAGACTGTTGCCCCCGCGACCCGGCCCCGGATAAGCGGAAGAAAATGGATGGATGGATGGTGAAAAAGTGTTGCAAAAAGTGCAGGGGAAGAAGTAAACAATATAATTTAAAAACATATGTAATAAAATGTAATAAAATACAAGGTATTTCACAGATATTTACATACATTACATATTAGTTTTATATGCAATTGTCAGTAGTAAAACGGTGTGCAAACATGGCTGATATCAAAGTTCAAAGTCAGCTTTATTGTCAATTCTGCCATATGTGTTCAACATACAGTGAATCGAAATTTTGTTTCTCTCTGGCCAGGTAGTGCAAAAGACAGTGTACAAAATACAATATGAAGACAAAACACAACAAAAAACTATCTAAGACAGAGATCTAAAGTTAAAACTAAAGTCTACGATCTAAAAACTTAAAACAGTGCAACATAATAAATAAACTATACTATATACAGATTTCCAAAGTGTGCAGTGTGCATCAAAATGTGCAATGGAAGATACAGCAGTGACTTGGTCATGTGCAGTAGAATGTGCATAGGAGTTAAGATAAAATAAAAATAAATGTGCAACAGTAGTAATTCTAGTGCAGTAACAGGAGTAAACAACAGTACTAAAATTCCAGTAGTCAATGTGCAATAACAGTAGTAAACAACAGTGCAACGGGGGTAAAATTCAATAACAGGAGTAAACAACAGTACTAAAAATTCCAGTAGTAAATGTAAGTGTGCAATAACAGTAGTAAACAACAGTGCAACAGGAGTAAAATCCAGTAGTAAATGTAAATGTGCAACAGTGCAACAGTAGTCCTTAGCAGCAGTTTTTTAAAGTGTCTAGAGTGATATGTCTTTTATGGAATACAGGTATATAGTGCAAACAGGAAGTGTAAACATTGAGCAGTTATTTGTGCATCTGTAATCTGACTGATTAATTTAACAGTTGGTCAATAATAGTGCAAATTATTCATGTGCAAAGTATAACTCAATCAATGTCCAGGAGAGGGGGCTATTGCACTGCAACTGGTGCTCAAAACAAAACAACAAAACCATAAAGTATTTGAACTCCCGCGCCACCTACATTGTGATTCGTGTTAATTTGGAATTTAAAGCAACTGTTTTCTTTTCAGTACAGTGAAGTGGCCCCGCAGTGTGTACGTGTTTTCACAATTATGGACATGGAAGAAGAAGAAGAATGTGCGACTAATGAAACCCGAACTGTCCGTGATCCGCTGTGGGAGGGCGCGCCTGTTGTAAACACCAGAGACCCGAGTGGGCGTCGGCAAAACGGAGCGAGACGTGAAGCTACAAAGAGTCACCAAGGGTCCCACACCGGATGCGTGGTCAAATTAACCCATATGAAAGATACAGCTCTGGAAAAAAAATAATAATAATAATAATAAGAGACCACTGTATTTTTTTTTCCTCAAATCAGCATCTCTACATGTATTACAGCCATTCCATTCCAGTGTCTGTTGAATTCCAACACAAACACAAAGCTGAGCTACTTCAGTTCTTGCACCAGGAGTGGAATAAAGTCACCCAAGAACAATGTGAAAGACTTGTGGAGAGCATGCCAAGACGCATGAAAGCTGTGATTAAAAATAAGGGTTATTGCACCAAATATTGATTTCTGAACTCTTCTTAAGTGTAAACATTAGTACAGTGGTACCTCACCTTACGAATGACCCAACAAACGAAAATTTCAAGTTACGAAACGCCTTCACGGTAAATTTTTGTCTCTAGATACGAATGAAATTTCAAGTTACGAAACCCGAAATCTCAAAAATTCAAATAATGCGCGCTCAGCCACACACATTACAGGGGGTCCTCGGGTTACGACGGTCTCGGGTTACGACGTTTCGTGGTTACGAACGCGCCCCCATTAAAAAAAATATGTATATATTACGCGTCATTCCGTCTTACACGGTTTAGCGTGGTAAGAGATGTAAACAAACGCGAACGGCGCGCGGCACACGGCGGAAGAATACACTGTTGTGGTTGTAGGGCGGAGAAGACGGCCTCGTGTGCGTGCCCAATGTGGGCGGAAGTACCTGATGTGGGCTCTGATCTGCTTCTATGATAGCGGCAGTGATGACCAAGCAGCGTAGTGGTCTAATTATTGAGATGGAAAGGTTATTGGTGCTTTGGTTGGAAGATCAAAGGCAAAATCCGGTTTACGACGAAATTCGGGTTACGACGCGTCTTAAGAACGGATCAACGTCGTAACCCGAGGACCCCCTGTATACGCTTTTCTCAGACTGGATTTAAACTTTTCTCACATTTGTCTCTTTTTAAACACTCAAACTTTCATTGATTTTCAACAAAACGTATCAATATTGAAGTGTGGGGGGAAGCGGGAGGGGGGAGAAGACTGCGCGGACACGTGTGCGTGTAAACCAGGTGGATTAAAGCGCCGCGTGCGGGTCTATTTCTTGGTTTCTCACGAGTCACAGCTGAGGCGAGCAGCGAGGAGGAGACCGTAGGCAGTCTGAGCACATGTGAGCGAGAGCCATGCAAGAGCCGCGGTGGTCTAGACCTCCTCTAGACCTGACCAGGTTCTCCTCTAGACCTGGTCAGGTCTAGAGGAGGTCTAGAGGAGCCGCGGTGGTCTGGACTAAACCAGGACTAAACCTGGACTAAACCAGGAGGAGCCGCGCTCACATGCGCTCAGACTGTGTGCGGTCCCCTCCTCCCTGCGGTCCCCTCCTCGCTGCTCGCCTCAGCTGTGACTCGTGAGAAACCAGGAAATAGACCCGCACGCGGCGCTTTAATCCACCTGGTCTAGTCCAGGTTTAGTCCAGGTTTAGTCCTGGTTTAGTCCTGGTCCAGTCCAGGTTTAGATCTTGGTCTAGTCCTGCTGTCAGCTCTGCGCGGGGTCATGCTGCGCACACGTGACCGCGCAGTTTTCTCCCCCCTCCCGCTTCCCCCCACACTTCAATATTGATACGTTTTGTTGAAAATCTATGAAAGTTTGAGTGTTTAAACGAGAGAAAAACGTGAGAAAAGTTTAAATACAGTCTGAGAAACCAATCAGGACACAGAACACATTGTTACACTATAAAAAAAGTTACACTATAAAAAAAAAAAAACTTGGATCGGGGCCTTGGAACGAATCAGGCTTTTTCCATTGAAATAGCTACTCAACTTACGAATTTTTCACGTTACGAAACCACTTCTGGAACGAATTAATTTCGTAAGGTGAGGTACCACTGTATTATGTTGTTTTAAAATGAATTTGATCTTGTTTCTTTGCATTGTTTGAGGTCTGAAAACATGCATCTTTTTTGGTATTTTGACCATTTGTCATTTTCTGCAAATAAATGCTCTAAACCAGTGTTTCCCAACCAGGGGTACAAGTACCCCTAGGGGTACGCGAGCACACTGCAGGGGGTACTCGGCAGTGTCGCTGGGAGATTTTTTTTTTTGAATGTTTTATTTCTAATTTGAGTAAATTTGAGTTAAAGAAAAGAGAGAAAATGCCTGAGAATAAAATTTTCTAATTAAGGAGATGAAATAAAATGATTTTCATTTAATAATCCATTGTGTCACGTTCTACTTTTGGAGAATTATCAACACGTATGAGTGAGGGGGTACTCGAGGTATGACAAAAAGGCTCAGGGGGTACACAAGACAAAAAAGGTTGGGAAACACTGCTCTAAACGATAATATTTTTATTTGGAATTTGGGGGAAATGTTGTCAGTAGTTTATAGACTCAAACAAAAATGTTTCTTTTTGCCCAAACACATACCTATAAGTAGTAAAATCAGAAAAACTGATAATTTTGCAGTGGTCTCTTTTTTTTTTTCCAGTGCTGTATTTCTGTGCGTCGAATTTGCGATAATTAAAGTGAAAATTTAAAAAAAAGAGTCATGATCCACTCTTTTATATCCCTGTTCTAACTGAATAGTACCTCAAGTTTTGCTTTTGTTTTGTCTTTACTTCATAAACTTGAAAACTTGAATAAATAAAAAGTATTTTAAAGAAAACAATACAATAATTTAACTTATCAGTATGGAATAAAAGCATAAAAATTATTTAGTTAGGCCTATTTTCTGCTGTCACATTGCAAGTGTAGTAGCCTATGCTATTACAGTGCTTGTTTGAACAAAAACATCATGGTATGGAGCACATTTTTGCTTTAAACTTGATATTTGTTATTGTAACACCAGTTAACACCAGAGTTAGCGGATTTACATTAACAAGTTATTACCAAGTTAGTTTTGGTTAGTTTGAACTAGCCGGATATCACTTTTATTTTGAAATAACAAACCGGAAATGGTCCTTTGTGTAGTGTTTCTAAAGGAGCACTTGACTGAAGATTCCACACAGATTTACGTTTCCCCTCAAACACGCATCTTGGCTCAGCTATGGACGAAAAAGACGACGATCTCGGTGAGTGAAACTTTTTAAAAAGCATTTGATCCAAAAGCTTTACGCACTTTACGCACGTTTACGCACGGGCAGTTCAGTGTGAAGGTTTGTTGTTGAGTTTTAGGGACTCTCATGCTTCAGTAGTTCCTTCCAAATCCTAAGAAATCCACTTATTTATGTTGCATTTTGTGTGTCTTCTATAGACTGTAAACTTCAGACACTGTACACGTGCAGAGTTCATGATGTAGTTTATGTAATCGATCAACTCATAGAACGGCTCCCCTGGTGAATGGCTCCTCTGGTGAACGGCTCCCCTGAACGGGACCTCTACTCGGTCATATTTATTTGAATACATGAATTGTACTCAATATTATTTTACATTGACTAGGTAATAATATTTTTTCCTGATGTTCTGAAATGCATCAAGGTGTAAAGCAACAGTTGTATGAAAGTGGTATAGAACAGCCTAGTTTTTATTTTATTCTATTTTATTTTATTTTATTTATTCATATCGAGCAGGTCAACACAAGGAAATAAATACATGTAACCAATATATAGTCAAATATATTCACTTTTTTGCTTGAAAAAGAGTGAGAAGAAGAAAACTTACTGAATCCCACCTCTGTCTTCCAAAACATAACTTAAATTATTGATTTAGCTTCCTTGTCAGTTCAGTTGAAAACACAAAAACAAACAAAACAAAGGCAAATTCCTTTCTTGTACAAAAAAAAAACCTTTTGATCACAATAAAATTACACATACGGTGTTCTTACATTTAAAGACAGCAACAAGTAAACACACCAGCAATGGTAAGCAAAAAAAAAAAACTACAATGGCAACAAACTGCCATGAGTCAGTGGAATAGTTTGCCAAATGAGATTATCACATGTACAAGTTTTCCAACGTTTGCATATTGAACAAAGAAATGGCTAATATCAAGGCAAATTTGCACTCATTAGTGATGAATGTGTGTGAGTGAAACTAACTAACTAAAGATGAATGTTTTTGAATGTTTTTTTTAGAAATGGCATAGTGACGGTCGGAATTTTATGCACATGTGATTATTCTTATGCACTGGTCCATTACCCATTTAAAATCTCTGTCATAGTATATTTAATTAACATCAACCTGTCCCGGGACTATAGGTGGAAATGAGCATTTTTGCTATAACCTGGCACGTGCACCTTTCGTTTGTTTATTTCAAAGTTCAGTGAAATGTTGTGCACTGTCCCTGTGCAAGTAAATAAACTATAACTACAATAACACACATACATAAAACCAACGATGGTAAAACAACAGCAGATACCAAAGCACAAAACTGATACAGAAAAGTGGTATTTGACAATTCATTCAAACTCGTCTCTCTCTGTATTCAGACCAGACTTAAATTTGTGAATATTTTGGCAGAGTTTTTGCTGTAAATCCAGAGCGTTCCACATTTTTACCGCACATACAGTCACACAAACTTTTACGAGTGGTTCTAACATTAGGCAAAATGAAGTTTCCATAACCTCTCAAATTATACTTAGTACAATAGTAGAACATAATTTTAATCTGTTATTATTAATTGAATAGTTTGATCCTATTTTATTTTATTATTTATTCTGTTGATTGATCTTTGACTGTCTGCATTGTCTCTTTTTGTATGCTTCCTATATGCTGTTTTTATGCATTTTGAATTGAGTGTAAAACTTTTTTTTTAAAGTGCTCTATAAATATAGGTTTATTATTATTATTATTATTATTATTATTATTATTATTATTAAGAAGTGATAGTGGAAATAGTTGTCTTCTGAAATAGCAAATGATGACTTCAGGTCTACTGTACTGCGGTAGTTTTTCTTTGTTTCTTTCTCTTTTCTTTATTCGGGTCACCCGAGCCTTTCTGTGTGGAGTTTGCATGTTCTCCCCGTGTCTGGGTAGGTTTCCTCCAGGCACTCCGGTTTCCCCCATCAACCCAAAACATGCTCTATAGGTAAAAATCCTCCAGCTTAGGTCCTGACCAAGCCTAAGCAACAAGATCATGGAGATGGTCCCCGGGCGCAGTCATGTGCTGCCCGCTGCTCCTAATAACAGGATGGGTTAAATGCAGAGGACAATTTCTCCTGTGTGAGATCAATAAAGTCAATGTTCTTCTTCTTTCTTTGCACTAAGCTGCCTGGAGCTAATGGGGCAAGTGAATTTCTCCTGAGTGAGATCAATAAAGTCTTATCTTATCTTATCTTATCTTAGTTTTTGAATAAGAGTTAATGCACTTCATGTAGTGACTGTAGTCAGTTAGGTTAACTAAGTGGTCCTTTTTAAATTAATCAACTCATTTTTTTTAGGATGATAAGGATGCATACTAGAAGAGAGGAGGCTTTTTTTATTATTTGTTTTATTTTTTTACCTTTATTTAACCAGGAAGTCCCACTGAGATTCAGACTCTCGTAGAAGTGACTGCTCAGTTTAATTTGCCTTTTCACTTGTAGATGATGTTTACTTATATTTATTTTTACTTGTTACTTGTTTTTGCATAAGATCTTAATTTTGAGTGTTTTTTCCAGCGCGATTTTAGTTGATTAAAGACCAAAAAATTCTTTAGTCGACTACAACCTTTTGCACAGGCACTGGCTTGTCAGTGTAATCCCTCATTCTACAACTTTATTTTCTTAATCCATGATACGTGTACAGTAGGAATTGGCACTATTGCACAATCCATGGCTCGCTCCTGATCTGCAGCTATTAGGGATGGGCATAATTAATCGATTAACCGATAATTGATCATTAAGAATTTCACCGAGCAAGTTCATTTTCGTCGACAAACCGATAAAAAAAAAAAAAAGTTGCCTCAGTTGGCGCGCCTCAGTTGATATATGCGAGCTTCCGTACGTAGATCAATCGCCAAAACATGAAGATGTCGCAGCGAAGTGTTGTGTGGGACCACTTTACTTTAGAGAATGACCAAGCGCACTGCAACCACTGCAATGCAGCATACAAATACACATCATCAACAACACAAATGCTTTATCATTTGAACACCGCGCATCCAAGTGTGCTAAAAGAAGGTGGCAGGGGTTGTCTATCACAGGCTACTCTGGACTCGGTGCTAACACGGACCAGGAGGAGTTGCAGTGCTCAACGAGCAGAGGTCGTCACCGAACTGATCACGAAAATGATCGAAACATACATGCTCCCCATCAGTGCCGTGGAGGGCAAAGGTTTTCATGATTTAATAAAATATTTGGAACCGGAATACACCATGCCGTCAAGACGCACCCTGACGAGGTGGATAGAAACGCACTACCAACAGAGGGCGCAGGAGCTGGTTAAAGAGTTGACCATGACTGACAAAGTAGCTATAACCACTGACTGCTGGTCTGCGTTAACCTCAGAGAGTTATATCACAATCACCTGCCTCTATATCAGCGATGACTGGAAAGTCAATTCGGCTGTTTTGCTGACCGAAAGCCTGCCAGGACGGCATACAGCTGACCATCTCGCTGAAAAGCTAAACGAAGCTGTAGGGCAGTGGGGTCTTGAAGGCAAAGTTATTGCATGTTTCCATGACAATGCAGCGAATATTGTTGCTACCAACTATGCCAGCAGAGTAAATTGGATTTCATGCCCTTGCTTTGCTCACACTTTACAGTGGGCTATCAATGACGGGTTTGCTCTGTACTTGCATCGGGCAGTGTTGGGCAAGTTACTCAAAAACTGTAATGCACTACTTATTACTTGTTACTGTCATTTTAAAGTAATGCCTTACATTACAATATTACTCTAAATAAAAAGTAAGGCATTACACTACTTTTGCATTACTTTAGTTACTCTCACCAAAATGACTGGAAATAAGGATTTGGCAATCTACAGTGCAAATCTCTCATGTGTCATGACTTTCACCTGCCATCCATAATTTCGTGGTGCTATGGCACCTCTGCAAGTGCTTCGTCAAATTGCTTGTACTGCATTTCGACGTGGAAAGAGGTTTGGGATTCACACACAGTGTGCATTTAACTAAAATGTTCTTGGAGTCCTTATTTTGAATGAAGTGAAAGTAGTCTTGAAAAGGAGCTAGCACTATCCAATTCTTCTGGTTCTGTCATCCTTTGTCAGTCTGCCAGTTTGAGACGAAGTAAAAGGAAATGGAATGGTCTGCGCGGACTTTTATATCACTAGCTGATCTCGCGTAACTTTGTATGAAATGTAATGTTCTGCGCGGACTTATCAGATTCAGTAGCTGATCTCCCGGTGATCCGTGAACTTTGTATGAAGAAAACGCAAAACCCACAAAAACAAAGCAGGTTAAAAATGCATTGTAATGTGCTTTACTGGCATTGTAACGAGTAATATATTACCGATTTTCTTCCCTGTAATGCGTTACATTACTGCATTACACCAAAAAGTAATGCATTACAGTAATTAATTACTTTTGTAACGAGTTACTCCCAACACTGGCATTGGGTAATATCAGCGGCCAGCAAGCTCGTGAGCCACTTTAATCACAGCACATCAGCAACCACAGCACTGCAAAAGAAGCAAGAACAGATGGGGAAGAACTCACCGGCTGATCCAGTCATGCAAGACACGGTGGAACTCCGTGTGCGAAATGTACGAGCGGCTTGTGGAGCAGTGTTGGGCTGTTGTTGCTGTGCTATTGGATCGAAACGAAACCAAACTCCAAGATGCCAGGATGCTGGAACTTAAGGATGAATATTGGCAGTTGATAGAGGACACGCAGCCTGTGCTGACAGCACTTAAATGTGCCACCACAGTTATGTCTGCCGAAGAAGTCCGTTTCAAACATATATCCTGTCACCTTTGGGCTCGTCAATATCCACCTCATTCGCCGTGAAGAAGACGGGGCCAGACTTGTCAAATTCAAGGAAAAAGTGCGGTCCTCCCTCATCAAGCGAATGAATGTAAGTTTAACTGTTTTGGATGCCTTGTTTTATTCTATATGATTTTCAAATTAAATGGCTATATAATTTCTATTAGTTGTCATAATCGCTTAACTGTTCTGTTGTGTATAGAACAATATCCTAACTCAATTATTTCATTTTCTACAGGTCCAGTCTGATGAGTTCCTGTCATCCGTCAGCATGATAGCTACGATGTTGGACCCACACCACAAGCATCTCGGCTTTCTTTCACCAACACAGAGAGTGGTTGCAAATGCGAAACTGGTTCACCTGGCCACGGCAGTGGGGACCAGTGAGGAAGAGGCTGTTCCACTGGATGTGGACGAGGTTACATCTGACCGCGCAAACACTACTGCTACGGATTCAAAGCACCACGTCTCGGCTATGGCACTCCTTCTTGGAGATGATTATGGCACTCATCACGACACTGACATCGATGCGGAATTTCAGAACTTTTTGTGAGAGACTCCACCACCACTGGGTTGTCCCCCAACCGACTGGTGGAGAGATCACGGAGTTCGGTTCCCAAGGTTGGCGAAACTAGTTAAGCGGTTCTTGTGCCGGCCACGTCTGTCCCATCCGAACGTGTTTTTTCAGCGGCAGGACTGACGGTGACCAGAATTCGCTCATGTCTGACGCCAGAACATGTGAATATGCTCATCTTTTTAAACAAAAATGGGTAGCCGTCTGTAATAAGGATGCAAATTATCGATTAATTCATTAACTGATAGTTGATTGACCTTATCGGTCGATTAACAATTAACTGATAAGCGGCGTTTTTCACCTGAATTTTAGTGTTTCAATAGGGTCTTTAAGAATATAAGCTATAGTAACATAACACTGAGTCAAAAATATATCATAGTATTATTATATTGTATATTCCTCAATTAATTATTCCTTAGTAAAAAGCAGACAAATGTATTGATGCTGAATAACAAAATACAGTAATCCCTCGCTCTATCCAATTTTTTTTTTTTTATAGTGTAAAAAATTTTTTTATAGAGTAACATTGTGTTCTGTCCTGACTGGCTAAGAGACTAGACCAGGACTGAACGTGGACTGGACCAGGTCTGAACCAGGTCTGGACCTGGACTGGACCTGGACTGGACCGGGACTCGACCGGCTCTAGACCTGGACTAGACCAGGATTAAACCACTGGGGCGCGTGCTGGTTTCGCCGCGCCCCGCGCTCCGAGCCGCAGGCCGGCCGCGCGGGGCTCGGGGCTCGGGGCTCGGGGCTGCGGGCTGCGGCGAAACCGGCAGCAGCGGCACGCATTCCGGGTTAGATCTCGCCTCGCGCGTACACCCGGGGCTGCTAAGCAGTGCCGTTGGCGCCTGCGGTCGGCTGTGAGTCGATCTTGGCGCAGCGCGGTTGCCTTGTTTCATGACCACGCGGGTGCGCATGTCCGCGTGTCCGCGGTTAGCGGTTAATTACAATTAATGCATTTTGATCGACCAACGTCTTAATCGACAATTAACCGTTAATCGATTAATTGTTGACATCCCTAGTCTGTAATAATACTGGCGTTGTGCTGTTATCCTGATAATTGGATACAAAGGCCTTGTTGCCTTGTTACAGGCTTTTCGAGATGGTTGTTTTATTATTTTTATTTGTGTGATGTTAGGCTATTTTTATTTGGTTAAAAAAACGACTGTTGACACCGTGATATAATGGGATAGCCTACATAAACGCAAATCGTTGTATTGTTTTCTTATTTTAATATCCTTGTTTTTAAACAAAGGAAAAGAAAAAAGTAAAAGAAATATATGTTCCGTTATGTGTCCCGTAGGCCTATGTGTCTTCTGTTATTGTCTGGCTCGCAACTTGAAGCCTCCCTTGTTTGCGCAATGTGCATGTGTTCACGTTTTACTGCACATTTGTCATGTCAATAAATTCATCCTCGAAGAAAAACACTCAAAAAACACTCACTTTTATTATTATTTTCAATACATAACAATATAGGCATCATGTGATTCTTTTTAATACAAAATATGTTAACAATTAACCGATTATTACTCATTAATTCTCCCGATGATCGGCGAAGAAAACTTCACCGAATGCCCATCCCTAGCAGCTATCCATCGAAGGTGCCAACAGTTACATGGCTCTTTGTTGTGCTGACGTTTACACTGAAGTCTTCTCCCATTGGGCACCACATTTTTCTAACGCAGAAGTCAGCATACTTACTTTTAAAAAATCTTATTAAGTTGATAATAGTTTTTCTTTAACAACTGTGTAGGAGAAGTCCTGAGTTTTGTATGTGACGCAACAAAACAACATGTGAGTATGTGAAATTAGTGTTCTTGCATGCTCTGAGAAGACGACTTTGAAGTAAGGGATGCATGAAACAAGTGTGAATGAAGCAACAATACAACTCTATATCTGTTTTTGATGAGAGGACAACGGTATAATTTTGTTCCATAATACAGTATGTGTTCTTTAAAGGTCCTATATTACGCAAAATTTACTCTTGTGAACTTTAAGCCGTGTTAAAATGTTGTTACTTCATCAAAAACATGCCTTGAGTTGTGTTTTTTCATTGACACATGTTTGAGTAAGGGGCGGCAGTAGCACAGATGAGCGCTGCCGTTGTGTCCTTGGGCAAGACACTTAACCCCACCTCGCCCCCAGTGTCTGTGGACACTGGTAGCCCCCATGGCAGAAGATACATCAAGGCCTGTTGTGACGTGAGCCGTCCTCCTGTGGACCCACCACCTGTGGGAGGATTCATGGGGGCTGGTGCATTGTGTTCTGGGCAGCAGAACACTGCTTGGACTGCTGCCCCTGCGACCCAGAAAATGGAAAAAGCGGAAGAAGATGAATGAATGAATGAGTGTTTGAGTAACCCTTTATTACACCGGTGTACAAGCAAAATGCTTTCAGAACAAAAGTAGTGAAATTTTTCTTGGTTTAGGTCACAAATAAAGAAAAGTAAGTCATAAATGCTGATTGGCTATAGTTTCCAAGATATAGTATTGGGTCAAAATAGGAAATTTATGCAAAATAAGGCAAAAACTGTAGTTTATCAGAAGGTACAGTGTGTCTACAAGCAACCAGTTCTATCTGAAAGTCTGTCTGCACATTCCAATACATTCATTTTAATATGTCTAGAGTTTTAACATCAAATATTTTTTGATTTCACATAAGAGGGATGCCTCGAAATTGTGTGCTCCTGACGTCTTAAGATATTTCTTATTTATTTCTTGACAGATAAAGAAGTGCAAGTTAAATATTTTCAAAATATAAATATTATTTTTAAGCAAAAATGCCTAAATCTATTGTATAAACAGATGTGATTTTGATGTAAAACAATATCATTAAATATCTTGAATACATTAGCTAACCAGCACAGTTATCAATTGATTTTCAGTTCATCTTATCGATATAAATTTATTTATTGGTTTATTTGACAGGGACATAATATACAATCCACATTATACACTATGCACAACGAGATTAAAAGCAACTCATCCTCCAATGCAAACATGCGCGTGAGACACACAACACAATACAAAATTGTGGTACATTTACAGATATGTAAATGTACCAGAATTAGCCAAAAGGCTATTTTTCATCTGTTGTCCCTGGACAGATCTTAAAATGGTCTCCCTAAAAACAATGATAACAAAATAAAATTACACAGTAAACAATATACAATTATTAACAAGTAGTAAAATTTATATTTATTTATTATAAATCTAATTGATAAATACAGTGTACATAAAACTTTAAAATTATCAACAGTTAAAAAATCCCACACACATCACAACAAGACACAACAAGACAGCAGAGACACAAGAGGCAGCACAGTGGAGTTTGAGGAAAGAAAATAAACATTAGTGATGACAGGTGTGATGGGTTATGAACCAGATTTTTAGATGTTTTTTATACAGGTTGTATGTGGACAGTTCTCTGATGTTTGAGGGGATAGCGTTCCGCTCCTGGGCGGCTGTAACAGAAAAGGCACTCTGACTGAGTGCACTTTTCCGCAAGGGAAATGAGATTTAGCCAATTTTATCTCGCAAGCAGATCAAGTCCAAAAAGTTGTAGACCAGTGTTATTAATCTGTCTACATCTCCAAAGCTCAAAATGCTCTGTTCCACCTTGTGATGTCATGAAGTGGTACATGTGTGAATGTAACAAAGCACAACTCCATATTATGTTGTTTCCTCATCACAAACGTACTTGAACTGTTTGCAGAGCTGTAACATCAGCTAGTGTTTTACATGGTCTCAAATGCAAATTCCTGGCTAATCTCCTCCCTGTTTTTGTATTTCGATCCTATAATGAGTCCAGATCTCACGAATGCCATTCTCGGGTCCATCTCGGTTCAGATCTTTTTGGGGAAACACCTTCTCGCTTATATTTTTATCCCTCCTCCAAACGCATTGTGTACTGTGTGACATAATCTGTTTCTGTGTAGTATTTTTATCAGCAGACAGCAGGAGTGAAGCAAACATAATGGAAAACACGGGTTGCTATGAGTGCTGCTGTTGGGGTCTCAATCAAGGGGCTATTGTTAAATTGTGTAATGTGGCAATTCAAATTACTATATTCCCAAAGGAGGGCTATAACTGGTGCCGGTTACGTTTAGAAGGTCAAAATAATCACAGTCAGCTGATAGTAGATAAACACGAGGTTGTATTCACAGTTATAATCATCAATCATCAGGCTAATAGATATGAACTACAATTGTAAGTACCAGCATGGGGCGAGATATTGTGCAATTTGAACAAAAAAATGTTCAAATTATTACATTTCATTTTTTTATTTAAGATATTTAACAACTTGCAATTTAAAATCTGATTTATTTGACATCATTTATTTGTTGTTTTGCTCTATGCCAACAACTTCTTAATGAAATTAAATAATTGTTTTAATTATAATCATCTTTCTCAAAGGTGTATTGTGTACCTTTTCTGGTGGAGGGTTCGTCACCTGCTTCTTTCTATGGATATGTCAATGCCCTGCCTCGAATGTTCCACAGTATGACATTTATTAAATAACAGTTGGCTTTATTGTTTCAAAGTACCTTGAAAAACAGGCGCTCTGACTCTAAGCATTTGACGGATCCTCCGACAGAAAAGTTACACAATGCACCTTTCAAGTACAGTAACTGCATGTGTTTTTATTTGTGTGCATTATGGCTCTAATACCACATACACTAATACCACATTAGGTACCAATACAAGACGTATTGGTAATGACAACAAATCAATTTATTGATATATTAAAGGGATATGCCACCCCCAGGTCAAATTTGGGCATCTCCCCACAGTCCAAAGACTAAAATAAGTGGTGGAAAGCGTTTTCCTGCTCACCCAGCCATTGTCCGAGTCTGTCGCCACTGACCGCCGCGGTATCTGCTGCTCCTCCGCCTTAGACTGGAGTCTAACGTCGCCAGAGAAAGATTTCTGCCAAAAGGAATTAATTTGCTCCGGAAGAATACAGCCGAATCACGCACCACGTTGTGCAACAGGGGAACTCCCTTCCCGGTGCGTAACTGGGATTCCCCTGGCAGCGTGCTGCGTGATTCGGCTGTATTCTTCCGCACTGGAAAATAGTTCCCACCCAAAATGACCAAGGCAAGCTCTCCGTGTTGATTTGCACATTTATTTGCACTCGATATGAATGCGCACTACACAGAAAGTAATTGGGAAACGCATCGAGCAAATTAATTCCTTTCTCTGGCGACGTTAGACTCCAGTCTAAGGCGGAGGAGCTGCAGATACCGCGGCGGTCAGTGGCGACAGACTCGGACAATGGCTGGGTGAGCAGGAAAACGCTTTCCACCACTTATTTTAGTCTCTGGACTGTGGGGAGATGCCCAAATTTGACCTCGGGGTGGCATATCCCTTTAAAGCAAATTTCATCATGTGTAAAGGCATATTATTGCAAAAATGTAACAATATCAAGTAGGGATGCACGATATATCGGCATTAACATCGGTATCGGCCAATATTGCCAAATTTTTAACATATCGGTATTGGCCCGATGTGTAAAAGTGGGCCGATATTAACGACCGATATTTGTCAGTACAGTAATCCCTCGAATTAACGTTTTCTCACATTTCTCTCTCGTTTAAACACTCAAACTTTTGTAGATTTTCCAACAAAATGTATTAATAGTGAAGGAGGGGGGGGGTGCGCACGGACACGTGCTCTCATCATGCTCAAATCCGTGATAGCGCAGCATGACTGGTGCAAGACCGTACCTCCCACCCGGGGCTGCGAGCACGAGACCTGTGTCCAAACCGTGCCTCCTCCGTCCTGAGGAGGAGGCACGCAGTCATGAACGAACGTGAACAACATGAACGAACGCAAGAGCCACACGAAACCAGGCAAAGAGCCGCACACAGTGGTTTAATCCTGGATTAGACCTGATCTAGTGCTGGTTTAGTCCAGGTCCCCATCTATAACATCAATCAGCAAAGGTCCCTTAGCCAATTAGGAAGCAGAACACAATGCTACACGATAACAAAAAAAATGTTACAGTATAAAAAAAAAATCTGGAGTCAAAACACGTTTTGAAAATAAAAGAAGACATTCAATCAATTCATTTTGCATAATTTTCAGTCTGTAGAAAATATTATCTCAAAATTAAAAATAAATATCAGTATTGGCTAATATCGGGCAACAGCAACATTAACATCGGATATCGGTATCGGCTAAAATTTTCACATCGGTGCATCCCTAATATAAAGTTAAAAAGCTTTTTCATCAAAATAACCACTTTTGGCCTTAATCACAACTTTACAAATTCGAGGCATTCTGTCCTACAATTTTTCAAGATATCCATCCTCTATAGTTTCCCACTCATCCTGAAGACATTTCCACAGGTGTTTAACATTAGTCGGATTCCTGGAGCGCACTTTAATATCCAAATAATCCCACACTTTTTGAATGGGTGACAGGTCAGGAGACTGGGGCGGCCATGTCATAACCTGCAGTCGATGACGCTGTTCACATGTCTCCAAATGACCCTTACACAGTTTGGACGAGTGCTTTGGGTCATTATCTTGTTGGAACCAGAAGTTTCGTCCAGAGTTCAGAAATACACAATCGTCCTAATACTTTTGTCAGGCAGTGTACCTGATGTGCTGTACAAATAACCCTGCCTTGTGTCAATAGAAAAAAGGAAAAGAAGGCTATGACTATGGGCTTTAGTTGTTGTTTGCAGTCTTAGTCATGTTAATAATGTTATTATTATTATTATTAACAGTGAATATAATTTATTTACTACGAATGATGTAAAAATATTGTGGTATGCTTCCTCCCACAATATAGGGTAGGGTGGAGGGTCCGTCAAATGCTTTCCGCCATGGAGATGTCATCGCTCTGCTTGAAATGTTCCACAGTATGACATTAAACGGCTCTACCAGCTCTACTGATTGAATTACAGGTGGTTTTATAGCTCAAAAATACCTAGAAAAACATCATTCTGACTGTGAGCGGGGTTGCCTCTCCACAGATCTGACCTGTAACTTGTACTGGTTACTGGACTTGGACTCCATGACGATAGAAAGGTTTAATGCCATGTTGTGAAACATTCCAGACAAAGCAATAACATTTCCAGCAGAAAAGTTACACAATGCACCTTTTAAGATACATAATCACTTTATCCAGGTTTTTTGTGTTGTAGCAACAGCTTTACTACAAACCTTTGAAACATTTGATCAGAAGCATGTGAGCTGTGTGTAGCTAAGGTGTGCCCTGTTTAACAAATGGAGAAATAGACCAATAGACCATCCATCATAGTATTAAAGCTGCATTGTGTAACCTTTCTTGCTTTTCTCCATGGAGATGTTATTGCATTGTCTTGAATTCATCATAGTATAGCATTGTAACCTTTCTATCTTCATGGAGACCAAACCAGACCAAGTTACAGGCCAGATCTGTGGAGAACCAGCCCTGCTCTCAGTCAGAATTCCTGATTTCTAGGTATTTTTGAGCCATTAAACCATTTATAATTAGGGATGCATGATATACAGTGAACCCTCGTTTATCGCGGGGGTTAGGTTCCAGAAATAGCCCGCAATAAGTGAAATCCGCGAAGTAGGACAATTTTATATTTTACAATTATTCTACATGTTTTAAGGCTGAAAACGCTTCACAAGACACATTATACACCTTTCTGAGACTGGTATTAACATTTTTCTCTTGTTTAAACACTCAAACTTTTGTAGATTTTCATTAAAATATATTAATAGTGGGGGGGGGCACGTGACACGCGGACACGTGCGCGCGGACACGTGTGCGCGCTGACACGTGCGCGCGGACACGTGTGTTTGTTTTGGTACCACATATCCATGCCATGTGCGAAAGTCGAGTGGAAAGCGACCTGGATATCATTTTGGGCAAGACTCAAGCCAATGCTAACAGTGCCGAACCGCTAACAGACGCCTCTGAGCACCACAAGACCAGGTAAGACCAACCTGCGCTCACAAGAGTTGGTTGCATTTCACCCCGGCTCCAAAATCAGACCGCTATCAATGCGTCTCTAGGACGGGGTCGGGTTCGTGAGGGGAAAAGACCCACTGTCTCCTCTGTGCGCGCGAGTGTCCTCGCCCCGCTGCGGCTCCCCCGGACGCCGCGCGGCGTCCGGGCCAGGCCCGTCCATGTTCTTGGCTCTTCCATGGTCCGGCTCGCACTCTCTTCCATGGCTCGTGCAAGTAAACAAAGGCCACACCTCCTGTCACCCAGGCGCTCTCGTGAAGAAAATCAGAGACTCTGTCCCTACCATCCCTGGTCTAGACCTGGTTTAGTCCTGGTTTAGACCTGGTTTAGTCCTGGTTTAGACCTGCTTTAGACCTGGTTTAGTCCTGGTCTAGTCTCTTAGCTAATCAGGGCGCAGGACAGAATGTTACACTGTAAAAAAAAGTTACACTATAAAAAAAATTGGGAAAAAAAAAAAAAAATTGGAAAAAAAAATCCGCGAAACAGCGAGGCCGCGAAGAGTGAACCGCGATACAGCGAGGGTTCACTGTATCGGCATTAAAGGTCCCATGACATGGTACTTCTTGATGCTTTTATATGGTGCCTTAATGGTTCCCTAATACTGTAAATGAATCCTTTTTCAAAATCAACATTCAGTGCATGAGAAAGACACATGTACACAGTCGGAGTCAGAAAGTCTCTCTCTAAACAACTCATTCTGGGCCTTGTTGCTGCAAGGGCCTTGTTGTTGTTGTTGAATGCAAATGAGAAGGACACAGATAGGTGTAGGAGCGGGTGGTGGGGGGGGCAAATGCGCCCACTGGTTTCGCTGCGCTGTCTCCCACTTCCGCGTTTTAAGCGCGGGGGAAGAAAGGAGAGGAATTTCAATGAAAAAAACACATTCTCACAGAAAATAAAATTAAACCACTGCTGTTTCAGAGGTCCAGAAGGTCGGGTAAAGGACTTCCGAGCCTAGAAACACTCGCACGTGCCTCCAGGCAAATAAAAAAACGCATGTCGCATTGCGTAGCTCCTTCGCGGTCCAAACTCTCTGGGCGTGATTTCCATAGACAGGGGGTGGAGATCCAGATGGTGGTGGAACTGCATTTGCATTTCTTTTTTCGATGTTACGTAACAAAGGTGCCTTGTTCAGAATCGCCCGTTTGAGCTGTGTTTTTTTCAAACGCAGAAAAGGATCGCAAATGCTCAGTTTACACATTTCGCAACTTTTAGCCATTGGGGGGGGCTAAACAGAGTAGGGGAGCTCACATTAACGTTCAAAAACCTCAGAAAGTGAAAATTTCATGCCATGGGACCTTTAACATCGGTATCGGCCGATACTGCCAAATTTTTTAAGTCCAGGTCTAGACCTGGTCCAGTCCTGATTTAGACCTGGTTTAGTCCTGGTCTAGTTCCAGTCTGGTCCCGCCCCTGCGTCCCCCATCTATAACATCTATCGGCAAAGGTCCCTTAGCCAATCAGGACGCAGAACACAATGTTACACTATTTAAAAAAAAATCTTACACTATTAAAAAAAAATTGAAAAAAAAAAAATCAGGAGTGAAAACACATTTTGAAAATAAAAGAAGACATTCAAAAAATCATTTTGCATGATTTTCAGTCTGTATAAAATGTTATCTCAGAATTAAAAATAATTAATAAATATCGGTATCGGCCGATAACAGCAACATCAATATCGGTATCGGCTAAAATTTTCACATCGGTGCATCCCTACTTATAATTGAATAAAAGTAAGGTAGAACTGTTTAATGTCATACTGTGGAACATTCCAGGCAGAGCAATGACTTACACACAATTCACCTTTACACAGAACAAGTCCAAGCTGATTAACTTTTTAGTTTGTAAAGCAGGTAAAACTACACTACCAGTAAAATGTTTGGACACACCCTCTCATTCAGTGTTTTTTTTTTTCTCTGTTTGCTACTTTCTACATTTGATATACATACAGAAGACGTCAAATCTATAAAATTAGGATGTGTGAAATTGTGCTTTACCTTTTGCTTTGTCGAAAAATATTAAGTAGAGTGATTTAACTTTTAACTTTTCTGCTTTACTAAATAATTCCATGTATCTTGCTTCACATATTTAATGTCTTCTGTGCGTATAAAATGTAGAAATGATCTCATTCAGTGCTTTTTTTTTTTTTATAATCTGACTGGTATGTTTTCTCATATGGGCAAGTTATTGATCGAGTTTTTTTTTTTTTTTTGTCAATTTAAATGAAGACACTACTGACCCAGTTTCAGTGTTTAAGCTGTCATGTAAACTGCAATATGATAACCCTTTCACACTGATCTTTGTGATGAGTTTTCTCCCACTCTGGGCCTGTTTTTGCTCTGTTTTCAGATCTGACCTGAAGAATGTTCAGATCCTCCCTTCCTGCCGCTGACATAATCCTGTCCGACCTCTTCTGCCCTTTGTCAAGTTGTTTTAACTGTTTAACTATTTTGTTTTTAAATCTTAAAGCAACACTGTGGGCTTTCTGGGAGATGCAAACCCACACATAAGGATGAATGTTTTTATTTAAAGCCACAGTATGTAACTTTTGATCAAGAAACACAATTTTTTTTAAATTATGGATGTTTTTATTGCACTGAAGAACGAAGATTAACACGTGTCCTTAGTCTGAGGGGGCTTGCACCTCCACAAACCTGACTTATTTGGCCTGGGGGAAATGTTGTTCGTTTGGCTATAATATTTTACATTATAGAATAAGGCTTACCTACAGCTCTGGAAAAAAATAAGAGACCACTGCATTTTTTTCTGAAATCAGCATCTCTACATGTATTACAGCCATTCCATTCCAGCGTCTGTTGAATTCCAGCACAAACACAAAGCTGAGCTACTTCAGTTCTTGCACCAGGAGTGGAATAAAGTCACTCAAGAACAATGTGAAAGACTTGTGGAGCGCATGCCAAGACGCATGAAAGCTGTGATTAAAAATAAGGGTTACTGCACCAAATATTGATTTCTGAACTCTTCTTAAGCGTAAACGTAATACTAAATAACATAATTAGTATTATGTTATTTTAAAATGAATTTGCTCTTGTTTCTTTGCAATGTTTGACGTCTGAAAACGTGTATCTTTTTTTGTTATTTTGACCATTTGTCATTTTCTGCAAATAAATGCTCTAAACGCTAATATTTTTATTTGGAATAGGGGGAAATGTTGCCAGTAGTGTATAGACTCAAAAAAAAAAAAAGTTCCTTTTGCCCAAACGCATACCTATAAGTAGTAAAATAATTTTGCAGTGGTATCTAGAGCTGTATCTTCATGGACAATATTCCTCAGTATGGCTTTAACTTTCTGTTTCTATGGAATCATGCAGTTGACCTTCCACGTCTACAAGTTGCATACTATAACTTAAAATTTCAGTGCAAAAGAAAAAAGAAAAACAAACGTGTTTTTAATTTAGCCTTCTTGAGGGGATTAAAAAGTTACACAGTGGGGCTTTAATGGCAAGCCTCTGCAGTAAAAAAAAAAAAAAAAACTTTTAACACACTATTTCTGTTTCTGATATTTGACACACTTTAGAGGTCAGCCGATAATGGATAACCATGTGTGGGATTCTAAAAATATGCCCTTTAAGTGTCTAACATTTTTGTTCATGCGTTCCAGTGTGGAGAAGTGAGTAAATCCCAACATATTACATTTAGGGTACGTTCATAATCACAGCATTTAGGCCTGTCATGATAACACTTTTTGAAGTGCCATATATTGCTGTAAAGTAAATATAGAAGATAAAAGATAATATTTAAATGAATTTATGCCACTGACACCATCATACTAAAGTAGGATTATCCCAAAACAAAGTAAAAGTAGTAAAGAACTGCACTTACGTATACATTTTAGATATCTGTGCTTCACTTAAGCAGATTTTAAAGAGGATACATTTTACATTTACTACATTTCAGAGCAGGTATCTGTACTTTCTACTCCATTATATTTTTTAACAGGACTGAAAAGTAACAGTATTTTTTATTATAGTTTGAGACCTGCTGAAAAGGCTGAGGGGTTTATTTATTTAAACTGTTCATAGTTTGAGCAAACCAAAATGTATGAATAAAAACGACTAGAAAAATAAATAAAGCAGTTGTTTCTGTTGAACAAAATTCAACACAAATCTTTATCAAAATCTACATTTGAAGCCGGTTAAGACCTCAAAATATGAGAGAAATGCTTTTACTTTTTACTCTTTAAGATTAGGGACGGGGAGAGCTTCTTCACCATACTGAACTCCAACTGCACGAAGAACTGCCATTTGCACTGAGTTTTGACTCTACGTCTACCCAGTGTGCTGTATGTGTGTATATATGTGTATATGTGTCTTGTTTTTAGCATAGTAGTTTTATAGTTTTTATTAGTACATTATTTATACTTTTATACTTGTGCTGTGTGCACCGTGAAGGGAGGCTTCAAACCTCATTGTATTGTGTATAATGACAGTAAAGGCTTTCTATTCTATTCTATTCTATTCTTTAAATACATTCATTACATTATATCGTCATATTAAAAAGTTCTTTAACACGTAGTAGATTTTTTCATGTGGTACTTGTACTGTTTTGAGACAGCTCAGGATCGTTCTAAAGTTATTCAGGAAAGGTTCAGTTCCGTCCTTTTGAATGTGACTTTATTTAGTGTCGATACTTGCTCAAGCTCACTATTCATTTTAGTATCTGATTTTCAACACTATTGACAACACGTTCATTCAGATTGCTCAGTTGCGATTCATCTCGTAGTCGTAGTATTTTTGCATGTCTGCGGCACAGTTTTGAAATGTCACTATTTGTATTTCTCGGTCATAAATCATACAGTAGTTCTTGAAAATGTAGTGAATTAAATTAAGTATTTTGAACTAATTTCTCATGAATGCTTCGCTTACTTGTGAATAGCTTTGTGCTGAAAACTGCCCTAATTCCTCCCTCTGCGCACAAATAAAACTGTTAAACGGTTAAGATTTGCTCATGTGTGATAATAATTTACAGCTCTGGAAAAATAAAAGACACCACTGCAAAATGATCAGTTTTTCTGATTTTACTAATTAGAGGTATGTGTTTGGGCAAAAGGAACATTTTTGTTTGAGTCTATAAACTACTGACAACATTTCCCCCAAATTTCAAATAAAAATATTATCGTTTAGAGCATTTATTTGCAGAAAATGACAAATGGTCAAAATAACAAAAAAGATACATGTTTTCAGACCTCAAACAATGCAAAGAAACAAGATCAAATTCATTTTAAAACAACATAATACTAATGTTTACACTTAAGAAGAGTTCAGAAATCAATATTTGGTGCAGTAACCCTTATTTTTAATCACAGCTTTCATGCGTCTTGGCATGCTCTCCTCAAGTCTTTCACATTGCTCTTGGGTTACTTTATTCCACTCCTGGTGCAAGAACTGAAGTAGCTCAGCTTTGTGTTTGTGTTGGAATTCAACAGACGCTGGAATGGCTGTAAGCCTGTAATACATGTAGAGATGCGGATTTCAGAAAAAACAATGCAGTGGTCTCTTATTTTTTTCCAGAGCTGTATTTCACTTATAAACTATTTCACTATTTCACTCTGTTTCACTTTCTATTAAAGAAAGGCCTACCATATCTTCTTATAACAGAAAACACTGTGAAATTCAAATCAAACAAATAAAACAACCTTTAAATCTGATCTTTTCCAGGTGCTTTTGATCCCAACATACCTGAAGAGGGACCTTCAGCGCCCCCTCCTGGCTGGCTGGATGGCATTCACGGATACCAGGATTACAAAGGAGGTATTATACTCATTTATATATATATATTTTTAAAATGAACGTTTTTCTATTTCAGCTTTCATATTGTCGTGCTAAATATAATCTTTCATTATGTTTATCAGATGACAACCCCCTGTACCCTCCGCCTCCTGCCTACAACCCCCAGCCCGAGCAAGACCGGAATACACTGGTGCCCAATGTCCGGTAATACAAATAAAGCCACATGAAGTCTATGTATTGTGTATTTTATGTTATTTATACTTAGAATAGCTTTTAATGGGTATTAGAAAGAACATCTGTTTCTTTTCAAAGTTCACATTTTAACTGCGTCCTGGAGAATTGACAAAAAGACTCAAATGCAAAGCAACTGACAAACAAGATCACGTGTTTCAGAATATGCTTACAGATCGATACTACACGGTTACCAACGGTTACCAAACCAACCCAGTTTCGATACTAAGGGATAAGGAAAGAAGGACTTGATGCTCAATACTGATTCTGATACAGTAATGATAATTAAATGATAATTCAACTTAAAATTGTAGTTTATTTTGTATTACCATTTGGTCTTATATCATCCAGGTAGGTTCCATAGCGTCCATGGGCATATACTAGTCTATGTACTCTTATACTTGTTCTGAAATAGCTCAAGATCATTCTAAAAGTATTCGGGAAAGGTTCATTTCTATCAAATATCCGGTAAGGCAAATAAACCAAATGAAGCCCATGTATTGTGTATTCTCTTGTTTTAGAAGCGCACAACTTATAATAGCTATTACAAAGACTGGGTCAAGTAACAGGTCAAATTTGTGGAGAGGCGACCGCACCCACTGTAAGAATGCTTTTTTTGGAGGAAAAAACAAATGCTAAACAAAACTGCTATACTAAATGCATTAATAGTTGTGAGATATACATGTTTAATGCCATACTGCGGAATGTTTATAGACCGTATATATAAATTGACATTGACAAGCCGCCGCATTCCAAAAAGGAAATGAGCATGTGGTGCACTTCCAGCTCCATTGGCTGCAGTTCACATTGTATTGAAGAAGTGTCTCCCCTCTCTCTGTAACTGCTGCAGTGAGCTTCGTTATTTTGGTCTTAAAATGTTTTAAACGTATTAATCCATTCTACATGATCCTGGTATGGAACTCTGCTCCAAATTTGCTCCAAATGCTAGCTATCCTTTTGACTCAAATGTGTGTGAGACTTGTTTAACAGCACAAATCAGTTCACCTGTTGCAAGTCCAGCTAAGTCTACGTTCAGACTGCAGCCTGAAATGACCCAAATCCAATTTTTTTGCCCCTATGCGACCTGTATCTGATCTTTTAATGACGGTCTGAACGGCACAGATTTGATTTTTTCAAATACGACCCAGGCCACTTGGATATGTGGTCCTAAAACCGATACATATCCGATCTTTTGGTATGCGACTTCAGTCTGAACGGCCAGGTCGCGTTCATCCGGCCTACACCTCACCAACAAGTGACAGTGGTACAAGTAGGTGCTCACAAATGTACACAAACGTTCTTTTCGTCAAACAAAAATTGTGTATGAAGTCCATGTCAGTGAAGCAGCAAAGCACATCGCAATCCCACCATTCTCAGCACCAACACGTTCCTTTCTACGGACGTTGCTGCCACTGCCCCACAAAACGCCAAGACCAAAAACCTTCTCCTTCTCAATCTCTTCCTTAAAACAAATAAGTTGTATATGTTCTGGCTCTGGTACGACAGCAACTTTAAAATCGCCAGGAGCTCAATGCTCGTGTCCATGTTTAGGCTACTTCTGTAAACACTGAGCACGCTCTCTGCATGTGACCTCGTTGTGTCCTCCAAGGTGCATGCGGGAAACTTTTGGGGAGTTTAAAGTTCACTCTGCAGATCACATACAAGTCGCATTTAAATGGAAAAGTGAACGACCTCGCAAAAAAATCAGATTTCACCAAAAAATGCAGTCTGAACGTAGCCCAAGTCAGTTCTTTATGTGCCCAGATAAAGCTCAGATTAAAGTCTAACTTGAGTAACAGCCTCTAGTTAGCTTCAGTCCTCCCTCAAGGGCATATTGACATCAGCTGCATGTATCAATATGACGCCACAGTTAATCCTGTAGCAGATATGTGGTCATAATGTTCTGGCTTGCATGTTTGTATCTTCAGCGTGCCCACAGTGTCTGAAGATGTGGCCAGAGAAGCTTTAGTGAAGTTTGCTGAATCCAAATGGAGATACAGCGCCAAACCAGCCCGCAACCTCACCTTTAAGGAGCTCAAAGCCATCACCGTTTACAGGGTATATGAACATTCATTATAATAAAGATGTGGTATATTACATTAACTAAAATGTAATGTAATATATGTTCTTGTCTTCTCTTGTAGTACAGACTGGAGACCTACACGGAGACCAGAACCAGTGCCTGGCAATTTGAGCCATATAGTGGTAAACGTCTACTTTCTGGATCATTGTTGGATTGTTTTTTGTGTGTGTTTTGTTTTATTTGCGCTATCTCCCTCAAAATGCAAATTGAAATACATTTTGTGGGATAATCCAGAAGCATTGATCCCAGCTCCCACAGATGAGCGCTGCCGTTGTGTCCTTGGGCAAGACACTTAACCACACCTCGCCCCCAGTGTCTGTGGACACTGGTATCCCCCATGGCAGAAGATACATCAAGGCCCGTTGTGACGTGAGCCGTCCTCCTGTGGACCCACCACCCGCGGAGGGATTCATGGGGGCTGGTGCATTGTGTTCTGGGCAGCAGAACACTGCTTGGACTGCTGCCCCCGCGACCCAGAAAATGGAAAAGCGGAAGAAAATGAATGAATGAATGAATGAATCCAGAAGCATTTGTTTTTGTGTTTAAAGTCTGTACACCTTCACTGATCATTTTATTGTTCAGATTTCTAAACTAAACACACTATTTAACCACTTTTAGCCTTAATTAAACAGCTGAATTTAAAACATGCTGTCTTATATACGATTTGGGGGGTGCGGAGCAGGTTGACCTTTTAATAGACCTGAAACAAAGGGTATACACACGTGGACAAAATTGTTGGTACCCTTCGGTTAATGAAAGAAAAACTCACACGGTCATAGAAATAACTTGAATCTGACAAAAGTAATAATAAAATATAGCTGCAAGCAGCAATGTGGCCTCAGCATGTAGGCTGCATGCAGGGTCTGACAGGGTCTAACAGAGTCTGACAGGGTCTAACAGGGTAGTTAGACCCTGTCAGACTTAGAAACAGGGTTTAACAGGGTCTAACAAGGTTTAACAGGGTCCGACAGGGTCTAACAGAGTCTGACAGGGTCTAATAAGGTCTGACAGGGTCCAACAGCATCTGACAGGGTCCAACAGCGTCTGACAGGGTCTAACAAGGTCAGACAGGGTCTAACAGGGTCTGACAGGGTCTAACAGAGTCTGACAGGGTCTAACAGAGTCAAACTTGAAGACTAGTCGATAGCATGCCTTTTTCTTTTGCTCGCTTCTCCTCCTCTTCTTTCCGTTTCTTTCGAAATTGGGCACCGGCTTTTTTTTTTCTTTTTTTTTTGCTTCGCGCCACCGCCCCCCCCCCCCAGTTGTCTGAGGTTTGAAGGGTGCCTTTTCCAGACGGCATGTTTCTTCCAAAGATGTTCAATAGAGCATGTTCATGTGAAGATGTCGTTTACCTAAAGTAGTGACCAACCAGGGTAAACATTATCAAAGGAAAGGAGGCGATTGTGGATCGCCAGTCTTCAACAGAACTTGGATGGAAAAAATCTCAACAACATTCACATATGCTCAGCTCATTTCGCAGCCAGTAGGTATTTCATATTGTGCATTGTGATTGCTAATTTTGAACCAATTTGTAGCGACCATGTTTACATAAACAAACACCGACTAAACTAGATCCAAGGCATAAATGTTAGTTGTAAATACTTGTACATGTTCATTTGCTTCATTAGCCCCTACAGTAAATTGTATTACAATGTTAATATTTTAATCTTTGCAAAATGTTAATAATAAAAAAGCAATATACTCATATTTAAACACGTTACACATGTAATACTAGTATGCCGACCTTTGCCATCACAATATGCTTGTGTCCAGTTTTCCGCACTTTACGCTCTCGTACCAGCCACAAACAAACTGGTTGTTGCCTCCAGACCTTTAGATATCTGAAGGTCTTGTGCTGTATCAAGGCTTGGGGAGAAGAC
The DNA here is from genome assembly GCA_036785185.1 of Paratrypauchen microcephalus. NCBI lineage: Eukaryota > Metazoa > Chordata > Actinopteri > Gobiiformes > Gobiidae > Paratrypauchen > Paratrypauchen microcephalus. The sequence continues at coordinate 463,403 of JAVJIX010000005.1, read as the reverse complement.
CAGGTAGTTGACAATGTCGGGATCGCTTACAGCAGCAGAATCGACAAATCACCACTTTAATCCATCTCATACGGATCTTCTTGCCCAATTAATTTGAGTTTTTTCACATAACGCTTCTTTTCTTTGGCATCCAACTTATCTCTATACAGCTAGTCAACTGTGTCAGAACTTTTGGATTCCGATGTGGAAGGTTTCTTGTGAAATTTGGATTTTTTTCTGACATGTATTTTTGAGCCCGTTGTCTCCCCAAGATGGCCCCACATCCGGGTAATCGTCCTGTTTTTCGGGTTTGTGAAAGCGCTCTATAGGATTTAGGTCAGAGCTCCTAGAAGGCCACTTTAGAATAGTCCAATGTTTTCCTCTTAGCCATTCTTGGGTATTTTTAGTTTTGGGTCATTGTCCTGTTGCAAGACCCTGACCTGCGACTGAGCCCAAGGTTTCTGACACTGGCCAGCACATTTCTCTTTAAAATCCCTTGATAGTTTTGAGATTTCATAGCCCTGTATTTAGGCCCACTGACTGAGAACGAGATTGTAGACACCTCTGATGCTAATTAGTGGATACACCTTGGATTAACATGTTCCTTTGGTCACATTATTTTCAGTCTTTTCTAGGGGTGCCATCATTTTTGTCCAGGCCTGTTATTACTTTTGTCAGATTCAAGTTATTTCTGTGATCATTGTGAGTTTTTCTTTCATTAACCGAAGCGTACCAACAATTTTATCCACGTGTGTAAATGATAAATGCAGATAACAGCTCTTTTTGATCATTTTAAACGCTTTAATCTCTGCTGACAGGACAGGTAGTGGACGGCCCTCAGTTTGGTGCGAGTCCTCCTCCCTGGGACATCCCTGTGTCTCTACCTCAGAGGTTTTCTGACCTGGTTGTCAAGGTCCGAGTGCCCCACTCTTCTTTTGTGAAGGTACTACAGACTGCAATGTTTGTCACTTTATTTTATTGGATTTTGTCAATTTTTCAAACATAACAAGAAAAAACAAAAGCAAAGGGAACTAAAACAAAAGCCTGGGTATAGAGCTGGGCGATGTGCGGGGGGAAAAAAAGAATCAGAAGAAAGTTGTTGTTTTTTTTTCCATATTGATCGATCTTGATTTTCGATTCAAACTTCTTCCCCACACGGCGACGCTCCACACACAGACGCATACAGAGGTAGAGGGAGAGACACTGGGCTTTTAGTCAAATTGTGCAGATTTAAGTCAAAATTTGTAACATGCGAGGAGATAAAGGGACACGCTGTGGCTCAGGTTGCTTTTTCCTAAACAAGAGACAAGAAAAGAGCTGCAGACCTGTCGATTAAAATGTGCGTGCTTTATCATCAAGATCGACCAAAGTAGAGATCGCCATTTTCCCTAAATTTTCTTCATTCGTGCCTCTTGCAATCTCACTTCATGAGTTATGTTTTCCATTTGATAGATGTCCTTTATTGTTGATGTCCACTGATCCTTTAAGTTTCTGGGGGTTTTTTTTGGCAGCTAATGACATAACTTTGAACAGATATATATACATTAACTGAATAGTGTGTGTGAGAGGTTGTATTCCTTACTGCAATGGTAAAGTTTTAGGAATATCAGTCCTCATTGTTTGAACACATAATTACTGGAGTGATGGGGCTTTCTCTAATGTTTTTATATTGTGTTGATTTTCTCGCACCTGACTTACTGCCTGACGAGCTTGTCCCAGGCCAACCATACCACACTCAGACCACTACAAACACTGTATAAACAGACACTCAAAGTCCTAGATTAAAAAAACACGCCACATCCATCGCTGCAGCATTTTATCTAAATATAATATTTTAAGTTGGGAGAATCTGATTAGATTCACAGATGGCTGCTTTGTTTACAAAATCTTACATGGACTCGCTCCTCCACCGCTCAATGACTTTGTTAGCCTAAGATCACGCTCAAGCCGCATCACTAGAGGAGCCTCAAGAGGAGACTGTCTGATCCCCTCTCAGAAAGACAGCGTATGGTCAATCAGCCTATTCTGTTAGAGCTTCTAAAGGGTGGGACAGCATCCCTACAATTATCAGGGAGAGCTCCACATACAGCTCCTTCAGGTCTCAATTTAAACGTTGGCTTTTAACAAATCAGACCTGTCAACACCAAACTCCTGCTGCTGCCATCTAGTGTTTGTCCTCTGCATGTGCTTCTTTGTAATTCTGTTTTAACAAATCTTTTATTGCCCCTTTGTTTATTTTCTTGTGCCTTTTTTTTTTTTTTTACATAATCTTTTACTGTCGTTAATTGCAAGCTGTTCTTACCTGACTGTTTTAATTATTTGTAAGATTTTAAGTTTTTAATTTATTTTAGACGTAATGCTTTTCTACTTTTTAACCATGCCTGCAAATGTTTTTACAGGGAGCCATCTGTACACCATGGCAACGGACAACAGATGAAAACTAGCCTCTTGGCTAATTCTGGCATGTTAAACAGCTACTGTTGGTCAACTTGCACTGTCCGCTATAAATAAATAAATAAAAAAAATAAAAACTTTGATCACTTTGTGTGTTGTAAAGGGCTCTATAAATAAAATTTGATTGATGATTCCTCTTTCAGAACTGCCATACATGCCATGGATGTGGGAGAACACGCTGTCGAAACTGCCATGGGCGAGGCATGGTTGGTTTCTATCAGAGTTTGAAAATTTAGCAGTGTCGTTTTTTTTTGTTGCATACCATTTTTTGTGTTGTGCATGTGTTACTAGGCAACAGTCAATCAAGATGAGGTTATACAAAAGATGTTATGTTCATTATTTTCTTCTTTGTTTTTTTTTTTGGTCAGAAACGCTGCACTTTTTGCCACGGTCACGGTCGATCCAGAAATAAGCGCTGTACTTCTTGTGGAGGTCGAGGACGCAAAAGGTAATGTACATTCACATAGAACAGGCCTATCTGAAAAAAAATGCTATAATTTACTATTTTGCTATGAAGTACATTTTTACTCAAAACTGAGTTTGTCTTGGTTTAGTCCTGAGTTACCTCTTGTATTATTCAACCAGGTTCTAGGTGTTGCAGAATGTGCAAAAGGAAATATTATACAATGGAAAAGAATTGTCAAAATATAATTAATTTAATTTCATTCCATATGTTTTAAAAACAGAAAATGAATGAATGAATGAATGAATGAATGTTTTAAAAACCTAGACAACCTTTTTATGATAAACATTCCACATTAATAAGTGCAAATATCAAATACATTGATATTTTGTTATGAACCCAGTGCTGGACTGTAGTGTGGCAGTGGCTCTACCAGTGCTACTGTTGTTTTGTCTTCAGGGAACTAACTTCACCCACTTTATGTATGTATGTATGTATGTATGTATGTATGTATGTGTGTATGTGTGTGTGTGTGTGTGTGTGTGTGTGTGTGTGTGTGTGTGTGTGTGTGTATGTGTGTGTGTGTATGGATTTGTGTGTGTGTGTTTATGTATAAATGTGTATGTTGTATGTTTATGTATATATGTGTATGTATGTATATGTATGTGTATGTTTATGTGTGTATGTATGTATGTGGTGTATATGAATAGCTCATTCTCCAGAGCAGCTGCTCTTTACATAACAACATAATGAAATTATATCAGCTGTGGTCGGTTCAGATCTGCTCTAAACGTGTCCTTGTGTTTGCAGAGACGTGGACCAGAGGTTTTCTTCATTTACACGTTAAATTACACGTGGTGTAATTACTGTTTTCTGACAGGGCGCAAATAATGCCACAATCACGAGATCAAATTTCTTGTCTGAGTAAAAATATTTGATATCAGTGGGTACTTTTATACTAGTATATAATATGGAATACTTTGAAAGTATTTTAAACACTTTCACACCGTTGCATTTAAATTGTATTGTAAAGACAAAACATAGAATTAAAACCAGCTTTATGTTTGATCAAGTACCACCCTGTATTCTCTTGAATTTAGATTATTAGAATATTCTGAAAACCAGCAAATGAAAAAGTAACTGTACCAAAATACAGTTACATTTACATTTACAACTGTAATATACGTACACACTCTTCTCAGCCCTGGTCTGATGTCATCATTTCTGGGTTTTCTGTCTGCAGGTGCATCTCGTGTCACGGTCATGGCTTCAAAACCTGCACGGTTTGTCATGGCAAACAGAACCTGATGCACTTCATTGAGCTCACCATCACATGGTACAATCCAGTATTATCATACCGTTTAGTTTTTCTACATTTGCTGATTTCTTATCTCTTTGCTATGATTCCATGTTAATTTTGTCACGTGAATGTAAGTAAAGTCAAATGTAATAATTATTTGTCTATGAGCAGGAAAAACAACATAGATAACTTTATTCCCGACCGTCAACCTGAATTTCCGGACAAGAAGTTTGAGAAAGTGACTGGAGACCCTTTCTTTGTGGATGAGGGTGCACTGGTAAAGGCATTTTTTTGTATTTATTACTATATATATATATATATATATATATATATATATATATATATATATATATATCAAATTTAGAGATACTAATTTGAAAGTTCTCCTGTAGTTTACTCACATAAATGTAAGAAAAAATGTATTTTTCATCATGTAATATTTAAAAAAAATAAAATAAAAACTCAAAACTAATAAATTTGATTTGTAATTAGTAAAATCCTTCTGTATGCTTTGGTAAAATTATTAAGTGCTAGAATATAAAGTTTGGTGTGTATAGGCACCACTTTAAGGGGTGATTCGTCTCTGAAAACTTGTGAACTTTGAAGTTATAATGTCCCATGTAACACTACAGATGAAAGTTGATTGAATTAAATATTAAGACATCTTTCGGTGCAGAGTGGACATTTTGTCTTACGTGCTGACCAAAAACAAGATATAGAAAAAAAAGTTTTGCGTGTATTGTATTCTCTTAAATGTACTTTTAGGTCACTTGAACAGTGAAAAATGAATCAAAATTAATGTACATAACAGTCATTTGTGTTTCCAGGTTTATCCGATCCAAGGCTTCCCTGATCAGGAAATTTGTGACGTCTCCAGAAAACTGATAACTGAACATTTTAACCGCTTCAGCTCAACCAGCCGCATCCTCCAGCAGGTACAGACTCAGACAAGACACATTAACCGGGAGTGTCAAACTCATTTTAGTCCGGGGGCCATATCCACCTACTTTGATTCCAAAGGGGCCGGATCAGAAAACTCATGGCATATATACCCCAAAAATAGCAATAAGTCAAAATATTTGTGCAGAGAAACACAAATCTATTACAGAACCTTTTTTATTTGATGAACTCTTTCTTTTACAAAATATTATAATATTATGAACAACCTGAAAACCTGAAATGCAATTTCAACACAAGCGTACAGGTTTCCTATTCACCTCCATGAACAAATAGGAATTAGTAAATTTTTCTTGGAAAATCCTGCACTCTGCGTCCACTTTTCTCATTTTTGACATTTTGCTGATGAGGATGTCACGGTCAAAACGATGGTCCTTTAAGGGCCCGTCCACACGACAACATTTTTTGGTGGAAACGGAGAAGTTTTTATTCGTTTTGGCCCTTCGTCCACACAGCGTTGACGTTTTGGGGGAGCGAAAACTGTGTTTTTTTAAACCAGGTTCCAGAGTGGAGAAATCTGAGAACACCGGGGGTTGCGTTGTCATGTGGACGAGCAAAACGCAGCTTTTGGAAAGCGATGACGTTGCAATGCTTGTTTGCGGAAGAGAAAGGACTTTTTGCGCATGTGCTTTTTGTAGTATTGCGTTTTCCGGTGGCTCTGGCTGTTTCCTGTTTACAGCACCACATATCGGTGTGGCATATGTATTACATCGTTTTCAGTCAGCGCTCCGTTTTCATCTGGACGCAAATATTTACTGATCCGACATGTGTGGACGCAAATTTTTTCAACCCGCATTTAAAAAAATCCAGGCGTGTTGTCGTGTGTACGTAGCCTAAGAGTGTTTGGAAAGAGGTCTTCATTTGTACTGCTCTGGTGGGAGGGGCCACGCACAGAGGCACTGGAGACGCTGCTATGCTAAACTACGCAGAAAATGACCAATATTTTAATAGAAAATTAAAATAGAATTAAAATATTTCAATTGAAAATCAGCTGAGGGCCAGATTAAAGGTCTTGGAGGGCTGGATCTGGCCCCTGGGCCGCATGTTTGCATTAAACGTTAAAGACTATTTTCTGATCTAATTTGTAATCTTGTCCCCTCATCACAAACATACCTGGAGTTGTGTTTTGTTTCATTCACACGTGTTTATACTAAAACAATACAATTTTGTGTAATATAGAAACCTTAAAATGCAGTGATTCTTGTACCTGATACTGGCTTTTAATTAGCATTAACTAGTACATTACCTTTATTACCCTGTGTAACTTGATTATGTAATTGTAAACATGTAAATCAATTTATTTCACTGCAGGTACTTCATTTTAAACCATTTTAAAAAAAATAAATTCTTACATTATAAATTTTTGTGTGTTTCAGCGTCAGACGATCGAGATGGTGCCTCTCACGCACGCTCACTACACCTACAACGGCAAAGACTTTGACTTCTTCATTTACGGGGTGGAAAACCAAGTCCACGCTGCCAAATACCCCTCTGCATGTACCATTTTATAACAAATATACACAAATATTACATCATTCTTGTATAGAAATCAGCTTTATGCAATGTTTTTACTTTCCAAACATTCAAAACACTCCAATATGAACATACTTATTATCTATTGTTCATTGTATAGATATGACCTACATTGCCACTGGTGCCTTCAGTACTTTAGCAAAGTAACAAAATATAATTCTATTTCTGTTTTCAAACAAAATCAAATTTAATCTTAAGTACAAGTAGGTTTGAATGATCATATCACACAACTTTGGTAACTATTCCACTCATGGACCACTTTCTACTATTACCACTACTACTACTACTACTACTACTATGAAAAACAAAGTAAATATACTGTATTTATCTTAAGTATAATGTAATTGTAGTATTGCAGTTAATGAGGTGAATTTGCATTTAGCCAGTGACCTTTTTACAAACCAGTGTAGCTTGCTTCTTCAGACATTTATCAAGTGATGCAACAGTTAATGCAATATTATGTGTAAGGTATCTTTTAAGACTTATGGATATTGTAAAAATATATATATATTAATAATCAAACATTTCAGCATTCTTACGTTTTCCTACAGTTTTAGTCGTAGTGCTAACAATTTTGTAATCATTTTCAAAAACGTGCTTTTGTAAAATGTTCATGTATCATTTTTAAGCCAGATATATGCATTGTTTTAATAGGCTATAATGTTTTATGTTTTATGTAGCTACCTCTGTCTGTTTTAACAGTATATTTGGGCCCATATTCATTGTACAACTACTCAAATACTATGTACTTCATATTAAAAGCATTCAAGAACATCCATAACTTATAATGTCATGGCCGTCTGATTGTTTTTCTATAACACATATCTACACTTAACAAAAAAAAAAGATAAATAATGCGTGTCTTGCCTAGAGACACAAGAATAGTAGGCCTGCGTACTTGAGGTCTAAACTGGCAACCTTTTGGGCAATAAGCCAAGGGGAATTTATCTCAAAATACACAATAATATAATAATAAGGTCTAATAAGGTCTATTTCAGTGAGTTTTGAAATATGTATTGCTGAAAACTCCACACGCAATTAGCCATGTTGATAAAATGACGTTATTTTCTGATCTATGTTATGTTTCCTCATCAAAAACATACCTGGAGTTGTGTTTTGTTTCATTCACACATGTTTAACGCACAAATCCTGCATATTTAGGCTGTTCTCCCAAACAAAAAAACACTGTGTTCCAACTTGTGATGTCATGTGGTAATAGAAGAAGTGTTCCACTGTGTTTTTAAACTTCATACGCCTTCACAAAAATCATCTGGATATTTTCAGCCCTGGAATTGCAAATCTCTACACTGGAAAAAAAAAAAGCTTGGCCAAAATTTGAGATATAAACACTTAAATCTATCAGTAAATGACTTAAAAGTAGTGAAATTAACCTTCCATGCAGCAAGATAATTTTACTTGACAAGTTCTCTTAAAATAAACTACCTCTAGACGAGAATGAAGCAGTCTCTGGTCTAGTAAATAGATAATAAGTCTGAAAACAAGATGAATAACCTGATCTAAGTTTTAAAATCTTGGTCAGATTAGAGAAATTTGCAATGTACTGAACAAAAAGTTAAAGGTAGCGGTCAATGGGAAACTACTACTACATGACATCACAAGGTGAAACAGAGCATTTTGAATTTTAGAGATGTAGACAGACTAAAAATAAAGGTTTACTCAAGCATGTGTGAATGAAACAAATCAACTCCAAGTATGTTTTTCACGAGGAAACAACATTATAACATGACTTAATGCTCACAGGAGTCATTTTTTGCGTAATATAGAACCTTTAAAGTAAAATTATGAAAAAAAAGATCATTTATAATGGAGATACAATCCAATATTTCTCATCTCACTGATTTCTTTCTGATGGTTCACGGATAATGAGATTTTTTATTGGAGCAGTTGGTGCATTTTACAGATCAATCAAACATGTGCTTCGTAGAGGTCGCCACAAGAGGGAGCTGTGATAAAACCAACATCAAGACTTTGGCGCGCAAAACCATGGCAACCAAAACCACCTGGAACTTTTTTATCACGAAGAAATGGACGGAAGAGGATTTCCACAGAGGTAAACGTAAAAAAATACCCATAAAACACAAGGTAATTTAAAGATGTAGCGACATTATTGCAACCTATGATTGATAAACGCTGTTGATTTGAAGATAAAACTTACAGGAATCGAGATAAATTATTGTTTGGGTAGTATGTTGGCATACTTAGGGCTTTATAAAATAATATAGGGTGACCACGTGTCGCTTTTTGGTCGTCCTAGTTAAATAATGTCCCACTTTCTAATGTGCCACTCAAATAATATCATTAAAAAAAATACATTTGCGCAAACATTAAGAACATTTATTTTCCTTTCATAGAATTAACACTTTTTTATATTCTCTATTTCTATTCCAATCACTGTCACTGTGTGAAATAACACTGAAAAATATGCCAGTGTAGCCTTTATTATAAGATAAGTCCTGAGTCCATCCCTCCATGCCCAACATTTACGCATCCTACCCCACTTTTACCATTTCTGTTGGTCAGCCTGCAAAGTAATGTTTAAATCAAACTAAATGCACTTTTTATACCTTTGCTGACCACTTTTTATAGTTCCAGGGAGAAGCCATCCCGAGGGGCAGTGTAGGGCAGAGGAAGGAGTGGCTGGCTGCGTCTTGGCTGTCCGTCTTTACGCACATGTGGAGTGTTTATCTCGAGGAGGAGAAGTTCAGGTGACGTCTCGGATCGTGAACGGAGCTACTGGCAAACTGTCCGCTACTGTCTGTCCAAACCCCGGAGGAAAATCAGAGAAACTACGGACGTGAGAAGACAGCTTTTGGTGAGTTTAGAAGCGATTTGTTTGCTATGTTTGACTCGGTTGGATCGTGCGCTCCCGTGCGTCTCTTGGTTTATCCATGTGGATGATGGGCTTAACTGGAGTTTTGGCACCAGCTGAGAGAGAAATGAAATATTATCTGAACTTATTTAGTGCATCCTGACGCTTTGCTCTTGGTCTACATAATATAATCCTGTCTACCCTAAACCATATATTCAAGCAGCATGCGTTTGGAAGCCTGTTTCTTCTTTTTAATTTTATTGTAGACTTTATTCCTTCCAATTTTTTCCAAGTCATATGGCAATCACACATATAAAACCAAACCAAAACATTTGAAATGACCAGAATACATCAGCAAATTGTGGATTTTATTTCACTGAAAGCCCTAGCCTGTCAATCTTTCATTTTTTGTCTTAATTTTGATGCCATGTTGTTCAATTTAAGTGTCTTATATGCAAAGTATTTATGTTTCTGTCATAATATTGAATCAAATCAAATCGAATATCAGCAGATACTTAAAGTTGTAGTATCATAATCTGTATCAGAACTGAAAAACCTGGATCAGTGCAGCTCTACATTGCTCCAAAGATGAATAAAAAACAAGAACAATCAAGTTCTTGTATTAAAGGTGCACAGTTTTAGTAGTTTGTAGCATTTAATTCAACTATCTCTCTAATATTGCTGTTTCCTACATTTGAAAGATGCTAGTTCCAGTACATATGTGTGTATATTTCAAGTATTTCACATTATTTAAAACATGTACTAGCCCATTGAAGACCTTGTATTTGGATGACTCCAGGTTGCTGATAGTTGGAATAGATTTATTAAAGATTGACATGACAGGAGACAACATTACAATGCAAATCACGTCAGAAACATGATACAACACTAGTAACAACAAATAGACAGTAATAATATGATATAAATAATCTACTTCTTCATACATGGCTTTATATATTCCTGGAACTAACAATGATTTCATTATTCAACTAGTTTAGTGATTATTTCTATTCTTTTTTTATTTTAATTGGAATTATTACAATTACCATTTTAATATTTGACGTCATTTTTTGATTATTCCAATTAACCATAGCTGCCTAAATGAAATGTAAATCAATCTAAGAATAAAACATTCTATCAGCTTGACAAATAATACACTATTTATAATTTCTAGTTTTACTCTTTGCTAAAAACTCTCTGTTTAGTAATATTGTTTTGCAGTAACAATACTCTTAACTCCACAATCCTCTGGTCTGAGTAAACCTCCCCTGATTGTCCCGGTTCTTTCCTGTTTTGGAGTACCCCTCTGTTCTCTGTCCCATCTGTGAGACCTGCTTCCTGTCCCGTGTGAGACCCATAGGTGCTGCCGCTGTTTTTCCTGTGGCATTGTGTGGCATTGTAACGGTAGCAGATGGACAAATACAGGTGTGTAGAGTTCTCAAATACTGCACTCGAGTAGGAGTATAGTAGACCTGGGACATTAAAGGTGCACTGCGTAACTTTTCTAGTGGTCTGCCACCTGCTTGTCTCCATGGAAATGGTAATGCTTTGTCTAGAATGATCCACAGTATAGCTTTAAAGATCCCATGACATGGTACTTCTTGATGCTTTTATATGGCTCCTTAATGGTTCCCTAATACTGTAAATGAATCCTTCTTCAAAATCAACACTCAGTGCATGAGAAACAGAGATAAGATGAGAAAGAGTCATAAATATCTCTCTCAAACACTTTATTCTGGGTGTTGTTGCTTGAATGCAAATGAGGAGAAAAGAGCTGGCCTATAGTAGAGGGTGGGGGCGTGGCCAAACTCTCCGCTCTCCCGGAGCAGCTCTCAGCTGATCCATTTCTGTGTTTTTGCACGGGGGGAGAGATTTGAAGCGTTCCATTGAAAAATAAACACATTTCCACATAAAATAAAATTAAACCACTGCTGTTCAAAGGTCAGAGGCTCAGATAAAGGACTTCCGAGCCTAGAAACACTCGGACGTGCCTCCAGGCAAATAAAAAAACGCATTTCGCATTGCCTAGCGCATTCGCAGTCCAAACTCTCTGGGCGTGATTTACAGAGACGCTGAGTTCAGACAGACGGGGGTGGAACTGCATTTGCATTTCTTTTTTCGATCTGACGTCAATAAGGTGCCTTGTTCAAAATCGCCCGTTTGAGCTCCGATTTTTTGTAACGCAGAAAAGGATCGCAAATGCTCAGTTTAGACATTTCGCAACTTTTAACCATGGGGGGGGGGGAGGCTAAACAGGGTAGGGGAGCTCACATTAACGTTCAAAAACCTCAGAAAGTGAAAATGTCATGCCATGGGACCTTTAAGGTCCTCTGTTACACAACATTTACTGTTGTGCACTTAAAGCCATATGAAAATGCTGTTACCATCCCAAAAACATACCTGGAGTTGTGTTTTGTTTCCTTCACACATTTGAGTAATCCTTTATTATTAGTCTGTCTTCATCTCCAAAGCTCTAAATACTCTGTTCCACCTTGTGATGTCATCAACTGGTATTTTAAGTTAGGTAGTTAACGCCTTTTACCTTTTAGGCTACGTCCTAAAAAGGTAAAAGGTACGGTTGAAAAAAATTTGCATCCACACACGTGTCGGATCAGTAAATATTTGCATCCAGATGAAAACGGAGCGCTGAGTGAAAACGATGTAATACATATGCCACACCGATATTTGGTGCTGTAAACAGGAAACAGCCAGAGCCACCGGAAACAATACTACAAAGAGCGCATGCACATAAAGTCCTTTCTCTTCCGTAAAAAAGCATCGCAATGTCATCGTTTTCCAAAAGCTACGTTTTGCTCGTCCACGTGACAACACAACCCTGCCGTTCTCAGATTTCTCCAGTCTGGAACCCGTTTTCAAAAAACACCGGCGCCGTGTGGACAAAAGGCCAAAACAAATAAAAACTTCTCCGGTTCCACCAAAAAAACGTTGTCATGTGGACGGGCCCTCGGTTTAGTAGAGTTTGGCAATTCCAGGGCTGAAATTATCCAAATGATTCTGGTGAAGGTGTATGGGGTTTAAAAACACAGTGGAGCACTTCCTGTATCACCACATGACATCACACATATATGAATTGCTCCACTGTGTTTTTAAACTCCAAACACCTTCATTAGAAGCATGGTTTTGATTATTTCAGCCCTCTCTACTGAACTAAAGGTCAAACGTACATGTTAACTTGAAAAATACCACTACCACTACTGACATCTGAAGGTGAAACAGAGCGTTTTGAGCTTTGGAGATGAAGACAGCCTAGATTGAAGATTCAAGATTGAAGATTGTTTATTTGTCATATGCAGGATCAACACAAGGTCAACAATGCAATGAAATGCTTAGGATCAGAAGAACCCCCCGCTGACTCGCTAAGATAGTCAAGAAGTACTAATAACATGCAATAAAAATACACGCAAGAAAAGTAAACAATATCATAAAAAATTTAATAAATATAAAATACAAAGGCACAGGTAGGATTAAATAAGGTGTAAGTAGAGTATTTCACAGATTGCACATAATATAGTATAGTATAAGTCAGACCCTCCAGGAATTCGCGATGTTGCGATTTGCAACTTCAACGCAACTTCAGCCAATCCCCGCGAATTCAGGGCGGTGTTGCAATTTTGACCAATCACCGCAACTTTTCCGCAATTTTTACTAATTTTGACCAATCATCGACGACGTATTGAACGCCGACCAACTTCCTTCTGTGTAGGAGACATAACTGAGATGAGGTGCACGGTGCGTTTGTGTGTGTGTGTGCGGCAGAGGCGGTGGTTCACGTGAGTGTGGGTGTGTGCACGTACGGAAGTGTGTGCGTGTAAAAGCGCGCGCTCACCTGTCACACAGAGGAGAGAGTCAGGGTTGGGGTGTAGCTGTATTTTTTGTTGACCGCAAACCATTAATTCATCTTTCACGTTAATCTGTTCATCCTGCTGGTTTTCATGAGTTCCATTTCATCCTGCTGCGCTGTCATAACTGTGCGCTCTTTTTGACATAATGCACAAAACGCATATCTGGATCTCAGCGTATCTGTCACCATAGCCTCCCCTTTGTGCGTCACAAATCTGCGAGCCATAGGACCCAACCTCATATCCTCGGCGGCTAAAAGGTTTGAGTTTGGAAGCCGCAAAATTCTGCTTTACTTCCGTGTGACAAAACGAAACTGCGGCCGTGTCCCAGTTCCCAGAGCGCACAGCTCGGAGCGCGGCCCGAAGGGGGCTCAGACTGCAGTCAAGGAGGTGCACACTTGCTCAGCCCCGACTGCAGTCCGCGGACCGCTTAACGACTGCGGTCTTCGGACCGCGTGTTAACTGCGCATGGGACAAAAAAGAAGTGGGACAGCAGTCGTCGCGCCGGTGTTCTGACGAAATGTGTGACGCACATGCCCTTCGGGCCACGCTCCGAGCCGCGCGCTCTAGGAATTGAGACACGGCTTCTAATGGCAAAGAAACATGTCTGCGGCGCCATTTGCCCACAAAAATAACAGCAAAAGACCGCGTGAAACAGTTCCCCTCCTAGTAGTAATTTATTTTCGATGTTGGTAAGGTTGTTTTAGGACCATATCTGTGATCTCTGTGTCTTTGTATTATTCTTTGTCAGTAATAACTCAGTATTCAAAATATTACTCAATTTTAATTACAAAAAGCGAAAATCGCAACTATTTATCGCAACTTTCACTTCCTCTCGCAACAAAATCGCAACAAAACCCTTAAAAGCACCGCAACTTTCATCGCAACTTTTTGGAAAAGCTCCCGCAAATTCAGGCATTTTAGCCCGCAACAATCACAAAAAATGCCCGCGAAATCCTGGGGGGTCTGATAAGTATTGCACGTGGGTTATTGCACAGATTATTGGACAGTTAACAGTAGCATTTACAGTGAGGTAGTGACACACATGATACATTCATACAGAGCAGCAGCAGTAAACATATTATGCATATAACGAAAAGTAGTTTCGTGCAGTATTATTGAGAGTTCAGTATCATTTAGAGTTCAGTCAATAATAAATCGACTAATAACACATTTTTACTCAAACATGTGTGAATGAAACAAAACACAACTCCAGGTATGTTTTTCACATTTTACAAATCAGGTACAGCCCCTTTTAAGTGAATAATGTTTTAGATGTTGTTTTGGCCACCTGCTGCGGATGCTTTTTGTTTGCACGAGGAAAAAGCGATACAGAAATAGTGGACCTACAATGAGCCATGTGTTTGGTAATGTGTTTTAACTGCACTTGGATAAATAAGGAAATAAACAGTGTTAGTGTTTCCTCTGGGGATGTGGGCTCCTGCTGAGGCCGTTGAGGATAATTGACTTGATCCTGCCGTGGTTGTGAAGGCCGCCACATGGGGCTTATCTCCAGCTGTGGAGTGAGATGAGAGGGAAAACTAAACATTTAAGGCGCACTGTGCAACTTTCCTGGAGGAGGGTCTGTAGCATCCAGTCGAATTTAGAAGGCCAGATGGTTAAATTACTTTGAATTTTTCCATGCCTTGTCATATAACCAACGTAAGAGCTAGACAAGAACAAAATAACAGAAATTAACATATGAACACCGTAGCTCATTACAATTTCAATTTCAATTTCTCTTTATTGTCACATGTGCATATACATACAAGAATATATAGCCCAGATGAAATTGCTGTCCTCTCCCACCTCAGTGCAAACATTCAAGTAAAACATTCAAGTAAAAAAACGAAATGTAAAGACATACTGGGCTAGACAAAAGGCAAGAGACAAGGCAGAAAAATGTGCAAACAAGACAAAAATGTGCAGACACTCAGATAAACATACACAAAAAAAAAACATAATAGACAAAACAGATTACATTGTTCAACTGTTATCTATATTTTATCATTCATTTAGTACAAATTACAAGTTGCTCAAATACACATTCACAAATAAAACAAACCGTCTTCCTCTGTCGACTGTTCCTCTTTAGGTTTTTGTATAACTTTTCACCGTGGGTGTTTGTTTTTCACTGTTAACTTTGCTGTCTTTACTTTGCCTCTTTTTGTGTCTCAAGCTAACGTTTTTTACCATCACTTCCGTAATGTTTTCCAAACAAAAAGATACCTTGTGTAAACTATTCCACTGTATTATGTCTTTGTTTATTGATCAAAGGAGAAGTTCAATTTGTCAACTGGACAAAGTTTGTTTGGTTGAAAACGTTTCGCCGCTCATCCGAGAGGCTTCGTCAGCTCTGGTTATTGTACTGGTTAGACCCTGCTTATATCTAGCTGCCGGGAGGCGGGTCCTACAATGACAAAGCTCTGAAAACGATCCCCCCTAATCTGTCCGGATGAGCGGCGAAACGTTTTCAACCAAACAAACTTTGTCCAGTTGACAAATTGAACTTCTCCTTTGATCATGGATTCTACCTGGACGACTGAGGGACTTTTCACGTCTTTGTTTATTGTTATTGATTGTATTGCATTCCTATTCAGTTTATGTTCTTGTATCGCTGAGGAGAGAGGTGTGACGTTGTTGTTGTTTACAATGACAAATAAAGCTTCCATTCCATTCCATCCACTTCCACTCAAACAGGAAGTCACCAAAATAAAAGCGTAACCTTACTATTAAATGCCATGGACTGTATGTTAAAGATCCCATGACATGGTACTTCTTGATGCTTTTATATGGCTCCTTAATGGTTTCCTAATACTGTAAATGAATCCTTCTTCAAAATCAACACTCAATGCATGAGAAACAGAGATAAGATGAGAAAGAGTAATTTTTCTCTCTCTGGAACACTCCATAATGGGCCTTGTTGCTTGAATGCAAATGAGGAGAAAAGAGCTGGCCAATAGTAGAGGGTGGGGGCGTGGCCAAACTCTCCGCTTTCGGCTCTGAGCCTCAGCTGATCCATTTCCTTGTTTTTGAACGGGGGGAGCTCACATTAACGTTCAAAAACCTCAGAAAGTGAAAATTTCATGCCATGGGACCTTTAATGTAGATAAGAGCTAACTCGACCTTTACAGGGTCCATCACCGGCTTGTCTGTGAACATGTTATTTCTTTATCCAAAATATTCCGCAGTACGGCATTAAACATATCCATCTTGCATTCATTCAAATAAAGTTGTTTATACTGCTCAAAAATACCTTGAAATACATACATTCTTACTGTGAGTGGGGTCACCTCTCGATAGATATGGCCTGTAACTTTGTTGGTGGCGTCACATGGCTATATTGTGGGACATTCCAGGCAAAGCAATAACATCTCCATGGAGACAAGCAGTGACGCTCCACCACAAAAGTTACGTAGTGCACCTTTAAAACAAAAACAAAACAAAAAAATGTACCTGGAGTTGTGATTTGTTTCATTCACACATGTTTAACACACAAACCTGCATATTTAGGCTCAGTTCTAATTAAAACAGAAAACACTCTGTTCCACCTTGTGATGTCATGTACAGGAAGTGCTCCACTGTGTTTTTAAACTCCATACACCTTCACTAGAATCATTTGGATGATTTCAGCTCTGGAATTTCCAATAACTATTGAACAAAAAGGTAAAAGGTAGCTGTTAACTTAAACTACCACTTCTTGACATCACAAGGTGGAACAGAGCATTTTGAGCTTTGGAGATGTAGACAGACTAATACTGAAGGGTCTCTCAAACATGAATGAAACAAAACACAACTCAAGGTATGTTTTTTGATGAAATAACATTCTAACACGGCTTAAAGCTCACAAGAGTCAATTTCGTGTAATATGGGACCTTTAATATTGGGCTGGAGTTGAAACAGCGTGAACTTAAGTCAGGACCGAGCAGTCAAGCATTTATTCAGGTATTTGGAGATTAGCATTATTTTGCGTTTTGTTCACTGCATTCAAACCACATTAGAGATCTGAAGCAATTTAACAAGAGATGTGGGTGCTTTGACTTGAAAACTGCAGACCTGATTCTTGACCACCCCTGTGCCATGACCACAAAAGCCTCTTCTCCCTTGGCACGGTTCACTCTGGGTCGCCTTGGCACGGGTCTGTTTGGTGCAGCTTCTGCCAGTCGAGTTGGGTTTCCATGCCGCAAGCACAACTGCAGATCCAGGGGCAGAGCTCGACTACATGAGCAACTGATGTCACCCCATGTCACAATCTAAAGCGTATCTGAATTATATTAAAGGTGCATTATGTAACCTTTTGTTTGAGGGTCCGTCACCTGCTTGTTTCTATGGAGATGTCATTGCTCTGCCTGAAATATGCCACAGTATGACATTAAACAGCTCTACCTTACATTTATTCAATTACAGGTGGTTTTATAGCTCAAAAAGACCTAGAAAACAGGCATTCTGACTGTGAGTGGGGTTGCCTCTCCACAGATCTGACCTGTAACTTGATCTGGTTTGGTTTCCACACCAAATAAGCAAGCTTGCACATAGTAAAAATTCAGCTTTTTAGGGTATTTTTGAGCTATAAAACACCTCTAATTGAACAAACTCAAAGCAGATATGTTTAATGCTCTACTGTGGAACATTCCAGACAAAGAACTAACATCCCCATGGAGATATGCAAGTAGTAGACCCTCCACCTTCGACGTTACACAGTGAACCTTTAAGGAAATAGATGCTGTTATTCCCTGCGCTGGTACTGGTTAATATCGAGTTCTTGTATTAAAGGTGCACTGTGTAACTTTTCTGGTAGAGTAGTTTTTCTTGGCATTTAATTTAACTACCTCCGTGGAAACAAGCAGGCCACATCACCAGGCCAAGTTACAGGTCAGCTCTGTAGAGAAGTGGGCCTCCTGTATGTTTTTGTGGTAGTTTTGAGAAAAAAAAAAAAAACACCTCTAATTGAATAAATACAAGATGTTTTTGTTTAATGCCATACTGGAACATCCAAGGTGAAGCAATAACGTCACCATGGAGATAAGCAGACGACGGACCCTCCACCAGAAAGTTACAATATTTAGCATTCTGTAATAGAAAATAAACCCACCTTTACAAAAACTTAAGTTGAAGTCTTGCAAAATAGCCAATATTTTTCCTTGCCTAATAACCTGATAATGATCTGAAGTGCGTGCTCGTTTTTGCCCGCAGTTGTTATTGTCACATCGTTCACACACAAACGTCCACCATCAGCGCGAGGGCAGATAGGAGCTCTTATCTGATGGCCGAGCTCCAATGTAAAGTGGCCTTAAAATCCACTGCTTTCACGTGTGATTAAGTCTGTTTTGGTTGTCTGTCAGTCTGCGCTATTACACATGGGGTTAATGGAAAATGGCTATACAGCTCTGGAAAAAAAATAAAAGACTGATTTTACTACTTATAGGTATGTGTTTGGGCAAAATGAACATTTTTGTTTGAGTCTATAAACTACTGACAACATTTCCCCCAAATTCCAAATAAAAATATTATCGTTTAGAGCATTTATTTGCAGAAAATGAAAAATGGTCCAAAGAACAAAAAAGATACATGTTTTCAGACCTCAAACAATGCAAAGAAACAAGATAAAATTCATTTTAAAACAACATAATACTAATGTTTACACTTAAGAAGAGTTCAGAAATCAATATTTGGTGCAATAACCCTTATTTTTAATCACAGCTTTCATGCGTCTTGGCACCCTCTCCACAAGTCTTTCACATCAGTGGTTGAGCGGTCAGATCCACTGACCCACAGGTTGGTTGGTACGATTCCAGCTCCCACAGATGAATGCTGCCGTTGTGTCCTTGGGCAAGACACTTAACCCTCCTCGCCCCCAGTGTCTGCGTACACTGGTGTGTGAATGTGTGTGTGAATGGGTGAGTGGTTCCTTGTTGTAAAGCGCTTTGGGTGCCTTGAAGGTGGAAAAGCGCTATATAAAGATGTGACCATTTACCATTCACATTGTTCTTGGGTGACTTTATTCCAGTCCTGGTGCAAGAACTGTAGTAGCTCAGCTTTGTGTTTGTGTTGTAATTCAACAGACGCTGGAATGGAATGGCTGTAATACATGTAGAGATGCTGATTTCAGAAAAAATATGCAGTGGTCTCTTATTTTTTCCAGAGCTGTAAGTGTCTGGGGAGAGGGAAGTCCAGGCAGCATGTCTGTCTCTGTTGTGTATGAACTCAAAAGTATCTTAGAAAAGCTTAAAGGTAGGTTATAAAGTCTGAAAGCATCTACGATCACAACAGAACATGGGTTACAAGAGCCTTAATCTGCACATACTATATTACACGTTTTACACGTTTTCTCTGTATATGGACAGGCCATGTCTCATGTCGAGCCTCCAGAATTTCTTCGCTGAGGTCAGAGGCTGCACTAGCACTGATTCATGATTGTCTGCAGGTACCTTGGTTTAGGTAGTGACCGTTCAGATCAGAGAGAGGCATTTTAGATTTAAAACAACTGGATTTCAGCATCAAAACTGGAAACTCAAATGAAAGACTCACATGACTGGATATTTCTCTTGAGAACCAAAACACATATATATATATATATATATATATATATATATATATATATATATATATATATATATATATATAAACAAGGTGGTTATTACTACATTATTTTTTTTTTTGTTTGTTTGTTTTTTTTTTTATAATGAAGAATAAGTCATATCAAAATTGGTATCAGTGAAAGTAATGTGTATATATTAGGGATGCAAATTATCGGTTAATTCATTAACTGATAGTTGATTGACCTTATCGGTCGATTAACGATTAACTGATAAGCGGCGTTTTTCACCTGAATTTGAGTGTTTCAATAGGGTCTTTAAGAATATAACCTATAGTAACATAACACTGAGTCATAAATATATCATAGTATTATTATATTGTATATTCCTCAATTAATTATTCCTTAGTAAAAAGCAGACAAATGTATTGATGCTGAATAACAAAATACAGTAATCCCTCGCTCTATCCAATTTTTTTTTTTTTATAGTGTAACATTTTTTTATAGTGTAACATTGTGTCTGTCCTGATTGGCTAAGAGACTAGACCAGGACTAAACGTGGACTGGACCAGGTCTGAACCAGGTCTGGACCTGGACTGGACCTGGACTGGACCGGGACTGGACCGGGACTCGACCGGGTCTAGACCTGGACTAGACCAGGATTAAACCACCACTGCTGATTTCGCCGCGGCCCGCGCTCCGAGCCGCAGGCCAGCCGCGCGGGGCGCGGGCCGCGGCGAAACCAGCAGCAGCGGCACGCATTCCGGGTTTGAGCTCGTCTCGCGCGTACACCCGGGGCTGCTGAGCAGTGCCGTTGGCGCCTGCGGTCGGCTGTGAGTCGAGCTTGGCGCAGCGCGGTTGCCTTGTTTCATGACCGCGCGGGTCCGCGTGTCCGCGGTTAGCGGTTAATTACAATTAATGCATTTTGATCGACCAACGTCTTAATCGACAATTAACCGTAAATCGATTAATTGTTGACATCCCTAGTATATATGTATTTTTTTTATTTATAATTTTGGTTGTTTTAAGGGTATGTACACCAGCACATTAGTAACAAAATACACATAACAAGACATAACAAAAAGTAAGACTAACACACATAAAATTAAAAAGGGCAAAATAAAAATTAAATACAAAAAAATAAGATAAAAAAAAAGTAAGTAAAAACAATATTGGACTTACGAACATATCTACCTCTTATCTGGAGACACAGATAACCCTTTTATGACCCATATAACCTGTATTTATTCCTTCCGACTTCCTTTTTATTATTGACCCAGACTTTTGATCTTGGTGGACCAAAATGTGCTTTTGATTCTCTACGCTACGTCATCTTTAAAAGCAGGCAGATTCGATACAGGTTGTCCATGTGTTTCAACTATATCCTGCTTTCCATCACTGGACTCAGGTCTGTGGACATGACCTGTTCGTTGGTGCATTCCTCTTGGTGAAAAAACATAAACCTCTCTATTCCCTGGAGGATTCTGATGTTATGGTTAAAACACTATTATCCGTATCTGTTGGCAGTGTTGCATAAAAACACTGAGTACTTTAAGAAGGGCAGTGTTTGAACAAGACCTGACCCCAGTTTGTAAAGCCAGTGTAGTGGGCAGAATCAGTTGGCTGCACTGGAGTTAAGTGTGTTTTACTGGAAATCAATTGGATAAAGTTTTGTTACTGCAAAGTTCAAATGTCTGGCAAGTCTGACATCAAACATTAAAATCACAACGATCACATGAATCATTGTATTAGTTCAGCTGTTAGTTCCACCTGAGGTCGGTGGGGGTGAATGTAACGAAATCCATTCCAAGTTGATAGAACATTTGACAAAACTACTCGTTGTCTGATTATTCGCGTATCCACGGTCTTACGGCAGCTAAAGAATCCAATCGCATTCTGTACATGAGCTCCGGAGAAACAGACGTGTTTGCACGCGAATGTGTCCCGAACATGTCCCGAGGAGAGAGTTCTGCTTCCTTCTTACGTAGCATTTCCAGTCAAAAGTTGACAGGACAGGACAGGACAGGACAGTGAAAGATTTTCATTTCACTGTCCTTATCCTCTTCAAACGCAGCGTAAATATTCACGAGCTACTCACAGCTGATAGGCGAATGGCGAAAACAAAAGAGCGCTAATGTCACGTGAATGGTCAGCAGCGCAAGCGTGGGTAATTATGGTAATTTAGACACGCCCCATTTCTTTCCAAAAAACTAGCAAATTTCAAAGACAAAATGTATGCTTTTAAAGCAACCAGTGCTGTTATCTGAAACATGGAGTGGCTTCTTCATGATCTCAACAAGCATAATCTGCAAAAAAACAAAATCACAAATTTGGAAAAAAAAAATGCTTCTAATGCAATTTTCTCGTATTCACCTGGCCCGACATGTGACTGGTTTAAGCGTGTCGGGTCACAAATATTGCATGTGGGTAGGCTTTATTTCAAGTATATATTACAATGTTTATAGTTAGATGTTAACATTTTAAAAGTAAGGTTTAGGGTGAATCCATTACACTCCTTGGCCATACCACTTTCCCCTACCCCCCTACCTAGTGGTTGGGCGATATACCCCTCCAAACGAAGATCTTTCAGAGGCACACTCCAAACAGAGGGGTATGAACAATTTCCCAGAATGCCTTGTGAATCACCGGCAAGATGGCTGCTGCCACGACCACAGAGACCAAAGAAGTAGACGGCATGTTGGATTTCTGACAAAAGCTTGTCGCGTCTGCTTAGGTAAAGCTGGCAGAGACTACTGATGACGTATGTGATGGTTGAAGGTGTGTCCCATTTCGTAGGGGTTGACTTTCAAGTTCGTAGGGGTAGGTCCTTAATGTTCCTGTTTGTGGGGCTGTGTTAAAAATTGGAAGATCGGTAGAGTGCGATCTAAACTTTAGTTGATCTCAATGATAAGCCAAATGCATTTTAATCGACAGGTCTACAGTCACCACCCTAGAGCTGGGCGGTATGACCAAAAATTGATATCACTGTATTTTTCAAAATTTTATCGGTATAATGGTATTTGACGGTTTATGTTTTGTTTTGTTTTTTTCATGCATGACTAGGTGTTAACCCCATTTCCTAATAATTTAGAGAATAGTTACTGCAGTAAATTTGATTTGGTAAAACATATCTGGGTCCAGTGCTTTAATCATGTCCTTGAAGCTCCTTTCTCAACTGGACTAAGTGGTACCATGTCTAAATGGACAGTAATAGTGTTGGTAATATTTGCTTTTCTTGTCGTAGGTCGTAGGCAGTCCCCTTAGCAAACGCGTCTTTGAGTGACGTCTTGAGTTGCTACAACTTTAGCCCGACATACAGAATGTTTGTTTGATCAGCGTCACATTTTTTAAAGCCAAAGTTCTTCCACACAACTGACACGGCTCCTCTGTTTCTAACAACGTCCATGTTGTTCACCACTCAAAACAAATTGTAGCCGCATCCCAATTATTGATCCGTGTGCGTAATTTGCATGGTGCATGTTGTTAGCATTAGCGTTAGCAGCGTGTCTGGGCGCTGCAAGCGGCTCCGTGGACTTTTGCAGCCTTCGGAGCCGCCGAAAAAGCAGCCGAAAAAGCAGCGGAGACTGCAGCCCTTGAATTGGGACACAGCTTACGCTTCAACTGTTATCATGCCACTGCAAAACAGTTCCCCGGCGTGATGTTCCGCTGCTCTGTGTTCCCGAAGTTTTGTACGCACACACTCATCGGTATTGCGGTAAATGAAAAATTCATATAATTTAAAAAAACAAGTATTTGGTATGAACCGGTATACCGCCCAGCCCTACACCACCCTTTTGTTTATTTATTATTATTATTTATTACTAAATTGAAAAGATGATAAGCCAAACACGTTTTAATTGACAGGTCTACCGCCCTTTTGTTTCAGTGAAAGCTCTGAGTCTCACAATCTCTTTATGTCAGGTGTCCTCTCTCTGATCGAGCTCCTCACCTTTTCTCCTTTTCTCAACTTCTTATCATTATCATCCAAGTTACGGAAAATGTAATGGCTATTTTCTTGTTATTTATGATTGAAACATAATTTAGTGCACAAATATTTCTGTCTATAGCGGTTGCTCACACAGTTCTTGTGTGTATGAGTTGGCCTTTACGGTGAGGTCGCTCCTCCACAAATCTGATGTGTACTTGACTCAGTGGTGTTTTCCACTGATCTCCAAAAACTGCAACTGCAACCACAAGAGGTTCAATATTAGTGGTATGATCCTAGATAAAAATCCAAAAAATGCTTCTCACAGAAAATCATCAACCTGGAATGTTTCAGAGTATGACATTCAAACATATATCTTGCATTTATTAAAGTACAGGTCTTTTTTTTTTCTCAGAACTACCACAAAGACATGCATTATTACTGTGAATGGGCCCGCTTCTCCACAGATCTGACCAGTAACCTGGCCTTGAAATGCGGCCTGCTTGTCTGCATGTATAGTTGAATTAATTGCCATACTGTTGAACATTCCGGGTTAAAAATAAATAAATAAATAATCAATGTAATCAAGCACACTGCAAAGTTCTCTGATCTGGCCAAGATTTTAAAACTTCTATCAGGTTATTCATCATGTTTTCAGATTTATTATCTACTTACTAGTTCTGAAACTGCTTAATTCTAGTCTAGAGGGAGTTTATTTTAAGATAACTTGTCAAGTAAAATTATCTTGCTGCATGGACAGATCATTTCACTACTTTTAAGTCATTTTCTGATAGATTTAACTGTTTATATCTTAAATTTTGGACAAGCTTTTTAGCAGTGCAGGTGGCTGATCTTCTAAGTTAGAGTGCACCTTTAAGTTCCTCCCAGGACAGATGCACACATTTAAATAGTTCTCCTTGCACCACAAATCCTGTTGAAATTTTTATAGCAGTTTTGATTTGATCTTTGACCCTGTTCCTGCATAAACATCTCATCACGCGCAGGTCCAAGTATCTGCAGGTGACTGATGTCTGCCGTTATTTCAGAGGGGTCAGCGCGCCCCCCTCACAGACCGTCCTGGGACGGGGCCAGGGCTGGGGGGGGCTCTACATCATGCTTAATGGAGATTTTCAGCATAATGCACTTAGTTATATATAGTTATATAGTTACAGTGAGCAAGTTTTCATTTAGGGACATCTTAAAGTTTTATACGTGTAATAAAACGGTAATACTAGGGCTTTTTCTGATACTATGCTCTCAAGTAACTGCTGATATAAATGTATACAACTGCATTTATTTCTCTAAAATAAAATAAGACTAAACTGATCTAAATCTGTTTTGGAGCTGTGATTTATCCTCATGTAACCACAGAATAACTTTGTGTTCGACTATGACCAGTAAATAGTCTTATTATGTCATTTTATATGTCCAGCTCTGCTTCCAAATATCGGTTCATCCAATATCCAATCTAGTAAATTGTTCAGTATTGGCGCCGATATCTGATACCATCCCTGTAGTAGGGATGTACAATATATTGACAAATTATTGATATTGCAAGAAGATAAATGTATCGCTACAAGACAAAGTTCTCCATTTTACAGAAATTTACTGTCGAGGCAATGTGCAGGAGTTTCATTCAACAGAATTCATCATGCTGATTGTTACTACATTTTTTTGTTTTCGTTTCACTAAACTTACTTATTGTGCCAAAAAAGTATATTAACTCATTCACTGCCGGCCTGTTTTCAGAATTCTATCCCCCAGAGTGCCACAGGTTTCAGTAGAATTTCACTGATTTTCCAAGACCCACAGAATACTGAGTTCTTTGACTATATAAACATGGGACACATCAAAATAAAGTGTCGACTCTCTTCTTTCACCTGGAAAAAAAATTATGTTTCTAACCTTTTCGGTTCTCAAATAACTGATAGTAGAACATAGGGAAGTTTCAGCAAAAACACTGGTTTTTGAGCAAGAAATGGAGAAAACGACCGTTTAGTTCAGGGAAGGATTTCGAGCAGATCAGTGACTTTGACATCAATATTTATTGATTTAGTGACACCTCAAACATCTAAAATAACAGAGAAAGAGATTTTTGATGACAAAGTACATTTTTTATTTACAAATATAAGAATATAAGGCTCTGTGAATTGAAAATTCGTTCAAATCAATAGTGCCAAGAGATGTTTACAGGATATAATATCTTTTCCTATAAAATAGAACTTTGTTGAGGCTTTGTCTGAGGCCCAGAGTACAGACCCATAATAAAAACTAATACACACACACACACACACACACACACACACACACACATATATATGTACATACACACAAGCCCATGCATAAACCTTTACACACACACAGCTACACACGCGCACGCACACGCGCGCACGCACGCACACACGCACACACGCACGCACGCACACACGCACACACACACACACACACACACACACAACTTCATTCATTACAATTACCATACACTGCTCACTGCTCCAAGTCAGTAAACTTCTTCTCTGGAGCTGTCGTAGTTCTGAAGAGACTCCCTGGTCCGTGCAGCGCACACAGGACACGCCCCCTCCTCGGGCACAGCAGATCTCTGCTCAGACCTCGCTGCTTGATCCGGCTTGTCTCTGCGATCCTCTGATCCAGGATCCTGGGTCCCAAGAGCAATCTGATCGCTCCATAGGCGCTGATCAACAGTTGTCTGCTTTTCCGGGTTCCCTGGCCTCGCCATCTTACTACTCTGGCCAATACACCATACACACGCTGCACTCCTCCTTTCTTCCCCGGCTCTGATCGGCTAATAATGATACAACATCGCCATCTACAGGTTGAGAGATGTAAATTACACCTCAAAAGTTGCTCCAGGCCGTAACCTAGCAACCCCCGCTGAAAAAAGCAATTGACGTCTATAGACGTCACGGCACTCAACGGTTGGATTCGAGGGGACGTCAATAGACGTCTCCGGCATTGAATGAGTTAATATATCATAACAAGGTCATTATTGCAATACAAAACATAGCTTTGAATATTTCATCTTTTTCGTCATATCATTCAACTCCCCCAGTGTGATCTTAAAATATTTTACTGTATTATTCAGACTGGGGACTGACAGTGGGAGTAAATATCACATAATTTCTGACTGACATTTTTTTTCTTTGCTTGAATATTGCAAAATTAACTTGGTTAGATCATGTACAAAGATATTTTGGTCTCAAAAGTCAAATTCTTAGTGGTTTTATACAGATGTAACAGCCCACTTCGAAGTCTGCTCTGGTTCCGGATGTAAATTTCCCACAAATATTTCCCATAAACTTTTAGAAAATTAAAATATTAAAGGTCCCATGGCATGAAATTTTCACTTTCTGAGGTTTTTGAACGTTAATGTGAGCTCCCCTACCCTGTTTAGGCGCCCCCATGGCTAAAACTTGCGAAATGTAAACGGAGTGTAAACTGAGCATTTGCAATCCTTTTCCGCGTTTGAAAAAAGACATCCCAAACGGGCGATTCTGAACAAGGGAAATTTCTGACGTCACACTCGTGGAAAGGTTTCCACCACCCGTCTGGATGTCTACCCACTGTCTCTGAAAATCACACCCAGAGAATTTGGACCACAAACAAGCTACGAGATGCGTTTTTTTTTTTTTTTTTTGCCTGGAGAGACGTGAGAGTCTCTCCGAGCCTCCGAAACAGCAGTGGTTTAATTTTATTTTCTGTGGAAATTTTTTTTTTTTTTCATAGGAAGATATGAGACGTGTCCCAAGCGCTTAAAACGCGGAAGTGGGGCCAGTGCACAGCGCACCGCTAATCCAGGAAACAGTGGCGTATTTGGCCACACCCCCACCTGCTGCACTGGCCCGTCTCTGTCCTCCTCATTTGCATTCAAGCAACAACACCCATAATACAGACATCCCAAGTTCCAAAAACTCATTTCAGGGAGATGTCGTCCACCCCCCTGGAGATGTTTTGTAACCCTAGCCCTACACAATAGAGAAGGCCACTTATTTTAACAACTTTTTATTAACTTAACTTAAACATTAAACTTTAAAATTAAACATAAACATTAAATTAAACATTAAATTATTAAATATTAAAATTAAATTAAACATTAAAATTAAATATGTTATTTGTGTTTAAACATTTCAAATATATGTCCATGTTTGCATAAAACATCTGTCACCTGCCTATTTGTCACACAGTGCACCTCACCACATCATCATTTTTCACCCTAATCAGACAGGGATATATTTTAGTATATTCTTTAATATATTCTGCCGTAAAATGAGTTTTATATTTTCGTTTTTTACATTCTGCCATCTCGCTGCACTAAATTATAACTTCTGAGAAAGTAAATTGAAGCCCGCCCACACTGAAAGCTGATTGGCTAGTTTTGCTGAGTGTAACCAATCAGCGCGTTCTCTGGCCAGCGCTCGCTTAAACACACACACGCACACACACACACACACACGCACGCAGGTTCTACAAGCGCAAATTCTGTCTCTCTCTCTTTCGTGCGCATTCCGTTTGAAGTAGTCCAAGAGTTATTATCTTGCGTGCACGCTCTACACAGTCCAAAAAATAAATAAATAAATCTAAAATCTGGGATATTTTATCCGACTCGCGGGCATCAGAGAGCCACTATAATTTTCCGGGAGACTCCCGGAACTTCCGGGAGATTTAGGATGTCTGATAATAAAGTGTTTCAGAGACATTTTTATGACTCTGACTGTCTTCAGGAGGCTCTCTCATGCACTGAGGCTTGATTTTGAAGAAGGATTCATTTACAGTATTGGGGAACCACTAAGGCGCCATATAAAAGCATCAAGAAGTACCATGTCATGGGATCTTTAAGAGTTCAAAGGCGGCCAACCAGCTACATGCTAACTTGTGTCTACTAGTTATCACAGACCTGATTGCCCCTGAGCAAGCTTTCAAACTTATATTTTAGGAAAGTCTATGAGATACAAGATACTTCACACTTCAGTTTCTTCAAACGGGTGCTTTGGAGGAGAGGGAGCAGCCCCAGAACATACGAGAAGAAAATAATCCCGCACTCCGTCTCACTTGCAAATTGTAAGATGAAGGCCTAGTGCCGAAACGTTGCATGTCCTAATAAATCTTACGTTTTGCAAGTAAGATGGAGTGTGGGATTATTTTCTTCTCGGGAAAGTCTATGAGAAAAATGAAAGGAAAATTTACTTCAGGAACCAGAGGTGGGCAGCCCATGTTGAGCTCATGACGTAATTAATTTTTGGTAGCTCAACATATTGTTCATATTGCCGTTTAATGACCAACTATCCATCTCCAAGCAGTACCAGTCACCCTTCACACATATATTTCCATTATTAACGTTCATTATTGGAGTCAGAAGTTCATTCATGCATTCAAAAGCACGTTCCCACCGTTGGCTGTATCTGGCCCTGTTTTGTGTCACTTGCATGGGTTATTTGGGAGTGACATTAATGATAAAGATTAATGTTAAAACAATACAGATGTGCGTGTTAAGTACCAGTGCAGCTGCTTACATTTGAATCATGCCACTACTAATGAAGAAGTGATAAGTGAGCATAGACTTTTATATATTAGAAAATTGATCTACTACTACTAAAAAAATCATGTCTTGTGTTATTTGAAGACTTCAGACATCCCTATAATGTTGTCCTTTGTTTTCAGATACCTTTCTAACATTAAAGATCCCATGACATGGTACTTCTTGATGCTTTTATATGGTGCCTTAATGGTTCCCTAATACTGCAAATGAATCCTTCTTCAAAATCAAGACTCAGTGCATGAGAAATGAAATAAACACATTTTCACAGAAAATAAAATTAAACCACTGCTGTTTCAGAGGTCCAGAGGCTCGGATAAAGGACTTCCGAGCCTGGAAACATTCTCACGTGCCTCCAGGCAAATAAAAAAACGCATTTCGCATTGCGTAGCTCATTTGCAGTCCAAACTCTGGGCGTGACGGTGGGTAGATATCCAGACGGGAGGTGGAAATGCATTTGCATTTTTTCTTCAATGTGACGTCACATAGTTTCCTTGTTCAGAATCGCCTGTTTGAGCTGTCTTTTTTTCAAACGCAGAAAAGGACCGTAAATGCTCAGTTTACACATTTTGCAACTTTTAGCCATGGGGGGGGGGGGGGGGGGGGGGCTAAACAGGGTAGGGGAGCTCACATTAACGTTCAAAAACCTCAGAAAGTGAAAATTTCATGTCATGGGACCTTTAAGGCCAGTGTCTGCTCATGATTTTGATGCAATCTGTATCCAAGCTCTCCTCAGTGAGTTCTCGGACCACAGGCAAGCACAGGGCAGGCAGCTTTAGGCCGGGAGGGTCCTGTACTGGATGAGCTGGAAGGTCTTTGCAAGAGGGCTCGAAATGCAGGACTGTACTTGCACAGTTGTTTAATTAAAACTTTAACAAAAAGTAACTAAACACAAAAATCCAAAATCCAAAAATAGAAACTAACAAGACTTGATGCTGATAATGACAAATGAACAAGACAAAGGTGAGACACA
The DNA here is from genome assembly GCA_036785185.1 of Paratrypauchen microcephalus. Taxonomy (NCBI): domain Eukaryota; kingdom Metazoa; phylum Chordata; class Actinopteri; order Gobiiformes; family Gobiidae; genus Paratrypauchen; species Paratrypauchen microcephalus. Next base: position 433,103 of record JAVJIX010000005.1, on the reverse strand, counting down.
TGAGGGTGCGGCAAACAATCAACCCAACAGGAAGTAAAACGTAAAACACACACACACACAAAACCAAGTGAAGGATAATAAAATAAGTCAAGGGAAATCAACACCATGATAATCTTGAAGCTTTTCTTTATGAGAGGAGCTGTGAAAGGCTTTTTAGTCTGACCCTTGGAGACAATGTGGGAAGAAGACTTTTTAGAGGAGGGTTTGTTCTTCTGCTTCTTCTCTATGGTCTTCATACAGCCCTGAGGAGAGCTGGGTGGAGCAGGAGCAGAACCAGACTTCTGAAACACAAGACAAATGATCAACTTAACAACACTATGAGCTCATGTCATTAGACCAGGTCAGACCTGGATCAGTCTGGTCTATAGTTTTACAGCATAAAATACACACACCAGTACATCACAAAGTTAAGCAATAAATATGACAATGCAGAAATAATTTAAAGTTACTAACAATAATAATAGTGCACATTGGAAAGATATGTTACAGTCTAGTAAGCTATTTATTTTTCTTATTTATCTCTAATATTTACTAATCCTTCAAATGATTGAACTAACAAGAGAGAATTGTGTCTTTAGTACACTTTGGTGGTAGTTGTTCATATGTTTGCCCACTATTCAGACAGTTTGCTGTTCAGTTCTCATGACACTGGTGTATTCATGTTCGAATCATTTCTTGTTATGGAGCCAAAAAGAGGTAGAAAATAACTAGACCAATATAAATGTGTCCATTTACCATAACTCCCACATGTCCAGCATGACAGGCCACTGCCCACACAGAGCCAGTGGGAGCTGTGAGGGAAATCACGTACAATACCACTGTAAGTATTATAGTAGTAGTATAGTAGTAGTATTTGTATTCATAGGCATACAGTTATCGTATTTTATATTACATTATAACACACATAATATCTTATAATTTTGTACTGTTTTTCATATAGAAGTCAGTGACTCTGTAATAGAGGCGGTGTGGTTCAAAGCCAGGGCTTTCCCCAATATTTTGCTACAGGAAGATGAGAGTCTGAGGTGTGGTTCTGTTCACTCTCTGATCTGCTCATAAAACTGTGGTCCGTGGGAACGGTCAAACAGAATGTATGATTTTGTATGATTTTAAAACATTTCAAATTATTCCCAAACTCACACAATTCAGTCTCAGCTCATGTGTGCGCATTGATGGTCACTCAAAATCACTTTACAGTTTTGTGCATTATTCATTCACCCAACCTGATGGTAAAGTATTAATGTAGCCACAGCTGCCCTTGGACAGACTGACGGAAGTGAGACTGCCAGACTGAGCCCTCAGCTCCACGAACACCACCATCACTCTCGCACACACCACTTTTAGACATTCTGGGTGAAGTGTCTTGCCTAAAGGTACAATGACAGTTTTGGCCACTGGTTCTTTCCTGTGGGACCTGGAAATCTTAGCGGTCTCCCATGAAAGTACTTCTGAGATCTGATGAGTTCAGAATCATACTAAAACTATTGAGGAAAACTCATATTTATCAGAATCGATACTTGTTTGCTGAAATTAATATCAATATTAGTTTTAGTAGCGATTAGTATCTAATTTTTTATTCTTTTGACAACCCGTTACCATTGTGAGGTAGCTTTTACATTCATCTTCATATTTCTTTTTACAAGTTGTCCCACACAATCCATACACAACCCCACAGATGCACAGATGCTTCTCGTCACCAGTCCCCGTTGTTATTACAGCGTGTCGAACTGAATCACTCACATCTTTTGCTGCTCCTCTGGGACTAACGGGGAGCTAAGTGCTTTGTTAACTGACGGCGCTAAGTTAACACCGATACAGGGGAACCACTCTTTGCCTGTCTCATTTTTTCACTTCAAAACGTCTCATTCTTCTAGCCGCCCAGGGGTCTTAAAGCAGACGACTCCTCCCTCCCCCTCGGCTGTCCCCTCCTAGTTATTTCAGCTGATATTTTTATTGTTTCATATAATTTCATCATCCCTGCGGTGCATTTTTGAGTGCATTCCCGGGTTACTGTAACAAAATAAAACAGAAAATCCCATGAAACCGCAAAAACTCCCAGACGTGGCTGAAAGAGATCCACAATAACATCCTTTTTGGCGGAGTCCAAAAAATACAAAATGATTTAACAAACATGTTTCGTCGCCAACAAAATGATTTGGAAGTAAAATCCACTATTGGGATGGTTTGATATGGATTTTTTCTGAGCTGATACTGATTTGTGATATTTGTCTTGCTGCTCTGGCTGATAACCGATATTTGCCAATACCAATATTACATAATAGGTTTTGTTCAAATCTATAGGACACACTATAATTCATGATGGACAAAAATGTATTCATCTGGGATATAAATTGATAATTTCACTAATTTAGTCTGCTCAAAAAGACAAACTTCTGATGCACTGAGGACAAACTGGGACTGGCATATGGCACGCACAGACTGGAGCAATTCCAACCATAATATCAGTGCCAAATATCAAGAACATTTTCAGACCAATACGATATCTGTGGAAATCCCATCCCTACTAAGAAACTAGAACTAACAGGAGCAACGCTTTGAAGAAACATCTATTATTTGTATGTTTAAAATTACAATCTGTTGTCTAAAAAATTAAATTGATGTTGAGTATCAAACCTTTTCCTTAAAGGGACAGTGTGTAGGATTCGTGGCGCATAGGTGGTTACTAGCTATTCCACTTCCTCTTTTGGCTACGGCAGACCTCGAGGGTCACCCGGACGCGACGTACCGCCGACATCGCGCGTGCCCGCGCACGAACCGCGCACCGCTGTATACATAAAACGGTCCCCCGTTCACTTTTTTTTTTCTTTTCGCATGAAAACACACAATCCCGATCATGATTCATGACAATCTACACATCAAATGAAACCTTACAGTCTCCTCTTTTTGACTATGCAATTCATTTCCCTGCAAAACAATCACTCCCCGAGCACATGGGGCTTTTATACAGAAAAGCACAAAACTTAGCTTACTTAGCTTACCTTTGAAGGCTTTGCACAGGTCAAACTCTGTATTTCATCATAAACTTGGTCTCAATCTGTCCATAAGGATCCAGCGAATAAAATCCAGTAAAACAATTTAGTCCAAAATACGTGTTATATCCATTACGATGTGTGATCCAGCAGCATGCTCCCCCTCCCCCCCTCCCCTTCCCCTTCTCTCCTTCGCTCCTGGCTGCATATGAGAGCAGAGGACCGAAGGAGAGAAGGGGAAGGGGAGGGGGGAAGGGGGGAGCCATCTGCAGCGCGGCTAAGCAGCTGTTAGCCGGAGCCGAGGCAAAGGATGAGCCCAAATGTCCTTCTGCGGCTCTCGTATTCAAAATGGCTGCCTCTATATGGGGAAGATCCCCCTTTTATGTGACTATATCTAAGTCCAAAAGAATACTTTGATTTCATGATGGAAGTGAAAAGGCTTGGAAAACAATGTATTTTTGAATGGGTATCTTCAATTTCAGTAATTAACAGGTAAAAATCTTACACACTGTCCCTTTAAAGGTGCACCGCTTAACATTTATAGTGGTTGGTCTGCCACCTGCGTGTCTCCATGGAAATGTTATTGCTTTGGAGATAAAGTTCCACTGTACAGATTAAATTTATCACAAGGGAGACAAGCAGGTTACAGCACTATGGTACAATACAGTTCAGATCTGTGGAGAGTCGCCCCTATTCACAAAAGGAATAACACTGGTCTACAAGCAAAATGCTTCCAGAACAAAAGTAGTCAAATTTTTCTTGGTTTAAGTCACTAATAAAGAGTCAGAAGTCAGAAGTGCTGATTGGCTATAGTTTAGGCTATAGTTAAAATGGGAAATTTATGCAAAATAAGGCAAAAACTGTAGTTTATCAGAAGGTACAGTGTGTCTACAAGCACCAGTTCTATCTGAAAGCCTGTCTGCACATTCCAATACATTCATTTTAATATGTCTAGAGTTTTAACATAATATATCAACATATATAATATATATATATCATCATTACATATCTTGAATACATTAGCTAACCAGCACAGTTATCAATTGATTTTCAGTTCATCTTATCAATATAAATGAGATTTAGACACTTTTATCTTGGAAGCAGATCGAGCCCAAAAATTTGTAGACCAGTGTTATCACATTTTTTAGCAATCAAATAATGAATAATGCTAGATAGATCTGTTTAATGTCATACCATGTAACATTCCAGGCAAAGCAATAACTTCTCTATGGAGACAAGTAGATAGCGGACCCTCCATCAGAAAAGTTGCGCGGTGCACCTTTAAAGTCAAGCTAATTGTGTGTAGGATTGTGACAATACTAATATCTGACCATCTATAGTCAGGACTGAACAAGATCTCGATCAGGTCTAAACCAGAACCAAAGTTTAAACCAGGTCTACAGTGGGGAAAGGATAAATTTGATCTACCCTGGACCTAACTACATCTAAGGCTACGTTCAGACTGCAGGGCTTAAAGCTCAATTCAGACTTTTTTGTGAAATCCAATTTTTTTGCGAGGTCGTTCGCATTTCCAATTAAATGCGACTTGTATGTGATCTCCAGTGTGAACTTTAAACGCCCCAAAAGTGTCCCACATGCGCATTGGAGGACACGACGACGTCACATGCAGCGAGTGTGCTCAGTGTTTACTGAAGTCGCCTAAACATGGACACTAGCATTGAGCAACTGGCGATTTTAAAGTTGCTGTCATACCAGAGCCAGAACATGTAAAACTTATTTGTTTTAAGGAAGAGATTGAGAAGGAGAAGGTTTTTGGTCTTGGCGTTTTGTGGGGCAGTGGCAGCAACATCCGTAGAAAGGAACGTGTTCGTGCTGAGAGTGGTGGGATTGCTATGTGCTTTGCTGCTTCACTGACATGGACTTCATACACAATTTTTGTATGACGAGAAGAAAGTTTGTGTACATTTGTGAGCACCTACTTGTACCACTCTCACTTGTTGATGACGTGTAGGTCGGATGAATGCGACCTGGCCGTTCAGACTGAAGTCACATGTCAAAAGATCGGATATGTATCGGTTTTAGGACCACATATCCAATTGGCCTGGGTCGTATTTAAAAAAAAACAGATCTGTGTCATTCATAATGTCATTTAAAGATCAGATACAGGTCGCATAGAGGTGAAAAAATCAGATTTGGGTCACTTTAGGCTGCAGTCCTGAACCATGTCAAATGTAGCTGCAGTTTAATTACCACAGATCTGGGACTTCTTGCCTGGACGTCTTGTTTTTCTTGTCTAAATCCTCCTCATTTACATAAAAACATAAAAATCCCCCTACCTCCTCCACATCCTCCATTGTAACAGTCTGACGCCCGAGTACAAGACGTAATAGACAGCTCATTTATAAATGTGTGTCCAAACTGTTTCTTCACAAGACCACCTCATCAGTCTTACATAGAGCAGACAGAAGCAGATGACGTTAATAGCTGAAAGGGGTCGGGTGCTCCTGCTGTGGTTACTTCATTAGGGAAGTCATTATAGCATTAATTACAAGGATTAATTATATGTCAGAAGGCCACCCACGTCACACTAGTTAAAGTGGTATCATAATAGGCTTTTTCCATTCATTTTGTTGTTGTTGAAAACCCTTAATGGAGTTTGGAGTACGTACAGCAACTTTGATTTGGGTTTAGTCAGAATCCTCTTTTTATTTAAAGGGCCCATATGGCTCTATTAATCTACTATTTTCTGATCTATGTTATAATGTTGTTTCCTCATCACAAACAGACCTGGAGTTGTGTTTTGTTTCATTCACACGTGTTTAACACACAAACCCTGCATATTTAGGCTGAGTTTTTCTCTCAAACAGAAAACACAAAGGGCTCCACTGTGTTTTTAAACTCCACACACCGTCACTAGAATCATTTGGATACTTTCAGCTCTGGACTTGCCAATCTCTGCTGAACTAAAGGTTAAAGGTAGATGTTACCTTTTAAACTACCACTTTGTGAATGTTATTGTGGTTTTAAAACATGTAACTTTAATAATAAAAGATAAAAAAAACAACAACAACAACAACAACAAAAAAGACCACATAGTAATATTGATAACACTGGTCTACATGCTTCCGGAACAAAAGTAGTGAAATTTTTCTTGGTTTAGGTTACTAATGAAGAAAAAGTAAGTCAGAAGTGCTGACTGGCTATAGTTTCCAAGATATAGTATTAGGTCAAAATAGGAAATTTATGCAAAATAAGGCAAAAACTGTAGTTTATCAGAAGGTACAGTGTGTCTACAAGCAACCAGTTCTATCTGAAAGCCTGTCTGCACATTACAATACATTCATTTTAATATGTCTACAGTTTTAACATATATCAATACAGTGGTACCTCACCTTACGAAAGACCCAACAAACGAAAATTTCAAGTTACGAAACGCCTTCACGTAAAATTTTGGTCTCTAGATACGAAAGAAAATTCAAGTTACGAAACGTGAAATCTCAAAAATTCAAATAATGCGCGCTCAGCCACAGACATTATACGCTTTTCTCAGACTGAATTTCAACTTTTCTGACATTTGTCTCTCGTTTAAACACTCAAACTTTCATAGATTTTCAACAAAATTATTAATAGTGAAGTGTGGGGAGAGGGGGGAGAAAACTGCGCGCGGACACGTGTGATAGCGCAGCATGACCTGGACTAAACCAGAACTGGACCAGGACTAAACCTGGACTAAACTAGGACTAAACCTGGACTAAACCAGGACTAGACCAGGTGGATTAAAGCACCGCGCGCGGGTCTATTTCCTGGTTTTGTTTCGAGTCACGGCTGAGGCGAGCAGCGAGGGGGACCGCACGTAGTCTGAGCGCATGAACGAACGCATGCAAGAGCCGCGGTGGTCTAGACCAGGTCTAGACTAGACCAGTCTAGACAAGGTCTAGAGGAGGTCTAGAGGAGGCACGGTTTGAGCATGGGTCTCGTTCATGCGCTCAGACTGCGTGCGGTCCCCCTCACTGCTCGCCTCAGCCGTGACTCGAAACGAAACCAGGAAATAGACCCGCACACAGCGCTTTAATCCACCTGGTCTAGTCCTGGTTTAGTCCAGGTTTAGTCCAGGTTTAGACCTTGGTCTAGACCTGGTATAGTCCACGTTTAGTCCTGGGTCTACAGTCTCTACGCAGAACACAATGTTACACTATAAAAAAAGTTACACTATAAAAAAAAAAACTTGGATCGGGGCCTTGGAACGAATCAGGCTTTTTCCATTGAAATAGCTACTCAACTTATGAAAAATTCACGTTACGAAACCACTTCTGGAACGAATTAATTTCGTAAGGTGAGGCACCACTGTATATATAATATATACAGTGTCCATAAAGTCCCTTTACAATTTTAAAAAAATATTGAAAAGACAGTTGATGAGATATCCTAACCAGATTTGTTTTATTTTAATCAGTGTTTATTAAAGTTTTTATTCACATTAAAATTTTTTGAATTTTTTTTATTTTATTTCAAATAATTGGTCCATTTTTCTTCCACGGGGCAACAATATCTGCAGATGTTTACCTCGACCTGACCAAATATGTGGCACCACAACTAATTGACTTACAACCAACCATCGTTTTCCAGCAAGATGGTGCACCACCACATTGGGGACTGCATGTTCGTCACTTCCTCAATCAATCCGATGGATTGGTAGGGATGGGCCAAATCCATGGCCACCGCATTCACCTGATATCACTCCTTTGGACTTCTTTTTATGGGGTTATGTAAAGGATATCGTGTATCAAACAAAGGTACAGAACATTGCTGACTTGAAGCAAAGGATTTGTGAAGCCATTGCCACCATTAGATCAAAGATCAAAGTCAAAAATCAAAGTCAGCTTTATTGTCAATTCTGCCATATGTGTTCAACATACAGTGAATCGAAATTTAGTTTCTCTCTGGCCAGGTAGTGCAAAAAGACAGTGTACAAGATACAATATGAAGACAAAACACAACAAAAACTATCTAAGACAGAGATCTAAAGTTAAACTAAAGTCTAAGATCTAAAATCTTAAAGCAGTGCAACATAAATGAGACTATCCTACAGCGAACATGGCAAGAAATTGAGTACCGTCACCGCAACTAATGGTGCCCATATAGAGGTCTATTAAATGAAGTAAAAAAAACTTTAATAAACACTGATTCAAATAAAATAAATCTAGTTAATATACCTCAACAACTGCCTTTGTAATAAATTGTTTAAATTGTAGAGACTTTATGGACACCCTGTATATTATCATTATATCATTACTTATCTTGAATACATTAGTTAACCATCACAGTTATCAATTGATTTTCAGTTCATCTTATCAATATAAATCAATCAATCAATCAATCAAACATTTATAAGGCGCTTTTCATACAAAATTGTAGCACAAAGCGCCCTACAGTGGTCAAGGATTAGAAGATTGACCTTTATTGATCTCGCACAGGAGAAGTTGTTTCTAAATTTGACCCGGGGACCATCCCCATGATTTTGTTTTGTTATTTATGCTTTGGTCAGGCCCTAAGCTGGAGGATTTTACCTATGGCGCATGTTTAGGTTTAGGTTGGCTAAAATGAGATTTAGCCACTTTTATCTCGGAAGCAGATCGAGAATTTGTAGACCAGTGTAATTTGCAGCCGATGTTGTCAACATTCCCTGGGGGTATGAAGCTAACATGAGGCACTACTCTGTCTGAAACACTTTACTCCAGTTAGACATGCTTTGTTTAACAATCTGAGCAGAAAGAACTGATTCAGCTGGGACCACACCAGGAGAGCAGATTTGTGCCAGTAAGTTCTGTATTTTGTCTATTGTATTGTATTGTACTGTGTTGTGTGTTACTAATATTTAGTGTTTTTGAACCCCCTTGAAAACAAGATGGCACATCTCAAGGGGCACTCCAATAAAATAAATAAAATAAAATAAAGTCTCAAATAACATTACAGACACATGCTAACTAACCAGCAGTTTTTCAGTCAGTCACTCTCACATTTTTGTTGAAAATCAAACAGGCCCTCGAACACTTGTATTGATCACAGGCTCCTAAAATGTGTTGTTTAAATCCATTTAGTATTTTTTCTTGTTTACCAATGTATGCATCACGTCACCATGGCAACTGCTGAAAGTTCCTCCATAAACATTCATGCAGCAGGCTACCCCCCAGTGTGACGTCACTGCAAAGTATCAAACTACTAATATTTTGTGTTGAAAACTACATTCTACTTGTATCTATTCATTCAAAATCAAGTTTAAACATTTCTGACAACACTAATACATGTTTAACCTTGAACATATGAATTTGTTTATACTACATAAATAAGATAACTATTATCATAACATTTCACTAATTAGCACCATGTTTTCAGCTCAAGTGACCACATGTATTTCACATTTGAATTGCATTAGTTGTATGCTTGTATTGTAAGGGCGTTCTGTATATTTCTTGGACCCCGCATGTCTACAGAGTTGGTGGTTTAAGCTCATTTAGGTATTTACACATGTTTACAGTAGGATTTAGTGTAACCCAAAACACTCTGCAAATGCCTGTGGTTATTTATTATAGCAATATACCGTATAATAAACATCCATGGATCTTTCACATTATTATAAGATTAAAGACTGTATTTCGTCAACATCTCCAGGCTCTGGGACCAAGCTCCAAGATCTTTCAAGGAAATCCCAGGATGTGTGTTTGTGCAGGATTGGTCCATCCTTTGGGCCATGGAGGACCATAGCTGGAGAATGGTTGTATTGTGATCAGTGGTGGGTAGGATAGTCTGTGTGCGTTCAGTTGTTTTGTTTCCTCCTCTGCTGTTTCCTGTCTGGTTGGGTTTCTGTAATGGAGAAAGACAAAGGACAAAAGATAAAATGCAAGAAGATTTTTATGCATGATTTTGAGTAATATACTTTCTGTCTATGTAAATAAGCAATGTGAACACTTGTGTACACTTACAATGCCCCATTACAAAGGCAAATAAGAAAAAAAAACAACAACTGAGATTGTATTTGAAGTTTTTATTTGAATTTTATTTTATCTGACTTTTTAAAACCCTGTTATTATAGTTTGCGTAGTGCAGTACCTAAAGGTCCAGTATGTAACTTTTTGCACCTGTATGATTCCATTGAAATAGAAAGGAGATAGTTAATTGGAAGATTATAGTCAAAGAACACGATTTCCATGGAAGCAAGCAGGAGGAGGCCATCCAAATAAGTTAGGTTTGTGGAGGTGCAAGCCCACACATTTTAATGACAGGTTTTTCAAACATTTTCAGTACAATAAACATATTTTTTTATTATTTGGCTAAAAAGTTACATACAGTGGCTTAAATATATCACTGGTGTAATAACATTAAATATGCAAAACAGGTCATATAATTAATGGTGCGTTCCAGTCATTCTTGGAGATCAGAATGTGCAGCGCTCTCGGAATTTCGACTTGGAAACATTTCAGAGTTCAGGTTAGAAAACTCAACATGGAGGTTCTCTGCATTTGGATAAACTCTGATATCCAACAGCTGAAATATTGATCGTACTTGTGTTATTTTCCTTTTAGTTTAGTTTAGTAGTTTTTTTAAGCATCTGCAGTTAAAAATGCAATTTTTAGCTAATGTTGCTAACGTTAATGGCGCGAAAGTCAACAAAAACACTCTCAAACGTTGCTTTATTAACTGTTAATGTAGTAATGCTGTCTGGGGCACTAAATTAACTTAAAGGTTCACTGTGTTACTTTTCTAGTAGAGGGTCCGCCTTAATTTCTTCCACAATATGGCATTAAACTTGTCTATCTCCATGAAGATAAGCAAGTAGCACCACCAAACCAAGTTACAAGGCAAATCTGTGGAGTGGCGACCATGTTCATTGTAAGAATGCATCTTTTCCTAGCAACTTAAAGATCCCATGACACGGTACTTCTTGATGCTTTTATATGGCACCTTAATGGTTCCCTAATACTGTAAATGAATCCTTCTTCAAAATCAAGCCTCAGTGCATGAGATAGCCTCATGAAGACAGTCAGAGTCATAAATATCTCTCTGAAACGCTTTATTCTGGGCGCTGTTGCTTGAATGCAAATGAGGAGGACAGAGACAGGCCAGTGCAGCAGGTGGGGTGTGGCCAAATACGCCGCTGTTTCCTGGATTAGCGGTGCGCTGTGCGCTGGCCCCACTTCCGTGTTTTAAACGCGGAGGAAGATATGAGACGCTTTCCATTAAAAAAAAAACACATTTCCAGAGAAAATTAAATTAAACCACTGCTGTTTCAGAAGCTCGGAGGCTCGGATAAAGGACATCCGAGCCTGGAAACACTCTCATGTGTCTCCAGGCAAATAAAAAAACGCATGTCGCATTTCATAGCTCCTTCGCGGTCCAAATTCTCTGGGCGTGATTTCCAGAGACGGGGTGGACATCCAGACGGGGGGTGGAAACCTTTCCGCGAGTGTGACGCGTGTGACAAAGTTCCTTTGTTCAGAATCGCCCGTTTGGTCTCTTTTTTTCAAACGCGGAAAAGGATCGCACATTTCACAACTTTTAGCCATGGGGAGGGGAGGCCTAAACAGGGTAGGGGAGCTCACATTAACGTTCAAAAACCTCAGAAAGTGAAAATTTCATGCCATGGGACCTTTATCACCTGAAAATGGGTAAATACACAGATAAATAAGTATAATGTCATTCTATAGAAGAGTCCAGGCAAGGCGACATAATCTCCATGAAGACAACCAGGCAGACCCTTCTCCAGAAAAGTTACATAGTGCTTATTTAAATCCTCATTTTAGCTGATTTGAGTGCTTTCCTAGTATTTGTTGCTTTATTGAATCCTTACTGTAATATACTGGCCATTATTTTTCTAGTTGACAACTAGAACAGGCATCTGATGTTGAACTCAGAAATGACGTCATTCTGAGATGCCTCCGAAGGCGAGTGAAACGCAGCATTAAACTTACTAGAATTGCTTGGATTACATCAAAACATCTATGTAACCAGTGTTTCCAGTAGTGTTTGAATCTAACAGTATTTATCCAGGTTGCTTTTTAGAGGGCCCCGGCCTCTTGCCTTGGCTCCTCCTGGTGCTTATGTAGCAGATTGTACGGACATGATCTGGCCCTCTGTGCGTGAGGTGTACAGTGAGTGAGAGGTCAGGAGGATGATCTAAACAGCAGGTGTGAAAAGCCTCCATCAAACTTCTCACACGTCTCCATATACCCCCGTCTCTGTAATATAAGATGTGATCATGTCGTCACAGGAACACAGTCAGGGCTCTGGGTTCAAACCAATAAAAAAGATGTAGGCCACGTGTCACCAAAATTCAGTGGTGGAAGAAGGACTCAAATCTACCTAAAAATCTAAAAAAAAAATCGACCTAATATATCTAAAAGTACCTGTTTAAAAATATAATTGCATAGTAAAAAGTGACTCCATTTTGCGCAGATTGAGCTCTAATAAAATTTCAAATCTAGATGTTTTGATACAGATTTGTGCTGACTTTTGTTCAACAGGAGCAACTGAATTGATAGTTCTTTTTCCAAGCTGTTTTTATCTGTATAATTTTGTTTGCTCAAACTATGAACGTGTTAAAAATAACCCCCTCAGCCTTTTCAGGAGATCTCAAACTATTTTTAAAAAAGTACTTTTCAGTCCAATTTAAAAGATATATTGGCATAGAAAATACAGAAATCTGCTCTCAGATGTAGTAAAAGTAAAAAGAATCCACTTAAAAATGTACAGACACCTACAATTTTTACTTAAGTAGACTTCTTTACTACTTTTGCTTAATGTTTTTACTTTACATTCAGAGGATTCAAAATAGTGGGTACATTTACATGACCATAAAAAACTGACAGCTGGAGAAAACGGTTATCCAAATAATTAGATTTGATTATTACTTAATGTTTTCTTTCCATGTCCAAAAGTAATCCAATCCAAACATCTGATGACATCGGTCAGTTAATCAATAGATTAGATTAGATTTATTAAAGAACAGGACTGACTTGGCAGGAGAAAACATGACGTACTAATCATGCATCATGCCATGAAAGCTCGAAATAGATGAGATTACGTAAATATAGATGATAAATGATAATATTGCTCACTGATTTGGAAGAAATCCACAATGTTTTTCACTCCTTTTTTTTTTGTTTCATTTTTCTTCATACAATAAGCAGCCATATTTGTTTTGATACAAACAGACTTTGCCTTCCCTGATTGGTTAATTCACCTGTTAATCACGCCCATCTGAACCATAACATATTGAAGTATGTTTTCTGGATCTCATGTTAGCCACTGATTTAAGTATTTCTCTAATTCCAGTCCAAACTTATTCCTCACTTACCTTCTTATCCTTTTATAAACAGTTTGTCATCACAGTAATCCTAACAACAACGAGCATGCTAAGCACACACTTCCTGATTCTCTGACAATAGATTGGATTATATTTATTAAAGAACAGGATCGACGTGGCAGGAGAAAACATGATGCAATAATCATGAATCGCGTCAATCACAACATGGGAAAAGATAAAACATTCCCATGAAAGCTTGCAATAAATGAGATTACGTAAATATAGAAGAAGAAGAAGAAGAAGAAGAAGAAGAAGAAGAAGAAGAAGAAGAAGACAGACTTTATTCATCCCCGTAGGGAAATTATTTCTCTGCATTTGACCCATCCTTCAGGAGCAGTGGGCAGCTCATCTTTCAGGCGCCCGGGGACCCATCTCCATGATCTTATTGCTCGGCTTGGTCAGGACCTAAGCTGGAGGATTTTACCTGGAGCATGTTTTGAGTTGATGGGGGAAACCGGAGTGCCCGGAGGAAACCCATCCAGACACGGGGAGAACATGCAAACTCCACACATAGATGATAAACGATAATATTGCTCACTGATTTGGAAGAAATCCACAATGTTTTTCACTCCCTTGTGATTTTTTAAATTTTATTTCATTTTTCTTCTCAAGCAGCCACATTTATTTTGATACAGATGGACCTTGCTTTCCCTGATTGGCTAATTCACCTGTCAATCACGCACATCTTAACCCTAAAGCAGGGGTGTCCAAACCTTTTTCATTAAGGGCCACATATCTAAATACAGACAAAGCAGAGGGCCGCTCGAGGGCCATAGACTGGTGCTCAGGACAGTCAGTAATTGAAATATGCATGTTTAATTGTGTCTCATCTGACATAGGTCTATTGATCTGTGGTTGCTATTCCATCTATTTTTCTTTTTGTTCTTTTACCCTTTGTTATATATCATATATTATATTTGATGAGTGAGCTACCGTACCCAAAACAATTTCCCTTGTGGCTCAAGAAAGTTTGTCTAAGTCTAAAGTTTAACACGTTAGAATGAGCTATCAGTCCTTTATTCATGATAAGATCCTCATAACCACACAATAAATATTAAATATTGTCTTATCAAGGTAGATTTTCAAAAAAACTTGCAGTCAAACGTTCTGCTCAAGGTAATTTAGGCCAATTCACCTGGAAGCCTGAGGACCAAGACCAAGAAGAACAATTTGTCATCACAGTAATCCTAACAACGACGAGCATGCTAAGCACACACTTCCTGATTCTGTGACAATAAAACGCTGTATAATTAGATGCAGAAAGTACACAACAGACCTACTTTGACCTCAAGAGCTGCTTATACAGTCAGGTGAAGGCCCTTTAAGGTCTTGGTTAAAGCGATGGAAAATTCAAAACCCTGAACTTGTCCCTTTATTTTGTAACTTAAAATAAATGTCAAGATAAACTCAGGGAGACATATTTCTATTGCAAGCTTCCCTCCTGGAAAACCTTTTGACCGAGCACTTTGGCGATAGTGAAAGCATGCAGTGACTGACAGGCGAACATAGAGCAGACCACCCAGCCACAGTTACATCAGAGGAGCTGGTCCCAGAGGAGAAGACAGCTGCATGGGGTTCGCGTTAGTGTTAGTCTTTAGCCAACTCTCTCCAGGACTGGTAAGGTGAGGAGACTGGTGCGTAAAGGGGCAGTGCCAACTATATGTCTGCACTATTTTTCTATATTCTATTTTTACGTGTACATATACATTTACTTAACACCAGTCTCTTGTTAAGAATCTTTACTCTCTTTTTTTTTCTTTCTAAAACTCTTTATTATAATATATTGTGATGTTTTATCTGATTTGTCCAAATGATTTCCCTTGTGGATCAATAAAGTTTGTCCAAGTCTAACTGTGAAGCAATGAACTGGACTGTAAAAGTATACTAGGAGGTATGTCATCACTAATGGAAGGTGGAGGTTGATTTAAAGGTGCAGGTTGATTTAAAGGTGCAATGTGCAACTTTACTAGAGTTATCTATCTCCCTGGAGACAAGCAGGTCACCAGGCCGAGTTACAGGTCAAGTCTGTGGAGAGGTGACCCTGCCCACAATAAGAATGTGTGTGTTTTCTCAGCAATATCAACACCTGTAATTGGATAAACGCTAGACAGATATGTGGAACATTATAGGCAAAGCAATACTTTCATAGAGACAAGCAGTTGGCACAAATTACTATTTAAATTCTATCGCAATTAATTTGGCAATCCTTGCTTAAAGTCCTGGCAAAAGGAGAAATTCAATTTGTCAGCTGGACAAGTTTATTTGGGCAAAACTTTTCGCAGCTCATCCAAGCTGCTTCTTCAGTTCTGTAAAAGAACTAAACTGAACTCGGAACTGAAGAAGCAGATTGGAAACTTTTGTCCAGTTGACAAATTGAATTTCTCCTTTTGCAGGGGATTCTACCTGGACGACTGAGGGATTCTACACACATCTTGCTTAAAGTCCTTTGCTTTCAACCAGACCCGGGCATTTCAAGGCCTGGGGGCCAAATACGGCCCGCAAGCCAACTCAGACCGGCCCGCAAAAGGTTGCTTGGAATTAAGTAAATAAAACCTACTTTCAAAATTGTACATAATGCATTTGTACTGATGATCATCTGTCGGACGTGCTTCACATCTCCACCTCAAACATGAACCTGACTTTGATGCACTTGTTAAAGCTCAACAGAGGATAGATTTCTCTCACTGATCAAGAAAAAAACACTAAAACATGCTAACTTTGACTTTTTTCTACACAGTTTGGCAGTTGGACAAAAATGTTGTCACATATCTTGTATTATATTATTTGGCAAACAAAGACATTGTGGTGTCTTAATACGAAGTTAAGAAAGTTAAACTCAGAAAGCATTGCGGGGTTAATGTGACTGCAAAAGAGTTACAAATGTTTCACGATTACCATTGTTTTGAATTATTTTACTGAATAAATTCAGTTTTTGTAAAACTTCACTCTCTCATTACTTAATAATAACACAGAACTTACCAGTTTCTGTAAACAATGCCATTTACTGATTTCAACGTAGAAATAAAATTAGTAACCAGAGTAGACTTCAAACTTTTGGCCCGGCCCTCCACAATATTTTCTGCTTCTCATTTGGCCCCTGGGGAAAAATAATTGCCCACCCCTGCTTTCAACAATACAACAAAACTTCTTGAAAAATAATATCATAATGCCCCTACATGGAGATATTGTGAAAACATAATTTCGTGCTGACAGTATAACCTCTGCCTTCTGGTGAATTGAGCTCAGTCTTGGACCATTGGCAGTGTAAAGAAAAAAAACAAAAAACAAAATAGATTTCAGTTAGAGGTAGTATGATATATCGGTTAGCCAATATGCCGGGCCTGTATTTTGATATTTTACTTTTCTGGGAGGGGGTCCATCACAAGCTTGTTTCCATGGAGATATTATTACTTTGCCTGAAAGGTATCATAGCATAACACCTTATCTATGTTGCATTTATTCAATTATATGTTTTACTGCTCAAATAAAACGTGAATTTCTACAGTGAGTGAGCTCACCTCTCCACAGATCTGACCTGTAACTTGTCCAGGAGGCATTGCAATCTTGTCTCCATGGAAATAGATACGTTTGATGCCATGCTGTGAGACATTTCCATGAAAACAAGCAGGTGTTGGATTTCCACCAGAAAGTTACGCAGTGCACCTTTAAATGTCCAGCACAAGCCGATACTTTGTTTTGGTCAATTTTCTGCCTCGAATGTGCACACAAAGCTTTATTTTAAGACTTTAATACAAAGCGATAACTGCACTAAACGTGACTACACAGCTATCTTAAAGATTTGTGGTAAAAAAAAACAACAACACTGTTGTGGGTGAGTTTGTAGTAAATTTAAATGACATAATTTGAGGATATATCAGCCCAAAAATATTGCTTGATCTGGATCAAGGGTCAGTCTCTACTTTCAATAAACATATTTTGATTTAGACTCAGATACGATAATCACTATCTTTATCCTGTAGTTTTGCCAATTTTTCCCCCTAACAAATACATATAAAAATACAAACCCTGAGTTTGTATTTTTATATGTATTTTAAACACCTGTAACATTTATCTGTTAAACACTTCCTACAGTATTATGATGAGCTCATTTATGTACACAGCCTCCTTACAGATCACAGCCAAATTCTGTGTTTATCCAAAGTTTATTAAGTCACTATTGTTGAAATATGTTTAATTAATCAGGCTTATATTTCCAGGAGCAACACTAAAACTGTCGAATGAGAAACATTAGCACAAGAATGAGATAATCCAGCGCAAAGAAAATGAATAGAAAGCCTGGGCAGATGTTAGGTTAATCTTTATTTACTATGTGTTTAATCAGTATTTGGGAAAGAGGCTTGTATGAATCCAAATTATGAAGTTCTGAATAAACTGAATAAAAGCTGACCTATAGTTAAATAAAGAAATACATGATCAAAATCTAATTTTTAAGTATTTCAGGTCAGAGACTGAAAATAGTGTTTTCTTTAACACAAACAGCAGAAGGTAAAAAATGGTCCAAATGTGCCTTGTAAATGTTATTTATCACTCAAAAGTGCATTGTGTACCTTTTCTACTTGTGCTTTTCTCCATGGAGTTGTTCTTGCTTTGTCCAGAATGTTTCACAGTATGGCATTAAACCTTTCTATCTCCATAGAGACCAAACCAGACCAAGTTACAGGTTGGATCTGTAGAGAGGCGACCCCGTTTACAGTCAGATCGCCTGGTTTTTTTCAGGTATTTTTGAGCAATTAAACCTCTGTAAAAATCAGTAATTGTTTAAATGTAAGTAGAGCTGTTTAATGTCATACTGTCAAACATTTCAGGCAGAGCAATTTCATACAAGCAAGATATGGACCCCCAACCAAAAAGCAACCTTTAAAGGTCCCATGGCATGGTCCCCCCCGTTTGAAAAAAAGACTTGTTCGATTCTGAACAAGGGAAATTTCTGACGTCACACTCAAGGAAAAATGCAAATGCAGTTCCACCCCCCTTCTGGATTTCTATCCACCGTCTCTGGAAGTCATGCCCAGAGAGTTTGGACCGCAAACAAGCTACACAATGCGAGATGCGTTTTTTTATTTGCCTGGAGACACGTGAGAGTGTTTCCAGGCTTGGATGTCCTTTGTCCGAGCCTCCGAACCTCTGAAACAGCAGTGGTTTAATTTTATTTTCTGTGGAAATGTGTTTTTTAATGCAACTCGTCTCATATCTTCCTCCGCGCTTACACACACGGAAGTGGGTGATAGCGCACAGCGCACCGCTAAAACGAGGAACCAGTGGCGCATTTGGCCACGCCCCCACCCGCTGCACTGGCCTGTCTCTGTCCTCATCATTTGCATTCAAGCAACAACGCCCAGAATAAAGTGCTTGAGAGAGATATTTTTGACTCTGACTGTGTTCATGAGGCTTTCTCATGCACTGAGTCTTGATTTTGAAAAAGGATTCATTTACAGTATTAGGGAACCACTAAGGCGCCATATAAAAGCATCAAGAAGTACCATGTCATGGGATCTTTAAAGCAACTACACAACTTTTTAAAAATACAACTTTCATATTATGAGACCTTCTGGGCCAAAATTGACCAGAAAATTATATTATTCAAAGATTCAAAGAGATTCAAAGCTTTTATTGCCATATGCACAGTAAAGAAATACGTTTCCCTGTACAATGAAATTCTTACTTTGCTGCCCACCCTGGATGCCAAGAGCATGCAAAATTTTTTTTTTAAATAGATGAATAAGATAAAGAGAAGCATGTAAGAAAATATAATGAAATAGAAACAATCTTTACAGAATATACACAATCAAAAATATAGGCTAGGTATAACACCAGTTTATAGAACAAAATGGGATATCGGCTGAACTGATATCTTGGAAGCCAATATCCAATCCACCAAAAATGTTAGATATCAGTGCTGATATTGATACCAGTATCATAACAGCACATCCCTAATTGTAATGTTAAAATACTAACATTAAATTAGCAAAAAGTAAAATTCCTCCCTTTGCCAAAATTCCAAAAGATAGAAGAAGATTTGCAGCCTTTTCAGACGTTGATATTTTTGTCTGATTTCCAAACCCCGTATTTATTTACTCACCAGCGGCCAACCCCCTGTCACGCGATCACCCCTTCCCCCCTTCCTCCTAAACTCGGCTCGATCAGAATCTATTGTACAGTTGTGTTTACGTAGCCTCTAATTAATACGCACTTATCAGCTTTGAGACAACAATAAAGTATTTCTGCCCAGCCAAATGCTTCCTTCCTCTTTGGGACGATCTGAGCAAACTGCTACTGGCGCCAACCTCGCCCCACCCCCCCTTCACTCGTGCCCTGTATCTGGACAGGACGGTTCAGTCACCAGACAAAAGAAGATACTGGAACGTGACAGACTTAAAGGTCCTATATTACACAAAATTTATTCTTTTAAGCTTTAAGCCATGTTATAATGTTTTGTCCTCATCAAAAACATACCCGGAGTTGTGTTTTGTTTCATCAACATGTTTGAGAAATCCTGGTTTATTAGTCTGTCCACATCTCCAAAGCTCAAAACACTCTGGTCCACCTTGTGATATCATGTTGTGGTAGTTTTCAAGTTTACAACTACCTTTATGTACAGCTCTGGAAAAAAAAAAGAGACCACTGCATTTTTTTCCTGAAATCAGCATCTCTACATGTATTACAGCCATTCCATTCCAGCGTCTGTTGAATTCCAACACAAACACAAAGCTGAGCTACTTCAGTTCTTGCACCGGGAGTGGAATAAAGTCACCCAAGAACAATGTGAAAGACTTGTGGAGAGCACAAGCCTGGGACTAAACCAGGTCTGAACCAAGACTAAAACAGGTCTAAACTAGGACTAAACCAGGTCTGAACCAAGACTAAACCAGGTCTAAACTAGGACTAAACCAGGTCTGCACCAGGACTAAACCAGGATAAAACAGGGACTAAACCAGGACTAAACTAGGACTAAACCCAGTCTGAACCAAGACTAACCCGGTCTGAACCAAGACTAAGCCAGGTTAAAAAGGGGACTAAACCAGGATTAAACCAGACCTAAACTTGGACTGAACCAGGGTTAAACCAGGTCTAAACTAGGACCCAAGAACAATGTGAAAGACTTGTGGAGAGCATGCCAAGACGCATGAAAGCTGTGATTAAAAATAACGGTTATTGCACCAAATATTGATTTCTGAACTCTTCTTAAGTGTAAACATTAGTATTATGTTGTTTTAAAATTAATTTGATCTTGTTTCTTTGCATTGTTTGAGGTCTGAAAACATGTTATTTTGACCATTTGTCATTTTCTGCAAATAAATGCTCTAAATGATAATATTTTATTTGGAATTTGGGGAAAATGTTGTCAGTAGTTTATAGACTACACAAACAAAAATGTTCCTTTTGCCCAAACACACACCTATAAGTAGTAAAATCCAAAAAACTGATAATTTTACAGTGGTCTCTTTTTTTTTTTTTTCCAGGGCTGTATTTAATTCAGTCGATATTGGCAACTCCAGAGCTGAAATCATCCAAATGATTCTAGTGAAGGTGTATTGAGTTTAAGAACACAGTGGAGTATTTTCTGTTTTACTGAATGACATCACAAGGTGGTACAGATTGTTTTCTGTTTGAGGGAAAAACTATGTACCTAAATATGCAGGGTTTGTGTGTTAAACGTGTGAATGAAACAAAACACAACTCAGGTATGTTTTTGATGTGAAAACAACATTATTACATAAACCAGAAATTTGCATAATACGGGCCCTTTAAAAAGTGTATTAGTTACTTGGAAATTTTGACTTACTCCGGGCTGAAATCCAGCTATTGTCCCTCAAAGGCTACCGTAGAATAAGAGCCAAACAATGTGGCGGTCTTTAATGTTGCATTGTATTGTTGATTGATTTGCCTATAAAGTTTTCCACATTCAACAGAAGAAGCCATACATTTAGTCCAAAAATAATAAATCTGTGGAACACTGAATCAAATATTGAAAAATTTGGAGAATCTCAGGGGTCAGTAGAGGAAATATTGTCTTCATTCTTCTTTGCGTTGTTGCTTTTTCCAGGTTGCGTATCATCTGAAGTTAATCCCAATAATTTATAAGGGAACACTGAATAGTGGCCAGATAGTTATTCAGTTTTACATTGACTATAGAGATTTTGGTATTTTGTCATTACTCAGCTATTGGAGAGAAATTGAAGAGATAAAAATAATAATCTGCAATAAGATGGGCCCTTTAATCTCAACCAAGACGCAGGAATGTTTTAGCACAATTTTGATGGACTGCCACAATTTTGGCAGGATTAACGGAAAAAAAAAATATTTAAAAACCAAAGGATTCATGGTCAGGCTGTTGGTAATGTTTATCCATGTCACATTTTTACTTTTTTCATTATTGTTGCTAATGTTAACACAACCTGTACGCACAGTATGGTATGTTTAGCACTTCACTAGAAAGAAACTAGAGTATATAAACAGACCCCCCAATAAAACAGGGAAACGATGCAGACTCCATTCAGATAGGATCACACACACAACCTTTAGATGTCTGGTCTAAAACTAAACATGTTTGAGCTAAATGTTATTATCAAGTTTATTACTGTTTTGTCTCTGTAATGTCTACATGCACACACCACATAGCAGTGTACATGTTAATAGTAGGAAAAGGCCTTGCTGTGTACTCTTGGGAGACGTTTATTTGACTAACTGCTCCTGGACAATGTAGTAGACATGGAAGTCTTTATTTCAGAAGCCATTGTTCCTTTTTCCCGCCCATGCAGTTAAATGGGACTCTGAAGGATGTGGAGCCTGAGTAAGTGAGTCCAAGAACTTACTCAATTCCCCAAAGCATAAAGGCTATTGTTCGACTATAGGTTATAATGTAAATGAATTGTACTTGATATACTGTATATGACTTTACTATGGCCTATCATGCACAGATGCTAGTATTTATGCTATATTGTTGTCATTTGGGATCAGCTGTGGCTCAGAATTGGTTGTATTTTAGTATTTTGTCAACATAATTACTTTTAAGAATTTGCACTTCAAAGTGGAGCTGGACGGTATGACCAAAAATTGATATCACGGTATTTTTCAACATGTTATCGGTGTCATGGTATTTGACTGTATTTTTTTTTTCATGCATGACGAGGTGTTAACCCCATTTCCTAATAATTTAAATAATAACATATCTGGGTCCAGTGCTTTTATCATCTCCTTGAAGCTCCTTTCTCAACAGGACTAAGTGGTACCATGTCTTTGGCTAAGTGGACAGTAACAGCGTTGGTAATATCGTTCCACCGTTTCCTTTTCTTGTCATAGACAGTCCCCTTAGCAAACGCGTCTTCGAGTGACGTCCGAGTGGTGTTTTGTGTTGCAGCGCCGACTTGAACGTTCCCTGCAGACGTGGAAGAGGACGCAGATCTTAGTTTCGTGCGTTCTTCATATTCCGGGACATGTTTGTGGCAGAGTTGGTGAAGCAGATCGCTCATGTCGCCTCCTGCGGCTACAACTTTAGCCCGACAACATTTACAGAATACGGTTGTTTGATCAATGCCAGATTTTTAAAGGTCCCATGGCATGAAATTTTCACTTTCTGAGGTTTCTGAACATTAATGTGAGCTCCCCTACACTGTTTAGGGCTCCCCCATGGCTAAAAGTTACGAAATGTGTAAAATGAGCATTTGCGGTCCTTTTCTGCGTTTGAAGAAAAGGCAGCCCAAACGGGCGATTCGGAACAAGGCTGGTTTCTGACGTCACACTCCAGGAAAAATGCAAATGCAGTTCCCCCGCCCAGAGAGTTTGGACCGGGAACGAGCTACGCAATGCGAGATGCGGATTTTTATTTGCCTGGAGGCACGTGATAGTGTTTCCAGGCTCGGATGTCCTTTATCCGAGCCTCCGAACCTCTGAAACACAGTGTTGTATAGTCACGAAGTAATAATACTTCACTACTGTACTTAAGTACATTTTGGGAGACTTTGTACTTTACTTGAGTTTTTAAAAAAATTATAACTTTTACTTTTACTTCACTACATTTCCAAATTTAATTGCATACTTTTACTCCACTACATTTTCAATGTGCCGTTTAGTTACTCGTTACAAAAAAACCCTCTACTGATTGCAAGGAAGTCAGGACGTGCCTGGGCTTGTTTGCTACTTGCGCATGACAATCAGCCTACACCTGTTGGTTTCATGCAGCTAGTTTAATCAATCAACATCCCCACACAACCCAGATGTTTTAAAACAAGAACATTTACCATTTACTACACGTCATTAGTGCTACCGTACCATAATTATTAAATTACAAATAACGTATTTTGTGCCTGTATTTACTTGCTCATAGGACGGCGTTTCATGGATATCACCAAACCCAATATCTTCGACAGTGCTCCATATGACACAAAATTACCATGGGTGAGCCCAACATGGTGTTTTACAGTAGAATTAAGGGCCCAATTGCAAAAAGCCCTCTTCCTCCAAAAACACTCCTTCAATGGTGTTATGTATGCCTTATTTTCAGCACTGTTATTTAAAAAAACAAAGGTTTGGGGGGGGCGAACATTAAAAAATATTAAATTCAGACTGCCTTTGCTTGATACTTTTACTTGTACTTTTAATTACATTACTTGAGTACATTTATTTCTACATTACTTGTCATACTTAAGTACAAGAAGTTCATTTCAGTCAGTGACTTTGACTTTTACCAAAGTCATTTTTGGGAGGGGTACCTATACTTTTACTTGAGGTTGATTTTCCAGTACTTTATACAACACTGCTGAAACAGCAGTGGTTTGATTTTATTTTCTGTGGAAATGTGTTTATTTTTCAATGGAAATCGTTTTATATCTTCCTCTGCGCTTAAACGCGGAAGTGGAGCCAGCGCACCAGCGCACCGCTAAAGAGGAAAGAGCGGAGAGTTTGGCCACGCCCCACTTGCTGCACTGGCCTGTCTCTGTCCTCCTGATTTGCATTCAAGCAACAACGCCCATAATAAAGTGTTCCAGAGACATATTTTTGAGTCTGACTGTGTTCATGGGTCTTTCTCATGCACTGAGTCTTGATTTTGAAAAAGGATTCATTTACAGTATTAGGGAACCATTAAGGCGCCATATAAAAGCATCAAGAAGTACCATGTCATGGGATCTTTAAAGCCGAAGTACTTCCGCACAACTGACACGGCTCTGTGTCTAACATTTTCTCCGCCCATGTTGTTCACCGCTCAACACACACTGAGCTTCCACCACTCTCACGCCACTGCAAAACAGTCCCCCTCTCAAACAATGTCCCGTGGCACCACGTTCCACCGCTCTGGGTTCCCGATGTTTTGTACGCACACACTCACCGGTATTGGGATATAGGAAAAATCATTTAAAAAAAATAAAAAAAACACTGGTATTTGGTATGAACTGGTATACCGCCTAGCCCTACTCCAAAGTTAGCTGTTCAAGCCCAGCTTCAACAATTTTTTTATGTCCTTGAGCTCGACACTTCTCTGCATATGACTGAATTGATGAAGGCATTATATGAGAGTGATGGTAGTCGGAAAGACCACTGAAACTGACTTTTGTGATACAATTCTTTTGTGCAAGGGGAATTTTATCTATTTTAAGTTAGTGTTGTCACAATATTAAAATTTTAAACATGATTTTGATACTAAGGAATAGACTCGATACCCAACACAGTGTAATTTGAACAATGCGGCCTTATCTCTGGGTAATCCCTCAGTCGTCCCTCAGGTAGGTTCCATAATATTCATGGGCGTATACTGTGCTCTTATACTCCTTCTGATGCACCTCAAGATCATTCCAAAGCTATTCAGGAAAGGTTCATTTCTGTCCTGTGAATGTAACGTTTTTAGTATCAATACCTGCTCAAATGAGTATCTAGTTTTGATATTAGTTTTAGTATTGATACTGTAAGTATCTGCTTTTCAATACTTTTAAAAGCCATACTTTTAGTACTTCTAGTCTTTATTTTATTTTACCTAAAGCCTGACTTGAAGTTTGTGTTTTAAACTAACTTTATTGATGCACAAGGGAAAATATTGGACACAGCAGCTCACACATCGTAATATTTTATAATAACAAAGAGAGAAAAAAAAATAAAAAATCAAATTAAGCAGCAGAAACTGGTGTCAAATAAGGCATAACTGTATAAATGTATATGTCAGTCAAAATAAAACATTGCAAATATAGTAAAAAAAAACAAAAAACTTTTAGCTATACAAGAATTTTGCAGGTTGTTTAGGGACAGCTTCACAATACCCACCTCTAGACAGTAGTTTTTACATTCAAACACTAGAAAACAGCTTCTTGTGTTTTACTGCATTGAACTTGCACTTCACACCTCAATGCTTGTGTGTTTCCTGGAGACCCGTTATTGACACTCAGCTCCTTAAATCCAGCCTCACAATTGGCCACGACTGCTGAAGTTTAATGTCACGCACTTAAAGCGTTCAAAAGACACGCCGTTTTCACCACTTTCCCACCTCGCTCAATTGACTTTTTATATTTATTACGGCAATTACGGAGGCATTTACGTCTTCCCCACAATATTGTTTAAGTTGGTCTAATTTTGGGTCTTTTGTCTGAGTGGAACTGAAATAGTAAGCATATTTTTATCTGAACGGGACATTTATAGGTCAATTTCCACTCATTATAAGCTGTCCAAAAGTGGCCCCATAGTGGATTTTATGTTTCCGTGTATAAAGAGACTGTGTTTGCTTTGCTGCTGGCTTTAACAATATTCAGAAAGTTTAGGGAAATATTGCTATGGTGGCACAGAACAAGCTTCCAGTAATAGAAAGTTGTAATTAAACACAGGCATAGAGATTGTACATGTGTATAAGAATGTGTGTGAATGATTGAGTGCCTTGAATTTGGAAAAATGCTATATAAAAATCTGACCATGTACCATTTTATTAAGTTATCAGTAAAATAAGCCTATTATAGTCATTCATAAAACATTCCTGGATAGAATATAACATATAAAATGTCAATAAAGCAAATTGTTATTAATCTTGGCACTATACAAGGTTAGGTCTATTGACTTATTAGACTAGACCAGGGGTGGGCAAACTTTTTGACTCGTGGGCCACAAAGGGTTCTAAAATTTGACAGAAGGGCCGGACCAGGAGCAGGTGATTTAGTGTTTTGGTAATCCACCTCATAAGAGCAAAAAATAACATGGGATATGTAGAAAACCTGTGCTTTATTTCAATTAAAAATGAACAAAAGCATTACAACAAAATGTCCATCTTTCAAGTTCCATGGTGTTTAGCTATTTATTGAAATGACTCTTAAAACACAGAAATTTTTTATAAAATACAGCTTTTTTATTACTAACAGTTACTATTTTAAAGCACTGAAAGTTCTGTTCTCCTTCAGGTTCTTTCGTTCTTTCGTTGACTGTTTTGTCTTCTTTAAAAACCGCTACAGTCTCTTGGCATATCAGGCATACAGCAGCTGATAAGTATTCGGTGAAAAAATATTTACTTGTCCACTCCTTATTAAACACTTTTCTTTTCTTAGCTCCGCTCATCTTTACAGGAGGGCTGAGGGGTTAAAGAGTAAAGCACAAATGTGGAGTAATACGCCTCAACAAAGGTCAGTGTATGTAGTGCTCCAGCTATTGGAAAACGCCAGAATTGCAGGGAAATTAAAACATTAAAACATTAACAAGGTTTATTAATATAATTTCTTCAAGTTCGGCGGGCCGAATTAAAAGTCTTAACGGGCCGCATATGGCTCATGGGCCGTTGTTTGCCCATGCCTGGACTAGACCAATGGAGCAACCTAAAGCAAGAGCATAAACCAAAAATGAAGTCCTTTTCCTCTCTTTTCCTTCCTTTTGCTCCTCTAGAATAATACAGAGCAAATCTTAAGTACCTGTTTTCCTCTTTACCTGTGAGAATGTATTTGCGTTTAAGAGGACTGCCGGACGTTGCTGGTGGTGTGTTTGATATACAGACAAGAGGCCATCACTGTTATTGTGATTTCTTATCTACTACAGTCACACCATTGACCACTGATACACAAACTGGGAAAACTGGTCTGGACTCACTGACTGATACAGGGACATTTCAGAACTTGAGTATGTAGGTTTGGTTTAATTTTGAATGCTGATCTCATTGTAATTAGCCAAAATATATTAAAGTAGTATTCATAATTTGTATAAAAAAATCTAAACCTGATAATAATATTTAAAGGTCCCATGGCATGAAATTTTCACTTTCTGAGGTTTTTGAACGTTAATGTGAGCTCCCCTACCCTGTTTAGCCCCCCCTGGCTAAAAGTTCCAAAATGTCTAAACTGAGCATTTGCGGTCCTTTTCTGCGTTTGAAAAAAACACAGCTCAAATGGGCTATTCTGAACAAGGAAACTTTCTGACGTCACACGGAAAATGCAGTTCCACCTCCCGTCTGTCTTCTACCCACACTCTCTTTAAATCACGCCCAGAGAGTTTGGACCGCGAATGAGCTACACAATGCGAAATGCGTTTTTTTTATTTGCCTGGAGGCACGTGAGAGTGTTTCCAGGCTCAGAAGTCCTTTATCCAGCAGTGGTTTAATTTTATTTTCTGTGAAAATGTGTTTTTTTCATTGAAATGCCTCTCCTTTCTTCCTTCGCGCTTAAAACACAGAAGTGGGGCTGGCGCACAGCGCACCGCTAAAACAAGGAACCAGCGGCGCATTTGACCCCCCCACTCGCAGCTCTGACCTGTCTCTGTCCTTCTCATTTGCATTCAAGCAACAACGCTCAGAATGAGGTGTTCAGAGAGATGTTTTTTGATCATGTCTGTGTAGATGTGTCTTTCTCATGCACTGAGTCTTGATTTTGAAGAAGGATTCATTTACAGTATTAGGGAACCATTAAGGAGCCATATAAAAGCATCAAGAAGTACCATGTCATGGGATCTTTAAACGTGCACTGTGTACCTTTTCTGGTTGAGGGTCTGCCACCTGCTTGACTTGGATGTTATTGTTTTTGTATTATGGCATTTAATTTAACTATTTCCATGGAGACAAGGAGCCACATCACCAGGCCAAGGCCAAGTTACAGGTCAGATGTGTAGAGAAGATGTGAAGAACAATAACTAAAAAGAAGAGAGAGCGAGAGAGGTTATTGATCCTAAGGGAAACTCAAGTTTTATTGCAGCAAACTGTTTTGCTGCAACACTTACACGGCACATTTCAGTGGTCTTTGTGTCCCAGTCAAAGGTCTGAGTGCAGTTTAACAGGAGGAAAAGTGTCCTGCAGCTCAGGCATCACAGCAGACTCCAGGGGGAACCCGGTGAATGCAACAGAAAGGCAGTGGTATTTCGGTCGGTGATAAAATAGTTCATTCCCTCAAAGTAGTTCCTCTGGAAGGTCTTCTGCCACATTTGCTCCCACATACAGTATGATGGAAAAGCCTGTAGCATCTCAAATGCTCATAGTCATCTCCTTAGCCTCTTGCACAGTCTCCATAGAAAATCAAAGTTCATTTCACACAATCCAACAGTCTCTTACTTGTGAACTGCACATGCTGCACCTCTTAGTTGATTAAAATCCCATGATATGATGCTAAAAAACTGAGCTCAAAAACAAAAATTTTATACTTCCCAGCACTGCAGGTAACTCAATAATTAGATCTTATTTTTGGTGAGTGTTAATTAACTGACAAATAAAGTTTTTTTTTTTTTTTTAAGAAATTCTTCTTATTTATTACTTCTGTCTACAAAATATGGTGATGAAAATGTTTTGTCCAGAATTATTAATTCAGTCAGGAATGGATGAGGTAACATGTTTCATTTACTCTGCTAAGAACAGCTTGATGTTATTAAAGCTGGTATTTGTATAGCAATCAATTTCCTACAGATTTCATGTAGGATTCCAGTAGAAGCTCTGGATGAAAAATATTTTTCATCATTTTTCATATATGCAGTTCATGTATTTCTTATTCATGTTTCATTTATTTCTGGTGCCAGTGAAGTGTGTGGAGGTCAAAGCTGCAGTCCTGTGGTTTGGAGCATAAAGCTCTATTTTTGTGGTCCTGGGTTCTGTGTGTCCTGTTAATGTGAGGTAGGGCAGCCTGAGGGAGGGGCAGCCTGGGGAATCTGAGACTGTGGACAGACTGTGGGATTACGGAGCCAAGAGGTCACCATTAAGACATAACAAGAATAAGGCCTGTCTCTGGAAGGGAGTTTAGATTTGGATAGTGTTATAGGCTTAAAGGTGAACTATACTTGCATTTTAGTTGTTCTTTCTATTCTAGAAGGTTTTATGAATATAATAAAATAGGCCTTGTTTACATTTTACTGGCCTCATTATTTATTGGCTTGTCCACCATCCAAACGGTGTGTTTTTTGAATCCCATGCATGAGAGCTGTAGTTGACTAAAGAAATTCTTCAGCTAAAGACATGTCCTGCCGATGGCACCTGTGGCAAACAGGTGGTTTCCCCATACAGTATGTAGTGCTTGTGCATTTCTGAAACTGTGTTCAATTTAAAGAAGGTGGAAAATGAATTTTTTTTTTACTAAAACAACAACACAGCATAGCCATGTGTTGCCAGTCATTGATGCTAATAATTTAGCTCCTTAACATAAACATAAAACTGTCTGCAGCAGACACAGAGAAAAAAAAAGATAAAGGAGCACCATGACTTGCACTGTCGTGTGTGAGCGTCTTTTCCTGAAAGCCTCAGATAAATCCTGGACAGATGTTCCTGTGAGTCCGGGTGGGCAGCAGAAGTCCAGGCTCTGAACAGGACACGCAGATGAGACCAGTCTGTGACAGGGGAACACTCAGGACATGCAGACGGAGCAGTCTGACATGAGCGCACTCAGGCTGCAGCTCCGTGTTATGAGGGGAGGAGCTTGGAGAGCCGGTAAAACTCCATTTTCACAGGATTACATTATATAGATAATTACAATATGGCAAAGTGTCTTTGACCTTGCACAAAATTTAGATATATTATAGGCTAAATATCAATATATTGCACAGCCTGACATTAAATGGTATTTTATTGCAAAAAAAAAAATCCTGGAACTGTGAGCAGGGTCATCTGTCCTTGGCTTGCGGTATCACCTGCTTGTTTAATGCCATACTGTGGCACAGTCCAGGGATTCCATGTTAAATCTGTAGGCTCCACAGTAGCAGACAATGACTCAAGACAAGTCAGTTTCAGTCTGTTTCCCCCTTGGCCTGGGTCCATACGCTTTACTTGTGTTGGCTTTTACAGTATATGTAATAAGTGTTTCCCGTAGCAGGAAGACGTCCCCAGTCACTTCCTCCCATACAAACGTGTTAAACAGTCATGCATCCTCAACACTGCGTCACAATGGCTGTTTACGCACTCACCGCAGCACTCTGAGAATCTCTCATGTTTCACACCAAATAAAAAACACTTTGGACCAGTAAACACTAAATACAAGAAGGTTATTCTCTGGGACATAGCTTCGTAAACAGCATTTTCTGCTGAAGCTTGTCTCAGTTACTTTTGTGGCACTGTTCGCTGTCAAGATCTTTTGTTTTGTTGCTTTTATTAAAAAGTTAAATCAGACAACTATACTATACAAAGAGTTATAGCCTTTAAAGGTGCACTATGTAACTTTTCTGTTGGGGGAGATGTTAATTTTCCCAGAATGTTCCACAGTATGGTATTATGGTATTTTTTTCCTCTGGCAGCACGGTGGCTGAGTGGCTAGCACTCATGCTTCACAGCAAGAAGGTTCGGGTTGCCCGGGTCTTTCTGTGTGGAGACTGCATGTTCTCCCCATGTCAGCGTGGGTTTCCTCCGGGCACTCCGGTTTCCCCCACCAACCCAAACATGCACCATAGGTAAAATCCTCCAGCATAGGTCCTGACCAAGACTAAATAACAAAACAAAATTATGGGGAAAGTCCCCAGGTCAAATATAGAAACAACTTCTCCTGTGCGAGATCAATAAAGGTCAATCTTCTAATCCTTGACCACTGTAAGGCGCTTTGTGCTACAATTTTGTATGAAAAGCGCCTTATAAATATTGTTTGATTGATTGATTGTCAAAATGCCTTGATAAAAACTCATTTTTACTGTGAGTGTGGGGGCACAAATCTGATTTGACCTGGCCTGGGGGCGTTACCTGCTTGTCACCATAGAGATAGATAGGTTTAATTAAATACTGTGGAACATTCCATGCATTGCAATAGGATTGTCATGGAGACAAACAGACGACTGTACCCCTCTCCAGTGTAATGATTAATAGTAATGCCACTTCCATATTATTTATAAGTTGATTATATAGAATTTATGTTTTGAGTCTTAAGTTTCATTACAGATGAGATCCTTATATATTACTGCTTAAATAATACTAAACAGCAATAACCTAAATAGAAATATTACAATAACCTCTACACAAAATCAGTGAAATACATTTATATTGTGTGTAACAAATCTTTCATAATATTTATAATTTTGTTACATTTCGATCTATTGACAGCTTCTGCCTCTTAAATTAAAATATACAGTTCTGGAAAAAAAATAAGAGACCACTGCAAAATTATAAGTTTTTCTGATTTTACTACTTATAGGTATGTGTTTGGGCAAAAGGAACATTTTTGTTTGAGTTTATAAACTACTGACAACATTTCCTCCAAATTTCAAATAAAAATATTATCGTTTAGAGCATTTATTTGCAGAAAATGACAAATGGTCAAAATAATTTAAAAGATACATGTTTTCAGAGCTCAAACAATGCAAAGAAACAAGATGAAATTCATTTTAAAACAACATAATACTAATGTTTACACCTAAGAAGAGTTCAGAAATCAATATTTGATGCAATAAGCTAGCCTGGGAATTCCCAGGCCGCTTCCGTTCGTTTCGAACTGGAAGGCGGCCTGGAAACTCGTCCAAGCGAGAGTCCCAGATTTAGGGCCCCAATCAGAGAGCGGGGGAGGGGTGGCAAGACGGTGACGCGTACTACATGACAAACGGAAGCTTGTAGTTTGAACTGACAACTGACATGATTGGCTATGGACTTACGTATACGCTCAATGATAGACATTCATAACGCCCAATAAACGGCCGTTGGCAATCGCTAACCACACCTCCGCTACGGGATTTTTCGAAGCGAGCTCCCAGACCCATATCTCACTTGTGATATGGTCAGGTGTTAACCAGACTAGCAATAAGCCTTATTTAATCACAGCTTTCATGCGTCTTGGCATGCTCTCCACAAGTCTTTCACATTGTTCTTGGGTGACTTTATTCCACTTCTGGCGCAAGAACTGAAGTAGCTCAGCTTTGTGTTTGTGTTGGAATTCAACAGACGCTGGAATGGAATGGCTGTAATACATGTAGAGATGCTGATTTCAGAAAAAAATGCAGCGGTCTCTTATTTTTTTCCAGAGCTGTATGTTGTAGTATTGGATCTTTTATTAGTGTTTTTTTCCCTTCAAATTAGGGATGATATATGTATCGGTGTATCGGTATTGTTCCAATATTGAAAATTTAGTTCATGTATGGCACCAGTATTTTTTTCTATGGATTTTAACTTAGACTTAGACTTAGACAAACTTTATTGATCCACAAGGGAAATTGCTTTGGGTACGGTAGCTCACTTAAAGCTTTATATTTGTATTGGCAAATATTGATTACTTATCACAATAGCAGGCCGAATATCGAATGTCAGTATCGGCTCCAAAAGTCCATACCCATCCATGCCTACTTCAAATGAATCAAAACAAGTCCACTCAGTTCTTTTTTGCGATTTTGCATATTTCTCTCCCTACATGCTACACCCTTTAGCTCAGTGATGGGGGTGCCCTGCTCAGAGTGGCAGGTCTCAGGAAGACTTAAACGCTTTTCTTTGACCAAACTCTTTAATATGGAGGAGAAAACCCCAAAGACAGGACCGAGCAAAGAGGTACCCAAATACCACGTCTAGCAACCTAAGCTGTGTATGCATTCACTCTTTTGAGCTGGAGTGAAGGGAGGCAGAGGAGATCAGGAGGGGGTCTGATGTTGTTTTTTTGCTTGGCTGGTCACAGTGTTGTGAGCACAGTGGAGTGAATGGGCTGCCGCTACAGACGGGATAAGGCGTCTAATGAGGGGGACTCCTGTGTCTCCTCTGTCTGCGCTTCTATAGCTCTGTGTGGGATCCCAAATTCTATGGGAATGGGTCAATGTCTTGCTTTCTATGCATGTGAGATGATAAATGATTGTGTTTTTGACCATTTGGAAAAAATATGTTAAGATGTTAGATGTATTATACTTGTTGTTTTTTAAAGGAATTGTATGTAAGATTTTCATTTTACATTACATAAATATTTTCATATCATAGACATTGATCATAGACTTTGAAAAACAATGGGCATGACGGCTAAACTGTTTATTTTATATTGTGGTGTTTTGGTTCTCAACACTATTTTCCAATAGTTAGAAAGCAGAATCATTTGGTTTGTCAGTTTCAGTGCTGAAGTCCAGTTGGTTTAAACCTAAAATGCGTCTCTCTGACCCCAGCACCTACAGCCACACATGAATCAGTGCTAGTGCAGCATCTGCAGCTCAGCGAGGAGTTTTTGAGCTTCCACATGGGGCATGGCCTGTCCATATACTGAGAATGACAAAAAGTTGTCAATCTTATAGTTGAAGTTCCGCTAATTTTTGCCTCCATGGAGATGTTATTGTCTGGAATGTGTGTAGAATCCCTCAGTCGTCCAGGTAGAATCCATGTCAAAAGGAAAAATTCAATTTGTCAACTGGACAAAAGTTTATTTGGTCGAATACGTTTCGCAGCTCATCCAAGCTGAAGCTCATCAGAACTGAAGAAGCAGCTTGGATGAGCTGCGAAACGTATTTGACCAAATAAACCTTTGTCCAATTGACAAACTGAATTTCTCCTTTTGATATTGTCTAGCACCTTTCTAGCATTTATGTATTTATTTGTTTTTATTTCTCTTAAATGCGTGAACAGTCCCTCAGTCGTCCAGGTAGAATCCATGATCAAAGGAGAAGTTCAGTTTGTCAACTGGACAAAGTTTGTTTGGTTGAAAACGTTTCGCCGCTCATCCGAGAGGCTTCGTCAGCTCTGGTTATTGTACTGGTTATTGTACTAAGCAGGGTCTAACCAGTACAATAACCAGAGCTGACGAAGCCTCTCGGATGAGCGGCGAAACGTTTTCAACCAAACAAACTTTGTCCAGTTGACAAATTGAACTTCTCCTTTGATCATTTCTCTTAAATGTGCATTCTTAGTGTGAGTTGGGTAATCATCTCACAGATCTGACCTGTAACGTGGCCTGGTCAGGTTATTACTCAAGTCGTCTGATTAGTTTAATGCCATACCTTGGACCATTCCAGACTGAGGAATATCATCGCTATGGAAATAAGCAAGTGACGGACCCCTCACCAGAAACCTAGCACACTTTTAACAATCATTAGCTTTGTTATTAGAGACATTTGCTCTGTATCTCATCAGAGTTTGTCAGTCCGAATCCCCAGTTTTGTTTCCTTGGCCAGGACACATCAGACACACCTGTGAATATTTAACTTTGAAATCTACTGGCCAATTTCAATACGGGTCCCAGTACTGATGTCTTCATGGATCCAACTCAAGATAAGAGTACTGTTTTTGGCATAACTTACTTGGATTAAATTGCACGACCACTTAAATGTCCTCAATACACTTTAAGATACACAATATTTTTTTATGGGGGAAGTATCATTTTTCACTTTTCCCATTCTTCTAACACCTCATATAGACACATTAGCTGTTAACGTGTTCATTTGAAAGTCTCGTAGCAGCTACATACTATTTCCAATATTCACATTCTTTTATTTTCACATAAATCCAGTGTGTACACTCACCTGTGCTGCATACCTGTGTTTACGGCTCCCTTTAGACCAGTGGAAAGAATGCAGACTATAGAGACATACATTATTGACTAGAGTTAAACATATGGGCCGCTTTGTTATTGCAATCTGTCAATGCTGTCCTACTTAGAGCATGTACAAGTCCCTCCTTACGACTGAGGTATTTGAGACGATTTAGAGCTACAGCCTCAGAGATCCCCTGATGCAGATACAATGGTAGAATTGACAGAAATACTTGGTGAAATGATGTGATGGTTTTAGTGGTTTAAGTTGAGTTTTTTAAAAGTAGATTTCCCAGTACAAAGTTTTGCCTTGATAAAATAATGATAAATGAATACAGAATTACAACAAGACACAAATAAACCAAAACCAAGGTAATGTTAAGTAAAATTTTGAATAAATTGAATAAAAAACATAAATAAAAGAAGAAGTATATGTACTATACAGGTCTGGAGACCAAAATCAGCATCTCTACATGTATTACAGCCATTCCATTCCAGCGTCTGTTGAATTCCAACACAAACACAAAGCTGAGCTACTTCAGTTCTTGCATCAGGAGTGGAATAAAGTCACCCAAGAACAATGTGAAAGACTTGTGGAGAGCATGCCAAGACGCATGAAAGCTGTGATTAAAAATAAGGGTTATTGCACCAAATATTGATTTCTGAACTCTTCTTAAGTGTAAACATTAGTATTATGTTGTTTTAAAATGAATTTGATCTTGTTTCTTTGCAATGTTTGAGGTCTGAAAACATGTATCTTTTTTGTTATTTTGACCATTTGTCATTTTCTGCAAATAAATGCTCTAAATAATATAATATTTTTATTTGGAATTTGGGGGAAATGTTGTCAGTAGTTTATAGACTCAAACAAAAATGTTCCTTTTGCCCAAACACATACCTATAAGTAGTAAAATCAGACAAACTGATAATTTTGCAGTGGTCTCTTATTTTTTTTTCCAGAGCTGTAGATGACTATCAAATATTACTGTTTTGCACTTCTGTTTTCCTTGAAATTTCATTACTTTAAAGGTTCATTGTGTAACTTTTCTGGTAGAGGGTTCGTCACCTGCTTGTTTCTATGGATATGTCATTGCTCTGCCTGGAATGTTCCACAGTATGACATTAAACAACTCTATCTGTAATTATTCTATTACAGGTGTTTTTTCAGCTCAAAAATACCTAGAAAAACAGGCATTTTGACTGTGAGCGGGGTTGTCTCTCCACAGATCTGACCTGTAACTTGGTCTGGTTTGGCTTACGTGACGATAGAAAGGTTCAACACCACATTTTGATACATTCCAGACAAAGCAATAACATTCCAAGGAGGAAGAACATTTGATCTTCACCAGAAAAGTTACACAGTCAGCTTTAAATCTTTACAGGCATTTAAGTCTTTATTGGGCAAAGAACTACTAAAGAAATCTAAAGAAATGAGCAACAATATGTTTTTGATTTGGCTCGGCGTAAACCATGTGTTAATGTGAGTTTTTATTGTTTTGAGTATATTTAAAACTGAGTATAATATAGAACTTACTGATTTTTATATGGTTTTGTGGTCCTCTTGTTACCATAAAACTCCTATCCAAGCAAAAAGGCAATAAAGACAGGCTCAAAACAGCAGTTAAACACATGAATCAGCCACGTAGCAGCCCTAGAATTAAGCCATTACTACTTCTCTTTTGATCACTTTTAAATGAGCGTTTGAAAAGTTTCCAGCTTCCTGTAGAGATGAAGGCAGAGTACAGGTCTTTAAAAAATCTTGTTTACAATTGGGATGAAACACGTGTTGTGATTGTAACTTCAAGTGGCCCTGCTGCTCTGTTCTTTAAACATACAAGAGCCCAAAGGCAAAATCCACAACTTAAAAGAAAGTGGCTATTAGTGCAGCAGTTATAGGATGAAGCGAGATGTTAAAGCCAATGTAAAGGAATAAGAAATAGGGTTATGAAAAATGTGTAGTGTAATGTGTTGTTTTGGTGCATTTACTGGAATTTAGACTTAGACAAACTATTTCACACATCACAATATATTATGGTAAATGGTCACATCTTTATACAGCGCTTTTCCACCTTCAAGGCACCCAAAGCGCTTTACAACAAGGAACCATTCACCCATTCACACACATTCACACACCAGTGTACACAGACACTGGGGGCGAGGAGGGTTAAGTGTCTTGCCCAAGGACACAACGGCAGCATTCATCTGTGGGAGCATCAGTGGATCTGACCGCTCAACCATTGATGTTTCTTATGTCAAGAGCGGGATTTGAACCGCCAACCTTTGGATCAGTGGACAAACGCTCTACCAACTGAGCTACTGCCGCCCCTATTATAATACCAAAGAGTACAAAAAATATAAATGGCAGCAGAAATGACAAGAGACTGGTGTCAAATAAGACATAATTATATAAATGTATATGTCCAAGTAAAAATAAAATAGAAAATAAAAATATCTCAGCTATAAAGAAGAGGTTGTAAGAAAAACAGTGCAAAATGCTTATGATGATTGACAGGACATGGGGTTATCTGTTACATAAGGGTGAAATTTCTATATTTTATTTTATAGTATATGGCAACGCTCACAAAATCAGTCATTGTTTTATGTTTTTTTCCCACCTGAAGAGAAAAGGAGATTCAGTTGTATTATTATTTATTTTACCAGACATCACTATACCATTTTTATGATAGAAATTATTCAAATTATATGCAAATTTGACTAAATGATTGAAACAACAGTCAGCACAACAAAGAATATTATTATTTTTAAGGTGCACTATCTTTGCAGGTTGAGAGTCTCTCTTCTGCTTGCTTGAATGCATGAAATAATTCTTAGGGCCTGTTTACACGAGAACGCTTATGGGTAAAAATGACAAAATATTTTATCGGAAGTGCCTTTTGTTTAGACGGTGACGGCGTTTTGGGGGCTTAAAAACGCAAAAAACTGAAACCGCCCTCCAAAGTGGAAAACTTGAATACTCTCCGCCATAGTGTTTTCGTCTACACTGCCCCAAGACACAAAACTCTGGTCAAATCTGCTGACGTCCCGTGCGCGTTTACGTCACATCGGTCCATATATCAGTCCATATCGGTCCAGTGTCCTTTGTTTGGCAGGAATCCCAGTCCGCACCTTGTTGCGCCTTCGTTGCTTTGTAGTTTAATGTGGTCTGAAGCAATAGTTGAACTTCTTCATCTGACCACACATTTTTTTTGCTACCAGTAGCCATGTTTTGTTTTGCTTTTTGCAGATGAGAAGACGGAATATTATACATATGCAGGCGGACATAGTGATAATGTATCACAGCACCACCTAGCCGCTTGGCATGCATACCCAATCGAATTCCACACACATTTGCGTCACCGTATGTACGCAGATTTCCTCCCGAAAACGCTCATCTGAACGCGGAATAAAATATGAAGACGCAACGTCACTTTTCTTCTTCTGTTCAGACCGTCATCATATAAACAGCCTTAATCTGAGAGAATTTCCTTCTCCACAGATCTGACCTGTAACATGGCCAATATAATCCACCTTAATCCAATTACTATAATCCTTTTACATTCTGGCCAATTTTTCCTAAAACGCCTGATTGAAATGAGCCCAATTCAAACTGATTGAGTGTCTGAAACGTTTGGCGTACAGACAAAAGACTGGACTCTGTGTGACACTGAGGCGCTGTAGATTTGGCCTCTATCTGATCTACTCTGATTATAAATGGAAACAAACTCAACACAGAGGAAATCAGACTTCCTGCCTGGATTTTTATTTTTTTATTTTATTTTAGAGTAGGTATAGCTGGTGTCTGGAGGAATCGTCCAACTCACACTAGATTCAACCCAGATTTGTGGATTTGGAGTACAAACTGCTCTTGAATTTGTTTTGAAAATAAGTGGGTTACAGCCTTTCATTAATATTTACATGTGATCTTGATAATTCCCTTAATTCCCTTTTTTATCAGATGGTTGACAGATGGTTTTTAACCAGGAATTTACCCAGGAATTTGATAATGGAATTTATGTACTTGGGACTCAAGAGGATTATACCTTAGACAAAACAGTTCCAGAAAATCTCTCAAAACTATCCTATTCATTCACTATAGCCAAATTCAATTCAAAACATCCTTGAACCAGCACCGTGGGACTAAAAAACCTTAGAACTGAACCCCAGCCTCTTCACAAACAAAATAATTTTGTAAAATACACCAAAAAATACTCTTGGTGATATATCGATACAGCAGCCCATGATATCGATACTGTATCATCAGATTAAACGATACCATATATCGATATTTTGATATTTTTGCACACCCCTAATGCTCAGGTTCAACATGTGTGAGAATGAAGCATGAAGTTTTTCAAGGTATTTTTAAGCAGTAAAAAGACGCACCAGATGGATCAGTTTAATGCTCTACTTTGGAACTTTTAATGAATGAATGATTCTTTATTTGACTTAGACGTTACTGACCAGACGTTCCTGTTTAAATGATGGTTTTTATCCAGGAATTTACTTAGACTTAGACTTAGACAAACTTTATTGATCCACAAGGGAAATTGTTTGGGTACAGTATCTCACTCATCAAATATAATATACAGGGTGTCCATAAAGTCAATTTATTACTTTATAATTTATTTAAACAATTTATTACAAAGGCAGTTGTTGAGATATATTAACTAGATTTATTTTATTTGAATGAGTGTTTATTAAAGTTTTTTTCACTTCATTTAATAGACCTCTATATGAGCACCATTAGTTGCACGAAGCACATCAAGACGGTACTCAATTTCTTGCCATGTTCGCTGTAGGATAGTCTCATTAATGGTGGCAATGGCTTCACAAATCCTTTGCTTCAAGTCAACCGTAAGTTCTTGTGGAGGACCTTGTGCACAGAGGTGTAGTGGGCGTGGTACGCGGGGGTACGCCGTCCACCCACTTCTCCCGACATGAGATATAAAAAAATAACAATATAAAATATCAAACCGGAGCTATTGGCAATGGTGAAAACAACCTGCATAGGCTTGTGAGATATCTTGTGAGATTCAATTTTTACTTCGGTTTTAGCCCTGCACTAAAATGACAACTCAGCAGAAAAACATTGATTTTTATTTTCGGAAAGACGCCACCAGTATTCAGACACCCAAGCAAGAGACTTTGTGTGAGCAACCAGCCAGTGCCAACACCGAAGTTCTCACTTCTTCAACTAATGCTAGCCATACAGCCTGTGGTGATGCTAGACGCGGAGGTGGCGGGGAGCTCCAGCAGCTCACCGTTCGCGATTTGGACTGAAGACATGTGGAAGAGAAAGAAGGAGGCCTATCCCTGGATCGACGATAAGGACGGGAAACTCGGCTGCAAGGTGTGCTCGTCCATTAGTGATTTGTCTGTATTCAAAGCCCAGGGTTCACGAATGGGAGACGAATGGTGTTCCTACAGGATTAGCCATAGTGGAACAGATAAGAGCTAGTCTGGTTAACACCTGACCATATCACAAGTGAGATATGGGTCTGGGAGCTCGCTTCGAAAAATCCCGTAGCGGAGGTGTGGTTAGCGATTGCCAACGGCCGTTTATTGGGCGTTATGAATGTCTATCATTGAGCGTATACGTAAGTCCATAGCCAATCATGTCAGTTGTCAGTTCAAACTACAAGCTTCCGTTTGTCACGTAGTACGCGTCACCGTCTTGCCACACCTCCCCCGCTCTCTGATTGGGGACCTAAATCTGGGACTCTCGCTTGGACGAGCTGCCAGGCCGCCTTCCAGTTCGAAACGAACGGAAGCGGCCTGGGAATTCCCAGGCTAGATAAGAGCACAAATGACACCTGTGTGTATTTCAGCAAGTTGAGTATATGGCTTTTTTTTTTTTTTTTGGGGGGGGGGGTGATTCACATCCATGACGTCACAAATCGCGTACACCCACTTAAAAAATCCCCACTACACCACTGCTTGTGCATTGTTGAACGTGGTAGTTGCAACTGTCTGACAGCAGTGCAGATTGACTTCGTAGGCGAACGAGCAAAGGCTTGTGAAACACGATCGATGTTTTCCTCAGATGTTCTCGGTCGCCCGCTCCTCCCTTTATCCAACACTGTCCCTGTCTCCATAAACTTCTTGTTTATCCACCATCGCGTCCTATGCACGAATTGAAGGACGCGATGGTGGATTTTTTCCATACTTAGTTTCGCTGAGTCTGAACATCCGATTTTGTCTCAATAAACCAGGATACACATTGTGCCTTTTCTTGAGGAGTAGCCATTTTATAGGGGTTCAGTTTCCATCAACACAGCATCTGAAACAAAAAATTTTAATGTGAATAAAAACTTGAATAAACACTGATTAAAATAAAACAAATCTGGTTAAGATATCTCTGCCTTTTCAGTAATTTTTTAAAATTGTAATGGGACTTTATGGACACCCTGTATAACAGAAGGTAAAAAGAAAAAAATCGATGGTATAGCAACTCAGGAATTTGTTAATAGAATTATGTACTTGGGACCTCAAGAGGATTGTACCTTAGACAAATAGCTCCATAAAATCTCTCAAAACTATCCTAGTCATTCACTATAGCCAGATTCAATTCAAAACATCCTTGAACCAGCACCGTGGGACTGAAAAACCTTGAATTTAAACCTCCAGCCTCTTCACTCTGCAGGTCGCCTATTGGCTCATGTACTACTTTGTCTTCACTTCCTTCAGCATCCAAATCTATGTCCACCTCTACTCCACAGCACCTGCACATATCCTGTTAACTTTACTGTAGCCAACAAACTGTCCGCCGGTATCTCCCTTGTATCTGGGTTGGGTCCGTGTGAAAGAGTGGCCTGTATGGAAAGACCAGGTGCAGCGGGAGTGTGTTTTTATCTTCTTTTCTTTTTGTTTTTTTAATCTTTCCCTACGCTGTTCGGATCTTGGACATTTTTCCTTTTCATCAGCTCTGGAATGGGCAGACGGTTCCTGGAAGAAGACCACACGGAAACTATAACTGTAACTATTGTTGCAGAGTCTGGAGCTGTGTTCAAAATTAGAATGGATTTTAAACCAAGAAAAATGTATGGCTAATGACAACAATACAAGTGAAAGGTTCTGATTTTTACATTAAAAGGCCCAAATTACTGTATTTTCTGATCTGTTTTCTTATGTTGGTTCCTCATCACAAACATACCTAGAGTTTTGCTTTATTCACACATTTTTAATCCTGAATATTTAAATTGAAACTCTTCTCTCAAACTGAAAACACAACCAGGTCACAGTGCTCCACAGTGTTTTTAAACTCCATACAAGTTCACCAGAATCATTTGGATGATTTCAGCCCTGGATTTGCCAGTCTCTACTGAACAAAAGCTAAAAGGTAGCTGTTAACTTGTAAACTACCGCTTCATGACATCACAAGGCGGAACATATTTTGAGCTTTAGATATGTAGATTAATAACAAATAATTACTCAAACATGCGTGAATGAAACAAAACACAACTCAGATATGTTTCTGATGAGGTAACAACATCATAACATCACAAGAGTCAATTTTATGTAATATAGAACTTTAAAATGTGAACAGTTCTTGTTTATTTTATATGGTTTGCAGTAGTCCAAAGTTATTCCTCACTTAACCTTATGCATTTAGAGCCTCCTAATTATTCATCATGATGTTTTTTAAGTGCATTTCACAGAGACCAGACTGGGTTTTAGAGACAGTTAAAAATAACAACAGCTAGCATGCTAATGTGCACTTGGACAATAAAGCACTTTATAATTAGATATAAACAGCACACAACAGACCTCAAGGGTTGCTTATACATATATTGATATGTTATGATTTAATTAATTGGACAATTATTACTACTGTTTGCGCCACCACTACAAATATTTGTCACGAAGTAGAGCAGAGCAGAAAGGACCCAAAATGCAGGACTGCATTTGCAAAGTTGTTTAATATAACAAATAATGATTGACCAAAATCCAAAAAGGCATGACATGACTAATAATGACAAAACACAAAAATCCAAACAGATGTGACAGTCACTGCGTGTGCATTGGCGAGTGTAATCCGATTGCAAATGGATTGGGATCGTATCGAATTCATGTGCACAGGCTAAGGATCGTATAGGGATTGGTTTCCGGAATTCGATTGGAACCCCTGGCTTAGGCCGATAGTAATCCGCTTGATGCCGCCTTGTGCACGATATTAGATCGGATTGGTGTACTGCGCATGCGCCAGGGATTTCACCCGGAAATGGCAGGAGGCGCCGTTGCCGTCATAAGTAGCGATTGTTCCCGGAAAAGTCAGACGAAATCATGTCTGCTAAGAAAGAATGCACAACACGTACACCAATACTGCTCCGTCAGAATCCTCGAGCACCATCTTTGTATACCGCCACATAGTTTGTTGTGTTTTTATTGAGTAGCCATCACCTGGAAGTAGTTGGACTACAGCGCCGCATAGTGTAGCGGAGCCGGCCAGGTCGTTGACCATTATCCGATTACATGAGCTTCATGTGCACTGGGATCTGAGGAGAGACCACCCGCAGAGTAACGGGATCGGATTTGGAGAAATCCAATCCGATCCTACCATGTGCACACAGTGACTGAGAATGAACCAACCATAACTGGACTCAGCAGACTGCACCTCTGACATCTGGATTTTACTCTCCAAGCATCGCCTACACCTGGATTCTTAGTAGAATGACCTACTCCATCAGACCTGGTCCCTGCTGGTCCCTGTTGAACATGCTGCCCTGTGTTGACCTTCCTTGTGCCCAGAGCCAAGACAAGAGTCTCCGTCTGGGGTGATTTTGTTCTCTTCTCTTCTCCGTGCCACCGCTGGACATAATTCTCTTTCCGGGGTGGTTACCTGTTCTTCAAGACCTCCCTGTGATGTCAACACAGTAGTTGCTTCCTGCTCATTGCCTGGATTCGGTTAAGCAGGTTTTTGCTCCTGACCTGTGGCCCTCACTACACCCTGTCTTGCCTTCGTTGGGGTCCTCCGTCTTCCCCAATTCTCAAGACTCATCATTGTCTTTGAGTCTTTGGGTGTTTCCAATCAACTCCTGCCACCGCTGGACTTATTTATTTTTCATACTTTACTAGTACTGCCTTCATGGCCTCTGGACCTTCCTAGCTGTTTTCTAGTTTACTGTCTACTACTGTCCAGTAACTCTTATATAATCTATGTTTTCCATGTATTATTATTTATATCAGAGTACA
This sequence comes from Paratrypauchen microcephalus, assembly GCA_036785185.1. Lineage (NCBI taxonomy): Eukaryota > Metazoa > Chordata > Actinopteri > Gobiiformes > Gobiidae > Paratrypauchen > Paratrypauchen microcephalus. The sequence goes on along the minus strand of JAVJIX010000005.1, from coordinate 388,758 downwards.
TAGTGTACAAATGTGAACATGGTGTTATCCAGAGATTGCCAACACTTCCAGGCTCTTATCAAACTCCAGACATAGATACACCAATCCTTGCTCTTGTTTATGTGCTTAATATCTTGTCAAATGGCCCTGATGATAAACTGTACTTTCTTCACTCTCTTAAAAAACAAAGCAAAGAGAAACAAAGCTAAGAGAAGATGTCGCGTTGTGTAAGAGTAGGGCCCCTTTCCTATGTTCTTTTTCCTCGCACTTCAGTGTCAGAGCAGATGACATCATCAGCATGTTTCCTCTTCCCGAAACTCGAGTTTTCCTAAAACGTGGGACAGTTTTTTTCCTGTTCAGATCTGCTGCTGCTACTACTACTTCTACTATGACTACTACTACTACTACGACGACTGCAATTTCGCACATCCGTAGTAATATTTCCACAATTAAAGGGCCAATATTGAGCTTTTTCTGGTCAATGTTATAATTTCTCATCTGGTTTCCTCATCAAAAACAGACCTGGAGTTGTGTTTTGTTCCATTCACACATATTTAACACACAAATCCTGCATATTTAGGCTGAGCTCTTCTCTCAAATTGAAAACACTCCTTGTGGTATCATGTGGCAATATAGGAAGTGCTCCACTGTGTTTTTAAACTCCATAAACCTTCACTAGAAACACTGGGATAATTTAAATTCATTTTGAGCTTTGAAGTAGGGATGTCAACAATTAATCGACTAACGATAAATTGTCGCTCAAGACATTGGTCGAACAAAATGCATTAATTGTAATTAATCGCTAATCGCGGACACGCGCACCCGCGTGGTCACGAAACAAGGCAACCGCGCACCGTGCTGCGCCAAGCTCGACTCACAGCCAGCCGCAGGCACCAACGGCACTGCCCGGTGTACGCGCGGGCCTCGTCCGGGGCTGCTGAGCACGAGATCGAACCGCGGCGCCCGGTGTACTGCCGAAATGCGTAGTTTCAGCCCGAGCCACAAACCAGCAGCGGCACGTGGTGGTTTAATCCTGGTTTAGTCCAGGTTTAGACCTGGTTTAGACCTGGTTTAGACCTGGTTTAGACCTGGTTTAGACCTGGTTTAGTCCAGGCCCAGTCCAGGTTTAGACCTGGTTTAGTTCTGGTCTAGACCTGGTTTAGTCCACGTTTAGTCCTGGTCTAGTCTCTTAGCCAATCAGGACGTAGAACACAATGTTACACTATAAAAAAATGTTACACTATTAAAAAAAAATTGAAAAAATAAAATAAAATCTGCGAACCGCGATAGAGCGAGGGATTATTGTATTTTGTTATTCAGCATCAATACATTTGTCTGCATTTTACTAAGGAATAATTAATTGAGGAATATACAATATAATAATACTATGATATATTTTGACTCAGTGTTATGTATACTATAGCTTATATTCTTAAAGACCCTATTGAAACACTAAAATTCAGGTGAAAAACGCCTCTTATCAGTTAATCGTTAATCGATTGATAAGGTCAATCAACTATCAATTAATGAATTAATCGATAATTTGCATCCCTACTTTGAAGATGTAGACCGACTAATAAAAAACGATTACGCAAACGTGTGAATGAAACAAAACACAACTTCAGGTATGTTTTGGATGAAGTAACAACATTTTAACATGGCTTAAAGCTCAATTTGGCAATTTTGCATAATATAGGACCTTTAACAGCAATATTTTCTCCATTCTTCTGATGCATTCAAAAGAGAAAATCAAGGAAAAAGATGTCTTTCTTTTCCCAGAAATCCCCAGCACAGACAAGAGAAGTTCCCACAATACACTGTTTACATTGAGCTAACTCTCCACTACCTCAAACTTATAACACTTAAAACACACTTGCTTTGAGCCACTGTCTTTGAGTGAAAATGTTCAAGTAAATATTGATCTTCTGTGATCTGTTCAGAGGGATCTGTGTTGTGGTTGCTCAGTAGACTGGAGCAGACAGGGGTTGGACTCGGGTCACACTGGCTGCAGTAAGTTTAACATTAACTTTGACTTTGTTATCTCAGTGTTGTCAGCTTAAATTTTGGTACACACTGCGTTATGGCTTGTCTGCTCTATATTTGGAGATTTGTAGAAAACGTCAAACTTTACTTCACAAAACAACTTATACTATGGTGTTGTGTATTTAAAACTGTTCAGATTTCTACAAACATGATCTGAAAGGCATATGGGTCCTAAGGTATGAACCACTAAGATAATTCTCATACCTTAGGGCCCGATGTCCAAGTAGCAAATATCAAACTATGATACATTACGTTGCAATATTATATTATTTTTAGGGCTGTCAAACGATTAATTTTCTTGATCGCAACTAATCTCAGAAATTTCATAGTTAATCGCGATTAATCGTGATTTATTTTGCATGTTTAAAATTGATATCTTGCAGTAAGACCGTTCGAATCTAAAGTTAAACTCACAATGCAAAAGGCTATATTTTACAATTATTCTACATGTTTTAAGGCTGTAAATGCCTCACCACACACATTATTCGCTTTTCTCAGACGGTAATTAACCTTTTCTCACATATCTCTCTCATTTAAACACTCAAACTTTCATAGATTTTCAACAAAGTGTATTAATAGTGAAGCGTGGCAGTTCCGCCGGGAGCCCCGCCGCGCCCGCACGCGCAAGGAGCACGGAGACATGAGTCACTGGATCCGCAGGAAGCACCGCGCTCATCCAACGACAGCACTGCCACGTCCCGGGACGCGACGCGCACCAACCCCTTGGAGAAGTGCGCGATACGTGCACCCCTCATCATGGTCAAATCCGTGACAGAGCAGCACAACCGGCGCAAGCACGAGATCGAACCGCGGTGCCCGGACCGCGTCCTCTCAGCCCAAGCCACAAACCAGCTGTTTAATCCTGGTTTAGACCTGGTCTAGTCCCGGTTTAGTCCAGGTCTAGACCTGGTCCAGTCCTTGTTTAGTCCAGGTCCAGTCCAGGTTTAGACCTGGTTTAGTTCTGGTCTAGACCTGGTTTAGTCCACGTTTAGTTCTGGTCTAGTCCTGGTCTAGTCCAGTCCTGGTCTAGTCCCGGTCTAGTTCCAGTCTGGTCCCAGCCCCCTCCCCCGCGTCCCCCATCTATCAATCGGCAAAGGTCTACAGTCTCTTAGCCAATCACTATAAAAAAAAGTTACACTATTAAAAAAAAAAATCCACAAAACAGCGAGGTGCCACGAAACTGGCACCTCGCTGTTTAGTGAACTGCGATAGAGCGAGGGAACACTGTACTTGGTTTAGTCCTGGTCTTGTCCAGTTTTAGTTCTGATTTTATTCCCTGATTTTTATTCCCAGTTTAGTAGTATAAGTCTCATTTTGTTGTGGTGCTTGTGAAAGAGTGAATGCAATTTAAAATAACAGTGGTCCCTTGTTTATTGCGGTGGTTATGTTCAGGACCAAAAAGGCAGTGGTCCTTCATCAGCCAAGAGACAGAACTATGGCTACTAAAACTATACAGTGGTCCCTCGTTTATCGCAGTGGTTATGTTCTAAAAATAACCCGCAACAGGCAAAATCCGCAAAGTAGTCAGCTTTATATTTTACAATTATTCTACATGTTTTAAGGCTGAAAATGCCTCACCACACATTATACACTTTTCTCAAACTGGCACAGACATTTGAGACATTTTCTCACATTTCTCTCTTGTTTAAACACTCAAACTTTTGTAGATTTTCAACAAAAAAGCACAGTATTATAGAATGAAACCAAAGATCCAAACCTGTTTTCAGGCCCTAAACATATCGTGTGTATTTCACAGTTCCTCTGACCGAGCCTCTTCGTCCTGGCGCGGCTTTGCTGTCGCGGGTTTTGTCTGGGAGAAAACTTGCAAACATACAGCACTCCAGAGTCACACTGTTAGCGATCGAACATTTGTATAAATTTGGCAAATTGAACACATTCTGTACTGTACAGGAGACATGGCCGGAGGAGAATGACTGACAAATCGGCAAAAGTCTACAGTCCCTTAGCCAATCAGGACACAGAACACAATGCGCGTTGATACAATATTTTAAAAAATTGGAATAAAAAAATTTGCGAAACAATGAGGCTGCTAAAGGTGAACCGCGTTATAGTGAGGGACCACTGTATTGTCAATCTCAAAATAAATGTATTTGTAAAATTACAACAAAAAAAAACTTGGTGTTACCAGTTATACTGTTCTGGATGTCTTGCCCACAGTTTTCAAATATATAATTCTTAAAGGTGCACTGTGTAACTTGTCGTTTATCGCGTTTATCACAGGGGTTATGTTCTAAAAATAACCCAGGACAAGCAAAATCTGCAAAGCTTTATATTTTACAATTATTCTCCATGTTTTAAGGCTGTAAACACCTCACCACACACATTCTGCACTTTTCTCAGACTGGAAGTAACGTTTTCTCACATTTCTCTCTTGTTTAAACACTCAAACGTTCGTAGATTTTCAACAAAAAAGCACAGTATTAGAGAACGAAACCAAAGTGTATTTCGTGTGTATTTCACAGTTCTTATGACCGCTTCGCTGTGGCGGGTTTTGTCAAGGAGAAAACTTGCAAACATACAGCACTTCAGAGTCACACACTCACAGGAGACACGGAGGAGAATGACTGACGAATCAGCAAAGGTCTACAGTCCTTTAGCCAATCAGAACGCAGAAATGCGCGTTGATAGACTATAAAAAAAAATTTTTGAATAAAAATCTGCGAAACAGCGAGGCCACGAAAAGTGAACCACGATATAGCGAGGGACCACTGTATTTAATTAAAATGTATTTTATTTTAGTTTGTTCATTTTCAAAATGTAATTCTATGGCACAAAACCAAAAAAAGAGGTTATATGCAGTGTTATTTCATTTTAAATTTCAAAAGGGTTTTGTGGCTCTCAGTGTTTTCTTTACTGTGTCAAATGGGTCCAAATGGCTCTTTGAGTGGTAAAGGTTGCCGACCCCTGGCCTAGAATGTTCCACAACATGACCATAAGCGCATTAATCTCCATGGAGACCTGCAAGCCAAATTACAGGTCAGATTTGTGGAAAGGTGACCCCACTCACAGTAAAAATGTATGTTTTTTAAGATATTTTTGAGCAATAAAAACACCTGTAGTTGAAAAAAGCATTAAAAATCAAGTTGCTCTCTCCAGGAAAGTTACGCAGTGCACCTTTAACAAAATGGCATCTATAGTCTTATTCTGAATCCGTCGAGTGAACTTCTTGTACAGGACATTTCCTCAACCACTGCCTGAACCAAGAAGTAATTACATCCAAACACTGACTAAAGGTTTACCTCAACGGTGAAGTCTTATTCCAGATACCGTTTAGGGAAGTCTCTCCATCACTGGCTCTTCTTGTCCAGGATTCAACTATTTTGTTTTGTTTTCCCTGCTGGAGAGTATGACGTCCAAAGATGTGCTGAATATTCCCTGGAGATGGATGGGAAGTGCTGAGGAGCTTGCTGAATATTTCATAAAGGATGGCTTTATTCCGAGATGTATATTTTTAATCTGTCGTAAATTTTCTACAGCGGAAAGGTCAGCCAAGAGGAGCCAAGTGCTGTTATAAATCAAATATAATTTCTCAATGTTTTAATTCCGAGGCAAGATTATTAGGTACTGCACTTTTACATTACAGGTGCACTGTGAAACTTTTTTTTAGTAGAGGGTTTAGTACCTGCTTGTCTCCATGGAGATGTTATTGCTTTCCCTGGAATGTTCCATGGTATTGCATTATTCATTACTTGTGTTTCTGGTGCTGAAAAATTGACAAATTCCTTCTGTGAAAAGGGGCGACTCTTCACAGATCTGAATTGTAATGTAGCGTAATGCTGTAACCTGCTTGTCTCTCTGGTGATTGATAGGTTTAATCTATACTGTGGAACATTCTAGCCAAAGCAATAACATTTCCAGGGAGACAAGCCCAGGTGGCGGACCCTCCACTAGAAATGTTACGCAGTGCACCTTTAACTATGACTAAGTTTTGAGACTTGGGTCTAGAAATACTGTACTGTCTGCGAAGTCTAAGGCTGCGTCCCATTTCTCTGTCTTACCCCTTCGTCTTACCCCTGCCCCTTGGTTTTGCGCGTTCATGTGAGGGTAAGGAGTGTCCAGATTCTAATTTTGATCAAGGGCTCAGGCCACAACCGAGGGCTACATATTCCTTGAAATGAAGTAAACTCTCGAACAAACTTGGAACGAAGGGGTACGCCTACAAGCTCAGGCAGGTTTTGGGATCAGGATGGCAGCGTCACATCGACCAGCCAAGGAGTCTCATAAATGTATTTTCAGCAGTTGTAATTATCGATTAACAGTTTAGCAGGTTTACAATTATGACGCTTATGTTCTACGTTACTTTTAGTGAACTGTTGTTGCGGTTTTAATTGTAGTGGTGTCTGTTTAGCCGACGTTATCGTTTTTATCGAACTTTCATGTATAAAAAAGCAATTTTTTTTGTCGAGCTGAGGTACCCGATAATCCTTGACATTTGTTTACGTTTGTTTGCGTCAATTGTTGTCGCCTCTGTAGACGTAGCAGCTCAGGTAGAGACAAGGGATGATGACGCAAACGGTAATCGACTGGTGTCCCATTTATTAGGGGAACATTCGTACCCCGAGCCCTCTCAGCTCGTTATCAAGGGGCAAGATGAAGATTTAGATAAAGGGGTAACACAGAGTAATGGGACGCAGCCCAAGTATATTATTTGCTTGTCTGTATGGAGATGTTATTGCCTTGCCTGAATGTTTCACAGTAGGGCATTATCTGTGTTGAACTGATTTGATTACAAATTATTTTATTGTTCAAGCAGTTCTTCGTCCCAAGGCTTCACCTGCGTGTCTCTATAGAAATGCAAAAAAGTTAATTGTACAACAGTAAGATAAGATAAGACTTTATTGATCTCACGCAGGAGAAATTTACTTGTCATAGTAGCTCCAGGTAGGGACAGTTTGAACAAGAAAGAAAACGTGCATGAAAAGCTACATATTGAAGCTTTAAATGTATTTACTCCCTGTTTGTGACTGATGAGATGTAAGATGGTATGAATTTCAAAATACAATATCTAATTTAAAGCTTATTTTATCCAGCAACATTTTACAGGCACTACAGACAATTTAAATTAAATAATGAGTTTGCTAGTACTAATGCTACTTGGTTCTCCTTCTACTCCTGTTACTCCAGATGAAATTAACTTTTCTTTCATAGCAAAATATTCTTCCTCAAGTAAATGAAAGAAAATAACCCATTATTTATATGTGTTTTATGACAATTGCTCCCCATGTACAGTACTGTTATTTCTACTACTACTTCAGCTACTTCTACTCATACCTGACCTTTATTGCACAAATCTTGTCCACAGTAGTCTTTCTGACCTCCCAAAGCCCCTAGTCCTGTCTCCGATCCCTGTGATAATACACAGGCCCATAGTAGATTTCCATACTGTATATTTAGTATGTACATATACTGTGAGCCTCTGAGGTGTTGTGGTTGTGTCTCAGTTTTCCCCTTCCGGGTCCAACACTAATGTTTGGCCAGAATCAGAACCTCATGCAGGCTGTCTGTATATCGCATGTACGTTCTTTATCATAGACCACAGCCAGATGTGGTTGGATGGAGCTGTGTATTGTTAAAGATGATTACAATACATTCTATTCGCCCAATTTAAACATGACTTGAAACGTAACTCTTATTTTCTTATGGTTTGATCTTTTGGAAATATGTAAAGGAATTCATTGTCAAGGTGTCTGGTGTTTATCAGTGCAAGTTGCAAGGAAAAATATAGAATAATACTGATTTAAAGATGCACTGTGTAATTAAACGTATCCATATTGCATTTATTCAATTACAGGTGATTTTATTTCTCTTGAAAAACTTGAAAAACCTCTTCAGATTTGACAGATTTGACTCTTTGACAGATAGATAAACTTAATGCCAGACTGTGGAACAGCTAATTAATAACATTCCATGGAGAGAAGCAAGCAGTGTTGGGAAAGTTCATTTTCTACATGAACTAGTTCAAAGTTCAGTTCACACATTTCAAAATTAACTAGTTCATTCATAGTTCATAATTGTTTATAGTTAGTAGTTCGTTCATAGTTCCAAAAAATGAACTAGTTCATAGTTCTTTTTTTTCCAATACATTGCTGCGAGCTATTATTTTTCAATATCATTGCCAAAGCCCATATAGAACCACAGACAGCAATTATTATATCAGTTTTAACAATCAAACCATGTGTTAGATTCCATCTTCATATCCAATTTCGCATCCTTATCCAACCAGGGTCACAATAACATTTAGGCAACAGGATTTCCCCATTGTTGCTGTCTGTTCAGTCCACACTAGTAGCAACTGCAACTCTCACCCCTACAGTATATTCTCAAAAAACATGAGGGAAAACTTGCTACTTGCTTGGTCTTTTTTTTTTTTACTATTAAAGAAAAACAGGCTAGCCGTGTGCTTCAGTTCAATGTGTCGTTTTAAGTTTGCTGTTGATGTGACTGAAGTGCGGATTTTCTTCTTGAAAGCCGGCGGGCAAAGTTTGCACATAAATGTGAGGTTATTCCCTTCCTCACCGACCTTGTCATAGAGCTCTTTGAAATGTTCATATGACAAATCCTTGCTGCTCCTACCTGCTACAGTCATCTCCATGTCTCTGCTGCCTTTTTTGTTCTGTCTTGCTTCGATGACGCATGCGGCGATGCGACGCTGGTGTTGTTGCCAAATTAAATGTTTTCCTGCGGGTTTTTGCCTGGAACACTACAGAAATCTGAGACCCTATTGAACGAAGTTAAATAGATAGCGCGTGTCGTTCACAGGCACCAGAATGAACTCGTTCACAGTTCGTTCATCAGCCAGTAATACAGTGCATTCAGTTCACGTTCGCCCAAAATATGAACACGTTCACTGAACGATAGTTCATGAACGCGTTCAGGTACAACACTGGAAGCAAGTGCCAGGACCTCCACCGGAAAAGTTACAGTTACTTTAATTAGGGATGTGCTGATACCAGGTCTGGACTGGGACAAAAAAATGGCCCTGGCATTTTTGGCTTAGACCGGCCCCTCATAATTAGTCCTGGTTTAGTCCTGATTTAGTCCTGGTTTAGTCCTGGTTCAGACCTGTTTTAGTCCTGATTTAGACCTGATTAGTCCCGGTTCAAACCTGATTTAGTCCTGGTTTAGTCCTGGTTTAGTCCTGGTTCAGTCCTGATTTAGTCCTGGTTTAGTCCTGGTTCAATCTTGATTTAGTCCTGGTTTAGTCCTGGTTCAGTCCTGATTTAGTCCTGGTTTAGTCCTGGTTCAGACCTGATTTAGTCCTGATTTAGATGTAATTAGTCCTGGTTTAGTCCTGGTTCAGTCCTGATTTAGTCCTGGTTTAGTCCTGGTTCAGACCTGATTTAGTCCTGATTTAGATGCAATTAGTCCTGGTTTAGTCCTGGTTCAATCCTGATTTAGTCCTGGTTTAGTCCTGGTTCAGACCTGGTTTAGTCCTGGTTTAGTCCTGGTTTAGTCCTGGTTCAGACCTGATGTAGTCCTGGTTTAGTCCTGGTTTAGTCCTGGTTCAGTCCTAAATTGTGGGCCGGTCTCTAAGTAAAAAAAAAAAAAGAAGTAGGGCATCGGCCCCTAGGACTGTCGGCCCACCGGGAAAATGCCCGGTATGCCCAATTACCAGTCCAGGCCTGGCTGATACCATCGCGGATATCTGTGCTGATATTTGGGAAAATTTGCAGGATCTGATATCGGCTTCCAACAGTTCAGCTGATATCCTAGAAAATTCAAAAATGTTTGAATTTTTATTTATACAAAGTTATTCTGTAGTTGAGGGATAGAGAACACATTTGTCCCTCATTTGAAATATTACACTGAAAGATTTGCTTTATTTCAGCTTGGTTTGCAGCCTTTTCAAATTGTTTTTATTACAGACAATATATTTGGTAGTCTGAACTTGCACATTTCCAAAACGACAAATCAGTTATTTTATACCATTTTCAGTATCACCCTAAAGCAAATCATATGTATTGTATGACCATAAAACTACATTATTAGTACTATTATTTTCACTATTTTACAGCTATAGCACAAATGCAGCTCTAATGGTTTTGACTGCGAATCCACAAGACCATAATAAAAGTCTTGTATAGAAAACTATTATGTCTTTTGCGTGTTGTTTTTAATATTACTGGAAGTGGTCCAAATGTCAACTTACATTCTCCTCAAGATCCATGTTTTTCTGAAATTGCTTTACCACAAGCATATGAGAAGGATGTTAGTGATCCCACACTGGATGAGTAAGGTCTTTTTCCATTGTTTTGGCCTAGAAAGGAGCCTTGTATAGTCTATATAGTCCTGTATAGTTCTGATGGATTGCTAACGCTGTATTCTCATTTCCTTTATGTGGGCTTCATTTATCTTTTATCAAAAAGCACATTTCAGTCCATTTCTACAACGTGTTCTTTGTTGTTGTTTTTTTAACTGTGCTTAAAGGGGAATTGTGCGGCTTTTCTGGGAGGATAAGTCTGCTGCTTGCTTGTCTCCATGAAGATGTTACTGCGTTGCATGGAATGTTCCTCAGTATGGCATTACACGTTGCTATTTTGCATTTGTTCTATTAGTGGTGTTAGTATTTGTCAAAAAAACAAACCTTGGAAAACATGCATTCTTACTGTGAGCGGTCTCGCCTTTCCACTGATGTGACCTGTAATTACCTAATATCCTAACCTGCTTGTCTCCAGAGATGGGTTTAATGCCGTACTGTGGAACATTTAGCCCTACTTGGAACATCCAGGTACAAGTTATCACAATCGAACTGAATTGCATTTCAACTTTGAGAGACTCAGACAGACACAAAGAGAAAGTGTTGATGATGATGTTTAGGAGATGTCTTCTCTCCTGAACAGTGGAGGTGGTAGAGGAGAGGATGAGGAGAGTGAAGGGAACGATGAGATGATGAGCTGAAGATGAGGAGAGTGAAGGGGACGATGAGATGATGAGGAGAACAAAGGGGACGATGAGATGATAAGGAGAGTGAAGGGGACGATGAGAGGATGAGGAGAGTGAAAAGACAATGAGATGATGAAGAGAGTGAAAGGGATGATGAGATGAAGAGAGTGAAAGGGATGATGAGATGATGAGGAGAGTGAAGGGACGATGAGATGATGAAGAGAGTGAAGGGGACGATGAGATGATGAGAAGCTGAGGTGGTGCCAGGGAGCAGGTGGGACAAGGCACAAACCAAAGCAGCTGTGCTCCTGCAGTGGGGGTTTAAATCGGGCAGACTGGGCGCTGATTGGAAGAGGAGGATGTACGGTGAATGGTGAGGAGTATTTAGAGCGAGGTGATGAAGACTGAAGAGCAGGTAAACTCTGGAGAACCAGTGAGGTAGACGGGAGTAAAGTTAGGTCTTCCAGGCTGAATTTACACTAGCTCCATTTTGACTTACCATAAGTATTAAAACATAAACGCTGCAATTATTTAGAAAGTTCTCTACAAAGAACGAAACATCCTGTCTTTGAAAGATCTTGTTGTTTAGACCTTCACAAACTGCTCTGAAGTGCAAGAGATTCTTGTTTTACTTTATCAGTTCATATTTCAGTCCTCTCTCAAATGTAAATACTCCTGGAGTTGTTTATAGTACACTCTGAACAGAATCTACTTTTTAAGCATAAATCAAGCTCTAATAGCAATACTTACTTCTATTTTTTCTTAAATGTAATTCCAGACAAAGCTATAAAATCTCCACTTAGACTTAGACAAACTTTATTGATCCACAAGGGAAATTGTTTTGGGTACAGTAGCTCCATTGAGACAATCAAGTGGTGCACCCCCTACCCGTAAAGCTACATAGTGTGCCTTTAACTTTTGGCACCAAACTGAAAACTGCACTAGTTTCTTCCCTAAAACATATTTGATTTATTAGCGTGACTCCCTGACATTAATAGACCGCATCCACCTGCATTTTACAGCACACGGACCAAGAATGTGTCCATTTCCACAACGAAGTGTGTCCTAAATAATCCCCAGCAGGTTTTACAGCTATAGGCTTTCATGTATTTTGAAAGTAATAAGGGAACTCAATACGTGTCTACGGATTCAATGTCAATCTTTACACTGTGCAAATACAAGTAATGAAGATGGATGATTTGAATGACTTCCCATTGTTTCTGGTGTGGTCACGGTTGGATAAATGTTTGAAAAATCATCTTCGTGAAACTACAATTGCTTCACCTTTGTGCTTTGTGTTCTCCTGTCATATAAACATATAATTTGTCAAATATTTTATCTTTGGTTCAAGTTTTTTGCCAAGAAAATTGAAATCTAGGACTGTAAGATTAATTGATTAAAGGTCCCGTATGACACTATTTTGTGATCTAGCATATTAAACCTTCCTATCATCATTGAGAAGAAACCAGACCAAGTTACAGGTCAGATCTATGAAGAGGTAAACCCGCTCAGAGCCACAATGCCTGTTTTTCCAGGTATTTTTGAGCTAAAAATCCACCTGTATTTGAATAAATGTAAGGTAGAGCTGTTTAATGTCATATTGTGGAACATTCCAAGCACAGCAATAACCTATCCATAGAAACAAGCAGGTGACGGACCCCCAACAAAAACGTAGTGCACTTTTTAAGTCTTATTTAATCTATTATTTTTTTTACGTTGATGGTAGTGTGTAATTATGGTGTATTTTATGTAAATAATGTGGAATGATTTTACTTTTTCTCTTTATTTAAGACAAAAACACAGAAGACTCTATACAATGTTGTTTTTTTGTTATATTTAAATCACACACTGGCCTCTCCTACCACTAAAACAAATTGTGTGGCTCCTAATTCTTAACAGGAGTAAGTGTAAGGAGATGAATGAATTGTATTGCTTATATCATTAATCCCCCTCCTATAACCTACAAGAGCCCTCGCAGCAGTTTGTTTATCAGTTAAATCTCTTGGACAACATTACTGGAACGGCCCTGAACAGGTGCAGGTCTGGCTCAGCTCCAGTTACTCCCTGGTACCTCTAAGTATACAGCTGTAAAACACTGAAGATGTATTCACTTAGACAAGCAGTGCGCCATAACGAAACACAAGGCGCGCTATGTCTCGTTTTCCTACGCAGGTTCTGCCAACCGCTTGTATCCATTTAGATGTTATTGCTTTTCCTGGAATGTTCCACGGTATGGCATTAAACGTATCTATGGTGTTTTGTGTAAAAAGTAGTAGCTGAGAGTGAAAAAATTAAGTTAAATGTGCACTGCGTAACCTTTCTGATGGAGGGTTCTGGTCTCCATGGAGCTCTTAAAGGGATTAAAGTGCGTTTTGTTTTTTTTATGTGTTAATCTGTATGAGTTTTCTTCTAAAAGTTACGTGTGTTGACACCGGCTTACCTCTGACACTCTCAGCTGATCCCGGTTCGGCTCGCTTTCTGGAGCCCACGAAAGTAGGTCCGGTAACTTCCCTGGAACATGAAATAAAGCTTGTTTTTCTTCTCAAAACAAAACATTTGTTAGAAAGGTGATATATTTGCGTCTGAAACAGTTGTCCACGAAACATCCAGCAGCGTATTTCACATTCGCGTATTGTCCGGTACAAGCCTGTTCACTTGTAAACTTCGGCGTAGACATCCGCTGAAGGTGAACAGGCTGATAAAGTTAACATGGGCGTAGTGATACGAGTGGAGAGAGATAATACGCGAATGCGAAATACGCTGCTGGATGTTTCGTGGACAACTGTTTCGGACGCAAATATATATCTGTATGAGGAAACTCATACAGATTAACATTTTTTTTAAAAACGCACTATCCCTTTAATGCTTTCAAGAAGACTCCGGCACCCTGTCTCAGTCTTGGTTCACTTCATTTTTCGTTTCATTTATTTATTCATTTCAAGCAGGTCAACACAAGGAAATAAATACATGTAACCAATATACAGTCAAATACATTTGGTTTTTTTGCTCAAAAAAGAGTGGGAAGAAGAAAACTTATTGAATCCCACCTCTGTCTTCCAAAACATAACTTAAATTATTGATTTAGCTTCCTTGTCATTTCAGTTGAAAAACACACACACACACACACACACAAAACACTTGTCACTTTTATTAGTACAGCATTTTAGCCCCTCTCACCCTCTTCAGGTGTTTTGAATGTTCCACAGTATGGCATTATACATGGATAGTATAACCTTAATTTAATACAGGTGTTTTTGTTTTGTTTTGTTTTTGAACATGCATTCATTCTCTATGTGGAGCTACCTCTTCACAGATCTGACCTTGCCTTGGTGGCATCAACTACTTGTCTTCATGTGTCCATCTCTATGCCCCACACTCCATCAGAAAAGTTACACAGTGCACCTTTAGCTACCTGCTCAAGAGCCTAGAACGCATTGATTGCTATTGTTTTAGATAATAGATTTAATTGTTCTCTGAAAGTCTGAATATCATCTATTTAAGGGACATTTTTGTTCCTTCTGAAAATAACTAAGCATCAAAGACATTACAAAATTACAGTTCACTATTTACTTCATTCACTTAATATTTAAATATACTTTTATAGATTTTTGGTTCTGCATTGCACCTTGCATTAATACGTCTAATAGGAATGCATACAAGTTTACTATAGTGTTTTATGGATTGTTCAAGCACAGGGCTGGTGTGTGTGTAAATAAACAGCACCTGTTTTCTGCTAAAAACATTAGAAGAACATAATTAGAGGCATGCTTTTCTGGAGTTTGGGTTATCATGCCGATGCCAAAGCCCCAGGGTCCAAATCATGGTTTAGATTACAGGTATAAAACAACATATTCATTATGGTCAGGGCGTAAGATTTTATGGTAATAACACAGAGGAATATCTCTTTCAACAGTAAAGAGGCATAAGAGAGAGGCAAAAGTCATTTGTTTAGGTAAAATACAGAAAAGCATGCGTTAAAATTACAAAAACACAAAGAAATTGTGACTATACTGACTCACATGTTAGTTGTGAATAAGTGCATAACAATTTTCCTTAATTATGCACTTGTTTCACAATTTTATTATTAACAACCAACCACCTCAAACTGGGGGTGTCCCAGTTTTTGATTTTAAATGTCTGGTCACCCTATCCTGGATGGCATGGTCCTGTAAGCTGAGTCATGAGTCTTAGGGTGTGCTCACACTAGCCCAATCGAACCGTGGCCAAGCAAGGATAGGCCCTAAAGTGCAGTACGATTGAATGCGCTGTCCCTGGGCTGTCATCACTCCACTGCACTGTTATTATCTCCATGAACTCACGGAGAAGCACTTATTGCAGCAGGACTCACATCTCACTGTTGAACAGATGTTTCATGTCGCTGGACTTACTTTCTCTGCTAAAGCGATAGCTCTGCTCTGCTGCTGGACATGTAAACAAACAGCGGCGTGTGATGACATCATCGGGCCGTGGCTCAGGTTGTGCAGGTGTGAGTGCGGGCCAGAAAACCCTACACAGTCATGCTGGAGCACGGCATAGTTCTTAAGTCAGTGTGAGTGCACTCTTATACACCAGGCAGGCCAGTGTGTGGCCTCCAACAGTGTGAGCTGTGAGAAGCTGCCAAGCCTTCAGCAGATGTCCTTATGACCAAATCTCAGTACTTTATTATTCCGGCAACTTTAATGGAATTTTAAAGAATGTATTTATTAACCTGTGATTTTGCGAGCCAATGTGAATGTTTGATTATGTGTCTATTGCCTAGCTCTGGATACAGACCATTTTATTTATTTAAAACAAGATCACTGTTATTTTTGTTACAGTTAAGTTCAGGTACAGGACATACCAGGACATAAGTCCAGAATGACCTTGAGAAGAACAGAACAGTCTCACAGGATTACAGGAAGCTCATTGTGCCAAAAGTCTGTGTTCTGTTTCATGCTGCTTTGGCAGCTCTGTGTTTTAGTTACTCTTACTTTATTCATTTGGACCGTTCTTTTCCCCACCCACACCTTGTAGCAACAGATAACGTAATAACATCCAATAACAGTTGTTCCACACGTCCTATTGGTCAGCCCCAGTGGATTTAACCAATTGGAATGAAGTGTTAATTTTCAGAAGCTGAAGACTGCTTTAATTACCTCTTACCATAAAGACCAAAAAAACTGGCAAATAAATGTTGTTTTCAGTCTCTGTACTGGTATCGGTTGATATTGGATATCACCAGATACTTAAAGGTGCATTGTGTAACTTTTCTGCAGGAGGGTCTGTCAAGTGCTGTTGTTGTTATTGCTTTGTCTGGGATGTTTCACACTATGGCATTTAACTTTTCTGTTTTCATGGAGACCCATCCAGACCAATTTTCAGCGATAGAACCTCATTAAATAAATGTAAAGCGTAGCCATTTTTTGTCATACTGTGGAACATTCCAGGCAGAGCAGTGACATCTCTATAGAAACAAGCAGGTGACGGAACCCCATCCAAAAAGTTACACAGTGCACCTTTAAAGCCCCAGTGTGTAGGATTCGTGGCGCATAGGTGGATGGTGCTATTGCACTTTCTATTTTAGCTACGGCAGACCTCGAGGGTCACCCGGGCGTGCGCACAAGCCGCGCGGTCCTGTTTTTGTTTTGTTTTTCTTTTCTCATGAAAACATACATTCCCGATCATGTACCATGACACTCTACACATCAAATGAAACCTTACAGTCTCCTCTTTTTGACTATGCAATTCATTGCCCTGCACAACAAACACTCCCCGAGCACATGGGGCTTTTATACGGAAAAGCACAAAACGAGGTTAGCTTACCTTAGAATGCTTTGCACAGGTCAAACTCTGTATTTCACCATAGACTTGCTCTCAATTTGTCCGTAAGGATCCAGCGAATAAAATCCAGTAAAACAATTTAGTCCAAAACACGTGTTAGATCCATTACGAGTCTGATCCGGCAGCATGCTTGTGTTGTTTACCCAAAACCACGAGCCTTGCCGAAGGCGAAGGCGGAGCCCAAATGTCCTTCTGCGGCTCTCGTATTCAAAATGGCTGCCTCTACATGGGGAAGATCCCCCTTTTATGTGACTATATCTAAGTCCAAAAGAATACTTTGATTTCATGATGGAAGTGAAAAGGCTTGGAAAACAATGTATTTTTGAATGGGTATCTTCAATTTCAGTAATTAACGGGTAAAAATCTTACACACTGTCCCTTTAAAGCTGTAGTATCAAAATCATATAAGTACTGAAAAAGCTGGATTGGTGCATCCCGAGAAATAGAAATAACATTTTTGGCATATTGCGGACTTCTCGCTGGAATATTTTATTGTTTCGGTCTTTTGAAAACACAGCATAGAATAATTTAAACCTTCACACAGATGTAGTATGACAAGAGCATCTTAAATCACAGAGGAGATTATAGAGCTGAGAGGGTAAGTGTTGTAAAGATGTCACCTCTTTGGACATGAAACTCAAGAGATATTACCAAAAGGCAAAAAAAGGTTTTGAAAACCTTGGCCTGGATTAACCTGTCTATCTCACTGATCACTGTGTGTGCCAGAAGAAATGCTTAAACTCAATACTTTTGTAAGTAAAAGGGGTTGATGGATGGTGAGGTTAAAGCTGCCAAGATGGCCTAGAAGAAAAGATGTAGTGAAGATTGCACTTTAATCAGCACTTTTCTGCTGGAGGTCTGCAACCTGCTTGGCTCCATGGAGATGTTATTGCTTTCCGTGGTATGACTTTAATCATATACATCTAGCATTTATTAATAACGGGTGTTTCTTCTCCTCAAAAATACAATACAATCCTTCTGTGAATAGGGCTGACTCTCCACAGATCTGAATTGTAATGTAGTGTAATGCTGTAACCTGTTTATCTCCATGTGAGAGTTTTAATTTATTTTATTTTTTTATCATAATTTTGGACGTACTTCCAAACTGTATTGAATTTATGTGTTTTTATAGTGAAAAATGTGCAAGTATTACACATTCTCTTGAAGATTTTACATTTTCTGCTCTTTTTTGTTTGATATTGCCATGGTGAATAAGGCGCATTTTGGATTTAACAAATAGAAATTACTGACTCGATTGTCCAAACCGCACACTTTTATTTCATCTTATTAAAAAACAATTTTAAAACTTGATTTTCAATATCAATTTCCTCAACAAAAACAAAACATACTTGCTCGGAATACAAAAAAGTCACATTTCTTCCTCAGTCTGAACTCTTTTCCAAACCACAAACTTTTACTGACAGATGATTGGCTGTAGACCTCTCCGCAACCTTCACAATCTTAACTTCAGCTTCCAAGTGGTTACTGACAGAGCCACCGCATTTTGCTCAAAGATGCAGAATTTAAGAACAATAATTTCTTCTTAATAGCAGCAAAACTAAAACAAGACTTAGAAATAGTTGACATTTTCCTTGTAACTCCCACTTTACTGCTGAAGTTGAAATAAGGCCCTTCCTTAAGTGTATTTTTCTCCTTGTTTTATTGTCAAAACTTTACAAACTTAAATTCAACATTGAACCACGGAGGTCACCTAAAGCATTTGAAGTATTTGTTGTACTGCAGTTGTACCGAAGGGGTCAAAAGTGTATCCAGTGGAGTTTAACAGGAGCGATCCGTAACTCCCATCATGCATCACTTCATTTCAGTGTCCACCTCCCCCCAAAACAAAGCTCGATTTGTTAATTTATAAGGTGCACTGTGTAACTTCTCTGGTGGATGGTTTGCCCCCGACCTGTCTGCGTGTAGATGTAAGTGCTTTTCCTGGAATGTTCCACAGTATGGCATTAAACAGATATGCTTTTTACTAGTGCTGTCAGGCGATTAAAAAATTAATCTAATTAATTACAGGATTTGTAATTGATTAATCGCATTTTAATCTTGAGAGAGAGAGAGATTGAGCGAGAGAGAGATTGAGAAAGAGATTGAGAGAGATTAAGATAGATTGAGAGAGATTGAGAGAGAGATTGAGAGACTGAGAGATTGAGAGAGAGAGATTAAGAGAGATTGAGAGAGAGATTGAGAGACTGAGAGATTGAGAGAGATTGAGAGTGAGAGAGAGAGAAAGAGAGATTGAGAGTGAGAGAGAGAGAGAGAGAGAAATTGAGAGAGAAAGATTGAGAGAGAGATTGAAAGACTGAGAGATTGGGAGAGAGATTGAGAGAGAGATTGAAAGAGAGACTGAGAGATTGAGAGAGAGAGAGATTGAGAGACTGAGAGATTGAGAGAGATTGAGAGGGAGAGATTGAGAGAGAGTGAGATTGAGAGAGAGAGAGAGATTGAGAGAGAGAGATTGAGAGAGAGAGATTGAGAGAGAGAGAGCGAGAGAGAGATTAAGATAGAGAGATTGAGAAAGTGAGAGAGAGAGAGAAAGAGAGATTGAGAGTGAGAGAGAGAGAGAGAGAGAAATTGAGAGAGAAAGATTGAGAGAGAGATTGAAAGACTGAGAGATTGGGAGAGAGATTGAGAGAGAGATTGAAAGAGAGACTGAGAGATTGAGAGAGAGATTGAGAGGGAGAGATTGAGAGAGAGGGAGATTGAGAGAGAGAGAGAGAGAGAGACTGAGAGATTGAGAGACTGAGAGATTGAGAGAGAGAGAAAGAGAGAGAGACTGAGAGAGAGATTGAGAGCAAGAGATTGAGAGAGAGATTGAGAGGGAGAGATTGAGAGAGTGAGAGAGAGTGAGATTGAAAGAGATTGAGAGGGAGAGATTGAGAGAGAGAGAGATTGAGAGGGAGAGATTGAGAGAGAGAGAGATTGAGAGACTGAGAGATTGAGAGAGAGAGAGATTGAGAGAGATTGAGAGACTGAGAGATTGAGAGTGAGAGAGAGAGATTGAGAGAGAGATTGAGAGAGAGAGATTGAGAGGGAGAGATTGAGAGAGAGAGATTGAGAGTGAGATTGAGAGAGAGAGATTGAGAGGGAGAGATTGAGAGAGAGTGAGATTGAGAGAGAGATTGAGAGAGAGAGATTGAGAGACTGAGAGATTGAGAGAAAGATTAAGATAGAGAGATTGAGAAAGTGAGAGAGAGAGAGAAAGAGAGAGGGTGAAGGTGGTTTGTTGGTTTGGTGGTTTGTTGAAGTGCGCTCACGCTCACTCTATAGAAGAAGAAGTGATTTTATTGATCTCACACAGGAGAAATTCTTCTCTGCATTTAACCCATCCTGTTATTAGGAGCAGTGGGCAGCACATTACCGGTAACGATGGAACTTGTCCGGACGTGTTTATCGTTCAAATGATCCGTCAGGCTGGAGCAGCTTCGGTGATCGGAAAATTCTTTTTGACAAAAGCTCCAAATCACCGCATTCTTGTTGATTCTTGTCTTCGTTCTTTTTATAAATAAACTTGCCCTTCAAAGGCCCTGGCAGCGATTTGCTCACCGCACGCCAAATTTAAAATGAGCGCGCATTGAATTGCCACTCAGATTTAATTGCGTTAATTTTTATAATGTGTTAATTTGCAGTGTAATTACTGTAATTAATCTAATTAATGTGTTAAACTAACAGCACTAATTTTACATTCTTTTTTTAAGCTAAGCAATAACATCTCTTTGGACATAAGTAGCTGACAGGCCCTTCACCAGAAAAGTTACATAGAACTTTAAAGGTCCTATAATTCACACAGGATGAATTCTTACTATCTTTAAGCCATGTTATAATGATACCTCCTCAAAAACATACCTGGAGTTGTGTTTTGTTTCAGTCACACATGTTTGAGTAATCCACTATTATTAATCTGTCTACATCTCCAAAGATCAAAATGCTCCTTGTGATGTCATGAAGCGATCGTTTTCAACTACTTCAACAGCTACCTTTCGCCTTTTGGCAATTCCAGGACTGAAATGACCTAAATGATGAATGTGTATGGAGTTTAAAAACACAGTGGAGTATGTGAACAGAGTGTTTTTAGTTGAACTCATCCTAAATATGCAGGATTTGTGTGTTAAACATGACAATGAAACAAAACACAACTCCAGGCAACTCCTGGTGAGGAAACATCATAACTCAGCTCAGAAAATGGCATAATACAGTATGTCTCCTTTATGTACTTTTGAAAACACTGTACCCAATAATACTACACTTGATGACAGAATGGGTAACTGTTGTAATATTTGTTTATTGAAATAACTGATAACAAATATATCTAAATTCTCTGCATATGGGAAGCCGGTATTGCATTTATTTTCAGGTTAAATGGTTGGCACTATGTCGTTTTCCTTGGTCAGTAGCCTGTTCATTAGTCATTCAAAAGCAACAGACGTACTGGCCAAACAGTAATTAGGACTGAATGTGAAGAACGGATAACTGGACATGGACCAAAATCGCAGCTGTGCATAAAGGTTGAATTGTGGAAAGACTAATAATGTGTAGATGAGTGGAATGTAGCTAAAAGACAGTTTAATTAACTAACAGAAATAGCATGTCAATTAAATTGTGGAATTGAGAGAGAGAGCGATACTTTATTGATCCGAAGGGATCACTTTTTATTCCGCGTTTAGATGAGGAGGAATTTAGATTTGGGAGGAAATTTGCGTACATATGGTGACGCAAAAGTGTGTGGAATTCAATTTTGGTCAATTTTGGTCCATGCATGCCAGGCGGCTAGGTGGTGCTGTGACACATTATCACTATGTCCGCGCGCATGTGTAGAATCTCCCTTCTCCTCATCTGCGCTGCCAAAAGCAAAACAAAACATGGTTACCGGTGGCAAAAAAAAATTTGTGTGGTCAGACTAAGAAGTTCAACTATTGCTTCAGACCACGTTAGACTACAAAGCAACGAAGGCGCAACAAGGTGTGGGCTGGGAGTCCTGCCAAACAAAGTACTGATATATGGACCGATGTGATGTAAACGCATACGCAGCATCAGCAGATTTGACCAGAGTTTTGCGTCTTGCAGTGTAAACAAAAACGCTACGGCGGAGCGTGTTCAAGTTTTCCATGTTGGAGGGCGGTTTCAGTTTTTTTGCATTTTTAAGCTCCCAAAACGCCATCGCCGTCTAAATGAAAGGCACTTCCGATAAAATATTTTGTCCTTTTTGCCCGTAAATGTTCTTGTGTAAACAGGCCCTTAGTGCAGATCAGTTTCAGGGCAGTTTGAGGAGAGGAAGAGCCAAAAGTGTCCTTTCTCTGTGTCCTCCACCATCACAGCATCGTCTAGGGGGGAACCAGGTGAACACAACAAGAAAGGACCCACTCTCTCCACTCTGGTGTATCGGCCGGTGATGAAATGGACCATTCCTTCAAAGTATTTCCTCTGGAAGGTCTCGGCGTATTTTGTTAATTGTCAATATTTTGATTAAATTAGGTCAAATAACGCAATAATCTAGTCAAATATAATTAAATTACACTTTAAATCAGACCTGGGCACAAAGGGCTACAGATTTTCTTTCCAACCAAGCACCAGTCTTCAGACAGTTGAAGAAGTGCTCTTGGTTGGCTGGAACAAAAACCTGCAGCCACACTGGCCCTTTGTGGAACAGTTTGCCCAGGTCTGCTTTAAATGTTTAGCAAATGATCATGTCTTTTAATTATACTGTCGATTTAAAAACTGTTTTACTGGGATTATCCTGATTTTTGTCAGTGGCATAAAGTAGTTTAAATGTTGTATCGCAATAACTCTCTGTACCAATATATCATGCTTCAAAATACGGTATCGTGACAGGCTGAGCTCTGGGTGGCAATGTCCATTTCCCGTCTATATTCATCTAACCACACTTATAGAATACTGTATTGTGTTGTAAAACCCAGTAATGTACTTATCCATCATTTTCATTGTTCCTGCCCCACGCTGTATAACCTTGCTGCTGTAGTTATGCTGAAGGTCACACTGGGCTGACAATCTGGATGTGACACAGCCAGTGGTGTTTAGTCATTGTTTAACCCTGCCTCCTCTCGCTAAAACAGGAAACACTATTATAATGGCCCAGCAGATATCCATGGGAACGCATTTGTAAACAATGTCCACCTCCTGGGGTCATGTGCACAAGTGTGAACTGTGTGATTCTTAGAAATGTCCCACAGGGTCTAGGAAAAGAAGGTGATAGTGGTTGTAATTTAAAACTGCTGAAGTTTGTTGGATAATTGAATGTCACGTAGAGGTTAATGATGTTGTGTCAGTCTCAGGGGCGTTAAGTGTAAAGGTGCACTGTGTAACATTTCAACTGGAGGGTCAAACACCTGCTTGTGTCCGTGGAGATGTGATTGCTTTGTCTATAATCTTCCACAGCATCAGATCTGTGGAGAGTCGCTGCCCCTATTCACAGAAGGAATTATTGTATTTCTGAGGAATAGAAACACCTGTAATCAATAAACGCTAGATGGATATGTTTAATGTCACACCGTGGAACATTCCAGGCAAACTAATAACATCTCCATGGAGACGAAGAGGTAGCGGACACTCCTTCTTGTTTTTTTTTTCTTTATTTATTTCATTCGTCAAGACAAAACAAAACAAAAAAAAACCCAGATGTAACATACTTGCATATATATAATTATAACTTAAAATATGAATCAAGGGAACAGAAAGAAGCTTAAGTTTTATAACATCTGCACCTTATCAACTCAAAATTATATTACAACACAACAAATATTATATATTGCAAAACAAACATAATAATAATAATAATAATAATAATAATAATAATAATAATAATAATAATAATAAAACATACTCTTTTTACTGAGTAGTATTATATATTTTCATTAACGCTATTTTCACATTTTTCTTAAAAACATGAATAGACTGAAGATTTAATTTCATGCTCAAGACTCCTTGGATCTCTCTTTTTGAATCTATTTTGCAAGTTGTTTGGTAATATTATTTGATGAGCTTTGTACATAATTTTGAGTAAGTTATTCTACCAATTCTTTAAATTTGAATGTTTATAATTGTGCAAATATAGAGTTTTTGTGGGCTCTGTATCCACTTCCATTTAGCACACGGATAGCACGTTTCTGTAAAAGGAAGATTGAAAAGTTGCGGAAAGTTGCGCAGTGCACCTTTAAGATAATATTTGAAGTCGTTTATTCAAGGTCAAATGTGTAAATGATTCTGTAGAATGAAATCATAACCACATGTTGAAACATTAATCATGCAATTATGTAAATGGTAAAATTATGTCATTAGAGAAGTATATCAAAATGTACACGTAACAGTAAATTAATAGTGGGGCAGCAGTTTGTGTCCTTAGGCAAGACACTTCACCCACCTTGCCTTTTGTGAATGAGGTGTGTGAGCGAGTGAAGGCGGTGTTTAAAGGGGCTGATGAGTCCATAAAAGTAGGTTAAAATACAAAAATATGACAGCATAATGCCATATTATGTTGATTTTCCCATGGTACTTATTCCCACAGACTATTCTCAGTTATTTGTTAGTGTCTTGAATGTAAACTTATCTGATCTTGGCCTAAAACTGGTGTCTGTTTTTATCCTTGGGTCTTCCTTGTTAGACTGGGGCTCATCCTGTTGTCTCTAACACAATGTAGGTTACTGTACACACAGGCCTGGGCACCGGCTTTATTTATGGGAGAGGACAGCTCATGTTTTCAGTTTGGACTAGATCATACAGAGGAAATGTGGTGAGTTTATTTAAAGAACATGGTAAATTCAAGGAAATGCGAGTTTCCATCAAGTACACTCGAATACATGGACAGAGATGAATAGAAGAGGTTCCTGGACTGTTTAACACAAATTAATAAAACCTACAATGCATTTGATTGTAAAATATTAAGTTTAATTTTTTTTTAAGTCTTCTTTACTTACAATTACAATTTTATAGAAATTAATTATTAATTAACTAATCATTTGATTTATATTGCACCTTTCTAGTAGTCTGGTTAACACCTGACCATATCACAAGTGAGATATGGGTCTGGAAACTCGCTTCGAAAAATCCCGTAGCGGAGGTGTGGTTAGCGATTGCCAACGGCCGTTTATTGGGCGTTATGAATGTCTATCATTGAGCGTATACGTAAGTCCATAGCCAATCATGTCAGTTGTCAGTTCAAACTACAAGCTTCCGTTTGTCATGTAGTACGCGTCACCGTCTTGCCACACCTCCCCCGCTCTCTGATTGGGGCCCTAAATCTGGGACTCTCGCTTGGACGAGTTTCCAGGCCGCCTTCCAGTTCGAAACGAAAGGAAGCGGCCTGGGAATTCCCAGGCTACCTTTCTAGATACCCAGAGTGCTCTCCCAAGCATTATTCATTCATTCCACACTCGGTGGAGCTATTATTGTTGCTACAGCTGCCTAGGGGCAGACTGCCGGAAGCGAGGTGGCGATTGTGTGCCATCAGTCCCTCTGACCAACGCTCACTCACACGCCACTTTGATACTAGGCAACGACAGCTGTCTCTGTCCTTAGGCACAACTTTTTGAATTCAAAACGCCCCTCTGCCCAACACTCAACATGTGTTTGGGCAAAAGGAACATTTTTGTTTGAGTCTATAAACTACTGACAACATTTCCCCCAAATTCCAAATAAAAATATGATCTTTTAGAGCATTTATTTGCAGAAAATGACAAATGGTTAAAATAACAAAAAAGATACATGTTTTGAGACCTCAAACAATTCAAAGAAACAAGATCAAATTCATTTTAAAACAACATAATACTAATGTTTACACTTAAGAAGAGTTCAGAAATCAATATTTGGTGCAATAACCCTTATTTTTAATCACAGCTTTCATGCATCTTGGCATCCTCTCCACAAGTCTTTCACATTGTTCTTGGGTGACTTTATTCCACTCCTGGTGCAAGAACTGATGTAGCTCAGCTTTGTGTTTGTGTTGGAATTCAACAGACGCTGGAATGGAATGGCAGTAATACATGTAGAGATGCTGATTTCAGAAAAAAAATCAGTGGTCTCCAGAGCTTCCAGAGCTGTAGGTGGTTTCATGTTCTTTTATTAATTATTAATAATAGATGTTTCTTTCCTAAGTCAACTTGAGAACCTGCAGTAATACATGTTTGATAATAAGCTGTTCATAGAGCCAATGAAGTCAGTAAATGAAGTCAGTATCAGATCCAGTAAGACTTGGCATTTACTGTATCTGTACCACAAGCCGAGCATCCGAGCTATGTTACTGTAATCTAAAACTGGGACTGTGGTATAGCCGACATTGTCAACAACATCTTATTCTTAGTCTTATTCTCTGCCACATGCAAAGGTTAAATAAGGTTTGAAAGAGTTGCTGTGAGTTAAATTGTTAAATTTCAATTAATGGAAATATATTAAAAGAAAACTAAGACAGAGAACCTTCCTAACCCTGTAGTTCACACTGCTATAATTTCCTGTATGTGTCAACCCTGTTAATGTTAAAGTCCACTATGTAACTTTTTGTTTCTATGGAGATATTCTTGCTCTGCTTGGAATATTCCACAGTATGGCATTAAACAGCTCTACATTTATTCACTTACAAGTGGTTTTATAGGGGCGACAGTAGCTCAGTTGGTAAAAGCGTTTATCCGATTAGAAGGTTAGCGGTTCGAATCCTGCTCTCGACGTAAACATTATTGGTTGAGCAGATCAGATCCTCAGACCCACAGGTTGGCGGTGTGATTCCAGCTCTCACAGATAAATGCTGCCGTTGTGTCCTTGGGCAAGACACTTAATCATGAGACTATAGCTCAAAAATACCTAGAAAAACAGGAATTCTGACTGAGTGGGGTTGCCTCTTTTTTTTAAATTTTATTTATTCTTTATTTAAGAGGGACAGTGCATATTAAGGAACATCTACAACATTGCAGTGTAAATACGCCAGATTATAGCAAAAATGTTAATTTCCATCTGTCGTCCCTGGGCAGGTGGCAAAAACAAAAAAAACAACAACAAGTAACAATAACAGCAACATTAAAACATTAAAACATTAAACATTAAAATTGTCCACATGTCTGGTTTTCCTTTAGCTGCTGTTTCAAGGGTGATCTGAAAGTGCCCAGTGTTGGAGTCTCTCTTATTGATGATGGGAGAGAGTTCCAGAACTTAGTGCCTCTGATTGAGAGAACACTTTGTCTTAATAAAGTCCGTCTGTGTGGGACCTCACAGTTCCCCCGGGCTGTGGCCTTAGTTCCCATCCCACTGTAGCGGAGGAGGAGCCCATGTAAAACTTTATATATAAAACAACCATATTTAAAGTGAACAAAATTATTAAAATTAAGCAAGTTGTACTGCCTTTTCACAGATCTGACCTGTAACTTGGCCTGTTCTGGTCTTCATGATGATATAAAGGTAGAATATAGTTTAATGCCACACTGTGAAACATTCCAGACAAAGCAATAACATCTCAATGGAGAAAAACATTTGACCAGAATAGCTACCCAATGCTTTAATATTAATCGTCCTGGACATGTATAAAATTAATAACTCAATCCTTGAAAATATAAATCACAATTCTTTTTTTTTTTCCCAAATCATGCAGCAGGTTCTACCTAAAA
The DNA here is from genome assembly GCA_036785185.1 of Paratrypauchen microcephalus. Classification (NCBI taxonomy): domain Eukaryota; kingdom Metazoa; phylum Chordata; class Actinopteri; order Gobiiformes; family Gobiidae; genus Paratrypauchen; species Paratrypauchen microcephalus. The sequence goes on along the minus strand of JAVJIX010000005.1, from coordinate 361,399 downwards.
TTACATTTACTATGACAAATGTTCACTTATATAACTTTGGGTAAACAAAATACTGACTACTAACTGCAGAAATAGAAAAAAAATACCACAGAATTGATCAGAAATCCACAAACAACTTTGACCCAATTTCTTCCATTTTCTAATTTCCATGGAGAACATTGACTGTCCTTTACATCTGGTTGTGTCCCTACATAACACCTGGTAAATCTGTAACCCGCTGTGTTAAATATACACTAACTATATAACTTTTCTATGGAGATAGTATTGCTTTGACTGGAATGTTCCTCAGTAATGCAATACACAGATATTATCTATCCCCATGGAGACAATCAGGTGACACCACCAGGCCAAGTTACGTGTCAGATCTGTGGAGACCCTGCTCCGCTTAAGAATGCATTTATTTTCAAGGTTTTTATGAGCCCACCTGTGATTAAATAGATGACATACTGTGGAAGATTCCAGGCAAAGCAATAACATCTCCAGTGGTGGATGAAGTAGTAAAAGTACAGCTACAAGTGCTAGAAGTTACTCAAGTGAAAGTATCAAATGAAAAAATCTATTTAAGTAAAAGTATTAAAGTACCTGTTTCGAAATATATTTAAAGAGTAAAAAATAAGTATTTTTGCAGAGATTTTTAGAACAATTAAAGGAGGAATTGTAGTGCTTTTGATAAAGAAATTTGCAGATTTTTTTTTTTTTATATATACATTATTTAACCAGGGAAATCCCATTGACATTAAAAAACTATTTTTCAAGGGAGCCCTGGACAAGAGGCAGCAAAAAAGACAATAACAACACAATTAAAATGACATACAAATGAGTTAAAACAGGTACAATTTATGGAGGCTGTCTCAAGTGCTCTTAGCCTGAATTTAAAGCCAATCAGTGAGATAAATTCCGTTAATTTCCAGTCCTTTTGCAGCTTGTTCCATGTCGAGGGGCCAAAGAAGACAGTGATTTTAAGCAATTCAACTGACTTCTTATTTTTTCTAGTTGTATTTGTGTACTGTGTTGCTCAATGTTGGGACGATAACTCAAATTAAATGTGCTAAAATTAAGTCTCAGGCTTTTCAGCAGGTCCTAAACCATAAAAAAAACTATCCACTGTAAAATGTACTTAAGTAAAATACAGATATCTAAAATTTGTACCTAAGTATTGTGTGTTCATACAAACACTTCCACTGAACATCACTGAGACAAGCAGGCACGAAACCCTCCTCCAGAAAGTTACACCGCGCACCTTTAATGTGAGAGTGTGGTTGAAAACACAGCAATTCATCTTATTAAAGTGTTAAAGTGTCAGCTTAGAAATACACGGGAAAGTACCTGCTAAGAGAGACAAAACGATACATAAAATTCTATGTTTTTGTACAATGAAAAGTCAGTTTACACATGTTGGTAAGGAGTAAGTATTGAACCATTCTTCTTGCGTCATGTAGAAAGCTGGTGAGGAGCTTGTCAGCAAGTTTCAAAGTGTTTGCTGAAAGGAGGAGGCAGCTGGTGGGTTATCTTGGCTGAAATTCAAGTATTTGGTCATTTAGTACACCCTGAAAGGACACAAATCTACGGACTTGAAAAGATGAAGTACCACCAAGGTACTGATAATAATAATACGAGATGTTTTGTGTTGTTTTGGTTTCAGGGGAAGGGAGGAAGGGAATAGCATGAGCACAAAGGAGAAAAAAATGGGATATAAAAAAACTAACCATGTTTTGAGGTAATTTACAGTGTTATATTTGTCTCTGATTAATCATATCACTGTGATATGAAATTGAATTGGAGGGCCTGTCAGATGCTTTTCTCCATGGAGATGTTATTCCTTTGTCTGGAATGTTTCACAGTATGGCATTAAGCCTTTCGAAAAACCAAACCAGACCAAGTCAGTGGTCAGATCTGTGGAGAGGCAACCCCGCTCACAGTCAGAATGCCTGTTTTTCTAGGTATTTTTAGCTATAAAACCACCTGTAATTTAATAAATGTAAGGTAGAGCTGTTTAATGTCATACTGTGGAACATTCCAGGCAGAGCAATGACATTTCTATAGAAACAAGCAGGTGACGGACCCACCCAAAAGGTTACTTAGTGCACCATTAAAGTTACCATGCAGTTTCATATGTATTTATTGCGTGGCTTAGTGGTTAGACCCCAGCGTCGGACGATCATTTCCCGCTCGGACAAAGTTCTGTCGTCGTGTCCTTAGGCAAGACATTTCACCCTCCTTGTCTAGTATGAAAGTTGAGTTTTCAGGCAGTCTATGAACAACTTCCAAACAACTAGAGATTAAAGGTCCTGTATTCCAATCCAATCCAACTTTATTTCTATAGCACATTTTATAAACAGAGACAGTTTCCAAAGTGCTGCACATAAAATCAATAAAACTTAATAAAAACATTACTAAAATAGCAATAAATAAAGTGATAATAATAAAATAACAAAACAAAAGCCATTTATAAAAAAACACAGAGGAGCACACAACTCACGCGGTATTAAAAGCCAGAGAATAAAAGTGGGCCTTAAGACGAGACTTAAAACTATCCAATGTGGGGGCTGTTTTGACATGAGGGGGCAGAGCGTTCCATAACTTAGGGCCAACCACAGAGAAAGCCCTGACCCCCCGAGTTTTATAAGTCTAGTCTTAGGGCCCACGAGCTGGAGCTTCCCCTCTGACCTGAGAGCGCGCACCGGTCTGTAGATTTGGATGAGGTCAGAGATGTAATTTGGGGCCATTCCATTCAAAGCTTTAAAAACAAACAATAAAATCTTAAAATCAATTCTAAAACGAACAGGAAGCCAGTGCAAAGACGCAAGAATGGGGGAGATGTGTTCATATTTCTTCCGTCCTGTTAAAAGGTGCGCAGCAGCATTCTGGACTAACTGCAGTCGATAAAGTACGTTTTGATTCATTCCAGAATAAAGTGCGTTGCAGTAGTCCAGACGAGAAGAAATAAAAGCATGCATGACGCGCTTAAAATCTGAAGAGGATAAAAAACATTTAATTTTGGCTAAAAGACGAAGGTGATAAAAACTGGATTTCACGACCACATTAAAGGAAAAGTAACGTTATTTTACAATCTGAGCCTTCTTTCGGCAATAAAACAAGTCGTTTGACTCACCCATATCACGTTCGTGTCATTTGGAGCTGTTTGAAGAAAGTTATGTTGTGGCGTTTCCGTTAGCATTTGTTAGCATTTGTATTCGGGGCATTACTTTGCGGTCTCCAAATAACACAAACTTTAGCACTTTTCAAATCATAGAAGCCCGATGTCTTAATGGAAGATTTCGTTTGAAGCAAAAGTGGCCTGCAATCCGAGGTTTATCCATAGTTTTCAGCTTTGCGTTTCATGTTTGGGTCCCGGAGCAGTCCGCGCATGCGCACTGGCGTCCTCATCTACTCGAAACTATGGCTAAATCTCGGATTACAGGCCACTTTTGCTTCAAACGAAATTTTTCATTAAGACATCGGGCTTCTATGATTTGAAAAGTGCTAAAGTTTGTGTTATTTGGAGACCGCAAAGTAATGCCCCGAGCAAATGATACAGCACCATGTTAACGGATACGGGATCATTAGTAGAACAGAACGGCTCAACATAAGTTCTGCGATACTGCTCCAATTGACAGAAAAATGCTATGGGTGAGTAAAACTACTTGTTTTATTGCCGAAAGAAGGCTCAGATTGTAAAAAAAACGTTAATTTGCCTTTAACTTGTTTATCAAGTTTAATATCAGTGTCCATGTATTACGCATAATTGACTGTTGTGAGCTTTAAGCCACATTATAAAGTTGTTACCTCCACAAAACCATACCTGAAGTTTGAAGAATCCCTCAGTCGTCCAGGTAGAATCCATGGTAAAAGGAGAAATTAAATTTGTCAACTAGACAAAGTTTTTTTGGTCAAAAAAGTTTCGCAGCTCAGAGGTGTGAAAACAGCCATTAGGGTTTGAATGGGTATGCTAAACTAGACACCAGAGAGAAACTAAAAACAAAAGACAGAAAGCTGAAAGCAAAGAGGTGGGATAGTTTCAGAATAATTTCAGTGTAGTTAGCTCCTCCCAGCAGCTAGCGTCCATCAGCACTCTAACCAGAACTCACGAAGCAACTCGAATGAGCTGCGAAAGTTTTCGACCAAATAAACTTTGTCCAGCTGACAAATTGAATTTCTCCTTTTACCATACCTGAAATTGTTTTTCATTCAGACAGGTTTGAGTAGCCCTTTATTATTAGTCTGTCTTCATCTCTAAAGCTCAAAATGATCAATTTCACCTTGTCACACTGCAAATTCTCTGATCTGGCCAAGATTTTAAAACTCCTATCAGGTTATTAATGTTGTTTTCAGATTTATTATCTACTTACTAGTTCTGAGACGGCTTAACTCTAGTTTAGAGGGAGTTTATTTTAAGATAACTTGTCAAGTAAAATTATCTTGCTGCGTTTCACTACTTTTAAGTCATTTTCTGATAGATTTAAGTGTTTATATCTTCAATTTTGGACAATCTTTTTTTCCAGTGCATGTAGTGGTAGTTTTCAAGTTAACAGCCACTTTCCACCTTTAGTTCAATAGAGATTGGCAATTCCAGGGTTGATATTATCCAAATGATTCAAGTGAAGGTGAATGGGGTGTTTCAAAACACAGTGGAGCACTTCCTGTATCAACACGTGACATCACAAGGTGGAACAGAGTGTCTTCAGTTTGAGAGAAGAGCCTAATGTGCAAAGTTTGTGTGTTAAACATGTGTGAATGAAACAAAACACAACTCCGGGTGTGTTTGTGATGAGGAAACATTATAACATTGATCAGAAAATAGCGTAATAAAAATGTATTCACGCACATCTTGCTTGGATTCTAGTCTGAGCCAGGTTTTGTCCAGATGTAGGCTTGGTTTGATCCTGTTCTGGTCCTGGTTTACTCCTGATCTAGCCCAGATTTTGTTTTGAAGCTCTACTACAAACTACTACTAATACTACAATAATAATCCTACAATGCAAAATTAAGTTAAACAAACACTGGAACTGATTAGACTAAACACTACCAGATAAGACAATACTGATAAATGCTTTTGCAAAACATGTTCTGAAAGTAAATAAGATAACAAATTTGTCTTACAATCTCCTCCCACATCCTCATAATGTCCTAAAGATAAAATTACATTGATATAAATATGAATCCCAATCTTTCTCCTTTCTCCACAGAGCGCAGAGGTTTCCAGTGTGATGTAAGGAGCTCCAGACCCGTCCAATCCAAGATGACGGTGAGCCTTTCCAAAGTGCGTCTGAGAAACCTGGTTCATCTCCAGACCCTCCTGCTGTGCCTGCTGCCTCTGCTCCAGTCCGCCCAGTCCAGTCCTGATCCAGAGCCCAGAACATGGAGCCAGACTGGACCCAGACTCCAACTCTCTCATTCAGGTACAACTAACTGTTACAGTGAAGGTGAGGGTCATAATTATGAACTAGCCCAGGGGTCGGCAACCTTTACCACTCAAAGAGCCATTTGCACCCCTTTCACACAGTAAAGAAAACACTGGGAGCCACAAAACCCTTTTGAAATTTAAAATGAAATAACATTTTGTTTTTTTTACCTTTGTGCCATAGAATTACATTTTGAAAATGAACGAACTAAAATAAAATATATTTTAATTAAATACAGTGGTCCCTCACTGTTTCGCTGATTTTTTTTATAGTGTATTAATACGCATTGTGTTCTGCATCCTGATTGGCTAAGGGACTGTAGACCTTTGTCTTTGTCAGTCATTCTCCTCCGTGTCTCCGGTACAGAATGCCGTCAGTTTGCCAAATTTATTTAAATGTTCGATCACGAGCAGTGTGACTCTGAAGCAGTGAGGACTGAGCGGTCTGGCATTTGGGCACATGCCAGAAGGGCCGCGGCCATACGTCTCATGTCCGCGCGCACACTTCTCCGGGTGGTCAATGCGCATGGGGAAGTAGCGGCAGTGTTTCCGCAAAACGAACTGGTGGAACCTGGAGTCCAGGCGGTGGAACCAGTCCTGAGAGCGCAGCGGTGCCAGGCGCCTCGGTCAGAGGAACTGTGAAATATACGCATATTTATACACGCAATATAAAGCTGACTACTTCACGGATTTGGCCTATCGCGTGTTATTTTTACAATGTAACCCCCGCGATAAATGAGGAACCAATGTACTGAGCCGCATCAGAGGGATCAAAGAGCCGCATGCGGCTCTGGAGCCGCGGGTTGCCGACCCCCGAACTAGCTAAATCCCTTTAAACCTCCTGGGACCCAAAGAAAAAAAGTGTATTTCAATTTTTTTGGTGATTTTTCTGGAGGTAAATGAACACCTTAGCATTTACATTTAGTTCAATTTATTTTTATTCATAATTTTGTAACATGTCCTCTGTAATGGACTGTAATAGTACTGCTGTTGCACATTTATTTCTATCTTTATTTTCAATGCACATTTTATTGCACATTACTCCACATTTCACTGCTGCATCTTCCATTGCACATTTTGATGCACACTGCACATTTTGGACATCTGTAAATAGGCTTTATTTATTCTTTAGATTTTAGATTTTGTATAATAAAGCTGACTTTGAACATTGGAATCCATGTGAAGTTAACAACCTAACAAAAATTTTTTTTTTTATGACCAACATCTCTGAGAAGCTTCTACAGTCGCCTCAAAAAGTTTTTAGACTCCCTTTTAATTTCTTATTTATTTATTTGTCATAGTGCAAACAAAGTAGCTCCTATTGAGTTCATTTAAAAAAAAATCCTGGACATGGTAGTACCCTATAATCCCCCAGCCCTATTTAGGCAGAGGAACCTAGTCCCTCCATTAAGAGTCTATCTCAACACACTTAAAAGATAGACTGGTTAACTCAGTGTCCACTACAAAGGACACAAATGAATGGGCCGGGTCTTAGGAGGTTAATTATGTTTTATTAAAAATGGGGTATTATGCTTTTTGTTTTTTTATTATATAACATCATCCAAGACATGTCTGAGGAGGTTTTAAATCCCATGCATATTTCAGTAATTTACTAATCACTCCTGGGCCCTATTCAAACCCTCTCCGTACGTTTATCTGTAAGATTCTGTGTGATGCTCAGGCCACAAGTCGACATCACCCCTGCTCACACACGACAAAAACTTGATACAAAACAGTATACAGCAACTTCATAAATCTGATGTAATGTGCAGTTTCATTCACCGGATGAACGTGAATTGTGTTGAGATAGCGCTATGTGTGTGACTCAGTGCAGAGAGCAAAGGAAGGGAAGTTTCAGTGTGAAAAACGAAAGTGAAACATGTTTTTGCTGAATATAGCGTTTTCAGTAACAAAGGGTAACATGGTCGTCTAAATGTGTTATCTGTTAACAGTTAATACCCCATAGAAGCAAAAAAAAATCTGATTTTTTTGGCGACGTTTTTTGTGTCGTACACATTTCCAATTAAATGCGACTTGTATGTGATCTCCAGTATGAACTTTAAATGCCCCAAAAGTGTCCCGCATGCGCCTTGGAGGACACGACGACGTCACATGCAGCGAGCGTGCTCAGTGTTTACGGAAGTCGCCTAAACATGGGCACTAGAATTGAGCACCTGGAGATTTTAAAGTTGCTGCTTATTTCTTTAAAGGATGAGATTGAGAAGGAGAAGGTTTTTGGTCTTGGCGTTTTGTGGGGCAGTGGCAGCAACGTCCGTAGAAAGGAACATTTTCGTGCTGAGAGTGGTGAGATTGCTATGTGCTTTGCTGCTTCACTGACACGGACTTCATACACATTTTTTGTATGACGAGAAGAAAGTTTGTGTACATTTGTGAGCGCCTACTTGTACCACTGTCACTTGTTGATGACGTGTAGGTCGGATGAACGCGACCTGGCCGTTCAGACTGAAGTCGAATGTCAAAAAATCGGATATGTATCGGTTTTAGGACCACATATCCAAGTGGCCTGGGTCACATTTGAAAAAATCGGATCTGTGTTGTTCAGAATGTCATTAAAAGATCAGATACAGGTCACATAAAGGCAAAAAAAAATCAGATTTGGGTCACTTCAGGCTGCAATCTGAACGTAGCCTAAGTCATTGGAATTGTTTGCCAGTAGAGATTTCTACAAGGACAGGGTTTCAAACATGCAAGCCTGACAAAAATACAATGTGTGTTTAGTGGGACAGTGACCTTTTACAGTAAGGATGGTAATAAGTTATTTATTTGTGTAACATCTACCTGTTCAGTATTCTTGCATAACCTGCCATCACCTTTCCCTATGATTTTGTCTGGGTCAATTTTCCGGGCTGTGCAATTAATCAAATTTTAATTGAGAGGCAATAATTTCAAATCATCACTGCTTGAATCTTTTTTAATCTACAGCCATTTCTCGGTCAGTGAAAACATGTGGTTTGGAGCAGAGTTCAGACCTTTCTCAAATTCTGACAATAACTCTGTATCAGTCTGTATTGTTTACGAAATTAATTTTGAAAGTTTATTTATTGAGAAAAGGCTGAAAATTGTAATCGATCAATTTGAGTAATACAAATCCAAATAAACACAAGGTCAGTGTATTTCTGTGCAGGTTAAAAACTTACAATTTGGCTCAAGACATAGACATACATAGGGCACCTTACTTTTATCTTTTGCCAACATTTAAACAGTCTCTCCACTTTTGTAAATCTCTGGATGTCTATATTTAGTTAGTCTCCGGTTACTGCTAAACTCATTCGTCTCAGGGAACAGTGCGGCAGCATGAAGTCATGTCTGAGTGTCACTGGTTTCTCTTACAATAGACGTGTCCTCCATTATGGTGCCAAGTTGGCTCCACTTATTAACATTTCCAGTCCACATTTTTAAGTTGTTTTGCTTTGTTAATGTAGAACTGTGATATAAGATTAATTTACTGAACACTATGCAGAGTGATGTTGTGACGACAAACGCCACATGTGAAAAATGTTTAGATCGATTAGAACAGAGGACTCCAATCTGTAGCTCTCCACCTCCTCCCATGTAGCTCTACAAGGGATTTCTTAACGATACGTATTGTGTTAACTAACTAATAATAGGACAGTGCATTTTAATCAACAGGACAACAAACAACATCAATGTAAATATGCTGGAATTAGCGCAATAACTACTTTACATGCTTTGTCCTAAGGCAGGTCAGAACAGAAGAACATTTAGAGGAACCCACAGAAGTGACAGAAGTGCACATAGACGTGACACAAGTTCACCACAATAGACCATTCTCTGAGTTTAAGAGGCCCCGAGAAGAAGAAAATCTACCTGTGAGAGCATGTGTGATTATTTTTCAGCCAATGTTTCAGAGTGTTCTTGAAGGTTGAGAAGGACCCACAGTTCCTGACATGGGCAGGTCATGTGTTCCATGACTGTGATCCTCTGATAGACGTCACCATTTAGGCCAAATTTGGTCCTGCGTCTCTGTATGTTCCAGTCTCCTCTGGTCAAAGCTCTCGTGTTAACTCGGTTAGTTGTTTTTGTTTTTTTACTCATAAAATCCATTAATGGTGGAGGAGCGAGTCCATTTAAAACTTTAAAAAACAAGGCAAGCATCCATAAATGGGTCATTCCAGAATTGGAGGACATTTTACATCCCACCCATCAAATATTAAATAATCCACATACAAAATACTAAAACATACAGTTTCTGAGTAAATTTACTTGTCCTGAGACCAAATCTAAAAAAAACTAAGAGAAAAGAATGCTTGAAAATAGTTTTAAAATACCAAATAAGTCTGGGGTACCCCCCAAAATGCCATTTTCCTCTTGTCCCACCCCTCTAATGGCCAAATTGAATCTCAAATAAAACAGTTAAAATTGAATTGAAATTTCTTGTTTTTTCTGTAATTTGTTTCATTGTCATCTCTTGTAACTGTGGGAACATTTGTTTTAATAGAAATAATATTTCAAATAATTATTATTATTCATGGAACATGTGTCCCACAACCTGCACCAACCCTGTTACCAGAACATTTTTAGCCTGGTAGAAGAAGAAAGCAGAAAACCACATGATCCCCTGAACTTGACATCATCAAACAGTTTTCCAAAAGAATGGGTAGAGCAAAGGTTTATCTTCTCTTCTATTTTTCATATTTTTATAACATAGTTAGCCTTGATTGAATGTCTCACTCTACCTCATGCAACCCTGTTATGCAAATGATCAGAATAAGACAATTATTATTTTTTCCTTTACGTATTTGCATAAATAAGTTTTTCCTCTTGATTAGTAATAACAGCTAGCTAAACAGCTAGCTTCTATTCCTGAGATAAAGCTAACATTAGCGCGATTTTGCAACCCTGTTACCTGCAACCCTGTTACTGTGATTAGAGTAAATAAATAAATAAACCAAATAAATCATATAATAAAAAATTTACCATTGACCGTAAGCTGAGCTAATCAAGCATTTGGTAGTTTATTACCTATTATTGATGAATATGTAGCAGAAAATCAGAAAAGTGAAGGTTTATTTTTCAAGAATTTTAAAGCCAAAATGTCTTCCAATTCTGGAATGACCCAAATACCTGATAACTTTCAAGATCCAAAATATTATACTAACTTAAGATGTTACAGTAGTGATACTGTAAAGGCTTTTTGTCAAGTGTTTTTTTGAAGAGGGACTTTAGGGGCTTCAGGACAGCCATGTGACCATGTGGTACAGCAGTGAGATCTGTGACTGAAGATCATGGCGTGCATATACGCCTTTGCTGATTCTGTCGTCAGATAACGTCTTATATGTTTGAAGTTTTACAGATTTAATTTTAATTATATGTGAATTTTTTTACATGCTGTTTAAAATTTAGATTAATTGCCATTGGAGGAGACTTCTGTGTTTAGAAAAGAGTGATGTTTGAGTCTCAGTGCTAACCTAATGCTAATGTTGAGGCATAATAAATAAAACAGCAACTGAAGTATTCTACATATAAAATTTATATTCGTTTTTATTTTAATCAGTATGAATTTTAAAGGTGTATTGTCAATTTTTTTCTGGTGGAGGGAGCCTACTTTTCTCCATGGAGATGTTATTGATTTGTCAAAAACGTGTCACAGTGTGGCTTTAAACCAAACCAGGCCAAGTTACTGGTAAGGTCTCTGGAGAGGCAGTCAGAATGCCTGTTTTTCTAGATATATTTTTCAGCTTTAAAAAAAGGGTAGATCTGTTTAATGCCATATTGTGGAACATTTGAACCAGAGCAATGACATATTCATAGAAACAAGAAGGTGATGGACCACCAACCGAAAAAAAGTTGCATTCGGCACGTTTAATAGATTGTTTAATAGATAGAGCCTGTTGTATTTGTTCAAGCCAGTGACTCAGAGAATGTGCGGTAAACTGAATTGTTATTGTTGACTTTTGCTGGCTCATTAAGAGAGGAAATTTACCGTATTAAAGCCTGGTTATAGTACACACAGATTTGCTATTTTCAATGTCATAATTATTAGCAAAAACTAATTTATCAGACTTCACATTTTCTTGGCGTTGATTTCAAAAGTACAAAGAAAAACGCCATTTAGTTTACATTAGTATGCTCTGGTTTGACTCCAAATAAACAGTGTTGTGCACGTATCACAGAGACATTCAAAGATAGGAATGATTGCTTTGATCATTGGTATCTTGAAAAGTTTAGCGCTTTTCCTTCATTTCGTGATAAAGCAAATATGTGATCAGTTGCCAGACTTTGCCTATACTCACATGAAATAAAACAGATGCCCTTCCTCGTATAATTTCATTGCTTATCCAGGCTGGGTGTGGATGCAGAAAGGCTTTTTGGCTCACTGTGGCATGTTTGGATGTAAATTAGTCCCACAATAAAACCAATTAATAACTTTATGATGAAAAAAGAAACAATATGCTTTAGAAATGGATAGTTTAGTTATTTATACTAATTGAAAATAAACAAGAATCAAAGTAGATACTCAGTTGAACAATTATCAATACTCAAAAGATGCATTAAAAAAGGACAAATCTTGACCATTCCTGAATAGTTTTAGTATGATCTTGCGTGTTAGACCACATGCTAACATACAGAAAGTACTATTGCTTAGTTTATCACTGAGTATTGAAGCTATTTCCTTGACAAAATTGAGTCTGAAATTCTTGTATCATAAGATCAACTGGTATGGGTTTATTTCATGGCCAACGTTGATAATTATTGTTTATAATCCGGAGAAACTTTATTTGTTTTCCTCAAATTTTATGAACTGAAATAACTACAAGCTTTTTCTACAAACAGAATTTTCATCTGGTTGACTCAAATAAAATATAGGCCTTTGCTGGAGATTTAGCCTGTGTCCCATTACTATGTCTTGCCCCTTCCCTTTTATCTACGTCTTTGTTGATAACGAGCTGAGAGGGCTCGGGGTACGAATGTTCCCCTAAGAAATGGGACGCCACTCGATTACCGTTTGCGTCATCATCCCTTGCCTCTACCTGGCTGCTACGTCTACAGAGGCGACGACAGTTGACGCAAACAAACGTAAACAAATGTCAAGGATTATCGGGTACCTCAGCTCGACAAAAAAACTAGCTTGTTTATACATGAAAGTTTGATGAAAACGATAACGTCAGCTAAACAGACATCACTACAATTAAAACCGCAACAACAGTTCACTAAAAGTAACGTAGAACATAAGCGTCATAATTGTAAACCTGCTAAACTGTTAATCGATAATTCCAACTGCTGAAAATACATTTATGAGACTCCTTCGCTGGTCGATGTGACGCTGCCATCCTGATCCCAAAACCTGCCTGAGCTTGTAGGTGTACCCCTTCGTTTCAAGTCTGGTCGAGAGCTTACTTCGTTTCAAGGGGTATGTAGCCCTTGGTCGTGGCCCAAGCCCTTGATCAACATTAGAATTGGGACACCCCTTGGCCTCACATGAACGCGCAAAATCAAAGGGTAGGGGTAAGACGAAGGGGTAAGACAGAGAAATGGGACGCAGCCTTGAGACCAATAGTCGATATTCTAAAAAGTGCAAATATCGGGCTGTCTCTATTACCACGACTTCTACAGTACTAAGACAAAATCCACTATGACTTCTTCTAAAGCAAACTCCACACAGAAAATGTCATGATTCATACTGACAACCTTCTTGCTCTGACCGCCATGCTGCCATAGCCCCTTTAATCCACATTTCCACAGGTTTCGTCCCCCTCCTTGGTAACCAGTAGTGAGCAGAGGTGATTAGTTCTGGCTGGGTGGTTTCATTGAGCTTTGGTTAGTGAGACGTTTGTGCAGTGAGTGGTCAGACTGTGAATGAGTGAATGAGAGGCAGCTGTAGAGGCTTTAGTTTGACTCATGGAGAAGGAGAGAGCGGAGTAAAGTGGCAAAGTATCAGGTTTTAAGCATTTAATTAGTCCAGACAAGAGGGGATATTTTCAACAGCGCTTTGAAAAACACTAGTAGGTATGCTAAAGGGACCAGAACTATGCTGACACTTAACATTTTCGGACTTCTTTCTATTTGTGGGTTAAGAATGATGAAGAATGATAAAGAAATTACAGTTGAAAGTACAGTTGCCAAAGTAGTTAACAATTGAAAATGAAATATGGTATCTTTAGAATAATGAAAAGTCCTTAAAATGGCCCAAAAAGTACTTAAATTGACCTGAAAAGTCCTTAAAATGGCCCCTAGGACATGAAGTTGAAACAGAAACAGATGATGGGGCCTGTGTAATTCTTTTGGAGATTTGTAGGGAATGCACTGATCCTGAAAAATTAGCTGGATCAGATATCGGCTTCCAAGTATCGAGCAGCTGATATCCTGGCTGGACATATACACTTAAGCCCATTTAGTGGTTGTAGTTGGCCCTGAAAGTCTCATAATGCTTTAACTTTTATATTTATGCAAAGCTGTTCTTTAGGAGGGGTGAAACAATAATCGAAAAGTCATGTGATAATATCGAATTTCAAGTCTTTTTGCTTAAATTCTTGTTAGTTCTCAGCAATAGGAAGGAAATACATATACATATACAGTTCTTTGCTCTGTTTAATTTAGACAATTAAATAACATATTAAGCACTTTTAAATCCTAACTCTTTGGTTTATGACAGAAACAAAGGCTTGTCAAGGCATTTTTAAAGGACAATGTATTATATTGACGATTTTGTTAACCTCCACAAAATATCTCAATAAATATTGCTGCATACCGTGAAAATATCGTACTGTGCATACCGTGAAAATATCGTACTGAGAAATATTCCCTATCCGGCAGTTACTTGAAGGATTAAAAAAAACATAACACAATTGGATCAGTTCTGTCTAAATACTGTTTTGAGTCTTGGTCTTTGGTCATTGGTATCTATTATTATCGGCAGATACTTAAAGCTGGAATCAGTGTCCGAAAAAGCTGAAAAAGCTGGATCACTGCATCCCTAGAGATGTCCCGTTTTTTGAGGAAGAAAGAAAGAAATGTCTGACTTATGATCCACAAATGTTGAACCTTTCAGCTGGTTCAACTCTAATTTATTATTAGAGTTCACTTCTGTTTGTATCCTGGTAGAGACGATTTTATTTCATGTGGATAGGCTCAGTAATTACATAAACCAGGTTAACAATGTACTTTAAATTGTTGCCGATACATTTCAGTTATTCAACCACCACCTTCTGATCACATTTTTATCTTGACGGCACGGTGGCTAGCGCTCATGCTTCACAGCAAGAATGTTCTGGGTTCGATCCCTGTGTGGCACGTTGGTATGGGCGTAAGATTTGAGTCGCCCTGGGTCTGTGTGGAGTTTGTATGTTCTCCCCGTGTCTGGGTGGGTTTCCTCCGGGCACTCCGGTTTTCCCCACCAACCCAAAACCCAAAACATGCACCATAGGTAAAATCCTCCAGCTAAGGTCCTGACCAAGCCGAAGCAAGAAGATCATTGAGATGGTCCCTGGGCGCAGTAATGTGCTGCCCACTGCTCCTGATAACAGAATGGGTTAAATGCAGAGAAGAATTTCTCCTGTGAGATCAATAAAGTCACTTCTTCTTCTTCTTCTTCTTCTTAATCTTATAATCTTGTTTTACAATTTCATATGAAAGAAATTGCCACAAGTTACATTATCAAACACATAATCTCTTCTATCTTAACTCAATTTTGTGTTGATTTGGAAAACGGATCTTCTCCGTCTGGACAGTGGGTCTCATCTAACGATGCCTCTAAGGGCCTGTTTACATGAGAACGCTTACGGGTAAAAATATTTTATCAGAAGTGCCTTTCGTTAAGACGGTGATGGCGTTTTGGGGGCTTAAAAACGCAAAAAACTGCAACCGCCCTCCAAATTGGAAAACTTGAATACGCGCCGCTGTAGCGTTTTCGTCTACACTGCCCAAGACGCAAAACTCTGGTCAAATCTGCTGAGGTCGTGTACGCGTTTACGTCACATCGATCCATATATCAGTGTACTTTGTTTGGCAGGACTCCCAGTCCACACCTTGTTGTGCCTGTGTTGCTTTGTAGTCTAACTTTGTAGTCTAACTTTGTAGTCTAGGGGCGGCAGTAGCTCAGTTGGTAGAGCGTTTGTCCACTGATCCAAAGGTTGGCGGTTCAAATTCCACTCTTGACATAAGAAACATCAGTGGTTGAGCGGTCAGATCCACTGACCCACAGGTTGGTTAGTATGATTCCAGCTCCCACGGATGAATGCTGCCGTTGTGTCCTTGGGCAAGACACTTAACCCACCTCGCCCCTGGTGTCTGCGTACACTGGTGTGTGAATGGGTGAGTGGTTCCTTGTTGTAAAGCGCTTTGGGTGCCTTGAAGGTGGAAAAGCGCTGTATACAGATGTGACCATGACCATTGTGACCAACGTGGTCTGAAGCAATAGTTGAACTTCTTCGTCTGACTACACAATTTTTATTTATTTTTTTGCTACCGGTAGCCATGTTTTGTTTTGCTTTTTGCGGCGCAGATGAGAAGAAGGAAGATTCTCGTGGACATAGTAATAATGTATCACAGCACCACCTAGCTGCCCGACATGCATACCCAATCGAATTCCGCACACTTTTGCATCACCACATGCACGCAGATTTCCTCCAGAAAATGCTCGTCTAAGCACGGAGTGAAAAGTGAAGACGTGACGCCACTTTTGTGTCTTTTGTTCAGACTTATATCTTATACACGTAGCCTTATTCCTGTAATCCCAAATCTGTCATTTCATTTCACTCTCAATTTTCGTTTCCATTTCGTTATAAATCAAGACATTCACCTTCTCAAATCCTCCTTTATTTTGTTTTCCCTTGAGTACTTCATGTGTAGAGTTCTTGGCGTATTGCAGTAGTAGTTTTACGAGTCTCTGTAGAAGCAGTACATTCCTGTTAATGAAGTACAGTGTGTATCTCCTGCTGGTTTGGTTGCTTGAGGGACAATGGAGCAGCGGCTATTACGTTTTTACAGCTCAGTCAGTCAGACGGGAGCTATAGGGAGCTCAGGCCTGTAAATCTATATCCTCTTTGATATGCAAAAAACTCAAAGATGGATGGACTCGCTATAGGAGGAGCTGTCTCGGTTCTTGGGCAGTACAAAAGGATACCACGGTCGGAGATACTTGATACTTGAAAGTGCGTGCGTCAGCTGGATGACCTTTGACCCTAACAGGAACGAAGCGAGAACGGCCTCTTCCTGTGCATGATATACTGTAACGTCGTGGCCTGGATCAAAAGTGGGCTGACAAAGAATTTGTTTCAGTCAAAATTAAATGGAGCAAACAAAATTTATGGTAGATGTGTTAGATGGTATAATAGAGAATAAAAAAGAAAATGTAAAAGAAATAAAGGTTAAAGGTTTGATATAATATTGATAATTATATATTTTTATCTCCCAACAGTCAATCTTGTTAACTATAGATCAAATAATGTTCCAATTAGGAATCTGGAATCTTTCACACTATGAAATTAAACTTAGACTTAGACAAACTTGATTGATCCACAAGGAAATTATTATTAACTTATCTAGTCCTATGGAGACAAACAACATGCCAATTTACATGTCTGATTTGTGGAGAGTTGGCCTGTTTACAGTAGAATACTTTTGTTTGTTTTGTTTTTACGATAGCCTATTGTTTTATTGTTAAAAAAAAAAAAAAAAAAGCAATTTCTCTAGCATATCTCTATCTCAGGTTTCAGGTTTAGTTTATTTAAAAGGGATTCAAGATTGAAGATTGTTTATTTGTCATATGCAGGATCAACACAAGGTCAACAATGCAATGAAATGCTTAGGATCAGAGGAACCCGTTGACTCGCTAAGATCAAGTCAAGAAGTACTAATAGCATGCAATAAAAATACAAGGAAAAAAGTAAACAATGTAATAAAAAGTATGTAATAAAATATAATAAAATACAAACACTGCGATTTCATAAAACACATGATTACACACGGTTAAAGCCAGAATTAGCCAGAAGGCTCGTTTTCTTCTGTAGTCCCCTGGCGGTGACGTAAAAAGGCAAAGGGCACACAATCTCCATGGACACAGCCAGGTGCTGAGAAGTTACAAGGTGCAATTTAAAAAATTTGTCAAATCAGACATAATCTTGATTTCGCCATGAATTTCTGAGTTGATATTTCTTTTTCAAATTATAAACATTGCTTATTTTAATGGATGGAAATAAAGCATTGTTATACACATAGATATGAGCCTGGTAGGAATTTATTTACAGACAAAATGGTGAAATAAAAGCTCCAGGATTGTGTAAAGTGGGTTAATATGAACATTTTAAGACTACAATAACAAGGCTCACAACAGCAGTTACAGAGAGAGGGGCCACAATAATATCACTGTAAGTCAATGGGAGCCAGGGTCAGAAGGAGTTGGAAGTGCTCCTTTGAACATTTCTTATTTACACATCTTCATAAGTATTACACAGATTTGTATTCTGAATCTCAGGGAAGATAAACTAGACAAACCCCTCCAAATTAACTGGTCAAATAGCTGGCAAAGTACACTCAACAAAAATATAAACGCAACACTTTTGTTTTTGCTCCCATTTTTCCTGAGATGAACCCAAAGATCCAAAATTCACTCCAGATACACAACACTACCATTTCTCTTAAACATTGTTCACAAATCTGTCCAAATGTGTGACATCGAGCACCTCTGCCCCGCCGAGACAATCCACCCCACCTCACAGGTGTGCCACATCAAGATGCCGATCCGACATCATGACCAGTGCACAGGTGCGTCCAGACTGCCCACAATAAAAGGCCACCCCGAAATGTGCATTTTTTTTTCTTTATTGGGGGTCTGGGGGACTCAGAACCAGTCAGTATCTGGTGTGACCACCGTTTGCCTCATGCAGTGCAACACATCTTCTTCGCATAGAGTTGATCAGATTGTCAATTGTGGCCTGTGGAATGTTGGTCCACTCCTCTTCAAAGGCTGTTATGGACGAAGAACACAGGTGCATTTTATTGATGGCATTTTGAATGCACAGAGATACCGTGATGAGATCCTGAGGCCCATTGTTGTGCCATACATCCATGAACATCACCTCATGTTTCAGCAAGATAATGCACGGCCCCATGTTGCAAGGATCTGTACACAATTGTTGGAAGCTGAAAATGTCCCAGTTCTTGCATGGCCAGCATACTCACCAGACATGTCACCCATTGAGCATGTTTGGGATGTGCTTGACCGGCGTATACGACAGCGTGTACCAGCTCCCACTAATAGCAGCCATTGAAGAGGAGTGGACCAACATTCCACAGGCCACAATTGACAATCTGATAAACTCTATGCGAAGAAGATGTGTTGCACTGCATGAGGCAAATGGTGGTCACACCAGATACTGACTGGTTCTGAGTCCCCAGACCCCCAATAAAGCAAAAAAAATGCACATTTCGGCGTGGCCTTTTATTGTGGGCAGTCTGGGGCGCACCTGTGCACTGGTCATGATGTCGGATCGGCATCTTGATGTGGCACACCTGTGAGGTGGGGTGGATTGTCTCGGCAGGTCAGAGGTGCTCGCTGTCACACATTTGGACAGATTTGTGAACAATGTTTGAGAGAAATGGTAATGTTGTGTATCTGGAGTGAATTTTGGATCTTTGGGTCCATCTCAGGAAAAATGGGAGCAAAAACAAAAGTGTTGCGTTTATATTTTTGTTGAGTATATATCTATAGTTGTTCTTTCTCTATTCCCCCGTTATGATTTTGTAAACTCTGATGCCAATAAATATTCTCTTCCATCACCATATTTTAAAACATTTTCTTAGAATTGTTTTGTTTGAATGATTTCTATGATTTTTTCAATTTGATTCACTCATTATTGTACATTATTGTCATTTCATAATCCCCCGCATAGTTTGAATTCCATTTTTTCCCCGAGTTTGCCAAAACCACATCACAAACCCAACCCCCTTTTATTTATTTTTACTGCATTTCTGATAGATAAAACTGTGAAAAACAACTCTCACAAATTCCACTGAGGACAGGCTATAACACTAATCAGATCATTCACTTGTCAATCAAACACTCAGATACTAACTGTAAGGTAAAATGTAAAGGATTTCAGTGGTTTTCTGTGTATAAAAAAAAAGAAAAAAAAAAGAATGAAATACAGAAATCCTAACCTCTCTTTTTTCTTTTTTTCTTTTTTTTTATTTAATTTATTAAAATTTATTTATAAATGTATTTTATTTTATTATGATGTATTATTATTTTTATATTAATTTTATATATATAAAAAAATGCACATATATTGTGACGTATAAGAAAAAATACATTACCCAAAACAAAAAACAAAACAAAACAAACAAAAAAAAAGAAATATGGAAATCCTAACCTAACTGCCTCTCTTTTCTTTCTTTCTTTCTTTCTTTCTTTCTTTCTTTCTTTCTTTCTTTCTTTCTTCCTTTCTTTTTTATTTTAATTTTAATTTGAATTTAATTTATTAAAATTATTGGTTCATTCATATGTATTTTATTATGATGATTATTATTATTATCATTATTATTGAATTTTCTTTTCATATATTCTTATTTTGATATTCATTTTATGTTTGTTTTTTTTTTTTTTTTATCTATGCACATTTATTGTGGCATATGAAAAAAAATACATTGCCAAAAAACAAAACAAAACTCAGATAACACATTTCAGCTTTAATTTGGACTTGGAGTTACAATGCATTTGTTTTGTCTTATTTGTTTGCAAAAATGTACACAGTGCAGCTTGAAAACTGCATAAAACAACTGTCAAATATGTAAAATGTCAAATATTTCACTAAGGACGGGCCAAAACACAAAATCAGTCACTCATGGATGACACTTTTCAGCTTTAATTTGGACTTGCAGTTATGATACAATTTGTCGTGCTTGATTTGGGTCAGTGTGGGTGGGTCAGTGGTCTGGCGGTGGGCGCCTGTCTTGCTTTAGCGAGCGTTGAACTTTTCCTGACAAGACCTCTTCCTGCTTCTCCGTTTTTCGACACACATATGGAAATGGTCCAACCTAAACAATCTGACCTCATTCGGGACTAAGGGATGAGAAATTTGTCCAGCGACATTTTGAGTGACGTTTTGACAGAGTGTTGCTCGTGTTCTGTAATGTGCGAGTTTGTATTTTTATAGCTGCTCAGTCAAACTCCAATACAGTAAGTTATGAATGGAAATGTGTACAGCTGATGGGAAAACATCTGTAGCACACACAAATCAAGCTATGATAATGAGAAATGAAGTTGTTTTAGGCAAAAGAGGCAAATAGTTAGTGCAATTTATTATGGCATGTACAGCAGGCTTCTAACTACACGACCAGTCAAAATTTTGGACTCACCCTCTCAGTGTTTTTACAGTGTTTACTACTTTCTACATTTGATACAGTGACGTGCGGTGAGGGCCATGGCTGGTGAGGCACTGACGTCATCACAGTCAGATTTACAAATATGTAAACCAGGTGTCGGCAAGTAAATTTGGCTAGTGGCTCGTAATATTTTTGACGTGAAGCTGAAAATGAATTATTATTCAGTGCATTTTCCAGAGCACACCAAGTAGCTTCATAAGTGGTGGAGCGCTCATGTTTAACGAGGCTTTTTTGCAAATTTTTCAGGTCACAATATCTCATCTGAGTCCAGACATTGTCACAGCAGGTTGAGAAAAGAAGGCAGGAAAAGCAGAAAAGACGATTTCTTACCACGCTGTCTTCTGTGTGTATATAAAATGTAAAAAGTAGTAAGAAAAAAAACAAAAAACCACTGAGTGAGTCTGGTGTTGTTTAAACATACACGACCACTGAACAAGATTGGACGTGCCCTTTCATTCAAAACTCTACTAAATATATATTTGACAAAGCAAAAGGTGACAAATTTGAGGAGTTATTCAACCTTTTTTCCCCTAGCTCCTTAAGTCCATATCTTCCTTCATATATTTAATGTCTTCTGTATGTATAGAATGATGAAAGTAGTAGAAAATAACACTGAATGAGTCCAAACCTTTGACTTTTATATCAATTGAATGCCTATTACATCTTAATACACTTTTTAGTGAAGAGAAAGTGTAGTTTTACAGACAGAGGAAGGATGCAGGAGGGAGGGGTTTGATGAGCTGGTTGAAGATTTCCGGAGGTGAATAAGCTGTCACACACCTGAGACTAAACAGGAGCACTTCAGAAAAACACAGGGTCAAAGAGGCAAGAACGCTCTAATTTTGTGTCCGCTCAGTGAAGAAAAGGAAAGGAGGAGGAAGGAGGAAAAGGGAAGTTTGGAATAACATTAAATGAAAAAATATGACAGTGAATGGATTAAAGATGTTTTTTTTTCACAATCGATTTAACAACGAAAAGTATATTCTAGAAATCAATAAAAAAGTAGTAATTATTTAATATTTTGTGTCAGTGCATTGTGTAACTTTTGGTGGAGGGTCCGTCACCAGCTTGCCCAAAATGTTCCACTGTATGGCATTACACTTATTTTACGGCCTGTTTGTCTCCATGGAGATAAGTTTAGTGCCGTACGTACACTCCAGGCAAAGCAATAACATCTCCATGGAGACAAGCAGCTGGCGAACCCTCCACCAGAAAAGTTGCGCAGCGCACCTTTAGGGCGTGTTTACACGAGAACGCTTACGGGTAAAAACAACAAAATATTTTATCGGAAGTGCCTTTCGTTTAGACGGTGACAGCGTTTCGGGGGCTTAAAAATGCAAAAAACTGAAACTGCCCTCCAAAGGGGAAAACTTGAATACTTGAAACCGCTGTAGCGTTTTCGTCTACACTGCCCAAGACGCAAAACTCTGGTCAAATCTGCTGACGTCGCGTACATGTTTACGTCACATCGGTCCATATATCAGTGTGCTTTGTTTGGCAGGACTCCCAGTCACACCTTGTTGCGCCTTTGTTGCTTTGTAGTCTATTTATATATCTTATTTATTTATTTATCTATTTATTTATATCCCTTATTTGTCCCTGAAGGGAAATTTGTCCTCTGCATTTGACCCATCTTTTATTCAGGAGCAGTGGGCAGCACATTACTGCGCCCAGGGACCATCTCCATGATCTCCTTGCTTAGGCTTGGTCAGGACCACAGCTGGAGGATTTTACCTATGGTCCATGTTTTTTGGGTTGATGGGGGAAACCGGAGTGCCCGGAGGAAACCCACCCAGACACGTGGACAACATGCAAACTCCACACAGAAATGCCAGGGCGACCCGGAGATCAAACCCGGAACCTTCTTGCTGTGAGGCGTGCTAGCCACTCAGCCACCGTGCCGCCATCTAACAGTCTAACGTGGTCTGAAGCAATAGTTGAACTTCTTCGTCTGACCACACTTTTGTTTTGCTATCAGTAACCATGTTTTGTTTTGCTTTTCATGGGGCAGATGAGAAAAAGGAAGATTATACTCATGCACACGGACATAGTGATAATGTATCACAGCACCACCTAGCCGCCTGACATGCATACCCAATCGAATTCCACACACTTTTGCATCACCGTATGCACGCAGATTTCCTCCAGAAAACACTCGTTTAAATGCGGAATAAAAAGTGAAGATGCGATGTCACTTTTGCGTCTTCGGTTTTTGATAATGTAACTTTCATTTCTTATTTGCCTCTAACTCTGTAAATACAGTTGTGTAATTCATCCAGTTCTTTTCAAACTCTGCAGAAAATAATCCTGTTTCAGTGTAAAAGTGAAAGTGACAGGGACTGCTTAGCGTAGCCCGGTGTATCTTTGACAGTCTCCTCCAGCCTTTGACTCTCCTCAGATAAGAGCCTGTGTTTGGAGATAGCAGCATCGCGTAGACCTGATAATCTCCATGCTCTGATTTCACCCTCTGACACTTTCCCAGGACGAATGTGTGCGTGAGGGGTCACAAGTGGGTCCCCCCGATGTGGAGGTTTTTGTTGAGAAGACATTGAGACGTATCCTTTACATTGGTATTCAAGTCCACATACCTACAGTGACTTCCAGGTTGTTTATCAAGTCCCCTAAAGCTACCTAGAGTGAAGATTGTGAGATATGGACAACAAATGTTCCACGGTTGAACTGTACTTTCTACTCCACTATATTTTTGACCTGCTGAAAAGGCTGTGGGGTTTATTTTACACATTTGTAGTTTGAGTAAACAAAAATATACAAATAAAAAAACTAGTACAAACATATAAATTCAGTTGTTTCTGTTGAATAAAATAATCAGTTACCACTCGATTTTTCAAATTTGTGCCCGGCCACAGAAAAAAAACAGTCACAAGTCGTCCCGGTGGCATTTTGAGTTATTTACAGATTCTTAAAGTGTAGATTCTAAGCTTTCCAACGATGCCTTACACATGGAAATCTGAGAACATTTGAAGAATTTGTGGCCATTTGAAAGCATGTACACCGGATTTTAGAAAGCTCTGAAAACAGCTCGTGAAGTAGTAAAATTTGCTATTGAAAAAAAAAAAACAGTTTAGACTGCAATGTGCAAAATAAAATCTCAGTGTACAGTTATATAAATATCTATTTTATGAAGCTAAAATATTCCCTGATTGTGGGAAAGATGGACTGGAGTGGGTAGTGTTGTGTTTTAGTTTTTGTTTTTCCTCAAGAGATGCAGAAAAGTTCATGTATGTTATTTTTGTTTTTTTGTTTTTTTTTAACATATACAAACTCAGAACAGTTACGCATTAGTACATTTTAAGCAGGTACTTTTAATACTTTTCCATAAGTAGATTTTTTCATGTGATACTTTTACTATTTTTTTTCCTTCAGTATCTGCACTTTTACTTAAGTAACAAAACATTTACAGTATAAAAAGATAAAATAAGACTTTTATTCATCCCACTATGGAGACATTTGATGATAAGCTGATAGTAAAATCCTACAATCCTCCAAAAACTGTACAGTTTATTTAAAACACACATTTAGACAACAACAAATGCTCATACTGTATTTGCCCTGTCGCATCTGTCAAAGTTTACATCTGAAATCAATACATTTCCGATAACCGGTACAATATTACTTACCCAAATTGAAAAATACTTCTCTCTGCTGATCTACTCCAGTCCTTCAGCGTCTATTTGCCTGTCAGCTCTAATCTCCTGAACTATGTCTGATGTTTTGAGATCTCCACAGCCCTGTAACATGAACCCCTAAATGTCCCACTTATCTTAACCTGGTTCAAAGGGACATTCTTTAGCAGTGATTTAGTGCCCTGAACCGTGACGCGCCGATGTCCAGTGAAGAGGATGACAAAGTGGAGCTTAGGTAACACCATTTAAAGACGTAATAAATGTTCAAAAAGATACAAGAATTGGTCCTTTTGCGTTATGGCAGTGCAGACAGACTCTTGGACAGCGCAGCGAAGAAATGGCCCGATTTCAACAAAAACAATCAAAGCTGTAGAAAGTGTGTCAACATACAGGGGGTTTATGCTGCTGCTGTGTCTCTATGTAAGTCAATGCCTCTCCAATGAATACCTTTATAGGTTTATAGGTTTATAGGATTAGATAAGTAATAAAAACTCCTGGTATACGTGATCTTAAATCTGCAGTGAAGCTTGATATGGTACCAGGGAATTCAAATGAAGTCAATAAACATGGTCATTATTCTAAGTATTTTGGAGTGAAAAAAGTATTTCATTTTTTAGAGGTGGTTGGTAGGATCCTTAAAGCTGCATTGTGTAAGTTTTCAAATGCTTTTCTCCAATGAGACTTTATTGCTTCATCTGGAATGTTTCACAATGTGGTATTAAGCCTTTTTATCTTCATGGAGACCAAACCAGACCAAGTTACAAGTCAGATCTGTGGAGAGGCAACCCCGCTCACAGTCAGAGTGTCTGTTTTTCTAGGTGTTTTTGAGCTATAAAACCACCTGTAATTGAATAAATGCAAGGTAGAACAGTTTAATGTCATACTGAGGAACATTCCAGGCAGAGCAATGACAGATCCATGGAAAAGAGCAGGTGACTGACTCCAACATAAAAAGTTACACAATGCACCTTGAAGTATTGGTAATGCTGAAAAACCCCACCATGTAACTTTTTAGCCAAAAAATACAAAAGAAAATATAAAGTAACTGATATTTTTATTGCCCTGATAAACTTTGTATCTCCATAAAACTGACACTTATTTGGCCTGGATGAGGACCTCCTTCTGTTTGTCACTATAGAAATATTACTTTCGGTATAATATTATACAGTCTGACATAAAACTTATTTATTTCCACGAAGAATGTTCCAAAGTATGATTTTTAACTGTCATTTCAATTTCTTTATTATCCAACATTTGAAGTCGGCCTATTATCTCATGCGTGCATAACTTGAACTTTCCACTTTGTCACCTTAAAGGGACAGTGTGTAAGATGTTTACCGGTTAATTACCAAAATTGAAGATACCCATTCAAAAATACAGTGTTTTCCAAGCCTTTTCACTTCCATCATGAAATCAAAGTATTCTGTTGGACTTAGATATAGTCGCATAAAAGGGGGATCTTCCCCCTGTGGAGGCAGCTATTTTGATTATGAGAGCCGCAGAAGGACATTTGGGCTCCGCCTTCGCCTTTTCTTTATCCAGTAGTTGTCAAAGGGCTTGTGGTTTTCACACAACGAGATTGTACGCGTTTGGATAAACAACGACAAGCATGTTGCCGGATCACACTTACTCCGCACATTCATCTAAGAGGAAAAGAAGAAGGACATAGTACCTACCGCGGCTGGGGCTTTGTCGCAGCGCGGGCCCGCACCCCGGATTCAGACCGACCTCCGCCCTCCGCGGTCCTGTTCCCGATTCCCCCCACCCGCGCACAGCGCCGGGTGCGCTTCACGCGTGCGTGCAGTTCGTGCGCGGCTGCCGGAACCCACCTCCGGGTACGCCGAGCTCTCCGCGAGCTCTCTCGGCGCGCCCGGGTGACCCTCGAGGTCTGCCGTAGCTAGGACAGGAATTGCAATACCCACCATCCACCAATGCGCCATCAATCCTACACACTGTCCCTTTAAAAGAACTAAGCTTTGTCTAAATTGTGACTAAACCAAGAATCCACTGAAACTTAACCATATCTGGTCAAGGACGATATTAGTCCTACGCTGGTCTGCAATGGAACTTAAAAGTGCACTATAACTTTTTGGTTGAGTCCTTCTTCCATACATTTATTCAGTTACTGGTGTTTTTTTGGTTTTTTTTAAAGCTCAAAATACGTAGAAAAACAGGAAGTCTGACTGTGAGCAGGGTCGCCTCTCCGCATATATGACCTGTAACTTGGTCTGGTCTCAACGAAAATAGAAAGGTTTAATACCATAATGGGAAACATTTTAGACCAAGCAATTACATCTTCACAGAGAAAATCATTTGACGGACCCTTCACCAGAAAATGTACACAATGCACCTTTAACCAGACTTAAACAGGGACTAAACCAGGTCTAAACTTGGTCTTAAATAGCTTAAAGAGGCTTGACTAGAGAATAACTTATAACTTAACAGTTTCTTGCTTTAATCCTCTCCCTCAAACAAAACCCAAGTCTGATT
The DNA here is from genome assembly GCA_036785185.1 of Paratrypauchen microcephalus. Taxonomy (NCBI): domain Eukaryota; kingdom Metazoa; phylum Chordata; class Actinopteri; order Gobiiformes; family Gobiidae; genus Paratrypauchen; species Paratrypauchen microcephalus. The sequence continues at coordinate 334,501 of JAVJIX010000005.1, read as the reverse complement.
ATTTGAGTCGTAAACCATTAAGACTAATGGAGTCTCAGAAGTCCGTAGATTATCAAACAACCCAGTGTGCCAAAAGTTTGTATGTGGTTACAAGCGCCTGTTCCAAACTCTCTCCGTTATGTTGTATGTGGCTTTGTATGTCCACAGATGTGCTCAGTCAGAAACGCAGATCTCAATGTTAACAAACTGAATGCTTTAGGCGTATTCATAATAGCACAATATTTACACTGGAATTTGGCCAAGAAGTCATCAGCAATAACAGCTCCATTTTGCAACAGTTATGAGTGATTAAATGACAGTCACATTAGATTAAAATCTGAAAAAACAACAAAGAAATGCAAACTTATAAACTGTTTTCGTCAAGTTATTAGTTTTGTGAAATTGTGATTAAGGTTCTGGGAATGACATCTGGAAAGTATTAAGGGGCAAAAACGATGCCCTGTGGGTTTCTCTGCAGTGTAAAAATAAAAGTTTGATTTTAAAATTATTTGTATGATTAAAGTTGGTCTTTCGCAAACTAAAAAGGGCTAAAACAGGACTAAAGCTGGTCTGAAACAGAATCAACTTTGAAAAACTACTACACTATCCCCATTCTCTAAACTTTTATTCAACACAGTATAATTATTCAGTTGAAGAGGCCTTTTTACTGATGCTTAGCCATCTGTGTGGTCCTCCGTAATGATCTCTAGTGCCTTGGAAACTTCTTTTAATCAGTGGAGCGAGTATTAAGCCTATGAGAAACCAATTGTACACAAAATAAAAAGTGAAGTGGTCCATTCATCTTCAGTTCTCAACATCTCCACTGAAATACCAGGATTAGACTTGGACTTAGACAAACTTTATTGATCTACAAGAGAAATTATTTGAACACAGTAGCTCATACATCACAATATAGAGCTCTGAAAAAAAAAAAAAAAAAAAGAGACCGCTGCATTTTTTTCCTGAAATCAGCATCTCTACATGTATTACAGCCATTCCATTCCAGCGTCTGTTGAATTCCAACACAAACACAAAGCTGAGCTACTTCAGTTCTTGCACTAGGAGTGGAATAAAGTCACCCAAGAACAATGTGAAAGACTTGTGGAGAGCATGCCAAGACGCATGAAAGCTGTGATTAAAAATAAGGGTTATTGCACCAAATATTGATTTCTGAACTGTTCTTAAGTGTAAACATTAGTATTATGTTGTTGTAAAATGAATTTGCTCTTGTTTCCTTTGCATTATTTGAGGTCTGAAAACATGTATCTTTTTTGTTATTTTGACCATTTGTCATTTTCTGCAAATAAATGCACCAGACCTGGGCATTTCAAGGCCCGGGGGCCAAATATGGTCCGCGAGCCGACTCTGATCAGCCCGTGAAAGGTTGCTTGGAATTAAGAAAATAAAACCTACTTTCAAAATTATACATAATGTATTTGTCCTGATGATCATCTGTCGGACGTGCTTCACATCTCCACCTCAAACATGCAACCTGACTTTGATGCACTTGTTAAAGCTCAACAGAGGCTAGATTTCTCTCACTGATCAAGAAAAAAAACACTAAAACATACCAACTTTGACTTTTTTTCTACACAGTTTGGCAGTTGGACAAAAAAAGTTTGTGACATATCCTGTATTATACAAAGACAGTGTGGTGTCTTAATACAAAGTTAAGAAAGTTAAACTCAGAAAGCATTGTGGGATTAATGTGACCATTACCGTATAGAATTATTTTACAGAATAAATTCAGTTTTTGTAAAACTTCACTCTCTTATTACTTAATAATAACACTTACCAGCTGCTGTAAACAATGCCATTTACTGATTTCAACGAAGAAATAAAATTAATAACCAGAGTAGACTTCAAACTTTTGGCCCGGCCCTCCACAATATTTTCTGCTTCTCATTTGGCCCCTGGGGGAAAATAATTGCCCACCCCTGCTCTAAACGATAATATTTTTAATTGGAATTTGTGAGTAGTTGTTGTCAGTAGTTTATAGACTCAAACGAAAATGTTCCTTTTGCCCAAACACATACTTATAAGTCGTAAAATCAGAAAAACTGATCATTTTTGCAATGGTATTTTATTTTTTCTAGAGCTGTAAATGGTAATAACAAATTAGCAAAAATAATGAGAGATTGGTGTCAAAAAAGGTATAATTATAAATGTATATGTACAAGCAAAAATATAGAACTCTCGTAATACAAATATATTTTCAGCTGTATACAGGAGCACATAGGCTTATCTATGACATAAGGGTGAGTTGTACAGCTGTATGGAGTATGGTATGCATGTAGTTCTGTATCTCTCAGTGTTTCAGAGGAACTGTAACAGCCTGGAGGAGTTTGAAATGAGCTCTTCTGTCTCTCTATAATCTCTATAAGTTTCTTCTAATGAAAGAACCCTCCCTAAAACTTATATTTTTAAAGGTCCCATGACATGGTACTTCTTGATGCTTTTATATGGCTCCTTAATGGTTCCCTAATACTGTAAATGAATCCTTCTTCAAAATCAACACTCAGTGCATGAGAAACAGAGATAAGATGAGAAAGAGTCATAAATATCTCTCTCAAACACTTTATTCTGGGCGTTGTTGCTTGAATGCAAATGAGGAGAAAAGAGCTGGCCTATAGTAGAGGGTGGGGGCGTGGCCAAACTCTCCGCTTTCGGCTCTGAGCCCTCAGCTGATCCATTTCCGTGTTTTTGCACGGGGGGAGAGATTTGAAGCGTTCCATTGAAAAATAAACACATTTCCACAGAAAATAAAATTAAACCACTGCTGTTCAAAGGTCCAGAAGCTCAGATAAAGGACTTCCGAGCCTAGAAACACTCGGACGTGCCTCCAGGCAAATAAAAAAACGCATTTCGCATTGCCTAGCGCATTCGCGGTCCAAGCTCTCTGGGCGTGATTTACAGAGACACTGAGTTCAGACAGACGGGGGTGGAACTGCATTTGCATTTCTTTATTCGATCTGACGTCAATAAGGTGCCTTGTTCAAAATCGCCCGTTTGAGCTCCGATTTTTTGTAATGCAGAAAAGGATCGCAAATGCTCAGTTTAGACATTTCGCAACTTTTAACCATGAAGGGGGGGGGGGGCTAAACAGGGTTGGGGAGCTCACATTAACGTTCAAAAACCTCAGAAAGTGAAAATTTCATGCCATGGGACCTTTAACAGTAAGGTACAAACTCAATCTAAACCAGACTTGTGTTTTTGGATGTGGAGCGTTACGCAATCAATCTTTGTTTACTCGCAGTGACACGTGTTTTGAGTCTCACTGGGGATTCATACTGAAACGGGAAAGCTAATTAGCCAAGGTCTCTAATTCACAATAATCAAGAAGGCGCCCGTGGCTACCATGAATTTACATCAATTCTGACAGGATTACAATCACGCTGTTATAATTATATTGTAACAGAGACCAAGAATTAATTGCTCAACCCAGTGTTTACCGTAAATGTTTCTTTGCTAGAGCCAAATGCTTTGTTTGACTGCTCCACACCTGTTCAGCTAATCTGTAGAATGAATAATAATAAATGAAATGGAGAAATAAAGCAGTTAAACTTTAGAAGGTCCTTTATTACACAAAACTGACTTGTGAGCTTTAAGCCATGTTATAATGCTGTTACCTCATTAAAAACATAGCAGCAGTTGTGTTTTGTTTCATTCACACATGTTTGAGTAATCCTGCATTATACTCTGTCTACACCTCCAAAACTCAAAATGCTCTGTTCCACCTTGTGATGTCATGAAGTGGTAGTTTTCAAGTTAACTGCTGCCTTTTATTCAGCAGAGATTGGCAGTTCCAGGGCTGAAATTATCTGAGTGATTCTAGTGAAGGTGTATGGAGTTTAATAAGATAGTGAAGAACCTCCTGTATTACCACATGACATCGCAAAGTGGGACAGAGTGTTTTTTTCCATGTTGAGAGAAGAACTCAGCCTAAATATGCAGGATTTCTGTGTTAAACATGTGTGAATGAAACAAAACATAACTCCAGATATGTTTTTGATGAGGAAACAACATCATAATCAGAAAACGGTACATTTTTTGGCCTAACTTGAGTCCGCCACCTGCGTGTCTCCATAAAGATGTTATTGCTTTGCCTGAAATATTCCACAATATCGCATTCAACTTATCAATCTTTATGGAAACAAGCATTAGCAAGCAATTACAGGGCAATTCTGTGGAAAGGCAAGCTAGCTCAAAGTAGGAATGCATGTTTTTGATGTTTGTGTGTGTTTAAGCAAACACATAACGCTCTGGAAAAAAATAAGAGACCACTGCATTTTTTTTCTGAAATCAGCATCTCTACATGTATTACAGCCATTCCGTTCCAGCGTCTATTTAATTCCAACACAAACATAAAGCTGAGCTACTTCAGTTCTTGCAACAGGAGTGGAATAAAGTCACCCAAGAACAATGTGAAAGACTTGTGGAGAGCATGCCAAGACGCATGAAAGCTGTGATTAAAAATAAGGGTTATTGCACCAAATATTGATTTCTGAACTCTTCTTAAGTGTAAACATTAGTATTATGTTGTTTTAAAATGAATAAATGAATTTGATCTTGTTTCTTTGCATTGTTTGAGGTCTGAAGTGCTCTAAACAATAATATTTTTATTTGGATTCAGGGAAAATGTTGTCAGTAGTTTATAGACTCAAACAAAAATGTTCCTTTTGCCCAAACACATACCTATAAGTAGTAAAATCAGAAAAACTGATCATTTTGCAGTGGTCTCTTATTTTTTTCCAGAGCTGTATGTACAAAAAATAACAGTAACAAGCACAGCCCCCACCAGAAAAAGTTACACGAGGCCCCTTTAATGGAAAATAATACATAAAAGCCCCATCATAACATGACACTAAGATGTTTTCACAGCTTTTTTACACAAATTACCATACATTTAAAAGTACATAAACATAAATGACACCATCTCGTTGCATTACCTCATGAACCTGAACGTATTTGAGTTGTGTGACCCCAAACGCCTGTCTGCCCTGACCCAGCCCTGTGTCAACTCTGTGCTGCTACTGGATCTGTTATAGAAAACAAACACGGCTTTACCACCCAGCGCAGGAAGTCTTCAGACAGCTCCAAAACAGACGACCCAGCGAAAACAAGCCGGCCACGCTTCTACCGGAGACGCTTTATTTACACAGAACTCGAACGCACCACGACAGTTAGACAGGCTGGAAATGCTGGGTTAGCTGCTAAGCTGGGTCATTACAGTTCTTTAAAGGTTCTAGATTACGCAAAACTTACTGCTTTAAGCCATGTTTGAATGTTACCTCATCAAAAACATACCTAGAGTTTTTTTTTTGTTTCATTCACACGTTTGAGTAATCCTTTATTATTAGTCTGTCAACATCTCCAAAGCTCAAAATGCTCTGTTCCACCTTGTGATGTCATGAAGGTGTGTTTTTTTTTAATTAACAGCTACCTTTTACCTTTTGTTCAGTAGAAATGGTCAATTCCAGGACTGAAATTTTCCAAATGATTCTAGTAAAGGTGTATGTGTGACTGAAACAAAACGCATGGATCAGAAAATAGTTTAATATGGGACCTTTAATTATTGTCAAAACTGAAAATGCTGCCCCAACATCTGTAATCGTATGACAAAACTGATGTTCCACAGTATGACATTAAACTAGTAACTATATCTCCATGGAGAAAGCAGGTGACGTCATCGGACCAAATTACAGGTCAGATCTGTGGATAATTCATTTTTGTCCATGCAATAAAAACACCTGTAAGAGAAAAAAAAATGCAAGATAATTTTAAAGCAACCAGTGCTGTTATCTGAAACATGGAGTGGCTTTTTCATCATCTCAACTAGCACATTTGACAAAAAAAAAAAAGCTTCTAACGCGATTTTCTCCTGTTCGCTCTGAGCGACTTGTGGTGGGTTTTGCCGTGGTCGGTCACATACAGCTCTGGAAAAAAATAAGAGATCACTGCATTTTTTTCTGAAATCAGCATCTCTACATGTATTACAGCCATTCCATTCCAGCGTCTGTTGAATTCCAACACAAACACAAAGCTGAGCTACTTCAGTTCTTGCACCAGGAGTAGAATAAAGTCACCCAAGAACAATGTGAAAGACTTGTGGAGAGCATGCCAAGACGCATGAAAGCTGTGATTAATAATAAGGGTTATTGCACCAAATATTGATTTCTGAACTCTTCTTAAGTGTAAACATTAGTATTATGTTGTTTTAAAATGAATTTGATCTTGTTTTTTTGCATTTGAGGTCTGAAAACATGTATCTTCTTTGTTATTTTGACCATTTGTCATTTTCTGCAAATAAATGCTCTAAACGATAATATTTTTATTTGGAATTTGGGGGTAATTTCAGTAGTTTATGCACTCCAACAAAAATTATCCTTTTGCCCAAACACATACCTATAAGTAGTAAAATCAGAAAAACTGATTTTGCAGTGGTCTCTTATTTTTTTTCCAGAGCTGTATCTTTAAAGGAAAAGTAACGTTATTTTACAATCTGAGCCTTCTTTCGGTAATAAAACAAGTCGTTTGACTCACCCATAGCACGTTGGTGTCATTTGGAGCTGTTTGGTAAAAGTTATGTTGTAGCGTATCCGTTAGCGTGAGTACTCGGGGCATTACTTTGCGATCTCCAAATAACACAAACTTTAGCACTTTTCAAATCATAGAAGCCCGATGTCTTAATCTATGATTTCGTTTGAAGCAAAAGTGGCCTGTAATCCGAGATTTAGCCATAGTTTCGAGTTGATGAGGACGCCAGTGCGCATGCGCGGACTGTGCTCTCAGCTCCCGGGATCCAAAACTATGGATAAATCTCGGATTACAGGCCACTTTTGCTTCAAACGATTTCTTACATTAAGACATCGGGCTTCTATGATTTGAAAAGTGCTAAAGTTTGTGTTATTTGGAGACCGCAAAGTAATGCCCCGAGTACTCACGCTAACGGATACGCTACAACATAACTTTTACCAAACAGCTCCAAATGACACCAACGTGATATGGGTGAGTCAAACGACTTGTTTTATTACCGAAAGAAGGCTCAGATTGTAAAATAACGTTACTTTTCCTTTAATTTCTTGCTGTGGAACATTCCAGCCAACTCAAAAACATCTCAACAGAGACAAGCCATGAAATGAAACTAAATACAGTTACACTATAATGAGATGAGAACACTGTTTATTTAACACTTCTTGAGGTGTTTGGTAAACTACACTTCTTTTGATCTTTGCAGTTCTTGGAGGATAATAGGAGGTGACTATAGCCTGGAGTTGCCCTTGCGTGGCCTGTCAAACCAAAGGGGGGGACTACTACCTGAAACCAAAGCAATAACAAACAGATTTCAGACCACAACATCATTACATGTCACTCTATAGCACTATCAGCTTACAGGACAAACACAGGGGGTAGCCTTGAGCACATGTACTGTAAGTGAATCTGAACGCACTGAAGTCATCGCTCCAGACTGAAGTTAGGATGTACAGAGGTCCTTGAACACAGCGCGATGACTTCATGTCCTAATATAAATGTAGGTAATCTGATAACTCTGACATTTGGGGACATTTTGGGAACACAGGCTTTATAAGTATTCTGTAAAAGTAGTGATGCATTTATGTTACGCTGGTGTCTGATCTACATGAACAAAAGGTAGCTGTTAACTTGAGAACTACCACTTCATGACATCACAAGGTGGAAACGGGGCAGTTTGAGCTTTCGAGATATAGACAGACTAATAATAAAGGGTTTCTCGAACATGAGTGAATGAAAGAAAGCAAAACTGTGGGTATGTTTTTGAGGAGATAACATTATAAAATGGCTTAAAGCTCACAGTAATCCATTTTGTGTAAATCTATCTGAAATTCTAAGCTCAAATTCAATGCATTCAATAGTTACGCAAAAAGTCACTGTGATTGATTGTGAAAAAACAGCAAATTTAATTATCAACAAGCTGTGACACGTTGTAAGGAGAACAAAGCACAAAAGTGATAAAAAAATGTGGTGATACATGTAAAACAGCAAAGATTTAATCATCGTTTACATGCTATTTTGGCTAGCAGTGGAATGCTATACTTAGCATACCGCTGCTAGCCATTTAATCTGCCTTGGTTTTCTCTGCTTCAGTTTAAAAAGGATAATCAAGATACACCAAAATCCCCAAAAGATGTGACATATTGTATAACCTTTTTTTCATCTTATAATTTAAAATAATAATTTTAAAAAGTATATGCTGAGGGTCTGCCTTCAAAACAAAACCAGTAAGTCTTGTCAGTAAATAATTCCTACTTTACTGTCTATAGTTAAAAGTGCACTATGCAACTTTTCTAGTACGTGCACATCTGTCTCCACGTTTGCACCCACGTTAGCTCTATTAGCCTGTTCACTTGTAAACTTCCTCTTACGGCGAACCGCATCCGTCGTACACATCCGCTAAAGGTTAACAGGCTAATAATAAGTAATAGGTGCGCAGTGATACGAATCGAGACGAAATATGTGAATGCGAAAATTTTTCGGGGACAACTGTTTGGGACGCAAATATATCACCTTTCGGACAAATGTTTTGTTTTGAGAAGAAAAACAAGCTTTATTAACTGTCCTGGCTAACTTACCGGAACTACATTCACGAGCTACATTACCGGAGGAGAACCGTCATGGGTAAGTCTGTGTTACCGCACGAAACTTTTAGAAGGAAACCCATACAGATTAACATTAAAAAAAAAAAAAAAAACACTATCCCTTTAAGTTACAGGTCTGATCTTGGCAAGAAAAACACCTATAACTGAACTGAGTATATATGTTTTGGGCCATGTTGTGGAAAATTCTAGGCAAAGCAATAACATCTCCATGGAGACAAGCAGGTGATGGACCCTTTACCAGAAAAGTTTCATTGTAAACCTTTAATTGTAACTACATCAATTGCCATGGTAATTTTTTTTAAATGCATTGCAGTGTACTGATAGTTTCACTGTTCATTATACACTCTGACAGCTCCATGCGTCTGTCTGCTCTAGGGCCCCTCGCGCCGGACTCCTCTCCCTAAAATATGCTCTCATTTTGGGCTGCTGTGAGATGCTCTGCTCCCTGGAGTCCCTTTAAGTGTTTGCATGTGCTAACTGGTACAATGTGCTGCATCTGAATAGGCCTTACAAACACAAGAGGAGCGCAAGGGTGAGTGAAGAGGGCCCTGGTCGAAGGAACTAGGGAGAAAAATAAGTAGGGGCTATTAGTCATCACTGCTTTGGGTTTCTGTTCTGGTTGCATGGACCATTGCCTGTCATATTTTTTCACATTGTTCACTCCTGTCTCAAACGGTCTCCAAAGACACCAAGTATACCAACCAAAAACACAAAAATAATAACTTATTTACTCAATGCAGTCTCCCATATCTGATGGGTCTGCAGGGCTTTGGGAGGAAACCACAGAACAATTCAGTCAATTGATATTTTGTTTGAATAAACTGGTGAATGGGAAGAGCGTTCACTTTTAAAGCACTTACTTCCATACACAAGTACTTTATTTCAATGACACGCTCACCTGTTCACACAGATGTTGAGTTTTAATGCTTTGTGGAGACATTACAATGACTTACTTTCATTTCCTAGAGACTGAGCCTAGCATTGTATAACTTTTCAGGTGCAGGGTCCATGAAATGCTTTTCTCCATGAAGGTGTTATTGCTTTAGAATGTTTCACAGTACAGTATTAAACCTTTCTATCCTCATGCAGACCACACCAAACCAAGTTACAGGTCAGATCTGTGAAGAGGCAACCTCGGTCACAGTCAGAATGCCTGTTTTTGTATGTTTGAGCTATAAAAACCACCTGTAATTGAATAAATGTAAGGTAGAGCTGTTTAATGTCATACTGTGGAACATTCCAGCAGAGCAATGACATATCCATCAAAACAAGAAGTGATGGACCCCAACCGAAAAGTTACACAATGCACCTTTAACTATGGTTACTTGCATAGTCTTAAATCAACCTAAACCTTTACCTTAACCTATTTCACACATATCTGAACTTTAAACCATGTTGTTGATCTATTACATGCGTGAAAAGTCCCTCAGTCGTCCAGGTAGAATCCATGATCAAAGGAGAAGTTCAATTTGTCAACTGGACAAAGTTTGTTTGGTTGAAAACGTTTCGCCGCTCATCCGAGAGGCTTCGTCAGCTCTGGTTATTGTACTGGTTAGACCCTGCTTATATCTAGCTGCCGGGAGGCGTGTCCTACAATGACAAAGCTCTGAAAACGAACCCCCTAATCTGTCTCTTTGTTTTTCAAATTATATTAATTATAATTAATATAACAGTTGACAAATTGAACTTCTCCTTTGATCATGATCTATTACATGATTTACATAATGTGGACCTGATTTTGTCCTCATAAGAGAGGCAGGTCTCAGTGATCTGAGCGTGTTTACACATTTTTGTCCCCACAATGTGATATGTAATGTAGCCTAATAATCATCCATCAATGTTCGGCGAGACTAGAGGCAAGTTGGGTAAAGTGTCTCGCCAAAGGACTCTATGACAGTGTGCACAAGGGAGCCAACTATCAGATCAGTAGTGAAATCCCTGTAGGTACATTTCTTACCTGCATTTGGCCCATTCCCTCCATACTACTGGGGCAACCTGTCAGGAGCAGTAGGTGATGCAGTGCAGTACTGGAAGTGGAAACTCTTATGCTACGACATTTGAGATATGTGTTTTTGACACCAATTCAACTTTTCCAGCTCTGCCACTGTGGAGCTTTATGTTCAAACCGATGCTTGGCCTAGCCTAGATTCACGTCTACACAGACTTTACATGTAAACCAAAGACCTTTGATGCAAAGAGACCAGCATTACTTGCACAGTCTTGGTTTTATTAATCTATAAATTAATAAAAAAAAAAAGAAATACACATATTTTGCATATTGCATTTGACCTGCTGTAGCGTTATGGATAACACTGTTGACAGATTATTATTATTATTATTATGATTATTATGATTATTATGATTATTATGATTGTTATGATTGTTATGATTATTATTATTATTATTATTATTATTATTATTATTATTATTATTGTTATTATTATTATTATTATTATTATTATTGATGTCACTAGATGGATTTAAACCAGAACACTCACTCTTCATGAACATACTGTATATATTTTCCCATAAGATCATCAAGAATCCCATTTTGTCCTTATATGCTGTAACAGTTTACAGCTTACACTTCAAGTTCATCCATTTCCATTTAAACTGACAACCGGCACTTCAACTTCTCCATTAATAAAAGCTTAAATAAACTCAATTTAAACAGACTTAATGACTGGAGCCAGAGGTTACAGGCTTAGAAGTGTGCCTTTATAAAACTGTACACCGCTGCCTTGGAACTCAGATGAAAGTGACGATAAAAGCGCTATGATTTAAGCTGACATTATGTAAACATACAGGGGACAAGGAGACAAGCCATACCATAAGTGGTATGACAAAGATATAGTACAGTAAAGCGCCTGTACACGATTTTTCTATACCTGACCAAAACCACACACTCTGACAAAACTTTACAAAGATGAGTAGATCTGGAGCCGTAACCCATCTCTCTGATTTCAGAGGGTGTGATTGACAAGCGGATTAACCGATCAGAGAGACATGGTCTGTATGTGTCAAAAACAAACATGGCTGCTTACAAAAAAGGTGAAAAAACAACAAAGGACTGAGAAATGGTACGCTTTTTTACAGAATCAAAGCCTCAAAACTTATTTGACTCAGGTATAAAAAGTTATATATTTTGTTGTGGATATTGCATGAATTTTAGAAATTACACACACTACAAATGAACACCTGTAGTTGGATTATCTCAAGTTAAGATGCTCCATTTAGGTCCAGTTTCGGTCCCTTCTGGATTTGAAAAGAATGTAGAAGGTGCTTAGAAGGTGGCAGCTGGTAGGTCCAGTTCTATTTTTTCTGGATTTGAAAATAATGTCGAAGGTGCTTAGAAGTGTGTCTACAAAAACCATAGATCTCAGATGAAAGTGATGATGAAAGCACCAGGATTTGAGCTGACATTATGGAAATATACAGGACCACTTGACACACGGATCTCACACTTTGTCAAGGAATAAGGCAGCGAGAAGAGAGAAGCCGTACTGTAACTGAAGCTGATCCAGGCCTCCACACAGCTCATTTATCAAAAGCCATTTAATGAAGTTCCATCTAACCGCTGATGACTCACTTACCGCGCAAATGTTTCCAGACTCTTATGTGGTCACACGTTTTAATGTGCGCCGCCACAACTCCAACCGAACAATTTTGAAAGTTGAATAACTTTGGGCATTTATTATGTTTTGTTTTGGGTTTTTTTTTTTTTGAGCTTGACAATTGTGGATTTGGCTCACACAACAGTGGTTAGGTTTATAAACGTTTTAGAACATCTTTCTACGCACCAGTGATAGTGATTCTTTTGAACTAGGATAGGCACAGACTAATGAGTGGGATCTGGATAAGAGGAGGTCTTCCTTTTAAATTTACTGTGAATTTCTTTCTTCTTTCTTGAAGCCCACATGTTTTGTATCGTAATGCTGGCAAAATATTCCGCACAATTGGCTCTTGTGAGATTTAAGCCGTGTTATCATCTTTAATAAAAGAAGAAATTCAATTTGTCAACTGGACAAAGTTTGTTTGGTCGAAAACGTTTCACCGCTCATCCGAGAGGCTTCGTCAGTTCTGGTTCTAGTGCTGGTTAGACACTGCTTATATATAGCTGCCGGGAGGAGCTCACTACACTGAAATTGTTCTGAAACTATCACAACTAATTTGTTTCTTTTGTCTAGCTTAGCATACCTATTCAACCCTAATGACCGTCTCCGCCCCTCTGGCCCTGACCTTTCTGCCCTTTTGTTGCCCTATTGGTTTGATAATGGAATTATAAATGGGAGACAAATTATGTCTGATTCCCCCATTTTCTGTTTAACGAAGGATTCTCTTTTTTGACAAAAAATAGCCTCTTTGACTCCCCTCTCAAACCAGTTCTGTTCCCTGGCTAAGATCTGAACCTCACTGTCCTCAAATGAATGGCCTGTGGCTTCTAGGTGAAGATGTACGGCAGATGACGGTCCACTTTGGCACGCCCGCCTGTGTTGGTACATCCTCTTGTGAAGTGGCTGTTTTGTTTCTCCAATGTAGCGCTCACTGCAGTCTTCACTACACTGAATGGAGTAGACCACATTGCTTTGTTTGTGGCTCGGTGTTTTGTCCTTTGGGTGGATGAGTTTTTGTCTTAAAGTGTTTGTGGGTTTGAAATAAACTGGGATTTCATATTGTCTGAAAATCCTCTGTAGTTTTTCCGAAACGCCGGGCAGGTAAGGAATCACTACCCCTTTCCTCCTAGGTTCGGATTCTCTGTTGTCTTGTTTCTTGTCCTTGTCTCTCTTGGTTTTGTTGACAGCCCATTTAGGATATCCACAAACAGAGAGGGCTTCCTGCACATGTTGTTCTTCTTTCTCCTTACCCTCTGTGCTTGTGGGAACCACAAACAAAAGAAACAAATTAGTTGTGATAGTTTCAGAACTATTTCAGTTTAGTGAGCTCCTCCCTGCAGCTGGATATAAGCAGTGTCTAACCAGCACTAGAACCAGAACTGACGAAGCCTCTCGGATGAGCGGTGAAACGTTTTCGACCAAACAAACTTTGTCCAGTTGACAAATTGAATTTCTTCTTTTATCATGGATTCTACCTGGACGACTGAGGGACTCTTCACGCGTGTTATCATCTTGTTACATACCTGGAGTTTTGTTTTGTTTCATTCACACGTTTGAGTAATCCTTAATTATTAGTCCATCTACATTTTCAGGAGCTACCTTTTACCAGCTTAAATAAGGGGCCCTTAAGTAAACAAGGAACCCCTGATATTATGTTATTAATTAAAAAACCTGTACTATGTAACATTATGCCAATAAATGGCCTTTTTTTTTTTTTAAAGATCCCATGACATGGTACTTCTTGATGCTTTTATATGGCTCCTTAATGGTTCCCTAATACTGTAAATGAATCTTTCTTCAAAATCAACACTCAGTGCATGAGAAACAGAGATAAGATGAGAAAGAGTATTTTTTCTCTCTCTGAACAGGCCATTATGGGCGTTGTTGCTTGAATGCAAATGAGGAGAAAAGAGCTGGCCTATAGTAGAGAGTGGGGGCGTGGCCAAATTCTCAGCTCTCAGCTCTCAGCTTATCCATTTCCGTGTTTTTGCACGGGGGGAGAGATTTGAAGCGTTCCATTGAAAAATAAACACATTTCCACATAAAATAAAATTAAACCACTGCTGTTCAAAGGTCCAGAGGCTCAGATAAAGGACTTCCGAGCCTAGAAACACTCGGACGTGCCTCCAGGCAAATAAAAAAACGCATTTCGCATTGCCTAGCGCATTCGCGGTCCAAACTCTCTGGGCGTGATTTAGAGAGACGCTGAGTACAGACAGACGGGGGTGTAACTGCATTTGCATTTCTTTTTTCGATCTGACGTCAATAAGGTGCCTTGTTCAAAATCGCCCGTTTGAGCTCCGATTTTTTGTAACGCAGAAAAGGATCGCAAATGCTCAGTTTAGACATTTCACAACTTTTAACCATGGGGGGTGGGGGCTAAACAGGGTAGGGGAGCTCACATTAACGTTGAAAAACCTCAGAAAGTGAAAATTTCATGCCATGGGACCTTTAAACATGCTTCTGGATAGCAGGCTTGCCTATCCCCAGAACTAGCTCGTGACTTGGCCTGGTGGCACAGGCGCTATGTCTGTGGAGATGTTGTTGCTTTGCCTGGAATGTTCTCAGTAAAGACAGTTAGTATGCCTGCACCAGAAATGTTACGCGTTGGGACGCACTTTTATGTTTTGACATTCTGAATAAGATGACCAGACTTTTGTATTTACCTGGCCACTTTTAACTTCTGTGTCTCATGTCCCTGATGTATCCAAAACCTATGATTTATTCCCGTTTTATGTAGGACATATCCAGTTTTGGACCAGTTTGATAGCCACCAGCAATAGAGAGGGAATATAAGTAGTTTATTTACCCAGAACGCTTGACAACTGTTTATGTACTCATCAGATGTTCACGCCTATTCTACAAGACACTGCAGAGACTGCTATCTTCCCTTGTGCAGAATATTCACCAATCAAAGAACACCCAAGTCCAAAGGGCCGACCCTCTGGAATAATTTAGCCCCTACTCTGAAGTCTATTTCCACTCTTTTAGTATTTGAACTATTGTAAGTAATTTGACTTGCCTGTTCACGTCTGTTATTGTAGAAACATATTTTTACGGAAGGCGGTCTTCTCATCATCTCCTGCACAGTCATTTATGTTACGTTATCTCTTGCAGTGCTCTTTTACTTTTATATATGCAGAAAAACATCTAATCTAAAAAAAAATCTAATTGATATTATCGTTTAGCCAAAATAGAGAACATAATACTTCAAAATAAACAACACAAAAATGCACTCAGCTCAGATATTAACTCACAACTGAGGTGTTAATGAGAACCATGAGTGCTTATTAAAGTACTTCAAAATCGTATTATTGCCACCGCGCCCCAATCCCGGCGTGTCCCAAATTTAAAAAACCTGGTTGCCTTAAATCTGAAGTATCGCCCAGCTGCATTACCATACAGTCCGGTCATCTATCGTCATCACTGCATTAAATCCACCCAGCACTTTATTCTTCTCCGTTATTCGTGATTTTCTCTCATTAACTTCAAGGACATAATTTTTTTCCCCAATGGTCCTGATTTTGGTGCCAAATACATGACTTAAAACCATGTGGAAAAATTAATCTGCTGTAGAGGAAATGAACTGAAAGGGCTCATATGTGTCGTGCGAATAGGCTTTGACATAAGGCATTCCCATAGCCTCAACTTTAACATGTTAATTCCGCAAATTATCTTTTAATCGCTTGCTTGATTATGCCCAATCAGCATTCATCAACACAAGCAATTTATCTTCGAGCTTTCCCTCTCTGCACCAAGATCCCATTCGAAAACATAGCACAGTAAAGGGCCTGTATCTGATTTTTCATTACCTGACCATCCAGAACCGCACACGTTAACAAAACTTTACAAAGATGTGTCCTGTCTACTTGATTTCAGAAGGCGTGATTGACGAGCGGATTAACCAGAGAGAAGCATGGTCAGTTCACATCAAAAACAAACAGAAACAACATAAAGTAGTAGTAAAAGAAGTTATATATTTTGCTCTGAAAGTTACAAGAATTTTCAAGAGGTTACAGTTCAAATTAGCAGCTGTGGTTGTATCGTCTCAAGTTTGCACCGTCTCTGGCCTGGTCCTAGTCCCTTCTGGATTCGAATAGAATGTAGAAGCGACTGGGTGGTCGGGCAAGATTTTTCCATGTATTTGAGTAAACATTGCCCCAGTGCACACATTTTGTATACAGTATACAGTTGTATTGTATACTTATACTTTTATTTATTTTTTTATAGTGTATCAACATTGTGTTCTGCGTCCTGATTGGCTTCTCCTCCGTGCCGTGTCTCCTGTACAGTACAGAATGTGTTCAGTTTGACACATTTATATAGATGTTATAGAGGGGGGACCGGGGATGGGAGGGGCTCCGGGAGTCCCGCTGGATTCACGAGGAGCGGGGACATGAGTCACTGGATCCGTAGGAAGTCCAGACCGTGACTAGACTGGGACCAGACCGGGACCAGACCGGGACCAGACCGAGACTAGACCGGGACCAGACCGGGATTAGACCAGGACTAGACCGGAACTAGACCAGGACTAGACCAGGACTAAACGTGGACTAAACCAGGACTAGACCAGGTCTAAACCTGGACTAAACCAGGACTAGACCAGGTCTAAACCTGGATTAAATCACCGCATGTGGCTCTTTGCCTTGGTTCATGCGGCTCTTGTGCGTTTTCGCTTCATGGCTCGGACTGCGTCACTGGACGCGGTCTCGAGAGGGAGGCACGGTCTGGACACTGCCTCGGTCTCGTGCTCGCTGCCCCGGGTGGGACGCCGGCATGCTCTCAAGTCACAAGTCTTTCACATTGTTCTTGGGTGACTTTATTCCACTCCTGGTGCAAGAACTGAAGTAGCTCAGCTTTGTGTTTGTGTTATAATTCAACAGACGCTGGAATGGAATGGCTGTAATACATGTAGAGATGCTGATTTCAGAAAAAAATGCAGTGGTCTCTTATTTTTTTTCAGAGCTGTACGTCAGCTGCATACTGTAACATACTGCATTCATTCATACATCCATGACCATCATGTTTAAAAGAAGATGTATTTAAGAATAATCTTGGAAGACCAAAATGAACCTCTTTGAAGGTTAGCATGCTAGTTGTTGTCAGCGTTGTCAGTTCTCTGAAAGTTGAGAAATGTCCTTATAAAATCATTGTGGTGAATAATTAGGCTGCCCGGAATGGATAATGTAAGTGGGAATTGGTTTGGACCACCCCAAACCGTTTAAACTGAAATAGTTTTGTTTTTCACGTTTCTAACATTGTAAAAATCAGTTCTTTCACGTAATAAAGTGGAGGTGTTTTATTAGTTTCTGGCAGCATATATTTCAGACTTTACATTTTGTCCTTGATTATAGTTCATGGATTCTTAGGTGGAGCAGGTGCTAGGGCCAGACTTCGTTCTCCTTCAGAGTCTGTAACATGTGATTGCAATTACCCAAACTGAACGCTGTATTCCGTCTTTGGCTGACACACCTCGCCACACAGTTGGACAAAATGGGTTAATTCTGTTCATGTGGTCTATTGAATGGAATTGCGTTGTTTTGTAGTTCTAGTAATCGAGTTAAAGATGCATTGTGTATTTTTTCTGGTGGAGGGTCTGTCACTTTATTTATTCAGTTACAGGTGTTTTTATAGCTCAAAAATACCTAGAAAAACAGGCATTCTGACTGTGAGCAGGGTTGCCTCTCCACAGATCTGACCTGTAACTTGGTCTGGTTAGGTCTCGTCTAGAAAGAAAGGTTTAATGCCGTACTGTGGAACATTTCAGACAAAGAGACTGATAATGGAGAAAAGCATTTGATGGACTCTTCACCTGCGAGTACTGTGTTTGAAGATTGAGAGCGACCTTGGTCAAAAAAATAATTGAAAAAGTTGAAAAGGTTTTGTCAATTCCTCGAGTCTGCTTTTTTGGACGAAGCCCCACTGAACAGATGATGTTGGATGGAAAAGTTAAATATTTCCGTTCTGTTGTTTTTTTCATACATTAAACATCTGTGAGCAATTAATGTGAGGAAGCCCTGCATTTACGTTTTGTTGAAAATAGGTCAAATGAATACTAAACTAATTACTAAAAATGAGCAGAAACTGCGCACATAATCTCCATGGCGATGTTGTTGATTTGGTCTGAAGTATGGGATTAAACCTGTGCATCTCCACTGAGGCCATCAGCCCAAGTTACAGGTCAGATCTGTGGTATGTCGAGCCTCTTTACAGTAAGAATGTGGGTTTTGAACGTTTTCAAAACATGTTTTTTTGCACGCTAGATAAATTTGATAACATGAAACTAGTGCTGTCAGGTGATTAAAAAAAAGTATCTAATTAATTATAGGATTTGTAATTAATTAATCTAATTAATCGTATTTTTATCTCGTGAGAGAGAGAGAGAGAGGCAACCCACTTTGCGACTGAGTTTGTCAGTTTTTCTGTGGTCGCATTGCTCATTCGTTCCCCAAATTCTGCGAGCGTGGATTGTTGTTTTGGTGGTTTGTTGGTTTGTTGAAGTGCGCTCACACTCGCTCTATCACTGGTAACAATGGAACTTCTCCGGACGTGTTTATCGTTCAAATGATCCGTCAGGCTGAACCAGCTTCGGTGATCGGAAAATTATTTTTGACAAAAGCTCCAAATCACCGCATTCTTGTTGATCGTCTCGTCTTTGCTCTTTTTATAAATAAACTTGTTGTTCAAAGGCCCTGGTAGCGATTTGCTCGCCACACACCAAATTTAAAATGCGCTCGCATTATTAATAATTCACTCATAATTTATTGCGTTAATTTTTATAATGTGTTAATTTGCATTGTAATTAATTAATCTAATTAACGCGTGACAGCCCTACATGGAACATTTAAGGAATTAAAGCCTCCATGAAGACTGACAAGTAGCAGACCCCGAAAAGCACCTTTAAATCTGAAAAACAAATCACATTACGTCACTGTCTAGACTTTAGTAACAAGGTTATAAGAAACTTGAAGTAGTTTAGAGAAGACATGCAGGAACAACTCAATTTAGAGAAAAAATTTGAACCTCAGTGATTCCAAGGAAAGAAATAAGTAAAGTGTTACCATAGTAGAATTTGTATGTTAGTGATTTTTGTGTTAAACTGCTCAATACAACTACATTTTGGTTTACCAGTTAAAGTTAACAATTATTTTAACTTGTGTCCAGCTGTTTCTCATCACTGCTGCTACCAATTCCAAATCCTCCTATAAAAGATTGACTTCCTTGTAGGACTTCATCAGCGCTTGGTTTCACTCCGCTGACCTCCCAGTCCAAACACAAACATCCTTAAATTCAGACGCACACTCCTCCAAATCAGAGCACTCCAAAGGTCGTGACCCCGTGCCAGTGACCAATCAGGCGTAATCCAGACCAACATTGACCAATCAGAAGCAATTACCCTCAGCGACGGAGCGTGAAGGGAGGAAAAGCAACATCGGGGCAGTTCGTTGAATGGTGCCTCGGGGTAGAGAAGAGTTGGTTTGATGAACTAATGAACGCGTGGCTCAGACTGACCCCTGACACTGACCACACATGAGGACTTAAATACATTCTGTTGAAGCATTTTGTCATTGTAGTCCACTTCACCGACATTTTAGATCTCAAATAAATCCGTTTTTATTTTTTGATCTTTACACTTTAGGTTAAATTTGTGTGCCTTAAAGATACACTATGTAACTTTTCGTTGGGGGTCACCTGCTTGTTTCTATGTGTATCCTCCTGGGACCTGAAGAAAAAAGTGTATTTAATTTTTTTCTCTCTCTCTCTATTTGGAGGTAAATGAACACCTTAGCATTTACATTTTGTTAATTATATTTTTATTCATAATGTTGTAACATGTCCTCTGTCCTCTGTGTTTTTATTATTTATTTATTATTTATTTTATTTTATCATAGTGGAGCTACAAACTAGTGCCTGTCTCAAAACACTTAAAAGATAGACTGGTTAAGTGTCCACTATAAAGGACACAAATGAATGGGCCGGGTCTCAGGACGATATGTTTTTGCTCTGCCTGGAATGTTCCACAGTATGACTTTAAACAGCTCCGCATTACATTTTTTCAAGTACTGGCGGTTTTATAGCTCAACAATACTCAAAAAAAAAACAAAAAACAGGCATTCTGACTTTGAGCGGAGTTTCCTCTCCACAGCCTTGACCTGTAACTTAACCTGTTTTGGTCTCTGTGAGGACAGAAAGGTTTAATACCATACATCTCTATGAGGAGAAGCATTTGACGGACCCTCCAGCAGAAAAGTTATACAATGCACCTTTAAAGAACACAATATTAAATCAATTATGTGTAATATAGGGCCTTTAAGAATAATCTTTGAAGACCAAAATGAGAAATGTCCTTATAAAGTCATTGTGGTGAATAATTAGGATGCTCGGAATGCATAAGGTAAGTGAGAAATAGGTTTGGACCACTGCAAAGCGTTTAAAACGAAGTAGTTCTGTTTTTCTCGTTATTAAGGTTGTATAAATCAGTTCTTTTACGTCATAAAGTGGAGGCGTTTTATTAGTTTCTGGCAGCGTACTGTATATTTCAAACTTTACATGCTCCTCTATTTTGTTCATGATTATTGTTCATGAATACTATGTGTAGAAGGTTCGTATAGATTCGAAAATTGGCTGAAGTACATCTGTCGCTATTGCCATATTTGTTTTGGTTCATTTTTGCTCTGTGATTGGTCGCCTACCACCTGCCTTATCGTACCAGCAGGACATGCCTCACGAGAATCCATCTTGCTGTGGAAAGATGGCATCCCGATTCAACAAATAATGGAGGTGTGCATTGGCCTTCACACATCGTAGAATTGTAGGCGCTGTAGAGGGATGTGTTTACCAGTGTGAGTGCAGCGCGCTGACTCACTAGCCTTGAGCCTCGAAGTTCTTTCACACGCGACACGTTGTACAAAATAAAAAGTCTTGAATTCAAGCTTTAATAAACTTAAAATTAGGCATGTCAGTTTAACGCGTTAATTAGATTAATTAATTACTGCAAATTAACACGTTATAAAAATTAATGCAATGAATTATACTAAATTGTTTTTATGTTTGTGATCATAACACATGTACGAAATTGTCTAATGTCTGCAACTGCAACATATTTTCTGTTGTATGCTATATCTTTATGTCTGGGACTGCGGATGGAAATTAGCACTGTGCTAAATCCGGCATATTTACGTCGGTTTGTGTGATCTTATACAAATTGTGCGTTCATTAATATGCATTGTCCCTACCAAATAAATGAAAAAATAAATTATGATTGGCAATTCAATGCGCGTGCATTTTAAATTTGGCGTGTGGCGAGCAAATCGCTGCCAGGGTCTTTGAACGGCAAGTTTATTTATAAAAAGAACGAAGATGGGATGATCAACAAGAACGCTGTGATTTGTAGCTTTTGTCAAAAATAATTTTCCCATCGCCGAAGCTGCTCCAGCCTGACGGATCATTTGAACGATAAACACGTCCGGACAAGTTCCATCGTTACCGGTGATAGACCGAGCGTGAGAGCACTTCAACAAACCACCAAACCACCAAACCATGTTTGCAGAATTTGGGAAACGAATGCGACCACATGAAAACTGACGAACTCAATCGCAAAGTGGGTTCATTCACTCGCTCACTCTCTCACTCACTCACAATCCCTCTCTCTCTCTCTCTATCTCTCCCTCCCTCAATCTCTCTCTCTTTCTCTCACACTCTTAAAATGTGATTAATTAGATTAACTAATTACAAATCCTGTAATTAATTTGATCCGTTTTTTTAATCGCCTGACAGCACTACTTAAAATCATACAAAACAAAACAAAGATGAATTCCTATAACTTCTAAACCCTACATGACGGTCAAAAGACTGTGATGCTCCTATGGCTCGAGGCTTCTGCTGTCTTTCATGCGTTCTCATGCTTTTAAATTAACTCGGCAGCAAATCAGACAGAAGACTGGCCCGACTTCGTCTTTACCGACGGAGACACAGTACAGTGTTTTCTCGAGATCACGAAATACCAGTTTTGTTTTCTCGAGATCACAAATTAATTGTGTCGTTTTCTCGAGATCTTGAGTTAATTTTCTCATTATTAAGGTAGAAAATAATCATTACGAACATGGCCTCTGTCGGGTTCCGTACAACTCCACCCACAGTCAGAATGCGTTTTTCTAGGTAAATTTGAGCTATAAAACCACCTGTAATTTAATAAATATAAGATAGAGCTGTTTAATGTCATACTGTGGAATATTCCAATGACGTATCCATAAAAATGTATCCATAAAAACAAGCAGGTGACGGACTCTCAACCAAACATACTTTTTTTTTTTGTTTACCAGTAAAATAACATTTTTGACGCTTGATCCCAAAATCTATTGTAGCAGAAACTTCAGTCATTGCATTAAAGAGTGTTTGATAGTTCCTGAGTTAAAACCTGAAGTCAGCTTATATCAAGTTTTTCCCCTTTATTTGTCTTTTAATTTCATTCATGCTTTAAGCTCTAAGAGACCTATGTGCTATAATAAATGTTCGTTTTGCATAATGATTTTCCTACATTGGACAGACAAATGAACTGCCAGTTTTTAGCCAGTGTTTATTATTTTGTATAGATGATACCATGTACATACGTAACATATTTCCACTAAGATCTGTTCCATAGTATATCATTGTGATTTATGTGTTTTTTATTGGAGTGGTGACATGTTTAAGGCCTCATTAAATTCACTAAACAAAAACGCTCATTCACCCGTAGCTTCCTCTGTTGTCCATCTTTGCTTCTCGGGGAGTTGACCACAGTGAGTTCAAGATTTTAATTGTCAAAGAGCTGATTAATTCATTTTTAATAGTCTTTTTGTGGTGCTGATGTGTAGCTAATGTGGCGTGGGGCATTCAAAGACTCCATTGTGAGTTGGTTTTGTGGATACTATGAGACTGTTGTAAAAGTGTGGAGGTCTTAAAGAACTTCATGGTTAATTTGCTGCGTTCTTTTGACTGATGTGCCAAGGGCAGGGTGTGAAAAAGGGTGGAAAAGTCAAGAATTTCAAGGTTAATTTGGCATTTTGTTCCCATGGTAACACTTACAAACACAGGTCATAGACAGTGATCAACAGCTTTTGTGAAAGTAACTGGACCTAAATGACTTGTGCTAACATTCTTTGTGGGGTTTTTTTTAACTTAAATTTTAGAGGAAAACACTACTTACTACTACTGTATAAGAGGCTATATAGTAATGAATAGTAGCTGGTGTTAGAAATGGTGACGACTGACAAGCACTCTAGTGGTATTGGTGATACAACGCAAAATAAAATACAACAAAATGGCCTACTTTTTCTTGATTTTTGTATTTCAAATAAAATGATTTTAGTAAGGCAGGGTATACCATTAGTATATTGTTCCTAAAGTGTAGAAATTTTAGAAAATGTACTTTAGTATGGAGCCATGATATATTAGGTCACACAGCCTTGGTTGTACATGCAGGACCAAAAATGAATAAAGTTATTTAAATTATTTAAAAGTTCCTTTTAGGCATAAAATAAGACTAAAATAAAAGCATGTAGTTTTTCATTGCATTGAAAAACTGCATGTCGTAACTATGAACATCTCCACAATCCTGAACTGGAGGAGGGCCTCCACGTGTCACCTCTCCATCGGAATGTTCCTTTGGCCATACCTTCTTGTCAAAGACTGATCTCCTCAGATCTCAGAAGCTAAGGAAGACAGGGCCTGGTTAGTACTTGGATGGGAGACCGCTGGGAATTCCAGGTGCCACAGGGGGCGCCAGTCACAAAAACTGTCATTGTGTCCTTAGGCAAGACACTTCACCCACATTGCCTAGTATGAAAGTTGGAGTGTGTGTGAATGTTGGAGGTGATCGGTGGGGCCCATGGCGCAGATTGGCAGCTTTGCTTCCGTCAGTCTGCCCCAGGGCAGCTGTGGCTACAAAAAGTAGTTTATCACCACCATGTGTGGAGTGAATGAACAATGAACTCCAAAGCGCTTTGGGTGTCATGAAAGGTGCTATATAAATGCTATGAATTATTATTATAATATTCCACAGTATGGCATCAAATTCAACTATCTGTATGGAAAATGTTCTAAAGTATGGATTTATCTTTTTATGTCATCGTGTAGGTGACAGTTTAAGTATAAAAAAGTATAAAAGCATCAATATCCCAGCTACGCTAGCATCCTAGAACAAACTGATCTCACCCATTCATACACTGATACCTTATTCCAATATAAAAATGCCAAACCAAACAAACATAAAAGCATCAACAGGCGTCACTCTGCCAGGCCTCATTCTCATCAGTCAGCTTACTAGTACTGATTTATTTGCAATTATTAATTTAACATATGATTAACTTACTAAACTTGTATTGACCTAACAAGTTCATCTAGATTGCTTACATTGAGAATTCTTATACATTACAGATGTTAAAGGTGTACTGTGTAATTTTCTTTCTTTTTTTTTTTTTGCAATAACACCTGTTACTCAAAGTTCAAATTTCAAAGTCAGCTTTATTGTCAAAAACCATATGTACAGGTTGCACACAGGATTTGAAATTGCAGCGCTCCCTAGTCTACAGTGCACATCAAACATCTTATAAACCAGACAATTAACATAATGATTAAAACATAATGGGGGGAAAGAATGTTTAAAGCAATAATGTGGAGCAGTCCAGACAAAGCAAAAACATGTCCATGGAGAAGTTAATTAATGCACCTGAAATAATTGAAAATATGGAATTATACTTAGTCTGTATTGCCTTAATCCCCTTGTATCTGGATCACCATGTTGCTCACTCTTCTCTCTGGGAGGCCAGTCTGGTCCAGAATAAACATGGTTAGAGCAGCACAGGGGCTCCAGGCTGGATCAGGGTTAATTTGTTCTGTTTGTTCTTCTCGTTTTCTGCCTGCTTTAGCTCCATGTCCCCGGAGACCAAACCCAGTGTGAGTCTGAGTCAGTGTTAAACTATGGCCCACTCAACGCGACAGACTCTAAGATACACTGGCTAATGTTTTGTTTTGCCATGATCTTAACTTCACCTTTTAGTTTTCAGGGCCACACAAAGAATTTCTGAAATACCAAAGTTGAAATGCAAGACCCAGATGTATATATTCCTGGTCTAGTCCTGGTTTTGTTTCGGTTTCATTTTAAGTTTAGATTTGGTAAGTTTTGTCCATGTATTGCAGTGGTACAGGTAGTATAGTTGATGCAAACAGCCATGGTAATTAAATTAATAATACAGGGGGTCCTCGGGTTACGACGTTTCGTGGTTACGAACGCCCCCCCATTAAAAAAAATATATATATATTACGCATCAATCCATCTTACGCGGTTTAGCATGGTAAGAGATGTAAACAAACGCGAACGGCGCGCGGCGCACGGCGGAAGAATACCATTGTTGTGGTTGTAGGGAGAAGAAGACGGCCTCGTGTGTGTGCCCAGTGTGGGCGGAAGTACCTGATGTGGGCTCTGATCTGCTCTTATGAAAGCGGCAGTGATAACCAAGCAGCGTAGTGGTCTAATTATTGAGATGGAAAGGTTATTGGTGCTTTGGTTGGAAGATCAAAGTCAAAATCCAACTTACGACGAAATTCGGGTTACCACGCGTCTTAAGAACGGATCAACGTCGTAACCCGAGGACCCCCTGTATAGACAGTCTTTACTTCCTTGTGTTTACTTAAAAAATATTTAGATACACATTTTTTAAACATTTTCCAATATTTATACTTTGAATTAAAATAAATCAAAAAAGTAATTGGTTATACGTTGGTTATTATATGTGGCTGGGCTTGGTTCAGCAGGGGGACTAAGGAAGGAAATTAGCTTTGGATACAATCCTACATATTTAGTATATGTATATCGTATATATAGTATATATTAAGTACATGTTTGTCTCTTCCATTATCTTGTCTTTTAATATGCATTGTCCCTTAAATAAATACAAGTTACCCGTAAACTGCATTACTCATTGAAAGTAGACGAAAGTAACTAATTAGACTTACTTAGACTTAGACAAACTTTATTGATCCACAAGGGAAATTATTTGGGTACAGTAGCTCCCTCATCAAATATAATTATATACAGCTCTGGAAAAAAAATAAGAGACCACTGCATTTTTTTCTGAAATCAGCATCTCTACATGTATTACAGCCATTCCATTCCAGCGTCTGTTGAATTCCAACACAAACACAAAGCTGAGCTACTTCAGTTCTTACACCTTTACACAGCAGTCCTAACACATTTATATCAGAACATTACAAACATGTGCACATATAAAGTATTTTAAAAAAGTGTATGAGGGGGAAAAAAAGTGTATACATTATTAGTAGAGGCAAAAGGAGAAATTCAATTTGTCAACTAGACAAAAGTTTATTTGGTCGAATATGTTTCACAGTTCAGCCAAGCTCCTTTTTCAGTTCATGAACACAGACAGTGGCTTCCTCTTTTCTGCATCACTCGAGGAAAAACAAAAGCTAAAACACAACACTACCCACTCCAGTCCATCTTTCCCACAATCAGGGAATAATTTAACTCCATAAAATGCTTCTTTATACAGTATGCTTCAGTTCTGAAGAAGCAGCTTGGATGAGCTGCGAAACATATTTGACCAAATAAACTTTTGTCCAGTTGACAAATTGAATTTCTCTTTTTGCCATGGATTCTACCTGGACGACTGAGGGATTCTACACACATTATCAGTAGAGAAAAATATGAGTTTTAAAATGTGTAGTCCTTCTCATACAAAGAATTGGTCAGAGTCAGCTGCAACACGATGACAAAGCCTCATGTGTCAAGTCCATAGTTGTAGACGACATCTTTACAATCTGCTATCACTTTTTACATTTTGCCCTGTGCATGTTTCAGAGCTGAGAAACAGATCTGCGGTGTACTGGGAGGGAGGGATCGCTGGCGGTTACCAGGCCCTGCTGCTGGACGAGGACCAGGGCTGGCTGCTGGTCGGAGGAAAAGACTACATCTACCTGCTGAGACCAGACAGCCTGGACCGGCCCACACACATTGTACGTTAATTCATCACAGAAAATAAATATTACATGTTGATTTGTGCTGAAATAAGCTAACTTGTGGATTTTACAGATCTACTGGCCGGCAGCGAAGGAGCACGTTGAGCACTGCAGACTGGCGGGGAAGAGCCTGGAGGTAAATCTATATTAGCGGAATCGGAATAGGCGATCTACATGTCACATTATTATAGCTTCCAATTAGCATATGAATGTTAATGATGACACACATTTTAAGTTAAGATACATAAATAATACAAACTTTTATTCTTCACCTATTTTGGACACTTAAAGGGGTCTGTATTACACTATTGTTGATCTAATTTGACCTAATGTTGTTTCCTCATCACAAACAGACCCAGAGTTGTGTTTTGTTTCATTCACACGTTTGAGTAATTTATTATGTCCAAAGCTCCAGATGCTCCGTTCCACCTTGTGATGTCATGAAGCAGTAGTTTTCAGCTACCTTTTATCTTTAGATCATTAGAAATCAGCAATTTCAGGGCTGAAATCATCCAAATGATTCTAGTGAAGGTGCATGGAGTTTAAAAACACAGTGGAGCTCTTCCTTTATTACCACATGACATCACAAGGTGGAACAGAGTGTTTTTCATTTGAAAGAGGTATTTAGCCTAAATAATAAATATGCAAGCTTTGTGTGTTAAACATGTGTGAATGAAACACAAACTCCAGGTTTGTTTTTGATGAGGAAACATTATAAGATCAGAAAAGAGGGTAATATGGTCCCTTTAATTCTTTGTCTATATTTCTTTTGTCAGACGGAGTGTGCCAACTTTGTGCGTTTGCTTCAGCCGTACAATAAGACCCACATTTACGCCTGTGGGACCGGAGCCTACCATCCCAAATGCAACTACCTCCATCTGGGACGCAGCAATGAGGTAAAACCATCTACGCCATACGTCTTTATGTACTATGGATAATATAATGTAAACAAAGCATAAAGAAGGAAATACTGAAAAAAGCCGACAGAGGCCATGTTCGTAATGATTATTTTCCACCTTAATAACGAGAAAATTAACTCGAGATCTTGAGAAAACAACACAGTTAATTCGTGATCTTGAGAAAACAAAACTGCTAATTCGAGATCTCAAGAAAACAAAGAGTTATTCTGTGATCTCGAGAAAACAAAAAATTATTTCGTGACCAGGCCAGTCTTCTGCTGAGGTGCCGCAGACTAATCTTGAAATGATCCCGAATTAAAAGATGTAATGCAATGTGTCACCCCGATCAAAACATTGCCTTATCAGCTGATCGATTATTATTCCATGACATTCTAATGACCCTCCCGTGGACCCACCACCCGCGGGAGGATTCATGGGGGCTGGTGCATTGTGTTCTGGGCAGCAGATCTGCTTGGACTGCTGCCCTCGCGACCCAGAAATGGAGAAAGCGGAAGAAGATGGATGGATGGATTCTAATGACCAAAAACAAGTCTATTCAGAATGAGAAATCGCCCCGAAGTCAGCCTGTCACAATGTGGAGGTAGACGTTTCAGTTGTTTTCTCGAGATCTTGAAATAAATGTTTTGTTTTCTCAAGATCACAAATTAATTGTGTTGTTTTCTCGAGATCTCGGATTAATTATCTCGTTATCTTGGGATAACGGCGGCGGCGCGCGCAAGTGCAGCGGCCCCTCCCCTAGCCCACTCTATCCTGCCTGGTTAGTGGGGAAACGAAATTTCGAATTCATTCTATGTACATGTACATGATTGTTTTTCGACAATAAAGCAAACTATGACTATGAAGAAAAAATATTGCTTATGAATATGGCCTCTCTCGACTTCCGCAGAAATACTAGTATTTAACTAGTAAAAACTTCACACTGGACTGTCCATACAGCCTTAAAGATCCCATGATATGGTACTTCTTGATGCTTTTATATGGCTCCTTAATGGTTCCCTAATACTGTAAATGAATCCTTCTTCAAAATGCATGCACTCAGTGCACTCAGTGCATGAGAAACAGAGATAAGATGAGAAAGAGTAATTTTTCTCTCTCTGAACACTTCATAATGAGCGTTGTTGCTTAAATGCAAATGAGGAGAAAAGAGCTGGCCTATAGTAGAGGGTGGGGGCGTGGCCAAACTCTCCGCTCTCGGCTCTGAGCTCTCAGCTGATCCATTTCCGTGTTTTTGCATGGGGGGGAGAGATTTGAAGCGTTCCATTGAAAAATAAACACATTTCCACAGAAAATAAAATTAAACCACTGCTGTTCAAAGGTCCAGAGGCTCAGAGGGGTAGGGGAGCTCACATTAACGTTCAAAAACCTCAGAAAGTGAAATTTTCATGCCATGGGACCTTTAATGGACCATAAATTAGTGAACTACACTTGTCCAAAGCCAAAATATATTGTTTTCATGTTTTAGTTCACCTTTCATTGTTTTAGTCATTTGATAAATATTTGTTTAGTTTTTGTCAAGTTTTTGTCAAATAATTGTTTTCAGTCATACAAATGCAGTATCTACATTCAGTAAAATGTTATTCTTTATTCAAATTAAATTAAATTGCTTTGGTTCATGCTTCATGGACCTTCTATGACACGTAAAACAATGAAAAAACTGAATTCTGTTTCGTGATTTGTTTTTCTGTTTGAATAACTCCTTAATTATGAAGCTTGGATCTTATTGTCTTGATGTCCGAGCCCTTCTTTATTTTTGTCATTCTCAGTTTGAACAGATTCATGAATAAAACAGCAATCAGGCTAGAAATATGGCTGTATGTTTAAGATAAGATAAGACGTTTTTGATCTCACACAGGAGAAATTCGCTTGCCACATTAGCTTCAGGCAGCTTAGTGCAAAAAAAAAAGTGCATACAGACAAGATAAGTAATAATAATAAAATAAGTAAATAAGAAGATGTAGAAAAAACAAACAAACATGTTAACAAATTGTGTTTTATCCCAGATAAATACATTTTCTTATTCTTACAAGAGTGAAAAGTGAATTTGCGGGGTTTAACTTCAACTTAAGATAAATTTGTGGTCTCTGCTAGGGATTTTAATAGCTAAATGTCAGTAACTGGAAAGATCAGTTATCAGACAAGATTTTATGAATATTTAATCTTTATTTAGTCTATTGTTCTAATTGTATCTACCACAATGTTTGTTAAATCTATACTGAAATATACAGTGTTAGTGAACCAAACTAACTCCACACAATTTTTGCATGTGGCCTTTCTCTCTCTCCATGTTTGGTCACTTTCTCTGTTGATGCTCCAAAACTTGACCTCACTGGACATTTGGCTGAACTTAGTTATATTTTTAACTCTCTTGACAGTTCTAAATGCTTCCTTTTCTCCACTCTGAACTCTTATTTATTCATCATGTTAATAGCGTATAATAGTGTGTAATGTATTTTCTGTTATCTCTTATCTCCAGCAGGTTTTGTTCATGCTGTCTCATTCGGAGGAGTCGGGGCAAGGAAAGTGTCCCTTCAGCCCCAAGGAGCCGTTTGCAGCTCGTCTAACTGGTAACGTCCCAACTCTCACTCCTCATAAAACAGAAAAGGCCAAAGAGGAGACTCCCCATATTTCTTTTCTGTCATGTTGTAATGGCCGCACAGATACAGACTGTAAAATACACCGGCTAATGCGTTGTGTTGTCATGATCTTAACATCACCCTTTAACTTTCAGGGCCGCACATAGAATTTCTGAAATACCAAGGAAATGAAAGTCTCAACTGGATATAGTCCTAGTCTAATCCTGGTTTAGTTTTGGTTCTACTTAAGGTGTAGGATTAGGTTCAGTCATTCACACATGTTTTGAGTATTATTATTATTTTTAGTCTGTCTACATCTTTAAAGCTCAAAATGCTCAGTTCCACCTGTTGATGTCACATAGTGGTAGTTTTCAAGTTAAATACTGCCTTTTGTTCAGTAGAGATTGGAAATTCCAGGGCTGAAATTATCTAAATTATTCTATCCCGGCAGATCTCAGAAGCTAAGCAACGCAGGGCCTGGTTAGTACTCGGATGGGAGACCACTGGGAATTCCAGGTGCCACAGGGGGGCGCCAGTCGCAAAAAAAACTGTTGTTGTGTCCTTAGGCAAGACACTTCACCCACATTGCCAAGTATGAAAGTGAGGTGTGTGTGAGTGTTGGAGGTGGTCGGAGGGGCCGATGGCAGCCTAGCTTCAGTCAGTCTGCCCCAGGGCAGCTGTGGCTACAGAAAGTAGCTTACCACCAAGTGTGGAGTGAATGAACAATGAACTGTAAAGCACTTTGGGTGTCATGAAAGGCGCTATATAAATGGTATGAATTAATTAGAATTAGTGAAGATGTGTGGAGTATAAAAACAGGGTGGAGCACTTCCTGTATTACCATATGACATCACAAGGTGGAACAGAGTGTTTTCTGTTTAAGATAGTAAAGAACACAGCCTAAATAGGCAGGGTTTGTGTGTTAAAGGGATAGTGCGTTGTTTTTTTGTTTTTTTAATGTTAATCTGTATGGGTTTCCTTCTAAAAGTGTTGTGCATTAACACTGGCTCATCTCTGACAGTCTCGTCTCAGCCCGGTTCTGCTCAGGTTCTGGAGCTCACGTAAGTAGGTCCGGTAAGTTCTCAGGGACAGTTAATAAATCTTGTTTTTTCTCTCAAAACAACATTGGTCCAAAAAGTGATATATATTTCCATCACAAACAGTTGTCCGAAAAAATCCATCTGCCTAATTCGTGTTCGCATATTTTCTCTAGATTCGTATCACTGCGCCCACGTTAGCTCTGTTGCCTGTTCACTTGTAAGCGGATGTTTACGCCGGATGTGGTACGACGACATTTGCCCTAAGCGGATGTTTACAAGTGAACAGGCTAGGCTAGGCTACGCGCGCAGTGATACAACTCCGAGAGAAAAGAGCACTATGCGAATTAGGCTGCTGGATTGTTTGGACAACTGTTTGTGACGGAAATATATATCACTTTTTGGATAAATGTTTTGAGAAGAAAAACAAGCTTTTTTAACTGTCCCCGCAAACTTACCGGACCTACTTATACGTGAGCCCCAGAACCCGAGCAGAGCCGGGCTGAGGCGAGACTGTCAGAGGTAAACCAGTGTTAATGCACGACACTTTTAGAAGGAAACCCATACAGATTCACATAAAAAACAAAAAAACAAAAACAAAAAAAACTAAACAAAAAAAACGCACTATCACTTTAAACATGTATGAATGAGACAAAACACAACTGTAGGTGTGTTTGTGATGAGGAAACATAACATAGATGTATAACATAGAACAGAAAATAACATAATATGGACACTTTAAAAAAACTAAACAAAAAAACACAATTTTCAAAAAATTTTTCGTATACATATTACTTATTTACTTTATGATAACCAGACTTTATCTTCTGTCTGTCATTTTTTTCCATCAAAATGACAGACAGAAGATAAACGTTAATACTCTTACACTTTATATATGAATTGAAGTGAAGCATACACTGTTAATAGTGAAAAACATCCCAAATCTCACTCCTTATAAAACAGAAAAAGCCAAAGATAAGACTCCCTATATCTATTTCCTGTCAGGTTGTAATGGTCCCATTCATATTCTGGTGACATTAATGTGTGACTCTGTATAATGCCGCTTCTGTCTTCAGATCACAGCACTGTACTGAACACTGTGTGTGGTCCTGTAGAGTTATTTCATACCAAGACGTCAGCAATGGCCCCATAAAACTTCACTTGCTAAACTAGATCATAAAATTACACATACAAACACATAAAATTACACATACAAACACATAAAATTACAAACACATAATCTATTTAGATGGTGGAATAAGATTTGCTAGTTTATGCAATACAGTTACTCCTTTTCTAATCTGGAGTTGCCACATGGAACCACTCACACACCTGGCTGTTTGGTAGTTTATCAGTGGAGGATATCGGCAACAATACTGCAAAATTAGCTGGATCAGATATCGACTTTCAAATATTGGGTCAGTCGATATCCTGGAACATATGAACTGATGTAATAATCATCTACAACATGGACAGCTGCCATCTCCAGAAGTTCTCTGACGACATTGTGGGCTGTGTGTCTGAGGGGAACAAGCTGGAGTACCGCTCGGTCATCAGTGACTTTGGGGACTGGTGTGGGCGAAACTACCTGAGCCTTAACACCAGTAAGACCAAGGAGATGGTGATCGACTTCAGGAGGAGACCACTACCTCACTCACCGGTGAACATCCAGGGGCAGGACATAGAGACTGTGGACAGTTTCAAGTACCTGGGTGTTCACCTCAACAATAAACTGGACTGGTCCCACAACACCGACGCCCTGTACAAGAAGGGCCAAAGTCGCCTCCACCTCCTGAGGAGACTGAGGTCCTTTGGAGTGTGCAGGCCTCTGCTCAAGACTTTTTATGACTCTGTGGTGGCCTCTGCTCTCCTCTACGCTGTCGTCTGCTGGGCCCCGAGCAGCACAAAACAGGACAGGAAGAGACTCAATAAGCTGGTCAGGAGGGCCAGCTCTGTCCTGGGCTGTCCTCTGGACTCTGTAGAGGAGGTGGCTGAGAGGAGGGTGCTGGCCAAATTCACGTCCATCATGGACAACACCTCTCACCCCCTGCACCGGACTGTAGAGGAGCTGAGCAGCCGACTGAGGCACCCCCTGTGCAAGAAGGAGCGCTACCACAGATCCTTCATCCCCACCGCCATCAGACTGTATAACTCCACTGTATAGTCCAAACGTGCAATTTTTTTACTTTTACTTATCTTGTCTGCATGCACTTTTTTGTTCTAACTTTCTTTTGCACTAAACTGCCTGGAGCTAATGTGGCAAGTGAATTTCTTCTATGTGAGATCAATAAAGTCTTATCTTATCTTAAGATTATTTTGTGGTTGTAGTCGGGCGATTAAGTCTCATAATATTTTAACCTTTGTTTATACAAATTTGCTCTATGGTTACTTGAGATAAATACATAACATAACTACATAAATATGTAACATAACTACATAACACATTTGATCATAACATCAGTTTTTTTTATTTTTGTTTTAACAGAATAAATGCCTCTGCTCTGGTATCGATATTGGGTATTGGCAGATAGTTAAAGCTGTAGTATCGGAATCGGTATTGGATCTGAGAAAGCTGAATTGATGCATTCCTAGTTTAAACCAGCAACCATCTGGTTAGTGGGCAAATGCTAAACCCATCACCCTAATAACACTCAACTGGAGAATAGATTATGACTTCCAAGGTCCACGCTACAGCTAAGAAATCTATTATTACCATTGAAGTTTAGGAAGTACATTTTCCATTTCTTTTTTCATTGACTTTTCAAAAAAAAAAAAAAAAAGTTTGAAAGCTACTGGGGCCAATCAGCTATGTGGTAGCTCATGACCACAAGGCCTATAACTATAAACATTCCAATGATCCCCATAATAACAATTGACTACAGCGACCCCAAAGCACCAAAAATAGGCTTCCCAAACATCTTGTTTAATTTTATTGTAGGACATTTACTTGGGTTGAGAATCACGTACTTTAAAGGTCACAAAATTGAGCTTTATGCTATGTTAGAATGCTATAACCTCATTAAAAACATACCCGGAGTTTGTTTGTTCCATTCACACATGTTTGAGTTACCCTTTATTTCTAGGCTGTCTTCATCTCCAAAGCTCAATATGCTCTGTTCCACCTTGTGATGTCATGTAGCGGTAGTTCTCAAGGTAACAGATAGTTCTTACCTTTATTTCAGTAGAGATTGGTAATTCCAGGGCTGAAATTATCCAAATGATGAAATGTAGTTGTATGTAGTTATCGGAGCACTTCCTGTATTACCACATGACATCACAAGTTGGAGTAGAGTATTTTTCATTTGAGAGAGGAACCCGGCATAAATATTCAGGTATGAATGTGTGAATGAAACAAAACACAACTCCAGGTATGTTTGCGATAAAGAAACAATATTATAAAATAAATCAGAAGCACCATGGTAACACTGTTGCCATGGTGCTTCTGGCCTTGCTTGTGGCGTCGGTTTGGTCGGAGGTGGGTTGGGAATATTTATTGATTGTTCTTGTAATTGTTAGACTTTGGAAGTGATTCAGATAATAATTAACTTAATTAACTCGATTGTATATTTTGAGTGATTGTTAGGATAAACTGTTTTAACTGTTATTAGCAGACTAAAAGAAGAAGCTAAAAGAATTAAAGACAGGACATTAAAGGGATAGTGTGTTTTTTTTGTTTTTGTTTTTTTATGTTAATCTATATGGTTCCCCTCTAATAGTGTCGTGCATTAACACTGGCTTACCGCTCACCGCGTCGTCTCAGCACGGTTCTGCTCTGGTTCTGGAGCTCAGGAACATAGGTCCGGTAAGTTCGCGGGGACATTTAATAAAGCTTGTTTTTGTTCTCAAAACAACATATGTCCAAAAAGTGATATATTTGCGTCACAAACAGTTGCACATGAAAAATTCAGCAGCTTAATTCACATTGGTGCTATTTTCTCTCGATTTGTATCACTGCGCGCAGATTAGCTCTGTTAGCTTGTTCACTTGTTAGCAGATGTTTACGAGTGAAAGGATAAGGAAGCTAATTAATAATTTAAGTTATGTTTTGGAAGACGGGTGGGATGTAATAAGTTTTCTTCTTCCCACTCCTTTTCGAGCAAAAAACAACAACAAATGTATTTGACTGTATATTGGTTACCTGCATATATTTCCTTGTGTTGACCTGCTCGAAATGAATAAATAAATGAAATGAAAACAGGCTAATACAGCTAATCTGCACGCAGTGATACAAATCGAGAGAAAATAGCACCAATGCGAATTAGGCTTCTGAATTTTTTTGTGTGCAATTGTTTGTGATGCACATATATCACTTTTTGGACAAATATTGTTTTGAGAAGAAAAACAAGCTTTATTAACTATCCCCGGTAACTTGCCGGAACTACGTTCGCGAGCTACGGAACTGGCGTAGAACTGGGCCCAGAGGACGCTGTCAGGGGTAAGTCAGTGTTAATCTCACGACACTGTTGAAGGGGATGCCATACAGATTCACATATATAAAAAAAAAAAAACACACACTATCCCTTTAAATCTCCAAAATACTGTGTCTTTTTCTACTCTCTCACTGGAGTATTGTTCTGGATGAAGTGTCTCAGCACATAGGACAGTCCTCCTAGAAATCTCCAATAGGCCGCTTTAATATTATACTTGTAATGACAGTATTACATATAAACTGACAGTAAAGCAGATGGATAGTACTGACCTATGTGTAGACAGTGGCTTTACACAGGGTCAGTCCAACAGTAAATATCGTTGGACTAGTTCAAGTGGATGCCTTTAACAGAGAAAACAGAGCAGCACCGAGCCTATCAGCCTGTCTTCTCTCTCCCCACAATAACATTACACACAAACATACCATAACTTATACTGCATGCTTTCTCCTGTTGTTTAAATGAGACCCAGACCTCATGTAAACAGAGGGTTTTAGTGGCCCTACTGGACTTTTTATAGAATGCATAGAAAATTGAGCTTTTTTCTGACTAAATGTAATATCAAGTTGAAATCAAAGCCAACCTATTGACAATCCAAATGGAGTTTTAGGCTCATACACTATTGTAACACCAGCGATCCTCTTTTGGCAATTAAATTAAAGCTTTACATATTCTTTAATACTGCTTTAAGGGTAAAAGGGTTGGCACTATAAGAACTTAGTTGGTTTGTTGCTCCCCCTCTTTCTCAGAGCGTCTGATTTAAAAATGTCACTTTACAGCTGGTTTGATGTTGAAAAAGGGAAACAGTACAATAATCGACAGCAAAACACCCTGAACACTCACACATTGTGGGGGTATTGCCCATTAAAGTCTGCCCATACTTCCAATATTGGGTGTTTTATAAACTCTGATGAAGCTAGTGATACCGATATCAATGCTTTGGCTTTATGTATTTGCAGATATTTACCAATACCAGGGCAGAGAAAATAATAATAATGGTAAAAAATGATCCAAATGTCTTTTGTAGTTCTTATTATCATTTAAAGTCAATACAACAGCTTTTGAAAAACACAAGTTCAATATTATGTGGTGCTTGGGACGTACATTGTCCAGTAAATTACACCAATTTATAGACCAGCGTGTCATTTTGACTGAACCAATACCATGGGGCTCATATCCAGTCCATCTAAAGTTTCAATATCAGTGCTGATAACTGATACCAAAATCAGTCCATCCCTAGTGGTGGATAGAGCTACTGTATATATAAATAAATGTCAACAAGGACCAAGTTAGAGGTGTCCTTGGTACAATAGTGCAAATGTACATATGATTTACCAAATACATTTCTTATATTTTAAGAAGATAGGTCCTATTTCTGCTGTTTCTGTCAATGGAGCTGGGAACTGCCCTATTGTTATGCCTCATGTGTGCCGATCTGTAAAACAATTATACTTTCAAATGAACTCTTTCGTAAGTGTGATTTATTTTCGATTTTAATTGTGTAACTGAAGGAAACTACTGCACCGCTACAGGTCTTTCTCAGCTCTAGTCCACGTGCTTTCCCATCATAAAACTGACTCGACTCTAATCACTTTAATTATGCTTTATTTGCTCTTGTGGTTCATATAAAACTCTACCAAAACAACATGACCGCCTTACTATGCA
Organism: Paratrypauchen microcephalus; assembly: GCA_036785185.1. Classification (NCBI taxonomy): domain Eukaryota; kingdom Metazoa; phylum Chordata; class Actinopteri; order Gobiiformes; family Gobiidae; genus Paratrypauchen; species Paratrypauchen microcephalus. The sequence goes on along the minus strand of JAVJIX010000005.1, from coordinate 296,638 downwards.
TGATGTTTGTATTTACATGTGATTTTAAAACCACATGCCAGGCGTGGAGATGTTTATAGCCTGCATTTAATGCTGTTACCAGTGTTAATGCTCCAAAATTCTGTTTCACTGTTGGAGGAGGTTGTAAAATAAATTGTGTAAATAGTACAGTAGCCATTACTAATATCATTATTTTAATAAAATAGGGCAACAACAGCAATTTATACCATACATTGCTAATTACAGAAACATTCTAATGCTTCTGTAATTAGTTGGGTAGTTATCTTAAGTAGTTTAAGGAAGTGGTTATGTAGTTTAAGGAAGTGGGTTGTAGACTGCAGTCTTAGGGTGTAATCACACCTGCCTTGTTTGGTTCGTTTTAAAATGAACCAGAGTTCGTTTGCTCCTTTGATTCGGACCTTTTGGGCTGGTGTGAATAAAAACTAAAAATCTCTATCCGGAGCAAACAAGGGAACCAAGACCGAGCTTTTTGATCGATCTCAGTTCGCTTGGTACCCTTCGAACTCTGGTGCGGTTCGTTTGAGGTGAGAATGCAGACCGGACTTGTTCCGACACAAGTTGGCTTTTTGTACTTAACGAGCTCCCATCGTATGTCGAGCATTATGGGAAACCGAAGCTTACCAGACACCAGAGAATCTGCAGAGTGCAACCATTCAGCGCGCGTGCGCACGTGAGCGTTGTCCTCTGTAGTCGTCTTGCCCTGTGTCTTTGTTGTTGAAATTGATTGTAAAATAGTGTAAACCTCACGATGCTACTCAAACATTTATGCGAACTGTAAAAACTGTGCAAACCATATCACTATGACTACACTGAAAACAGCACGTAACGCCATGATTCTCCTCCTTCACGTGTTTGGACACGGCTCATTTCTGTCCAATGGCTGAACGACCTCAGCACACGTGGTTTTGTTTACAGATGTTGGTCCACTTACAAAAAAAGTGCAGTGTGAAAGTGAACCACACCAAAATAAAAAAAAATAAAAACAAATTTGGTCCGGCCCAAAGCAAGTGAACTATCGAACTTTCCCGGTGTGAATACGCCCTTACAGTTTAAACAAACAAAAAAGGTAGTACCATCACAACTGAATCTGGGTTTAGACTGTAGATAGAGAACACATACAAGTTTTTCTCATCTCAGTATTCAGTATATGGACAGGCCTCATGTTGAAGCTCAGAACTTCCAGAATTCCCTCCCTGAGCTGCAGAGGCTGGACTAGCACTGATTCAGGATTGGCTGCAGGTTCTGGGGTTTCGGTAGTGACCATTCAGGTCAGAGAGAGGCATTTTAGGTTTAAAACAACTGGATTTCAGGATTGAAACCCAAATGAGAGACCCATGTGAGGCTAATTCTGTTTTCTGACTGGATAATAGTTTTGATAACCCAAACATCAATTATCAATTATTCATCAGTTATAAAAGAAACAATTTGGCCATCTCGTTCAATGTTTCTGTAATTAAGAATAAATCCACATTACAGTTGTTATTGTAAAAGCTATATTTAGCTGAAAATGTCTGCCTTGTATCTGGAGACAGTGTTTGGTCATGTTTATAGAATTTTAAATCAGATTTTTACATACACTTTAAAGGTGCATTGCTCAACTTTTCTGGTAGAGGATCACCTGCTGGTCTTCATGGAGATGTTATTGCTTTGTCTAGAATTTTCCACGGTTAAAACTATCTATCTCAAGTGAGACTAAACTATAATCTATATTACAGGTCAGATCTGTGCAGAGGCAATCCTATTCACAGCGAGAATTATTATTATATGTTTGAGCAATAGAAACACCTATAATGAATAAATAGACAGATGTGTTTAATGTTATACCATGGAACATTCACATTTTTTATTGGAAAGCACTTTGGTTGTGTGTTGTGAAGGGCTCTATAAATAAAGATTGACTGAGATTTTGAAACCTGAACCATATGAGTTATAAAAATCATGAATCCACTCCAATATGTAGAATTTAAAGGAAAAGTAACGTTTTTTTACCATTTGAGCCTTATTTCGGTAATAAAACAAGTTGTTTTACTCACCCATATCACTTTGGTGTCATATGGAGCATTTCCGGAGATGTTTTAGATTAGCGTTAGGCTAACGCCGTTAGCCTAGCGCGACTTATAGCCATAGCTCGGGGCATTCCCTGAGCATGTAATATGCCCCGTGCGGGCTCCAAATAACACAAACTTTAGCACTTTTCAGATCATAGAAGCTCGATGTCTTTAGTCTACGATTTCGTTTGAATCAAAAGTGGCCTGTAATCCGAGATTTATCCATAGTTTACAGCTATCCGTTCCATGTTTGGGTCCCGGGAGCTGAGAGCACACTCCGCGCATGCGCAGTGGCGTCCTCATCTACTCGAAACTATGGCTAAATCTCGGATTACAGGCCAACTTTTGATTCAAACGAAATTGTAGACTAAAGACATCGAGCTTCTATGATTTGAAAAGTGCTAAAGTTTGTGTTATTTGGAGACCGCACAGGGCATATTACATGCTCGGGGAATGCCCCGAGCTATGGCTATAAGTCGCGCTAGGCTAACGGCCTAAAACATCTCCAGAAATGCTCCATATGACACCAAAGTGATATGGGTGAGTAAAACAACTTGTTTTATTACCGAAATAAGGCTCAAATTGTAAAAAACGTTACTTTTCCTTTAATAATGAAAATGTACATTACACAAACTCATTTTCTTAACCTTAGCTGGGTGCGGTTAATACTAGTCTGTATAATTTATTTTATTGCTTTCTAAGGGCAGTCAAACTACTTTAGGTGTTAGAATTTTAAGTGTTGCGCTGAGACTCTTTACAGGTGGAGGAGAAGCAGGCAGTGTATATCTTCCCATGATGATTATAATAGCCCTTTTCTGTGGGGATTTCTCTATTTAAATGATGGACACTTTGGAAACTAGTAGTATTTAGAATTCCCAGTACATTATATTTGATTTGTGGATATTTGTCTTGTTTCTGCAGATGGGGAGTTGTACGCAGGTACCTCTGTGGATTTCATGGGAGCGAACGCAGCCATTTTTCGCACTTCCCTTAAAGGCAGCAGCCAGCATTATATACGCACAGAGGCCTATGACCACAACTGGCTCAATGGTAAGAAGAACTAAACATGGAAAACAAATTATGTACACTAATTGATTCTGAACATGTGATAATGTAAAACAGATTTTGTTCTGTTTTCAGTCCTGGTTTAGTCTTTTTCACTTCACCATTTCAGACTATAATTTCATTTCATTTCATTTTCAACATGTTTTTATTTTCATTTATCAGCGTAAACATCAACATCCAGATAGTAATCAATGAAAATTTGTCGTGAAGTAGTACAAAGAATATCAAGGACAAAATGCTTTTCTGAATTGTTATACATAAAGGTGTATTACTTTTCTGAAGGTGGGTCCGTTAAATGTTTTTCTCCATGGAGATGTTATTGCGTTGTCTGGAATGTTTCACAGTATGGCATTAAACCTTTCTGTTAAGGTCAAGTTACAGATCACATCTGTAGAGAGTCAAACTCGCAGTCAGAATGTGTGTTTTTCTAGGTATTTTTTGAGCAATAAAGTACAGGTACTTTAATAAATGTAAGGTAGAGCTGTTTAATGTCATACTGTGGAACATTCCAGGCAGAGCAATGAGATATACAAAAAGTTACATAGTACACCTTTAAAATTAATAGAAAATAGAAAAAAACAGATACTCATTTGTAGTGAAGTAGTTAATAGAATCACATATTTAGCACAAAATGTTAGTCTGGATATTTATAGTCAATCTGTATCAGACCTTGTAAAAGACCGCATTAATATATATATATATATATATATATATATATATATATATATATATATATATATATATATATATATATATGTATATATATATCTCCACCACCACCACTATGTCTGGTTGGTTGGTTGGTTCACCATCACCATTCTGTCAGTCTGTATCTGGAAGTCCCACAGGATCTTGGCTCGGTCATTCTCCGCAACCTTTGGAGGTGTTTCCCACCTTGACCTTGGGGTCTCCAGCCCGTACTCTGCACAGATGTTTCTGTACACTGTGCCCGCCACTTGGTTGTATCGCTCCATGTATGCTTTCCCTGCCAGCATCTTATATCCTGCAGTTATGTGCTGGACTGTCTCAGGAGCCTCTTTGCGCAGCCTACACCGTGGGTCTTGTCTGGTGTGGTAGATCTGGGCCTGTATTGCTCGGGTGCTCAAGGCTAACTAACTAAATAAATAAATAACATTATATTGTGTGGTATCAAAAATCAGTATAGAGTATTATGCATTTTTCTTTAGTATTTACGTTGAAAATCTTTTGTCACAACTTTAGTCTTTTTAGTACATAGTGATTGGAAGTTGAGTAAAACAACCACAATTACAAATTTAGATTCCTTCCATGTTTGTCCTATAATAACCCTTATGTCCTCTTTAGCATACGCCCTTATGAGTAGACTCGTTTCTCGTGGATTTTTCATTGACATAATGCTTTCACTTAACCCTAAATGTTGTATATATGTTTGTGTTTCCAGAGCCTGAGTTTGTGGACTCCTTCTCCATCCCGGATACTCACAGTTCGGACGATGATAAAGTTTACTTCTTCTTCAAAGAGAGGGCGGTGGAGGCGGGGCAATGGGACAAGAGGGTCTACAGCCGCGTAGCTCGAGTCTGCAAGGTACAGGACACAAAAGATAAGATAATTTTGCCTAATATTTTGTATATTATGCAAAATTATATTATAAATGAATTATCTCATGAATAATAATAATAATAAACAACCATTTTAACAAGACATGGTCAAGGCATGTACCAAAATCCACCACTTTGTTTGTCCAAATACATCATTGGATATTCAGATGGACCTTTTAATCAAATTCAGCTAACTTCTAGATTTAGATTATCTAAACTGATACTTTAGGAACCCCCCCCCCAAAAAAAAAAAAAAAAACTTCTTAGCGTACATTAGAAAGAAGTTAAAATAGTAGAGGCAGAAGCTCACTGGGCAGAAATGGTAAAAAATATATATAAATTCAATATAAAATATGAATTCAGTATAAAATATGTTTAAAATGCGTAAATACATCTTTGAGTCACAACCCTGCTGCATTTGTGGTGTCTTTGGCTCCCTCTTTGGCCATTCAGAACCAGTTTTACAGACAAAACAAAACCAAAAAATACAAACCACCTTCATCTTAAACAATAGACAGTTTATTTTTGTATTTTCTCAAAAACCTTGAAAAATGACTTATGAGCCGTATTCTGTGAGACAATATGTAAAGGAATTCTAAACCCTGTATATACAATATCCTCTGTGTACATGTATTTTTCTTCCAGAATGATGTTGGTGGTAAGAGGAGCCTGATAAACCGCTGGACCACCTTCCTGAAAGCTCGGCTGGTCTGCTCCATCCCAGGACCTTCTGGAGTGGACACGATGTTTGATGAACTGGGTAAAACTCCCTTCACCATCTCCTTTCCGTCTGTCCTCTCTGTACTCTCTATTTTACCAGTGGTTCTCAAGGTGGGGTTCAGGTACAACTGGAGGAGCATGGATTTGTGCTATTTATTTATTCATTTATTCTTTAATTCAGACACAAATATTAAACAGTGCTTAGTTAAAAAGAAACATGGGATACAAAAAATATACAAGGCAACCGTATGGAACATAGAAGCCCGGGTTAGTGTAAATTCAGGTTTAGAGCTTGTTTTATTCAGCTTTAGTTCTAGTTTAGATTCTATCGATACTTCGCTGCTGATGTCATTAACATTCCCTGGTGGTGTGAAGCTAACCGAAAGCACTGCTCTGTCTGAAGCTCTGTTACTCAAGTTAAACTTTAATCTGAGCTTTATTTTAACACAATCTGACCAGAAAGAACAGGTGACATGCGTTGTTCGGTTAAACAAGTCCACTCAAATAACACCCAAACAGGACCATGAACGCTCATACTGATCACAGACTCTTGGAAATTTGATTCAGATTTAAATTCATTTGGTATTTTTCTTGAGTTTTTAAGACTTTCTTAAAACATTTTAGCAGTTTTTGCTAATGCATTATACTACACTATATACTTATACTACACTATATACTTATACTATACTATAGTATAAGTATATAATGTAGTATAAATGCTATATTATATACTTATACTACACTATATACTTATACTACACTATATACTTATACTACACTATAAACTTATACTACATTATACACTTATACTACACTATATACTTATACTACACTATATACTTATACTACACTATACACTTATACTACACTATATATGTATACTACACTATACACTTATACTACACTATATATGTATACTACACTATACACTTATACTACACTATATATGTATACTACACTATACACTATATTATGTGCAATCATACCTGTAACTTTGTATTTTATTACATATTTTTTATTATATTGTTTACTTTTTCACCTGCACTTTTTTTGCAACCTTTTTTTGCAACCTTTTTTTTACCATGTACTATTATTGCATGCTCTTAGTACTTCTATCTTAGCGAGTCAACGGTTCTTCTGATCCTAAGCATTTCATTGCATTGTTGACCTTGTGTTGATCCTGCCTATGACAAATAAACAATCTTGAATGTGTGCATTGTGTCACCATGGTAACTGTTGAACATCCTGCCAGTAAAGATACATGCATGGAGGACACCCCCAGCATGATGTCACTGCAAAGTATGAATTAAGCACTGATATAGACCTGGTTTGAGATTGATGAAAAATTAGGACTGTTGCCATAGCGATTAACAATTTACATAAAATATATCGGTTGAATGGTAAAAAAAAAAACAACAACAACAAAAAAAAGTCCTCAAAATGTTAGAATATTACAGTCAGAAGTTGAACACAGCTGCTGAAAGTGGATGTTGTGTACTATAGGTTGTTTACTATAGGTTACCATGGCGATGATTTTTCTAGTATTATTATCTCTCATTTGCAGAAACTCATGGATATCCCAGATGTAGTATAGTCACGATTTGGGGTAATTTAGTTTGTTTAAAAAGGACTTGGAGCAGCAAATATTTAATAGATAATACTAAGTTTGATAAGTATTGTACTATGTAAGAACTCTGGGAACAGCCTAGATGTGTCCACCCTTACTTCCTTCATTCGTGCAACCTTTGACATTCAAAATAAAAGTCCTTTTCGATTAGCTCAAATCATCTCCTCCTTTCCTTCCTCTACTGTCCTCCCACACCCACTTCACCTGAACAAATACTTTTTTATATGTGCTGTTGCAGTCTCTTGTTGCATTTTTATTATAATACTGTGTGAATATATCTGATGACCAAAAGTAAAACTGTAGCTATGACTCAAAACATGATATACGCATCCTAATTCAAATCTGCATTATGTAACTTTTCAAATGCTTTTCTTCATGGAGATGTTATTGCTTTGTCTGGAATGTGTCACAGTATGGCATTAAACATTTCTCTCTTCAGGGAGACCAAACCAAACCAAGTTACAGGTCAGATCTGTGTAGAGGCAGCCCCGCTCACAGTGAGAATGCTTGTTTTTCTAGGTATTTTTGAGCTATAAAACCACCTGTAATTGAATAAACGTAAGGTAGAGCTGTTTAAAGTCTCACTGTGGAACTTTCCAGGCAAACCAATGACATCCATAGAAACAAAGCAGGTGACAGACCCCTAACCAAAATAATTTAATGTGTTATTATTGTATTTTTGTAGAGGACATATTTGTTTTGGAGACTAAGGACCCTCAGAACCCCACCATCTATGGAGTCTTCAGCACATCCAGGTATGAGGAGTCTTATTTAAACTTTATTTATTAATTAGTTAAATCATTGTACCAAAGAATCAGAAATTTCTAAAAATGAAATGAAATATATTTTTCTCAGACTAAGTAGAGTCGAGTATATTTTTCCCTCCTGTCCAATTGTCCTGGAGCTACTGTGGCGAGTAAATTTCTCCTGTGTGAGATCAATAAAGTCTTATCTTATCTTATCTTATATTTTTCTAAATATAACATTTTTGCTCAAATGTTTAAGTATTCGTCCAGCCTTTTGTGTTTGAAAGTGTAAAGGGAATACAGTGCAAACTTAAACTGCAGTATTTTCATCAGTTCTATCACTCATGCCCTAACCAATAACATAAGCATTTGGTTTTAACTTTATTCTTAAACTTCAGTGGCTTATTGAATGCAGACAGGAAGCTTTGTGGATACTTGACTGTGTGGGAGTTCAGAGGTCAAATGTGGGCGAGCGTTGGGGTCAAAGTTGGACCCCCCTCAAAAGTCTAGTGTGACATTCCAAAAGCCATTCTACTGCTGTAGAGCTCAGGCTTGAACATCAGCAATTTAATGTTATTGGGTAGATCTGCCAAATGTCCACTGAGATACGTTAGCAAAAACTATATAATGATAGTAAAAATGACTTAGACAAAATTTTATTAATCCACAAGGGACATTATTTGGACACAGTAGCTCACTCATCACAATATATTATAATAACAAAAAATAAAAAATAAATTGTAATAGTAAAATCTAAAACTAAATAAGTATCAAAAATAGCAGGGGACTGGTGTGAAATAAGGTATAATTGTAGAAAAGAGCTGTGGCTACTGCATTTATTACAATAATGTCAGAATACTTTTGAATCTTCATTGTTCTTCATTAGTCTAGCTGAAAATTCTGTCTGATGACACGATACCAAACTATAGATCTACTAAATATACTTTGATTAAATGAATGCAATTGTAATTAATATGATTTACCCAAGTGCTCTGTAATTTATAACAATATTTATTAGGGGTGGGATGAGACACAGTTTCCACAAGACAGATTTTGAAATAATTTATAATAAGATAATTGTGCGATCCCATTTGCAGTTGTAAATTTCACACTTTTACATAGCGCTTTGCCACCTTCAAGGCACTCAAAAGCCCTTTACATCAACGAACCACTCACCTATTCACACTCCAGTGTATGCAGACATGGGAGGGAGTTGGGTTAAGTCTTGTTCAAGGACACAAAGACAGCATTCATTTGTGGGAGGTGGAATTGCACCGCCAACCTGTGGGTCAGTGGATCAGACCGCTCAACAAATGATGTTTTATTTTGAGAGCGGGATTTAAACCAGATTTAAATGCTCTTGCCAACTAAGCTGCTGACGTCTTCTTTTTGTAACCTTTAACTCTTTTTGTTCAGTCTAGATGTAAACAAAATGGCCTTATACAAAATTTTCCTCATGTGTGCACATTTTGTCCCATCCCTAATATTTATAGCAAGTCAATTTATTGGTGTGTTTAAGTGTGTCTCTTGCATTTGTTCCACAGCTCGATCTTCCGTGGTTCTGCGGTGTGCGTCTACTCCATGGCGTCGATTCGTGCCGCTTTTAACGGACCGTTCGCTCACAAAGAGGGGCCTGACTATCGCTGGGTGGAGTACAAAGGACGCATCCCCTATCCCAGACCAGGCACTGTGAGTAACAATATCCTCTGTGGAAAACACTAACGCTTACAGACCATATGTATTCTTATACTATAGTGTAGTAAGAAAGACAGACAAAAATTGCATAAAAAATTGATTCACAAACTCTCTGTACAAAGTGTTGTGGGAATTAGGGTTGTCAAAGTAATGATACCCAGATTCTAGATACTGATTTCAAGTATCAGTATTGAAAAAAGGACAACACTGAATCTGTACTCTACAGTTTTGGAAGGATTTTTAAAGATGCATTGTGTAACTTTTCTCGTGGAGGGTCGTCACATGCTTGTTTCTATGGAGCTGTCATTACTCTGCCTGGAATGTTCCAAGGTATGACATTAAACATTTCTACCGTACATTTATTCAATTACAGGTGGTTTTATAGCTCAAAAATACTTAGAAAAACAGGCATTCTGACTGTGAGCGGGGTCGCCTCTCCACAGATCTGACCTGTAACTTGATCTGGTTTGGTCTCCATGAAGATAGAAAGGTTTAAGGCCATACTGTGAAACATTCCAGACAAAGCAATAACATCTCCATGGAGAAAAGCGCTTGACTTCCATCAGAAAAGTTACACAATGCAACTTTTAATATAATTGTTGTACCAAAATAGCATCGAAATTTAGTTTGAAATGTTGGTACTGTGACATCAGTAATAGTAAATATATACAACGCAAAATAAAAAAAGAAAGTCTTACTTTCAACTTTTTTCAACTTTTTTAAAAAAACAATGTAACAACCAAAGCACACAAAAACATAATAACTTCAAATACTACGAAAAAAGTGCCATTATTAAATACTACCAAAAAATACTTCTATTCCACCTACTGCAACTGGAACATAACATAAATTGTATCCATTCCAAAATGACTCTTGCATGTAGTATCTTTGAACTCCCCCAAATATGTCACTCAGTACATTTCTTTATTACAAAATACCAGTGCGTGTTGTGAATTCAACCTTATCTTATCTGCCTTACAGGTCATAAATTATTAGACACTTTTATACGAGGGGGTTACATGTAGGATATTTTGGTTTCATAAATTTGACTTAGTTTGCACAATATTTTTCACATATTAATGCTTTTCTGGCTGATAACGCACATAGGGGGTAAAAGGTGATAAGTAGTATGCAGTTCGTAAATCTGTACATTGTTACGCTGACAGGATTTATGAGTGATAAATGGTAGTAACAATGCAAGATTACTCAAAATGTGTGAATAAAAAACACAACTCTTTAAGCTACATCTAATATGACCAAGCTGCAATGGATGAAGAAAGATCTTGTACCAGCTATTTAGGCTGTGTCCCATTTCTCTGTCTTACCCATTCTCCTTCCCCTACCCCTTTATCTACATCTTCGTCTTGCCCCTCAATAACAAGCTAAGAGGGCTTGGGGTACAAATGTTCCGCTAAGAAATGGGACACCACTCGATTACCGTTTGCGTCATCATCCCTTGCCTCTACCTGAGCTGCTACGTCTACAGAGGCGACAACAATTGACACTAAACAAATGTAAACAAATGTCAAGGATTATCAGGTACCTCAGCTCGACAAAAAAACTAGCTTGTTTATACGTGAAAGTTCGATGAAAATACATTTATGAAACAGTTGGTGGATGTGTCACTGCCATCCTGATCCCAAAACCTTCCTGAGCTTGTAGGTGTACCCCTTCGTTTCAAGTCTGGTCCAGAGCTTACTTCCTTTCAAGGGGTATGTAGCCCTCGGTCGTGGCCCGAGCCCTTGGATCAAAATTAGAATCGGGACACCCCTTGCCCTCACATGAACGTGCAAAACCAAGGGGTAGGGGTAAGACGAAGGGGTAAGACACAGAAATGGGACACAACCTTAGGGTATATCCTCTAGAACAGACCTAAACAGAGAGATGCTAAACGAGACGCCAGGGAAACAAAAGATACAAATTAGTTGCGATAGTTTCAGAATGATTCCAGGGTAGTGAGCTCCTCCCTGCAGCTAGATATAAACAGGGACTAACCAGCACTAGAACCAGAACTGAAGAAGTCTCTCGGATGAGCGGCGAAACGTCTTCAACCAAACAAACTTTGTCCAGTTGACAAATTGAACTTCTCCTTTTATCATATCTTGTATTATATTATTTGGCAAACAAAGACATTGTGGTGCCTTAATAGAAAGTTAAGAATGTTAAACTCATTGTGGGGTTAATGTGACTGAAAAAGAGTTACAAATGTTTCACGTTTACCATTGTTTTGAATTATTTAACTCTTTCACTGCCAGCCTGTTTTCAAAATCTAAGCCTGTAGAGTGCCAGAGATTCAGAGAATTTTCACTGATTTTACAAGACTCACAGAATACTGAGTTCTTTGACTATATAAACATGGCACACATCAAAATAAAGCCTAGACTCTCTTCTTTCACCTGGAAAAAATTATGTTTATAACCTTTTCGGTTCTCAAATAACTGATAGTAGAACATAGGGAAGTTTCAGCAAAAACACTGGTTTTTGAGCAAGAAATGGAGAAAACGAGCGTTGAGTTCAGAGAAGGATTTCGAGCAGATCAGTGACTTTGACATCAATATTTATTGATTTAGTGACACCTCAAACATCTAAAATAACAGAGAAAGAGATTTTTGATGACAAAGTACATTTTTTATTTACAAATATAAGAATATAAGGCTCTGTGAATAGTGCCAAGAGATGTTTACAGGATATAATAATATCTTTTCATATAAAATAGAACTTTGTTGAGGCTTTGTCTGAGGCCCAGAGTACAGACCCATAATAAAAACTAATACACACACACACCTACACACACACACACACACACACACATATATATATATATATGTACATACACACAAGCCCATGCATAAACCTTTACACACACACACACACACACACAGCTACACACGCACGCGCGCACGCACGCACACGCGCACGCACGCACGCACACACACACACACACACACACACACACAACTTCATTCATTACAATTACCATACAGAAGCATTACTGCTCCAAGTCAGTAAACTTCTTCTTTGGAGCTGTCGTAGTTCTGAGGAGACTCCCTGATCCGCGCAGCGCACACATGACACGCCCCCTCCTCGAGCACAGCAGATCTCTGCTCAGACCTCGCTGCTTGATCCAGCTTGTCTCTGCGATCCTCTGATCCAGGATCCTGGGTCCCAAGAGCGATCTGATCGCTCCATAGGCGCTGATCAACAGTTATCTGCTTTTCCGGGTTCTCTGGCCTCGCCATCTTACACACATCTATACACACACTGCACTCCTCCTTTCTTCCCCGGCTCTGATCGGCAAATAATGATACAAGATCGCCATCTACAGGTTGAGGTGTGTGAATTACACCTTCAAAGTTGCTCCAGGCCGTATCCTAGCAACCCCCGCTGAAAAACGTGTTGAACGTCTATAGACGTTCTGGCAATCAACGGTTGGGTTCACCCGAACGTCTATAGACGTCTCCGGCAGCCAATGAGTTAATAAATTCAGTTTTTGTAAAACCTCACTCTCTTATTACTTAATAATAACACATAACTTACCAACTTCTGTAAACAATGCCATTTACCAATTTCAACATAGAAATAAAATTAATAACCAGAGTAGACTTCAAACTTTTGACCCGGCCCTCCACAATATTTTCTGCTTCTCATTTGGCCCCTGGGGAAAAATAATTGCCCACCCCTGCTCTAGAAGGTCCATTAAAGCTGAGTGTTAAGTGTGCGTGAATTGTGATACAATCTGAAGTTTTGACCTATGCTCTAAGATATTTATGTTTCTATTTTCATGATTCCCAAATAGCTTAAAGGTACTTTGTAACCTTTCTGGAGTGCACCATCTGCTTTGTGTCCATGAACATGGCCCGTTGCCTGGAATATTCCACAGTGTAGCAATGTATTTAGCTCTAATTTTATTCAATTAGGTATTTTGGCTCAAAAATACTTCGAGAAATTGGCATGGTGTCACCGGAAGATAAATATTCATACCATACTGTGGAACATTAAAGGTGCATTGTGTAACATTTCAGGTGGAGGGTCCTTCTATGTTTTTCTCTATGAAGATTTTATTCCTTTGTCTGGATTGTTCCACAGTATGGAATTAAAACTTTCCATCTTCATGCAGACCAAACCAGACCAAGTTACAGGTCAGGTATGTGGAGAGGCAACCCCATTCACCATCAGAATTTCTGTTTTTCTAGGTATTTTTGAGCTATAAAATAAATCTATAATTGAATAAATATAAGGTAGAATATTTTAATGTCATATTGTGAAACATGCCAGGCAGTTAATGAAAACAAGCAGTTAATAAAAACATGCAGGTGACAGACTCCAAACCAAAAAGTTACATAGTGCACCTTTAAAGCAGGTGGCTGATCCTACACCAGAAAAGTTACACAGTACACCTTTAATTTACATCTCAGCAAATACAATTATAATAATAATGACACTTTTGCAGTCTCTACCTTTGCATCTAAAACACATTGCCCTGACAGCTCATTTATTATTGTTTGCATGTATTGTGTGACTTTCTGGTAAGACTGAGCTAATAGGAACAAGCTGATGTAGCCTGGAGAGAGTTAATCTTCAGTGATTTTTAGCTGTAACCCTGATCTCCTCCGGGACACCGTGGTGTGTTAGTGGGTGTTATTGGACCCCCCCACTGGGACTGGCTGTTCTCTGCACAGGTTTAGTATCTTGGGGTTGCTAGTAGAGTAGGTCGACCTCCCCAGTGTTAGCATAAGTGCATGTGAGTGTGTTTAAAGGAGGAAAGGTTTGGGTCCATAGAGACTCAGGACTAAATGAAGCAGTGGGCTGTGTCACTGCAGTACAGATGTGTAATAGCTGCCAGACTGAGGATGGTGACTTCAGTTCTTCCAAAGGTCTAGTGATAGAAATATGTATATGTGCGTGTGTGTGTGTATATATATATATATATATATATATATATATATATATATATATATATATATATATATATATATATATATATATATATATATACACACACACTTCAGCAACCTCATAGTGAAGTTTGCTGATGACACCGCAGTGGTTGGGCTCATCTCAAAGACAGCACAGAAGATCATAATCTGCCCTCTTCCCTCCCTGATGGACATCTACACCTCCCACTGCCTCAGCAGAGCCAACATCATCAAGGACAGCTCCCACCCTGGCTCTCAGTTCTTTCACTTGCTGCCCTCAGGAAAGTGTCACAGATGCATTAAAGCAAGAACTAACAGACTCAAAAACAGAACCACCTTGAACACTCACATGCACTGACTTACCCCGTACTATTCCTGTCCCCCACTTTCCCCCAGCCACCCCTTGTGCAATTACTTAACACAGTGCAATATATCTTGTTGGACAATATTTATTACAGTGTAATAATATAGTTTTTGTAGCATATCCACCTGGGTAATATTTATTACTGTGTAATATCTTGAACTGGGTTTTGTAGCATATCCACCTGTTGTTGTGCAATACCTAATTACAGTGCAATATCCTGTGGTGCAATATTGAACAGAATGCTATAGCTTGTTGATAATATTGAATGCAGTACAATATGCTAAACTGAATTATGTGAAATATCTCCCTCTGCAATGTAGTGTGTGTATAAAAGGTTGTAGTGTGTCACCCTTGTAATAACCTGGCAACTAATGCGTAGTACAGGACTTTTTTTGCAGTAATTTGCACTATTTTTTATTTCCATTACTGTGTTCTTTTACCCATACTGTGTTGAGAGTTCAAGCACACGCACAGGGCCGCTTCTACTGTCTAGAGCGACCGCTCATGATCATAGGAGCTAGGAAACCGATTCGCGGCCATAAATCCGGGCCATCGGACCGTTCTTAACGCATTTTTACCAATCCGGGCTCCATCGATCGGTACACTCGGATCGCAGACGTCACAGACCGATAACCGATCCAAATCAGTTAATCTTTACACCCCTACCTTTCATGTTTGGGTCCATTCTCAAGGCAACTAGCCACTGCATCAGTAACTCCAGATTGTGATGAGGAAGCCTGTGAAAACTCAACTTCGTCCAAGCTGTCATTTTGTTTTCACAACCAGGATAAATGCATGTTCGCACCATTTTGGGATTTCTCAAGGGGAGATGTTTTCTTCTTCTTAGCTTCTTTATGACTATAACCGAGAGCTGAGAGCGCCTTCTTATCTGCAAATCAGGTGTGAATGCGTGCATGCGCGGTCCTCGTTGATGACGTCATCCAATCGGAACCATGACTGGATCTCGGTTTACAGGCCACTTTTGACTCAAACGAAAGTGTAGACTAACACATTGTCTGTCTATCTCTTCAAAAGTCAAAATGCTTTGGCAATTCCAGGGCTGAAATCATCAAAATTATTGTATGAGCTGTACAATATATTCTGGGGCATGATACTTTTCGTGTGTACATTTTTATTTATTTTTTTGCAATAATTGGGAGATTTTTGTCTTTTATTTTTGTAATAATAATAATAATAATAATAATAATAATAATAATAATATAATAATAATAATTCATAGCATTTGTATAGCGCCTTTCGCGACACCCAAAGCACTTTACAGTTCATTGTTCATTCACTCCACACTTTGTGGTGGTAAGCTACTTTCTGTAGCCACAGCTCCCCTGGGGCAGACTGACGGCAAGGTTTGAGCTGCAAAGGGTAGAATAACTAACTTTTTGGTTCATTGCAACTCAAGCCTTTTAATGATACTGTCTCTTCAAAAAAATAATAATATTAAGTTGCAAAATTTAGAATATATATATAAAAAGCTTTACATTGTTATTTTTTAAAGTCAAAACACATCTTTGATTTATTTTACTTTATTTTACTTTGATTTATTTTACTTTATTTTATTTTACTTTACTTTGAACAAATAAAGTAAAAATCAAAGTTCAAAGTCAGTTTTTGACAATAAAGCTGACTTTGGACTTTGGACTTTGAAGATATGGGTGCCATGAAAACGGTGTAACATGGCACCCTATCACAATGGTTCCTTTGTGATGTCACTCACTTCAAAGGTAAAATTTATTGTGATTGAGACCACAGGTTAAACAGTCATTTACACAAACCGATCGGTACGAGCTTGTGTCACGTGGGCACGTGACACAAGCTCGTACAACAAACCAAAATGTCTGGAAAACTGCCTTTTCACCTGCAGGACTACACTGTCCTGGAGATGGTCGGTGAAGGGTCTTTTGGACAGGTGTTGCACTGTCTCAAGCCCACAACAGCAGAACCTGTGGCAATTAAAGTCCTCAAGAAGCAGGGCCAGTATTCTCTTAATAGAGAAATGGCAATGCTCCACCGTGTCCAACAGCTGGACTCTGACAGGTGCAACATTGTCAGATTCATGGACACATTTGTTTGCCATGATAACACACATATGGTGTTTGAAATGCTGGACTGCTGCTTGGGGGACTTTTGGGAGCAGCGTCAGAGGAGCTTGCATCTGAGTGAGATCAGAGTGATAGCCCAGCAGCTTCTGGTGGCCTTTGAGGCACTCAGAGAGCTGGACATTGTTTATACTGATCTCAAATTGAACAATGTGATGCTGGTCAATCGCAAAAATCAGCCTTTAAAAGTGAAGCTGATTGATTTTGGATTGGCACACCTGCAGTCAGAGCTGAAGTTGGGATCCATCCATCAAAACCTTTATTTCCAGGCTCCAGAGATCAGTCTGGGACTGCCTCTGACCCATGCTCTGGACATGTGGTCCCTGGGCGTCATCCTGGTGTTCCTCTACCTGGGCAAACCCCCTTTCTCTGGCTCCTCCCCCTACAACAACCTGAGGACCATCAATAGTGTGCTGGGCCCTCCGACAGACGAGCTGCTGGACAGAGGAATACACAGCAGCAGGTACTATTCCAAAATGGAGGATGGGTGGACATTCAGAACACCATGGAATTATTACAGCCACACATTGTACATGCCCTATGACTGCCCAGGCCCATTGGAAGGGTTTGATTTGGACGAGGCTATTCGGTTACACCCGCCAGAAGTTAGGTTCCCTGAATTCAGGGACAGGATGGGGTTGCTGAACCTACTGAAAAAACTCCTTCACGTGGACTTCTCAAAGAGAATTACTCCAACTGAAGCTCTACAGCATGAGTTTATAACACTGGAGTACTTTGAGGAGAACCATGCTGATTATGTGAAATGGGCTCGAGACCTTATGGGCCTGGTTCAGAGGAATGCCTCCAGAGACCCTCAGAATCCCACCACAGAAGAGGTCCCACAGGAGTCATCCAAGAACATCAAGGAGATGCCACCAACACAAACTAGTCCAGAGAAGGTGAAGATTGACATCCCTGAGGAGGAAGAAAGCACCAACTCCTCTCCTCGCTATGGTGTCTGGCGTGTGCTTTCAGCAGTCAGGACGTTCTGGACAAATGTGATTGGTCTAATTTTGCTTTGATGCATATTGCACATTTTTGTTGCAAAAGGAGAAATTCAATTTGTCAACTGGACAAAAGTTTATTTGGTCGAATACGTTTCGCAGCTATCCAAGCTGCTTCTTCAGCAGCTCATCCAAGCTGTGCCTCTTCAGTTCTGAAGAAGCAGCTTATGTATTCGACCAAACAAACTTTTGTCCAGTTGACAAACTGAATTTCTCCTTTTGCCATGGATTCTAAATATGTACATAGCACCTAGCCTATATTTTCATAGTGTATATTCGGTAAAGATTCTTTCTATTTGATTATACTTTTTACATGCTTCTCTTTATCTTATTTATCTATTTTTAATTTTTTGCATGCTCTTGGCATCCAGGGTGGGCAGCAAAGTAAGAATTTCATTGTACAGGGAAACGTGTTTCTTTACTGTGCATATGACAATAAAAGCATTGAATCTTGAACAAATTTTCTGTTAAAAAGAAAAAACAACGGGTGGCTGGGGGAGAGTGGGGGACAGGAATATGGGGTAAGTCAGTGCATGTGAGTGTTCAAAGTGGTTATTGTCCCTTGGGAAGATGCTGTTAGCCCTTGCTTTAATGCACCTGTGACGCCTTTTTGAGGGCAGCAAGTCAAAGAACTGAGAGCCGGGGTGGAAGCTGTCCTTGATGATGTTGTTGGCTCTGCTGAGGCAGCGGGAGATGTAGATGTCCATCAGGGAGGGAAGAGGGCAGCCTATGATCTTCTACTCCGTCTTAACTACCCTTTAAAGCCACTCCCTGTCCACCTTGGTGCAGCTGCCGTACCACACGGTGATGCAGTAAGTTAGCAGGCTCTCAGTGGATGCTCGGTAGAAGGTCAGTAGCAGGCTGCGGTCTAGTTCGTACTTCCTGAGCACCCTCAGGATGTGTAGACGCTGCTGAGCCTTCTTAGTGATTGCTGTGATGTTCTCAGTCCAGGAGATGTCATCGGAGATGAGAACACCAAGGAACTAGAAAGTGTTGACCCTCTCCACACACTCGCCATTGATGTAGAGCGGGGCAAGATCTGTGCGGTGCTTCCTGAAGTCGACGATGATCTCTTTGGTTTTCTTGGCATTCGCTGCAAGATTGTTCTCTGTACACCAGGCGGCCAACTTCAGGACCTCCTCTCTGTAGGCTGACTCATCATCCTTTGAGATGAGCCCAACCACTGCGGTGTCATCAGCAAACTTCACTATGAGGTTGCTGTCGCTGGTTGTAGAGACAGTACAGGAGGGGGCTCAGCACACAGCCTTGTGGGGTGCCGGTGCTGAGTGGGGGCCGAGTCTCACAGTCTGGGGTCGGTTAGTCAGAAAGTCTTTAATCCAGGCACATGTGAGAGGAGGGAGGCCAAGGATGTTCAGTTTTGATATTAGAATGTCCGGGATGTGTTGAAGGCTGAGCTGTAATCCACAAAGAGCACCCGAGCGTAGCTCTGCTCTTGCTCCAGGTGGCTCAGCACAGAGTGGAGGCCTATGGCAATAGCATCATCTGTAGATCTATTTACCCGGTATGCAAACTGGTAGGGGTCGAGGTCTGGTGGGAGGTAGTCCTTGATATGCTTGAGGACTAATCTTTCGAAGCATTTCATGATTACCAGTGTGAGTCCCACAGGACGGTAGTCATTAAAGGGACAGTGTGTAAGATTTTTACCCGTTAATTACTGAAATTGAAGATACCCATTCATACCCATACCCAGTGAATACCCATTCACTTCCATCATGAAATCAAAGTATTCTTTTGGACTTAGATATAGTCACATAATGCAGAGACAGCCATTTTGATTACGAGAGCCGCAGAAGGACAGATGGGCTCCGCCTTCGCCTTCGGCAAGGCTCGTGGTTTTGGGTAAACAACACAAGCATGCTGCCGGATCAGATGTAATTGATCTAACACGTGTTTTGGACTAAATTGTTTTACTGGATTTTATTAGCTGGATCCTTACAGACAAATTGAGAGCAAGTTTATGGTGAAATACAGAGTTTGACCTGTGCAAAGCATTCTAAGGTAAGCTAACCTTGTTTTGTGCTTTTCCGTATAAAAGCCCCATGTGCTCGGGGAGTGTTTGTTGTGCAGGGCAATGAATTGCATAGTCAAAAAGAGGAGACTGTAAGGTTTCATTTGATGTGTAGAGTGTCATGGTACATGATCGGGAATGTGTGTTTTCATGAGAAAAGAAAAAAAAAAAAAAACGGGACCGCGCGGCGCGCGGCTCGGGTGACCCTCGAGGTCTGCCGTAGCTAAAACAGAAAGTGCAATAGCACCATCCACCTATGCGCCACGAATCCTACACACTGGGGCTTTAAGGCTGGTGACAGGGGCCTTTTTTGGTACTGGGATTATGGTGGCTGATTTCAGGCAGGATGGGATGACTACCTGGTCCAGGGATCGGTTAAATATCCTGGTGAAGACGCAGTCAAGCTGGTGGGCACACCCCCTGAGCACTCTCCCAGGTACCCTGTCTGGGCCAGCAGCCTTTCTGGGGTTCACTGAGAGGAGTGCTCATCTGACAGCGTCCTCTGTTACAGTGAGTGGAGTGGTGAGGGAATCAGGGGTGGTTGGAGGGGTGTAGGTGGAAGAGTCAGGGGTGTCGGTGTGGGAGGGGGTGGAAGAGTCAGAGAGGTGGTGTGGGAGGGGGTGGGAAAGTCAGAGGAGGTGGTGTGTGAGGGGGTGAGAGAGTCAGGGGTGTCAGTGAGTGGGTGAGGGCAGGGCTGGGGCCACAGAGTGCTGTTGTTCAGCAAAGAAGCAGTTTAGCTCCTCTGCTAGCTGCGTACTCCGGTCTGGTGGCCTCTGTAGGAAGTGATTTTCTGGATACCCTGCCACACCTCTCGTGTGTGTGGACAGGTGGGATTCTATGCTCCTCCTAATATAGTATAAGTATTGCATGTGGGTTATTGCACACATTGCACAGGTAACAGTAGCATTTACAGTGAGGTAGTGACAAACACGATACATTCATACAGAGCAGCAGCAGTAAACATATGCATAATGAAAAGTAGTTTAGTGCAGTATTATTGAGAATTCAGTAATATTTAGAGTATTACCCAGAGTTCAGTAGTCTGACAGCTTGGAGGTATAGCTGTTTTTGAGTCTTTTTGTGTGTGCTGGCAGGCTCCTGTATCGTCTACCAGAGGGTAGCAGACGGAATAGTGCTTGTGCCGGATGAGTATGGTCCTTAGTGATGCTGCGTGCCTTACGCAGACCCCTGCTGTGGTAAATGTCCTGGATGGAGGGGAGACTGCTGCCAGTGATGTCCTCTGCCACTCGCACCACCCTCTGTAGTGCTTTGCGGCTCTGAGCGGTGCAGTTTCCATACCACACTGTGATGAAGCCTGTCAGCAGGCTCTCGATGGTGCACCTGTAGAAGTTTGTGAGGAAGCCGGTGTTCATACCAAACTTCCTCAACTTCGTCAGGAAGTAGAGTCTTTGTCGGGCTTTCTTAACCACAATGTCTGTATGTAATGTCCAGGACAAATCCTCAGTGATGTGTACCCCAAGGAACTTAAAGCTGCTGACCTGCTCCACCTCAGCGTTGTTGATGGAGATGGGGGGATGCTGGTCTACACGCTGTCTCCTGAAGTCCACAATCATTTCCTTTTGTTTTGCTGACGTTCAGAGAGAGGTTATTTTCCTGACACCAGCTGGTTAGTGATTTCACTTCTTCTCTGTAGGCGCTCTCGTCGTTGTTAGTGATGAGGCCTAAGATGGTGATGTCATCTGCAAACTTGAGGATGATGTTGGAGCTGTGCCTGGCGGTACAGTCGTAGGTGAACAGGGAGTACAGGAGAGGGCTGAGAACACAGCCCTGGGGTGCACCAGTGCTGAGGACATGTGTGGAGGAGAGGTGGCTGCCGATCCTGCCTGTTAGTGAGGAAGTCCCATATCCAGCAGCAGATGGACGTCCCCAGGCTCAGGGCGGTGAGCTTGGAGACTAGTTTGGAGGGGATTATGATGTTGAATGCCGAACTGTCGTCAATGAAGAGCATTCTCACATATGTGTTTCCTATCTCCAAATGACTAAAAGAGGTGTGGACTGCTAGAGCAATGGTGTTGTCTGTAGACCTCTTTGCTCTATATGCAAACTGCAGGGGGTCCAGGGTGTTGGGGAGGGAGTCACAGATGTGTCTCTTAATGACTCGTTCAAAGCACTTCATGATGACAGATGTGAGTGCTATGGGCCAATAGTCATTAGGACAGGATGCTGTGGGGGTCTTTGGGATGGGGACTACAGTGGAGGTCTTGAAGATGGTGGGCACGATATACTGGCTCAGGGAAAGGTTGAAGATGTTGGTGAACACCTCGGCGAGTTGGTCAGCACAAGCTCTCAGCACCCGTCCGGGGATGCCGTTGGGTCCTGGTGCTTTGCGGGGATTCACTTTCTTGAATGCCCGTCTCACTGTAGCGGTGTCTATACAGAGTACAGCGTCCTCACTGTCCACATGGGGTCTAGTGACAGGCGTGGTGCTATCTGCATCAAACCGGGTGTAGAAGGTGTTGAGTTCATCTGGAAATGATGCGCTGGACAGTCCTACTGGCCCGCTCCTCCCCTTGTAATCAGTGATGCAGCGTAGCCCATGCCACATGCTCTGCTGGGCAGACTCCATTCTCACCCTGTAGTCCCTTTGGGAAGTCCTGATGGTCTTTCTGAGGTCGTTCTTGGCTGCTTTGTAGGCTTCGGGGTCTCCTGAGTTGAAGGCGGCGGTGTGAGCTTTCAGTGTAGCATGCACCTCTGGTCCAGCCCAGGGTTTCTGATTAGGGCAGTGCTTCTCAAATAGTGGGGCGGGCCCCCTGGGGGGGCACAGTGTGATGCCGGGGGGGGCGCGTGTGACCCTGGGAAACATGCTTTTTTGCCATACTGTAGTAGAACGAAAGTGTAATTGCACATCAACAGTAGTTGGCAGTAGCGCTCTCGTTGTCGCTCTGGGGCAGGGTTCGGCAACCTTAAATACGCGATATACGCACAGAACAGACTTGCCATCAGCAGAACATCCTCTGTCACAGAAAAAACACGTTATATTCCACTGAGCTTTGAGTTTATGCAAATGGACCATGTGGTTTTTAAGTTTCGTTTCTGTAAAACGTAAACAAATGTGCACAAAGCTGCATTAAAAGCACATTAATATTTGAGTCCTCAGTGCAAAAAAAGAGCGCAGTGTTTGTTGGAAGTTTCTTTTTTTGTTTTTAATGTTAATAAAAGGATACATTGTTATGCAGAGGTGTACTAATAATTTTCTAGACAAATAATACTATTAATAGTCGCGCGCAGGGAGGGGGGCGTGAAATTTTTTCTTCTTCCTAGGGGGGGCGTCATAGAAAATAATTGAGAAGCACTGGATTAGGGTAAGTACAGATGGAGATTTTGGGTACTGTGTCCTCAGTGCACTTCCCTATGTAGCCTACGACCTCCAGGCTACATAGGGAAGTCAGAGTCTGTGTACGCATTAATGTCGCCATCCGCTGCGTCTGCAAACATCTGCCAGTCTGTTGTTTCAAAGCAGTCCTGTAGCACCTCATCAGACATACTGCTCCATTTGTGTATTTGTCTGGGAACCATTTTTTTTCAGTTTAAGCTTTTGTTTGTACGCGGACAACAGCAAGATGGCGCTATGGTCAGATTTATCAAAGGCTGGGCGGAGTAGGGGTTTGTAACTGTCTTTAAATGGGGTGTAACAATGGTCTAATGTCTGCTCCCCCCGGTGGGGAGAGATAGGCCTATGTGCTGGTAGTATTTTGGTATACAGTGAACCCTCGCTGTATCGCGGTTCACTCTTCGCGGCCTCGCTGTTTCGCTGATTTTTTTTTCCAATTTTTTTTTCCAATTTTTTTTTTTTTTTAAATTTTTTTTATAGTGTAACTTTTTTTTACAGTGTAACATTCTGTCCTGCGCCCTGATTAGCTAAGAGACTAGACCAGGACTAAACCAGGTCTAAAGCAGGTCTAAACCAGGACTAAACCAGGTCTAAACCAGGACTAAACCAGGTCTAGACCAGGGATGGTAGGGACAGAGTCTCAGATGTCCTTCACGAGAGCGCCTGGGTGACAGGAGGTGTGGCCTTTGTTTACTTGCACGAGCCATGGAAGAGAGTGCGAGCCGGACCATGGAAGAGCCAAGAATCAACATGGACGGGCCTGGCGCCTGGCCGCGCGGCGTCCGGGGGAGCCGCAGCGGGGGGAGGACACTCGCGTGCACAGAGGAGACAGTGGGTCTTTTCCCCTCACGAACCCGACCCCGTCCTAGAGAGCTGTGGAGTATTGGCGACGCATTGATAGCGGTCTGATTTTGGAGCCGGGGTGAAATGCAACCAACCCTTGTGAGCGCAGGTTGGTCTTACCTGGTCTTGTGGTGAGGACTGGTGCTCAGAGGCGTCTGTTAGCGGTTTGGCACTGTTAGCATTGGCTTGAGTCTTGCCCAAAATGATATCCAGGTCGCTTTCCACTCGACTTTCGCACATGGCATGGATATGTGGTACCAAAACAAACACACGTGTCCGCGCGCACGTGTCCGCGCGCACGTGTCCGCGTGTCACGTGCCCCCCCCCCACTATTAATATATTTTAATGAAAATCTACAAAAGTTTGAGTGTTTAAACAAGAGAAAAATGTTAATACCAGTCTCAGAAAGGTGTATAATGTGTCTGGTGAAGCGTTTTCAGCCTTAAAACATGTAGAATAATTGTAAAATATAAAATTGTCCTACTTCGCGGATTTCACTTATTGCGGGCTATTTCTGGAACCTAACCCCCGCGATAAACGAGGGTTCACTGTAACCGTTTTCATGTTAGCTCTATTGAAATCCCCACCATTAGTTATTTGATAGATCAAAATGACATTGTGGACCCAAACACCCAATGATTTATAAATGAAAATAAACTTTAAAACTTTTTCATACAACTGTACTTACAATACTATACTATATAATCTGTGTATTATATGGATAGTCCTCTTGAAATAATATAAACAAATCTATGCTTTATCTTTTTTATCTTTCAGTGTCCCAGTGAGACTTACGACGCTCTGTACAAGTCAACCAAAGACTTTCCAGACGAGGTGGTGAGCTTCATGAGGCAGCACCAGCTCATGTGGGAGCCGGTTATGCCACTAGGGGGCAGACCCATCCTGACCCAGGTCAACTCTCCCAACCTGCTGAAGAAGATCGTAGTAGACAGAGTGGATGCTGAGGATGGGCCCTATGATGTCCTGCATCTGGGGACAGGTAAAGACAAAAGAGAAGGGTTTATGAGATATAGGATGTGAAGGATGTGTTTATATTATGATTTTTTTGTTGGAATATAGCAAACGAAAAATTCAGTTATGTCAAATGGGTAAAAGTTCTGCAGTGAAGATGTTTTGCCGCTCATCCAAGCTGCTTCTTCAGTTCTGGTCAGATTGCTGGTGGGCATTGCGTTATATCTGCCTCAAGGAAAGAACTAACTACAGTAGCATTTTCTAAACAAGTCTTAAAGGGAAAGTAACGTTTTTACAATTTGAGCCTTATTTCAGTAATGAAACAAGTTGTTTTACTCACCCATAGCACTTTGGTGTCATATGGAGCACTTCCAGAGATGTTTTAGATTTGCGATAGCCTAGCGCGACTTCTAGCCATAGCTCGGGGCATATAATATATTCCCCGAGCATGTAATATGCCCCGTACGGTCTCCAAATAACACAAACTTTAGCACTTTTCAAATCATAGAAGCTTGATGTCTTAGTCTACGATTTCGTTTGAGTCAAAAGTGGCCTGTAATCTGAGATTTAGCCATAGTTTACAGCTTTGCGTTTCATGTTTGGGTCCCGGGAGCTGAGAGCATACACCGCACATGCGCACTGGCGTCATCATCTACTCGAAACTATGGCTAAATCTCGGATTACAGGCCACTTTTGACCAAATGAAATCGTAGACTAAGACATCGAGCTTCTATGATTTGAAAAGTGCTAAAGTTTGTGTTATTTGGAGACCGCAAACATATGCCCCGAGAACTCACATTATGGAGATCGCAAATCTAAAACTTCTCCGGAAGTGCTCCATATGACACCAAAGTGCTATGGGTGAGTAAAACAACTTGTTTAATTACCAAAATAAGGCTCAGATTGTAAAAAAAACATTACTTTTCCTTTAATGACTCCTCTGGAATCCCTTTCTCATCTTTACTTTAGTTTTCCCATCTGCATGAATCTATACCAAAATATGAACATTTCAGTACTGACAAGATATAAAAATGTATAATTTCCCATGCAAAAATACTTTAAATTTCCAAAAATGATTAAATATACTGTCACCCAAATGAATGGTTACAGGAATTGTGCTTATTTATTTCACTTACTATACTGTAAGTGCTGGTACTAAAAAAAAGTAGGAATGTACCCAGCCCTACCACAGAGGTTTACTTACTTCATTATTTATAAGCTTCAGCCTTAAAAACATAAAAATTAATTCCCTGACACTGAATATGTTGTTCAAGTGCTATTTTAGCCTCCATTTTTGTCCATATGTTTAGTGCTTTTAAAATTTATAGCTTTTGTAAGATTTTGATATTGACATTTAACGTTAAAGGGTGCATTTGTACATCTTCTTGAACCAAATTCTCAATATACAGTTTTTATACAATTTGTTTTGGCACTTTCATCTGCATAGACCTGTTTAATGTAGCAGACACAGATCCTGCACTGCTCTGCTCAGTCTGACGGTGCCTAGTGTCTGGTGATAGATGGGAAGGTTATTCAACATGTGGTGACAGGGCGAGGGGCCACAAGGGTCACGCAGGCTCATAAATCTTCTTTAAGTGGATTCCTCTGTATCGTCTCTTATCCCCTCATCAACGCCGTAGTCTACCTGCTGAGAACTGCACCGCTGCTCTCCAGGATGGGGTTTCACTTATTGCTATAGGATAAATTTACAACCTGCTGTGTCAGTTAGGAAAGCTGTTCTTATCGGCAAAAAGCTTAAGACTGTAGGCTCCAAAAACAGCGTTACTCCCTTGCAATGATGTATCTCCAACCTGTCTGTAGTTGTTTAAAGACGCAGTACCAGATTTTTACTGTTTTCCAAATGTGAACAGAACAGAACTAGTTCATTTTAAACAGTTTGCAGTGGTCCAAAGTTATTCCTCATTTACCTTATGCATTGTGAGCATCCTAATTATTCACCGCGATGAGTTTATAAGCGCATTTCACAACTTTCAGACGTCAGGGCAGAGTTTTGCCATCATAGTAAAGCTAACAACTAGCATGTGAACAGCACATTTCCTGATTCTCTGAGGATAATGCTTTATACTTCGATGCAGATAGTACTGTACAGACTGGTCTCATCTTCTACAGTATATCAGTACTGCAAGATACAGGACCAGCAAATATATAGCAATGACCACTGCTCTTCAGATAAACAACTACTTGATTTATTTATTTATTTATTTATTTATTTATTTATTTTTAAATTCTAACCCTACCATTTGATTTATATAGTGCCTCTCAAGATACCTAATTATAGTGTATTATTCATTCACTCCACCCTTGGTAGTGGTAAACTACTATTGTAGCCACAGCTGCCCTTGGGCAGACTGATGGAACTGAGGCTGCCTGCTTAGCTTCTGAGATCTGATGAGATCAGGCTTTGACAAGCCGGTATGGCCATCTTGTATAATGTTTAATATGCAGTATGTTTAGTCTTGTGAATGTATGCAATATGGAGGATCAAGCTGAAAAGTTTCAGGCTGAGTATAATAAATCAAAATGCCAGATGGTCAGATACACTGTATAATGTAAAGATCCTTCCTCTGGCAGCATCCACCAAGAAACAAGCTTATATCTCAAGTACTTAATGGACAAAATATTTGATGAACAGTATTTCAGTATTGTTTGTGACGTGTCCCATATACATAATTACTACTTCGCATTTTGGCAAATAAAAAATATCGGACTGAGAGCCAAAACCTTTCACATTTCTGCATAAAATCACCATGAAATGTGATCTGATCTTTTTCAAAATCACACAGATGAAAAAACAGTGTCTGCCTTAACTGAAAACACCCAAACATTTATAGGTTTTCATATTTTTAGTGAGGATAACATGCAAACAATGACAGAAGGGGGAGGAATAAGTAACTGAACCTTCTGCCTAAGGAGAATTTGAGAGCAATTAATTCCAATTTTTTTCAGGAGTGTGTCCAATCACTGAGGAGTGGCTTAAGGCTGCCCTGCCCACTATAAAACACACACCTGGTAAGAATTGTGTCTTTGCATTATCTGATGTGCACCATGCCCCACTCAAAAAAGCTCTCTGAAGATTTGCAATCAAGAATTGTTGATTTGTATAAAGCTGGGAAAGGGTACAAAACCATCTCTAAAAGTCTGGATTGGCACTGTTGCTTCTCTCCCAAGGAGTGGCCGTCCACCAAAAATGACGCCAAGAGTTCAGGGCAGAATACCCAGAGAGAACAAAAGAACCCTAGAGTGTCTGCTAAAGACTTACAGAAAGCAAAACAGCCCCAAACCATGATGCTCCCTCCACCATGCTTCACGGTGGGGATGACGTGCTGATGTTGGTGAGCTGTTCCATTTTTCCTCCGCACATGACGTTGTGAGTTCCTCCCAAACAATTCAACTTTAGTTTCATCAGTCCACAAAATATTTTGCCAGAAGTTCTATGGACTGTCCAAGTGTCTTTTTGCGAACATTAAACTTGCAGCAATGTTTTTTTTGTTGGTTTTTTTGCTGCCTCAGGGCCTGGACAAATTGCAATCATTAATGGAAAAATGAATTCAAAACTTTATCAGGATGTTTTGCAGGAAAAGTTGAGGCCATCTGTCAGACAGTTGAAGCTAAAAAGAGGATGGATGCTGCAACAGGACAATGATCCAAAACACAGAAGTAAATCAACTTCAGAATGGTTTCAGAAGGACAAAATACATGTTCTGGAGTGACTTGAACCCTACTGAGATGCTGTGGCATGACCTCAAGACAGCGATTCATGCCAGACATCCCGGGAATCTGACTGAACTGCGGCAGTTTTGTAAAGAGGAATAGTCCAAGATTGTTTCTGATCGATGTGCCACACTGATCTGCAACTACAGGAAGCGTCTGGTTGAAGTTATTGCTGCCAAAGGGGGGGCAACCAGCTATTAAATGTGATGGTTCAGTTACTTATTCCTCCCCTTGTGTCACTGTTTGCATGTTATCCTCATTAAAAATATGAAAACCTATAAATGTTTGGGTGTTTTTAGTTAAAGCAGACACTGTGTTTTCATCTGTGTGATTTTGAAAAAGATCAGATCACATTTGATGGTAATTTTAAGCAGAAATGTGAGAAATTTCAAAAGTTTCAGATACTTTTTCATGGCACTGTAGCTCAAGTAGCTTTCATGTTTTACTGTTCAGTTCAGTTGTAGCCCAGAGCAAATAACATAACGGACATTTTTTTTTCTGAACTTGACCTAAAACACAGTGGCGCGATCATTAGACTAAGGCTACGTTCACACTGCAGGGCTTAATGCTCAATTCCGAATTTTTTGTGAAATCCGATTTTTTTGCGAGGCCGTTCACATTTCCAGTTAAATGCGAATTGTATGTGATCTCCAGTGTGAACGCTAAACTCCCCAAAAGTGTCCCGCATGCGCCTTGGAGGACACGATGACGTCACACGCAGCGAACGCGCTCAATGTTTACAGAAGTAGCCTAAAGTTGCTTTCGTACCAGAGCCAAAACATGTACAGCTTATTTGTTTTAAGGAGGAGACGGAGACGGAGAAGGACGAGGTTTTTGGCCACGGCGTTTTGCGGGGCAGTGGCAGCAACGTGTGCAGAAAGGAACATGTGGGTGCGGAGTCACAGGCAGGAGGGGTGGGATTACTACGTGCTTCGCCGCTTCACTGATATGAGTTTATATACTATTTTCGCATGACGAGAAGAACGTTTGTGCACATTTGTGAACGCCTACTTGTACCACTCTCATTGGAGGAAACGCACTCAGGTCGGATGAATGCGACCTGGCCGTTCAGACTGCAGTCGCATGTCAAAAGATCGGATATGTATCGGATTTAGGACCACATATCCAAGTGGCCTGGATCGCATTTGAAAAAATCGGATCTGTGTCGTTCACACTGTCATTAGAAGATCGGATACAGGTCGCATAGAGGCGAAAAAATCGGATTTGGGTCGTTTCAGGCTGCAGTGTGAACGTAGCCTTAGACTTAGACAAACTTTATTGATCCACAAGGGAAATTGTTTTGGGTATGGTAGCTCACTTATCAAATATAATACAATATAAAACAGAGGGTAAAAGAACAAAAAGAAAAATAGATGGAATAGCAACCAAAGAGCAATAGACCTGTGTCAGATGAGACACAATTATATAAGATAATGGTAATAAATATATATGTACAATCAGATTTAAAAAGAAAAGTAGTAGTCAAATACAAAATACAGTATCAAATATGACAAATTGCCTAATCCCTAATATTTATACAATACATCCTGTGTCATTAGAAGTTTTAGCTACACGTTAAACATGAGTTGTTCTTTGTCTATTTTACTTGTTTGACAAAGTTGTCTGGAAACATAAATGTACATAAACAAACCCCATGTAGTATAATAAAAAAACTATACACTATACACACTACAATGCCAAACAAGGCCTCTAGACATTAGGCGTATGTCTGTAGAGCTCATACTGATTTATACTGCACATAAAATAATAACTTGGTTTGGCCTTGATTTCTGGAACAGCTGTTTGGGCAGTAGCTCCAGCTCAATAGTGTAAATCCCATAGTTATTCTCATTTTCAGGTTCAGTTCCTGGTTTGGGCTATTTCTATGACGACAGCAGAATGTGGCCTCTGTCCCTCTGGCAGTAAACTCAAACTGGATCTGACTTTTTATGGAAAAGTGTTCATATGAGAGTAAAAGAGGGTATTTTTTATAGTTCTACAGTGTATCGGGATCACAGGCTTCACAGAGAGTCTTCTGTTCAAACCAGGGAGAGATTTATTGTTGTAAAATGTTATACAGTACAATGACGTGCTTTGTTAACATATAACGTCAGTGTCCAAGGTGACCAACTGTATATGATGCAATACTTGGGGTACCATGACAACAGTGTATTTTACTCCAAATACTTACTTCATTAGGGTCATTAGGGTGCTATATATTAAAAGCCCCATATTATGTTATTTTTAAAAATCTATTATAATGGTTTCCTCATCACAAACAGTTATTTTCTCAAACTCAAAACACTGTTCCACCTTGTGATGTCATACAGTAATACCGGAAGTGCTCCACTGTGTTTTTAAACTCCATACACCTTTGTTGGAATCATTCGGACGATTTCAGCCCTAGAGATTTGCCAATCTCTACTAGAGTAAAGGTAAAATGTAGCTGTTTTACCTGAGAACTACAGCTTCATGACATCACAAGGTGGAAAAGAGCATTTTGAGCTTTGGAGATGTAGACAGAATAATAATAAAGGGTTACTCAAACATGTGTAAATGAAACAAAACACAAGTCCAGGGATGTTTTTGAGGAGGTAACACCGTTCTAACATGGCTTAAAGCTCACAAGAGTCAATTTTGAGTAATAAAAGATCTTTAACTCTCCTGAATGATGTTTGTCTATTGCTCATCACTCGGGTAACTATCTTGTATGTGACACTTGAGAAATGAAAAGTTTTTTGTTACAAACTGCTTCAGAACACAATGCCTCACTGTCTAATACTGGATGTGAGCAGCTCTTATTAAAGTTTGATCCATGTCTTGGCCAGTGGTGTTTTTCCATAAACAGACTCAGAACTATGCCCTATTACTGACCAAAAACATCTCCTGCAGTACGTCTCTTTGGATACTACTCCTACAAAGGTTTCATCGTCTTTTCTTGTCTCATTTATTATTACATTACAAAACAAAATGTAAAGATACGGCATTGGCAAACAAAATAATATTGTGAAATTAGTAAATGGTACAGCATGGTCAGTACCAGTCAAAAGATTACCGTACTTTTCGGATTATAGAGCGCACCTGACTATAAGCCGCACCAACCAAATTTTTTTTTTTAAATTAAGATTTGTACATATATAAGCCGCACCTGACTATAAGCCGCAGGTGTCCACATTGTAACTTGAGATATTTACACAGAAAGATGGTACACAAAAGGATTTTTTTAAATTTTAATTAACATAAATACCGGTACGTGCTTTTTTCGAACAGCGCCTACGGCATTAACACGGCAGAGACACGGCAGTAAAACAACTGTAAAATGGCCAGTCTTTAGCCTCTGGAAGCCTTAATATAAAGTTTCAGGTTTAACTTTAAAGGTAAACCCCCTGAACTCAGTCTCACGGAACTGTTGATACCTGTGAAGGACATTTTAAGTGGCTAAAACAAGGCTTCATTTATTCATGAACTCTCCTGAACTTATTTACCATAGGTATTTTCACCTACCAGAAGTGGAGCTCGGGTTATGCGCTACATTCACTGTCTTGATAAAGAATTAATCCATACATAAGCCGCACCTGACTATAAGCCACAGGGTCCAAAGTGTGAGAAAAAAGTAGCAGCTTATAGTCCGAAAAGTACGGTACACATACGAACTTGTGGTATTTAAGATCTGAGTCCAATACAATTTAAAGGTGCATTATGTAACTTTTTGGTTCAGGGTCTGTCATTAAACAGCTCTATCTTACATTTATTAAATTAAAGGTGGCCTTATAGCTCAAAAATACCTAGAAAATGCGTGTTCTGACTGGGTTGCCTCTCCACAGATCTGACCTATAACTTGATCTGGTTTGGTCTCCATGAAGATAGAAAGGTTTAATACCATTCTC
The DNA here is from genome assembly GCA_036785185.1 of Paratrypauchen microcephalus. Classification (NCBI taxonomy): domain Eukaryota; kingdom Metazoa; phylum Chordata; class Actinopteri; order Gobiiformes; family Gobiidae; genus Paratrypauchen; species Paratrypauchen microcephalus. Next base: position 263,947 of record JAVJIX010000005.1, on the reverse strand, counting down.
TGAAACATTCCAGACAAAGCAATAACTCCATGGACAAAAGTATTTGATGGACCCTCCACCTGAAAATGTACCCAAGGCACCTTTTAAAGTACAATTTAAAAAAAAAAATCATAATAATAATGCTATTTTGAGAACGCAAGGTTAAAACTGGTTGCTATGGGATAGGAAAGGAGCTGGCAGCAGTGACTCAGTGGGCAAATCCCTTGTAAGACCGGTGTGCCCTTGAGCAACACACTTCACTCACTTTGTCTCGGGGGTCCATGTATGCTGATGTATGAATGAGTGACGGTGAATATGGGCCAATGGATAGAAATGAGCCTATATATGCAACCATTTTGAGTTATTCACATATTCTGAAAGTGTAGATTCTAAGCTTTCCAACAATGCCTTACACATGGAAATCTGAGAACATTTGAAGAATTTGTGGCCATTTGAAAGCAGAACATCTGAAAACGAGCTGAGAAAAGCGGTGTTAAAGATTCTCTAAGTCCAGGCCTTCAGAGCTCATTTGCATGACATTAAGCCAAGCCCTCCCTGCAGATCATCACTGACATCACTGTGGTGTGGTGTTTTGTTAACATAGAAATGCTTTTATAACAAAAAGCCCATATAATCATTCAATAATTCAATAATACATAGGGTAATATGTTAATAATAATAATAATAATTCATTGCATTTATATAGCGCCTTTCATGACACCCAAAGCGCTTTACAGTTCATTGTTCATTCACTCCACACTTGGTGGTGGTAAGCTACTTTCTGTAGCCACAGCCACAGACACAATGACAGTTTTTGCAACTGGCGCCCCCCTGTGGCACCTGTGCAACCAGGCCCTGCCTTGCTTAGCTTCTGAGATCTGACGGGATCAGGCTTTGACAGGTAGGTATGGCCACAATACAGTCAAAGTCACCTGTATTGTCAATTTAATACAATACAATATGAAATGTATTATACTGGTTTAGTTTGATTAAATACTGGTTTAATTCTGGTTTAGTCCTGTTTTGGTCCTGGTTTAGTCCTTATTTAATCCTGTTTTAGTCCTTGGTTTAGTCCTGGTTTAGTCCTGTTTTATTCCTGATTTAGTCCTGTTTTGGTCCTGGTTTAGTCCTGGTTTAGTCCTGTTTTAGTCCTTGGTTTAGTCCTGGTTTAGTCCTTGGTTTAGTCCTGGTTTAGTCCTTGGTTTAGTCCTGGTTTAGTCCTGGTTTAGTCCTCGTACACACACACTCTGGATGTTTTCTGTTCACGTTAGTCGCTTCACATTCACATTTCAGTTAAACATCTCCCTTTGATACAGAAATAATATGACCACACAACCAATTTATGCTTACAAGAGAGACATTATTAATCCCAAGGGAAATTTACGTTTAGCTGAATCAACATAATGCACTTCAACTACATTAAAGCCATAATATGTCACTTTTTTTTGCCAGACTTAAAAAAAAAAAAAAAATTCATTAGTGATGTTTTTATTGCACTGAAAAAAACACATCCTTACTCCGAAGAGGCTTTTATCTACAAAACAGACTCCTATTTGGCCTCCTGCTTGTTTCCATGGAAATGTTGTTCCTTCGACTATAATATTTCACAGTTTGGCATAAAACATATCTATCTCCATGGAGAATGTTTGGAACTTTAAATTTCACTGGAATCATTAATTTGACTTTCCACCTCCAGAAAGTTACATCCTATCACTTTAATCTTTTTCCAAATATACGGTATGTAAATATTGAAATTAACTTCTTATCCAACAATTTATACGATCAAATAAATTTAGTCGGTAGACGCACAATACAAGCCAGGTATCTTCTGGAAGGGTTCTGTGTGGAAATAAAAACTCAATGGTATGATCTGTCCTATTTTCTGACTAAATACAGACTAGGTCCAGTCTGTATTTATGTGTCCTCCTGTCCTCCTTTAAGCTGTTCTAATAGTTATGTCATTGTCTCATATTTGTCCAGATGATGGTAAAGTGGTGAAGGCCGTGTCAGTGGTCAAAGACAATTGGAAGACTGAGGAGATCATCCTGGAGGAGCTCACTGTATTTCAGGTAAGAATGCCATTGTGTCCTGGGGCAAGACACCTTCACTAGATTGTCTGTGTAAAGGAGAAAAAGCATTGAAGTCCATTGTAATTACTTGGGAATAGCAGATTCCCCCTGGTGTTATGATACTTATATGTACGCTGTTTATCCATATTAATACTGATACAACAATGATAATAAAAAACACTTTATTTAGCCAATAGAATGTGGTTTTCAGCATTAAGTCATCAAATCACATTCTTTTTAGTATCTATCTTAAGGCTGCGTCCCATTTCTCTGTCTTACCCCTTCGTCTTACCCCTGCCCTTTGGTTTTGCGCGTTCATGTGAGTACGCCTACAAGCTCAGGCAGGTTTTGGGATCAGGATGGCAGCGTCACATCGACCAACCAAGGAGTCTCATAAATGTATTTTCAGCAGTGGTAATGATCAATTAACAGTTTAGCAGGTTTACAATTATGACGCTTATGTTCTACGTTACTTTTTGTGAACTGTTGTTGCGGTTTTAATTGTAGTGATGTGTGTTTAGCTGACGTTATCGTTTTCATCGAACTTTCATGCATAAGCAAGTTAGTTTTTTTGTCGAACTGAGGTACCCGATAATCCTTGACATTTGTTTATGTTTGTTTGCGTCAATTGTTGTCGCCTCTGTAGACGTAGCAGCCAGGTAGAGGCAAGGGATTATGACGCAAACGGTAATCAAGTGGTGTCCCATTTTTTAGGGGAACATTTGTACCCCGAGCCCTCTCAGGTTGGTATCGAGGGGCAAGACAAAGATGTAGATAAAGGAGTAGGGGAAGGGGAAGGGGTAAGACAGAGTAATGGGACGCAGGCTTAGTATCTATGTAGTCCCTCAGTCATCCAGGTAGGTTCCATAGTGGTCCAGGCGAATACTAGTCTGTGTGGTCTAAAGCTGTTTAGGAAAGGCTCATTTCTGTCCTGTGAACGTAACTTTTTTAGTATTGATACTTCAATCTGACTATCTGATTTTCAATACTGTTGATGACCCTAGTTCCCTCATAAAAATACTGTATATATTAAAAATACTTATTGCTATATATGCACAGTGCTAATTATAATGCATTATTTACTTACTTTAATATACTTATTTACTAAAACTGCTGCTAAGGACTACTGTTGCACATTTACTACTGGAATTACTATTGCAGATCTATTTTTATTTTTATTTTCATATGCACATTCTATTGCACATTACTGCACATTTCACTGCTGCACATTTTGATGCACACTGCACATTTTGGACATCTGTAAATAGGTATTTATTTATTCTTTGCACTGCTTTTAGATTTTAGATTTTGTCTTAGATAGGTTTTGTTTGGTCTTTATATTGTATTTTGTACACTGTCTTTTTGCACAGCTTGGACAGAGAGAAACGAAATTTCGATTCACTGTATGTCGAACACATATGGCAGAATTGACAATAAAGCCGACTTTGAACTTGAACTATGATTATTTTATGCCAGAATCAGGTAGAAAATGTTCAATGTCCACTCTGTAAGCAGCAACATTTGAAATACAGGAAGAGGATGTAAATCAACACAAATATGGACCAAGGGGTTTTAAAAGGGTCACAGGTGAAAGGAAGAAAAACACTGAACTCACAAACAGGAAATAAGCCACATTCTGTTTACTGATTACACAGGTGGAAGCAGGAAGTACATTCCCACTGCCAACCTGTACTCAGCAACCAGCCAAAACTAACAGTATATCCTCATTGTACTGTTGCCTTGCATTGTGTTCTAATGGAGATAAGAAACTCAATGATGAAAATGAACTATTGGGTTGTACTTTTTCAGATATAGGTTTCCTGGATCTTTGTGAAATGACAAAATGATGATACTAATCATTGAAACTGGAAAATTGTGTGACTATTGTGTGACTAACTCTATTGGATTACTAGACTGTGGTGATTGCACAACCTCTACTGCATATCCAGACAATATATTTCATTTTCTGTGCTGTAAAAGCTTCTGTTTTTTAATGTTCCAGATGGGTGTTATGCTAAATCGACTCTTTGGAGCTTTCTACCGTGTTATATAACGTTCTCTCATTAAAAACATGCCGGTAGAGGTTTTAGATATCATCCATGCATGTTCTTTTTTTATATATTTTATCGATCTCTCTCAGACCCTCCTTAAGGTTAGCAGTGAAACTCACCCATGCTCCTGCACAGCAATTTTCCATAAATATACAAAAACATTGTTCGAAACAATACACTACAACTTCACAAACCTGATGTGATGTGCAAGTTTCATTAGCGGAATGCACCTCACTTGTAATGGAATAGCACTTTTTACAGTTTCAAAACAACAAAAGGTAACATAGCGATCTAAATAAGTTATGTTAGCAATTAATACCCCATAGTAAAATGCCCCCTGTTTAAGTCTTAATTTTATTGGTCTGTTTGGAGATTTCTTACATAACACATCAACATTTAAAGAGAAACACTGTACACATTATTGTATCAGAAATTGTTAATAAATTACATTATTATTAATTATAAAAAATGATTATTCTATTTTTACTATTTCAGAGCCCTACACCAATCCTGAATATGGAACTGTCAACCAAAAGAGTAAGTTCAGAGAGTTCATTTTATCTTTTAACTTTTGTGTTATTTTTTATTTTTTATTTTTTTTTCATGCAACTAAGTGACTACTAACTTGCAAATATTATCCTGTAACTACTTACCTGATATTCGATTTCAAACTGCTAGATTTGAACCTAACATTTGTACTACTTTTCAATAAATCTTTGAATAGTGTATCAGTCATTCTACATGTTTCAGTTTATATACAGTCTGTTTTCCCTTGTGCCCTTTAGCAACAGCTGTACGTGTCTAGTGAGCATGGCGTGGTGCAGCTGTCCTTACAGAGATGTGAGTTATATGGAGACGACTGTGCTGAGTGCTGCTTGGCCCGGGACCCCTACTGCTCCTGGGACGGACAGACCTGCTCCAGATACTTCCCAACCAGCAAAAGGTAAAAATACACGTCTATATACTGTATGTGACCGTAGGAATAAGTCACATTGAAGTAGGTCCTATATTACACAGAAGTGACTCTTGAAGTGAACTTGAAGTCATGTAATACACAAAGTACTTCTCTCTGTTTTTAAACTCCATACACCTTCACTAGAATTATTTGGATAATTTCAGCCCTGGAATTGCCAAACTCTACAGAACAAAAGGTAAAAGGTAACTGTTAGCAGGAAAATAGAATAGAATGCCTTTTATTGTCACTATGCATATGTACAGTTTACATCATAATGAGATTGAAAGTATCTCACTTCAGTGCAGACATTTAAGTACGATATATACAACACAGCAGGATATTTACAACACAGTAGAGAAAAAAAATGCAAAAAAGTCTACAGCTGGTACTACACAGCTGGTACTACACATTAGTTACCGGGTTATTGCAAGTCTTGCTCAGATATTGCAGTAGGAGTGACACATACAGCCATTTATACATACACTAGAGAGTCTCTACATTGTAGTGGGAGATGTTTCACAGAACTCAGTTTAGCATATTGAACAGTATTAAATGTTGTCAACAAGCTATAGCACTGTGTTCAGTATTGAACCACAGGATATTGCACTGTAATTAGGTATTGCACAACAACAAGTGGATATGCTACAAAACCCAGTTCAAGATATTACATAGTAATAAATATTGCCCAGGTGGATATGCTACAAAAACTATATTATTACACTGTAATAAATATTGCCCAACAAGATATATTGCACCGTGTTTAGTAATTGCACAACGGGTGGCTGGGGGAGAGTGGGGGAGAGTGGGGGAGAGTGGGGGACAGGAATATGGGGTAAGTTAGTGCATGTGAGTGTTCAAGGTGGTTATGGCCCTTGGGAAGAAGCTGTTTTTGAGTCTGTTAGTCTCCAAAACTACCGCTTCATGACATCACAAGGTGGAAGAGCATTTTGAACTTTGGAGATATAGACAGACTCATAATAAGGAGTTACTCCATTTACGTTTTTGAGGAGGTATCAGCATGATAACTTAACAGCTTAAAGCTCCCAAGAGTCAGTTTGTGTAATAGGACCTTAAAGTAATATTTCAAAGTTTTATCACTGCAACATTCATAGCACATGAAAAAGTACTCTAAAAACTACTTCATCTTAATCAGGGGTGGACTGAGACCAAAAAACGGTCCTGGACTTTTTAAGAACGTACAGATTGCCCGTCCGCCCGATCTTAATTAATGGTGCAACTTTTCTGGTAGTGGATCCACCTCCTTCTTGTCTCCATGGAGGTATTATGGCTTTGTCTGGAATGTTTCACAGGCAGTCTCAACTAAACAAAAGGCACAACAAAATATTTTTAGAAAGGGAAAACACTTAAAGAAATTCAGGGGTATTTCAGGATATAGAAGTTCAATTTAGGCTGTCCACCACACATTTTAATTAATCTTTGGAGATGTAGACTGTCCAGTAATGCAGAGATACCCAAACATATGTGAACGAAACAAAACACAACTAAGAACATTCTAACATGGCTAAAAGCTCACAGGAGTCAGTTTTGCACAATATAGGACCTCTTTCCAAAGCAGTTTATGTAATTACAATCGTTTACTATTTCTGATTTATTGTCTCCCCTCTCAGCTTCTTCTCAAATAATAATATTTTGAAGTAACACTACTGTTGTTTCAGTCGAGCTTATGTCTGCTGTCCCACTTCTGTCCAAGCACATACTCCTTTTATCTCCCCCTCTGGTCCTGTTTAATCAAAGCTCTGTGAGCCCCAGCCCTGGTCCCAAATGTTACTGTGTCCTTTAAATAGTTATCTGAAATGCGATATCACTGATCACCAAGACTTCAAAGACCCTGATTGTGCTTTTGGTCAGTTAATTGCTTCCTTGTTTTTTTTTTTTTTTTATTTAATTAGTAAAGTATTTTAGAATTGTTCTGGTTACTATAGAAACACAGAAACACACTCGCTTTTACTAGTTAGTGAAAGGTTTAGTAAAAATGTAGTAGCATTAGAAAAGACACTAGAAACAACAACCACAAATAGTCAATACTACTTATATGCAGTACTTTCAAATAAAGACTACATTATTGATACTTTGCAGCTGATGACATCAATATTCTGGGGTCAGCCCGATGTTCCCCTGATGCATATGTTCCCCCGTCCTCATCCCTAATTATCAACATGAATCATAAACCAGCAGCGATTACAGACCAGAGGGTCTGTAATCCATGTTACATGCAGGGAAAAAGATTATGAGCAGTGGAGTATAGGTCCAGGTTAACCTGTAATCCCAGGCTGCTTTCGTTCGTTCCGATCTGAAAGACAGCCTGGCAACTATGGCAAGCGAGCTCTCCCGATTCTGGGCGCTAATCAGAGAGCGGGGAGGGGTGGCAAGACGGTGACGCGTGCTACGTGACAAATGGAAGCTTGTAGTTTGAACTGACAACTGACATGATTGGCTATGGGCTACGTATACGCCAAATGATAGACATTCGTAACGCCCAATAAGCGGCCGTTGGCGATCGTAAACCACACCTCCGCTACGAGATATTTCGAAGGTGGCTCCCAGAGCATATATCACTTGTGATATGGTCAGGTGTAAACCAGGCAAGGTCCAGGTGGGTTGTTCCTGTCTTCCGTGCTCAAGGACTGAGGCTGGTTCCGAGTTGGTGCAAAGCATCTGGACAAAAACGCGAATCCTGGTTGGTTCGTTGTATCTTGTTCTGAGTGGTCCATTCTCCACGCGCTTGATTCTTCTCAGCCTGATCCAGAGCTGCTTCCCTTCTGGTTCAGGAGTCTGGTTTGGATCTCGTCCGTAATGCAGGTTGTTTTATAAGCCGAAACAATTGATTAGTACGTGAACACAGGGGCCTTTTTAAACACAAGGTACTGCTGTTCCCCAGTGCCGCTATAGGTGCGCACCCAGTATTCCCTGGAGGTATGAAGCTAACTGAAAGCATTACTGTGTTAGAAGCTCTCTTACTGTGTTAGAAGCTACTCGAATTACACTTAATCTGGTCTTTATTTTAACACAATCTGACCAGAAGGAGCTGGTTTAGTTGGAACTACAACCAGTGAGATTATTTGTGTGTTTAAACAAGTCTGTCACACATAAAATTACAGTCACAAACTAGTTTTTCAATTATTCACTCTCAGCTTTTTGTTAAAAACCAAACACCTAAACCGGACCATGAACGCTCATATTTATCTCAGACTCCTGAAAATGTATTTTTTGTGTTTTTTCTTGAGTTTTCAGACGATCTTATCATTTTTTTTGTCAGTGTCTGCTAATGTGTGCATTGTGTCACCGTGTTAACTGCTACATGTATCTCTAATGGTGGAATGTTTACACCCCCAGCACGATATCGCTGCAAAGTGTACTGGTATATAATTACTCAAGTAGAAGAACGTTTAAATGTCTGGTGTTAAAATGGCTCAGGCAAATACAATTCCTTCAGAAAACTCCTTAGTATAAGCAGGACCATGTCATTTTCAGTATTAAATCATAGTATTTTCTTTTATACAGTGGTCCAGGTTAGGGATATCAACAATTAATCGATTAACGGTTAATTGTCGATTAAGACGTTGGTCGATCAAAATGCATTAATTGTAATTAACCGCTAACCGCGTGGTCATGAAACAAGGCAACCGCGCTGCGCCAAGCTCGACTCACAGCCGACCGCAGGCGCCAACGGCACTGCTCAGCAGCCCCGGGTGTACGCACGCGCGAGGCGAGATCTAACCCGGAATGCGTGCCGCTGCTGCTGGTTTCGCCGCGCCCCGAGCCCCGAGCCCCGCGCGGCTGGCCTGCGGCTCGGAGCGCGGGGCGCGGCGAAACCACGGCACGTGGTGGATTAATCCTGGTCTAGTCCAGGTCTAGTCCAGGTCTAGACCCGGTCCAGTCCCGGTCCAGTCCAGGTCCAGTCCAGGTCCAGACCTGGTTCAGACCTGGTCCAGTCCACGTTCAGTCCTGGTCTAGTCTCTTAGCCAATCAGGACAGAACACAATGTTACTCTATAAAAAAAATGTTACACTATAAAAAAAAAAATGTGGATAGAGCGAGGGATTACTGTATTTTGTTATTCAGCATCAATACATTTGTCTGCTTTTTACTAAGGAATAATTAATTGAGGAATATACAATATAATAATACTATGATATATTTATGACTCAGTGTTATGTATACTATAGCTTATATTCTTAAAGACCCTATTGAAACACTAAAATTCAGGTGAAAAACGCCGCTTATCAGTTAATCGTTAATCGACCGATAAGGTCAATCAACTATCAGTTAATGAATTAACCGATAATTTGCATCCCTAGTCCAGGTAGGTTCCATAGTGTCCATGGGCATACACTAGTCTATGTACGCTTATAGTACTTGTTCTGATACAGCTTAAAAACATTTTAAAGCTATTTAGGAAAGTTTTTTTTCTGTAATTCTGTTCTGTGAATGTGGCATTTTAATACCGATACCTGCTCAAATGAGTATCTAGTTTTAGTATCGATTAGTATCTGATTTTCGATACTTTTGACAACCCTAGACAATAGAAGACACCAGTTGCGTAAATTAAAACGTGTTAATAGCAGGGTTTACAAGAGATCAGACAAAGAGGTGAAAGAGTTTTATAAATGTCTGAAAAATCAACGGAGAGAGGTCAGAGTAGAACAGGAGGAGACACGACAGCTCGTACAGGAATAACAGTGAGTATTTGGATAGCCTGGCTGTGGTCTCTTGTCTCCTCTCTCATTAGGGTCACGTGTTCACACCCTAGGGCAGTGACAGCATAAATAGTGTAAAGGGAAAGGAGGGCTGGGCTGGTTTATCTGAAGGCTTCCTCTTATCTCCTGTTGTGCTGTCTGAGTGAGAAGTGAGGCTCGTGTCCTTACTGCACTTGAATGTTAGTTGTTGATTGTAAAACTAAAACTTATGTAACGTTATTTTTGAAAATTTGTAAATGTTGGTTTTTTTTCCATTATTATGCAAGTATCTACTAGGGCTACCAGTACTTTTCTTTAAATTATGCAGTGGTTTTTAACTCAGACTTTTTTACTTACAGATTTATTTGAAATCTAAATAAAAAATAGTCGTAGTCCGTAGACTGTTATCAGTTGCAAAATTAAATAAGAGCATAATATCAGGTGCCTGGTAAGGTGTACATTTGTCCCACATTGGAGAAAATTGTCTTGGGTACATGGCGCCCATTTACATTTGCACAGGGCTGGATTATGGGGGGTCTGGGCCCCGGGGCCAGGAGTTTGCAAAGCCCCCCATCCCCTCCCCAACACTCTGAACCACCCCACCCCATCCCTGACTGCTGTACCCCAGGGGCTCTCTGATTGCCGTCCCCCGTGGCCCAGGGGCCCTCTGATTGCCACCCGTCCCCGCCACCCCACCCACCCACCCAATTCATATCACCCTTCTCTCTCGGTTCTCTTCAGATATGCCCTATAACGGTGTGAGTAAGATCCTAGAGAATAGAGGCCCTCTGACATCGCAATTGGCATCGGCATCTGCATCGCTTTGCCCCCTTCTTCCCCGGGCCCCTGGACCCTTGGGCCCCTGGGCGCCAGCCCCACTGCCCCGGTCCGTAATATGGCCCTGCATTTGCACATTCATTCTGTAGTTTCTTTTAAAGCTGTGTCTGTGCTCAAAAATGTATGAATGCATGAATACTAGTGATGTGGCAGAGGGAAAGACTGATTCGAGGCACTGATTAGTATGCAGAAATGTATTTAAATAATTGGATTTTGTCTGCCTGGATCTGACTGCTACAAAGAGCACTTTTTGTATCCAGCGAGCGCGCAGCAAATGTCTTCTACAAGTTAAACTGAAAGATCCACTATCTATTTATTCCTCTTTCATTATTATTAAGATGTTATAATGTTGTTTCCTCATCAAAAACATACCCAAAGTTGTGTTTTGTTTCATTCACATGTTTAACACAGAACTTCTGCATATTTAAAGTTCTCTCACACAGAAAAACACCTTGTGATGTCTTGTAGTAACCCAGAAAGTGCTCCACTGTGTTTTTAAACTTCATACACCTTCACTAGAATAATTTGGATAACTTCAGATAAGCCCCAGAATTGCCAATCGTCACTGAAATACCACTTCATGACATCACAAGGTAGAACAGAGCCTTTTGACCTTTGGAGATGTTGAAAGACTAATAATGAAGTGTTACTCAGACATGTGAATGAAACAAAACACAACTCCAATATGTTTTTGAGGAGCTAACAACATTATAACCTGGCTTCAAGCTTACAAGAGTCAATTTTGCATAATATTAGACCTTTAAACATAAGGAAAGACTAATCTGACGCACTCCGATTAGTAAGCAGAGTCTGGATTTGACCCCTACAAAGAGCACTTGATTTCTCCACATGTCTTCTCTGAGTTAAAATGAAATTTCTACTACCTCTTTTCACAGGTTTAAATATGTGTGATCAAAGCTCAACTGAGGGACTTGCCGAGGAAGGAGGGGTAGGGGATGCCCTGGGAAATTTGGAAAGTTTGTTTCACTTTTGGTTCATTTGATGTCTGGGCTCCAGTTGTTTCAGATGTGCTTCTACATTGCTTCTATTGCAGTATATATGGAAAAAAAAGAATTCAAATGTTTGTTTACTTCTCATTCTCAAACTGGTTATACATCTATAACATCTATTCACATGGGAAGTCACGGCAGTGTTTCCGCATAGCAAACTGGTGGAACCTGGAGTCCAGGCGGCAGAACCAGTCCTGAGAGCGCACAGATGCGTTCTCACTACAGTTCTGTGTTAGGTGAAGAGCTGTAGAACCCCTCCCCCCCGTTCCACAAACTACGGGGCCGCTTCTAGGTGTAAATTGCCAGGGCCGATGAGCCCAGTCCATCACTGCTCTGAAGTGCTGTATGTTTGCAAGTTTTCTCCCCAACAAAACCCGCAACAGCGCAGCGGCGCCAGGCGCCTCGGTCAAAGGAACTGTGAAATACACACATATTTATACACGCAATATAAAGCTACTTCACGGATTTTGCCTATCGTGGGTTATTTCTACAACGTAACCCCCACGATAAACGAGGGACCACTGTACTGAGCCGCATCAGAGGGATCAAAGAGCCGCATGCGGCTCCGGAGCCGCGGGTTGCCGAACCCTGATCTATACTATTATAGAGCTACTCTGTGTCTTGCTCAAGAACACAACTGTATGCTTTGCTTTTTAAATAGACTTTGTTAATACTATACATACAATTCATTACCATTACAAAACCATTTTAATAATAATTACAATATATTTTAAATTTACAAAGACAAATAAAATGGCCCAGGGAAAGTTATTGCTGATGTCCATGTTTTTTCTGTATTTGAGTTCAATATAGGGCTTTATTTATTTATGTACAGTATGTATTTATTTATTTGTTTGTTTGTTTATTTATTTCAGGGACAATGCACACTAATAAACATTTCCATATGAATATGTCCCAGAATTAGCCCAAGGGCTATTTTTCATCTATAGTCCCTGGACAGGTGTAACGTGTCAACCTGCAGGAAGAAAAATACAATAGAATAAAAACAAGGTTATTATTTACACTCTAAAATCATTCTTACATACAGTCGCATACAGCTCCATGCAATTATATACAGTCATAAAGCCACATTCAGGCACATACGTTAATTTTCAGCCACAAACACCACATACAGTTGTGTGCAGTCACATACAGACACATGCAAACTCATACAACAAAAGTCACACAACATTAACACACAAGAGGCAGGATGGCGACATGGGCATCGGGAGGTGGATGTTAGTGGTGACAGGACTGATTCTCAATTAACCATTTCTTCAACTGGAATTTAAATGAGATGTAAGTGGGGAGGCTCCACAGATCTGAATTGTAATGCAGCGCTGTAACCTGCTTGTCTCCCTTGTGATAGAGGTTTAATCTACACTATGGAACATTCTAGACAAAACAATATTATTTCAATGGAGATGAGCATGTGACGGACTCTCTACTAGAAATGTTACGCAGTGCACCTTTAATAATGTCCGGTTACTCCTCATATTCTCAAACTGGCCAAACAACACCAAGTTATTCTGCATCCTGCTCAAGAACACAAAAACAATACACTCTGCCATATCTGGGAATCAATCCATCAACTTTTCTTTTTAAGTGACTGACGCCTGTGCCCATTAATCAGTGTACAATAAGAGACCACTGTATTTTTTTCTGAAATCAGCATCTCTACATGTATTACAGCCATTCCATTCCAGCGTCTGTTGAATTCCAACACAAACACAAAGCTGAGCTACTTCAGTTCTTGCACCAGGAGTGGAATAAAGTCACCCAAGAACAATGTGAAAGACTTGTGGAGAGGGTGCCAAGACGCATGAAAGATGTGATTAAAAATAAGGCTTATTGCACCAAATATTGATTTCTGAACTCTTCTTAAGTGTAAACATTAGTATTATGTTGTTTTAAAATGAATTTGATCTTGTTTTTTTGCATTGTTTGAGGTCTGAAAACATGCATCTTTTTTGTTATTTTGACCATTTGTCATTTTCTGCAAATAAATGCTCTAAACGATAATATTTTTATTTGGAATTTGGGGGAAATGTTGTCAGTAGTTTATAGACTCAAACAAAAATGTTCCTTTTGCCCAAACACATACCTATAAGTAGTAAAATCAAAAAAACTGATAATTTAGCAGTGGTCTCTTATTTTTTCAGAGCTGTACGTGAATTATTGTGCCGTTATATGCCTATACAGCTTTAAGTAGTTGATGCCAGCTAATATATTAAATGTTCTTTATTCCAGGAGGGCGCGCAGACAGGATGTGAAGTATGGAGACCCCTGGAGTCAGTGCCCCAGCATAGATGAAGGTGCGGATTTCCCCTCTCACTATTTTAAAGCCAAACTCTTTTCATGTGCCTTGCGTAACAAGCAACCACACATGTAAACAATACAACATATGTCTTCTTACATGTATGCACTAGTGATGGATTACCTATTAGAAAGCCTGCTGTGTAAACTTTGCTCACAGTTGTTTGAATTAGCCGCATATATCAAGTTGAGTCGAGTAAGACGGGTTTACAATGTGTTTATCGAGTGGTCTTTTAAAGGTATACAAAAAAATCAAAATGGTCAACGTGCTTAGAACTGAATCTAGGAAATATGACAAGAAAAACAAAATATGAATCATATTTTTTTCTCTTCTACGTCACATTCAATCTTGATTTTATTTTACTTATTTAAAAAAAATCCTAAACATAAGCAAGAGGGTTTTCTTTATCGCTATTTAACACAAAAATATTGTCAGAAGTTAGTTCTTTCCTCAAGGTATGAACTCTGGGACAGAGGATTGGCTGTAGGAAAAAGACCCAAGCTGATCACTGAAGACTGAAGAAAATGACTCAATCTTGATAAAATTTTGATTATTTGAACAGCTCTATTTTTCTACCACTTGAAAAAGTTCTCCTTTTGCCATGGATTCTGCCTGGATGACTTCGGGATTCTCCACACATCTTACTTCAAAAATATGCTAAAATATTTCCCTAATCATAAAATCAATATCAAGTATGTCAATCAATACAGTTTAAGTCTAAAGAGAAAGATAATGTTTTAGGTGTATGGACAGAGACCTCTAGAGGCTGCTTTTTGTAACTGCAGTTATTCTTACAGGTACTGGTGATTGTGTCTTTTATGTATGTAGTATTTAGATGTAGTATTTAGTCTTAGCACATGGATATTCCCAAATTATCTATTACGTTTTTAACCCTAGAACACTTTCACTATAAAAAGTAACACCATCTCTTTTGCTGGGTAATTTTTACCCAATATATGATAAATTAGAGTGGTTTTCTTTTATTTTCAACTGTGGTATGTGTAACAAAATGAAAAAAAAAAAACAGGAAAATCCTAAATACGTGCTCCAAAATTATTGAAAAATTTTGAATTTGAGAACAAAAAATACCTACAAATAAATAAATAAATACATACATAAATAAATAATAATAATAATAATTATTATTATTATTATTATAATCACATCCACCCATTCCTGGGACATGTGAGACTTCCCTGGTGAAGCACAGACTCCTCGACACACGAACAGTTACAGGAGAGAGGAACAAAAAATAGTATTTTTTCAGTGGGTAAAAATGACCAGTTGACCACTCAGCACGGTAGCTGAGTGGTTAGCGCTCTTGCTTCACAGCAAGAAGGTTCCGGGTTCGATCCCCGGGTCGCCCAGGCCTTTCTGTGTGTGTTCTGTGTGGAGTTTGCATGCATGGTCTGGGTTCGATCCCCGGGTCGCCTGGGCCTTTCTGTGTGGAGTTTGCATGTTTCTCCCCGTGTCTGGATGGGTTTTCTCCGGGCACTCCGGTTTCCCCCATCAACCCAAAACATGCACCATAGGTACCTCCTGCTTAGGTCCTGACCAAACCGAAGCAAGAAGATCATGGAGATGGTCCCCGGGCGCCCTAATGTGTGTGCTGCCCACTGCTCCTAATATATGTATATATATATAGGATGGGTTAAAATGCAGAGTGTGAGATCAATAAAGTCACTTCTTCTTCTTCTTCCAAAACATTGTTTTCACCATAAGAATTCCCTTTGAAATCACCACTTGTGATATTTATTCATAACCACTGCACTAAATAAGGATAGATACACATTCCAGGACCACTCTTACTTATCTATATTTTACATCATCTTACATTAAATTCATTACATTCTTACATTCCTCTTTCACTATCGCCGGGTGAAAATCACCTGAAAGCCTGTAGGAAAAAGTGGGCTTTGGGGTAGGGAAACACTTACACCTTCAAAGATGTCAAAAACAATGGTGAAGCTCCCCAGGGACCCATGACAAAATGCAACATATTGAAAATCATGTAAATAATTTTGCTCAGGTGAAAATCACCCAGCGATAGTGCTCTAGGGTTAATAAACCTTCATCAAGTGTCCTAAAGCTACATCAAAGCTTGACGTGAGTTTAGAATGATTTAAAAAATGAGCACACCCAAAGTCATCAAACGGTATATAAAGAGGGAGCGGAAAACCATGAATTGATATCACACATGATTTAATACCGGTTTGAACAGAATACTGGCCTTTTCAGTATTGTCCTGAATAGCTGATACTCTTAGTTAGCTATAGTTAGTTCTAATCCCCTTGTACTTCTGTTCAGCGGTGGACTCTGTGGAGGTGAAGCAAGTGTACGCTGTAGAAGGAAACTCCACCTTCCTGGAGTGTGCTCCTCGCTCTCTCCACGCTGAGATAAAATGGACCGTACAGATCACAGAGGACCAACCCCCACTGACTCAGGTACGTTTGATCACTACACTCCCATTATCATGTTTTGTCTTTATCTATAGATTTTTATTTTTATTTTTGTATTACGATTACTATTGACCGATCTTATTTCATTCCCAATTTTACATTCTCTTTGGATGATTTGCATAGCACTGCTGAGCTTAGCAAATATGTTGTATTTAGACTATAAAGCTGTTTTCAAGCCACCATTATATTGTATTATAATATATTATATTATATTACATTACATTACGTTGCATTATATTATATTATATTACATTACATTACATTATGACAGGCGAATTGGTCCACAACGATCCAGTACAGTGACCGCATCACTGCCGACGCTGTACCGGACCGTTGTGGTGAAGAGGGAGCTGAGCCAAAAGGCGAAGCTCTCAATTTACCGGTTAATCTATGTTCCTACCCTCACACTATGGTCATGAGCTGTGGGTAATGACCGAAAAGACAAGATCGCGGATACAAGCGGGCGAAATGAGTTTCCTCCGCAGAGTGGTTGGGTGCTCCCTTAGAGATAGGGTGAGGAGCTCAGTCACACGGGAGGAGCTCGGAGTAGAGCCGCTGCTTCTCCACGTTGAGAGGAGCCAGCTGAGGTGGCTCGGGCATCTGTTCTGGATGCCTACTGGACGCCTCCCTCAGGAGGTGTTCCGGGCATGTTCCACCGGGAGAAGACCCCGGGGAAGACCCAGGACACGCTGGAGGAACTATGTCTCCCGGCTGGCCTGGGAACGCCTTGGGGTCCCTGGAGGGAGCTGGACCTGGAGGGAGCTGGAGGAAGTGTCTGGGGTGGAGGAAGTCTGAGAGTTTGGACTGCGAATGCGCTAGGCAATGCGAAATGCGTTTTTTTATTTGCCTGGAGGCACGTCCGAGTGTTTCTAGGCTCGGAAGTCCTTTATCTGAGCCTCTGGACCTTTGAACAGCAGTGGTTTAATTTTATTTTCTGTGGAAATGTGTTTATTTTTCAATGGAACGCTTCAAATCTCTCCCCCCGTGCAAAAACAAGGAAATGGATCAGCTGTGAGCTACAGTGGAGAGCGGAGCATTTAGCCACGCCCCCACCCTCTACTATTGGCCAGCTCTTTTCTCCTCATTTGCATTCAAGCAACAACGCCCATTATGACCTGTTCTGAGGGAGAAAAAATACTCTTTCTCATCTTATCTCTGTTTCTCATGCACTGAGTGTTGATTTTGAAGGATTCATTTACAGTATTAGGGAACCATTAAGGAGCCATATAAAAGCATCAAGAAGTACCATGTCATGGGATCTTTAAGGCTTGTATAAGTAATCTATATGGATTTGTACTGCATTTAAATAACACTAAATAGTAACAAAACAATATGCTTTTTAAAAATATGGAAAACTGATGAGATAAAAAGAAGAGAGAGACACAGAGGCAGACGCAGTAGACACAGCTGAGAGAGAGAGCCAGCCAGCCAGCGAGAGAGAGCGTGCGTGTGTGTGAATGTATGTGTGATCGTACCGATCGTCGAACGGTTCATGTTGTATGCACTAGGGCTGGGTTCAAAAGATCGATCCATGATACGATATCGATTCAGTATCAAAAAATACGATATCGATTCATAAATTTGCGGATCGATCTTTTCCAAATGGTTATAGGCAATATTTTCTCGACCACGGAAGGAGAGCTATAAAAGGCGGGTGCCGGTGAACGAAACTGAAACTTAGCGTGCCTTGCGAGATGGCTGGAGCTGCACAGCTAAAATCACCTCCTGGTTTGAAGGCTGATGTGTGGCATTACTTTGGATTCAAACGTTACGAGGACAGTATGCAAGTAGATCGATATCGAATCGGATCGGATCGTGGATCGAATCGCATCGTGGCCTTGTGAATCGAAATTGAATCGATCCAGGAAATCAGGATCGATACCCAGCCCTAGTATGCACGTGCCCCATTCACCATCTTCTCACCAGCATCAAGTTTCTTTATTATCACCATCTTCTTTTCAAATGACATGGCTTGCCGCTTTTTCACATTTCCACTTTCACTAGAAGCTTTTCGCTTTTCACCAACCGTATTGGATTACGGATGCAAGATAAAACAACAAAGTTCGTAACACCGCAAGTACGTCTGAACACTTGGGTAGTTTCAACTGAGTGGGCGTGATGCTTGGGGGATGCTGGGCACACGATCGCAGCGTGCGTAGTGCGTATTTCAGGCAGGGGCCTGTGCATCAGCGGCGGAAATACGCACTACGTACTGTACTCGGAAGTCGGAATAGGCGCTAAATACAAAAAACTCACTTACGTACATGTACAGCACTTTTGCCCAAACATTTAACTTTTTTTTTTTAAATTTTCGACCCTGTTCGTAACTCCGAATGTTCGCAAATCAAATGTTCGTATGTGGGGGAGCGTCTGTACTTTGATTTATTTTAATTTATTTCAGCTACTTTGCTTTACAGTATTTTGCTTTTTTTTAAACTTTGATTTATTTTACTTTATTTATCAAAGTTCAAAGTCAGCTTTTACTTTGGACTTTGGACTTTGAAGATATGGGTGCCATGAAAACGGTGTAACATGGCACCCCATCACAATGGTTCCTTTGTGATGTCACTCACTTCAAAGGTAAAATTTATTATGATTGAGACCACAGGTTAAACAGTCATTTACACAAACTGATGGTTTGTATCAATGTCTGGAGAAAAACTGCCTTTTCACCTGCAGGACTACACTGTCCTGCAGATGCTCGGGGAAGGGTCTTTTGGACAGGTGCTGCACTGTCTCAAGCCCACAACAGCAGAACCTGTGGCAGTGAAAGTCCTCAAGAAGCAGGGCCAGTATTCTCTTAAGAGAGAAATGGCAATGCTCCACCGTGTCCGACAGCTGGACTCTGACAGGTGCAACATTGTCAGATTCATGGACACATTTGTTTGCCATAATAACACACATATGGTGTTTGAAATGCTGGACTGCTGCTTGAGGGACTTTTGGGAGCATCGTCACAGGAGCTTGCATCTGAGTGAGATCAGAGTGATAGCCCAGCAGCTTCTGGTGGCCTTTGAGGCACTCAGAGAGCTGGACATTGTTCACACTGATCTCAATTTGAACAATGTGATGCTGGTCAATCGCAAAAATCAGCCTTTAAAAGTGAAGCTGATTGATTTTGGATCGGCACACCTGCAGTCAGAGCTGGAATTGGGACCCACACATCAAAACCTTTATTTCCGGGCTCCAGAGATCAGTCTGGGACTGCCTCTGACCCATGCTCTGGACATGTGGTCCCTGGGCATCATCCTGGTGTTCCTCTACCTGGGCAAATCCCCTTTCTCCGGCTCCTCCCCCTACAACAACCTGAGGACCATCAATAGTGTGCTGGGCCCTCCGTCAGACGAGCTGCTGGACAGAGGAATATACAGCAGATGGTACTATTACAAAATGGAGGATGGGTGGACCTTTAGAACGCCGTGGGATTATTACAGCCAAACATTGTACATGCCCTATGACTGCCCAGGCCCACTGGAAGGGTTTGATTTGGACGAGGCTATTCGGTTACACCCGCCAGAAGTTAGGTTCCCTGAATTCAGGGACAGGATGGGGTTTCTGAACCTACTGAAAAAACTCCTTCACGTGGACTTCTCAAAGAGAATTACTCCAACTGAAGCTCTACAGCATGAGTTTATAACACTGGAGTACTTTGAGGAGAACCATGCTGATTATGTGAAATGGGCTCGAGACCTTATGGGCCTGGTTCAGAGGAATGCCTCCAGAGACCCTCAGAATCCCACCACAGAAGAGGTCCCACAAGAGTCATCCAAGAACATCAAGGAGATGCCACCAACACAAACTAGTCCAGAGGAGGTGAAGATTGACAACCCTGAGGAGGAAGGAAGCACCAACTCCTCTCCTTGCTCTGGTGTCCAAGCAGAGGATGTGTCACCTCCCTGGAATAGTCCAGAGCAGATGAAGATTGACATCCCTGAGGAGGAAGAAAGGACCAACTCCTCTCCTCACTCTGGTGTCTGGCGTGTGCTTTCAGCAGTCAGGACCTTCTGGACAAATGTGATTGGTCTAATTTTGCTTTGATGCATATTGCACATTTTCTGTTGCAAAAGGAGAAATTCAATTTGTCAACTGGACAAAAGTTTATTTGGTCGAATATGTTTCGCAGCTCATCCAAGCTGCTTCTTCAGTTCAGAAGAACTAAAGAGGCATCTTAGGTATTCGACCAAATAAATTTGGTAACACTTTATAATGATGGCTGCTTATAAAGCATTAGTAACACTTAGTAAATAATGAACTAATTATTACTAATTATTTTATAAAACATTAACAAATACTTGTTAATGAGTAAGAAATACTACATTAATGTTTTATCTATGTTATTCCTCATTTGAAAAATATTAGTCAATGATTACGTAATGATGAAATTAATAATAAATATAGCCGCAAGTGGCGATGATCGGCCCTCACTTTTAATGTCCCACTTGTCTAGACCAGGGGTCGGCAACCCGCGGCTCCGGAGCCGCATGCGGTTCTTTGATCCCTCTGATGCGGCTCAGGACAGTGGTCCCACATTTATCGTGGGGGTTACGTTGTAGAAATAACCCACGATAGGCAAAATTAAAGATCAAAGCTCAAAGTCAAAGCTCGAGGTCACGTGCTCCAATATGGCCGACTTCCTGTTAGTCGCCTAGCAACCGGGAATAGCCATTGGCGCAATGTATTTTGATTTTCCAGTGGGCACTGTCGAGCCATTTTTCGAGATCTTTTAATACAGATTATTTGTAAATTCCTTTTTTTGCGTTCTTGAATTTTGTGCAAAATTTCCTAAGTTTTCGTCGGTGGGAAGTACCCGAAACCTGAAAAAAGGGGTTAGAAAATTTATAATAATAAATATAGCCGCAAGCGGCGATGATCGGCCCTCGCTTTTAATGTCCCACTTGTCTACATGATACAGCACGATTCTGGTGAGTCTGTGTCAAAAACCCTAGGAGTTCGTTAAAATACGAGGACAGGAAAATGCGCGCTTGGTGCCAGGTCAAAGTTAAAGATCAATGTCAAAGATCAAAGCTCAAAGTCAAAGCTCGAGGTCACCTGCTCCAATATGGCCAACTTCCTGTTAGTTGCCTAGCAACCGCGTATAGCAGGTATAGCCATAGGCACAATGTATTTTGATTTTCCAGGGGGCGCTGTCGAGACATTTTTAAAGATTTTTTAATACAGATTATTTGTAAATTCCTTTTTTGGCGTTCTTGAATTCTGTGCAAATTTTCGTGAGTTTTTGTCGGTGGGAAGTACCCGAACCCTGCAAAAAGTGGTTAGAAAAATAATAAATATAGCTGCAAGCAGCAATGTGGGGCCAAGCAGTGACCCAGCCTAATTTGATGACGTGCGTTTTTGAAAATCGGACTTATGGTTCAAAAGTTACAAGCAGAAATGTCCCTCAAATTTTGACCTGTTGGTGGTGCTAGAGGGTTTGAGCTGGGGGGGCCCTGTAATTTTTTGTGGGGAATCCTGGGAAGGATGCGAACATCTGAAAAGTTTGAAAATAATCCTATGAAGGGTTCCTGAGATATGAGCTCACTTCATGCTTCAATTCACGCGCGTGAAAGGTCAGTATCGGGTGCATAGAATTGACCTGTTGACCTGCTCGCGGTGCTAGAGTGTTGGGGGTGGGGGCCTATAAATTGCTGTGGGTAATGAGGAAACTGGCTGGAATATGCATGCAAAATTTCACAACTTTTTACCAGACGGTTCTAGGGGTTGCCATAGACTCCCAGAGGCAGAAGAATATATAATAGTAATAATAAATATAGCTGCAAGCAGCAATGCGGGGGCCAAGCACCGTTTGACAGGGTCTAACAAGGTCTGACAGGATCTAACAGAGTCTGACAGGGTCTGACAGGGTCAGCAAATCAATAGTGCCAAGAGATGTTTACAGGATATATCTTTTCCTATAAAATAGAACTTTGTCACTTCACAACAATATTGAGGCTCAGAGTACAGATCCATAATAAAAATAAAAATTAATACACACACACACACATATATGTACATACACACAAGCCCATGCATAAACCTTTACACACACACAGCTACACACACACACACACGCACACGCACGCACACACGTGCGTATACACACGCACGTACACACACATAACTTCATTCATTACAATTCCCACACAGCAGCATCATTTAAACTTAATTCTTCTCATCTCATGCCTCTCTGGAGACCAGGATCTACTGCTCCAAGTCAGTAAACTTCTTCTTTGGCGCTGTCGTAGTTCTGATCAGAGTTCTTGCTCCGCGCAGCGCACACACGACATGCCCCCTGCCTCAGACAGAGCAGATCTCGGCCCTGACCTCGCTGCTTGATCCGGCTTGTCTCTGTGATCCTCTGATCCAGGATCCTAGGTCCCAAGAGCGATCAGACCGCTCCATAGGCGCTGATCAACAGTCATCTGCTTTTCCGGATTCCCTCACCATCTTGCTCCTCTGGCCAATACACAGTACACAAACTACACGGTCTAACAAGGTCTGACAGGATCTAACAGAGTCTGACAGGGTCTGACAGGGTCAGGGTCTAACCCTGTCAGAACAGACACATCAAAGACAGATCAAAGGTTGCTAGGTGCGTTGCTAGGCAGTTGACAAATTTCTGCAACTTTGACCTGCTGGTGCCACTAGACGGTTGGAGCTGGGGACCTATAAATTGCTGTGGGTAATGAGGAGACTGGCTGGAATGTGCATGCCAAATTTCACAACTTTTTACCAAACGGTTCTAGGGGCTGCCATAGACTTCCTATACTAGAAGAATAATAATAATAATAATAAATATAGCTGCAAGCAGCAATGCGGGGGCCAAGCACCGTTTGACAGGGTCTAACAAGGTCTGACAGGATCTAACAGAGTCTGACAGGGTCTGACAGGGTCAGGGTCTAACCCTGTCAGAACAGACACATCAAAGACAGATCAAAGGTTGCTAGGTGCGTTGCTAGGCAGTTGACAAATTTCTGCAACTTTGACCTGCTGGTGCCACTAGACGGTTGGAGCTGGGGACCTATAAATCGCTGTGGGTAATGAGGAGACTGGCTGGAATGTGCATGCCAAATTTCACAACTTTTTACCAAATGGTTCTAGGGGCTGCCATAGACTTCCTATACTAGAATAATAATAATAATAATAATAACTTTGAGACCCGAACATCAAAGCAAAGATCAAAGGGTTACTAGGCAACTCGCCTAGGCAACGGAATACGATTCCTAGAGGGTGCCCAGCACCTCCGGTGCTTGGCCCCCTAATAAATATATATATATATATATATATATATATATATAATAAATGAATACACAGACACAAGCCTATGCATAAACCTTTACACACACACAGCTATACCCACACAAGGTCTGACAGAGTGTAACAGCATCTAACAAAGTCTGACATTTTTCATAAACTATAATAACCTATAATAACCGTCTTACATTTTTTATGTTGATTTGGAGATTTCCCTTGAATTTTGAAAGGACAGGATAGATACACGTGTCTATGGTTTCAGGAGCGATACACAGGTGAGATATAGCATTGACTTTATGCTAGTGAGTCTTGACTTTGAATAATGATTCATTTACAGTATTAGGGAACCATTAAGGCACCATATAAAAGCATTAATAAGTACCATGTCATGGGATCTTTAACTCATTCACTGCCGGCCTGTTTTCAGAATGTCAATCTCAGACTGCCAAACTTTTAGATCATTTTCACAGATTTTCCAAGACTAACAGAATACTGAGTTCTTTGACTATATAAACATGGTACACATCAAAATGAAGTGTAGACTCTCTTCTTTTCACCTAGAAAACAGAATTATGTAAACTTAATTCTTCTCATCTCATGCCTCTTTTGGAAACCAGGATCCAAGATAGTAAACTTCTTTGGCGCTGTCGTGATTCTGATTATTTAAAAAAATGCTGCTTGTAGCTATATTATTATATATTATTCTTCTTATTCTTTATTCCTTTCACCATGGGGAGTCTGTGTTTCAGCAAAAACAGTTTTTTTTACCAAAAAGGAGAAAACAAGCATTTTCTACAAAGAGTCATTTCAAGCAGATCGGTGATTTTAATGTCAATATTTATTGATTTAGTGACACCTCAAACATCTAAAACAACAGAGAAAGAGATTTTTGATGACTGTGAATTGAGTCTGTGAATTGCTTTTACAAAGAGTCATTTCAAGCAGATCGGTGATTTTAACGTCAATATTTATTGATTTAGTGACACCTCAAACATCTAAAACAACAGAGAAACAGATTTTTGATGACAAAGTACATTTTTTATTTACAAATATAAGAATATAAGGCTCTTTGAATTGAAAATTCCTTCAAATCAATAGTGCCAAGAGATGTTTACAGGATATATCTTTTCCTATAAAATAGAACTTTGTCACTTCACAACAATATTGAGGCTCAGAGTACAGATCCATAATAAAAATAAAAATTAATTGATCAACAGTCATCTGCTTTTCCGGATTCCCTCACCATCTTGCTCCTCTGGCCAATACACAGTACACAAACTACACTCTTCCTCTCTTCCGGGTCTCCGATCGGCAGATAATGATACAAGATTGCTACCTACAGGTTGGGAGACGTGAATTACACCTTCAAAGCTGCTCCAGGTCGTATTCTAGCGACCCCCGCTGAAAAACACCCTTGACAAATATATTCGTCACGGCACTCAACGTTTGGATTCAACATGACAAATTTCTGCAACTTTGACCTGCTGGTGCCACTAGACGGTTGGAGCTGGGGACCTATAAATTGCTGTGGGTAATGAGGAGACTGGCTGGAATGTGCATGCCAAATTTCACAACTTTTTACCAAACGGTTCTAGGGGCTGCAGTTGACAAATTTCTGCAACTTTGACCTGCTGGTGCCACTAGACGGTTGGAGCTGGGGACCTATAAATTGCTGTGGGTAATGAGGAGACTGGCTGGAATGTGCATGCCAAATTTCACAACTTTTTACCAGACGGTTCTAGGGGCTATTGGTGCGTTGCTAGGCAGTTGACAAATTTCTGCAACTTTGACCTGCTGGTGCCACTAGACGGTTGGAGCTGGGGACCTATAAATTGCTGTGGGTAATGAGGAGACTGGCTGGAATGTGCATGCCAAATTTCACAACTTTTTACCAAACGGTTCTAGGGGCTGCCATAGACTTCCTATACTAGAAGAATAATAATAATAATAATAATAACTTTCCGACCCGAAGATCAAAGCAAAGATCAAAGGGTTACCAGGCAACTCGCCTAGGCAACGGAATACGATTCCTAGAGGGTGCCCAGCACCTCTGGTGCTTGGCCCCCTAAATATAGCTGCAAGCAGCAATGCGGGGGCCAAGCACCGTTTGACAGGGTCTAACAAGGTCTGACAGGATCTAACAGAGTCTGACAGGGTCTGACAGGGTCAGGGTCTAACCCTGTCAGAACAGACACATCAAAGACAGATCAAAGGTTGCTAGGTGCGTTGCTAGGCAGTTGACAAATTTCTGCAACTTTGACCTGCTGGTGCCACTAGACGGTTGGAGCTGGGGACCTATAAATCGCTGTGGGTAATGAGGAGACTGGCTGGAATGTGCATGCCAAATTTCACAACTTTTTACCAAACGGTTCTAGGGGCTGCCATAGACTTCCTATATAAAATATCCTTATATTTTTTACCACAAAGTGGAGAAAATGAGCGTTATGTACAAAGAGTCATTTCGAGCAGATCAGTGATTTTGATGTCAATATTTATTGATTTAATGACACCTCAAACATCTAAAACAACAGAGAAACAGATTTTTGATGACAAAGTACATTTTTTATTTACAAATATAAGAATATAAGGCTCTTTGAATTGAAAATTCCTTCAAATCAATAGTGCCAAGAGATGTTTACAGGATATATCTTTTCCTATAAAATAGAACTTTGTCACTTCACAACAATATTGAGGCTCAGAGTACAGATCCATAATAAAAATAAAAATTAATACACATACACACACACACACACACACACACACACATATATGTACATACACACAAGCCCATGCATAAACCTTTACACACACACAGCTACACACACACACACACGCACACGCACGCACACACGTGCGTATACACACGCACGTACACACACATAACTTCATTCATTACAATTCCCACACAGCAGCATCATTTAAACTTAATTCTTCTCATCTCATGCCTCTCTGGAGACCAGGATCTACTGCTCCAAGTCAGTAAACTTCTTCTTTGGCGCTGTCGTAGTTCTGATCAGAGTTCTTGCTCCGCGCAGCGCACACACGACATGCCCCCTGCCTCAGACAGAGCAGATCTCGGCCCTGACCTCGCTGCTTGATCCGGCTTGTCTCTGTGATCCTCTGATCCAGGATCCTAGGTCCCAAGAGCGATCAGACCGCTCCATAGGCGCTGATCAACAGTCATCTGCTTTTCCGGATTCCCTCACCATCTTGCTCCTCTGGCCAATACACAGTACACAAACTACACGGTCTAACAAGGTCTGACAGGATCTAACAGAGTCTGACAGGGTCTGACAGGGTCAGGGTCTAACCCTGTCAGAACAGACACATCAAAGACAGATCAAAGGTTGCTAGGTGCGTTGCTAGGCAGTTGACAAATTTCTGCAACTTTGACCTGCTGGTGCCACTAGACGGTTGGAGCTGGGGACCTATAAATTGCTGTGGGTAATGAGGAGACTGGCTGGAATGTGCATGCCAAATTTCACAACTTTTTACCAGACGGTTCTAGGGGCTATTGGTGCGTTGCTAGGCAGTTGACAAATTTCTGCAACTTTGACCTGCTGGTGCCACTAGACGGTTGGAGCTGGGGACCTATAAATTGCTGTGGGTAATGAGGAGACTGGCTGGAATGTGCATGCCAAATTTCACAACTTTTTACCAAACGGTTCTAGGGGCTGCCATAGACTTCCTATACTAGAAGAATAATAATAATAATAATAATAACTTTCCGACCCGAAGATCAAAGCAAAGATCAAAGGGTTACCAGGCAACTCGCCTAGGCAACGGAATACGATTCCTAGAGGGTGCCCAGCACCTCTGGTGCTTGGCCCCCTAAATATAGCTGCAAGCAGCAATGCGGGGGCCAAGCACCGTTTGACAGGGTCTAACAAGGTCTGACAGGATCTAACAGAGTCTGACAGGGTCTGACAGGGTCAGGGTCTAAACCTGCCAGAACAGACACATCAAAGACAGATCAAAGGTTGCTAGGTGCGTTGCTAGGCAGTTGACAAATTTCTGCAACTTTGACCTGCTGCTGCCACTAGACGATTGGAGCTGGGGACCTATAAATTGCTGTGGGTAATGAGGAGACTGGCTGGAATGTGCATGCCAAATTTCACAACTTTTTACCAAACGGTTCTAGGGGCTGCCATAGACTTCCTATATAAAATATCCTTATATTTTTTACCACAAAGTGGAGAAAATGAGCGTTATGTACAAAGAGTCATTTCGAGCAGATCAGTGATTTTGATGTCAATATTTATTGATTTAATGACACCTCAAACATCTAAAATAACAGAGAAACAGATTTTTGATGACAAAGTACATTTTTTATTTACAAATATAAGAATATAAGGCTCTTTGAATTGAAAATTCCTTCAAATCAATAGTGCCAAGAGATGTTTACAGGATATATCTTTTCCTATAAAATAGAACTTTGTCACTTCACAACAATATTGAGGCTCAGAGTACAGATCCATAATAAAAATAAAAATTAATACACACACACACACATATATGTACATACACACAAGCCCATGCATAAACCTTTACACACACACAGCTACACACACACACACACGCACACGCACGCACACACGTGCGTATACACACGCACGTACACACACATAACTTCATTCATTACAATTCCCACACAGCAGCATCATGTAAACTTAATTCTTCTCATCTCATGCCTCTCTGGAGACCAGGATCTACTGCTCCAAGTCAGTAAACTTCTTTGGCGCTGTCGTAGTTCTGATCAGAGTTCTTGCTCCGCGCAGCGCACACACGACATGCCCCCTGCCTCAGACAGAGCAGATCTCGGCCCTGACCTCGCTGCTTGATCCGGCTTGTCTCTGTGATCCTCTGATCCAGGATCCTAGGTCCCAAGAGCGATCAGACCGCTCCATAGGCGCTGATCAACAGTCATCTGCTTTTCCGGATTCCCTCACCATCTTGCTCCTCTGGCCAATACACAGTACACAAACTACACGGTCTAACAAGGTCTGACAGGATCTAACAGAGTCTGACAGGGTCTGACAGGGTCAGGGTCTAACCCTGTCAGAACAGACACATCAAAGACAGATCAAAGGTTGCTAGGTGCGTTGCTAGGCAGTTGACAAATTTCTGCAACTTTGACCTGCTGGTGCCACTAGAC
The DNA here is from genome assembly GCA_036785185.1 of Paratrypauchen microcephalus. Lineage (NCBI taxonomy): Eukaryota > Metazoa > Chordata > Actinopteri > Gobiiformes > Gobiidae > Paratrypauchen > Paratrypauchen microcephalus. Next base: position 235,167 of record JAVJIX010000005.1, on the reverse strand, counting down.
GGTTGGAGCTGGGGACCTATAAATTGCTGTGGGTAATGAGGAGACTGGCTGGAATGTGCATGCCAAATTTCACAACTTTTTACCAGACGGTTCTAGGGGCTATTGGTGCGTTGCTAGGCAGTTGACAAATTTCTGCAACTTTGACCTGCTGGTGCCACTAGACGGTTGGAGCTGGGGACCTATAAATTGCTGTGGGTAATGAGGAGACTGGCTGGAATGTGCATGCCAAATTTCACAACTTTTTACCAAACGGTTCTAGGGGCTGCCATAGACTTCCTATACTAGAAGAATAATAATAATAATAATAATAACTTTCCGACCCGAAGATCAAAGCAAAGATCAAAGGGTTACCAGGCAACTCGCCTAGGCAACGGAATACGATTCCTAGAGGGTGCCCAGCACCTCTGGTGCTTGGCCCCCTAAATATAGCTGCAAGCAGCAATGCCGGGGGCCAAGCACCGTTTGACAGGGTCTAACAAGGTCTGACAGGATCTAACAGAGTCTGACAGGGTCTGACAGGGTCAGGGTCTAACCCTGTCAGAACAGACACATCAAACACAGATCAAAGGTTGCTAGGTGCGTTGCTAGGCAGTTGACAAATTTCTGCAACTTTGACCTGCTGGTGCCACTAGACGGTTGGAGCTGGGGACCTATAAATCGCTGTGGGTAATGAGGAGACTGGCTGGAATGTGCATGCCAAATTTCACAACTTTTTACCAAACGGTTCTAGGGGCGGCCATAGACTTCCTATATAAAATATCCTTATATTTTTTACCACAAAGTGGAGAAAATGAGCGTTATGTACAAAGAGTCATTTTGAGCAGATCAGTGATTTTGATGTCAATATTTATTGATTTAATGACACCTCAAACATCTAAAACAACAGAGAAACAGATTTTTGATGACAAAGTACATTTTTTATTTACAAATATAAGAATATAAGGCTCTTTGAATTGAAAATTCCTTCAAATCAATAGTGCCAAGAGATGTTTACAGGATATATCTTTTCCTATAAAATAGAACTTTGTCACTTCACAACAATATTGAGGCTCAGAGTACAGATCCATAATAAAAATAAAAATTAATACACACACACACACACACACACACACACACACATATATGTACATACACACAAGCCCATGCATAAACCTTTACACACACACAGCTACACACACACACACGCACACGCACGCACACACATGCGTATACACACGCACGTACACACACATAACTTCATTCATTACAATTCCCACACAGCAGCATCATGTAAACTTAATTCTTCTCATCTCATGCCTCTCTGGAGACCAGGATCTACTGCTCCAAGTCAGTAAACTTCTTCTTTGGCGCTGTCGTAGTTCTGATCAGAGTTCTTGCTCCGCGCAGCGCACGCACGACATGCCCCCTGCCTCAGACAGAGCAGATCTCGGCCCTGACCTCGCTGCTTGATCCGGCTTGTCTCTGTGATCCTCTGATCCAGGATCCTAGGTCCCAAGAGCGATCAGACCGCTCCATAGGCGCTGATCAACAGTCTTCTGCTTTTCCGGATTCCCTCACCATCTTGCTCCTCTGGCCAATACACAGTACACAAACTACACGGTCTAACAAGGTCTGACAGGATCTAACAGAGTCTGACAGGGTCTGACAGGGTCAGGGTCTAACCCTGTCAGAACAGACACATCAAAGACAGATCAAAGGTTGCTAGGTGCGTTGCTAGGCAGTTGACAAATTTCTGCAACTTTGACCTGCTGGTGCCACTAGACGGTTGGAGCTGGGGACCTATAAATTGCTGTGGGTAATGAGGAGACTGGCTGGAATGTGCATGCCAAATTTCACAACTTTTTACCAAACGGTTCTAGGGGCTGCCATAGACTTCCTATACTAGAAGAATAATAATAATAATAATAAATATAGCTGCAAGCAGCAATGCCGGGGGCCAAGCACCGTTTGACAGGGTCTAACAAGGTCTGACAGGATCTAACAGAGTCTGACAGGGTCTGACAGGGTCAGGGTCTAACCCTGTCAGAACAGACACATCAAACACAGATCAAAGGTTGCTAGGTGCGTTGCTAGGCAGTTGACAAATTTCTGCAACTTTGACCTGCTGGTGCCACTAGACGGTTGGAGCTGGGGACCTATAAATCGCTGTGGGTAATGAGGAGACTGGCTGGAATGTGCATGCCAAATTTCACAACTTTTTACCAAACGGTTCTAGGGGCTGCCATAGACTTCCTATATAAAATATCCTTATATTTTTTACCACAAAGTGGAGAAAATGAGCGTTATGTACAAAGAGTCATTTCGAGCAGATCAGTGATTTTGATGTCAATATTTATTGATTTAATGACACCTCAAACATCTAAAACAACAGAGAAAGAGATTTTTGATGACAAAGTACATTTTTTATTTACAAATATAAGAATATAAGGCTCTTTGAATTGAAAATTCCTTCAAATCAATAGTGCCAAGAGATGTTTACAGGATATATCTTTTCCTATAAATATTGAGGCTCAGAGTACAGATCCATAATAAAAATAAAAATTAATACACACACACACACACACACACATATATGTACATACACACAAGCCCATGCATAAACCTTTACACACACACAGCTACACACACACGCACACGCACGCACACACGTGCGTATACACACGCACGTACACACACATAACTTCATTCATTACAATTCCCACACAGCAGCATCATGTAAACTTAATTCTTCTCATCTCATGCCTCTCTGGAGACCAGGATCTACTGCTCCAAGTCAGTAAACTTCTTCTTTGGCGCTGTCGTAGTTCTGATCAGAGTTCTTGCTCCACGCAGCGCACACACGACATGCCCCCTGCCTCAGACAGAGCAGATCTCGGCCCTGACCTCGCTGCTTGATCCGGCTTGTCTCTGTGATCCTCTGATCCAGGATCCTAGGTCCCAAGAGCGATCAGACCGCTCCATAGGCGCTGATCAACAGTCATCTGCTTTTCCGGATTCCCTCACCATCTTGCTCCTCTGGCCAATACACAGTACACAAACTACACGGTCTAACAAGGTCTGACAGGATCTAACAGAGTCTGACAGGGTCTGACAGGGTCAGGGTCTAACCCTGTCAGAACAGACACATCAAAGACAGATCAAAGGTTGCTAGGTGCGTTGCTAGGCAGTTGACAAATTTCTGCAACTTTGACCTGCTGGTGCCACTAGACGGTTGGAGCTGGGGACCTATAAATTGCTGTGGGTAATGAGGAGACTGGCTGGAATGTGCATGCCAAATTTCACAACTTTTTACCAAACGGTTCTAGGGGCTGCCATAGACTTCCTATACTAGAAGAATAATAATAATAATAATAACTTTCCGACCCGAAGATCAAAGCAAAGATCAAAGGGTTACCAGGCAACTCGCCTAGGCAACGGAATACGATTCCTAGAGGGTGCCCAGCACCTCTGGTGCTTGGCCCCCTAATAAATATAGCTGCAAGCAGCAATGCGGGGGCCAAGTACCGTTTGACAGGGTCTAACAAGGTCTGACAGGATCTAACAGAGTCTGACAGGGTCTGACAGGGTCCCAAGAGCGATCAGACCGCTCCATAGGCGCTGATCAACAGTCATCTGCTTTTCCGGATTCCCTCACCATCTTGCTCCTCTGGCCAATACACAGTACACAAACTACACGGTCTAACAAGGTCTGACAGGATCTAACAGAGTCTGACAGGGTCTGACAGGGTCAGGGTCTAACCCTGTCAGAACAGACACATCAAAGACAGATCAAAGGTTGCTAGGTGCGTTGCTAGGCAGTTGACAAATTTCTGCAACTTTGACCTGCTGGTGCCACTAGACGGTTGGAGCTGGGGACCTATAAATTGCTGTGGGTAATGAGGAGACTGGCTGGAATGTGCATGCCAAATTTCACAACTTTTTACCAAACGGTTCTAGGGGCTGCCATAGACTTCCTATACTAGAAGAATAATAATAATAATAATAATAAATATAGCTGCAAGCAGCAATGCGGGGGCCAAGCACCGTTTGACAGGGTCTAACACTGGGGACCTATAAATTGCTGTGGGTAATGAGGAGACTGGCTGGAATGTGCATGCCAAATTTCACAACTTTTTACCAAACGGTTCTAGGGGCTGCCATAGACTTCCTATATAAAATATCCTTATATTTTTTACCACAAAGTGGAGAAAATGAGCGTTATGTACAAAGAGTCATTTCGAGCAGATCGGTGATTTTGATGTCAATATTTATTGATTTAATGACACCTCAAACATCTAAAACAACAGAGAAACAGATTTTTGATGACAAAGTACATTTTTTATTTACAAATATAAGAATATAAGGCTCTTTGAATTGAAAATTCCTTCAAATCAATAGTGCCAAGAGATGTTTACAGGATATATCTTTTCCTATAAAATAGAACTTTGTCACTTCACAACAATATTGAGGCTCAGAGTACAGATCCATAATAAAAATAAAAATTAATACACACACACACACACACACATATATGTACATACACACAAGCCCATGCATAAACCTTTACACACACACAGCTACACACACACACACACGCACACGCACACATATATGTACATACACACAAGCCCATGCATAAACCTTTACACACACACAGCTACACACACACACACACGCACACGCACGCACACACGTGCGTATACACACGCACGTACACACACATAACTTCATTCATTACAATTCCCACACAGCAGCATCATTTAAACTTAATTCTTCTCATCTCATGCCTCTCTGGAGACCAGGATCTACTGCTCCAAGTCAGTAAACTTCTTCTTTGGCGCTGTCGTAGTTCTGATCAGAGTTCTTGCTCCGCGCAGCGCACACACGACATGCCCCCTGCCTCAGACAGAGCAGATCTCGGCCCTGACCTCGCTGCTTGATCCGGCTTGTCTCTGTGATCCTCTGATCCAGGATCTTGGGCCCAAGAGCGATCAGACCGCTCCATAGGCGCTGATCAACAGTCATCTGCTTTTCCGGATTCCCTCACCATCTTGCTCCTCTGGCCAATACACAGTACACAAACTACACGGTCTAACAAGGTCTGACAGGATCTAACAGAGTCTGACAGGGTCTGACAGGGTCAGGGTCTAACCCTGTCAGAACAGACACATCAAAGACAGATCAAAGGTTGCTAGGTGCGTTGCTAGGCAGTTGACAAATTTCTGCAACTTTGACCTGCTGGTGCCACTAGACGGTTGGAGCTGGGGACCTATAAATTGCTGTGGGTAATGAGGAGACTGGCTGGAATGTGCATGCCAAATTTCACAACTTTTTACCAAACGGTTCTAGGGGCTGCCATAGACTTCCTATACTAGAAGAATAATAATAATAATAATAATAACTTTCCGACCCGAAGATCAAAGCAAAGATCAAAGGGTTACCAGGCAACTCACCTAGGCAACGGAATACGATTCCTAGAGGGTGCCCAGCACCTCTGGTGCTTGGCCCCCTAATAACTTTCCGACCCGAAGATCAAAGCAAAGATCAAAGGGTTACCAGGCAACTCGCCTAGGCAACGGAATACGATTCCTAGAGGGTGCCCAGCACCTCTGGTGCTTGGCCCCCTAATAATAACTTTCCGACCCGAAGATCAAAGCAAAGATCAAAGGGTTACCAGGCAACTCGCCTAGGCAACGGAATACGATTCCTAGAGGGTGCCCAGCACCTCTGGTGCTTGGCCCCCTAATAATAGGAATCAGTAGAAACACTATGGGTGCCTTGCAGCTTCGCTGCTTTGCCCCAATAAAGAAGAAAAAACAGAACAATAACAATAGGCCGTACGCTTTAGCGCTCGGGCCTAATAATAATAATAATAAGAAAAAACAGAACAATAACAACCTTTACAAACATTTAAATCTTTTAGTAAAAAGAAAGTGTTTCAAACAAGTTCACTTTCCTCAAATAAATTGTGCATTATTTGTAGACTTTGTAAAATCTTCAAAATATTATTTGTAAATAGTTTGCATACTATTTTTAAGTAATTCATAGCTACATTATTATTGCATTAAGATTAGCTTGTAAATCATTAAGTGTGGTCGAAAGTGTGTTTTCTGTGCCTTTTTTATCTTTTATTATTACAAGGTACATAATAACACATACTTTAGGTACATAATAATACATATTTTAACACCACAATAACATTCGCAAAGCATTGTGCCTTACTGTGCCTCTTCTTCTCCCCATCACATGATGAGCGGGATAAAGAGGATGATGTCTCTGAGGAGCTCGATGAAGAGTCTGACATCTCAGAGTAGGACAGATTCTCAGTAGCAGCACTGCTTTTTTTCTATTGCAGAGGAAAAGACATAACGTTGAAACACAGTTGCAACATCATCACTTTGTTTCTTGCAATGTATGATATATGTATGATATAGTCAGTATGTACAAAACTTGCTTGATTGCCAGGCAAGTAAGGGTTTTACAACATGGATTTGTTATTGTATTATTTTTCATGTTTGTCTGTGTTCACAGCTGGGCTTACAATGTGTGATTTTTGGCTCATTTTGAGAAGATTTTTCACTTGTGCAACTATTTTGGGGAATAGGTTTCATATTCAGCATTAGCAGACTGTTCAAAAAGGCTTGTGTGGTTGGTACATTACACATAAAGTGCATCATTGTTACTCTTTGTTATGTTGTTCTTGCCCAGTAATTCACAGGCCATTAAATAAAGCTCGAATAAAATAAAGCTCTAATTTAACTACAATACTTACACTGTGAAAACTCCCTCCAAAGAGAGTCCCTATGTTGTTTGCAGTTGGGGCTGTTGGTGCATGACAGACAAAGAAGGGGAGAACATGTCAATAGTTTTACTTAAAACTGTACACACATTCACACACACATACTAACATGCTAAAATACATAAAACTACAGATATTAAAAAAAAAAAAAAACTTGTATTTTTGTAAAATATTGTATTGTATTATACAGTATATCTTATAAAACCATGTAATCTTCATAAGACCACTATCACGTGTAGTCATATACAGGGGGGTCCTCGGTTTACGACGTTGATCCGTTCTTAAGACGCATCGTAACCCGAATTTCGTCGTAAGTCGGATTTTGACGTTGATCTTCCAACCAAAGCACCAATAACCTTTCCATCTCAATAATTAGACCACTACGCTGCTTGGTTATCACTGTCGCTTTCATAGGAGCAGATCAGAGCCCACATCAGGTACTTCCGCCCACATTGGGCACACATACGAGGCGGTCTTCTCCGTCCTACAACCACAACAGAGCGTATTCTTCCGCCGTGCGCCGCGCGCCGTTCACGTTTGTTTACGTCCCTTACCACGCTAAACCGCGTAAGACGGAATGACGCGTAATATTACTATTTTTTTTTTAATGGGGGCGCGTTCGTAACCACGAAACGTCGTAAGTCGAGACCGTCGTAACCCGAGGACCCCCTGTATAGACAGTTTCTCCATCACTGAATGAGTTATTTAACAGTTCGATAGAAAAACATATTTTTGCTTTTCAAATATGGTAATAACACTCTGATAGCCTACCAGTACTTAGTTAACATCAGCAGACATTAACACTGGAACCCACTTTTTAAAATCAGATGGTTATAGTAATAATTTCACATCCCATTGAAATGTACTGTGACATTGACTGAGATGGATTTTAAAGCACACCGAACCAGGACGATTAAATGAAATGCTGACCCAATAAAAAGCTAAACCAATCGGCTAGTATTGCTAGCGAACTTTTGGCTAGTTGGATGAATGAGGCTTGGCTGGTTTACACCTGACCATATCACAAGTGATATATGGTCTGGGAGCCACCTTCGAAATATCTCGTAGCGGAGGTGTGGTTTACGATCACCAAAGGCCGTTTATTGGGCCTTACGAATGTCTATCATTTGGCGTATACGTAGCCCATAGCCAATCATGTCAGTTCAAACTACAAACTTCTGTTTGTCATGTAGTACACGTCACCGTCTTGCCACCCCTCCCCACTCTCTGATTGGCTCCCAGAATCGGGAGAGCTCGCTTGCCATAGTTGCCAGGCTGTCTTTCAGATCGGAACGAACGAAAGCAGCCTGGGATTTCCCAGGTTAGAATGCGGCAGCTAATTGACCAAATTACCGTTCCTTTGGGCCACATTAAAAGGTGTAATATACTAAATATGAGAGCACCGTATCGTACTCAGGCTTACACATACCTTGAATGACTGAATTATGGCGATGTAAGGTCGTGTACAACTTATATTTTTACATGTTGCATTAATACTTCAAAGTGCAAATATCCACAAATGCTTACCTGTGCTACAGACATTTTTCTCTTCGCTGGTCAGACTTTCAGCCAAAACCCTCTGGTTCCGGTACAGCAGTGGTTCCCAACTTTTTTGGCCTGTGACCCCATTTTGACATCACACATTTCTGGCGACCCCATAGACTTGGATCATGTTTCAGTCTCAGCCTGAGTCGCAATATTGTGTCAAATGGTTCGACATGTCTGAGGCCTCGGAGAAACACAGACCTCTAGTGGACAAATTTAACCAATGCAAACCAACACACAACCCATGATTTGGGAAGCTCCCAAATGGATGACTGGGAATAGATCGCTTTTTTCCACTTGTAGATGCTATTGAAAATGAAACAAATGCTAAAAGTCGCCAGAAGTCACCAAAATAACCACTAACGTCACACAATACTCCTCACTACCAAACATTTTTAAGAAATATTGGTGCATCTTTTATACTGTAGCAGTATAGCGCTTGTCACACTGAGGAAGCACGTTGAACACTCTGAAGCACTCTGAACCAATTGCAGAGCGGAACATTCGCTGAGCCAATGAAACTCTTCAATACACTGAAGCGATTGACACGCAGAGCGAAGCAGCGGGGGGAGAGACCGACACTTCCACACTTTGGTCACGTGAGGGGCTGTGCTTCGGAGCAGTTTGTTTCAGAATGAACGAGATGTGCTCTGGAGCTCCGTCTCATTTGCCCATCACTAGTTATTGTGACTGCACTGCTCCGTACATTTCAGGCGACCCCATTTGCATTCTAGGCGACCCCACGCGGGGTTGCGACCTGAAGGTTGAAAAACGCTGCGGTACAGTGTCGGGAGCTGCAGAATCTTCAGCGGGTTATAATTGCTAACTTTGCTCTGTCGCCGTGTGCTCAGTCTGCGCAGCCATGGCTTAAAGGGATAGTGCGTTTTTTTTTATGTGAATCTGTATGGGTTCCCCTCTAACAGTGTCGTGCATTAACACTGACTTACCGCTGACAGTCTCATCTGGGCCCAGTTCTGCTACGGTTCTACATCTCACGAACGTAGGTCCGGTAAGTTCGTGGGGACATTTAAAGGGATAGTGCATTTTTTAAATGTTAATCTGTATGGGTTTCCTTCTAAAAGTTACGTGTGTTGACACCGGCTTACCTCTGACACTCTCAGCTGATCCCGGTTCAGCTCGCTTTCTGGAGCCCACGTAAGTAGGTCCGGTAACTTCCCTGGAACATGAAATGAAGCTCGTTTTTCTTCTCAAAACAAAACATTTGTTAGAAAGGTGATATATTTGCATCTGAAACAGTTGTCCACGAAACATCCAGCAGCGTATTTCGCATTCGCGTATTATCTCTCTCCACTCGTATCACTACGCCCATGTTAACTTTATCAGCCTGTTCACCTTCAGCGGATGTCTACGCCAAAGTTTACAAGTGAACAGAACAGAAAAGATATTTGAGGCTGATTAAATGGTTGCAGAAGAAAAAAATCCTGGCAAAGAAGATGAAATGCAACAAATGTGGGCATGGAATCTTCATTCCATGTCCACATTTGTTGCATTTCATAGCCACAATAGCCACAACCATTTTGAGTGGTAAGTCATGTTCACAGGCTTTTTATTTAAATTTGCATTGGCTTGGCCTAATATTTAGATTGCATGAAAGCATAGCCTACGTTTAGTTACATAATGCCTAGTCGTTTGGACAATTCACTAATCTGATAATGTCCCAGCAAAGACAAATGCAGAATTACAGTAATTAATTTATTTTTTTATGCTGTAGCAACCTTTGGGTTATCTTTTGGGATAAGTAGCATCTTCATCTTTTGGCCTGTGGGGTTAAAAGGCAAACAAATGTTTCTTGGCAAATTGCCCCACTTATACTTGGTAGGCCTACTTGTCCTACATTTTGTCTGTCTGGAGGTGGTCAAGCTAATTTGGAAGTGTTAACCCAGTATGCTTAAAATGAAAACATCTCAAAATGAGCCAAAAATCACACAGTGTAAACCCAGCTGTGAACACAGTCACACATGCAAAATCATTCAATAACAAATCCATGTTGTAAAAAAAAATTGCACAATGTGTACAGAGTTATAGTTAATTACAGTCACAGATAATTGTTTGTAGTTTCTCAGCAGTTTCACATTGTTAATTGTGTGTCTGACCATGCCATGTGGAGGTTTTTTTTGTGACTTTAAAAAAATATCAGTATATTATACCATTATATCATTTTAATGTGTACAGGAAGGGTGGATTTAGGGAATGCAAAAGTAATTTGTAAACATCAACAGATCATTTGTAAACGGTAATAGTAAGTTACACATATTGAAGTAAGCTTTTGTATAGACCCCTTTACTGTTAGTAAACAAACGTGACGTCACTGGCATGCGCGCGCATGCCCGACTCAGAATATCAGGAATATAGGGTAAGCTACATTCAAGAGCTCACGTTGAGCAGCGGGGTTCGACTACCAGATCCTTATGCAATCACAGAGTGGCAGTACGGCCCCAGAAAGTGGCCAGATTTACACTGGCCAGATATCCACTGTTATTTAGTCAAGAAGCCCAAGTTCGCGCATACAAATCCATGGATGCCTACCAGTTTGCCGTGTGTGGCCATGTACAGGAGGTAAAATACCACGATATCGATGGGGAGTTTTGCGTGTTGGCATCTGATGTTCTCTCCAGTCAAAGACAAGGCCACAAGACGACCATGTACAATGCGTGGGCTATCATCAACAAGCGCGATAACTACGTTCTGACCACCAACTGCACTTGCGTTGCGGGGTAAGTAACATACTACGACTTAATTCACGAGTCACAGATGTGATCTCAGTCATGTCAAATGCCATTTATGATGGTCATGCGAAAACTTATCATGCCTTTTAACAAAGTTATTCCTGTTCGTTTACATTTGTCTGTCGTAGAGATTACCTGGTTAATATGTCTGAGCTTTGCGGTGTCCTGTGCTTGCTAATCAGCATGATTAAACACCATTGAACACCTGGGCAAATTACCCTAAACAAGCAGCAGGTGTTCACTTGTGTGTATGTCACTTGAATGGTATGAACTATCATTTATTCCATCTGTTTCTCTTTATTTGAGTTCTTCTCTTCTATATCTTCGCTGGGGTTTTATGGCAGCGGTGGCTTTGTTTTGAGTCGGAACTGCGCGCGCATTCAGTGATGACGTAGCTTTGAAACTGGACTATATGACAATGTGTTTTCACTTTAGATGAGCAGGTCCAAAAAGCTTTGTTAATAGTTTGTAGACCTGAACAGATCATTTGTTAAATGTAAAAAGTGAGTTACACATGATGAGGTAAGTTTTTGTATATGATCACCGATGTGTTTTCTCTTCAGGCTACCAGATTCAAAAAGCTTTATTAATAAGTTGTAAACACTAATAAATCATTTGTAATGATGGAATTAACAGAACCTTAGTCACATATGAACAAGTAATCAATAAATGTTTAATGTTTTCTTGACATGTCTTCATGGCTTTCATTTCGACCACACTTAAAGGAAAAGTAACGTTATTTTACAATCTGAGCCTTCTTTCGGTAATAAAACAAGTCGTTTGACTCACCCATATCATGTTCGTGTCATTTGGAGCTGTTTAAAGAAAGTTATGTTGTAGCGTATCCGTTAGCATGAGTATTCGGGGCATTACTTTGCGGTCTCCAAATAACACAAACTTTAGCACTTTTCAAATCATAGAAGCCCGATGTCTTAATGTAAGATTTCGTTTGAAGCAAAAGTGGCCTGTAATCCGAGATTTATCCATAGTTTTCAGCTTTGCGTTTCATGTTTGGGTCCCGGGAGCTGATAGCACAATCCGCGCATGCGCACTGGCGTCCTCATCTACTCGAAACTATGGCTAAATCTCGGATTACAGGCCACTTTTGCTTCAAACGAAATCTTACATTAAGACATCGGGCTTCTATGATTTGAAAAGTGCTAAAGTTTGTGTTATTTGGACACCGCAAAGTAATGCCCCGAGCATATGATACGAGCCCCATGTTAACAGATACGGGATCATTAGTAGAACAGAACGGCTCAACATAAGTTCTGCGATACTGCTCCAATTGACAGAAAAATGCTATGGGTGAGTAAAACTACTTGTTTTATTGCCGAAAGAAGGCTCAGATTGTAAAAAAAACGTTAATTTGCCTTTAATGATTTACAATCTAATCTTAATGCAATAATAATGTAGCTATGAATTACTTAAAAATAGTATACAAACTATTTAGAAACAATATTTTGAAGATTTTACAAAGTCTACAAATAATGCACAATTAATTTGAGGAAAGTGAACTTGTTTGAAGCAGTTTGTTTTTACTAAAAGATTTAAATGTTTGTAAAGGTTTAATTATTATTCATTTCGTCAATACGTAATCATTGACTAATATTTTTCAAATGAGGAATAAGATATAGATATAACATTAGTGTAGTATTTCTTACTCATTAACAAATATTTGTTAATGTATTTCTTACTCATTAACAAATATTTGTAAATGTTTTATAAAATAATTAGTAATAATTAGTTCATTATTTACTAAGTGTTATTAATGCTATTAGTGTAGTATTTCTTACTCATTAACAAATATTTGTTAATGTATTTCTTACTCATTAACAAATATTAGTTAATGTTTTATAAAATAATTAGTAATAATTAGTTCATTATTTACTAAGTGTTACTCATGCGATTAGTGTAGTATTTCTTACTCTTGAACAAATATTTGTTAATATATTTCTTACTCATTAACAAATATTTGTTAATGTTTTATAAAATAATTAGTAATAATTAGTTCATTATTTACTAAGTGTTACTAATGCTTTATAAGCAGCCATCATTATAAAGTGTTACCAAATTTATTTGGTCGAATACCTAAGATGCCTCTTTAGTTCTTCTGAACTGAAGAAGCAGCTTGGATGAGCTGCGAAACATATTCGACCAAATAAACTTTTGTCCAGTTGACAAATTGAATTTCTCCTTTTGCAACAGAAAATGTGCAATATGCATCAAAGCAAAATTAGACCAATCACATTTGTCCAGAAGGTCCTGACTGCTGAAAGCACACGCCAAACACCAGAGTGAGGAGGAGTTGGTCCTTTCTTCCTCCTCAGGGTTGCCAATCTTCACCTCCTCTGGACTATTCCAGGGAGTTATGCATCCTCTGCTTGGACACCAGAGCGAGGAGAGGAGTTGGTGCTTTCTTCCTCCTCAGGGACGTCAATCTTCACCTTCTCTGGACTAGTTTGTGTTGGTGGCATCTCCTTGATGTTCTTGGATGACTCCTGTGGGACCTCTTCTGTGGTGGGATTCTGAGGGTCTCTGGAGGCATTCCTCTGAACCAGGCCCATAAGGTTTTGAGCCCATTTCACATAATTACCATGGTTCTCCTCAAAGTACTCCAGTGTTATAAACTCATGCTGTAGAGCTTCAGTTGGAGTAATTCTCTTTGAGAAGTCCACGTGAAGGAGTTTTTTCAGTAGGTTCAGAAACCCCATCCTGTCCCTGAATTCAGGGAACCTAACTTCTGGCGGGTGTAACCGAATAGCCTCGTCCAAATCAAACCCTTCCAGTGGGCCTGGGCAGTCATAGGGCATGTACAATGTTTGGCTGTAATAATCCCACGGCGTTCTAAAGGTCCACCCATCCTCCATTTTGTAATAGTACCATCTGCTGTATATTCCTCTGTCCAGCAGCTCGTCTGACAGAGGTCCCAGCACACTATTGATGGTCCTCAGGTTGTTGTAGGGGGAGGAGCCGGAGAAAGGGGATTTGCCCAGGTAGAGGAACACCAGGATGGTGCCCAGGGACCACATGTCTAGAGCATGGGTCAGAGGCAGTCCCAGACTGATCTCTGGAGCCCGGAAATAAAGGTTTTGATGTGTGGATCCCAGCTCCAGCTCTGACTGCAGGTGTGACGATCCAAAATCAATCAGCTTCACTTTTAAAGGCTGATTTTTGCGATTGACCAGCATCACATTGTTCAAATTGAGATCAGTGTGAACAATGTCCAGCTCTCTGAGTGCCTCAAAGGCCACCAGAAGCTGCTGGGCTATCACTCTGATCTCACTCAGATGCAAGCTCCTCCTACGCTGCTCCCAAAAGTCCCTCAAGCAGCAGTCCAGCATTTCAAACACCATATGTGTGTTATTATGGCAAACAAATGTGTCCATGAATCTGACAATGTTGCACCTGTCAGAGTCCAGCTGTTGGACACGGTGGAGCATTGCCATTTCTCTTTTAAGAGAATACTGGCCCTGCTTCTTGAGGACTTTCACTGCCACAGGTTCTGCTGTTGTGGGCTTGAGACAGTGCAACACCTGTCCAAAAGACCCTTCCCCGAGCATCTGCAGGACAGTGTAGTCCTGCAGGAGCAAAGGCAGTGTTTCTCCAGACATTTTGTGTTTGCTGTACGAGCTTGTGTCACGTGGCGTTCTCAACCGATCGGTTTTGTGTAAATGACTGTTTAACCTGTGGTCTCACTCACAATAAATTTTACCTTTGAAGTGAGTGACATTCACAAAGGAACCATTGTAACCCATATCTTCAAAGTTCAAAGTTCAAAGTCAGCTAAACTTTGAACTTTGAACTTTGACAAATAAAGTAAAATAAATCTAAGTAAAAAAGTGAAATACTGTATAGAAAAGTAAAGTAAAATAAATCAAAGTCAAATATAAAAACGTAAAGTCAAATAAAGTAAAAAATAAAGTAAAATAAATGTGTTTTGACTTTAAAAAATAATGTAAAGCTATATATATATATATATATATATATATATATATATATATATATATATATATATATATACTCAACAAAAATATAAACGCAACACTTTTGTTTTTGCTCCCATTTTTCCTGAGATGGACCCAAAGATCCAAAATTCACTCCAGATACACAACACTACCATTTCTCTCAAACATTGTTCACAAATCTGTCCAAATGTGTGACAGCGAGCACCTCTGCCCCACCGAGACAATCCACCCCACCTCACAGGTGCGCCACATCAAGATGCCGATCCGACATCATGACCAGTGCACAGGTGCACCCCAGACTGCCCACAATAAAAGGCCACCCCGAAATGTGCATTTTTTTTTTTGCTTTATTGGGGGTCTGGGGACTCAGAACCAGTCAGTATCTGGTGTGACCACCATTTGCCTCATGCAGTGCAACACATCTTCTTCGCATAGAGTTTATCAGTTTGTCAATTGTGGCCTGTGGAATGTTGGTCCACTCCTCTTCAATGGCTGTGCGAAGTTGCTGGATATTAGTGGGAGCTGGTACACGCTGTCGTATACGCCGGTCAAGCACATCCCAAACATGCTCAATGGGTGACATGTCTGGTGAGTATGCTGGCCATGCAAGAACTGGGACATTTTCAGCTTCCAAGAATTGTGTACAGATCCTTGCAACATGGGGCCGTGCATTATCTTGCTGAAACATGAGGTGATGTTCATGGATGTATGGCACAACAATGGGCCTCAGGATCTCATCACGGTATCTCTGTGCATTCAAAATGCCATCAATAAAATGCACCTGTGTTCTTCGTCCATAACAGCCTTTGAAGAGGAGTGGACCAACATTCCACAGGCCACAACTGACAATCTGATAAACTCTATGCGAAGAAGATGTGTTGCACTGCATGAGGCAAATGGTGGTCACACCAGATACTGACTGGTTCTGAGTCCCCAGACCCCCAATAAAGCAAAAAAAAAAATGCACATTTCGGGGTGGCCTTTTATT
Organism: Paratrypauchen microcephalus; assembly: GCA_036785185.1. NCBI lineage: Eukaryota > Metazoa > Chordata > Actinopteri > Gobiiformes > Gobiidae > Paratrypauchen > Paratrypauchen microcephalus. Next base: position 219,141 of record JAVJIX010000005.1, on the reverse strand, counting down.
GTGGGTAGTCTGGGGCGCAACTGTGCACTGGTCATGATGTCGGATCGGCATCTTGATGTGGCGCACCTGTGAGGTGGGGTGGATTGTCTCAGCGGGGCAGAGGTGCTCGCTGTCACACATTTGGACAGATTTGTGAACAATGTTTGAGAGAAATGGTAGTGTTGTGTATCTGGAGTGAATTTTGGATCTTTGGGTCCATCTCAGGAAAAATGGGAGCAAAAACAAAAGTGTTGCGTTTATATTTTTTGTTGAGTGTATATATATTCTGTATAAATTTTGCAACTATCCATCCATTTTCTTCCGCTTATCCGGGGCCGGGTCGCGGGGGCAACAGTCTAAGCAGGGACGCCCAGACCTCCTTCACCCCGGACACTTCCTCCAGCTCCTCCGGGGGGACCCCAAGGCGTTCCCAGGCCAGCCGGGACACATAGTCCCGCCAGCGCGTCCTGGGTCTTCCCCGGGGCCTCCTCCCGGTGGGACATGCCCGGAACACCTCCTGAGGGAGGCGACCAGGAGGCATCCGGAACAGATGCCCGAGCCACCTCAGCTGGCTCCTCTCAACGTGGAGAAGCAGCGGCTCTACTCCGAGCCCCTCCCGTGTGACTGAGCTCCTCACCCTATCTCTAAGGGTGCGCCCAGCCACTCTGCGGAGGAAACTCATTTCGGCTGCTTGTATCCGCGATCTCGTCCTTTCGGTCATTACCCAGAGCTCATGACCATAGGTGAGGGTAGGAACGTAGACTGACCGGTAAATTGAGAGCTTCGCCTTTTGGCTCAGCTCCCTCTTCACCACAACGGTCCGGTACAACGACCGCATCACTGCCGACGCTGCACCGATCTGCCTGTCAATCTCACGCTCCATCCTCCCCTCACTCGTGAACAAGACCCCGAGATACTTGAACTCCTCCACCTGAGGCAAGGACTCCCCACCCACCCGGAGAGGGCAAGCCACCTTTTTCTGATTGAGAACCATGGCCTCGGATTTGGAAGAGCTGATCCTCATCCCAGCCGCTTCACGCTCGGCTGCAAACCGCCCCAGTGCACATTGGAGGTCCCGGTTCAATGAAGCCATCAGGACAACATCATCTGCAAACAGCAGAGATGAGATCCTGTGGTTCCCAAACCAGATCCCCTCCGGCCCCTGACTGCGCCTGACTGTCCATAAATATAATGAACAGAACCGGTGACAAACGGCAGCCCTGGCGGAGTCCAACATGCACCGGGAACAGGTCCGACTTACTACTGGCAATGCGAACACAGCTCCTGCTCCGGTCATACAGGGACCGAACAGCCCTTAGCAAAGGGCCCTGAACCCCGTACTCCCAGAGCACTCTCCACAGGACCCCACGAGGGACACGGTCGAATGCCTTCTCTAGATCCACAAAGCACATATGGACTGGTTGGGCAAACTCCCATGCACCCTCGAGCACCCGATGGAGAGTATAGAGCTGGTCCAGTGTTCCCCGGCCGGGACGAAAACCACACTGCTCGACTATCGGTCGAATTCTCCTCTCCAGCACCCTGGAATAGACCTTACCGGGAAGGCTGAGGAGTGTGATTCCCCGATAGTTGGAACACACCCTCCGGTCCCCCTTCTTAAACAGAGGGACCACCACCCCGGTCTGCCAGTCCAGAGGTACTGTCCCCGACCGCCACGCGATGTTGCAGAGACGTGTCAGCCAAGACAGCCCTACAACATCCAGAGACTTGAGATACTCAGGGCGGATCTCATCCACCCCCGGGGCCTTGCCACCGAGGAGCTTTCCAACCACCTCAGTGACTTCAGCCAGGGTGATGAGTGAGTCCGCCCCCAAGTCCCCAGCCTCTGCTTCCTCCTTGGAAGACGTGACGGTGGGATTGAGGAGATCCTCGAAGTATTCCTTCCACCGTCCAATAACATCCCCAGTCGAGGTCAACAGCTCCCCACCCGCACTGTAAACAGTGTTGGTGAAGCACTGCTTCCACCCTTGTGCTTGAACATGGTGTTCGTTATGGACAAACTGTGGCTAGCACAGAAGTCCAATAACAGAACACCACTCGTGTTCAGATCAGGGAGGCCGTTCCTCCCAATCACCCCTCTCCAGGTGTCACTGTCGCTGCCCACGTGGGCGTTGAAGTCCCCCAGGAGAACAACGGAGTCCCCGGTCGGTGCACGGTCCAGTACCCCTCCCAGGCACTCCAAGAAGGCCGGGTACTCTGCACTGCTGTTCGGCCCGTAGGCCGACACAACAGTGAGAGACCTGTCCCTGACCCGAATGCGCAGGGACGCGACCCTCTCATTCACCGGGGTGAACTCCAACACACGGCGGCTGAGCTGTGGGGCAACGAGCAGGCCCACACTGGCCCGCCGCCGTTCCCCGCAGGCAACGCCAGAGAAATGGAGAGTCCAGCCCCCTTCAAGGAGTTGGGTTCCTGAGCCCAAGCTGTGCGTGGAGGTGAGGCCGACTATATTTAGTCGATAGCGCTCAACCTCCCGCACGAGCTCAGGCTCCTTCCCCCTGAGCGAGGTGACATTCCATGTCCCCAGAGCTAGTCTCCATGTCCGGAGATCTGGTCGCAGAGAGATCTGGGCCGCCCAGAGAGATCCCCAGATCTCTGCACCGGCCCCTTATGGATCCTCCTGCGGGTGGTGGGTCCACGGGAGGACGGTCCCACGTCGCGCCTTCGGGCTGAGCCCGGCCGGGCCCCGTGGGGGAAGGCCCGGCCACCAGGCGCTCGTTTGCGAGCACCCACCCCAGGCCTAATAATGTAAAAGGTGCACTGCGTAACCTTTCTAGTGGAGGGTCCATCACCATGGAAATATTATTGCTTTGTGTAGAATGTTCCACAGTCCTGGGGGACAGGTCAGACTAAGAGCGGTTCAAAAGCCCTTATGACAAACTGCAGAACAAAGCCAGATATGTTGCCTGGATTGGCGTTACCAGGGCCCCACCCTGGAGCCAGGCCTGGGGTGGGTGCACGCCAACGAGCGCCTGGTGGCCGGACCTTCCCCCATGGGGCCCAGCCGGGCTCAGCCAAAAAGAGCAGCGTGGGGCTGTCCTCCCATGGACCCACCACCCGCAGGAGGATCCATAAGGGGCCAGTGCAAAGAGATCTGGGCGGCAGTCGAAGGCAGGGGCCTCGGCGACCGTATCTCCAGACATGGACAATGTTATTGGACTTCTGTGCTAGCCACGGTTTGTCAAAGTCGATGATCGACTTTGTTGTTGTGTCATCTGACCTCCGGCTGCATGTCTTGGACACTCGGGTGAAGAGAGGGGCAGAGCTGTCAACTGATCACCACCTGGTTGTGAATTGGGTACGCTGGCGGGGGAGGAAGCCGGAAAGACCTGGCAGGCCCAAGCGTATCGTGAAGGTCTGTTGGGAACGTCTGGCAGAGTCCTCTGTCAGGGGTACCTTCAACTCACCTCCGGGAGAGCTTCTCCCGGATTCCGGGGGAGGCTGGGGACATAGAGTCTGAGTGGGCTCTGTTCTCTGCCTCTGTTGTCAATGCGGCCCCCCGTAGCTGTGGTCGTAAGGTCTGTGGTGCCTGTCGCGGCGGCAATCCCCAAACTCGGTGGTGGACACCGGAAGTAAGGGATGCCGTCAGGCTAAAGAAGGAGTCCTATTGGGCCTTGTTGGCTCATGGGACCCCTGAGGCAGTTGACTGGTACCAGTGAGCCAAGCGTGCTTGAGCCCCAGCGGTCACAGAGGCAAAAACTCGGGTTTGGGAGGAGTTCCGAGAGGCCATGGAGGAGGACTATCGGACGGCCTCAAGGAAATTCTGGCAAACCGTTCAGCGCCTCAGGAGGGGAAAGCAGGGCTTCACCAACACTGTTTACAGTGCGGGTGGGGAGCTGTTGACCTCGACTGGGGATGTTTTCGGACGGTGGAAGGAATACTTTGAGGATCTCCTCAATCCCGGCGTTACATCTTCCGAGCAGGAAGCAGAGGCTGGAGACTCGGAGGCAGACTCTTTCATCACCCTGGCTGAAGTTACTGAGGTGGTTGGAAATCTGCTCGGTGGCAAGGCCCCGGGGGTGGATGAGATCCATCCTGAGTATCTTAAATCTCTGGATGTTGTAGGGCTGTCTTGGCTGACACGTCTCTTCAAAGGAGAAGATACAAGCGACCGAAATGAATTTCCTCCGCAGAGTGGCTGGGCGCTCCCTTAGAGATAGGGTGAGGAACTCAGTCACACGGGAGGGGCTTGGAGTAGAGCCGCTGCTTCTCCACGTCGAGAGGAGCAGCTGAGGTGGCTCGGGTATCTGTTCCGGATGCCTCCTGGACGCCTCCCTCGGGAGGTGTTCCGGGCACGTCCCACAGGGAGGAGGCTCTGGGGAAGTCCCAGGACACGCTGGAGGGACTATGTCTCCTGGCTGGCCTGGGAACGCCTTGGGGTCTCCCGGGAGCTGGAGGAAGTGTCCGGGGTGAAGGAAGACTGTTGCCCCCGCGACCCGGCCCCGGATAAGTGGAAGAAAATGGATGGATATATTACATTATATTATATTATATTATCAGTATTAGGCTATATAAAATTACTTTATATAATAGTAATATTTTACCAGCCTGACCTTTTTCTAGTTCTCCACTGAAATTAATATTAACATTCCTACTTGACTGGAAATATGAATCACAAAATAAGTGTGGATGAGTAACAGTCAGATTTGTAAATTAGATCATTTCTGTCACTGTAGTTACTTCAGTTACAAGCTCCTCAAAATCTGTCTGTGAAAGGTCTGAGTAAACAGAGGAACCATGATCAGAAAGAAATTTGATGATTTTGCTTTTTACATGTAATTTGAATAAATGGAGTTAATGTGATTAACTGAAATTCAGGAGCAGGACCACGCCTCAACCACCTTCTCCTCACCAGCGAATCACACCTCACCGTAACCACACCTCTAATTTCCCGGAAGCTATTTATAGCCGCTCATCCCTTCATTCCAGTTGTTTTCGGTTAACTCGACCCCTCCCTCCCACCCCTATTTCGTTTGTCTTTCAGCCATAAGAAATCCCTAAAAGGGGGGGGTCCCGCTCCGCTGGGCCAACGAAGATTGAGACTGAGCCCCCACCCATTGTCTCAACCCAGCCATCACTGCCTATTCACCCAGACATCCACTATCATTCAATAATAAATATCTTCACTGCATTATGTTGATGGCGTGGTCCTTGCTAGTGAACTTATTTTAACTCCCAAACGATTATGTACAGCTCTGGAAAAAAAAAAAAAAAGACCACTGCTGATTTCTGATTTTGCTACTTATAGGTATGTGTTTGGGCAAAAGGAACATTTTTGTTTGAGTCTATAAACTACTGACAACATTTCCTCCAAATTCCAAATAAAAATATTATCGTTTATTTTTATTTGCAGAAAATGACAAATGGTCAAACTAATAAAAAAGATACATGTTTTCAGACCTCAAACAATGCAAAGAAACAAGATCAAATTAATTTTAAAACAACATAATACTAATGTTTACACTTAAGAAGAGTTCAGAAATCAATATTTGGTGCAATAACACTTATTTTTAATCACAGCTTTCATGTGTCTTGGCATGCTCTCCATAAGTCTTTCACATTGTTCTTGGGTGACTTTATTCCACTCCTGGTGCAAGAACTGAAGTAGCTCAGCTTTGTGTTTTTTGTGTTGGAATTCAACAGACGCTGGAATGGAATGGCTGTAATTAATACATGTAGAGATGCTGATTTCACAAAAAAATGCAGTGGTCTCTTATTTTTTTCCAGAGCTGTATGTGTAAATATATTATAACAGGAATTGAACCAACAACCTTTGAGATAGTTAGACCTTAAATAGACCTTATATATTTGCCTCTTTTTTCCAGACTGACAGTGAACGCTCCCTCCGTATGAAGCGTGGCCTGTTACTTCAACACCTGGAACTTTCCGACGCTGCCTTGTACATCTGCAGCAGTCTGGACCACACCTACAAACAGATCATCGCCAAATACCGCCTTAATATCATCCCCAACCAGCACCTCCACCTTACCCACCAGTCCCCCCACCTCCACCACCACCACCACCAAGGCCCTGCGATCCAAGGGCGAGTCATCCCACCTGGGGTACAAGGCTTTCTGGGACAGACCAATCAGAGGAACTCCTGGCTCCAACCCCAGCCGCCCATAAGGAACTACAATCACGTCAATATGTTTGGCACCAACGCTTTGACCATGGAGGATTGTGAACAGCTCTGGTTCAGGGAGAAGAGACGTCAGCAGAAGCTACGCACGCTGAAACTGAAGCAAGAAAGTAGGAAAGCGAGGGTGAGAAGGCACAACCCACCCGGAGTCCCACCTATGTCCTAAAGATGGACTATACAAGGACTATGTGTAGTGAGATAGAGATAATTTAATAGAGTGAAGTGAGTAGAGAGTTGGTAGTGTTGATATGTAGTTTATGGAAGAGTATGTAGATGAGTTTTGTTAATATTTTTCCTATCCATGTGTTTAGAGTGATGAAATGTTGCGATTAGCGATTCAAAACTGATTATTGTATGTTTAGAAGTGGTCTGAAGTCCTTAAAATAGCCCCCTTAAAAGAGACTGAAACTCATAGCTACTATATTTTTAGTTAGTTTTGAATCAACCATTTTGTATGTAACAGCAGTAAAAATGTTTGTAAAATAGCGAAAGTCTTACATGTACACAATGGGTAAGCAAAACATAATTGTAAAAAGTAATTTCGCAATCAGACTTAAAGGTATACTGAGTAACTCTTCTGGTGAGGGTCTGCCACCTGGTTGTCTACAAGCAAATCCTTCCGGAACAAAAGAAGTCAAATTTTTCTTGGTTTAAGTCACGAATAAAGAAAAAGTAAGTCAGAAGTGCTGATTGGCTATAGTTTCCAAGATATAATATTGGGTCAAAATAGGAGCTTTATGCAAAATAAGGCAAAAACCTTAGTCTACAAGCAACCAGTTCTATCTGAAAGCCTGTCTGCACATTCCAATACATTCATTTTAATATGTCTAGAGTTTTAACATCAAATATTTTTTGAGTTCACATAAGGGAGATGCCTCGAAATTGTGTGCACCTGATGTCTTAAGATATTTCTTGTTTATTTCTTGACAGATAAAGAAGTGCAAGTTAAATATTTTCAAAATATAAATATTATTTTTAAGCAAAAATGCCTAAATCTATTGTATAAACAGATGCAATTTTCATGTAAAACAATATCATTAAATATCTTGAATACATTAGCTAACCAGCACAGATTTTCAGTTCATCTTATCAATATAAATGAAATTTAGCCACTTTGATCTCGGAAGCAGATCGAGTCCAAAGATTTGTAGACCAGTGTTATTGCTATTTGCCTAGAATGTGTCACTATATGGCTTTAAAGTCATCAGAGCAAGTCACAGGTTAGATCTATGGAGATTAGGTGACCACGGCCACAAGAATGCATGTTTTTCAAATTGTAATAAATGCGAGTCTACTGTGGAACATTACAGGGAACGCAATAACTTCTCCACCATAAAAGTTACACAGTGTACCTTTAATTGAAACATCTGAACAAAAAAGTATGATTTTTAGATATGTTTTTGTTAAGCTTGAATATTATCTTATTGCTTTTTTTAAACTTTGAAGGCTAGTGATACCAAATTACAGTTTAGCTACTAGGCTTATTTTATTATATTAGCAACATTTTACTAACTGTATCCAATATAAAATAATGTATAACACACAATATAATGTAAATATTGAAAATGGACAGGTATTTGTTCATTTGAAATACTGAACACAACCAAAGAAGTGTAGGAGTCTAGCTCACTAACCTTACTGACGACAAAATACTTACAAAGACAGTGTTGCCTATTTACTGACCTGTTTAACTGTATTTAAAATATTGTAAGATTATTTTGTATTTATGTTGCGATTTGTGGCGATAAAATAAATTAGGGTGAGCTTAAAGTTGCACTGTATAATTTCTCTGAGGGAGGGTGTGTAATTGCTTCGCCTGGAATGTTCCACACTATGGCGCCAATCTCCATGGAGAGTCTCTGCAACCAAACCACATTACAAGTTAGATCTGTGGAGAGGTGAGCCCATTCACACGAATAGCTCTAAAAACATCTGCAAATGAACAAATGCAAGATATACAAGTTTAATGCCAGACTTTGGAATATTCCACACAAAGCAATGTAATTTCCATAGAGACAAGCAGATGGCGTACTCCTCATACTCCTCCGTACCAGAAATGTTACATAATGCGCCTTTAAATGGCTCATAGAAACGCACATATATTCAAATGGACCTTGTTTAAATGTTTGTTTAAATTAGGCTAATATTATTTCTTCATTGTATTTACTGTTATTGGTCATTAAAGTCTTACGTATTTTTTTTCTTAAATTACCAAGCTAGTAGCCATGTATGTTTTATGTTTTTATGTTGTCTTTACTCTTTGATAAACTTAATAAGAGTCTGTAATATTTTTATATGAAAAAACTACAAATAAATAGTCTTTTAACTTATTATGTGGTTGTCTTTGGGAATACAACGTACATTTGGTGGCATAGCCGATAGCAGGGGTCGGCAACCCGTGGCTCTGGAGCCACATGCGGCTCTTTGATCCCTCTGATGCGGCTCAGTACAGCGGTCCCTCATTTATAGCGGTGGTCACATTTCAAAAATAACGCGCGGTAGGCGAAATCGGTGAAGTCGTCATCTTTATATTTTACAATTATTCTCCATGTTTTAAGGCTGTAAACGCCTCACCACACACATTCTACACTTTTCTCAGACTGGAATTAACGTTTTCTCACATTTCTCTTGTTTAAACACTCAAACTTTAATAGATTTTCAACAAAAAAGCACAGTATTTTAGAATGAAACCAAAGTGTATTTCGCGTGTATTTCACAGTTCCTCTGACCGAGCCTCTTCGTCCTCTTCGGTTTTGTCGGGGAGAAAACTTGCAAACTTACAGCACTTCAGAGTCACACTGCGATCGAACATTTATATAAATCTGGCAAACTGAACGCATTCTGTACAGGAGACACGGGGGAGAATGACTGACGAATCGGCAAAGGTCTACAGTCCCTTAGCCAATCAGGATGCAGAAATGCGTGTTGATACACTATTAAAAAAATTTGAATAAAAAAATCCGCGAAACAGTGAGGCTACGAAAAGTGAACAACGATACAGCGAGGGGCCACTGTATTTAATTAAAACGTATTTTATTTTAGTTCGTTCATTTTCAAAATGTAATTCTATGGCACAAAGGCAAAAAAAAAAAAAAGCCATTATATGCAGTTTTGATGCAGGCTACAGTTTTCAGATACCGACAGCGTTGTGGGCCCTGGCTGTTTTGGGGCCAACTATTTTAAGTGGGAGTTTCATACTATGGCTACATTTCTTGGGTTCATCACAGAGCACATGACATGAGAACTCTTTGGCAGGTTGAGAGATTCTACATTTTTTAAGGTTCACAAATCAAGGGCAATGGCTTACTTATCTCCAATATTATATGAAATATTATTCAAGCTGTTGTAAGAATTGACTAACTGACTGACAGTCCAAAATAAAGCTTACTGTCGCTCAAAGAACTAGTTTCACCTAAAACTAACTCACTTTTTAATTTAATGTGGGCTATTCAAGGGGTAAGTGGTGTTGTAATAAGTTTTTGTGATATCTGCATTGTTTCATAGAAAAGTTTTGTTTTTTATTTTGTTTGGTTTTTACTTTTATCAGGCTGCTGACCAAATGTAACAATGTTTTGCATCCAAAGAATCAGCATTTAAATTTTCTAAATGTCTAAATTACATTGATATTGTGCTGTTTAATAGATTAGTTTTATCCCTTTTCAGTCTATTTATTGCAAATTTGGCTTTTGCCCTGGAGAGCCAAGTTTGCTCTGTGGGCATTCAGTGTCACAGCGTGGGATTCAACTGTTCTCCAAGTCTAGTAGTGCAAGTATCAGTAGCAAGCAGTAGTCGAGTTATAAAATGAAACCAGGGGGGATGGTGGAAGGGCAGGGCAGAATTAGAAGGTATTTTGTTAATATGGAAATGCTTTTATAACTAAAAGTCCATATTATCACTCAATAATGCACAGGATAATGTGTTATCACACACAGTCTTGGTTTAGTCCTGGTTTAGACCTGTTTTAGACCTGTTTTAGACCTGTTTTAGTCCTGGCTTAGTCTTGGTTTAGACCTGGTTTAGTTTTGGTTTAGTCCCGGTTTAGTCCTGGTTTAGACCCGGTTTAGATCTGGTTTAGTCTTGGCTTAGTCCTGGTTTAGACCTGGTTTAGTCCTAGTTTAGACCTGGTTTAGTCCTGGTTTAGTGCTGGTTTAGACCCGGTTTAGATCTGGTTTAGTCTTGGCTTTGTCCTGGTTTAGACCTGGTTTAGTCCTGGCTTAGTCTTGGTTTAGACCTGGTTTAGTTTTGGTTAAGTCCTGGTTTAGTCCTGGTTTAGTCCCGGTTTTGTCCTGGTTTAGACCCGGTTTAGATCTGGTTTAGTCTTGGCTTTGTCCTGGTTTAGACCTGGTTTAGTCCTGGCTTAGTCTTGGTTTAGACCTGGTTTAGTTTTGGTTAAGTCCTGGTTTAGTCCTGGTTTTGTCCTGGTTTAGACCCGGTTTAGATCTGGTTTAGTCTTGGCTTAGTCCTGGTTTAGACCTGGTTTAGTCCTGGTTTAGTGCCGGGTTAGTCCCGGAGAACAAATTCTCCTGTGTGAGATCAATAAAGTCAATCTTCTTCTTCTTATCTATGGAGATATCCTGCCACCAGGCAACAGTTTTTCAAAGTTCCACAAGATGGCGGTCGTGAGCCCCAGAGTTAACGCTCACTGCACAGTCTGCGCATGCGCCTGGCCGCCCTGGCTCTGCACTTTTGAACCGCTCTCCTCTCACGCTGATCCTCCCGCAAACACGATCCATGGCGCTCCGGGATCACTTCTGACTTATCACTCAAGGTAAGCGCGTATTTCACATGTTACTTACACCATCCCCGCCGTTTTCCAACAACAGCTCGTTATGCTTTTTCATAGACGTCTTGGTTTGTTGCTCAGTAAGTTAGCATTCATAGGCTAGCCGCTTGTGTGCTAACGTTACTTTACATAGAGTTCAGTGTGGGCAGTGGGCTAACGCTACATTACAACGGGTTCAGCCGAAATACAGGTTAACTGACTGGAAAATAAACTCAAGCTTTTATCTAACCCAGGTAAACTTAAAGTGGACTGTCCTGTACGAGAGGGACTACACAGACTGGTCCATGGCTGCTCCTGCGCTACAACAGCCCAGCTTTTTACTGGTAATTGTCCCTCTCACTTCTTTCTGTATAATTTAATGTCACTGTATCTTGCCTTAACCGTGCATTGTGTAACTTTTTGGTTGGGGGTCCGTCACCTGCTTGTTTCTATGGATATGTCATTGCTCAGCCTGGAATGTTCCACAGTATGACATTAAACAGCTCTTTACATGTATTAAATTAGTGGTGGCTTTAGTGCTCAAAAATACCTAGATAAACAGGCATTCTGGATGTGAGCGGGATCGCCTCTCCATCGATCTGACCTGTAACTTGGTCTGGTTTAGTCCATGAAGATAGAAAGATTTAATGCTATACTATGAAACATTCCAGACAAAGCAATAACATCTCCAAGCATTTGACGTACCCTCCACCACAAAAGTTACACAATGCACCTTTAAAGGAATATTAAGTTTTTTTTTTTTTTTTACAATTTTAACCTTATTTCTGTAATAAAACAAGTTGCTTTACTCACCCACAGTACTTTGGTGTCATTTGGAGCAGTTTTGTAGATGTTGTAGTTTAGCGATACCTGTTAACGTGAGTGCCCGGGGCAGGTGATTGCAGTCACCAAATAACAGAAACTTTATCAGTTTTCAAATTACAGAAGCTCAATGTCTTAGTCTACACTTTCATTTAAGTCAAAAGTGGCCTCTAATCCGAGATTTAGCCATAGTTTCGAGTAGATGAGGAGGACAGTGCGCATTCACAGCTGATTTCGCTCTCAGCTCTTGGGACCCAAACATGAAATGCAAAGCTGTAAGATGTTTGCACCATCGTGTTTGCAGTACCCACTTCAGTCAGGACGATTTTTTACCAGCAAAGGAAAAGAAAGAAGGCCAGCGGATTCAGCACACGATTCTGAGAAGTAATGCGATAACAATGGCTGTTCTCTGGTGCGCTGCTCCTAAAACTGTCTTCGCTTCATTCTTCCGTATCCATTCTGTCTCCTCATCCGTACACTCCTCTTCAGTCCTCAGTCCTCCGTAAGTCCTCTTCAGCCTCAAAGTCCGAATCTTCTGCCATGTGTCGCTCGCAACAAAAAGTTATTAGCGTCTTATCTGCAAAAAGCTGTGAATTCACACTGGCCTCCTCCTCTGCTAAATCTCGGATTAGAGGCCACTTTTGACTCAAACGAAAATGTAGACGAAGACATTGAGCTGCTGTAATTTGAAAAGTTTGTGTTATTTGGTGACTGCAATCGCCTGCTCCAAGCACTCACGTTAACGGATATCGCTAAACTACAACATCTACGGAACTGCTCCAAATGACACCAAAGTACTATGGGTGAATAAAACAACTTGTTTTATTACCGAAATAAGGTTCAGATTGTGTTGGTGGATTTCATATTTTGTCATTTGCCTGTTTATTTTTAGGTATGATGGGAACGTGAAGATTAAACTGACTAATTCAGGGATGAAAGAGTTCAGTTTTTTAGCGGATCTCCGCTTTTTTTTCAGCCGCGGGGTAATTTTAAAAAATTTTTAAAATATCTGTGCAAATTCGTTGAGAAAGATTTTGGGTGTATATGTATAGTTGTGTTTAGGGTCGCCAACCGTCCCTTGAAAAACAGAATCGTCCTGTATTCAGAACAAAAGTACGTGTATCTCGTATTAAACTTCGTATTATAAACTGCGCGAGCCCGTGTCTGGAGCCGCGGACCGAGCGAGTGAGCGCAGCTCTCGCAACAGCGTGTACCATTGTGTGTACACAGGTTAAACTTTATAAAACATCCTATACCTCATCCTACCTGCCCGTGCCTCACTTAACGCGTCGCTCCTCGCTTTTTTACCTGCGCCTTTTAGCGTGCATAAGCTCCTCCTCAATGCGGCCTGATTAGTGCGAAGCAAAAACAAATCCAATATATACTACTAGTAGGCCTACCAGTTAATAAAATGTTTTTTTTTGTACTTTTATGTACAGTTTTACTTTATTGCTAACATATAGCATATAGAAATCCAAATTTCAGAAATGACTTTCTGCTTTTTTCATGATTGGCCACTTTCATCCCTGCTAATTGAACAAACTGACTAACCTGTAACTTGTGTCTTTTTAGGCCAATCTAAAGGCAGACTCTACAATTAAACCTCTTCTGCATCGCTGCCAAGATCTGGTGAAAATAATTGATGAGTATCCTGCAAAGGTAACACAATCTGAATCTTCTACACAGAAGATCTATGTGATATAGAGCTGGTGTTAGAGATAGACTAATATACCTGTTGGCCAGTATATAAGGCTGATATTTGCACTTTTTAGGGTATCTAGTTTATTGGACTTTAATCTCCAGCAGATGCCGATATTTAGTTTGGGTCAACCATTTGCTTAAAACGGTTGTATAATGCTTCGTTTGATTTTATTGCTAAGAGGTCGCTGCACAAAAGGTGACTACAATGCAATCTTGTACAATTTGTAGTAAAACAGGGTAGAAGATACATTAAATTATATATTTGGGCAATAAATATCAAAGTTTGCACTAAATATCAGCCAAAAACACCACCCTCAGTTTCTCCATATTCTAAAATATCGGTATTGGATATGAAAAAACCTTTATCAGTCGATCTTTAGTTAGTGTGGTTTTATTTGTGCAAAATACTGTTGCTCATTGCATCTTAAATACTTTGAAAACACAACTATCAACTTTAAAATGCATTAGTTTAAGTAATGGTTAATTTGTGCAATATTATATACTTATCATAATTAATAAGCTGTATTCACTGATCTTATAAACATTTCTTTGTTAAATTGTACTATGAAGAGATTAAATTTTACTTTATATGATGACGCTATTGTCCATTGATGTTCTGGCATTCAGTTGTTCATTGTGTAGCCTGTAAACATGAGTACAGCTGTTGGGATTGCACACTTTGAGACAGCATATTTCTCTTGGGTATTTTGAGCTTGTAACATGTGTTAAGTTGAGGTAATTGGACTTAAACTGTCCGGGGACTAAACACCTAGAGATGTGGGGCTTGTATGTGACATTGGAAGTGCATTTAACTGACTAAATTAGATTAAGTTTAGTTACAGCTGTTGTGGCGTTGTCTCTACTGTAGTAATTCAAAGGTCGAGGGTGCAAAAGTAAAATTGATTTGTACCCATACTGGTATAGTCCAGGTTTAGTTCTTGGCAAGTCCCAACCTTGATGTGGTGTCTATGCAAATGTGAATGCAGTTATTGTGTTCAAACCGTAAACATGAGATGCGTTTCCAAAACACATGTGAAATATTGATAATAATGTCTGCATAGGTGATCATTTTATAATTATTTTAATGTATTATTATTTTTATTCCATCTTTTTTAAATTATGTAAGCCTTGATATTCCTTGTATTGTGACTTGGACTTAGACAAACTTATTGATCCACAAGGGAAATTGATGAAAATGATGTGTAGTAAATGTTTTACCTAGGCATAGTTCTCAAGACATTCATTATAAGTAAAAAGAAAAGGTACACATTTTAGTAACATAATGCTTCAATATTTGCATAAATATGATCTCTACTCCCTGTTATTTTTACACGAGAGCTGCAAAAATGTACTTTTGGGAGCTTTTAACCACGGTATAAATGTTTTCCTTGTCATTTTCCCACTAAAAGTTGTGTTTAGACTGATTTATTCTTGTACATAATCTTTATTCTCCACCATTCAAGACACCGTTGCTCTGAAAATTTCCGTTTTTCCCAACAAAATCAGCCAAAATTTCTATTTCAGCAAATTTTTTCTGTTTAAATTTATATGGGATAACAGCAAATAGGAAATGTATGAATCCCTGCATATAACCAACTTTTTTTTATTTATTTATTTTTTTTACATATAAATTCTCTCTACATCTTACAAGTGTAGTCCTGTAAGTACAGTTTCGGTCAAATAAATAGATGTGTAATAGTTTTGAGAACTTTTGCCACGTCCCCGTTTTAGTCAAATAATTGAGCAATAGAACATGTTCTTAGTTGACCAAGAATTTTCACTTATTAAATTGTTTTCTTTATATTTACTTTTAGGAGTTGCATTTGATTTTCCCATGGCTGGTGGAGACGGTGTTCGGGAGTTTGGACGGCATCATCACAGGCTGGAACTTGAGACTGCTTCACTCCAGGAGCCCTGAATACAACATAGTCATGGAGTTTTTAAACCCCAGGTTCTTTATTATTCATTATTTATGTATTGATATTACGTTGTCTAGAGTCTGTCTTTAATGAGACTCTAATAAGTGTCTTCATTTATTCTTCATTTTTAGTGGCCCAATGATGAAGCTGGTTTATAAACTTCAAGCAGAGGAGTACAAATATGAAATACCAGTAAACTATCTCCCAGTAAGTCGTTTTAACCCTGTTTATCACAAGTATATTTCCCTATAATAAAATTTAAAGTTGGATGTTTTTGAGGTCCACCACCTGTTTGTATTCATAGAAAACTGCACATATTTACTGTTTTTATTTTATCATTTTATTTAACATGACTTTGATTTATTTTCTACTTTAGGGTCCTGTCAAAGCCTCCATCCAACAAGGAGTGCTCCCCGACTGCCCCCTTTTTCACAACAAGCTGCAGTTTCCTCTGTCTGGCCTCCTCACTCTCAACTTCAGTATCCTTCACTGTTCAAAAGAACTTTAAAAGTAATAAAAAACAAATCTTATGTGGTGCCAAGGTTACGATGAATACATTTTACTGTGATGTGATTATCCTTAATGTTTATCAGATCCATTTGAATACTACATGTTTAATTTTGCATACTGTCTCCTTATGCCAAAGGTGAGTAGGCTCATGTAGTATTTTAAACCTTAAGAAGCTTTAAGATTGTTAAAAAATAAACAATATTGTTCACTTTTCTTAGATATCTCCTCCAGGCTTCCATACCAACACTGCAGACACGGCCTACTTTGTGTTGGTCGACATTTACCTCAAATATTTTCTGCCCAGTGAAGGAAATGTGCCTCCTTCTCCCTTTTCAGACTCCAGGGGCTCAGTCACTGCCCCATCTCCGAGGTATTTATATAGTAAATATGTAAGCAGGTGTGAAAAAAATACAGTCATTATTTGCAGGAGACTTACATGTTGGTAAACCTGTAGTGAAGATACTCAGCTAATCTTGTGGCTTTGAAAACATGAATCTCAAATAGTAATTAGTATTAGTAATTAATAATTGCATTATTTTATTTTTTTTGCTGCTGCTCTCAGGTTTCTCATTTTGGCCTTACAATGTTTGTATTAACGTGCTCTACATGATCCTGGTGTTTTTATTTCGCTATTTTGTCCTAAATCAGTTCCCATTCCTAATATAGAACTTGGCTTGAAATTTGCTCCTATAACTGCTAGCCTCTGTGAGCTTCATTTGACTTGAACACTATGGGTGACACCACACTCCCTTAGTCCACTTCTTTATAAAGTCTTCGGTAGCAATTATAAACTTGTATTGATTTTTGGTGCTAAATTTGTCAACAACGTTCATGCTTAGTTGTTATTTCTTGATTCCAGCCGCTCCTCTGCTGTGTCGCTGTCTGGTTATGGCGTCCACAGTCCCAGTCTCCTCAAGCACCACATTTTCCACCAGCCCACAGTGAACGCAGATCCAGCCGCTCAGGAGATCTGGAGGACCGAGGCTCTGCTACAGGTCAGATCACTGCCACAAGCTTTATAAATGACATTCATGGTTTAAAGGTCCCATGGCATGAAATTTTCACTTTCTGAGGTTTTTGAATGTTAATGTGAGCTCCCCCTACCCCCCCCCCCCCCCCCCATGGTTAAAAGTTGCAAAATGTCTAAACTGACCATTTGCGGTCCTTTTCTGAGTTAGAAAAAAACACAGCTCAAACGGGCGATTCTCAACAAGGCACCTTATTGACGTCAGATCGAAAAATGCAGCTCCACCCCCCGTCTGTGTCTACTCAGCGTCTCTGTAAATCACTCCCAGAGAGTTTGGACCGCGAATGCGCTAGGCAATGCGAAGTGCGTTTTTTTTTTTATTTGCCTGGAGGCACGTCAGAGTGTTTCTAGGCTCGGAAGTCCTTTATCTGAGCCTCTGGACCTTTGAACAGCAGTGGTTTAATTTTATTTTCTGTGGAAATGTGTTTATTTTTTAATGGAACGCTTCTCTTCTCCGCGCAAAAACGCGGAAATGGATCAGAGCGGACAGCTGAGAGCTGAGAGCTGAGAGTTTGGCCATGCCCCCACCCTCTACTATAGGCCATCTCTGTCCTCCTCATTTGCATTCAAGCAACAACTCCCATAATGGCCTGTTCAGAGAGAGAAAAATTACTCTTTCTCATCTTATCTCTGTTTCTCATGCACTGAGTCTTGATTTTGAAGAAGGATTCATTTACAGTATTTAGGGAACCATTACAGAGCCATATAAAAGCATCAAGAAGTGCCATGTCATGGGACCTTTAAAACTCAATTATTCGTGATGCATGTTTTAGGCTACATTTCTTAACCTAATTGTAATTGGGATGTTGGAAATAAAATACTTTTGGAAATGCTTCATTCTCACTTGAATTTATATCTATTGTAATGACATTTATGAGTTAGACTTTCTCGTGTATTACTGTGTGTGGCCCTTCCAGTCCTGTAGTTACATTGTTAAGAGTTGTTTTTCTCCCAGATGTTTGTGGAGGTTTGGCTGCATCACTACTCTTTGGAAATGTACCAGAAGCTCCAGTCTCCTCAGGTTAAGGTAACATTGTTATATTGCCCCATAGCACCCCTCCCTCCCCCTTCACTCGCACTATCCGCACACAGCTGGCTGTGGCTGGACACCCCCCATACCCCCACACGCCTTCAAATCCTGCAATGAGCAGCACCTTCTTTTGGTTCTCCAGAAATCTATGTTCCTCACCGTTTAAGTTTTACATAGTGTTATTTTCAAGATTTATATAGTGCATGGTCCAAGTAACTATAGCAGAGATACTCTCCCCTCTCAGTGGTTTGTGCAAATACATATCAGCAGACCAAGGCAAGTGAAGGATTTAGGATTATTTCATTTTTTTTTTATTGTAGTAGCAAAGACTTGGATTCATATCGCAGCAAATCACAGCAAATCACAGCTCCCCCTTGTGGGCAAAATTCAATGAAAACAAACCCCTTGTAAGGCTGTATTTCGCCCACAGGCCCCGCTTTGGGAATGCTATACTATAGATATAACTATAGCTTCTTTATTCAGCTTGGATAGTCATTGTGGTTGACAGGAGACTCCAATAGTTACACCTTTTTATTACTTTTATATATATAATATGAATATTATTCATGTTTTCTATTGCTAACTTCACACTGTAAGCAATTTCTGGTTGCGTACTAAAACAAATTTAAAATATTCTTTTGAGTTTTCACTTTAGTAACGTCAAACAAAACAAACAGGGCAGAACTACAAATATCAAAAACTACAAATCTTGTGATCCATATGATGCACTGACTTTGAGCCACTGCTGTGTCAGTCAGTAGTTTTAAATATTAAACTTCAAGTGAAATAAGGCGGTGTATGTTACAGCGTACACTACAGCATGTAGTTCTATTGCTGTTACAGTGTGAATGGAGTTTGGAAAGTATTCTGTTTATTTGTATCTGTTCTAAAGATATTATTTTAATTAAGATTTTTGTTTTTATTATAAATTGTGCTTTTGCTTTATTTCCTCTGGTTTCTTGCATGTTGAAGTGTGATAGTGTTTGGGTTGCATGTAAGACTACAACATAAAGTTAAACACACATTTTGTTTGACTATATGTTGTATAATGGTTGAACTTTCTTTTTTCTAATTTATTGCACTTTTTTTTTTTTTTTTTTTTAATTGAACCGACCTGTTCTTTGTCCTGCATGTCAACAAGTGATTTTCTCAAAATGTTTCATGCTATTGACTGTTTTTGTGTTTAATGTGAACTTAAGTTTAGTGATTCTAAATGTTGATGTTGAACCATTTTAAATGAGCACAGAGGCACTGGATGCATACAGCTTTCCTAAAGTAATATTGTAAATCATACCTGTGCTCCAGAAAATGGGCAACTTTAAGTTCACTAGAAAATGTAAATGTAATATAAGGAGAAATAGAGATGGGAATTATACATTTGTGTCTAGTCTAATCTAAAGGGTGTAGTTATTGTAAACCTTTGTTTTACATTTCCTGACCACCATTCTAAATTGGATTCTTCTTCAAGAAAAAGGTGAATCAGTCCAGTTATATTCAGTGTTCGTAGTCTTCTCTCGTCATTAATGTAACATTAGCTTTAGATCATTTGAGATGATTCCCATCCCTAGAGCAAGGGCAGGTCTGTCTGTGTCAGTGAAAGTGTCTGGTTCCCACAGTCATGTGTTCTTTTGTCTCCCCCTGTGTCTGTCCTCTTGAACATGTGGATACTTCTCGCACTTCTCTGTGCCCCCGTTTCTCCTGTTCTTCACTGATGCTCCTTGGCACTTTGTCCACTCTTCCTCCCCTTCTTCCTCACTGGTCCCTCCCTGTCCCTCTCTCTCCCTCCTGGTGGTTTTGCGTGAACAGCTGGCCCTGCTGCAGTATCGCCTCAGTATGTCCAGCATGCCGTACCAATCCCACGCCCCACCAGGCTCTGGGACACTCCACACCTACCAAGTACTTTTACCTTTTCATTCACCCCTGGCCCTCTGGGGCCTCCTGGAGGTAAACCAAGTCTCTGAGTTCACACTCGAGGATACTTCTCTATGGTCCAAGTCACCGCCTCAAAACAAAACAGGGTTTTGTCTTTGACGGCAGACAACACAACAAAAGCTTAGGTGTAATTGGCTTAGAGGCTTCTCAACTAAGATGATTTGTGTTGTAGTATTTTTACAACAGGACTATTGCATTAAACATAACAGAAAATTTTATCCTGTACTAATTTTGTTCTTGGACATATTGAATGAGAAGTATTCTTGTGCGAATGGTGAATGCAGGAATGAAGCTTTGAGGTTCACTGTTTTGCTGTGGTTATTTCAAAATAGATTTTTAATGCATGCTCTTAACTGGGTTTAATGTGCTTTGTTGCTGTAACGAATTGTGTGATTTCTATTGACCTTTGCATGAAGCTAACCAGAACGTGCTGCTTCACTTGAAACTTTGAGCATTAAAATAGGCAATATGCACAAATGAACAGAAGAGGCTGACATTTCCAGGCTGTAATTATTGTTACTGTTATACATATCATAGAGCAACAATGTTTCAGTATTTTTTTATTTTTAACAAAATTAATGTTAATGATGTAGGCCCAGTTTCTAATGAATGATGCAGTATTGCATTTTAAAAACAAAGTACATGTATTGCTATTGTTCTTAATGTAAACTTATCATCTTTAGTGCCCATAATCATGGACATTGTTGCTCTGTTAAATTTTCTAAGCTTCTGGTGGTTATCTGGCTGATTGTTGGAATGGGAAGCGCATTATCACTGGCTGCTTTACAAATGAATCCTTAGCCGCACTGTCTGAACTGTACCCCGGGGGCGCTGTGTGGCTGGTGTCTTCCACAGGAGCCCTTCAGTCCCACAGAGGAACACGTGCTGGTGGTCCGACTCCTGGTCAAACATCTCCACGCCTTCTCCAACAGCCTCAAGCCAGAGCAGCTGTCCTCCTCTCCTCCCACCCACTCCCACACCCACGCCAGCCCTCTAGAGGAGTTCAAAAGGTCAGAATCAACATCATTATCCACTATAAGCAATTGTTTTGTTTTCGCTTGTGTTTTTACATGTTTGATTTATTACAGGGTGGTGATACAGCGATTTGTTCAGCAGAAGCTCTATCTGTTTCTCCAGCACTGCTTTGGGCACTGGCCTCTGGATGCTTCCTTCAGAGCAGTAAGTGAGACTGTCAAGGTTAACATCAAGTTATTCTCCAAAAAAGTGCTTATCTGTCTGTCACATCAACTTTTATTAGGGGACAAGCACTGTAGGTGCTAGGCACCCTATAGTGTTTGTGCGACGTTGCCTAGCGACGTTGCCTAGCGACGTTGCCTAGCGACGTTGCCTAGCGACGTTGCCTAGCGACGTTGCCTAGCGACGTTGCCTAGCGACGTTGCCTAGCGACGTTGCCTAGCGACGTTGCCTAGCAACCCTTTGATCTTTCCTTTGATGTGTCTGGTCTCCTGATTCTTATTATTTTATATTCTTTTCACCATGGGAGTCTATGGCAACCGCTAGAACCGTCTGGTAAAAAGTTGTGAAATTTTGCATGCACATTCCAGCCAGTCTCCTCATTACCCACAGTGATTTATAGCCCCCCAGCCCCAACCGTCTAGTGCCACCAGCAGGTCAAATTTGCAGGAATTTTCAGGAATTGCCTAGCAACACACCTAGCAACCGGTCTGTCTTTGATGTGTCTTTGATCTGTTAGACCCTGTCAGACTCTGTTAGACCCTGTCAGACTCTGTTAGACCCTGTCAGACTCTGTTAGACCCTATCAGACCTTGTTAGACCCTGTTAAACCTTGTTTTTGAGTCTGACAGGGTCTAACTACCCTGTTGGACCCTGTCAGACTCTGTTGGACCCTGTCAGACTCTGTTGGACCCTGTCAGACTCTGTTGGACCCTGTCAGACTCTGTTGGACCCTGTCAGACTCTGTTGGACCCTGTCAGACTCTGTTGGACCCTGTCAGACTATGTTAGACCGTCAGACTCTGTTAGACCCTGTCAGACCCTGTCAGATTCTATGTAAACCCCAGCACCTGCAACAAGGTTATTATAGTTTATGAAAACTGTCAGACCCTGTCAGACCCTGCATGTGGCCTACATGCTGAGGCACCTTTGGTGCTTGGCCCCACATTGCTGCTTGCTGCTATATTTATCCATAAAGTTTGATTTAAGACAGCAGGTATTATAAGAGGAATAGTAATCTAAGTGAATTGTCAAGTAATGGTTAGTCGTAAAATGATTAGGTTTCTTGTCACAATCATTTTAACTCTTAAAATTTGATATTGTGACATCCCTAGCAGTATGTAGCAATAGCCTTTAATATGAGTTCCAGCTAGGACTCAAGTTTTCTGAGACAAAAGAAACCTCATATGGACGAAACCTGTTTACCTGTATGTCTATTTATTGTTGATGTCTGTGTGTGTGTGCATGTTTTTAATTTAAATTGCACATTTGGTGTCTGATGAAACGCAATTTCAGTCCTCTGTGTCACATAAAGAATTGACAATAAAGTACACTTTGACTTTGAAACATGGACTCCTGACCTGGTACTGTGGCAGCGCAGGGCTCCACAATGACCACAAGGGGGCAGTATGGGTGCATAGATTTAAGATGAATACTGTTGAGCAATCGAGTTACCGGTAAATGTTTTTTATATTTTGGATTTTAAAGGTGCACTGTCTGTCGCCTTGTTTCTGTGGATATGTCATGGCTCTGCTAAAAATGTTCCACAATATGACATTAAACAGATCCACCTTACAGTTATTCAATTACAGATGGTTTTATTGCTCAGAAACGCCTACAAAACCAATCTGACTGTGAGCGGATTGCCTCTCCACAGATCTGACCTGTAACTTGGTCTGGTTTGGGCTCCATGATGATTGCAAGGTTTAATGCCATGCTGTGAAACATTCCAGACAAAACAATAACGCATGCATAAAGAAAACCACTTGAGGGACCAGAAAAGTTACACAATGCACCTTTAAGACCAGCTTCTCATTAGCCCCAAGGTCAAGTAATCGAAATACTTTGCCGTATAAAGTAGTTTGAAAAACAGTACAAATAAAAAATATAAAAAGTTTGTATTAAACCTTGTCTGTTATACTTGAATCCACTTTGAATATTTAACTATTCAGTTATATTTAGCTCTTTTAATACATCAGAGAGTATAAGAAATTGTTGGAAAATTGTAAAATAATAGTTCAGATTTGTCTGTTTTTATTTGCATAAAAAAGTGTATCTTTGCATTTCTCCTAGATTTTGGAAACTTGGTTGAGTTATATCCAACCCTGGAGATACACAGGGGAGAAGGTTGCCACTCCACAGGACCAGAACAGGACCGTGCCCGAGAAATGGTGAGCGCACATTTTTATTTACATAATTTTAGGCAGGCTTTAAAGAAAAAGAAGATCTGTGCCTTCTCTTTAAAGGTCCCATGGCATGAAATTTTCACTTTGAGGTTTTTGAACGTTAATGTGAGCTCCCCTACCCTGTTTAGGGCCCCACCATGGCTAAAAGTTACGAAATGTGTAAACTGAGCATTTGCGATCCTTTTCTGCGTTTGAAAAAAAGACAGCCCAAATGGGCGATTCTGAACAAGGGAAATTTCTGACGTCACACTCACGGAAAGGTTTCTTCCCCCTGTCTGGATGTCCACCCACCGTCTCTGGAAATCAAGCCGAGACTTTGGACCCCAAACATCACAGACCCCGTGATGCGTTTTTTTTTATCAGAGTCTCCGAACGTCTGAAACAGCAGTGGTTTAATTTTTTTTTTTTTCTGTGGAAATTGTGTTTTTTTTCCGATGGAGCGCTTCTCATATCACAGCGCACCGCTAAACGAGGAAAAAGCGGCGTATTGGCCACACCCCCACCCGCTGCACTGGCCTGTCTCTGTCCTCCTCATTTGCATTCAAGCAACAACGCCCAGAATAAAGCGTTTTAGAGACATATTTAGCCTCATGAAGACAGTCAGAGTCATATCTCATGCATTGAGGCTTGATTTTGAAGAAGGATTCATTTACAGTATTAGGGAACCATTAAGGCGCCATATAAAAGCATCAAGAAGTACCATGTCATGGGATCTTTAAATAAAGCTAAATAAACCTGCAAAACTCTACTCGGTTACTAGCTTATGTTCAGTGTTTTTTGACTGATTCTGACTGTTTTTCTTTCAGGGAGCCTTTTGTCCAGGAGAATCTGCTGGTGTACACTAAACTTTTCCAGGTGTTTCTTAACCGGGCGTTGAGAACCGATCTGGTCAACGCCAAAAACGCTCTGATGGTGTTTCGAGTGGCCAAAGTCTTCTCTCAAACCAATCTTCCAGAGATGATCCAGAAAGGTACATTTCCAGAAGCTTCTGCTAAACCCATGAAGATATTTCACTGAGGCCTTGAAAAAATACCAAAACATGAGCAGTAGCACCAAAAGCTGGACCTGTTTCCATAATTACTTTTATCTAATTTACCACTAAGACAATATTGAATGCTTATTCAATATTGTCTTAGTGGTATAAATTAGTTTTGAATTCAAAAATGTTTTGTGATATAAAAATTCATTTTATTAGACTTGAACTTGGACAAACTTAATTAATCCACAATGGAAATTATTTGGACACGTGTCATAATATAACATATAATATATACATGTTATAATATTACAATAAAGAGCAAAAATATGAATGGTAATAATAAATTCAAAATAAGCAGCAAAAATAATGAGATACAGTGGTCCCTCGCTCTATTGCGGTTCACTTTTCGCGGCCTCGCCGTTTTGCGGATTTTTAAAATTTATTTCTTCATTTTATTTTTATAGTGTATCAACATTGTGTTCTGTGTCCTGATTGGCTTCTCCTCCGTGCCGTGTCTCCCGTACAGTACAGAATGTGTTCAGTTTGCAGAAGTCCAGACCGGGACTAAAACATGAGGACCAGACTGGGACTAGACCGGGACTAGACCAGGTCTAGACCAGGTCTAGACCAGGTCTAGACCAGGTCTAAACCAGGACTAAACCAGGACTAAACCAGGACTAGACCAGGACTAGACCAGGACTAGACCAGGTCTAAACCAGGTCTAAACCAGGTCTAAACCAGGACTAAACCAGATTTAAACTAGGATTAAACCACCGCATTTGAAACTAGGATTAAACCACCACATTTGCCTTGTTTCGTGCGGCTCTTGTGTGTGTTCACTTCGACTGCGTCGTTGGACGCGGTCCCGAGGGGGAGGCACGGTCCGGGCGCTGCCAGCCTCGGTCTCGTGCTCGCAGCCCCGGGTGGGACGCACGGCCTCGCGTTGGTCATGCTGCTCACGGATTTGCCCCCCACGCTTCACTATTAATACATTTTGTTGAAAATCTTGAGTGTTTAAACAAGAGAGAAATGTGAGAAAATGTTAATACCAGTCTGAGAAAAGTGTATAATGTGTGTGGTGAGGCGTTTACAGCCTTAAAACATGTATAATAATTGTAAAATATAAAGTTGTCCTACTTGGCGGATTTCACTTATTATGGGTTATTTGTGGAACCTGTATTGGTGTCTCACACAATTTAAGTGTTTGAACAATGGTGAGCATGATTTAAAAGAAACTGGTCCAATATGATATGAAAAACAAAATTATGTAAAATATACCAAAAAATACTATATATAGCAGCTCACAATACTGATATCGAATCACCAAATTTGGCACACCTATCAAAATGTTTTCACTATGCAGTTGAAGTATGAATGATCCTCGAGGTACACCACATTCAATATACAATCATAACTTTATTTAAAACATGTCTTTAGGAGAGCAGTTATTCCTGGAGCCTGAGCACGTCCTCCACCACCGGCAGCATCGTGGTGGATACCTCACTCCAGGCCAAGGAGGAAGCTTCTTGTCGTCACGGCATCGAGTGGTAACGGACACCGTGTTCAAGGTGAAGAGTCACGTCTACTCCATAGAGGGCCAGGACTGTCAGTACAAGCAGATGTTTGGGACTGAACTCAGAGGACCAGTAAGTCGTGTCTCTTTTGTGAGAACATGTACAGTAAGGCATATCTCCTTTTTGTGATCATCTCTGTGATCCTTAACTCCTTCAGCTGTTTGAACAATTGGAAGTGACAGCAGTTCCTACAAACTAGACCAATTTAAATTTACTGATTTATTTTAAACAAATTGATAATTTATTCCTCATATTTTTTTTAAAGGTGCACTAACCTTTCTGGTTGCAGTCTTGATGAAGCCAAAAGTGTGAACTGAACCACACAGTTTATTTTTAGTTATTATAAATCATTTTAAAATCTCATCTTCTCATCCTGCCCCTAGTATCTAGTGATCATGAATTATTTTATTGCTCAAAAATGCCCTGAAGACATTCAATCTCACTGAGTGGAGTCACCTCCCCACAGTTCTAATTTTGTACTGTAACTCGTTCTGGAGGAGCCACCTGTGTCTTGGCAATAACATCTCACTGGAGACAATCGGATGGCAAAGCCTCTACCAGAAGTGTGCATCTTTTAACAGAAAGAGAAATTGACTAATGTCTTACGAATGATTATCTTGGCAATTAAATCCATAAGTGTCTGTGTTTGTCACAAGACAAAAGGGATAATATAACAATTGCCACATTATCATAATGTCCAGGTGCTGCCATTGGTCTTTATATTGTGTCTAAATAGTTTGACCTTGTGTTGTAGTAAAAATGTTGTGTTCCAGATAATGAAGTTAATTCAGCAGATAGCCCAGGCCAGACAGACGGCCAAAAGAATATCAGACCACTCCAGTGAAATGGCCGCCAACAACTCTTTCCTGTCCTGGTTTGGTCTGGGAGCGCCCGTTCAGAACACCATGTTTAATGGGACAGAGCCGGAGGAGAGCGGAGAGTGTCTGAAGAAAACTCACGACCTCCTGGACAAAGCTCTGGAGTTCCTCTGTTACATCTTTAAGGTAAGAGAAGAGAGCAATGCACAATATGCCACAATTATTAAAGGTGGAGGGTCTGTCACCTGCAATGTTCCACGGTACGACTTTAAACACATCCATCTGGCATTTGTTCATTATGGGTGTTTCTACTGTTCAAAAATATAATTCTCTCTGAATAGATCTGACCTGTAATGTAACCTATAGTTGTCTCCCTTGAGATGGATAGGTTTAATCTTTACCGTGGAACATTCTCGACAAAGCAGGAACATCTCTGTGAAGACAAGCAGTTGGCAGACCTTCATGAGAAAGTTACAAAGTTACACAGTGCACCTTTTTTTTTTTTTAGATAATAGATGCTCTCTGCAAAATATCCTGTATTTTTTACCAGTACAAAGATGTTCTGAAATGAAAATGTAAATGAAATGTAGGATTCTTGTATTCGTTATATTTCAGTCTTCTCTCAAATGCTGGGGTTGTACAATGTGCAAGCTCCAACAGAATCCTACTTTTTAAACGTGTACCACAAATCTATGGCAATTAAAAAAATAAATAAAATGATAATCCAAAATTTTGTAGCAATGTAAGCTAGTGAGAGTTTTTTTTTTTTTCAGATTTCATTATGTATAAGGCAAGGCAAATTTATTTGTATTGCTCAGTCATACATAAAGTAATTCAAAGTGGTTTACAGAATAAGAAGGACATTAAAATCACAATACAAACAAATTAAAACATAAATAATCATAAAATGAACATTAAAGGAAAAGTAACTTTTTTTTACAATTTGAGCCTTATTTCGGTAATGAAACAAGTTGTTTTACTCAGCCATAGCACTTTGGTGTCATATGGAGCACTTCCAGAGATGTTTTAGATTTGCGTTAGCCTAACGCGACTTCTAGCCATAGCTAGAAGCTGTAATAGAGCATGTAATGTGCCCCGTGCGGTCTCCAAATAAGACACTCGATAAGAAGCTCGATGTCTTAGTCTTCGATTTTGTTTGAGTCAAAAGTGGCCTGTAATCCGAGATTTAGCCATAGTTTACAGCTTTGCGTTTCATGTTTGGGTCCCGGGAGCTGAGAGCACAGTCCGCACATGCGCACTGGCGTCCTCATCTACTCGAAACTATGGCTAAATCTCGGATTACAGGCCACTTTTGACCAAACGAAATCGTAGACTAAGACATCGAGCTTCTATGATTTGAAAAGTGCTAAAGTTTGTGTTATTTGGAGACCGCAAACATGTGCCCCGAGAACTCACATTATGGAGATCGCAAATCTAAAACGTCTCCGGAAGTGCTCCATATGACACCAAAGTGCTATGGGTGAGTAAAACAACTTGTTTTATAACCGAAATAAGGCTCAGATTGTAAAAAACGTTACTTTTCCTTTAAGAGGGAAGAGAGAAGAGTGCGGAATAAAAACCATTGCACAGTCATGCACAGCTAAACAGAACTGAAAATTCAGTATCGCATAATGGGTCAAATAAGGCTTTTTTCTAAAAGTATTGCCATAATTTTGTGCATTTATTCTTGTCATTATTCTGTACAGTTGAATCAAGGGCAGCTGACCCAGTTGATGTCAAACCTGGGTTCTTTTGAGGAGGAAGCAAACGCCAAACAGCTCCCAGACTGCATACAGGGAGAGAACGGACTGATCCTGACTGATATAGGACGAATGCAGGTTAGCCTTTTATTCGTTATTGTATATTGAATATTATTGTGTATGTGTGAAATTTAAATTTCTGTCTGGTTTGTAGATTATAAACGGCCTGCGGAGATTCGACATCCAGTATCAGGGAGATCCAGAGCTGCAGCCCATCAGGAGTTATGAGAACGCAGCTCTGGTCCGCCTTTTCTACCGGCTCTCCACCTCCATCAATGAAAGGGTGGGGTTTTATATTTCAGTAAAGGCTAAATGAACATGAACATGAACATTATTAAATAAACACAGCCCTCCTTTTCACATCAAGGAATTCACTGCATCATAATGACATAATTCTCTTATTTTATACCTGCTTGGTACTTCAGTGTTTTGGTGACTCTTTGTTTACATAAAAACATAATTACAAAACTAAAACACTGATAAAATGTTATTCAAATAATGGTGTTGCTCTCTGATGAAAATGGTCAACTTAAGATTATTTCATTCATATTTCTCTATTCTACAGTTTGGAGCCCACATGAACGCCCTCTGCTCTCGATCGGACTTCCTCGGTCGCTTGGGACGCCACTATCTGACCGACTCCCAAACCTCCATGAGAATAAGGCACAGTCCAGTCAGCCAGCGGACTCTGGACCGGCCACGCCATCCCAGACTCAGCCTACGACCGCTGGCGAGCTACAGGACGCTGCTGATGCTAATGCTACTCTACATGTTCGGGGCCCTGCTTTCGTTCGGACCAGTGTCTAGCACGCTGCTCATTATCAGCGGGGCTTTTCTCTATGGACTCTTCATGACGTTGTTTGGGGACAAATTAAAAACTCACTAGCATAAATAAGGACTGCACAGTATAACCATTTGAGAAGTATTATGCTAAGTCTGTATTTACTTTTTTAAAAACATGGCTCATAGTGTTATTTGGACATTTTTATTCAAACTGGTTTATTACGTGTTGATTGCTGATGATAAATGGAAATGTTTATACTGTAGAAAGGAAAAATGAGCACCCTATGAGAATATTTACTAGTTCTATGTTTATATCTTTGCTTTATACAGATATTTTAGTTTTCTGAACACATGATTCTGACATGGCTTTGAACATACGTTCACCTCCCTTTACAAATATAGTATTGATGATAGTTCATTGGTATTGTAAAATTGTAAAATCCTGCTGGCAGTTTTTGGTTTTGGCTCTTTGTCTATATCGGTCTGATTTTTCATGCAGACCAAATTTGAAAAAGTGCATTTTGTTCAAAATGCCAAATAAACAATTTGCACTTGTTTATAACTTTTGTCATTCATAACCAAATATCGATTCTAATTCCCTGTCACCTAAAGCAGAATTGGAAGAAGCCAATAGCTTCACATCAATATGTCCATTTTAAATGATCTGGAGTCTTTCTGAATAATCCCGGGAATATTTGCTTGCCCTTTGACAGTTTATGGATGTTCTTATGAAGTTTAGTAGTTAAAAACATACAAGTTTCTTTTCGGAAAGAATGATTACCAGAATAAATACGTTTTGAGAATGAGCAATACTCTTTCTGGAGGCTGTGGGATGGATTCCTGGAATGGCCTTAATGTCCCGACCTTCATATTCTATATTGACTTGGGCTCGTCTCACTTTCCCCCAGGTTCAAAATCCTTTAGATGAGAACAGAGTGAATGCTGAGAATGTGTCCACTGTCCACGGTGTAAATGATAGAGTAAATTAAATACATTATAGCCTAATTGAGATTTGGTCTTTTAACTTATTTGCAGTTACATTCATTGAAAAGCCATTTGTAAACCAAACAAAGTTGTCAGCCACAGCACACGTATCCAATTTGGACACATGGAGAAAACATGAGATTACAATCAGTTCACATAAAACAATTACAATTTATGTTTATACTGAACACCAATTACAAACTTTTTACATAGAACTACAATTACAATCTATGTTTACAAAGAACAGTAATTACAAACTGTTAACATAGAACTACAATTACAGGATTCATAACAAACAATAACCTTTCACAAAGAAAAAAGTGCATAGGATTTTTAAAAATGATGTATTTATTTATTTTATTTATTAATTAATAAAATATTAATTAATAATAATCGATTTTTGGCATCAAGAATCGATGCAGTATATTGTGAAAGTTAGTATCGCGATGCATTGTCATTCTGTCATTGTGCATTCTGAACACTAATTAAAAACTTTACATAAAACTACAATTACAATCTGTGTTTACAAAGAACTACAAGTCCCACGATTTTTTTTTTTTGTTCTGCGTCATCAACCTGCGACTCAAACAGTGACGTAGATCTCCGCCGCCGGGAGAAGTTTGAAAATAAACGTGAAACTTTTCCACCTGAAACGTTTCCCGTCATCTTTTATGTTTTTGAGCATATTTTTGCGCCGTAACTTTATTTTTCCACATACGACAATAGCAGACATCCTTTGAAGAGAAAGAAAAGTCGTTATCGGGTGAGTAAATGTCACTTTTAGACAGAGTTAGCTCCAATTTGCGCTGGGGGGACATGAGGCAGAGCTGTCAACACGCTTCAGGACCGCTATCTGTGACACAAACAACTACACTCCCGGGTTAGGACGGACTTTTATCACGAAACTGAGCTGATAAACCCCCACAGAACCAGTCTGGGTTAGTCTGCCGAGCTGTACGAAGTGTAGTCTCGGTGTTTAGACAGAGACAGAGCTGCTGTGTGCTGTCCAGCTGTCACAGAGGACACCTGTCTGTCTCAACACAAAAGTCCTTTTCTTTTCTAAGTCCACGGCGAGCATGAGGTCCCATCGTAGAACCAGTGAACGATTGGCGGTGAGTGAGTCTTTGCATCTTACTTTGCACCATAAGATTTTAGCTGTAAGTTAAAGATAAAATAAGAGACAAGATGAGACTTTATTGATCTCACGCAGGAAAAATTTACTTGTCACAGTAGCTCCAGCTAGGGACAGTTTGAACAAGAAAGAAAAGTGCATGCAGGCAAGAATGGCATAAAAATAAGTAATAATGAGGGGTGGGTATTGGCAAAGAAGTCACGATTCAATTCGAATCACGATTCATATGCCACGATGCAATACTATTACGATGCATCACGATACTTGAATTATTGCGATGCATTGCAATATATTTGACATACTTCAGTGAAAATGTACCAAAAAAAGAGGATAACTTAAATATCAGTGACTGTATCTGGGTAGTGTCTTCAATTGATACATAACTCTGAGCAACTCAATTCATAACTGAATTTATTCAATAATAAAAACAAATAAACCAAACCAATAACAAAAAAAGTGCATAGGATTTTTTCTAACACAAAAAATGATGTTCAAACATTTGCCATTTTGGAGGTAGCTACCATCATAACAAACAATACCCTTTCACAAAGAAAAAAGTGCATAGGATTTATACAAAAAATAAACTAATAATTTATTAATATTAAATATTAAATTATTAAATATTAAATTATTAATGAATAATAATCTATTTTTGGCATCAAGAATCGATGCAGTATATTGTGAAAGTTAGTATCGCGATGCATTGTCATGACGATTATTTTGCACACCCCTAGTAATAATAATAACCTCCTGGGACCCAAAGAAAAAAACATTTTTTTGTTTGTTTGTTTGTTTGTGATTTTCTATTTGGAGGTAAATGAACACCTTAGCGTTTACATTTTGTTAATTTTATTTTTATTTTATTTATGTTGTAACACGTCCTCTGTAATGGACCGTAATAGTGTTAAATCCACGTGAAATTAACAACCTAACAAAAACTTTTTTTTTTTTTTTTTGATGACCAACATTTCTGACAAGCTTCTACAGTCGCCTCAAAATTTTTTTAGACTCCCTTTTAATTTCTAATTTGTATTTATTTATTAATTATTTTATTAACTTTTTAAATTTTTTACTCCATTTAATTATTTTTTTTATTTTGTTATTATTATTATTTTTTTTACTTTTTTTTTTTTTTTACTTTTTATTTGATTTACTTTTTATTTACTTATTTATTTACTTATTTATTTTTTAATCATAGTGCAGCCACAAACTAGAGTCTATCTCGAAACACTTAAAAGATAGACTGGTTAACTCAATGTCCACTATAAAGGACACAAATGAATGGGCCGGGTCTCAGGAGGATAATAATAATAAAATAAGTAATAATATCCTCCTGGGACCCAAAGAAAAAAAGTGGATCTAAATTATTATTATTATTATTTTAATTTTCTATTTGGAGGTAAATGAACACCTTAGCATTTACATTTTGTTGATTTTATTTTTATTTGTATTTTTGTAACATGTCCTCTGTAATGGACTGTAATAATGTTAAATCCATGTCAAGTTAACCTAACCTAAACCTAACAAAAACATTTTTTCAGTTGGTTTTACAGTCGCCTCAAAAAGTTTTTCTCCTTTTTAATTTATTATTTATTTATTTATTTATTTTTATTTATTATTTTTTGTTTTATTTTAATTTTTTTAATGTATTATTTGTTTATTTACTTATTTATGTAATTGATTTATATATATTTTTATGCATTATTATTATTATTATTATTATTATTATTATTATTATTATTAGTAGTAGTAGTAGTAGTAGTAGTAGTAGTAGTAGTAGTAGTAGTAATTTATTTATTAGGGACCGAGCCCGAAGGGGGACGAAGGTCCCTATTGTTGTTGCTTCGTTTCCGTATTATTAGGGACCGAGCCCCGAAGGGGGACGAAGGTCCCTATTGTTGTTGCTTTGTTTCCCTATTATTATTATTCTTGTTCTTGTTCACACTCGCTGGGGCAATTTTGAGCATGTTCCCATGCTTCAAAACGAACGAAACTTTGCACGGGCATCACAAAGTGCTGCCAGTACGACCACACAAAGTCCCGTCCCCCAGTGACCCCCAGGAGCTCGATAGCGCCCCCTAGCGCGTTGTCTTTCGGGGCTGGCATACCGTTTAAGATAGGCGCACGAAATTCGGTAGGGACGTGTATCTCAATAAGACGAACAAACGCCTCACTGCAATGTCATGGCCACGCCCAACAGGAAGTGAGATAATTGGGCTTTTGTGTGATTTTTGGGTATTGACATAGAATGGAATTTGAAACACTTCTCCTACACCGTACCTCAGATGGGCTTAAATTTTGGTGAACATAATCTTAAGACGTTGGAGATGTTAAATTGCGAAGGATTTTCAAATAGGCGGTAATATGATGATACGGCGGATCGATAAAGTTAGGTATGGAATTTGAAACACTTCTCCTACACCGTACCTCAGATAGGCTTAAATTTTGGTGAACATAATCTTAAGACGTTGGAGATGTTAAATTGCGAAGGATTTTCAAATAGGCGGAAATATGACGATACGGCGGATCGATAAAATTAGGTATTTATTGAATGGGAGTGATGAGTTATGAATGGGAGGTATTTGTTGCTAGGCAACGCCCTGATCAAAGGTCTTTGATCTTTGTACCTTTGATCTGATATAACTGCAAGCAGCAATGTGGGGACAAGCATCGAAGGTTCATGTAGGCCTCAGCATGTAGGCCACATGCAGGGTCTGACAGGGTCTGACAGAGTCTGACAGGGTCTAACAGAGTCTGACAGGGTCTGACAGGGTCTGACAGGGTCTGACAGGGTCTGTTCTGACAGGGTATCTACAATGTCATGGCCACGCCCAACAGGAAGTGAGATAATTGTGCCAGGCACACGAAATTTCGTATGGCTGTGCGTCTCAGTAAGACGAACAAACGCAGGTGCGAGGTCCCGACCAACGCCGCTTGCGGCTTTAATTAGGGACCGAGCCCGAAGGGGGACGAAGGTCCCTATTGTTCTCGCTCTGTTTCTCTATTATTAGGGACCGAGCCCGAAGGGGCACGAAGGTCCCTATTGTTCTCGCTCTGTTTCTCTATTATTATTATTAGGGACCGAGCCCGAAGGGGGACGAAGGTCCCTATTGTTGTTGCTTTGTTTCCGTATTATTATTATTATTATTCTTGTTCATACACGCTGGGGCAATTTTGAGCATGTTCCCATGCTTCAAAACGAACGAAACTTTGCACGGGCATCACAAAGTGCTGCCAGTACGACCACACAAAGTCCCGTCCCCCAGTGACCCCCAGGAGCTCGATAGCGCCCCCTAGCGCGTTGTCTTTCGGGGCTGGCGTACCGTTTAAGATAGGCCCACGAAATTCGGTAGGGACGTGTATCTCAATAAGATGAACAAATGCCTCACTGCAATGTCATGGCCACACCCAACAGGAAGTGAGATAATTGGCCTTTTGTGTGATTTTGGGGTATTTGACATAGAATGGAATTTGAAACACTTCTCCTACACCGTACCTCAGATGGGCT
The DNA here is from genome assembly GCA_036785185.1 of Paratrypauchen microcephalus. NCBI lineage: Eukaryota > Metazoa > Chordata > Actinopteri > Gobiiformes > Gobiidae > Paratrypauchen > Paratrypauchen microcephalus. Next base: position 184,382 of record JAVJIX010000005.1, on the reverse strand, counting down.
TCAATTTTGGTGAACATAATCTTAAGACGTTGGAGATGTTAAATTGCGAAGGATTTTCAAATAGGCGGTAATATGACGATACGGCGGATCGATAAATTTAGGTATGGAATTTGAAACACTTCTCCTACACCGTACCTCAGATAGGCTTAAATTTTGGTGAACATAATCTTAAGACGTTGGAGATGTTAAATTGCGAAGGATTTTCAAATAGGCGGTAATATGACGATATGGCGGATCGATAAAGTTAGGTATTTATTGAATGTGAGTTATGAGTTATGAATGGGAGGTATTTGTTGCTAGGCAACGCCCTGATCAAAGGTCTTTGATCTTTGTACCTTTGGTCTGATATAGCTGCAAACAGCAATGTGGGGACAAGCATCGAAGGTTCATGTAGGCCTCAGCATGGAGGCCACATGCAGGGTCTGACAGGGTCTAACAGAGTCTGACAGGGTCTGACAGGGTCTGACAGGGTCTGACAGGGTCTGTTCTGACAGGGTATCTACAATGTCATGGCCACGCCCAACAGGAAGTGAGATAATTGTGCCAGGCACACGAAATTTGGTATGGCTGTGCGTCTCAGTAAGACGAACAAACGCAGGTGCGAGGTCCCGACCAACGCCGCTTGCGGCTTTAATTAGGGACCGAGCCCGAAGGGGCACGAGGTCCCTATTGATCTCGCTCTGTTTCTCTATTATTATTTTTTTTGTTCTTGTTCACGCGCTTTTGGGCAATTTTGAGCATGTTCCCATGCTTCAAAACGAACGTGACTTTGCAGGGGCATCACGTAGGGCGGCAGCTACGCCTCCAAAAAGACCCGTCCCCTGGTGACCCCCAGGAGCTCGATAGCGCCCCCTAGCGCGTTGTCTTTCGGGGCTGGCATACCGTTTAAGATAGGCGCACAAAATTCGGTAGGGACGTGTATCTCAATAAGACAAACAAACGCCTCACTGCAATGTCATGTCCACGCCCAACAGGAAGTGAGATAATTGGCCTTTTATGAAATTTGACATACAATGGAATTTGAAACACTTCTCCTACACCGTACCTCAGATGGGCTTAAATTTTGGTGAACATAATCTTAAGATGTTGGAGATGTTAAATTGCGAAGGATTTTCAAATAGGCGGTAATATGACGATACAGCGGATCAATAAATTTAGGTATGAGTTATGAGTTATGGATGGGAGTTATTTATTGAATTTGGAGTTCTGTTTAAGATAGGCGCACGAAATTCGATAGGGACGTGTATCTCAATAAGACGAACAAACGCCTCACTGCAATGTCATGGCCACGCCCAACAGGAAGTGAGATAATTGGCATTTTGTGTGATTTTGTAATATTGGACAGACAATGGAATTTGAAACACTTCTCCTACACCGAACCTCAGATGGGCTTAAATTTTGGTGAACATAATCTTAAGACATTGGAGATGATAAATTGCGAAGGATTTTCAAATAGGCGGTAATATGACGATGCGGCGGATCGATAAACTTAGGTATTTATTGAATGGGAGTTATGAATTATGAATAGGAGGTTTTTATTGAATTTGGAGTTCTTCCTCAGACTAAAACTTCACAGGGTAATGTAGATGAGGACTACCAAGATTTTCATGCCAAATAACTGGCAGTCTGACATAGCGCCCCCATATGACAGGCCAGTGAACTGTCAGAAAATGTACAGCAAATGAGCGTTTTAACACAAAGAGGATCGTGGGTGGCATACGATTTCAGCCAGACACACGAAAGTTGGTATGGGTGTGTATCTCACTAAGATGAACAAAATTGTAATTACAATGTCATGGCCACGCCCAACAGGAAGTGAGATAAGAAGACTTGTATTGCGATTTTGTGTGATATGACATAAAATGGATTTTAAAACACTCCTCCTACACCGTACATCAGATGGGCGTAAATTTTGGTGTACATGAGCTCAAGACATTGGAGATGTTAAATTGCGAAGGGATTTTTGATATCTTGTAAGATGACAAAATGGCGGCCTGATGAATTTTGCTACCATTTGAAAGTGCCAAATTCAATAGGAGGTGTGTCACCACTTCATTTTGAAACACTTCTCCTACACCGTACCTCAGATGGGCTTAAATTTTGGTGAACATAATCTTAAGACGTTGGAGATGTTAAATTGCGAAGGATTTTCAAATAGGCGCTAATATGACAATACGGCGGATCGATAAAGTTAGGTATTTATTGAATGCGAGTTATGAGTTATGAATGGGAGATATTTATTGAATTTGGAGTTCTTCCTCAGACTAAAACTTCACAGGGTAATGTAGATGAGGACTACCAAGATTTTCATGCCAAATAACTGGCAGTCTGACATAGCGCCCCCATATGACAGGCCAGTGAACTGTCAGAAATCTACCGCTAGCTGAGCCCCTAACTGGAAAAATTGTCCGATATGGCTTACCATTTTTGCCAGACACATGAATTTCAGTATGGGTGTGCGTCTCAGTAAGACGAACAAACGCAGGTGCGAGGTCCCGACCAACGCCGCTTGCGGCTTTAATTAGGGACCGAGCCCGAAGGGGGACGAAGGTCCCTATTGAAGTTGCTCTGTTTCTCTATTATTATTATTAGGGACCGAGCCCGAAGGGGGACGAAGGTCCCTATTGTTCTCGCTCTGTTTCTCTATTATTATTATTTTTTTTGTTCTTGTTCACACGCTTTTGGGCAATTTGGAGCATGTTCCCATGCTTCAAAACGAACAAAACTTTGCACGGGCATCACGTAGGGCGGCAGCTATGCCTCCAAAAAGTCCCGTCCCCCGGTGACCACCAGGAGCTCGATAGCGCCCCCTAGCGCGTTGTCTTTCGGGGCTGGCATACCGTTTAAGATAGGTGCACGAAATTCGGTAGGGACGTGTATCTCAATAAGACGAACAAACGCCTCACTGCAATGTCATGTCCATGCCCAACAGGAAGTGAGATAATTGGCTTTTTGTGAAATTTGACATACAATGGAATTTGAAACACTTCTCCTACACCGTACCTCAGATGGGCTTAAATTTTGGTGAACATAATCTTAAGATGTTGGAGATGTTAAATTGCGAAGGATTTTCAAATAGGCGGTAATATGACGATACAGCGGATCGATAAAGTTAGGTATGAGTTATGAGTTATGGATGGGAGTTATTTATTGAATTTGGAGTTCCGTTTAAGATAGGCGCACGAAATTCGGTAGGGACGTGTATCTCAATAAGACAAACAAACGCCTCACTGCAATGTCATGGCCACGCCCAACAGGAAGTGAGATAATTGGCATTTTGTGTGATTTTGTAATATTGGACAGACAATGGAATTTGAAACACTTCTCATACACCGAACCTCAGATGGGCTTAAATTTTGGTGAACATAATCTTAAGACATTGGAGATGATAAATTGCGAAGGATTTTCAAATAGGCGGTAATATGACGATATGGCGGATCGATAAACTTAGGTATTTATTGAATGGGAGTTATGAATTATGAATAGGAGGTTTTTATTGAATTTGGAGTTCTTCCTCAGACTAAAACTTCACAGGGTAATGTAGATGAGGACTACCAAGATTTTCATGCCAAATAACTGGCAGTCTGACATAGCGCCCCCATATGACAGGCCAGTGAACTGTCAGAAAATGTACAGCAAATGAGCGTTTTAACACAAAGAGGATCGTGGGTGGCATACGATTTCAGCCAGACACACGAAAGTTGGTATGGGTGTGTATCTCACTAAGATGAACAAAATTGTAATTACAATGTCATGGCCACGCCCAACAGGAAGTGAGATAAAAAGACTTGTATTGCGATTTTGTGTGATAAGACATACAATGGATTTTAAAACACTTCTCCTACAGCGTACATCAGATGGGCGTAAATTTTGGTGTACATGAGCTCAAGACATTGGAGATGTTAAATTGCAAAGGGATTTTTGATATCTTGTAAGATGACAAAATGGCGGCCTGATGAATTTTGCTACCTTTTGAAAGTGCCAAATTCAATAGGAGGTGTGTCACCACTTCATTTAGCAGACACTTCTCCTACACCGTACCTCAGATGGGCTTAAATTTTGGTGAACATAATCTTAAGACGTTGGAGATGTTAAATTGCGAAAGATTTTCAAATAGGCGGTAATATGATGATACGGCGGATCGATAAACTTAGGTATTTATTGAATGGGAGTTATGAGTTATGAATAGGAGGTTTTTATTGAATTTGGAGTTCTTCCTCAGACTAAAACTTCACAGGGTAATGTAGATGAGGACTACCAAGATTTTCATGCCAAATAACTGGCAGTCTGACATAGCGCCCCCATATGACAGGCCAGTGAACTGTCAGAAATCTACAGCTAGCTGAGCCCCAACAGGAAAAATTGTCCGATATGGCTTACCATTTTTGCCAGGCACACGAAATTCGGTATGGGTGTGCGTCTCAGTAAGACGAACAAACGCAGGTGCGAGGTCCCGACCAACGCCGCTTGCGGCTTTAATTATTCTTGTTCTTGTTCACACGCTTGGGCAATTTGGAGCATGTTCCCATGCTTCAAAACGAACGTGACTTTGCAGGGGCATCACGTAGGGCGGCAGCTACGCCTCCAAAAGACCCGTCCCCCGGTGACCCCCAGGAGCTCGATAGCGCCCCTAGCGCGTTGTCTTTCGGGGCTGGCATACCGTTTAAGATAGGCGCACGAAATTCGGTAGGGACGTGTATCTCAATAAGACGAACAAACGCCTCACTGCAATGTCATGTCCACGCCCAACAGGAAGTGAGATAATTGGCTTTTTGTGAAATTTGACATACAATGGAATTTGAAACACTTCTCCTACACCGTACCTCAGATGGGCTTAAATTTTGGTGAACATAATCTGAAGATGTTGGAGATGTTAAATTGCGAAGGATTTTCAAATAGGCGGTAATATGACGATACAGCGGATCGATAAAGTTAGGTATGAGTTATGAGTTATGGATGGGAGTTATTTATTGAATTTGGAGTTCCGTTTAAGATAGGCGCACGAAATTCGGTAGGGACGTGTATCTCAATAAGACGAACAAACGCCTCACTGCAATGTCATGGCCACGCCCAACAGGAAGTGAGATAATTGGCATTTTGTGTGATTTTGTAATATTGGACAGACAATGGAATTTGAAACACTTCTCCTACACCGAACCTCAGATGGGCTTAAATTTTGGTGAAAATAATCTTAAGACATTGGAGATGATAAATTGCGAAGGATTTTCAAATAGGAGGTAATATGACGATATGGCGAATCGATAAACTTAGGTATTTATTGAATGGGAGTTATGAATTATGAATAGGAGGTTTTTATTGAATTTGGAGTTCTTCCTCAGACTAAAACTTCACAGGGTAATGTAGATGAGGACTACCAAGATTTTCATACCAAATAACTGGCAGTCTGACATAGCGCCCCCATATGACAGGCCAGTGAACTGTCAGAAAATGTACAGCAAATGAGCGTTTTAACACAAAGAGGATCGTGGGTGGCATACGATTTCAGCCAGACACACGAAAGTTGGTATGGGTGTGTATCTCACCAAGATGAACAAAATTGTAATTACAATGTCATGGCCACGCCCAACAGGAAGTGAGATAAAAAGACTTGTATTGCGATTTTGTGTGATAAGACATACAATGGATTTTAAAACACTCCTCCTACACCGTACATCAGATGGGCGTAAGTTTTGGTGTACATGAGCTCAAGACAATGGAGATGTTAAATTGCGAAGGGATTTTTGATATCTTGTAAGATGACAAAATGGCGGCCTGATGAATTTTGCTACCATTTGAAAGTGCCAAATGCAATAGGAAGTGTGTCACCACTTCATTTTGAAACACTTCTCCTACAACGTACCTCAGATGGGCTTAAATTTTGGTGAACATAATCGTAAGACGTTGGAGATGTTAAATTGCGAAGGATTTTCAAATAGACGGTAATATGACGATGCGGCGGATCGATAAACTTAGGTATTTATTGAATGGGAGTTATGAATGGGAGATATTTATTGAATTTGGAGTTCTTCCTCAGACTAAAACTTCACAGGGTAATGTAGATGAGGACTACCAACATTTTCATGCCAAATAACTGGCAGTCTGACATAGCGCCCCCATATGACAGGCCAGGGAACTGTCAGAAATCTACTGCTAGCTGAGCCCCTAACAGGAAAAATTGTCCGATATGGCTTACCATTTTTGCCAGGCACACGAAATTCGGTATGGGTGTGCGTCTCAGTAAGACGAACAAACGCAGGTGCGAGGTCCCGACCAACGCCGCTTGCGGCTTTAATTATTATTATTATTATTCTTGGGACACATTTTTTAACACGCTTTTGGGCAATTTTGAGCATGTTCCCATGCTTCAAAACGAACGAAATTTTGCACGGGCATCACATAGCGCGGCAGCTACGCCTCCAGAAAGACCCGTCCCCCGGTGACCCCCAGGAGCTTGATAGCGCCCCCTAGTGCGTTGTTTTTTGGGGCTGGCGCGTTGTCTTTCGGGGCTGGCATACCGTTTAAGATAGGCGCACGAAATTTGGTAGGGACGTATATCTCAATAAGACGAACAAACGCCTCACTGCAATGTCATGGCCACGCCCAACAGGAAGTGAGATAATTGGCCTTTTGTGTGATTTTGTGGATATTGGACATACAATGGAATTTGAAACACTTCTCCTACACCGTACCTCAGATGGGCTTAAATTTTGGTGAACATAATCTTAAGACGTTGGAGATGTTAAATTGCGAAGGATTTTCAAATAGGCGCTAATATGACAATACGGCGGATCGATAAAGTTAGGTATTTATTGAATGTGAATTATGAGTTATGAATGGGAGATTTTTATTAAATTTGGAGTTCTTCCTCAGACTAAAACTTCACAGGGTAATGTAGATGAGGACTACCAAGATTTTCATGCCAAATAACTGGCAGTCTGACATAGCGCCCCCATATGACAGGCCAGTGAACTGTCAGAAAATGTATAGCAAATGAGCATTTTAACACAAAGAGGATCGTGGGTGGCATACGATTTCACCCAGACACACGAAAGTTGGTATGGGTGTGTATCTCACTAAGATGAACAAAATTGTAATTACAATGTCATGGCCACACCCAACAGGAAGTGAGATAAAAAGACTTGTATTGCGATTTTGTGTGATGAGACATACAATGGATTTTAAAACACTCCTCCTACACCGTACATCAGATGAGCGTAAATTTTAGTGTACATTAGCTCAAGACAATGGAGATGTTAAATTGCGAAGGGATTTTTGATATCTTGTAAGATGACAAAATGGCAGCCTTATGAATTTTGCTACCATTTGAAAGTGCCAAATGCAATAGGAGGTGTGTCACCACTTCATTTAGCAGACAATTCTCCTACACCGTACCTCAGATGGGCTTAAATTTTGGTGAACATAATCTTAAGACGTTGGAGATGTTAAATTGCGAAGGATTTTCAAATAGTCAGTAATATGACGATACGGCGGATCGATAAACTTAGGTATTTATTGAATGGGAGTTATGAATGGGAGGTTTTTATTGAATTTGGAGTTCTTCCTCAGACTAAAACTTCACAGGGTAATGTAGATGAGGACTACCAAGATTTTCATGCCAAATAACTGGCAGTCTGACATAGCGCCCCCATATGACAGGCCAGTGAACTGTCAGAAAATGTATAGCAAATGAGCATTTTAACACAAAGAGGATCGTGGGTGGCATACGATTTCACCCAGACACACGAAAGTTGGTATGGGTGTGTATCTCACTAAGATGAACAAAATTGTAATTACAATGTCATGGCCACACCCAACAGGAAGTGAGATAAAAAGACTTGTATTGCGATTTTGTGTGATGAGACATACAATGGATTTTAAAACACTCCTCCTACACCGTACATCAGATGAGCGTAAATTTTAGTGTACATTAGCTCAAGACAATGGAGATGTTAAATTGCGAAGGGATTTTTGATATCTTGTAAGATGACAAAATGGCAGCCTTATGAATTTTGCTACCATTTGAAAGTGCCAAATGCAATAGGAGGTGTGTCACCACTTCATTTAGCAGACAATTCTCCTACACCGTACCTCAGATGGGCTTAAATTTTGGTGAACATAATCTTAAGACGTTGGAGATGTTAAATTGCGAAGGATTTTCAAATAGTCAGTAATATGACGATACGGCGGATCGATAAACTTAGGTATTTATTGAATGGGAGCTATGAATTATGAATGGGAGGTTTTTATTGAATTTGGAGTTCTTCCTCAGACTAAAACTTCACAGGGCAATGTAGATGAGGACTACCAAGATTTTCATGCCAAATAACTGGCAGTCTGACATAGCGCCCCCATATGACAGGCCAGTGAACTGTCAGAAATCTACAGCTAGCTGAGCCCCTAACAGGAAAAATTGTCCGATATGGCTTACCATTTTTGCCAGGCACACGAAATTCGGTATGGGTGTGCGTCTCAGTAAGACGAACAAACGCAGGTGCGAGGTCCCGACCAACGCCGCTTGCGGCTTTAATTATTATTATTATTCTTGGGACACATTTTTTAACACGCTTTTGGGCAATTTTGAGCATGTTCCCATGCTTCAAAACGAACGAAATTTTGCACGGGCATCACGTAGGGCGGCAGCTACGCCTCCAAAAAGACCCGTCCCCCGGTGACCCCCAGGAGCTTGATAGCGCCCCCTAGTGCGTTGTTTTTTGGGGCTGGCGCGTTGTTTTTCGGGGCTGGCATACCGTTTAAGATAGGCGCACGAAATTTGGTAGGGACGTATATCTCAATAAGACGAACAAACGCCTCACTGCAATGTCATGTCCACGCCCAACAGGAAGTGAGATAATTGGCCTTTTGTGTGATTTTGTGGATATTGGACATACAATGGAATTTGAAACACTTCTCCTACACCGTACCTCAGATGGGCTTAAATTTTGGTGAACATAATCTTAAGACGTTGGAGATGTTAAATTGCGAAGGATTTTCAAATAGGCGGTAATATGACGGTACGGCGGATCGATAAACTTAGGTATTTATTGAATGTGAATTATGAGTTATGAATGGGAGATTTTTATTAAATTTGGAGTTCTTCCTCAGACTAAAACTTCACAGGGTAATGTACATGAGGACTACCAAGATTTTCATGCCAAATAACTGGCAGTCTGACATAGCGCCCCCATATGACAGGCCAATGAACTGTCAGAAAATGTACAGCAAATGAGCATTTTAACACAAAAAGGATCGTGGGTGGCATACGATTTCAGCCAGACACACGAAAGTTGGTATGGGTGTGTATCTCACTAAGATGAACAAAATTGTAATTACAATGTCATGGCCACGCCCAACAGGAAGTGAGATAAAAAGACTTGTATTGCGATTTTGTGTGATAAGACATAGAATAGATTTTAAAACACTCCTCCTACACCGTACATCAGATGGGCGTAAATTTTGGTGTACATGAGCTCAAGACAATGGAGATGTTAAATTGCGAAGGGATTTTTGATATCTTGTAAGATGACAAAATGGCGGCCTGATGAATTTTGCTACCATTTGAAAGTGCCAAATTCAATAGGAAGTGTGTCACCACTTCATTTTGAAACATTTCTCCTACAACGTACCTCAGATGGGCTTAAATTTTGGTGAACATAATCTTAAGACGTTGGAGATGTTAAATTGCGAAGGATTTTCAAATAGACGGTAATATGACGATACGGCGGATCGATAAACTTAGGTATTTATTGAAAGGGAGTTATGAATGGGAGGTTTTTATTGAATTTGGAGTTCTTCCTCAGACTAAAACTTCACAGGGTAATGTACATGAGGACTACCAAGATTTTCATGCCAAATAACTGGCAGTCTGACATAGCGCCCCCATATGACAGGCCAGTGAACTGTCAGAAAATGTACAGCAAATGAGCGTTTTAACACAAAGAGGATCGTGGGTGGCATACGATTTCAGCCAAACACACGAAAGTTGGTATGGGTGTGTATCTCACTAAGATGAACAAAATTGTAATTACAATGTCATGGCCACGCCCAACAGGAAGTGAGATAAGAAGACTTGTTTTGCGATTTTCTGTGATATGACATATAATAGATTTTAAAACACTCCTCCTACACCGTACATCAGATGGGTGTAAATTTTGGTGTACATAAGCTCAAGACATTGGAGATGTTAAATTGCGAAGGGATTTTTGATATCTTGTAAGATGACAAAATGGCAGCCTTATGAATTTTGCTACCATTTGAAAGTGCCAAATGCAATAGGAGGTGTATCACCACTTCATTTAGCAGACACTTCTCCTACACCGTACCTCAGATGGGCTTAAATTTTGGTGAACATAATCTTAAGACGTTGGAGATGTTAAATTGCGAAGGATTTTCAAATAGTCAGTAATATGACGATACGGCGGATTGATAAACTTAGGTATTTATTGAATGGGAGTTATGAATGGGAGGTTTTTATTGAATTTGGAGTTCTTCCTCAGACTAAAACTTCACAGGGTAATGTAGATGAGGACTACCAAGATTTTCATGCTAAATAACTGTAAGTCTGACATAGCGCCCCCATATGACAGGCCAGTGAACTGTCAGAAATCTACCGCTAGCTGAGCCCCTAACAGGAAAAATTGTCCGATATGGCTTACCATTTTTGCCAGGCACACAAAATTCGGTATGGGTGTGCGTCTCAGTAAGACGAACAAACGCAGGTGCGAGGTCCCGACCAACGCCGCTTGCGGCTTTAATTAGGGACCGAGTTCTCAAGGGGGACGAAGGTCCCTATTGTTGTTGCTTTGTTTCCCTATTATTATTATTATTATTATTATTATTCTTGTTCTTGTTCACACTCGCTGGGGCAATTTTGAGCATGTTCCCATGCTTCAAAACGAACGAAACTTTGCACGGGCATCACAAAGTGCTGCCAGTACGACCACACAAAGTCCCGTCCCCCAGTGACCCCCAGGAGCTCGATAGCGCCCCTAGCGCGTTGTCTTTCGGGGATGGCATACCGTTTAAGATAGGCGCACGAAATTCGGTATGGACGTGTATCTCAATAAGACGAACAAACGCCTCACTGCAATGTCATGGCCACGCCCAACAGGAAGTGAGATAATTGGGCTTTTGTGTGATTTTTGGGTATTGGACATAGAATGGAATTTGAAACACTTCTCCTACACCGTACCTCAGATAGGCTTAAATTTTGGTGAACATAATCTTAAGACGTTGGAGATGTTAAATTGCGAAGGATTTTCAAATAGGCGGTAATATGATGATACGGCGGATCGATAAAGTTAGGTATGGAATTTGAAACACTTCTCCTACACCGTACCTCAGATAGGCTTAAATTTTGGTGAACATAATCTTAAGACGTTGGAGATGTTAAATTGCGAAGGATTTTCAAATAGGCGGTAATATGACGACACGGCGGATCGATAAAATTAGGTATTTATTGAATGGGAGTGATGAGTTATGAATGGGAGGTATTTGTTGCTAGGCAACGCCCTGATCAAAGGTCTTTGATCTTTGTACCTTTGATCTGATATAGGTGCAAGCAGCAATGTGGGGACAAGCATCGAAGGTTCATGTAGGCCTCAGCATGGAGGCCACATGCAGGGTCTGACAGGGTCTAACAGAGTCTGACAGGGTCTGACAGGGTCTGACAGGGTCTGACAGAGTCTGACAGGGTCTGTTCTGACAGGGTATCTACAATGTCATGGCCACGCCCAACAGGAAGTGAGATAATTGTGCCAGGCACACGAAATTTGGTATGGCTGTGCGTCTCAGTAAGACGAACAAACGCAGGCGCGAGGTCCCGACCAACGCCGCTTGCGGCTTTAATTAGGGACCGAGCCCGAAGGGGGACGAAGGTCCCTATTGTTGTTGCTTTGTTTCCGTATTATTATTATTATTCTTGTTCATACACGCTGGGGCAATTTTGAGCATGTTCCCATGCTTCAAAAACAAACAAAACTTTTGCACGGGCATCACAAAGTGCTGCCAGTACGACCACACAAAGTCTCGTCCCTGGGGGACCTGGGGTCCCTGGGAGACCCCCACTGGGGGACCCCCAGTGGGGGTCTCCTAGACCGTACCTCAGATGGGCATAAATTTTGGTAAGCATAATCTTAAGACGTTGGAGATGTTAAATTGCGAAGGATTTTCAAATAGGCGGTAATATGACGATACGGCGGATCGATAAAGTTAGGTATGGAATTTGAAACACTTCTCCTACACCGTACCTCAGATAGGCTTAAATTTTGGTGAACATAATCTTAAGACGTTGGAGATGTTAAATTGCGAAGGATTTTCAAATAGGCGGTAATATGACAATACGGCGGATCGATAAAGTTAGGTATTTATTGAATGGGAGTGATGAGTTATGAATGGGAGGTATTTGTTGCTAGGCAACGCCCTGATCAAAGGTCTTTGATCTTTGTACCTTTGATCTGATCTAGCTGCAAGCAGCAATGTGGGGACAAGCATCGAAGGTTCATGTAGGCCTCAGCATGTAGGCCACATGCAGGGTCTGACAGGGTCTAACAGAGTCTGACAGGGTCTGACAGGGTCTGACAGGGTCTGACAGGGTCTGTTCTGACAGGGTATCTACAATGTCATGGCCACGCCCAACAGGAAGTGAGATAATTGTGCCAGGCACACGAAATTTGGTATGGCTGTGCGTCTCAGTAAGACGAACAAACGCAGGTGCGAGGTCCCGACCAACGCCGCTTGCGGCTTTAATTATTATTATTATTATTATTATTATTCTTGTTCATACACGCTGGGGCAATTTTGAGCATGTTCCCATGCTTCAAAACGAACGAAACTTTGCACAGGCATCACAAAGTCCTGCCAGTACGACCACACAAAGTCTCGTCCCTGGGGGACCTGGGGGTCCCTGGGAGACCCCCCACTGGGGGACCCCCAGTGGGGGGTCTCCTAGACCGTACCTCAGATGGGCATAAATTTTGGTAAGCATAATCTTAAGACGTTGGAGATGTTAAATTGCGAAGGATTTTCAAATAGGCGGTAATATGACGATACGGCGGATCGATAAAGTTAGGTATGGAATTTGAAACACTTCTCCTACACCGTACCTCAGATAGGCTTAAATTTTGGTGAACATAATCTTAAGACGTTGGAGATGTTAAATTGCGAAGGATTTTCAAATAGGCGGTAATATGACGACACGGCGGATCGATAAAGTTAGGTATTTATTGAATGGGAGTGATGAGTTATGAATGGGAGGTATTTGTTGCTAGGCAACGCCCTGATCAAAGGTCTTTGATCTTTGTACCTTTGATCTGATATAGCTGCAAGCAGCAATGTGGGGACAAGCATCGAAGGTTCATGTAGGCCTCAGCATGGAGGCCACATGCAGGGTCTGACAGGGTCTAACAGAGTCTGACAGGGTCTGACAGGGTCTGACAGGGTCTAACAGAGTCTGACAGGGTCTGACAGGGTCTGTTCTGACAGGGTATCTACAATGTCATGGCCACGCCCAACAGGAAGTGAGATAATTGGGGTACAATTTTGGAGCATGTTCCCATGCTTCAAAACAAAACTTTGCACGGGCATCACAAAGTGCTGCCAGTACGACCACACAAAGTCCCGTCCCCCAGTGACCCCCAGGAGCTCGATAGCGCCCCTAGCGCGTTGTCTTCGGGGCTGGCATACCGTTTAAGATAGGCGCACGAAATTCGGTAGGGACGTGTATCTCAATAAGACGAACAAATGCGTCAGGGTCTGACAGGGTCTGACAGAGTCTGACAGGGTCTAACAGAGTCTGACAGGGTCTGACAGGGTCTGACAGGGTCTGACAGGGTCTGTTCTGACAGGGTATCTACAATGTCATGGCCACGCCCAACAGGAAGTGAGATAATTGTGCCAGGCACACGAAATTTGGTATGGCTGTGCGTCTCAGTAAGACGAACAAACGCAGGTGCGAGGTCCCGACCAACGCCGCTTGCGGCTTTAATTTATTTTATTCTTTCTTTTTTATCATAGTGCAGCCACAAACTAGAGTCTATCTCAAAACTTAAAAGATGTCCACTATAAAGGACACAAATGAGTGAGCGGGTCTCAGGAGGATAGAATAAGTAATAATAATAAAACAGTAACAAGGAGAGTATTGAAAAACGATATTGCACGTCTGGACTATACAGTGGAGTTGTACAGTCTGATGGGGATGAAGGATCTGCGGTAGCGCTCCTTGCACTGGGGGCGCCTCAGTCGGCTGCTGAAGGAGCTGCTCAGCTCCGCTCCGCTAAATTTATGCTGAAATAAAGTATGCATTGGTATAACTTACCCTATTTGATCACCGTGTACTTTAAAGTGCCCATATTACGCTCTTTTGTCTGTGTTATAATGTTCTATGTTTTCCTCACCAAAAACATACCTGGAGTTGTGTTTTGTTATATTCTCACATGTTACATAACACACACACCTGCATATCTAGGCTGAGTTCTTCTCTCAAACTGAAAACACTCTGTTCCACCTTGTGATGTCATGTGGTAATAGAGAAATGCTCCTCTGTTTTTAAACTCCATAAACCTTCACTTGAATCGTTTGGATGATTTCAGCCCTGGAATTGCATATCTCTACTGAACTAAATGTAAAAGGTAGCTGTTAACTAACGAACGAACTAACTAAACTACCACTACATAACACCACAGAGAATTTTAGCACTGCAGATGTAGACGGACTGTAAATGTTTATTCAAATGTGTGAATGAAACAAACCACAACTCCAGGTCTGTTTTTGACGAGGCAATAACATTCTCATATATAGGACCTTTAAGTTTAGACGTAGCTTTTGAAGTTCTGTATTTCACAAAAAGTTTTTATTAACAGCTAAAGTAAGAAGGGTTTGACTGTGATGTATATGATGGGACATGGTTTATTTGTGTTGCTACTACGATATTTAGGCCTATTTAGGGTGTTGTAAGGCTATTGTTATTGTTCAGCAGTGCACGCACCCCTTTTCTAAACATAGTGATTCTCATGTCATCGACTGGTGCCCGGTGACATTGCCCAATGGCATCACCACGATAGCGGCCTAATAGTAATTATTCACCCCAAAACATAGGGAGCACTTGACATCATGTTGGGCACATGTCCCTTCGTGATTTGTACTGTTAAAAAGTCTCAAACATATAAAATTACTGTCACAAATGAGCCAACAGTGTTTCCGTTCCACTTTTTGTTGAAAATCAAACACCTAAACAGGACTATTAACACTCGTATTGATCACAGGCTTCTTTTTTTGGACCGTGTTTACTATTGTGTGCATTGTATCACCATGGTAACTCCTAAACATTCCACCATTAAAGATACATGTAGAAAATCCCCAGAATGACGTCCCTGCAAAGTAGCGATATTAATCCTTATCCCCCCTCAGGCAGCCATGGCGGCCTCAGACGAGGAGGCTGCAGAAGCCGTCAGTGCAGCGCTCTCCTCTGCTTTGGCCAGTGCTGTGTCCGCCGCCATGGCCGTGGCTTTGTCCGACGACGCCCGGAGAGAGATCGGCGACCTCATCGACCACTGGGAGGACATCCAGAACGGATCTACAGAGGAGCTGGTCTCCACGCTCACCAAGTCAGTACACGAGACAAAACTGACACAAGATTCTGACACATGAGGAAAATGATCTTGGACTTAGACAAACTTTATTGAGCCAGCAAGGAAATAAAAACAATGAGCAAAAATATAAATAAAATAAGTAGCAAAATAGCAAGAGACTGGTGTCAAATAATTATATAAATGTGTACAAGTAAAAATAAAAAAAATGTGTAAATTATAAATATAGTAATAAAACTGATCATATGGAGTATGGTGTAGATGTAGTTCTGTATCTCTGACTGTTCTTTCCCCCTGTGTTTACATTTGGCTATTTGGTATGATTACTTTATTAATTATCTTTTTTTTTTGCCACAGAATGTCTGAGGTGATTGAACGAGAAACAAGAGAGTATCACAAGGGAGACCCAGACCCATTTGATGACAGACATCCAGGTTTTGACTGAATTTTAATGTTTTTATGAATATACCTCATTAAAAAAAAGAATGTTAACTATGATTTTACTATATTTGTCTTCGCAGGACGGGCAGATCCAGACTGCATGTTAGGACGACAGCTAAAAACAATCTTTGAAAATGAGGATCTGACTAATGCAGTGAGCAACTTTTAGTATTATTTATTTTCTTACTGAAAATGTAAGTTTAAGTATTAATTTCTGTCATTGTAATTCAGCTGTTGGACACATACATCTTAAACAGCACAGAGATCAGCCTCAACACAGCAGCGTGTCGTCTTCTTCAAAACATCGTCCCGGGGTTGGAAACGAGTGCCGTCTTTCAAGAGAAGGTACAGTAAATAATGGGGATGGGACGAGATCTCGAGACTGTGCACACGGTTAAAACGACCTCGCAAGATTGTATCCTCTTTTCTTACATTTGGCTCCGGTATGAAAGAGTTACACGCCTGGAAATTTGCGTATATTTGAGCAGCTGTAGCTAAAAGACTCCTCCACACAGACTTGTAGTTCACGTATTTAGACAGAGAGCCCTTAAAACCCTGTCCCAGTTTTAATTTGCTAGTGATGGGACCAATATTGACACAGATAATCAGTGCTAAAGTTGGGAAATAATGTAATAAAATATAATTCAGACACTTCAGCACTGTTTGGAAAAGATCCATTAAGGGACATTTAGGCCTTCTTCATCCATAAGTTAAGGTCCCATGACATGGTACTTCTTGATGCTTTTATATGGCTCCTTAGTGGTTCCCTAATACTGTAAATGAATCCTTCTTCAAAATCAACACTCAGTGCATGAGAAACAGAGATAAGATGAGAAAGAGTAATTTTTCTCTCTCTGAACACTCCATTCTGGGCGTTGTTGCTTGAATGCAAATGAGGAGGACAGAGATGGCCTATAGTAGAGGGTGGGGACGTGGCCAAACTCTCCGCTCTCAGCTCTCAGCTGTGCTCTCTGATCCATTTTCGCGTTTTTGCGCGGAGAAGAGATGAGAAGCGTTCCATTGAAAAAAAAAACACATTTCCACAGAAAATAAAATTAAACCACTGCTGTTCAAAGGTCCAGAGGCTCAGATAAAGGACTTCCGAGCCTAGAAACACTCGGATGTGCCTCCAGGCAAATAAAAAAACGCATTTTGCATTGCCTAGCGCATTCGCGGTCCAAACTCTCTGGGCGTGATTTACAGAGACGCTGAGTAGACACAGACGGGGGGTGGAGCTGCATTTTTCGATCTGACGTCAATAAGGTGCCTTGTTGAGAATCGTCCGTTTGAGCTGTGTTTTTTTCTAACGCAGAAAAGGACCGCAAATGCTCAGTTTAGACATTTTGCAACTTTTAACCATGGGGGGGGGCCCTAAACAGGGTAGGGGAGCTCACATTAAAGATCCCATGACATGGTACTTCTTGATGCTTTTATATGGCTCCTTAATGGTTCCCTAATACTGTAAATGAATCCTTCAAAATCAACACTTAGAGCATGAGAAAGACACATGTACAGAGTCAGAGTCATAATCTCTGTCAGAACAACTCATTCTGGGCCTTTTTGCTTGAATGCAAATGAGAAGGAGACAGATTGGTTAGAGGAGTGGGTGGGGGGGGGGCCAAATGCGCCGCTGGTTCCTTGTTTTAGCGGTGCGCTGTGCCTGGCCCCACTTCCGCGTGTGTAAGCGCGAATGAGGAAAGGAGAGGCTTTTCAATGAAAAAAAAATTAAACCACTGCTGTTTCAGAGGTCCAGAGGGTTGGGTAAAGGACTTCCGAGCCTAGAAACACTCGCACGTGCCTCCAGGCAAATAAAAAAACGCATTTCGCATTGCGTAGCTCCTCTGCAGTCCAAATTCTCTGGGCGTGATTTCCAGAGACAGGGGGTGGAGATCCAGACGGTGGTGGAACTGAATTTGCATTTCTTTTTTCGATCTGACATCAATAAGGTGCCTTGTCCAGAATCGCCCATTTGAGCTGTGTTTTTTCAAACGCAGAAAAGGATCGCAAATGCTCAGTTTAGACATTTCGCAACTTTTAGCCATTGGGGGGCCCTAAACAGGGTAGGGAAGCTCACATTAACGTTCAAAAACCTCAGAAAGTGAAAATTTCATGCCATGGGACCTTTAGTTTAAAGTAAGAAAAGAAGGAGATGGAAGCGCTCCTCCTGAAGCAACACAGAACAGAGGAGCAGGTTTTGGTCGAATCATTTAAATAATAAAAATTAAGTGTAATAGACATATTGTATATTGAGTATATTTTAGTAATCAGTAGTGATGCATGTGGGGATTTACACAGGAGGTTTGTATAGGCCTGTGTGTTTAAAGTATACAGTGCATTTAGGCTATTAAAAGCAAATAATGAAAATGACTTAAATTGGTCAAATTGATCTAACTAGATTAGATCATTGTGAATTATTTCAAAATCTTGTCTTGTTCTCGTGGACCCTGTCTCGTGTGTCTCGTCTCGTGAAAATTCTGTCTCGTCTCACCCCTAGTATGAAATGAGATATTTTTTAAATTCTAATATACAGTGTCTCTCATTTGTTTAACAGGAGGGTTTGATAGAGAAGCTGTTCACCTGGGCCCGTGAAGCAGAGAGGCCACTTTGTGTCTATGCCACAGGACTGCTGGGACGAGCCATGAGCAGTCAGGACGTGGCACCCAGC
Organism: Paratrypauchen microcephalus; assembly: GCA_036785185.1. NCBI lineage: Eukaryota > Metazoa > Chordata > Actinopteri > Gobiiformes > Gobiidae > Paratrypauchen > Paratrypauchen microcephalus. The sequence goes on along the minus strand of JAVJIX010000005.1, from coordinate 165,695 downwards.
TACAAAGATGAGAACTCTCAGCTGGTAAGAACACCAAACCAGGGGTGTGAAAGGAAATGTGGAAGAAAAAAAATTCTGGAACCTCAATGCAAATGTGTCCTGACATTGTGGCTGATATTTATGTTTGTGGTTTTGGGGTAAACTCTGGGGCGCTTGAGCGTGGGGACGTGGTCACTGGGGCCATTTTAGTATTTGTATCTGGCAATGCCAGCAAAAGCCAGATACATTAGGCAGAACATTTCTCTTTTGTGTTCTCATTATTTCACTTCGCTGATGTGAATGAATCCACCCGTGACTTCACTTTTGCGTTGTAACTTTTCACCCCGCAAGAACAGGTGAATTGTTACAGCTTAACATTTAAAGGCACAGTTTATGTACAGTAAGAGTAGACCAAAAATTCATATCACGGTATTTTTCAACATTTTATCGGTATCACGGTATTTGACTTTTTTTTTTTTTTTTCATGCATGAATAGGTGTTAACCCCATTTCCTAATAATTTAGAGAATAATTACTGCAGTAAATTGGCTTAGAATGACCAGACTAGTATTAACCCAAGTTTAAAATGGTCCCACAAAATGCTGCTGTTCACAAAGGTGACAGTGTGGCACTCATAACTGTAATGAGAAGAAATCAGACTGCATGTTGCAATCACAATATTGAAAGCTTTATTGTGCAAGTTTTGCAACTTTAAAACATATTTAAGTTGGCTACAATGTAAACAAAACCCTTGTAACTGCAAAGTGAAGACTTCTTTATCCACTGAACTTTCATTAAGGCAACAATAAACATGATGGCTCTCTCCTGCTCTAGTACTGAGAAAATTTCATGCCATGGGACCTTTAGCAAATGCGTCTTTGAGTGCCAGCTGATTCGCGTTTTGTGCTGCAGTGCCAACTTTAATGCTACCCGCAGACGTGGAAGAGGCAGCAGGTCTTAGTTTCATGCATTCTTCATATTCGAGTAAATGATTGTGACGGAGGTGGTGAAGCAAATTGCTCGTGTTGCCTCCTGTGGCTACAACTTTAGCCCGACAACTCTTACAGAATATTGTTGTTTGATTGGCGTCAGATATTTTAAACCCGAAGTACCTCAAAACAATGGACACGGCTCCTCTTTTCGGTACAAGTTCCTCTGATTGTGTAACATGCATGGTCAATGCTCAACACACACTGCTTTCACCGCTCTCATGCAGCCACATGCAGTTTGTTTGGTACCACTGCGAAACAGTCCCCCCGCAAACAATATCTCGCTGCGCGACGTTCCGCGTTCCCGACGTTCTGTACGGACACACTCACCGGTACTGCGGTAAATGAAAAATTCTTACCGTAAAAAAAAAAAACACCGGTATTCAGTGTGCACCGGTATATCGCCCAGCCCTAAGTAAGAGTACAGGATAATTTAGGTTGTTACATTAATAGAGTATGTACATGTGTAGAATTCCTCAGCCGTCCAGGTAGAATCCATGGCAAAAGAAGAATTCAATATTGGCTCTGCAATATTGATTACAGGGGGTCCTCGGGTTACGACGGTCTTGACTTACGCCGTTTCGTGGTTACGAACGCGCCCCCATAAAAAAAAAAAAAAGTATATATTACACGTCATTCCGTCTTACGCGGTTTAGCGTGGTAAGCGACGTAAACAAATGCGAAAGTCGCACGGCGGAAGAATATGCTTTGTTGTGGTTGTAGGGAGAAGAAGACGGCCTCGTGTGCGTGCCCAATGTGGGCGAAGTACCTGATATGGGCTCTGATCTGCTCCTATGAAAGCGACCGTGATAACCAAGCAGCGTAGTGGTCTAATTATTGAGGTGGAAAGGTTATTGGTACTTTGGTTGGAAGATCAAAATCAAATTCCGACTTACGACGAAATTACTTACGAAACAGCAGCACGTGTCTGGCAGTTGGGGAACGTGTGTTACTGCAATATATTTGGCTCAATATTGGCAATACAGGGGGTCCTCGGGTTACGAAGTTGATCCGTTCTTAAGACGAGTCGTAACCCGAGGACCCCCTGTATTGCCAATATTGAGCCAAATATATTGCAGTAACCCAGGTTCCCCAACTGCCAGACAGGTGCTGCTGTTTTAATGGAAATGTTAAAATAATTTTACAAACAATGTAATTTATATTTAATTCATTTAAAAAAATGTTTTATCCATCTTGTTATTTATTGTTTGTCAACTTTACAGGTTCCGCTCATGATCAACCGCCTGCGCGATCTACAGAGAGAAGATGCCAATTGCCAAATCGCCCAATCCAGTGATCTACCTCAAGACTCTCTCACCGAAGACCCACAGACATCAGGCCAGACACCAGCCGTGAAAGAGGAAAGCAACGGGAAATCCAAAACTACCTTCAGTCCCCCACAGAAAAACATCACCAGCAGCAGCAGCAGTAGTAGTGGAGTGAATAACTGTGCAATCTCAGACCAACTATTCCCAAACTCTGTGAATGAAACAAGTCCAGACAGTTCAGAAGCGCCATCAACAGGGAGAAAACGGAAACACGAAAATGGAAAAGAAAAAGGAAATCTTAAACGGACATTAAATTATAACTCATCTGAGCCAGAAGAAGAGGCACAGAGGAGAGAGGAGGCGGAGCAGTCCACAAATAGCGCCACCTGGTCTGAAATGAGCTCCATGGTGATTGGCTCAGAGTACAGCCTCTCACCTTTAACCCCCGCGATGGAGCAGAGGCTGATCCTACAGTACCTGACGCCACTGGGGGACTACCAAGAGGTATAAAAGAATGAGGTTGCATCTGTTTAAATTATTTATTAGCAATTTAAATGTGTTTAAAGGTCCCATGGCATGAAATTTTCACTTTCTGAGGTTTGTGAACGTTAATGTTTAAGCCCCCCCCCCGTGGCTAAAAGTTGCGAAATGTGTAAACTGAGCAATTGCGATCCTTTTCCGCGTTTGAAAAAAAGACAACCCAAACGGGCGATTCTGAACAAGGGAACTTTCTGACGTCAGACATCTTTCTGACGTCTCGGGGAAAGGTTTCCACCCCCGTCTGGATGTCTACCCACCGTCTCTGGAAATCACGCCCAGAGAAATTGGACCGCGAACGAGCTATGAAATGCGAGATGCGTTTTTTTATTTGCCTGGAGACACGTGAGAGTGTTTCCAGGCTCGGATGTCCTTTATCCAATCCTCCGAACCTCTGAAACAGCAGTGGTTTAATTTTATTTTCTGTGGAAATGTGTTTTTTTTAATGGAAAGCGTCTCATATCTTTCTCCTCGCTTTAAACACGGAAGTGGGGCCAGCGCACACCGCACCGCTAATCCAGGAAACAGCAACGTATTTGGCCACAATCGACCCGCTGCACTGGCCTGTCTCTGTCCTCCTCATTTGCATTCAAGCAACAATGCTCAGAATAAAGTGTTTCAGAGACATATTTGTTACTCTGACTGTCTTCATGAGGCTATCTCATGCAGAGAGGCTTGATTTTGAAGAAGGATTCATTTACAGTTTTAGGGAAGCACTAAGGCGCCATATAAAAGCATCAAGAAGTACCATGTCATGGGATCTTTAAAGGAGAATGAAAGTTTTTTACAATCTGAGCCTTATTTCCGTAATAAAACAAGTTGTTTTACTCACCCATAGCACTTTGGTGTCATTTGGAGCAGTTTCGTAGATGTGTTGTAGCGGTATCCGTGAACGTGAGTGCTCGGGGCATTTGGTTACGGTCTCCAAATAACACAAACTTTAGTATTTTTCAAATCACAGAAGATCGCTGTGTCAGCGTACCTTTAATTGGAGTCCAAAGCGGCCTGAAACCCGATATCCAGCTATAGTTTCATTTGATGACATCATCATAGAGGACAGTGCGCATGCGTGAAGTCACAGCTGTTTAGCAGGTAAACACCGCTAGTCCGAAAGAAGATAACTTTAGCTAACTCTGAACTTTACTTTTCTGTTGCGAGACATGGCAGACTTCGGACTTTGAGACTGAAGAGGACTTATTTGAGTATGATGGCCGTCCCTATCGTTTTGTGCCTGAGTATACGGATGAGGAGACAGAATGGATATGGAAAGAATGAAGCAGAGAGTTTTAGGAGAAGCGCAGAGAACAGCCATCGGTTTCATATTACTTCTCAGAGCCGTGCGCTGAAACCGCTGGCCTTCTTTCTTTTCCTTTGCTGGAAAAAAATTGTTCGGACTGAAGTGAGTACTGCAAACACGATGGTCCAGATGTCTTACAGCTTTCCCTGTCATGTTTGGGTCCATTCTCAAAGCAAGTAGCCACATTTTCAATAAATCAGGATTCTGATGCGGAAGCCTGTGAAAGCTCAACTTCGTCCAAGATGTCATTTTGTTTTCGCAACCGGGATAAATGCATGTTCGCACCATTTTCTCAAGCGGAGATGTTTTCATCTTCTTAGCTTCTTTCGGACTGTAGATCTGACAGCTGGGAATTCGCGCATGCGCGCTGTCCTCTATGATGACGTCATCAAATGAAACTATAGCTGGATATCAGGTTTCAGGCCGCTTTGGACTCTACTTAAAGTGTACGCTGACACAGCGATCTTCTGTGATTTGAAAAGTACTAAAGTTTCTGTTATTTGGAGACCGCAAACATTTGCCCCGAGCACACACGTTCACGGATACCGCTACAACATCTACGAAACTGCTCCAAATGACACCAAAGTGCTTTGGGTGAGTAAAACAACTTGTTTTATTACCGAAATAAGGCTCAGATTGTAAAAAAAAGTTAATTCTCCTTTAAGCACAATTTCTACACAAACTAGTCTATAAGTCCCATATTTATATTAAATGTAGCATACATATTATTTCATCATTATTTCATTGACATACACCCTAAACATGGTCAAATTAAACATTTATCTCATTTGAACCAATTTGATTTCAAAATAACATGTAATGTAATAAGTTATAGATCTGGTTTAAAGTGATTATTCTGACAAAAGACGGCTTTAACCACAAAAGTCTCTGTGATATTCTTCATTTTCTGTATAAGAGCTGATGGTGTCCCAGATTAATTTGGGATGTTATTGTGTTTTTCAACTAATGTGATCACATGTTACAGCCGTTACCTGCCTGTTTCTGAATTCACTGGTAACTTTATTATTTCTCCATAGTTATTGGCCATCTTCATGAAGATGGAAACTCGGACTTTACTCATGAACTACATCGACCTCAGACAGACCAAGAATGTTCAGCTCACCTTCGATGCCCTGCTGGTGAGGATATCACACATACAGCTCTGGAAAAAAATAAGAGACCACTGCAAAATTATCAGTTTTTCTGATTTTACTACTTATAGGTATGTGTTTGGGCAAAAGGAACATTTTAGTGTGAGTCTATAAACTACTGACAACATTTCCCCCAAATTAGAGCATTTATTTGCAGAAAATGACAAATGGTCAAAATAACAAAAAAGATACATGTTTTCAGACCTCAAACAATGCAAAGAAACAAGATCAAATTCATTTTTAAAACAACATAATACTAATGTTTACACTTAAGAAGAGTTCAGAAATCAATATTTGGTGATATAACCCTTATTTTTAATCACAGCTTTCATGTGTCTTGGCATGCTCTCCATAAGTCTTTTACATTGTTCTTGGGTGACTTTATTCCACTCCTGGTGCCAGAACTGAAGTAGCTCAGCTTTGTGTTTGTGTTGGAATTCAACAGACGCTGGAATGGAATGGCTGTAATACATGTAGAGATGCTGATTTCAGAAAAAAATGCAGTGCCGTGGTCTCTTATTTTTTTCCAGAGCTGTAAGTTCTATTTTCATGAAAGGACTGAAACCACCTCTGGCATCATAAAAACATTTTTAGCTTTTGTTTTATACAAAGATTCGAAAGTTTGTTATACATTATCATGTAGTGTTAATCTTGTTGGTTTATTTTTGTCCTGTATACTTTTTGGACGGGTTTTATCACTTTATCAGGGGTTTCATTTGGCCACTCCCCACACACTGTCTGTCTGTGAGGGAAAGATAAACTTGGGGGGTGCAGTTTTCTTTAGGGTAACACAGTTTACACAAGCAGAGATATACAGTATATTTTGATTTAGTATTTGTTTTACATTAGACCTGCTCTACATTTGTACACTAAATGACTTTCTCAAGCTATTAGCTGCTAAAATGGTCAACTACTCCTAATATCTTTTATCTTTCTTCCTTCTCTCCAGTTCCTTGCCTCTCTTCTGCTTCATAAGAAGTTTGCTGGTGAATTTATTCTTCACGGAGGCGTCCAAAAGCTGCTGGAGATCCCACGGCCGTCTATGGCAGCGACTGGAGTCTCCCTGTGTCTCTATTATCTGGCCTACAACCAGGATTCTATGGAGAGGGTAGGGGAACACATGTCTGTTAGTTTTATTTTCTGAACAAGGGTGTACTTGAACTTCAACAAAGGCATTTACTGGCACGTTTTGGCACATTTATGATAATATTGTCTGAATATGAGTGACAGTAGCTCAGTTGGTAGAGCGTTTGTCCACAGATCCGAAGGTTTATGGTTCATCTCCCGCTCTCGACATAAAAATCATTGGTTGAGCGGTCAGATCCACTGATCCACAGGTTGGTGGCGCAATTCCAGCTCCCACAGATGAATATTATCATTGTGTCTTTGGGCAAGACACTAAGGCTGCTTCCCATTTCTCTGTCTTACCCCTTCGTCTTACCCCTACCACTTGGTTTTGTGCGTTCATGTGAGGGCAAGGGGTGTCCTGATTCTAATTTTGATCAAAGGCGAGGGCCACGACCGAGGGCTACATACCCCTTGAAACAAAGTAAGCTCTCGACCAGACTTGGAACAAAGGGGTACGTCTACAAGCTCAGGCAGGTTTTGGGATCAGGATGGCAGCGTCACATCGACCAGCCAAGGAGTCTCATAAATGTATTTTCAGCAGTTGTAATTATCGATGAACAGTTTAGCAGGTTTACAATTATGACGCTTATGTTCTACGTTACTTTTAGTGAATTGTTGTTGCGGTTTTAATTGTAGTGATGTCTGTTTAGCCAACGTTATAGTTTTCATCGAACTTTCATGCATAAAAAAGCTTTTTTTTTTTTGGTCAAGCTGAGGTACCCGATAATCCTTGACATTTGTTTGCGTCAATTGGTGTTGCCTCTGTAGACGTAGCAGCCAGGTAAGGGATGATGACACAAACGGTAATTGAGTGGTGTCCCATTTCTTAGGGAAACAGTCGTACCCCTGGCCCTCTCAGCTATGTATCGAGGGGCAAGACAAAGACATAGATAAAGGGGTAGGGGAAGGGGTAAGACAGAGTAATGGGACGCAGCCTTAGCCCACCTCATTTCCAGTGTCTGTGTACACTGGTGTGTGAATGGGCGAGTGGTTCCTTGATATAAAGCGCATCGAGTGTCTTAAAGTTGGAAAAGCGCTATATAAAAATTTGACTGTGTGACCAGTACTGTTTTTGGGACAATACCAGAAATATAATACAGTCATACCTCACCTTACGAAAGACCCAAATAACGAATAATCCAAGTTACAAAACGCCTTTATGTAAAATTTTCGTCTCTGAATACGAAAGAAAATTCAAGTTACGAAACGCGAAATCTCAAAAATTCTAATAATGCTCGCTCGGATGCACACTCGGCTTCGCAGCCACCCCGAAACGTATACACTTGTAAATACACTCTCCCAACACCCCGCTGACCTCCCATTGGCTTGGGACGAATCAGGCCTTTTACATTGCGACTCTAATTACGAAAAAATCACGTTACGAAAACACTTCTGGAACGAATTAATTTCAAAAGGTGAGGTATGACTGTAGATATGAATTTCTCTTGCGATCACTCAGCCCTACAATTAATTCACAACTAATCCATCAGATACACACATCAGGCACAAACATATTGGCAAGGTGGTTTAGACGTAGACGTAGACGTAGACTTTATTGGTTAGTGCCTTGCCCAAGGACACAGCGGCAGTTTGTCAAGACACTTGCAGTTTAACACCTAATTTGCTAATAAAATGATGTAATAAATGTTTGTGTTCAGGGATGAAAGAGTTCCGCTTTTTAGCGGATCTCCGCTTTTTTTTTGCCGCGTGGTAATTTTTTTTTTTTTTTTTTCAAATACGTTGAAATTTTGGGTGTGTATTATATATGTATAATTGTGTTTAGGGTTGCCAACCGTCCGTTGAAAAATGTAATCGTCCCGTATTCAGAAACAAAAGTACATGTCTCGTATTAAACTTGTACATGTGTGCGGGGCCACGTGAGCTTGTGTGCTCTTCTGGTGCTGCGGACTCTGCACACCCCGAGCTGCGCCGCGAGTGCGCTCTCTCGGCTCGTTATCAGACTTTGATGTCGCAAAATTGGGGTCAGTGCCGTGTTTTGATATCAACTTTCAAATAAAAACCACTACAATTGTTTAAAAATGTGGTTTATTGGGGGGGGGGGGGGGGGGGGGGGGGTTGTGACTTTCCGCTTTTTTCATGATTGGCCACTTTCATCCCTGTGTGTTAATATTGGACTTAAACAAACTTTATTGATAAACAAGAGAAATTATTTGGACACAGTAGCTCATTAATCACAATATATTATAATAACAAAGAGAAAAAAATATAAATGGTAATAATAAATTCTAAAAAAGTAGCAGAAATTGCAAGAGACTGGTGTCAAATAAGGCATAATTATATAAATGAACAAGTAAAAAATAGAAATACAGTATATCACAGTTGTATACAAGAGCAAAGATGATATAATGATTGAAATGACATTATCTGATTTTATTGTTTTATATCTGACTCCAGGTGTGCGTGCTTCCTGGCGGCGTACTTTCTGAGGTGGTATCATACGCTTTGTGGTTACTGGAGTCCTCCCATTCGTCTGGAGTTTGCCACGCCACCATGTTCTTCTCCATCTCCTTCTCCTTCAGGGCCGTGCTCCACCTGTTTGACCAGAAGGATGGACTAAGACGCCTCGTCAACCTGGTCTGTACACAGAACTAGGGATTCACAACGTAAAGGGCCCATATCACACTGTTTTCTGATGTTAAAATGTTTCCTCGTCAAAAACATGCCTGGAGTTGTTTTGTTTCATTCACACACGTTTAACGCACAAACCCTGCATGTTTTGGCAGGTTCTTGTTCTTGTCTCGAACAGAAAGCACTCTGTTCCACCTTGTGATGTCATGCTCCACTGTGTTTTTTTTAAACTCCATACACCTTCACGAGAATCATTTGGAGAATTTCAGCCCTGGAATTGCTAATCTCTACTGAACTAAAAGGTAAAAGGTAGCTGTTAAGGTGAACAATACCGCTACATCGCATAAGGTGGAAAAGAGCATTTTGAGCTTTGGAAATGTAGACAAACTAATAAAGAAGCGTTGCTCAAACATTTGTGAATGAAACAAAACACAACTCCAGGTATGTTTTTGAGAACACTGCAAAAAGCTTGTCCAGAATTTAAGATATAAACACTTAAATCTATCCGAAAATGACTTTAAGGTCCCATGGCATGAAATTTTCATTTGGTTTTTGAACGTTAATGTGAGCTCCCCTACCCTGTTTAGCCCCCCCCCCCCCCCCATGGCTAAAAGTTGCGAAATGTGTAAACTGAGCAATTGCGATCCTTTTCCGCATTTGAAAAAAAAGACAGCCCAAACGGGCGATTCTGAACAAGGGAACTTTCTGATGTCACACTCGGAGAAAGGTTTCCACCCCCCGTCTGGATGTCCACCCTGTCTCTGGAAATCACGCCCAGAGAGTTTGGACCGCAAACGAGCTACGAAATGCGAGATGCGTTTTTTATTTGACTGGAGACACGTGAGAGTGTTTCCAGGCTCGGATGTCCTTTATCCGAGCCTCGAAACCTCTGAAACAGCAGTGGTTTAATTTTATTTTCTGTGGAAATGTGTTTTTTTTTTAAATGGAAAGCGTATCATATCTTCCTCCGCGCTAAAAACACGGAAGTGGGTGACGGCGCACAGTGCACCGCTAATCCAGGAAACGGTAGCGTATTTGGCCACAACCCACCCGCTGCACTGGCCTGTCTCTGTCCTCATTTGCATTCAAGCAACAATGCCCAGAATAAAGCGTTTCAGAGACATATTTATGACTCTGACTGTGTTCATGAGGCTATCTCATGCAGTGAGGCTTGATTTTGAAGAAGGATTCATTTACAGTATTAGGGAACCATTAAGGCGCCATATAAAAGCATCAAGAAGTACCATGTCATGGGATCTTTAAAAGTAGTGAAATGATCTGTCCATGCAGCAAGATAATTTTACTTGACAAGTTATCTTAAAATAAACTCCCTCTAGACTAGAATTAAGCAGTCTCAGAACTAGTAAGTCGATAATAAATCTGAAAACAAGATGAATAACCTGATATAAGTTTTAAAATCTTGTCCAGATCAGAGAAATTTGCAGTGAAGGTAATAATATTCTAACATGGCTAAAAGCTCACAAGAGTAAATTTTGTGTAATATAGGACCTTTAAACAAAACCAGTAACCAAATAATGATAGTTTTGATGATTTTTCTCCCTCTTGTAGATCAGCACGCTGGAGATCCTCAACTCTGATAACAGTGTGTCAGTCATGATAGATGACGAGGTGTTTTCAGGTCGCCAAACGGCCAAACACACTTCTATGGCTCTGCGCAGGTATGACTCCTATTATGGACAGTTTTATAATTCAGAGGGTCTGTCAAATACTTGTATTTCTTGTCCCAATCTTTAGAATTATTTTGTTATCAAAGATGATCCCAGCTGTTACCGGTATTGTTATTGTTGTGTTTAGGTACTTTGAGGCCCATCTGGCAGTGAAGGCCGAACAAGTGAAACGGCAGACCTCAGACACCGTTCCTCAGCAGCCGTTTTATAAAGTGAGTCCTTTTGTGTCACTCATTAACATACTGAATAATAAGAGACCACTGCAAAATAATCATTTTTTTCTGATTTTACTACTTATAGGTATATTTTGGGGCAAAAGGAACATTTTTGTTTGAGTCTATAAACTGCTGACAACATTTCCCCCAAATTCCAAATAACAATATTATCATTTAGAGCATTTATTTGCAGAAAATGACATCAAACAATGCAAAGAAACTAGATCAAATTCATTTTAAAACAACATAATACTAATGTTTACACTTAAGAAGAGTTCAGAAATCAATATTTGGTGTAATAACCCTTATTTTTAATCACAGCTTTCATGCATCTGGGCATGCTTTCCACAAGTCTTTCACATTTTTCTTGGGTGACTTTATTCCACTCCTGGTGCAGGAACTTAAGTAGCTCAGCTTTGTGTTTGTGTTGGAATTCAACAGACGCTGGAATGGAATGGCTGTAATACATCTAGAGATGCTGATTTCACAAAAAAATGCAGTGGTCTCTTATTTTTTTCCAGAGCTGTATTTATGTATGTAAAATCCCTCAGTCGTCCAGGTAGAATCTTTGGCAAAAGGAGAAATTCAATTTGTCAACTGGACAAAAGTTTACTAACTAACTAAAGTAAAAATTTGTCCAGCTGACAATTGAATTTCTCCTTTTGCAATACTATATATACTTATTTTTACAATTTTTTCCCCCCTCAATAATGTGTTTGAAGTTATTTATAATGTTTATTTGCAATTTCACCATCTTCTGGACGCTTCCCATGTTAGGCGTACACATACACCAGGGAGCAGGTGGTGGAGTTGATGGAGTTCCTGATAGAGAGTGGACCTCCTCATCTTCACTGGGAGCCCGTGGAGGTCTTCTACAAACTGTCCTGTGTTCCTCTGATGTTACAGCTCATCTCTGCTGCGTGTGAATGGAGGAACTACAGTGGGAGGTATGTTTAGGTTAATTTATTTAAAAATGAGAACTTCACATTTCAATCTCTTCAGACGGGTGCGTTTGAGGCAAGGGAGCAGACCCAGAACACACGCAACGTGGCCTTCATCAGGCAAAAACTTTGCCTAATGAAGGCCTAGGGCCAATAAATTTCTCATTTTGCAAGACGGAGTGCGGGCTTGTTTTCTCCTCGTAGGTTAATTTATTTCAAATGTATTTTTCAACCGTTCATTGTATTTTTATATTTGCAGCCGAGAAACAATTGTCTCCCTACTTCGCATCCTAACTATGACTTGATTTCGAAACCAAAGTTGATCATATTTTTCAGTTTGTCAGAAAGAAATATATATTTCCCTAAGTACAGCAAAGTATTTATTCAGCAAACATTAAATAATAATGTTTCTTAACTCACAAACAAATGAAGTAGTAAAAATCAAACACATCACAAAAGATCCGTAGAGGTAATTTCAGTATAAGTGAGAAATATATTAGTTATTATTTATGCAAAGAGCCTGCTAACCCTGTGTCCTGTCCTCCACTTTGTTTTGGATCACAGACATTACTGGACTGGGCAGTGGATTGTGAAATGGGGTTAAGCGTGAGAGAGACATTCAGCTAATTGTTGGAATAGGCTCTGTGTACAGCAGCTCACTGTCTCAAAGTTAATGCAAATTTGTATTCAAAGTGTAAAATTTAAAATAAACAACTCTTTGTTGTTCTTTTAGTATTTATTATGCCTTAAAATGAAGGTGAAGTCTTTAGGCTGCGTTCCATTTCTCTGTCTTACCCCTACCCCTTGGTTCTGCGCGTTCATGTGAGGGCAAGGGGTGTCTCGATTCTAATTTTGATCAAGGGCTCAGGCCACGACCGAGGGCTACATACCCCTTGAAACGAAGTAAGCTCTCGCCCAGACTTGAAACGAAGGGGTACGCCTACAAGCTCAGGCAGGTTTTGGGATCAGGATGGCAGCGTCACATCGACCAGACAAGGAGTCTCATAAATGTATTTTCAGCAGTTGTAATTATCGATTAACAGTTTAGCAGGTTTACAATTATGACGCTTATGTTCTACGTTACTTTTAGTGAATTGTTGTTGCGGTTTTAATTGTAGTGATGTCTGTTTAGCCGACGTTATAGTTTTCATCGAACTGTCATGCATAAAAAAGCTTTTTTTTTTTTGGTCAAGCTGAGGTACCCGATAATCCTTGACATTTGTTTACGTTTGTTTGCGTCAATTGTTGTCGCCTCTGTAGACGTAGCAGCTCAGGTAGAGGCAAGGGATGATGACACAAACGGTAATCGGGTGGCGTCCCATTTCTTAGGGGAACATTCGTACCCCGAGCCCTCTCAGCTCAGTATCGAGGGGCAAGACAAAGACGTAGATAAAGGGGTAAGGGAAGGGGTAAGACAGAGTAATGGGACGCAGCCTTAATATCTTGTCAGTGAGTTGTCACTGAATTCCACCTGCATCTCACCATCATTGTGTTTTGTCTGAGTATACAGTGTATTCGTTTAAGCGAGACTCGGCCAAAACCTCACATAGATACAATTGAGTGAGGAAACACTGAGGTTTCCGGGTGCTTGATCTCAGTCTAGCTCAGGCCATTAAGCAAAACACTGCTAAAATTTTCAATGTGTTGCTTTCAGTGTTTAAAATGTGTTTTTTAAAAAATCCATCAACAACTTGATTTCCACATGTGCTTGTGTTGCGTTTGTTTCCAGGGGCGATGTGGTGCGTTACGTGCTGGACCTCCTGGCCATTCTGACAGTGGTCCCCAAAGTGCAGCTGGTGCTCGCCGAGACCATGGAGGTGGTGGATGAGAGCAGGTCCACTGTGACCACTGTGGGTCAGTATCATGTTTCTGTCCCAGTACATTTGATTCACTGGCTCTTTGGAACGCCCCAGTTTTTGTGTTTCGTAGGCATGAGCATCATTTTGAGAGTTGCAGAAGGCGAGGTGTTTGTGAACGATGCAGAGATTCAGAAGTCTGCTTTACAGGTACTTCTACTTTTTTACCTCTCAATACTTTTCAGTCAATAAGTGGAGTTAATGTGATTGACTGAGATTCAGGAGCAGGACCACGCCTCAACCTACCCCTACAGCCAACCACAGCTTCAATTCCCGTATTTATCCAGGCCTACGACAACCCCCTCTGTCCCCGTTCTCTCAAACTCCTCCCACCCAGTGTCTCTTGTTCATCCTTCAGCCTGAGAACATCATCTACAAAGGGGGGACGGTCCTGAATTGGCTGTGCTGATCACCTGAGACAGAGCCCCCATCCAGAGTCTCCTCCCAGCCATCACATCTATCTGTCAATACAAATCTTTATCATATACCATCATTGTGGCGTGATCCTTGTTGGTGAATCTGTATTTAATTCATGTGTTCTCCATCTGCCAGTATACAGCTCTGGAAAAAAATAAGAGACCACTGCAAAATTATCAGTTTTTCTGATTTTGCTACTTATAGGTATGTGTTTGGGCAAAAGGAACATTTTTATTTGAGTCTATAAACTACTGACAACATTTCCCCCAAATTACAAATAAAAATATTATCGTTTAGAGCATTTATTTGCAGAAAATGACAAATGGTCAAAATAACAAAAAAGATACATGTTTTCAGACCTCAAACAATGCAAAGAAACAAGATCAAATTCATTTTAAAACAACATAGTAATGTTTACACTTAAGAAGAGTTCAGAAATCAATATTTGGTGCAATAACCCTTATTTTTAATCACAGCTTTCATGTGTCTCGGCATGCTCTCCACAAGTCTTTCACATTGTTCTTGTGTGACTTTATTCCACTCCTGGTGCAAGAACTGAAGTAGCTCAGCTTTGTGTTTGTGTTGGAATTCAACAGACGCTGGAATGGATTGGCTGTAATGTAGAGATGCTGATTTCAGATGCTGATTTCAGAATTGCAGTGGTCTCTTTATTTTTTTCCAGAGCTGTTTTCATTCTTTAATGCAGTTCTGGAGAGGCAATCTGAGCTTTTAATAGTTCACATTTGAGGGTCTGATCTGGGTTCTGTAGGACCTGCTACATATCTTTTCAGGACTTCAGTTGATGTATAATTTATAATATTCTAAAACTTTTTAAGATTTTTCTTCGTCAATATGCCAAGGCGTTGTTTTGTTCTAATTATTTAACGCCCCTCCAGTGATCAAATTATCTTCTCTACACAGCTTTAGTGCTAATGGCCTTGTTGTTCTTAGGTAATTTGTATAACACAGATAGCTATGGAGTCCCAAAGTAGTTAAAAAATAATGGAAAAAAAGACTTCTTAAAGTATTTTCAATACTTCTGCGTATAATATTTCCTTGATGTTGTGGTCCACAGGTGATCATAAACTGTGTGTGCGCTCCGGACCAGAGTCATGCTGTCGGGGCATTTCCCATCAGCCCCCTCAGACCCTCCGTCCCACAGCACCCCACCTTCCCCCACAACAGGGTCCTGGCCCATATGTGGCAGGTGGTGCAGAACAACAACGGAATAAAGGTGCACAGCTCTCACCATAAACATCATTGTATATTGCGTGGATAACTTGATTTAGATTTCATATAGGGCTGCAAGTAATTATTTCTGCTTTGATTTTTGATTTTATTGTATATATTTGTCAGTAGGTTGCGAAATTACTACTTTGAGCTAAAAGTAGTTCATATGTTTGCTACATGATTAAACTTCAAAGCATGTTCTAGATCAGGGGTCGGCAACCCGCGGCTCATTGATCCCTCTGATGCGGCTCAGTACAGCGGTCCCTCGTTTATCACGGGGGTTACGTTCTAAAAATAACCCACGACAAGCGAAATCCGCGAAGTCGTCAGCTTTATATTTTACAATTATTCTCCATGTTTTAAGGCTGTAAACGCCTCACCACACACATTCTGCACTTTTCTCAGACTGGAATTAACACATTCTCACATTTCTCTCTTGTTTAAACACTCAAACTTTGATAGATTTTCAACAAAAAAAGCACAGTATTATAGAACGAAACCAAAGTGTATTTCGTGTGTATTTCACAGTTCTTATGACCAAGCCTCTTCGTCCTGGCACCGCTTTGCTGTCGCGAGTTTTGTCGTGGAGAAAACTTGCAAACTTACAGCACTTCAGAGTCACACTGCGATCGAACATTTATATAAATCTGGCAAACTGAACGCATCCTGTACAGGAGATACAGAGGAGAAATCGGCAAAGGTCTACAGTCCCTTAGCCAATCAGGACGCAGAAATGCGCGTTGATACACTATTAAAAAAAATTTTGGAATAAAAAAATCCACGAAACAGTGAGGCCACGAAAAGTGAACCACGATATAGCGAGGGACCACTGTATTAAATTAAAATATATTTTATTTTAGTTCATTCATTTTCAAAATGTAATTCATTTTAAATTTCAAAAGGGTTTTGTGGCTCCCAGTGTTTCCTTTACTGTGTGAAATGGCTCTTTGAGTGGTAAAGGTTGCCGACCCCTGTTCTAGATAGTGGGTGCATCTATAATTATTGATTACTAAATTATGAAAATAGTTACTAAATGAATCAGTTATTTTTTGTTGGGTTGTGCTGCTCATTCAGACTTGGCTCTTCTTCTTGGTGTCCTTTTGGTGTCCTTTTGCTCTCATGGGCATAACATTTTAGGCAAGTTTAGTACTTAAATAGAAGAGAAGAGAATAGAAAGCCTTTATTGTCATACACAGTACAATGAGATTTAAAGCCTCCCTTCAATGTGCACACAGCGCAAGTATAAAAGTATAAATAATGTACTAATAAAACCTACAAAACTACTATGCTATAAAAATACTACTCTTTAAACACTATTCTTTAAGTATTTCCGTTCAAAAGGCCTATATTACACTGTTTTTGATCTATGTTATAATGTTTCCTCATGAAAAACAAACCCAGAGTTGTGTGTTGTTGAGTCCTTCTTTCCAACAGAAAATTCACTGTTCCACATTGTTATGTCATCTGGTAATAGGCCTACAGGAAGTGCTCCACTGTGTTTTTAAACTCCACACACCTTCACTAGAATTGCCAATCTCTGAACTAAAAGTAAAAGGTAGATGTTAACTTGAAAACTCACAAGGTGGAACAGAGCATTTTGAGTTTTTGGAGATGTCGACAGACCAACAATAAATTATTATTATTATTCAAATATGTGTGAATGAAACAAAACATAACTCGAGGTAGGATTTTGTGGAGGCAACAACATTCTCCCTTGGCTTAAAGCTCACAAGAGTCAGTTTTGTGTAATATGGGACCTAAGGCTGGATTAGGTTTGGTTTGATTGGTTGAATTCAGTCTTTTCAGAAGTAGAACTTGATGTGAAATGTTGATCGGTATCTTCGTCAGGTGCTGCTCTCGCTGCTCTCTGTAAAAGTGCCCATAACTGACGCAGACTTGATCCGAGCTCTGGCCTGTAAAGCTTTGGTGGGACTCTCTCGCAGCTCGGCGGTCCGGCAGATCATCGGAAAACTGCCCCTCTTCTCCAGCGGACAGATACAGCAGGTGAGGACGTGTTTTTAAGTTATGTTTTCATTCATGTGGTTATAGATACATAGATAGACACATAAATACTTTATTGATCCTGAAGGAAATTCAGAGTTCAGCAGCAGCAAAAATGAACATGGCAACATAGCAGTCCATTCTCTCATTCATCAGCTTATTTATCAATTTTTTTTGTTTGTACACAGTTAAAAAGCAAAACACAGTGTTTTAATAGCATTGCTGTTTCTAATAAGTTACTGTTTTAGTGCAGACTGTGTAATTTGTAACTCAACGGGCTAAATCTGTCTCCAATGGCCAAACATTTCAAGAGGACTGTGAAGTTACACACCTTTGCCATGATTTTTATTGTATCTTTTTTAGGGCTGTCAGTTTAACGCGTTAATTAGATTAATTAATTACACTACAAATTAATGCGTTATAAAAATGAACGCAATTAATTATGCACATTTTAAATTTGGCGTGCAGCGAGTAAATCACTGCCAGAGCCTTTGAACAGCAAGTTTATTTATAAAAAGAACGAAGAGCGCAGTGATTTGTAGCTTTTTTATGCAATAGAATGTGCATTGAAAATAAAGATAATTTAAAAATGAAGTCTACTATTGTCTAAGTCTACTACAAATCTGTGACTTCAGCCCCTCTGACCAAAATTAATAAAATAAATTTGGCATGCAGCGAGCAAATCGCTTTATTAAGTTTCTTTATAAAAAGTACAAAGACGGGACATTCAACAAGAACACGGTGATTTGTAGCTTTTGTCAAAAAGAATTTTCCGATCACCGAAGCCGCTCCAGCCTGACGTATCATTTGAACGACAAACACGTCCGGTGTTTTATTGTTACCGGAGATGGTGCGAATGTGAGCGCAGTTCACCAAACCACGCTCACAGAATTTGGGAAACGAATGAGCAAAGCGACCACAGAAAAACTGAATCACAAAGTGGGTTGCCTCTCTCTTTGCTCTCTCTCTCACGAGATTAAAATGTGATTAATTAATTACAAATCCTGTAATTAAGTAAATTGATTTTTTTAATCGCCTGACAGCACTTTTTTTTTTTTTTATTAAGTTATGTGGCTGTGGTGATCACACTGATCTATGTTTTAATGTATATATAGAACCCAACAACAACTAAAAATACCACACAAGGGGAGCACTACAGTTTTTAAAGGAGAATTAACATTTTTACAATCTGAGCCTTATTTCGGTAATAAAACAAGTTGTTTCATAGCACTTTGGTGTCATATGGAGAACTTCTGGAGATGTTTTAGATTTGCGATCTCCGTAATGTGAGTGCTCGGGGCAAATGTTTGCGGTCTCCAAATAACACAAACTTTAGCACTTTTCAAATCATAGAAGCTCGAT
Organism: Paratrypauchen microcephalus; assembly: GCA_036785185.1. Taxonomy (NCBI): domain Eukaryota; kingdom Metazoa; phylum Chordata; class Actinopteri; order Gobiiformes; family Gobiidae; genus Paratrypauchen; species Paratrypauchen microcephalus. Next base: position 147,048 of record JAVJIX010000005.1, on the reverse strand, counting down.
GTCTTGGTCTACGCTTTCGTTTGAGTCAAAAGTGGCCTGTAATCCGAGATTTAGTAATAGTTTTGAGTAGATGAGGACGCCAGTGCGCATGTGTGGAGTCACAGCTTATTTCACTCTCAGCTCTCGGGACCCAAACATGAAACGCAAAGCTGTAAATTATAGATGAATCTCGGATTACAGGCCACTTTTGACTCAAACGAAAGTGATTTGAAAAGTGCTAAAGTTTGTGTTATTTGGAGACCACTCGGGGCTTATATTATATGCCCCGAGAACTCGCGTAACGGATATCGCTAATCTAAAACATCTCCGGAAGTGCTCCAAAGTGCTATGGGTGAGTAAAACAACTTGTTTTATTACCGAAATAAGGCTCAGATTGTAAAAAACGTTAATTCTCCTTTAAGTTTTAGGCCCGGGTAGAAGAGTTCTACAGATAATAGTTTACATTGCGCTTATTAATTTACCTTCCAGCTGATGAAAGAGCCAGTGCTGCAGGACAAGCGCAGTGAGCACGTGCGTTTCTGCCGTTACGCCGCGGAGCTGACGGAGAGGATCTCAGGAAAGCCCCTTCTTATGGGCACGGACGTGTCCCTGTCCCGCCTGCAGAGGGCCAACGTGGTGGCACAGACACGTATCGCCTTTCCCGAGAAGGAACTGCTCGTGCTCATCAGGAACCACCTCATGAGCAAAGGTCTCCATGACACCGCCAACCTGCTGGTGAAAGAAGCCAATCTGAACGTGGGACTCCTCTGCCCAAACGTCTCCACTGTCACCCCGACGTCTGTGTGCTCGATGATGCCAAGGAACCCCAGGTAAGTCATGATATCAGATTTTTTTTGTGTGATTACTGATTTTTACTTGTATGAGATATATTTGTGTTCTTGTATTTTTTACATTTTTGCTTCCATTATTATACACATACATAAATTTATATTATTTATATAATTTGCCAGCAGTCTCTTCATTTGTATTTATTATTCCCATTTATATTTTGGCTCTTTGTTATTATAATATATTGTGATGTGGGAGCGACTGTGTCCAAATAATTTCCCTTGTGGATCAATAAAGTTTGTCTAAGTCTGAGAGAGAAAACCCCACAGTTTAAAGGTCCCATGGCATGAAATTTTCACTTTCTGAGGTTTTTGAACGTTAATGTGAGCTCCCCTACCCTGTTTAGGGCCCCCCAATGGCTAAAAGTTGCGAAATGTCTAAACTGAGCATTTGCGATCCTTTTCTGCGTTTGAAAAAAACACAGCTCAAATGGGCGATTCTGGACAAGGCACCTTATTGACGTCAGATCGAAAAAAGAAATGCAAATGCAGTTCCACCATCGTCTGGATCTCCACCCCCTGTCTCTGGAAATCACGCCCAGAGAGTTTGGACTGCGGAGGAGCTACGCAATGCGAAATGCGTTTTTTTATTTGCCTGGAGGCACGTGCGAGTGTTTCTAGGCTCGGAAGTCCTTTACCCGACCCTCTGGACCTCTGAAACAGCAGTGGTTTAATTTTATTTTCTGTAAAAATGTGTTTTTTTTCATTGAAAAGGCTGTCCTTTCCTCCTTCGCGCTTACACACGCGGAAGTGGGGCCAGGCACAGCGCACCGCTAAAACAAGGAACCAGCGGCGCATTTGGCGCGCCCCCACCCCCCCCCCCCACCCGCTCCTCTAACCAATCTGTCTCCTTCTCATTTGCATTCAAGCAACAAGGCCCAGAATGAGTTGTTCAGACAGAGAGATTATGACTCTGACTCTGTACATGTGTCTTTCTCATGCACTAAGTGTTGATTTTGAAGAAGGATTCATTTACAGTATTAGGGAACCATTAAGGAGCCATATAAAAGCATCAAGAAGTACCATGTCATGGGATCTTTAACTATTTTTCGTGATTATTGATGCCATCTGTGAAATCCTTATTTTTTGGTTTTGCAACTTGTTCCCCACTGTGGCACCTGATTTTCCCAGCGATCTCCCATCCAAATACTAACCAGGCCCGGCCTTGCTTAGCTCCTGCGATCTGACGGGATCAGGACTTTGACAAGCTGGTGTGGCTCTTTACACGAATTGCACTGTTTTGGAGTAGAGAGTGAATGAAAATAACTTTAGCCCCTTTGAATGTGACCAAAATAATTACGATCATCAATTAACCCAATCGTCACTGCTCAGGTTCTCCGACGGCCACCTTGGATTCTCTCCCACAGCGACTCCGGCTCTCCCAGTCCCCTCCACCCCCTGCTCCTCGCGCTCCGCACTGGGGTCCCATGCATCGTCATCTCATCACCAGCACCTTGCAAACACTACGCCGCAGGCTCAGGGGTCATCCAGGGTTGGACGCATTCTGTTTACACGAGAGCGCCCCCTGCCTCCGTGCACGCCAGGGAAGAAACTCAAACCACTGAAGCAGAAGTCAGACCATGGAGCTTTTATACAGGTGAGGATGGTACAATACCAGAGCTGGACTTTTGCTTGAGATTATCCACCAGACTTGGGCATTTTGCATCTGCCCACCTCACAATTTTTTTTATATTAATTATTAGTAATTATTATAACATAGTAATAGCCTATAGTAGTATTATAGAGAATATGATAATTATTACTTTTTTACCTGCAGCTTAGACCCTTAACTTCAGATCTTCTCCTGGTGGATATGAGCTCCTTCTAGTTTTTGTGTTATTGTCCATTTAAATATGTTTTTTTTTTGTGTTACAGCACAGGACACCCTCTGAATTACAGAATTAAATTGCTTACCATATTATAGTATAAGTCACACCAGCCGAAAAATGCGTAACGGCAGCACGTTGTTCAAGCACCCATTTCTTACCTTGTTCCTCTAGCTGTGGCCATCTAGCTTTTAGCCCGCGATTAGCCTTTTTTGTTTTCTTCATTACAGTTGGAGTATCCTCCGCTTTTCTCCAGTCCCTCACAGGTTTCTCGCTCAATCCAAACTTTCTTTGGAAAGTTACTCGATTACAGTTTTCTGCTGCATATTTCACCACTTGCAGCTTGTCATCTGCAGAATATGATTTTCCTTTTGGGGCCATTTGTGTGCGATCTTCTCAGTTGCCCTTTTAAGTTTGTTTACATTTTCAGTGGTACAGAAGTAGTAGTAGCAGATACTGGCACACGAGCCTACAGCGCCCTCTCGTGGCTGTCACGAAAAGGTGCAATTTTAATATAGCGGTAGTTTTCAAGTCATGCCACGAGGGGGCGCTCAAGGTTTGTGAAAATTTTAATATACAGGGATGAAAGACTTCCGCCTTTTAGCGGATCTCTACTTTTTTTTCAGCCGCGTTTTTTTTGTTGTTTTTTTTTCTGTGCAAATGCGTTAGGAAAGATTTTGGGTGTATATACGTATAGTTGTGTTTAGTGCCACCAACAGTCCCTTGAAAAATGTAATCGTCCCATATTCAGAAACAGAAGTACGCGTCTCGTATTAAAAATGTACCGTGCGAGCCCATATGAGCCGCGGGAGGACACTGCATGTAACGGCGCCCGCGCGCAGGTCCTTCGCAACAGCGTATATCACAGGGGCGTACCAATGCGGCTGAAATATATAAGTTGCTCCGGAGTATAAGTCGAGGACCACCCAAACCATGAAAAAAAGTGCGGCTTATAGTCCGAAAAATACGGTATATCATTTTTAGATTTAAAGTAGCGATAAAGGTGTAATACTGTTAAATACTGTGTACAAGCTTCCCCTTTATGCCAACATAGCCAGGAGCCAGACCCCAATGATATGAGTCTGTTTAAAGTGTTGCTATGATCACATACAGTGTCACATAGTCATGAAATTTGGAATAAAGAATCCTGACATGATGAGGAATCCAACAATATAACCTTACAAGAGTTTATGCATTTCTGTTTCACATTATTAGACCATTTATGGAAAGAAAAATATAAAAAAATGCATTCTCAAGGACAAATCCTTTCCACAAACTAATTGTTTGCGAGCCCTTTAACACCTAGAAGTTTTTAAGTCATACTGTTGGACATTTAATGTTTAATGTTAAAATATAAAGAAATGAAACGTGCCTTCATTCTAAATCTATATGTACTTTATCGAATACATATTTGTGCAGAGTTGAGTTGAATTTTGGAGGAAGAAAAATATTTAGAAAGTCATTTAAAGTGATCATGACAAAAATGGACGTCACATCAAGTACCCAAATATTGCAGTAATAATAATTGTCTCTCTTGCTCAGACCCCAGCCATGAAGAAGCAGTTTGAGCGGCACCTGCCCTCCCCTCCGTCTCTGGACAATATCATTACAGAATATCTGAGAGAACAACATGCCCGCTGCCCCAACCCGGTCACCACCTGCCCCCCCTTCTCCCTCTTCGCCCCTCACCGCTGTCCTGAGCCCAAGCAGCGCAGACAGGCCTCGCCCAACTTCACCGCCCGCCTGGGGAGCAGGGTGCTGTATCCCAAATATAGAGGCATGGACAGAGGCTCCCTCGATAGGCAACTCATATTTAGCAGGTAACTTCACAGACTTTCAGTTACACGGAGGTAAACAGAAAGACAAAGTCAATTAAAGGTGCATTGTGTAACTTTTCTGGTGGAGGGTTCGTCAAATGCTTGTCTCCAGCGAGATGTTATTGTTTTGTCTGTCATGTTTCACAGTACGTCGTTAAACCTTTCCATCTTCACCAAACCAGTTCAAGTTAGAGGTCAGATCTGTGGAGAGGCAGCCCCATTCACAGTCAGAATGCCTGTTTTTCTAGATATTTTTGAGGTCTAATTAAATAAATGTAAGATAGAGCTGTTTAATGTCACACTGTGGAACATTCTAGGCAGAGCAATGAGATCTCCATAGAAACAAGCAGGTGACAGACCCCCAGCCAAATATTGCACAATGCACCTTTAAAGGGATATGCCACCCCCAGGGCAAATTTGGGCATCTCCCCACAGTCCAGAGACTAAAATAAGTGGTGGAAAGCGTTTTCCTGCTCACCCAGCCATTGTCCGAGTCTGTCGCCACTGACCGCCGCGGTATCTGCAGCTCCTCCGCCTTAGACTGGAGTCTAACGTCGCCAGAGAAAGATTTCGGCCAAAAGGAATTAATTTGCTCGATGCGTTTCCCAATTACTTTATGTGTAGTGCGCATTCATATCGAGTGCAAATAAATGTGCAAATCAACACGGAGAGCTTGCCTTGGTCATTTTGGGTGGGAACTATTTTCCAGTGCGGAAGAATACAGTCGAATCACGCAGTACGCTGCCAGGGGAATCCCAGTTACGCACCGGGAAGGGAGTTCCCCTGTTGCACAACGTGGTGCGTGATTCGACTTTCTCTGGCGACGTTAGACTCCAGTCTAAGGCGGAGTAGCTGCAGATACCGCGGCGGTCAGTGGCGACAGGCTCGGACAATGGCTGGGTGAGCAGGAAAACGCTTTCCACCACTTATTTTAGTCTCTGGACTGTGGGGAGATGCCCAAATTTGACCTGGGGGTGGCATATCCCTTTAACAGCTCATATGCTAAAGGCAAAAGTTCATTTAATTTGCTCATATATTTACATAAATGGTGTGTCATAGACATGCTTTTTCCTATTGCTTTATTAGCAACTAATTTCCCTCCTGAAAAGAACATTTTCTCCATATGCTAGTAGACATGCGATTGGAAGAAGGGACAACAGTGACTCAGGTGTTTGAACTATCTCCCACTTATGTGTGAGTGCAAACTGCCTACTGTCACTTTGTCTTTGGGAAAGACTCTTGCCAATGTACGAATATGGTGTAATGGCAAAAGGAGCAGTTCAATTTGCCAACTGGACAACATTTTATTTGGTCGAATACGTTTCGCAGCTCATCCAAGCTGCTTCTTTAGCTCTGGTCAGACGCTGGTGGACACTTGCCTATATCTGCCTGAAGAGAGGTGCTAACTACAATGTATTCGACCAAATAAACTTTTGTCCACTTGACAAATTGAATTTCTCCTTTTGCCATGGATTCTATCTGGACGACTGAGGGATTTTACACAAATTTGGTGTGATGATGGTACGCAATCTTTTTCAGTAGCAACATTGACAACTGCTGGGATTTGTGCAAAAATAGGCTACCCACAAAATTATAAAGCAGTCTTATGTAATGTTTGACTTTATTTTCAAAATATAGGCCTGGATAAATAAATATGGTCAGCCAACCAATGGAATGGGGATATACCAGTTTTAAGCCTTGTTTGAGACTATTGCATACATTTTTCCCAATTTCAGATGATTATCTGGAATTCTCGCTCACAGAAAGCTCTTGTTTTTCTGCACAGATTTCGTCCCATGTCAGTTTTCCACGAGGGTCCTGGAGACGAGAGCGACTTCACCTGCTGTGCGTTTTCAGCCCGAGAGCGTTTCCTGATGTTGGGGACGTGTTCGGGGCACCTCAAATTCTTCAACGTGTTCACGGGAGAAGAGGCGGCCAACTACACCTGCCACACCTCTGCCATCACCCACCTCGAACCATCCAGAGTGTGTACAGTACAGACATTTGTTCAGAATTAAAGAAAGGAAAAAGATGTCAGTTTAGGTATTCAAGTCATTTGGGGTTGAATTGGTTATAACAATAGTTTCACTATTTGTAGTTATTAATTGGTCAAATTTAAATAATAAGGTAGACAGTAGTTTTTTAATTTAGTAATTATGGCAAAAGGAGAAATTCAATTTGTCAACTGGACAAAAGTTTATTTGGTCGAATACGTTTGGCAGCTCTTCCAAGCTGCTGTTTCACTTCTGGTCAGACGCTGGTGGACACTGCAGGGAGGAGATAACTATAAGGAAATGACTGTGAAACTATCACACCTATTTGTTTACAGTTTCTGTTAGTTAGGTAAGCCTATTCAAGGCAGGCAGTTATAAGCAGTGTTCACCAGCACTCTAGCCAGAACTGAAGAAGCAGCTTGGATGAGCTGTTAAACGTATTCGACCAAATAAACTTTTGTCCAGTTGACAGATAGAATTTCTCCTTTTGTCATGGATTCTACCTGGCCGACTGTGGGATTCTACACACAATTTAGTAATTAGTAAGTTGTAATCATTTTAAAGCATTGATAACTGCTCCTTCTCCACTACACCCCTGTCATAAGGAGTCCCCCAAGGTTCAGTGCTGGGTCCTCTCGTTCATTTAGTACATCCTTCGACTCTGTAACTTCATCGGTTACCATGGCTTCTATAGCTTATACGGAGAATGAACATTTATTTATGGTTCAATGCTAAATAGTTCAGCATTTCTTCCAAGAAAATATTAATTAATGAATAATAAGTAACAAAAAAATAAAGACTGGAAACTAAAGACTACAAATATAAACAATATCTTTGCACATGTCCTCTTTAGGATGGGAAGTTGCTGCTGACCTCTGCATCCTGGAGTGTCCCTTTGTCTGCCCTCTGGAGTCTGGATGGAGTCTTCACTCTGACGTACGACTGCCGAACTTGCATACGCACATATAAACAGATTTGTAGTTACTCAGAAGACCTAGTTGATGAAAACAGTTCTTTTTTGCTGTTTTCTTATTTTTAGAAGCTCATTTGTGGATGACCACTACGTAGAGTTCAGTAAGCTCTCTCAGGACAGAGTCATCGGCACTCACGATCACGTCGCCAATGTAAGTGAAATTATGTTGTTTTTTCTTCTTTTGCTGTAGCCATTTAGTTTATTTTGTTATGTCACTTTTTGTGTGATATTTTAAAACAAGGTATCCCAAAATGTTGTACTTTTTTACTACTAGATAATTAATATTTCTAGTAGTTCCATCAATTAATTATTCCATAGCAACTTTTTTCCTTTTCTATTAACAGACTTTTGAAGTACATTTTGAGAAAAATTAAGTTCAAATAGCTTGAATATTTAGTAGTCCTGTCAGCCAATTAAAAATAATAATCTAATTACAGGATTTGTAATTAATTAATTAATTGCATTTTAATCTCGTGAGAGAGAGAGTGAGTGAGAAAGAGGCAACCCATTTTGTGATTGAGTTTGTCAGTTTTTCTGCGGTCGCTTTGCTCATTTGTTTCCCAAATTCTGCGAGCGTGGTTTGGTGATTTGGTGAAGTGCGCACTATCACCAGTAACAATGGAACTTGTCCGGACGTGTTTGGCGTTCAAATGATCCGTCAGGCTGGAGCAGCTTCGGAAAATTCTTTTTGACAAAATCTACAAATCACTGCGTTCTTGTTAATAGTCCCGTCTTCGTTCTTTTTATAAATAAACTTGCCGTTCAAAGGCCCGAGCAGCAATTTGCTCGCCGCACGCCAAATTTAAAGTGTGTGCAGATTGAATTGCCGCTCATAAATAATTGCGTTATTTTTTATAATGCGTCAATTTGCAGTGTAATTAATTAATCTAATTAACGCGTTAAACTGACCTAGTATTTAGTAGGACAGATATATCTTGTTGAAATTGAAACATGAAATATATGACTTAGTCTGATAGCAGGACTAGTCAAAATCTCTTAAATTAATATAAACTTGAATAAAACATAAATACACAAAAATATATTTAAAAACAAATATACATAACATTATATATATTTTCCCTTTTTTTAATAATCCATTTTGCTGTGCAGATCTATGACATCCAGACAGGGCAGAAGATCACGACCCTGAATGACCCAGCCCTTTCCAACAACTACAAGAGGAACTGTGCCACGTTTAACCCTTCAGACGACCTGGTGCTGAACGACGGCGTGCTGTGGGACGTGCGCGCCTCCAGAGCCATTCACAAGTTCGATAAATTCAACACCAACATCAGCGGCGTGTTTCATCCCAGCGCCCTCGAAGTCATCATCAACACAGAGATCGTATCCTTTTAAACTGGAGTATAATGATGCTTTATTTTATTTTTACCATGGATTTGAGCTAAATTTGTCTTGCCCCAGAGTACAGATCTATATTCAGCAGCTCTCAAGGTCAAAATAACTGTTAGTTTTACCATCATTACAAAACTCTGCACTGGTGTCTGAGAATTCTGAACACGTTTATAAGCTCGTCATAGTGATTAATTAGCCGAGAGACATAGAATCAGACAAATCAGAATAAATAAAACGTTTAAAAAAAATAAAAGTTTTGGCAAATTAGTGTCAGACAAAAAAATAAAATAAAATAAAATGGTGAAAAACTTTGAATACTCCAGAAAAATTGTGAAAAGTCGAGGATTTGCTACTGGCTTTTTAGATAAAATATCCACTTGTCTTACTTTTTTGTACGTTCTGAAATAAAGTGACTAAAGTACGAGCCTTAACCAGAGCTCTAGTGGGACCTCAGGACTTTCCACTTGTTGCACACAGTCCCAGCCTTAGACCAGTGTCGCCTCGTGTTCAACAGCAACGGCACAATAATATACGGAGGTAAGTTATGTATGAGAATAATGATTTAACTCCAGCCATACTAAACCTGTACATTTTCTCATTTCCCCCCCTTTTTTGGTCTAATCTGTCTGTAGCCATGCTCCAGGCCGATGATGACGACGACTCCGTAGACCAGCAGATGAAAAGTCCCTTTGGCTCGTCCTTCAGGACATTTGACGCCACAGACTACAAACCTATTAGTAAGATCCACTATGAATTAACATTTTCACATACAGCTCTGGAAAAAAATAAGAGACCACTGCACAATTATAAGTTTTTCTGATTTTACTACTTATAGGCATGTGTTTGGGCAAAAGGAACATTTTTGTTTGCGTCTTTAAACTACTGACATTTACCCCAAATTCCAAATAAAAATATTATCGTTTAGAGCAGGGGTGTCAAACTCATTTTGGACTGGGGGCCGTATCCAACCTACTTTGATCCCAAAGGGCCCGGAACAGAAAATTCATGGCATATATACCCCCAAAATAGCAATAAGTCCAAATATTTATCCAGAGAAATGCAAATTTGTTACAGACTGCTGTTTGTTCAGTCCCAGCAATAATTTCTTTATCTTCTGTCTTCTCAATTCTCCATTCAAGTTGTTCGAAATGCCGTGTCTCGTAGTGGCGTTTAAGATAATATTTTTTGAGCTCCGCCACTTGTTGCAAACACACCAAACATACAGGTTTCCCATTCACCTCCGTGAACAAATAGGAATTACCGGTAGTCAATTTTTCTTGGAAAATCCTGCACTCGGCGTCCACTTTTCTCATTTTTGACATTTTGCTGATGAGGGTGTCACGGTCAACAGTCAAAACGATGGTCCTGTTTGTTCATATGTGCTGCTCTGGTGGAAGGTGGACACGCTGGAAACGCTGCTATGCTAATCTGCACAGAAAAGAGGTGCAGAAACGCGCCACAGAAAATTACCAATATTTTAACAGAAAATTGAAATATAATTAAAATATTTTAATAGAAAATCAGGCGAGGGCCAAATTAAAGGTCTTGGAGGGCCGGATCAGGCCCCTGGGCCGCATGTTTTACACCCCTGATTTAGAGCATTTATTTGCAGAAAATGACAAATGGTCAAAATAACAAAAAGATACATGTTTTCAGACCTCAAACAATGCAAAGAAACAAGATCAAATTCATTTTAAAACAACATAATACTAATGTTTACACTTAAGAAGAGTTAAGAAATCAATATTTGGTGCAATAACCCTTATTTTTAATCACAGCTTTTATGCGTCTTGGCATGCTCTCCACGGGTCGTAGACAAGGATCAAACTTAGAACAATTTTTTGCTGTTTGTTATTATAATATTGTGATGTGTGAGCTACTGTGTCCAAATAATTTCTGTTATGGATCAATAACGTTTGTCTAAGTATAAACAAATACGAGCCGATATCAAGCCTGATATTTTGTAATCTTTGTATCTTTGCTGTGTTGCTTGTGGTCAGCAGTAAACTCCTCAGAGTCCCCACAAAAGAAGAGTTTCACTGTGAATGGGACCCTCTCTTCCTGACTCCCTTTCTTTTACAAAGTTTTACCACATTACCACATGGAGCCTTTAGCCTGAAATCCGTTGGGGCTTTGGTCGTAGCTAAAAGTGAACATGGGTGCGCTTAGTCTTTCACATTGTTCTTAGGTGACTTTTTTCCACTCCTGGTCCAAGAACTGAAGTAGCTCAGCTTTGTGTTTGTGTTGGAATTCAACAGACGCTGGAATGGAATGGCTGTAATACATGTAGAGATGCTGATTTCAGGGGGAAAAAATGCAGTGGTCTCTTATTTTTTCCAGAGCTGTAGAATAACAGTTTTTGTGATTATTATTTTTTTTATCTAAATTATTTAAATAATCTTCATGCAGCCACTGTGGATGTGAAGAGGAACATTTTTGACCTGTGCACAGACAGTAAAGATTGCTATGTCGCCATTATTGAGGTATGTGAACACTACCTCTCTTTTCCTATCCCTCTCTTTATCTTCTCCTCTCTCATCCTCCCTGTCTCTCTCTCTCTTTTCTACCCTCCCTCTCACTGTCTCTTCCTCCCTCCCAAAACCTTTCCATCGCTATCTCTCCCCATTTCCATGTTTTTCTTTATTCTTATATCTTTTTAATTTTTGATCTTTATCTTTATAATCTAATCTGCAGAATCTGGATGGCATGAGTCTGGACACAGTTTGTAGATTGTATGAAGTTGGGAGACAGAAACTGGCTGAAGAGGGTGATGATGAGGTATGTACCAGTCCCACATGGATTGTTTTATCATGATTATCATTATCAAGCAGTTTACCTTAAATTTAAAGGGTTTATATTGTGGAAAATGCACGTTTTGAGCTTTTAATCATGTTATATTGTGTCTCCTGATCAAAAACAAGCTTAGAGTTGTATTTTGTTCATTTGCATTTGTTCCATCCAATCCAAATCCATATCCAGTCTAAGCGCTCAAAAATGCTCAGTTTGCATTTTGCCCAGATAGTTGTATCAAAGGAACATCTGCACAGTTTATAAGTCCATCTCATCACCAGACTCATTCTGTGGTTGAATTGTTATTGTGCTCACAATAAACACTCTTATTTGCCTCACATTCATGTGGCCTAAAGAGTTCATTTGGTTACGTTCCCATTTTCATTCATGTCGCGGGCAGCAGAGGGAGCTCTAACGCCTAAAAACCTAATTGGAAACAAAGTTGTAGTTTCTAAAGTGTGCTTTACAAGATTGAAATACTTATCCCAAGCTGATCAAAAGCATTAACATGAGAATTAAAGCCACAAGAATGCATAATATGTTTTTTTTAAATGTACAGCTCTGGAAAAAATGAGACCACTACAAAATTATCATTTTTTCTGATTTTACTACTTATAGGTATGTGTTTGGGCAAAAGGAACATTTTTGTTTGAGTCTATAAACTACTGACAACATTTCCCCCAAATTCCAAATAAAAATATTATCGTTTAGAGCATTTATTTGCAGAAAATGACAAATGATCAAAATAAGAAAAGAGATACATGTTTTCAGACCTTAAACAATGCAAAGAAACAAGATCAAATTCATTTTAAAACAACATAATACTAATGTTTACACTTAAGAAGAGTTCAGAAATCAATATTGGGTCCAATAATCCTTATTTTTAATCACAGCTTTCATGTGTCTTGGCATGCTCTCCACAAGTCTTTCACATTGTTCTTGGGTGACTTTATTCCACTCCTGGTGCAAGAACTGAAGTAGCTCAGCTTTGTGTTTGTGTTGGAATTCAACAGATCCTGGAATGGAATGGCTGTAATACATCTAGAGATGTATATTCTGCAGTTTAATTGAGCATTTATACCCTTTTGTTGTTTTTAATCTTATCTTTACATGTGCAGCACTTTGGAAACTGTTTTGCTAATAAAATGTGCCATAGGAATTAAGGTGGATTTGGATTATAATATTTGTGAAATCTTGTTCTGTTTAGGAGGAGGAGGAGCAGGATGCAGACTCGGACTCTTCGGACGATGATGACGATGACGACGACATAGACACTGACCCTCTGATCGAAGAACTGGCTGGAGACGACAACCCCGAGAACGACGAGCAGCCGGCGACCCCCACCGAGGACGAGGTGGGTGTCAATCAATTAATTTAAAAGCGTTTTCTTCCCAGAGCCCAGGAAGTATCACCTCTGGGAGCGCTCCCCATCTGAACAGGCTGAAGTCCTTATGAACCTGCCTGTTTGTAATGGGGTATAGTTAGACATACTGAATAACTACCGTATTTTTCTGACTATAAGTCATACTTTTTTCATGGTTTGGGTGGTCCTGCGACTTATACTCCAGAGCAAATTGTATATTAAAATGTTCACAAGCCTTGAGCGCCCTCTCGTGGCATGACTTGAAAACTACCGCTACCGCTAGGGGTGGGTATTGGCAAAGAAGTCACGATTCAATTCGAATCACGATTCATATGCCACGATGTGATACTATCACGATGCATCACGATACTTGAATTATTGCGATGCATTGCATTATCTTCGACATACTTCAGTGAAAATGTACCCAAAAAAAAGAGGATAACTTAAATATCAGTGGCTGTGTATCTGGGTAGTGTCTTCAATTGATACATAACTCTGAGCAACTCAATTCATAACTGAATTTATTGAACAAAAACAAATAAACCAAACCAATAACAAAAAAAGTGCATAGGATTTTTTCCTAAAACAAAAATGATGTTCAAACATTTGCCATTTTGGAGGTAGTTTTTTTTTTTTTTTTTAGGCTTAAGCCTTTATTGGTCTCACACACAATGACACACAGTGACACACGGGAGAAATTTGACTTCTGCATTTGACCCATCCTTTTCAGGAGCAGTGAGCAGCCATCTTTTTCGGGGCCCGGGGGGCAGTACCGTGAAGGGTCTTGCCCAAGGACCCACACTGGTTAGCTCATTGCCCGGGGGGGGTTTGAACCTACAACCCCCAGGGGGAAAGTCCATGACTTACCAGTTGAGCTAACCAGCCGGTTTAGTTGAGCTAACCAGCCGGTAGATACCATCATGACAAACAATACCCTTTCACAAAGAAAAAAGTGCATAGGATTTATATAAAAAACAAACAAAAACGAATTATTTATTTATTTATTTACTAATAATTAGTTAATAAATTATTAATTAATAATAATTTTTGGCATCAAGAATCGATGCAGTATATTGTGAAAGTTAGTATCGCGATGCATTGTCATGACGATTATTTTGCACACCCCTAGCTACCGCGATACAGTGGTCCCTCGCTCTATCGTGGTTCACTGTTCGCGCCCTCGCTGTTTCACTGATTTTTTTTAAATTTTTTATAGTGTAACTTTTTTTTTATAGTGTAACATTGTGTTCTGCGTCCTGATTGGCTAAGAGACTAGACCAGGACTAAACGTGGACTAAACCAGGTCTAGACCAGAACTAAACCTGGTCTAGACCAGGTCTAAACCAGGTCTAAACCAGGTCTAAACCTGGACTGGCCCTGGACTAAACCAGGGTTGGACCAGGTCTAGACCTGGACTAAACCGGGACTAGACCAGGTCTAAACCAGGATTAAACCACTCTTTGCTGGTTTTGTGCAGTTGGTTTGTTGCTCAGGCTGAGAGAACGCTTTCCGGGTTCTGCGGTTCGATCTCGTGCTTGTAGCCCCGGTGTACGCGCGGCCTCACTCCGGTCACGCTGCTCTGTCACAGATTTGTCCACGATGAGGGGTGCACGTGTTGCACACTTCTCCAAGGGGTTGGTGCGCGTCGCGTCCCGGGACGTGGCAGTGCTCCTCGCGCGTCCGGCGGGGCTTCCGGGGCCGTATCTCCCCTCACGCTTCACTATTAATACATTTTGTTGAAAATCTATGAAAGTTTGAGTGTTTAAACAAGAAAGAAATGTGAGAAAAGGTTAATTCCAGTCTGAGAAAAGCGTATAATGTGTGTGGTGAGGCATTTACAGCCTTAAAACATGTAGAATAATTGTAAAATATAAAGTTGTCCTACTTCTTGGATTTCTCTTATTGCGGGTTATTTCTGGAACCTAACCCCCGCGATAAACGAAGGATTACTGTATATTAAAATTGCACCTTCTCATGACAGCCACGAGAGGGCGCTGTAGGCTCGTGTGCCAGTATCTGCTACTACTATTACTTCTGTACCACTGAAAATGTAAACAAACTTAAAAGGACAACTGACAAATGCGCCACTTCTGCGTTTTAAGAGCGGAGGAAGAAAGGAGAGGAATTTCAATGAAAAAAAACATATTTTCACATAAAATAAAATTAAACCACTGCTGTTTCAGAGGTCCAGAGGGTCGGGTAAAGGACTTCCGAGCCTAGAAACACTCGCACGTGCCTCCAGGCAAATAAAAAAACGCATTTCGCATTGCGTAGCTCCTTCGCGGTCCAAACACTCTGGGCGTGATTTCCAGAGACAGGGGGTGGAGATCCAGACGGTGGTGGAACTGCATTTGCATTTCTTTTTTCGATGTGACGTAACAAAGTTGCCTTGTTCAGAATCGCCCGTTTGAGCTGTGTTTTTTTCTAACGCAGAAAAGGACCGCAAATGCTCAGTTTACACATTTTGCAACTTTTAGCCATTGGGGGGGCCTAAACAGGGTAGGGAAGCTCACATTAATGTTCAAAAACCTCAGAAAGTGAAAATTTCATGCCATGGGACCTTTAAGAAATGGGTGCTTGAACAACGTGCTGCCGGGAGAGGCTGGTCAACAGCGCAGGTACGTCTCCACGCCCAGGTATTTGCCAAGGCGATGAATATAAATGACCTTGCGTTAGGACCTTCTTGTTTTCGTTTCATGCAACGCAACCGCCTCTCTATCAGAGCACAGACAACGATGTCCCAAAAAATGTTCCGTTAAAAGGCTGTTGTTCTCTATTCTGTTGTTATTATTACTATTGCCTTTCAGATTGAAATACATGCCTTTCAAGATGAAATCCTGGTTCCTGGTCTCTGATTTTATAAAATAAATTTCCCCAAAAAAGTGCGACTTATATATGTTTTTTTCTTCTTCATTACACATTTTTTAGCTGGTGCGACGTATACTCCGGATTGACTTATAGTCAGAAAAATACGGTACTTGTTGGCAAGTTTTTGCATATTTACATGTTGTTTCAGTAAGTGACCTGCTTATCTGGTTTTAAAGTAACTATCAATGTTCATGTATTGTCTTTTTTTATTATTTGTTTATTTATTTCAGTCATGAAGTATAATAAAAAAAAAACTGTGCAAAAAACAACGTTAAACATACAATAAATGAACGAAAAGGAGTAGAAACAATAGATCTTATGTTTTCTGCCCCCTTTTCCAGAGAATACATTAACACAGAGTTACTTAAAACAAAAAAAACTCTTCTTTCTTCTCCTTTTCGTTAATTTCTTGTATATTATGCCACTGTTTATACTTTCTGAATGAAATAAATAAACAAATAAACATAATATAACAAAATGAAAGGCTATTGCTGCGTAAGTTATGACTATGGGTGGCTATGTCGACTTTGACATTTCCGTCTAATATTAGTTTCATAATTTCTCTGTTTTGATTTGTAATGCGGTCGTTTCGCAGATCGCTCTTCTCCTGGGTTACGACGTAGACGAGGAGGAGGAGGGCGACGGGGATAACGATGAAAACGAAGACGATAACGAGGAAGACAGCGATGACTCCAACTCCGACTCCAACTCCGACTCCGACTACAACTATTCTTTGGAGGACAGTTTTGACTGTGAGTCCACTCTAAAGTAGCAGTAGTAGTAGCAGTAGTAGTAGCAGTAGTAGTAGCAGTAGTATAGTAGTAGTGGCAGTAGTAGTAGCAGTAACAATAGTATAGTAGTAGCAGTAGTAGTAGCAGTAGCAGTAGCAGTAGTAGTAGTAATAGTAGCAGTAGTAGCTGTAGTTATAGCAGTAACAACAGTATAGTAGTAGTAGCAGTAACAATAGTAAAGTAGTAGTAGCAGCAGTAACAATAGTATAGTAGTAGTAGCAGTAACAACAGTGTAGTAGCAGCAGTAACAATAGTATAGTAGTAGCAGTAGTAGCAGCAGTAACA
This sequence comes from Paratrypauchen microcephalus, assembly GCA_036785185.1. NCBI lineage: Eukaryota > Metazoa > Chordata > Actinopteri > Gobiiformes > Gobiidae > Paratrypauchen > Paratrypauchen microcephalus. The sequence continues at coordinate 130,161 of JAVJIX010000005.1, read as the reverse complement.
ATAGTATAGTAGTAGTAGCAGTAACAATAGTATAGTAGTAGTAGCAGTAACAACAGTATAGTAGCAGTAACAATAGTATAGTAGTAGTGGCAATAGTAGTAGCAGTAACAATACTATAGTAGTAGTAGCAGTAGCAGTAACAATAGTATAGCAGTAGCAGTAACAATAGTATAGCAGTAGTAGCAGTAACAATAGTAAAGTAGTAGCAGTAACAACAGTATAGTAGCAGTAACAATAGTATAGCAGTAGTAGCTGTAGTTATAGCAGTAGCAGTAACAATAGTATAGTAGTAGTAGCAGTAACAATAGTATAGCAGTAGCAGTAACAATAGTATAGCAGTAGTAGCAGTAACAATAGTAAAGTAGTAGTAGCAGCAGTAACAATAGTATAGTAGTAGCAGTAACAACAGTATAGTAGCAGTAACAATAGTATAGCAGTAGTAGCTGTAGTTATAGCAGTAGCAGTAACAATAGTATAGTAGTAGTAGCAGTAACAATAGTAAAGTAGTAGTAGTAGCAGTAACAACAGTATAGTAGCAGTAACAATAGTATAGTAGTAGCAGTAGTAGTAGCAGTAACAACAGTATAGTAGCAGTAACAATAGTAAAGTAGTAGTAGCAGTAACAATAGTATAGTAGTAGCAGTAGTAGTAGCAGTAACAATAGTAAAGTAGTAGTAGCAGTAACAATAGTATAGTAGCAGTAGCAGTAACAATAGTATAGTAGCAGTAGCAGTAACAATAGTATAGTAGTAGTAGTAGTAGCAGTAACAATAGTATAGTAGTAGTAGTAGTAGCAGTAGCAGTAGCAGTAGTAGCAGTAGTAGCAGTGGCAGTAATAGCAGTAGTAGTAGTAGTAGTAGCAGTAGCAGTAGCAGCCTTAGTAGTAGTACCAATTGATACTTTGCAGTGACATCATGCTGGGGGTGTTCTACATGTATCTCTATGGTGGGATGTTGAGCAGTTACCATGGAGATTCAGTGCACAAATTGGCAAACTTGCATAGATAGATGGATCTAAAGAAAGAAAAAAACACACATACAAAATGGATTTAAACAGCACATTTTCAGGAGCCCGTGATCAGCACGAGCACTCATGGTCCTGTTGAGGTGTATTATGATTGTGACCTCTTGTAGTTTCAGCTAAGGCAGATATTTATGGTCAGATTTAAGTCTAACAGAGCTTCAGACAGAGCAGTGCCTACAGTTAGATTCATAAATAGTATAGTAGTTGTATCAGTAATAGTAGTAACAATAGTAGTATTAGCTATAAGTAATACTAATAATACTAGCTGTATTTTACTAGCTTTTTCTTGTTTTTATTCTCTTTCGCTACAAATGAACGTTGTTTTTTGTTTTCCATTTACTACGCCTTTCAGAAATGATACACGTGTTTTGTTGTGTGTTCCAGGGCTATAGTGTACGCCAAAGGAAGTATGAATAACAGTCTCCTCAGCGCTTAAAACGGATTCACAACTGTAACCACTGAACCAAACAAAGTACTTTGATTTTCATGTTCATAAATCTCCATAGACGGCACTCTGCTTGTTTTCTAAAAAAGGGTCAGTAATGCAGGTTTGAGAGAAAAGAAAAGAAAATGTTTAAAATAAATATACTGCAGATAATAATAATAGTAATAATAAGGTTCTGCAAACAAACTGACAAAAATATCTGGTGGCACAGTGAAGTGTTTTCGTTTGTACTGCAATAATCAGGCATGAGTCTCTTTGTTCATATGGAGAGGTTAGAGAGATGAATAAAATCTGAACTTCATTTAAATTAGTCATGGGAATTATGTAAATACTGATATGTTTCAAGATCATGGCCCCACTTTTGTAAGTTTGATAGGGCCTAATGGTCACTTAGGTCTGGATTTATCTGGACTATAGACATACTGTACATAGAGCATTTTTTAATGTTGCCTGAACATTAGAGTTTGAATAAGATGATCATAATATTTATGATGTTCTCTTCTGTCCTGTTTGCTTTACAGTCTGTGGTTGCCTCGGTGATATAAAATGCCTATTTGTGGATTAGAGTTGATCATTGGGATCACTTTGAAACGCCCTTCTCGGGGTTTGTGTTTGGATCACGTACAGACGGTACAGGCGGTACAGTCTGCCGAGTTATGCATGCGAAAATGTAGGTCCCAAAAGTCTGACTAATTAAACCAAAGTACAGGTCCACCTCGTCAATTATTTTCCACTGATAAAAGCCTGTTGGTTTTATGGTATTTTCTGCGTACTTGACAGTGGTCCCTGTTTCCAGATGTACACGAACTCCAAATGTGGAACGTTTATGTTTAAGGCTCATCTCAGTCTGGGACGGTCGTGGGGGACGGCTCCTCTCCTACGCCCTAGTCTCTGTAGGTTTTTTGTTTGTAATTTGTAACTTGAGTGACAGTAACCTTTGCTTCGTAAACTGTAAAAACTTCAGGGAAATGTGAATTTCAATAGTGGCATTTGTATTTTTTGTACCAACACTATGCCAATAAAAGACTGACCTTTGTGGGCTCTTTATAGTGTAAGGTGTAAGTTAACATACGTATATATATTTTTGAAATCCAGACTGCAGATAGAACGGCGACCGCATCACTGCCGACGCTGCACCAATCCGCCTGTCAATCTCGCGCTCCATCCTCCCCTCACACGTGAACAAGACCCGAGATACTTGAACTCCTCCACCTGAGGCAAGGAATCTCCACCCACCCAGAGAGGGCAAGCCACCTTTTTCCGGTCGAGAACCATGGCCTCAGATTTGGAGGAGCTGATCCTCATCCCAGCCGCTTCACACTCGGTTGCAAACCGCCCCAGTGCACGCTGGAGGTCCTGGTTCGATGAAGTCATCAGGACAACATCATCTGCAAACAGCAGAGATGAGATCCTGTGGTTCCCAAACCGGATCCCCTCCGGCCCCTGACTGCGCCTAGAAATTCTGTCCATAAATATAATGAACAGAACCGGTGAAAGGCCTGGCGGAGTCCAACATGCACTGGAAACAGGTCCGACTTACTACCGGCAATGCGAACACAGCTCCTGCTCCGGTCATACAGGGACCGAACAGCCCTTAGCAAAGGGCCCCGAACCCTGTACTCCCAGAGCACTCTCCACAGGACCCCACGAGGGACACGGTCGAATGCCTTCTCCAGATCCACAAAGCACATGTGGACTGGTTGGGCAAACTCCCATGAACCCTCGAGCACCCGATGGAGAGTGTAGAGCTGGTCCAGTGTTCCCCGGCCGGGACAAAAACCACACTGCTCCTCCTGAATCCGAGGTTAAACTATCTGGCTGGGAATTTGTGTCCCAGGCAGAAATAAGAAAAACAAAAACGCCTGTACTATTATTGCATGTTATTAGTACTTCTTCCTCACGTGGACCCACCACCCGTGGGAGGATTCATGGGGGCTGGTGCATTGTGTTCTGGGCAGCAGAACACTGCTTGGACTGCTGCCTCCTCCCAGAAAATGGAAAAGCGGAAGAAGATGAATGAATGAATGAAAACACCTGTCATTTTTTAAATTCATTCTGCACTTACTAGACACAAAGACGAACTTACAAAAAATGTATGATAGATAAATTAGTATTTTTTAATTATATAAAATATGGGTTTTATATTGAGTGTTTTTGCTATATGTCCTTTGTCCCTTGGCCAGGTTTTGGACTCTCAGTCCCTCATAAGACTAAAATTAAATTTGATTCAACAGTAACTTCACTGACAAATGGCACAGAAATTCCTTATTTTAATGAAAAATATCATGTGCTTGAAAGATATATTAGTATTTTATTTATTTTTCAAAAAAAGAACACCTGTCCCTAGGGATCACTGTCATTTCCACCACAAAATATAACTTCACTTTTTTTTTTTTAAAAAACCTTTGTCTACTTGAACCACATCAGTTGTGATGTGACAGGAGCTCATGTTAGCATAGCAGCGTTAGCTCCATGGAAGGAAGGGAAACAAGAACAAAATCAAGGTAAAGTTTTGCAAAACCAAGAGTAGGTTTATTGGTCGTCATTTCCAAACATCTCATATTTCCTTTGAATGTACAAATAATGAGAAAAATAGCATTTTATATTGTGTATTTTGAGTATATTTTATGCTAAACAGAGATTAGCATGCTAATATGTCATGAGATTTTAAAAGAAATGCTAAACATTGTCGTTTCCACAACAGTCATTTCCATCACTTTATTATTGTTTATTTTGTTATTTAATATTTATGTCATTTCATTACAACCACTATCAGTTAATGTTTCTAGTACATTGTGATGAAGTAGAACAAATCAAAATATTTCTAAAAATATGTGTTGGATATTCTAAAAAATATGACCAAATTTGACTGTAGTTGGAGAATCACCCTTATATTTGACCTAGGTTCTTATTTTTAGGGAAATAAACTTGACTCAAACTCAATTTGACATTTTGACAGTCGCCAGCTTTTGGAAACAACTGACATTTTCAAAGTTAGAAAATATTGTATCCATAAATGTAAAGCGGTTTTAAATTTTATGTTTTACAACGAAAATCACGGGTGTAATGTTAAACCCATCCACTAGAGGGCAGTGTTACGTTGTCCAAAAGTAACTCCATCTGAACCTGCTCATGAGAAATGAGGTTTGAACATGAACTTTCTCAAATCTGTAGATTAAAAGTATAAATTGACAATGATTTGACTGAAATGACAGACACTTCTTTGGATTTTCACACTAATTTTGATTTTAAAAAAAGTTAAGGTTTATGTAGTTTTCTGCCTCTTACACAACTCACTTCTTTCTCCTCTCAGAGTCATTTGTTTGTCTCGTCTTGTGACTTCCTCTCTCTTCTTCTGTGAATGGACCTCGTCTGGACCGGAATGCTGAGTTAGACTTTTTGTGACAATTTTTGTGACAGTATTTCAAGCCAAATCCCTAAAAGACAACAGCAAACGAAAAAGTAAATACATTTCATAATCAAAAAGTAAACACATTTAATACACCACGATAAAACCTCGACAAATTAAACGTGCAGGTTTCTGTAGGAGGAGGATGTCTGCTTGTTTCCATGGTGATGTTATTGCCTTACCGGTTTAGAATGATCCACATTATGACATTAACAGTTATTAGAGATGTATTTACAAAAAAAACATGCTTTACATAAGAGTGGGATGCCTCTCCAGGGATCTGATCTGTAACTTGGTCTGGTGTGGCGTCACCTGTTTGCCATGGCAACATAATATAACTGAGCTATTTTATACTCATACGTCCTGCTTTGAGACTCTCACAACCAATGAGATATCTATCGAGGTCAACTTTAGTGGTAACCTCCACCTGAAAAGTTCCACAGTGTACCTTTAAATGTCTCCAGGCCTAATTACTCTCCAGCGCCATGACTCACGAAATGGAAATTCCTACATCCATATAGGCCAATATACCGTAATACTGCAGGCTTAGAACGGTCATGGCCTTATCCTAACGACTAACCCTAGGGCAGTTTCGATTTTCACCCGAGCAAAAGTATTTACATGGTTTTCAATATGTTGCATTTTTCTGAGTGTCATGGGTCCCTGGGGAGCTTCACCATTGTTTTTGAAGGTGTAGGTGTCTTTGAAGGTGTAGGTGTCTTTGAAGGTGTAGGTGTCTTTGAAGGTGTAGGTGTTTCCTTACCCCAAAGCCCACTTTTTCCTACAGGCTTTTGGGTGATGTTCACCCAGTGATAGTGAAAGAGGAATGTAAGAATGCAATGAATTTAATGTAAGAGGATTTAAAAATAGGTAGGTAAGAGTGGTCCTGGAATGTGTATCTATCCTTATTTACAACTGAAACTATGGCTGAAAACCAACCAGTCATGTGACCACTAGACTTTTGTTTGTGCTGCTTGTATTGTATGTTGTATTTTTATGTATTTGCCTGCCTAGGGACTACGGATGAAACTAGCTTTGTAGCTAAAATTCAGCATATTTACATTTGTTTTATACTTATGTTCATTAATGTGCATGGTCCCTATCAAATAAATAAATAAATAAATTTAGTGCAGTGGTTATGAATAAATATCACAAAGTGGTGATTTCAAAGGGAATTCTTATGGTGAAAACAATATTTTAGTCAACTGGTCATTTTTACCCACTGAAAAAATACTTTTTTTTGTTCCTCTCTCCTGTAACTGTTCGTGTGTCAAGGAGTCTGAGGAGTCTCACACGTCCCAGGAATGGGTGGAGCAAACACCAAGTTTCCAGTGTCATTTTTATTTATTTATTTATTTTTTTAAAGGATTTTTTTGTTCTCAAGTTCTTAATTTTACAGTAATTTTGGAGCATAGAGTTTTAGGGTCTTCCTATGTTTTTTTTTCCATTGTTGAAAATAAAAGAAAATCACTCTAATTTATCATGTGTTGTCATATTTTGATCTATTTTTCATGACAAGTACTTTTTGTTGGGTGTATTATATTGGGTAAAAATTACCCAGCAAAAGTGATGGTGTTACTTTTTAATAGCGAAAGTGTTCTAGGGTTAAAGGTCCTATATTACGCAAAAGTGACTCTTATGAGCTGTAGGCCTAAGTTATGTTAGAATGTTGTTACCTCCTCAAAAACAGACCCAGAGGTGTGTTTTGTTTCATTCACACATGTCTGAGTCACTATTTATTATTAGTCTGTACATCTCCAAAGCTCAAAATGCTCTGTTCCACCTTGTGATGTCATGAAGCGGTAGTTTTCGAGTTTAACAGCTACATTTTACCTTTAGTTCAGTGGAGATTGGCAATTCCAGGGCTGAAATCATCCAAATGATTCTAATGAAAGTGTGTGGAGTTTAAGCACAGTGAAGCACTTCTGTATTACCACATGACATCACAAGGTGGAACAGAGTTTGAGAGAAGAACTCTGCCTAAATATACAGGGTTTGTGTGTGAAACATGTGTGAATCAAACAAAACACAACTCCAGGTCTGTTTCTGATGAGAAGACAACAGAACAGGGACCCTTTAACGCACGGGTGTCAAACATGCAGTCCGGGGGCCAGATCCGGCCCTCCAAGACCTTTAAACTGGCCCTCGGCTAATTTTCTTTTAAAATATTTAAATTTTCTATTAAAATATTGGTAATTTTCTGCCTCTTTTCTGTGCAGTTTAGCATAGCAGCGTCTCCAGCGCCTCTGTGCGTGGCCCCTCCCACCAGAGCAGCACAAATGAAGACTTGCCTCTTTCCAAACGCTCTTAAAGATCCCATGACATGGTACTTCTTGATGCTTTTATATGGCGCCTTAATGGCTCCCTAATACTGTAAATGAATCCTTCTTCAAAATCAAGACTCAGTGCATGAGAAAGCCTCATGAAGACAGAGTCAAAAATATGTCTCTGAAACACTTTATTATGGGCGTTGTTGCTTGAATGCAAATGAGGAGGACAGAGATAGGCCAGTGCAGTGGGCGGGGGTGTGGCCAAACTCTTCGCTCTTTCCTCTTCACTGGTGGGATGTGCACTGGCCCCACTTCCACGTTTAAGCGCGGAGGAAGATATGAGACGATTTCCATTGAAAAATAAACACATTTCCACAGAAAATAAAATTAAACCACTGCTGTTTCAGAGGTTCGGAGGCTCAGATAAAGGACTTCCGAGCCTGGAAACACTCTCACGTGTCTCCAGGCAAAAAAAACCCTGCATCTCGCATTGCGTAGCTCGTTTGTGGTCCAAACTCTGGACGTGAATTCCAGAGACAGGGGGTGGATATCCCGACGGGGGGTGGAACTGCCTTTGCATTTTTCCGTGAGTGTGACGTCAGAAAGTTCCCTTGTTCAGAATTGCCCCTTTGGGCTGTCTTTTTTTCAAACGCGGAAAAGGATCGCAAATGCTCAGTTTACACATTTCGCAACTTTTAGCCATGGGGGGGCTAAACAGGGTAGGGGAGCTCACATTAATGTTCAAAACCCTCACAAAAGTGAAAATTTCATGGCATGGGACCTTTAAAGGACCATCGTTTTGACTGTTGACCGTGACACCCTCATCAGCAAAATGTCAAAAATGAGAAAAGTGGACGCCGAGTGCAGGATTTTCCAAGAAAAACTGACTAATTCCTTTTTGTTCACGGAGGTGAATGGGAAACCTGTACGCTTGTGTTGAAATTGTATTTTTCTTAAAGTTTCAGGTTGTTCATAATATTATAATATTTTGTAAAAGAAAGAGTTCATCAAATAAAAAAGAGTTCTGTAATAGATTTGCGTTTCTCTCCACAAATATTTGGAGTTATTGTTTTTTGGGGGTATATATGCCATGAGTTTTCTGATCTGGCCCCTTTGGGATCAAAGTAGGTTGGATACGGCCCCAGGACCAAAATGAGTTTGACACTCCTGATTTAAGGCTTGAAATTCTGAATTTAGTGCCACAACTCCATATGGCGTCACTCCATGTAAAACAAACTAAACTATAATCCTCCCTTTCTTACAGCCTACTGCACAGGTTTTTGCTTCTTCATATTTATCTCTCTGTTGTCCATAATTCACTCGATCCTCCTCGGCATAATCCGCGTATTTTTTGGCTGCCGTAGTGTCTCTCACGCTGCGCCCATGTTCCCAAGTGATAACGACGCACCAACGAGGGCTCCACGGCTCCACACAAACACCGACTCCCTCCCTCTCTCTCTTGGCCGCGCATCCCTCTCCATCTGTGGGCTTTTTTTTCCTTTTTTTTTTTTCTTCTTCCTCTCATTTGATCCGCGTTAATCCGCCGTGGCCTGCCCGCAGCCTTCCCCGCCGCTGCGCACGACCACAACCTAGAAGCAGACCCACGGAGAGGGAGAAAGACACACGAAACCGACGCGTTCTCGCTTTCTTTTCACTCCTTCCAAGTTTGACAGCTCGGAGAGGCGACAGCGAGCACGGAGGGAGCCCGAAAAGACGCATTTGAGACGCGGAGACGTGCCCAAAAGCGCTTGCGTCAAGGGGGATGAACGCGGACAGTGAACATCGCGGGTTGAAAAAGGACATTACGCGCGCTCTTTGCGGGGTTTAGTGTAAATGAATGAAGTGACTGAATGAATTTTACCCCTGGAGGATGCCACCGGCGTTTTTCGTAGCGATTCGTGACGCGCAGTGATGTGAGGATACGCGACAATCTCTCCACGACGCACGGTATTCGGGTTGGATAACAACTTTACTCCGTCCCTGAAGCTGACTGTTCGGTGCTCCGTGGATGAAGCGACGTGTTCCGGAGTGGGAAGTCTACTTTCTTGGAGCGATTTGGGATTTTTGAGAACGGGGCAGAATGTGGACGCCGACGGAGGATGAGAAGATTGGAGTGGGTGAGTTGGGATTTCGTGTGTTTTTTACGAGCTGCTCTGAAGAGTTGGGAGTTGCACTGCGCACTGGACAGCAGAGTCACTGTAGTTCGTTATTCCAACTGACAATGAGCAGTTTGTGGCACTCATTAGTGTGAAATATTGTGGTTTTTATTTAGTTTAAAGCTCCTACATTGCGTAAAATTGACTCTTGTGAGCTCTTAAGTCATGTTAAAATGTGGTTACCTCCTCAAAAACAGACCCAGAGTTGTGTTTTCTTTCATTCACACGTGTTTGAGTTATCCTTTATTATTAGTTTGTACATCTCCAAACCTCAAAATGCTCTGTTCCACCTTGTGATGTGATGAAGTGGTAGTTTTCAGCTACATTTCACCTTTTGTTCAGTAAAAATGGGAAATTCCAGAGCTGAAATTGTCCATTCATTTTAAATAAAAGTGTATATGTGTCTGTATTAGGCTACCACATGACATCACAAGGTGGAACAGAGTGTTTTCACGTGTGAATGAAAAAAAAAACACAACTCCAGGTGTGTCTGTGATGAGAAAACAACATTATATCACAGATCTTTTAATGGTTTTCCTTTCTTTTTCATTTAATATACTCTTGATTTGGCTGAGATGAGATGTTGGATACTGCTGGTGTTTTTATTGTTTGGTGTTTTTTTTTTTGGAAGTTCGATCTCTCTACAACCAGTTTAAGGCCTCTGCTGTTGTGTCATCGGGCAAAGCACTTCACCAGCCTTCCTTGTGTCAGACCGAGTGAGGTCGTAGCTGGAGATTCTGTCAGTTTGTCCGAATTTTTAGCTTGGAAGAAACATGTTGTATTACAAAATAATCAGGCCCATGTTACAGATATACAGCTCTGGAAAAAAATAAGACACCACTGCATTTTTTGGTGAAATCAGCATCTCTACATGTATTACAGCCATTCCATTCCAGTGTCTGTTGAATCACAACACAAACACAAAGCTGAGCTACTTCAGTTCTTGCACCAGGAGTGGAATAAAGTCACCCAAGAACAATGTGAAAGACTTGTGGAGAGCATGCCAAGACGTATGAAAGCTGTGATTAAAAATAAGGGTTATTGCACCAAATATTGATTTCTGAACTCTTCTTAAGTGTAAACAGTAGTATTATGTTGTTTTAAAATGAATTTGATCTTGTTTCTTTGCATTGTTTAAGGTCTGAAAACATGCATCTCTTTTGTTATTTTGATCATTTGACATTTTCTGCAAATAAATGCTCTAAACAATAATATTTTTATTTAGAATTTGGGGGAAATGTTGTCAGTAGTTTATAGACTCAAACAAAAATGTTCCTTTTGCCCAAGCACATACCTATAAGTCGTAAAACCAGAAACACTGATAATTTTGCAGTGGTCTCTTACTGTATTTTTTTCCAGAGCTGTATAAGCAAGTTTAAAGGGATAGTGTGTTTTTTTGTTGTTGTTAATCAGTATGGGTTCCCTTCTAAAAGTGTCGTGCGGTAACACTGGCTTACCTCTGACAGTCTCGTCTCAGCCCGGTTCTGCTCAGGTTCTGGAGCTCACGTAAGTAGGTCCGGTAAGCTCGCGGAGACAGTTAATAAATCTTGTTTTTCTTCGCAAAACAACAATTGTCCAAAAAGTGATATATATTTCCATCACAGACAGCAGCCTAATTCACATTTGCATATTTTATCTAGATTCGTATCACTGCGCCCACGTTAGCTCTATTAGCCTGTTCACTTTTAAGTAGATGTTTATGGCAGATGCGGTACGGCGACATCTACCGTAAGCGGATGTTTACAAGTGAACAGGCTAGGCTACGCGCGCAGTGACAACTCCGAGAGAAAAGGGAACCATGCAAATGCGAATTAGGCTGCTGGATTTTTTCGGACAACTGTTTGTGATGGAAATATATATCACTTTTTTGGACAAATGTTGTTTTGCGAAGAAAAACAAGATTTATTTCCTGTCCCCGCGAACTTACCGGACCTACTTACGTGAGCAGAACCGGGCTGAGGTGAGACTGTCAGAGGTAAGCCAGTGTTAATGCACGACACTTTTAGAAGGAAACCCATACAGGGGGTCCTCGGGTTACGACGGTCTCGGGTTACGACATTTCGTGGTTACGAACGCGCCCCCATTAAAAAAAAATATGTATATATTACGCGTCATTCCGTCTTACACGGTTTAGCGTGGTAAGAGATGTAAACAAACGCGAACGGCGCGCGGCGCACGGCGGAAGAATACGCTCTGTTGTGGTTGTAGGGAGAAGAAGACGGCCTCGTGTGCATGCCCAATATGGGCGGAAGTACCTGATGTGGGCTCTGATCTGCTCCTATGAAAGCGGCAGTGATAACCAAGCAGCGTAGTGGTCTAATTATTGAGATGGAAAGGTTATTGGTGCTTTGGTTGGAAGATCAAAGGCAAAATCCGGTTTACGACGAAATTCGGGTTACGACGCATCTTAAGAACGGATCTACGTCGTAACCCGAGGACCCCCTGTACAGATTCACATAAAAAAACCCGCACTTTCCCTTTAAACCAGGTAAAAAGTATCAGGTAACTACAACATTTCTTATCTTCATCGTCATTAGACTTAGACAAACTTTATTGATCCACAAGGATACAGTAGCTCACTTATCATAATATAATATATAACAGAGAGTAACAAAAATAGATTGTATAGCAAAAAAGATCGCAAGAGACAGGTGTCAAATATGACATAATTTTAAAAATGATAAAAATGTACAGTGGTACCTCACCTTACGAATGACCCAACAAACGAAAATTTCAAGTTACGAAACGCCTTCACGTCAAATTTTGGTCTCTAGATACGAATGAAATTTCAAGTTACGAAACGCAAAATATCCAATCCAATCCAACTTTATTTATAAAGCACTTTAAAAACAACAAATCTCAAAAATTCAATTAATGCGCGCTCAGATGCACACCCCGAAACGTAAATACACTTTATCAACACACACGGGGTTAGGTTCCAGAGGTGGCCCGCGGTGGGAGAGGTCCACGAGGTAGGACAACTTTGTATTTTGCAATTGTTCTACATGTTTTAGGGCTGTAAATGCCTCACCACACACATTCTACGCTTTTCTCAGACTGGAGTTGGGCTTTTCTCACATTTCTCTCTCGTTTGAACACTCGAACTTTCATAGATTTTCAATGGAATGTGTTGATAGTGAAGCGTGGGGTGGACACGGCTCAATATAGCGCCGAACGTGCGAGGGGAGACACAACAACACATGATCAGTATGGTAAAACTCACCTGTCTCACGACGGTCTAAACCCCGCTCACGTTCCCTTAGTGAGTGAACAATCCAACGCTTGGTGAATTCTGCTTCACAATGATAGGAAGAGCCGATCAAAAAGCGACGTCCATACGGCCTGTTAGCTCACAGTGTCGGCGCCCCGGCTCTGGAGGTCAGATAGAAGCAGAGCCCGCCCCGCCCCGCTCTTATTCCCGCTGAAAGAGTGTCTTTCTCGGCCTCTCAGCCCTAGCACGGAACGGAGCGCAAGGAGCGCGGAGACAGGAGCAACGCGCTCCTCAAACGGCACTGCCATGTTATAATAATAACAGGTCCAATCCAGGTTTAGTTCTGGCCAGACCTGGTTTATTCCATGTTCTTTTAGTCCTGGTCTAGTCTCTTAGCCCCATCAGGAACACAACGTTACACTATAAAAAAAATGTTACACTATTAAAAAAAAAAACTTGGAACGGATCAGGCTTTTTCCATTGAAATAGCTACTCAACTTACACATTTTTCACGTTACGAAACCACTTCTGGAACGAATTAATTTCGTAAGGTGAGGTACCACTGATATGTACAAGTGTGTAACCCTAACCCTAACCCTAACCCTAACACTGCTTATATCTAGCTGCAGGGAGGAGCTCACTACCAGCTAGATATAAGCAGTGTCTAACCAGCACTCGAACCAGAGCTGACGAAGCCTCTCGGATGAGCGGCGAAACGTTTTCGACCAAACAAACTTTGTCCAGTTGACAAATTGAATTTCTCCTTTTATATGTACAAGTCAAAATAAAATAGAAAAATAAGTATTAAAATATAAAATAAAATGTAAAATCACAGATATACAGGAGACAAGAACAGCAGTGAAATAATGTACTGACTGACGGAGCATAAGGTTGTCCGTTACTTCAGATTGAGTTGTTGTACAGTTGTAGGGAGTATTATCTGTTACATAAGGGTCGTAGAAATGTGACACTATGACGATCAGAATCAGCTGATGCTTGACGAGAACGTGCAAACTTTAAAAACACAGAGGAGCACTTCTGAATTACGATATTGTCAAAAGGTTTGGAGTGTCACAATAATTACTATATCGACTTTTATTTCAATACATGAAAGCTCGATCGATATTTTTGGGGTCCATGTTTATCGCGCGCACATTTTCTTTGCACTGCTGGAACGTTTTTGGTTATTTTTTGCTAGAAGTTTGAATTAATGACTTCTGCGACTCAGTGTTTCATTTTATACTTTTTATTTATTATAGCTTGTGTTTATTTTTTTTAACAATACTGTACATGTAGAGTATTTTTGTGGTTTAAATCAGTAGTTTTTGCATCAGTGGCATAAATTAGTTTCAGTATTATCATTTATCGTTTATATTTACTTACTTACTTACTTACTTGATACAGAAATAAATCAAACTTTTAAAATTTGTTATCGTGACAGGCCTAGACACAGGACACCAACAGACTTATGCTGACTTGACTTGGCCCTGGTTTGGGAGCAGATTTAGTCCCAGTTTGGTCATAATTTTGAAGTGTGACTTGAAGCAGAAGGAAAATGACTTGGACACTTGCCCTAGAAACACAAAATAAAAACAATTCTTAGTAATAAAAATGTTAGAATAGAAAGAAACTCCAAACAATAGTAACAAAAGTGAGTAAAAAAAGTAGGCTACCTGATTTTTTAGGCGACGTTTATATGATGACGGTCTGAACAGAAGACGCAAAAGTGGCATCGCATCTTCACTTTTTTATTAGACTTAGACTTAGACAAACTTTATTGATCCACAAGGGAAATTGTTTTGGGTACAGTAGCTCACTCATCAAATATAATATATAATAACTAGATGGAATAGCAACCAAAGAGCAACAGATTTCCACGTTTAGACGAGTGTTTTCGGGAGGAAATCTGCGTACATACGGTGACATAAAAGTGTGTGGAATTCGATTGGGGATACATGGGGATACATTGTCACTATGTCCGTGTGCATGTGTAGAGGAAGTGACTTTATTGATCTCACACAGGAGAAATTCTTCTCTGCATTTAACTCATCCTGTTATTAGGAGCAGTGGGCAGCCCGGGGACCATCTCCATGTTCTTCTTGCTTTGGTTTGGTCAGGACCTCAGCTGGAGGATTTTACCTGGAGCATGTTTTGGGTTGATGGGGGAAACCGGAGTGCCCGGAGAAAACCCACCCAGACACGGGGAGAACGTTCAAACTCCACACAGAAAGGCTCGGGGGACCCGGGGATCGAAGCCAGACCATGCATGCAAACTCCACACAGAACACACACAGAAAGGCCTGGGCGACCTGGGGATTGAACTCAGGACCTTCTTGTTGTGAAGCATGAGCACTAGCCACTCAGCCACCATGCCACCGCCTTGTCATCTGCGTCACGAAAAGCAAAACAAAAAACATGGCTACCGGTAACAAAACAAAATTGTGTGGTCAGACAAAGTTCAACTATTGCTTCAGACCACGTTAGACTACAAAGCAACAAAGGTGCAACAAGGTGTGGACTGCCAAACAAAGTACACTGATATATGGAGTGATGTGACGTAAACGCGTACGCGACGTCAGCAGATTTGACCAGAGTTTTGCGTCTTGGGCAGTGTAGATGAAAACGATATAGCAGAGCGTATTCAAGTTTTCCACTCTGGAGGGCGGTTTCAGTTTTTTGCGTTTTTAAGCCCCCAAAACGCTGTCACCGTCTAAAACAAAAGGCACTTCTGATAAAATATTTAGTCATTTTTACCCGTAAGCGTTCTCGTGTAAACACGCCCTTAGGCTATATGAGAAAAAATCTGTCTTGCCCCAGTACAAACACATTTTAAGCAGCTCTTAAGGTCAAAATAAGTCCACTGTGTTTTGTCTGCATCTAATTATAAAGCGTTTTATTGTCCGAGAGTCAGGAAGTGCGCTGTTAGCATTAGTCTTTTGCATTAAACGTATCCATCTTGCATTTATTTAATTACGGGTGATTTTATTTGTCAAAAATACATTGGAAAAACTTCAAAAACCTCCTCAGATTTGACTGGTCACGTGGCTTGCTGGCACATGTTTGTCTCCATGAAGATAGATAAGCTTAATGCCATACTGTGGAACATTCCGGGCAATTAATAACATTCCATGGAGGCAAGCAAGTGGCGAGCACCTTTAAAAACTCAGATAAGGTTTTAAGACGGTAAAATCAGGTAGAGCGCCTTAATAATAATGCCACATGCCTGCACTTTGCTTACCCACACCGGTTTGATGTTTATGTTTTTCTTAATGCTCCTTCTTAATGCCTGCATGCGGTGAGGTCTTGATTTTCCCTTTTCCTACGTGCCAGTGGCCTTTGAACGTTACGTGTGAATAGCAATAAGCTGGCAAGGTTAAAGTATAGACGAGTTTGTGGATGTGCAGGTCTGGCAGTGACACTGGGCTGTGTGGGATGGTGCTGCATGTTTCATCTGCATAATATTCACTCCATGGAAGTATTATATTGCAGTAGCACGGGATGTATACCTGACAAGTCTATTAAAAAAGATATAATCATATTTTACATTTTTAGTCATATTTTCTTTCAGACCACACCCTGATCTGGCTTATTCTGTGATGTTTTTATTTAAATTATTGAACCGTACACTGGGAGATTTTAGTTTTAATTTAAAGGTGCACTATGTAACTTTTCAGTTGGGGGTCCATCAAATTCTATGGAGATGTCATTGCTCTGCCTGGAATGTTACACAGTATGACATTAAACAGCTCTACCTTACTTTTATTAAAGGATAGGTGGTTTTATAGCTCAAAAATACTTAAAGCCCCAGTGTGTAGGATTCGTGGCGCATAGGTGGATGGTGCTATTGCACTTTCTGTTTTAGCTACGGCAGACCTCGAGGGTCACCCGGGCGCGCGCACGAGCCGCACGCCGCTACTGTATAAATAAAACGCGGTCCCGTTTTTTTTTTTTTTTTCTTTTTTTCTCCTGAAAACACACATTCCCGATCATGTACCATGACACTCTACACATCAAATGAAACCTTACAGTCTCCTCTTTTTGACTATGCAATTCATTTCCCTGCACAACAATCACTCCCTGAGCACATGGGGCTTTTATACGGAAAAGCACAAAACGAGGTTAGCTTACCTTAGAATGCTTTGCACAGGTCAAACTCTGTATTTCACCATAAACTTGCTCTCAATTTGTCCGTAAGGATCCAGCGAATAAAATCCAGTAAAACAATTTAGTCCAAAACACGTGTTCGATCCATTACGACGTCTGATCCGGCAGCATGCTTGTGTTGTTTACCCAAAACCACGAGCCTTGCCGAAGGCGAAGGCGGAGCCCAAATGTCCTTCTGCGGCTCTCGTATTCAAAATGGCTGCCTCTATATGGGGAAGATCCCCCTTTTATGTGACTATATCCAAGTCCAAAAGAATACTTTGATTTCATGATGGAAGTGAAAAGGCTTGGAAAACAATGTATTTTTGAATGGGTATCTTCAATTTCAGTAATTAACGGGTAAAAATCTTACACACTGTCCCTTTAAGAAAAACAAACAAACAAACAAACAAAAAAAAAACAGGCATTTGCACTGTGAGTGGGGTTGCGTCACCACAGATCTGACCTGTAAGTTGGTGTGTTTTGGTCTCCATGAAGATAGAAAGGTTTAATGCCATTCCAGACAAAGCAATAACATCTCCAGGAAGAAAAGCATTTGACGGACCGTAACCACAAAAGTTACACGATGCACCTTTAATTGAAATGACTGTATTGGATTTTCTCAAATATGTGATTTTTCTCATACTGTCCAGCCCCGCGATATGAAGCTTCATGTTATTTACTGTTCGGATTGGGTTCATTTAGCAATTGATTTTCCCGTAACCCTTTTCCAGTTGAAAATGATACATGAGACGTAAAAAATATTGACCTACATGTCAGATAATATCATTATTATTTCATCCCTGATGCTCAAAATAGCTTTTCTTGGGGCAGTAGAAGCACGGTCCATGAGATGCATTGCACTCTGACATATACTGTATACTGTATATATGTGTATGCTTTACTGTACAGAGGTTATTAAACACTTTGTTAGACTCTATATACCAGACCCGGGCATTTCAAGGCCCGGGGGCCAAATACGGCCCGTGAAAGATTGCTTGGAGTTTAGAAAAAAAAAAACTTCTTTCAAAATAGTAAATAATGTATTTGTACTGATGTCGGACGTGTTTCACATCTCCACCTCAAACATGAACCTGACTTTGATGCACTTGTTAAAGCTCAACAGAGGCTAGATTTCTCTCACTGATCAAGGCTGATCAAGGAAAAAAAACATGCTAACTTTGATTTTTTTTTTTCTACACAGTTTGGCAGTTGGTCAAAAAATGTTGTGACATATCTTGTATTATATTATTTGGCAAACAAAGACATTGTTGTGTCTTAATAAAAGTTCAGAAAACATTGTGGGGTTAATGTGACTGAAAAAGAGTTACAAATGTTTCACCTTTACCGTTGTTTTGAATTATTTTACTGAATAAATTCAGTTTTTGTAAAACCTCACTCTCTCATTACTTAATAATAACACAGAACTTACCAGCTTCTGTAAACAATGCCATTTACTGATTTCAACGTAGAAATAAAATTAATAACCAGAGTAGACTTCAAACTTTTGGCCCGGCCCTCCACAATATTTTCTGCTTCTCATTTGGCCCCTGGGGAAAAATAATTGCCCACCCCTGCTCTATACAGTTAAAATAAAATAAACAGTTAATGTTTGGCTGTATAGTCTCCAGTATAGCGATAACACATAAGTTTAATGCAATATTGTGTAACATTCCAGACAAAGCAAAATATCTTTGATGCGAAACATCAGGTGGGAAACCAATTCAACTATTTTATCATGTGGAATCTATAATTATTATAACTTTATTTAGCCAGGGAAATCCCATTGAGATTAAAAACCTTTTTTTCAGAGGAGCCCTGGACAAGAGGCAGCAAAAAAGACAATTATAACACAATTAAAATGACATACAAATTAGTTAAAACAGATTTATGGAGGCTGTCTCAAGTGCTCTTAACTTAACCGACTCAGATCTGATTAGTCAAACATCAGGCCCAACACTGGCAGCTCAGCCCTTGTTATTTTAGCCTACGTCATCAGAGGTAAGATACTCCCTACAACGGAACCAAAACTGGACTAGAATCGACAATACTCTCAAAATATATTGAGTTTGTTTTTGGTCTCTGGGTCTCGTACTTATTAGGGGTGTGCAAAATAATCGTCATGACAATGCATCGCGATACTAACTTTCACAATATTCACGATTCTTGATGCCAAAAATGGATTATTAGTCATTAATAATTTAATATTTAATAATTTAATATTTAATATGAATAAATACATTAATTATTAGTTTATTTTTTTTAATAAATCCTATGCACTTTTTTTTCTTTGTGAAAGGGTATTGTTTGTTATGATGGTAGCTACCTCCAAAATGGCAAATGTTTGAACATCATTTTTTGTTTTAGAAAAAAATCCTATGCACTTTTTTTGTTATTGGTTTGGTTTATTTGTTTTTGTTATTGAATAAATTCAGTTATGAATTGAGTTGCTCAGAGTTATGTATCAATTGAAGACACTACCCAGATACACAGCCACTGATATTTAAGTTATCCTCTTTTTTTGGGGTACATTTTCACTGAAGTATGTCGAATATATTGCAATGCATCGCAATAATTCAAGTATCGTGATGCATCGTGATAGTATCGCATCGTGGCATATGAATCGTGAATCGCCAATACCCACCCCTAGTACTTATAGTGACTAATGAATAGGCATTGACAACTGATACTAAAACTATTATCAAAACTAGATAGATACCCATTTGAGCAGATATCAATACTAAAAAAGTCACATTCACGGGACAGAAATTAACCTTTCCTGAATACTTTTAGAATGATCGTGAGCTGTATCAGAACAAGTATAAGAGCACATAGACGAGTATACGCCCATAGCCACATGGGAATATAAAAGAAAGTAGTTTAATTTAATGTTGAAAATTACATTCTACTGTCTAAATAAAGAGTGTTTTTATAATTATCATCAAAATTTGTATTGAGTATAGAGTCTATTTCTTAGTATTGAAATCGAGTTTGCAATTTTAGTATTTTAACACAAATTTATTCATACAGCTCTAGAAGAAAATTTGTCATTTTCTGCAAATAAATGCTCTAAACGATAATATTTTTATTTGGAATTTGGAATTTTGGGGGAAATGTTAGTGTCAGTAGTTTATAGACTCAAACAAAAATGTTCCTTTTGCCCAAACACATACCTATAAGTAATAAAAAATCTGAAAACCTGATCATTTTGCGGTGGTCTCTTAATTTTTTCCAGAGCTGTAATTATTTTTTCACTTCCAATCCAATATGATTTCACATTTCAAATTTAAAATACTCAAAAGCTCAAAAACTCAACCCAAAACACCACCACACCCCTCCCTCTTATAACACGATGCACATCTTGTTTTTATCTAAGTGTATTTTTCTCTGGGTTGTGCATACCAGAGCGGGCCGAGTGGTCTCTGTGCTCTGGGCCCAGGCAGAGGCCATGTGCAGCTCGGGAACAGCCTTTCAGACGCATGAATGTGGCTTTGTGGAGTCTGA